>OX335684.1:10000-2410000 GCA_946894065.1 Acleris literana | reverse complement strand
ATTTTTTTAGGTATCACTTTGTTTTCTTGTCGTCTTCGACGCCTTTTTTTAAAGGTGTTAGTATATGCTTCTCATCTCATAATGGGCTCTCACCTCCTCTTAAATCGTAGGACAGTGGAATAATACTAAGAATTCTAATGATCCTTCCAGATAATCGGCCTCTTAAATGCCTTCACGCCCCAGAAGAGCCTGGAGGAGTTTCAGGACGTATACCTGGTGATGGAGCTGATGGACGCCAACCTGTGCCAGGTCATCCAGATGGATCTAGACCACGAGCGCATGAGCTACCTGCTCTACCAGATGCTGTGCGGCATCAAGCACTTGCATCTCGCTGGTATCATTCATAGGGTACGTGGTTTTCTATCTGAGCTTTCAGTATATTTATCGTGGTGGACGAAAGAATTACCGAACTTTCCTAATTCGTGTTTAAAAAGATGTCAGCTGTCGTTTGTCGCGTATGTTTCTGACAAGCTGACAACTTCTGAAACAACTGTCAAATTGTACTAAAACGCCATACATTGTACATAGTTCTAATTAAATGACTACAAATTTAATGCATTTAATGTAAATTAACGGATTTGGAAACTTTTGTCGTCTCATACGACAAGGCAGTTAGCGTGGACGAGACACTCGCGCCGGTTGCCAGAAACGTAGTATCGGAGCTTCGGTACGTTTGCCATTGAAATCAAAACGATACCTAATTAATAGATAGTGAAAAAGGAATTTCACACTGGGATTCTAATAACTATTCTCCTTCCTTTACTATTTTCATCTAATGCCCGTTTCAATATTCAATCTGTGAATAAATTTGTTTGGTAACTTCAGGTTAAAATTTGACACATTATCTGCGTAGCATATGTTACATTTTAACCTGAAGTACCTAGATCTATCCAGGGTTTAAATATTGGGAACTATGGAGTAGGATAAGAAAAGATTGGTCTTTGCTTTTTGTCAGCGACATTCCAGGTGTATCCTCTCATTATACACTGTTTCCAGGACTTAAAGCCGTCGAACATCGTGGTGAAGAGCGACTGCACCCTGAAGATCCTGGACTTCGGGCTGGCGCGCACGGCCGGGACCACCTTCATGATGACGCCCTACGTCGTCACGCGCTACTACCGAGCGCCGGAGGTATGTTGCTTTGAGCCGCCTCCAAACAAATCTATGAAGGCTTCGTCCCATTAGACAAACACATTGGCTTATCTAGTGCTATTTTCCTGGGGGGTCTGGGCCCTAAGATGCGACGGCCGATGAAGTTATTTTAATGTCGACTATATCCAGACTAGAATTATAATACGGTAACCCAAGGTCCTGGGGTGGCCATGGACCCTAGACCATTCTGGGGTGGTTGTGAATTTGAATTTTATACAATATGGGAGGGCAAGCTGTACATCGCAAACTGATTGCCTAACGGGATCGCTGCCTTTACTTCTTTTAATAGTGAGAATACGAGTAGATGTTAGATAGAGCGGCGCTACCACACTTGCGATTCTTCTGGTGTTACTGGTGTCTGCCACCTTTTATTCAAGTCATATTTACATTTATAATTGACTAAGTTTCGGGTTTAGGCCATGCGTTTTTGTCTGTTAGATAATCCTCGACCCTATAGCTCCTCTTTAGACATTAACGACTTTTTCAAGTAATTTTTAAGTGCTGGAAAGGGTAAAAGGTTTCCAAATATACATTTTTATCCTGTTTCAGGTGATCCTGGGCATGGGCTACACGGAGAACGTGGACATCTGGTCTGTTGGCTGCATCATGGGCGAGATGATCCGCGGCGGGGTGCTCTTCCCCGGGACCGACCACATCGACCAGTGGAACAAGATCATAGGTAACTTGCGTTTATTTACGCTCTTGAGTTAATAAGAAGTGTTGGCCATTTCACCATGGCAGTCAGTAGCGGTGCAATATTAAGTGTAGTGACACTGGAAAATTTGATATAAAAACATATTCAAATCGGTCGAGCCATTCTCGAGTTATAGCGTGACCAAGGGAATAAAAAGGGTATATTTATAAATATAAATTACAGTTATGTAACAGAACAGCATATTCATAGGCTCACTCAGCATGCGAATAATTAATTTAATTTTAAACATAACAAGAACAGCATATAGTGGTTAATTACACACATAGACACGCGAGATCACACACGTACACACCCGCACCCATACACATACCTCATATGACGCAACACACATGCACACATGTACAGTCAAACTCACACGCCACTATGCTACTGGCAATAGGGTCTATGTGTACACACATTTGACACCATGGCTGTAGAGATTGCGTTCGATTGTACACAGAAAAAATATAAAGATATTTTTCTCAAAAATGTCCGGAAATGTTGACATTCCTATTTAGATATTGAGACGCGAAGTACATAGTTTACTGACAGTTCTCAAATTTAAAAATAAGAAAACATTGCGTGCTCGCTACACAAGCCCGCAATGTTGCATACAAATTCCATTACTATCTAGCTTGTAACTTTTTAAAAGTGAAAAGTGCCATAATAAAATGAGGGCACAAGTCTTATACATCCAAATTTTACTCGAAACATAACTTTTTTATTTGTGCCTGAAATAGCTTATGTTTTTTTTTAAAACAACAATTGCGTTTCTCCTTGTCATAAACAAAAAGGCAGTAAGGAGTGATGGTTTTTTCACATGAAGTTTCTGTTTGTATGCAATTCAAAAAATGAGTTCAAACGATGAAGATTTGGCTCCAACACAAATTTTTTCTTGCGATTTTTGAGAAAAGCACTATATTTGCCTCGGCAGGAACAGCAATTGCGGGCTTCGTATTTTTAAACGGACTCGCAAGCTCGTTTGTTTAATCCAATACTCGGCCCGCAATTGCCTACTTCCATGCCTAGGCAATAATGTACTATTATAGCCTAGAGATGGATGAGGTGGTTTTTATTTTAAAAAAAAGGTTAATTTCAAAGGAAATACAAAGAAAAAATGTTTTTTGCTCTTGTCACAATTTGAATAAGACATCTAGGTACGTCTTTCAGTTTCCCTTATTACTGTTCACTCGCTATCAATTTTACTTTCAAATTAAACACTGCACGGCATACTTGAAAACTATTTAATAATAAATACGGGGTTAGCTTAATGATTCTCGGGGAACAAAACGCTTGCGCCATTTAGTGGAAGTAACAGCGCCATCTAACTGAAATTAATAACTTTTCTCAAAAATTGTTGAAAATGTTGACATTACTATCTACATATTGAGACGCGAAGGACAAAGTTTACTGACAGATCTCAAATTAAAAAAAAAAACATTGCGTGCTCGCTACACAAGCCCGCAATGTTGCATACAAATTCCATTACTATGTCCGCAATGTTGCATACAAGTCTTATACATTGAAATTTTATTTGAAACATAACTTTTTTATCTGTGTCTGGAATAGCTTATGTTTTTTTTTAAAACAAAGCTTGCGATTTTCCTTGTCATAATCAAAAAGGCGGTAAAGAGTGATAGTTTTTTCACATGAAGTTTGTTTGTATGCAATTAAAAAAATGAGTTCAAGCGATGAAGATTTTACTCCAACACAAAAAAAAACATGCAATTTTTGAGAAAAGCACTATATTTGCCTCGGCAGGAACAGCAATTGCGGGCTTCGTATTTTTAAACGGACTCGCAAGCTCGTCCGTTTAAAACAATACTCGGCCCGCAATTGCCTACTTCCATGCCTAGGCAATAATGTACTATTAAACACTTACTGTACGTCCCCTCCCCTGATTTACCACCCCTTGCGCCCTCCAGAGCAGCTGGGCACGCCGTCGGCGGCGTTCATGGCGCGCCTGCAGCCCACCGTGCGCAACTACGTGGAGAACAGGCCGCGCTACGCCGGGTACAGCTTCGAGCGGCTCTTCCCGGACATCCTGTTCCCCAGCGACAGCAACGAGCACAACCGGCTTAAGGTCAGTATGGGACAGTTGTGGAGCCCTATTTCACACGCCTGACATGTAGGTGACAGCTTATATCAAGCAGGATTAGCTTGGCTGACATCAAACTAAGATGGAATGCTTCTCTTTACTAGCCATTTTACCCTTATATCGAAAGACTAAAAATGATGGTAGGGATGATGTTGATGATACATGAATATTATGATGATGATGATGATGATTTTGATGATACGTGGTTATTGTGATTCTAATGTTGATACAATGATATTGTTTATACATGTTTATAATGATGCTGATGTTACTGTTACGTAATAATAATGTTAATAATTTTGATGATCCGTATATGGTTTTTTTACTGTAGCGGATATTATCCATGACACTAATAATACATAATGGGTTATTTTACTACGACTAAATTGTTTTATGAATACCCTTTATTTCGACGATGCTGCAATCGTCGTAATCACGCGATAAATATCGTCGAAATAACCGGAACTCTTGAAATAATTCAAGCCGCGGTAATAAACTTTTTTTTATAATTTGTGAAACGCGGTTTAAATATTAGCGATACGTGATTAAACTGATGATAATTTTGATACGCGAATTAATGTTGATGATGAGTGCCTGCGGTTATGTTCCTGATACGTAACTATAATGCTGATGTAACGATACGTTGTCCAGGCGTCGCAGGCACGCGATCTGCTCTCGCGCATGCTGGTGATCGACCCGGAGCGGCGCATCTCCGTGGATGAGGCGCTGCTGCACCCATACATCAACGTGTGGTACGACGAGGGCGAGGTCAACGCGGTCAGTGTCTGATGTTTACTGATATTCTGTGATTTTTTAAGGGCGGGGGGGCACCGAAAAGCTTTTGTTTTTTTTTATTTTCCCGGCGTATTGATGACATGGCTAATTTACGAAAACATGCGTTGAATTTGATCTTCCCTTTACCAGCCGGCGCCCGCGTCGTACGACCACTCGGTGGACGAGCGCGAGCACACGGTGGAGCAGTGGAAGCAGCTCATCTACCACGAGGTCGTGGAGTACGCCGCGCCGTCGCCGCCGCCGCCGCACCAGCCGCCGCCCGACCACGCGCAGCCCGCGCTCACCACATAGGTACACCACTAGTGTTGCCAGGTCTAGTCTATCATAAATCGGTTCAGTGATAGAAAAAAATCGGGACTCGGGTTTTCAAATCGGGACAGTACAAAAAATCGTGCGAGTAAGAGTTCTCTCGCAATGCCAATTGTGATAACCCGTATTTAGCCTTCTCGTTGTTATAAAATAGTATCTTATGTATGAACACTGGCGATGTCCTGAAAATCGGGACAATTGGCGTCCCGATTAAGGGTAAATCGGGACGTGTGTATAGACCCCTCAAAATCGGACGTCCCGCAGAAATCGACGTCTGGTATCACTACTCACCACACAGACACACCGCGCACAAAATCGGGATTACCATATGATAGATAGATAAAAAAAAATATTCACATATTACACCATGACAAATTGAAACACATTTACATAATTAAAATAACGTAAAAAGAAAAAAAAACATTAAAAGCTAAACTATAACTAAAACTACAACTAAAATTAAGATGCGTGATTCAGATGTCACGGCATAGTAATGTAAGGGCGCCGACTCAGCATGTGCTGTGCGCATTGCTGCGGCAGCGCTGATATTCTGCCGGGACCCGTTGAAGTGAGATATGCACTTTCTGTACCTCCCATTCACGAAATAAAAACACTTTTTCGCGGAATGTGAGCTAAAAATGTTTGCTATACGTACAAACAAACTTGTACAAACTTTTACCGTCCAAAACATGGATTTATCTATAAAAAAATTGTACGCAGCGATTTCATGAACTCTTTCCCGCCATTTTACATGTCAAAAAAGTGTGGCCAGGCATTGAATTCAAAAACTACCATTACTATTTCGTTTATTTTGCAGGTCTCAATCTAAATAACCGCCGAGTTCTAATCCACGAGTATAGTGCAAGGACAATTTTCTACAGGCGACGCCATGTGAGGGTTGCCGTGCGGCGGACACTGATGTGATCAAATATAACCTGTTATACATACAATAACTACTGAATACATGTATATATTTATTGTGGGAATGTTATGTGCAATACTCGACGGAATGAAATTTAGTGCAAAATAAAGAATTAATCGATTTGACTCGTTCATACTCCTGTGTACAGAGAGCGAATGCTTCAGGGACGCCATCAAAGATATAGGCAGCGTAACAAATAATAATCTGTAGATTAGTTGAGTAAGTTTGTAACCTATTAAGTACCCGTTTGATTGTTTTAAAAGACCGGTTGTCATCTTACTATTCCTTGTAGTTTCTTCCTGTAATAATCTTATGATAATATTAGAGTAAGTATTTTAGTTTACAAACGTAAAATGCTTTTTAATCATAAGCTCAACAGTTTACTCCCGGTTTTATCCACCTGATCCCGTGATTCGAAATTCAGCCATTGATTTGCATTAAGGAGTGCCTTTTGCGGAATGCTAAAGAAAAGTTGGCGATTTTCAGCTTATGGACTGACTTTGATATGTTTGGATATTTTTGTAATAAAGTACATAAAATAATTAACAACAGATGTGATTTCCTAATAATATAAAGCATGCAATATTTTTGTCTACGAATTTTATTTTTTGTATTCATAATATACTTAACAAATTGGCATATAATTATGAAATATTAACAAGATAATATTAAAAGTTGAGCTTACACTGTGTTGTCGTGTTTGTTTTGTATGTCTTATGTGTTTCGATAGTTTCCTGTTGTAAACGTAAACTTATCACTATTGCAAATTTCTCTATTTCACACACATTTCCAGAAGGCCAATATCTCGAAAAATTTATAACGAAACTGTTTTGTAGTGCAGTGCCGTTCCCGTTGTTAATCGTGGTGGAGTGATATTTTTTCTAAGAATTTGCAATCGTGTACGTGAGCGCGTGATAAGACGTGTATATGATTATGTTCTTAGCCATAAACAGCGTCAGATAGTTATTTGGGATTTTGTGATGTTCATAGTTTTTCATAATTAGTCCCTAGTTAAGTTGTTGATAATATTGTATTGACTGTATTGAATATTGAAAGTAGTTCAATAAGTACATTTCTACCTAAGTAGTATTTTATAGGTCACCTCACACGTTGCGGCCGAGAACTGAAGATAAATACGTAAACAATCACGAATTCATTTTAAATATAATTGCTGGCTGTATGTATGCGGCGTTACCATAGACTAAAATGTTTTTTTTTAATTCAGTGAGGCATAACGTGTGAGGGCATTGTAGGGTATTGTTTGAAACCTCACTAGGTGATATAATTATAAATTAAGAATAATAAAGAATGATGGGGTGTTATCGGGTGGTTTCAGCAAATAGCACAATTTATTAGCTATAGCGTAAAATCTGGGTGACAGAGTTTGTGGAGTAACGTCAGTTTGTATAACCAATAATAAAACAAAAGCAATAATTCTAATTAATTTCTTAATCTTCGAGCGGTCGTACGTCAGAGTTTTCATTTGTTAATTAATTTCGCCTCTCGAACATATCACGAACGACTCAATAGGTTTGTTGACGATGACGTACCGATCGCTCTAGCTTCGTTAAATGTTGCTTTACTTTGGTTCCATGAAATTATAGTTACAAAAAATTTATATAAGACTGTACATTGCGTGCGTGACAAGAATAAAGTAATTAAATTAAATAAGGTCAATTGTGTTACCTGTAATGGGCAGAGCGGGATGTCAATACTTCCAACCATCGTTTGCTACCGACGCCTAGCACTTAAGACGTCGAGTGTCCGGTTGTACATAAATTGAGCTCGATGACTTGTAAAATAATGACGGGGAAATTGATGGGTTAAGTGTTAGAAGTCAGGAATAATTACGCATTGGCTATAGCATCGTAGCCAACATTTATCATAAAACAAAAAATATTGAAACTTTGAAAGTATACAATTACAAAAAAATATTTAATATTAAGGTTAAATCTGTAAATAAATAAATAATTCTATAGTCTAAATGGAACGAAAGTGAAGAACATCTATTTAAAGGACTATGCGTTTGTCACTTATAGTTATAAAATTCACAACTGTACGTCCAAATTGTCCATTTATATGTTAAAATGTACCTAATACAAATTACAATAATGTAATCATTAGAATGTATTTTAGTACACTTGGTAAACAAGGTCTAAGGTAGTCGCATGTTGGACGAGCCGCGCGGCTTCTAGCGGTATACATACTTGAGTTAACACTTCGATGACTATCTAAAACAACTTATTTTTACTGTACACGTAAGTTATTTCATATTTTAACTGAATAAAATCAAAATGGTTATTATACGCTTTGTTTGTTTTACTTCCTTTCCTACTAACGCCAACCCCCATTGACTGGTCAGTTCTGGGGTGGTTTACGCGGTCGCTGTATTCTCTACGATGTCTTGAATACACTGTAAAGATCAAAGTTCTGCTCTGGGTTCGCTGTCCAAAGCTGGACTAATTTTTGTCTGACGTGCCGTGGCTCACTGACGTGATAGCAAGCGTTCAAAGCTGATACCTATATGTCAATAATCCAATGAAAAATAGATGCCCTGTGCATACTGCTCTGTCGTGACGCGTTCACCCCCATAGGCAATTTACAGTAGAGTTCATAAATATGTGTAGGGACACTTTAGTACCTTGTCTATTTAATGCCATGTTTAAACTGCGATACATGAATTGTCTCAGCGTTTAAAGTGACAAGGTACTAAAATGTACACATATTTATGAATTCGACTGTACTCATGAAACCGATACCGTCCTGACTTCACGAGAAGACGTCAGAAAAATATTGAACTTGACGTAAATAATACGGTATAAGAATGCCACAAGTTTTTATGATAGTCGTTAAGAACGCTACCTTGCATTACATCTTTGGCTCCCTGGGCTAAAAATAGCTATCATTTATTCGGAAACTAAATACCTGCTTAATATAACGTATAGAAATGCTGGATTACACCATCAATTTTTTTCGAAATTGTCACAGTTAATACAGATTTTAAAATTGTCTAAGTAACAAATTAAAAATATGAGTTAGAGTTGCTTTTCTTCCAAGCGACCTAATTTGAATTAGGTTAATTTCGCATGCATCCCATATTGCTCAGTTTTAATTACAAAATCCAGATATTTTACGCTGTACAAGATAATAAAGGAAAAGATAAAAGATTGGGCGCTGGGGAAAATTACGTATAATCTCGCCTATTGGCAAATTTTACATGTACAAAATTCATCGCGATTCAATATCTGATTTCAGAACACGGGTGTACTTCGCTGATGATCCAAATATCGTGATAAGTATTGTACTGTACGCTTTCGTGTGGTTTACCGGGTCTACCCTGTTATTATTTAAAGAAAGTAGGTACATTTAATTGTCTAATAGATTGATACGGATTTATGAATGTGTGTTTGTGTTTAGTTTCCACATATGTTCAATCTTAATCTTATGATTTTCAGGATATCAAAATATCACTTTACTATGTGAAACTTCCAAAATACTAGATTTTTTAAGTGGTCGGGCCAAAATTACTACAACGCAAATAGAAAGTTTCAAAAAAGCGGTCATAACATTGTCTCAAATACTCCCGGCTCCGCAGATCGCGTTGAATGAAACGTCATTTTATTAATTGACGTTGACGTTTTGTTTAATCTGTGCTTTTGTTTATCTGATCAATAACGCACTGTGCACGGTGCATTTGCTTTTGCTATTTAGGTTTAAAAAACCTTTTATTAAACTCATTTATCCAGCAGTATCGTTTACTTACACACGGGGCTGATCATTCAATTCTTACAAATCAGTTCACAATCGACATTGCAAAATGTCGGAAAAAGAAAAGACAAAGTCTTCAAGACAAGAAACCAAGCACGTACCAAAGGATGCTCAAGTAATAATGTCAATTATGAAAGAAATTTGCATAACGGACTACGAGCCTCGAGTAGTAAATCAGCTTTTGGAGTTCACTTATCGATATGTGACATCAATTTTGGACGATGCCCGGGTCTTCGCGTCCCATGCCAAGAAGAAGGCGATAGACATCGATGACGTGCGACTAGCCGTTCAGATGCAGTTGGATAAGTCGTTCACAAGTCCGCCGCCGCGAGAGGTGCTTCTGGAGATTGCTAGAGTCAAAAATGTCAATCCGTTGCCATTGATCAAGCCCCATTGTGGGCTGAGGTTGCCCCCTGACCGGTAAGTGTACCTGTTTGTCACTTTTATTAGTAATTCCGAGTGTTTTAGTCCTTAGGTATACTTACACAAATGCTCGACTAACAGATTTAATTTCTTAATATGCTTATTTACTTAAAAAATTAAAGTAAAGCCCATTATAATAACATGACCTTGAAGTATGTCACCCATGTTCAGGTTAGACCTCTCAATATAAACATGAAGTTGAAGAAAACGAAGCATTTTGAGACTGGCATCGCACCTAAGATCAGTTAGATTGTTATTCCAACTAAAAATCCCATCCCTCTAATATTATTAATATGAAAATTTGTGCATGCTGTGTGCTTTATTACGCACGCTGCAACGGCTGGATGGATTTGTATGAAATTTGGAATAGCTTATACCTTGGATTAACACATAGGCTACTTTTCTTTTTGGTAAATTATAAGTTATCATGAGAATAATGATAATCAAAATATCCGCCACAACATGGGTTGGCCGAATAACCAATTCTATGCAGACAATGTAGGCAGAAGCTATTGTATAAGTAAAAGAAACATTTACTTTTATTTCAGTTACTGCCTATCAGCCTGCAACTACCGCCTCCGACCAGCCTTTAAGAAGACGGCGGTCAAGACAACCATTGCTCCCACCCCCACCGTCAAGACTGTGACCTCCTCCAAAACAAGCCAGAATGTGTTGCTGAAGCGGCCGCCGGGAGCCATAGTCAATGTGTCTGCAAAACCCGGCATGGCGCCAAAACCTGTGCTCAAGTTTACGTCAACTAACAAGGTCAGTTCCAAAATGTCTTTTTTTTTTCAGTAGAAGACCTTGATTAGTTGCCATTTAGTAGAAATAGGGCCTTGAGATTGTTAATGTCCAAGTGTTCACATTCCACTTACCTTTAAGCCACAAACAGACTGAAAACAGGGGTGTTCCTATACAAAAACTACTAAAGTTACTAACAGAAACATAACCTTTGATCATCCTCTTCTTAGTTATATAATCTTGTAAAACATGTTTTTTGTGCATAGCTCCTGCAGAAGCCGGCGGTGCGCGTGACGGCGGGCCCCTCGGCGCACGCGCCCGTCAAGATGGACCTCGACGACCTCGGCCCGCACAAGCGCAAGCGCGACGACGACGACTACGACATGTAGGCCCAGAGATCTCGACAGTTTCACTTCATATTATTATAATGGTATCTTGATAATCGTATAGTTCCCGTCACGTAAAAAGACTTAAATGTGGGACCCACTAAGGTCCAAATTCAATCTGACAATCTAAAACAATATAGTTGAGTCTCCTATAATTTACAAATGATTTGGCATCTCTAATGATATTGACGACTTCAAGCCTATTTTTTTTTAAATGGTTTGCAAATTAACGTTTGTTACCGAATCTGAGGCCCTACTTTGAAAATCGAAGTTCGAAGTTACGTTAGCTCCAACTCTGTCACTCGTCATTCGAGACTAAATCGAAAGAAAGGGATGAAGCTAACGTTACTTCAAATTTCGATTTTCAGAGTAGGGCCTCTGCGCAGTCGCATATTTGTCGACGAAATTGGTGGTATGAAGGGGGCGGGACCGGGAACTCTCCGGCGGTATGCTTTGCGTGCACGCTATTGGTTGGCGACATGGCGGCTCGCGTGCGCAAACACATCCCCTTTACCCTTCAGCCTTTTTACGTAACAGGATCTGTAGAATTAGTTTCCCGCTACTCCCCATATTTCATCACCTACATGAATTTCCAAAAATCCCTAGGTCCTCCCTAGGATATCTAATGTATATCCTGTGCAGTCCAGTGGTTTTGGCTGTGTGTTCTTTTATTTTTCTTTCTTTCCTCCCTTGGTGTAAAGCCACTTTTGATAGAATCAACTCAAATAATTACTGAAGAGTTCTTTCCTTTTTGTTTGGCAATCAATTGTATGACTGAGGAATTAGGGAAATTGTAAAATTGTTTGCTAGTGAATGTGGCGACATCTGGTGAATTGCAAGTTGGGACAATTTTGGGCCTATTCCCAGTTGTCCACACCCCCTTTGTCCACACTCTTTAATTTGACTCAACTGTGTTAGTTTTTATTAATGTACTTAAGTAGATGTATTCGTATTAAAACAGAGTAAAAAGAACAGAGTTTATGTAAATGTTTATGGATTTTTTTTCCCATTTGTCCACAGTGTGGACAAAGGGAGTGTGGACAACTGGGAATAGGCCCAATTTTGGATCATTATTTAAAAAAGGCGATGTGATTAAATTATTTATAATGGACTACCTATTTATACTAAATAATGTCCCGTTTCTTCATTAATTAAGATGAAGTAATATAAGATATATGTATCTCGTAAGTTAGTAAAATAGAGTATTTCACTTATATACTTACTGTTTTATTTAAAAGCACATAGAGTGTACTTTCCAAACTGCGACGCGAGCGAATATTTGGCAGGCCCTGGCTAAATGGCCTTTTGAACGCCGCAGACTGCTATGGCCGTCAATTGAAAGACGTGCTCCTCACGCCACGACGGCTGCAGCAGTCACAAGTTCAAGATTAAAATATACTTTGTTTCGTATCAATTAAATTTTAATTTGCATAACATAGCAAACAAGTTTGGCGTGTGAGTGACACATTTCGCATTGTTAGATCAAAACAGTTGTAACTCAAAATACAACTGTATTTTAAAATCAACTTTAATACAACTTCTATGAACTTGAAACAACACTAGCAAGGATTTTGAGTTGATACTGTTTTGATCTAGCAGTGCGATTTGTATTAGACGTAAGGCGTTCAAAAGGTGGTCATCTTTACCACAATTACCACAAAGCTCCCTAACCTCTTTCACTCATTATCAAAATTTCGACGAAACATATTTTCAGTCCGTATCAGGCCACCCTCTATCAGATTACGCCATAACCTGAAAACCCATTTTCAGGCGTTTTCAGGACCCCTTAATATGCCCTTCGATGTACATTTCAGTATATGGCAATTTTTCCACTAAAAGTGAAAGAGATAGCATGTTTAGAAAGAGACAGCAATACTGAGAACCTTCGAGAAGTGTGTGAAAGAGAAAACACGACTAGAAAGAGACAGCAATACTGAGAACCCTCGAGAAGTGTGTGAAAGAGATAGCACGATTAGAAAGAGACGGCGATACTGAGAACCTTCCAGAAGTGTGTGAAAGAGATAACACGAAATGAGACAGCAACACGCGGAACATTCCAGACTCATCCAGACCCGTGAGTCAAGGACATCGCGATTGTAAACAGAACAAGGTAGCAAGTTCTACGAACATTCCAGCAACGAATAGTCTCGATCGTCCTGGCGGGGCGAAGTACATCAAACATTCCGGAAGGCATTCTGGAAAGACCGGATCGCAACCGAGATTCAGTCTTTACTTGGAAAGCGAACAGTGCGAATAAGAGCGACCCGAGCGATCATCTGAGTATCGAGTGCATGCTCCCGCCATCCGAAGTTTATTATGCGATAATTGTTTTGTAACGGTTTAAGTGAGTGCGTTATTAAAGTCTACTTTTGATTATCGGTGTATTCGTGCATTTCTATCAGTTACCTACCCCCACGTACGTAACAATATTTTTTCGAAGACAAAGTCAGTCTAACAATTATATGTATACGTTATAATTATCGTTCTCAACACACAAAAGAGCTTTTGATCAATCTAGATCTCGTTTAACCCCGCAAAATAATGAAAAAATAATAACTATCCATTCTTACTACCATTTTAAAAATGAACACGAAATAGTAATTGATGATTGTGACACTTATTCCATAAGCCTCCTCAGACAGAAGTTACGAGTAATATAAAACAATTGAAGAAGACATTTTTGTTTTTCTCTCTTAAAGTATTTGTTTCAGTTTATTTTGTTTACTAACAATAGCGTGTTTTTTATGTTTATTTTTGTGTTAAATATGTACCTAATATATATTTTGACTTTGAGTTCGAAAAAATATTTTAGTATATGACGACTCCATGGATTCTAGAACCACGGTATGCATCCAAAAGTCCCAAGCCTTATAATTACTTTAAACATTTCCTCGAAACTGATTCTAGTTTTGTACTTTTAAAACGGAACTCTCGGCGCGCAAGTTTGACTCGCACTTGATTGGCTTGTTACATGGGTCGAAACAACATTGATAACCTTATAAGAGATCAAAATAAAAACATAATTTTAAAAATGGTAAATATTTTATTGATCTAGTAAAAAGTATATTATGATATTATTATACTTACATACTAATGGATGACAACAGTTAAATAGTGTACATCAAGATAAACATTCCATCCTTTCCTTTTTGGATAGTTGGGTAAAAAATAAAGGTGTGATTACAACTTGGCAAAATGAAAGTAAAATTAAATAGGGCCTAAGGTCAGGGGTTCATATCCAAGTAGAATCACACACCTTTACAATAAGAAAATGGAGCCAGCATGCATTCAAAACTGTTCTACAAAGCCAAAAATCAGCCTTATTTCTTCTCATACGTGTAGAAACCCTCTCCGGACTTCACTCCGAGCTTGCCCTTGCGCACGAGTTTGTCGACGACCGGGATGGGGTTGAAGAGTGGCTCGTTGGGGAACTTCTTGTGCCACCCGTCCAGGATGAACTTGGTGGTGTCGAGCCCCACGTAGTCGGCCAGCTCGAGGGGACCCATGGGGTAGCCGGCACCGAGCTTCATGGCGATGTCGATGTCGCGGGCTGAGGCGTCGCCTGGGAGGAAATCGAAGGTTCAACAAATTGTGGTTAACAGGAGAGTTCAATTTGAAAATTAGACAGGAGCCCCTCGCGGTGACGAAAAAGGCAGCCACCTCTGTTTTATATAGTTGAAAAAAAACAACTTTATTACAGTTTTAGCGTCGAAGGTTTAACAGAAACCTCTCGTACAGCTGCACAGCCATATTTGGAACCAGTAGTCAGCTAACCACAAACCTAGGGTGTCCTTTCTGGTGATGCAGGTCTTGCATATAGGCCCTACAGCTATGTCCCAAAGTATCGTGGCCCCGTAGTGGCTTCAGGAGTTAAACAATAACCTCTTACATACAGCTGAACAGCTTCAGCCATATAAGGCACTTAAGAAGCCTGGGGTATCTTGCAGGTGACGCAGGTCTTACTTAGAGCCTTGCCCCATACCTTCATGGCGCCCTAGTGGTTTCAGGAGTAAGACTAACCTCTTTCATACAGCCGAACAGCCTCAGCTATATATGGCACTAGTAATCTGTTGACCACAAAGCCTGGGGTGTCCTTGCAGGTGATACAGGTCTTGCCCACAGCCTTGCCCCACGCCATCATGGCGTTGTAAGTACCGTCGGAGGTCTCGGCTCCGCGTACTACCTCGAGCAGCCGCATCATTGGGACAGGGTTGAAGAAGTGGAGCCCGCCGAATCTGGTGATTGTTGGAGAGTCCCATTATTATTAATTTTATTATATCTGACATAATACTATTCCTAGAAATGGAAACGCCTGGAGGAGGCCTTTGTCGATAGACACTCTGAAGCTAAGAGGGACATACTATGATTATAACAACAACTACAATAACTGTAACAAGCTTCAGAAAGTTAAAGGCTACCTGTTAATAATATAAATGTGAAAGTTTTCAAGAATGTTTGTCTTTTATCAATTAAATCACATAATCGGCTATAAGTATACCTTAAGAAATAGAAAATATCATATTTACATACATACATAATCTCACGCCTTCGTTCCCAGAGTGGGGTAGGCAGAGCTACAGAATTACAATCTCTAAAAACTTGTTGATAATTCTATAACCACAATTTGCACAATTAGGCTAAGATGTTTACCAGCGTAGGTTAGTGACAGGTTTCTCTGAGGAAAAACGATAGACAGTTCTTCTATTACTTTAACCTAAAATGTACTTAACTGTAAATCTTTCAAAGTTCTTACACCTTGATTAGTTACAAAATCTCGTTTTATACAGCTTGTTGTTAGTGTACTACTTACTTTGATTATTTTTTATTTTTTGTATGTTTACCTGTCTTTCCTCTTTACAACTGATGCAATATCGTTGATAGAAAGGGAGGAGGTGTTGGACGCAAATATGGTGTGCTCAGGAGCCGCCTGCACAAAAAAAAGATTTATTAAATCATTGAATTAATACACGCTATTTTTCCTTATCCACTTGTACCTAAAAAATAATACTTCTTTTAATATAAAAACCTAATGGATCACTTAGTTATGCAGTCTTGGTGAATCTTATACCACTTGCAATTAGGTTTGCCACCTTTATTTTAACAGAATAAAGTATTACTTACAAAAAGAGGTAGAAAAATAAAGAATGCAGCATAAACATAGTTTTTTTTTTGAATACATATTTCTTATCAAGTTAGCACTCATCAGACCTTGCTTATTCTAACAGGGTATTTGGCAACAATTTAAGTATCAATCGTATTCAAACATGGCAAAACAAAGTTTTTGTCGAGGGTTTTTGACAGTTTCGTTGAGGTACAATTTTGTTTAAATTTATTAATTACTCATTAGAAAAAAATGAACATTAAAAACTGAATGTCATAAATAAAATACTTTGCTGTACTGGTTCACCACATAATTAACCAGCTATAGAGATAATAGGGAATATGCATGTTTTTTTTTAAAGCTTCAATAAAAGCTGATTCATGTTACAAAAGGTGAGAAAAAAATTTTTTTTGAATAGCTATAAAAATAACCAAGATATAAGCCAACAAAGATTTGTTCCTATCTCTTTCTAGCAAAACAGAATTTTACGTGGAGTTTGTATGGCCGAACTGCACAATGACGTCACCGTGCACTTCAGATCTCTCTGTCTAATTAGCATTTTAAAATGCTTGTATCATCCGTATTTCTTGACCGATTTTAATTTTAATTTCACTATTAGTGATCACTTTTACGGTATTTTCATATTTTGTTGAGAAATGCGATTTAAAAAATCCATGCATATTCCCTATTAATGATATAAATGATATGTATCAGATAATAAGTAGTAAAAATAGGTCTCGCAATGCAGCTTATAACATATTAATGTAATGGGATTCCATTTGCCCATATAGTTTTGTTCAAATATACGATTACCCAAAAAGCAAAAATCTGAGTGTATTTTTGTTTCAGGTTCGCAAAATGTTTGATGGTTTAGGTTTTGTTGCAGTTGTGTAAATTAGTTGCATTGCAGCATTAGTGGCATTGCTATTATAATTGAGGCTGTATCATTACCGCATCAAGCTGTTTAAAGAGCTTATGTTTCACATCTATATTCTCGACAATGGCTTCTACTACTAAATCAGAAGTCTTAGAAGCCTCAACAGGATCCGTAGCAGTCTTGATCCTGGCCAGCGACTCCTTGACGAACTTCTCACCCTCCGCTGGGTTATCTTTGTACGTCTTCTTGGCTACGCGGCCAAGGTTGGTGCCGATGGACTTCTGGGCCTTGGCCAGCACATCGGAGCTGACATCTACAAGCGTCACATTCTGGCCAGCTTGGGCAGCTACCTGAAATATAAGTTTTCTTTAATTATTGAACTGGGAATATACATGGAGTAACATACCCAAACATTATTTTTAAACTAGTTTCCTTAATCCAGCGTTACTTGCTACTGGGTAAAAAATACCACACAGTACTTAAATTTGAACTTTAAACTTATACTAATAAGACATAGCGAAATACCGCAAAAGCGAGGCGTTAGCCGGGTTAAGAACTAAACTATAACTACCACTATAATAATTGTCATAAGTACGAAAATTCGGCAAAAATCAGTTTTCTAATCGGAAATGAGTTATGGCATTTTTATATTCTCACTGGCGTATGTAATTGATCTAATTTTGTTTGATACCATTCAAACTTAGCGGTGGGCTACCGTAAGTCCAGGTTCAAACATATTGGCTTAGCTGGTAGACTCGTACATGTGAAAGTGCCTATAGTATAAAGAACTTACAAAATAAAGAGTTTCATTTCCATACCTGAGCGATCCCGGAGCCCATCAAACCACCTCCGATAACGGTAAGGTTCTTCACTGCATTTTGTACAGCTGAAGAACTAGAAAAGTTCCGAGCAATCATTCCGAATTGAATCATTTTTACTATTATAATGAATAAATACGGCTAAAAAGTTACACTCTACGGGCCTCCTGTCGCGCCGGCGGAGTAAGTATAGTTATTGAGATAATAAATGTAGAAAAAGTTGATTCCAAAGTTCAAGTTTTCCGATTGCAATCGACAGAAGTTTCAACAAGTGTGGGTTGGCATTGGCAAATGGCAGAGCGTTCAAAAAGTAATATTGTATATAATTAAGAAAGACGAGATAAATATTATTTAGTTATAGAAAAAAAACTTAATGAATATGGAGCAGTTTCATGAAAAAAAACTTATTAAAGATCATAAAAACTACTACAATGTTTCAATATCACAACGTAAATTAAAAAAAAATTGTCATAATATTCGTATTCGTATTCGTATAAAACATTCCGAACAGTTATGTCACAATACTGTCAATCTGACAATTACGCTGCTTTACACACAAGAGGTGTTTGGCTATACGACCAAGTTTTCCGCTCGTGTATACAGAATACTCTTATTTAATATTTATTTAATAAAAATATTTATTTATTAATTATTAAATTTTACATACGAAATGAAAACGCGCAAAATTTCCATTTCACAAAACTATTGTTTTTATTTTAGCACTTTAACTTGTGCAATGGAACGTAAAGAAGTTCGACAATAATTGGAATAACAAATTGAAACGCGTTTTGTAGTTGTAATTTTTTGTTTTATTTTATTGTGCTGTGTCTTATTCTGATAATCAAGTGCTCAACAATGTGTTCCGTAATCTATATGTCGTCGCTGCGATACACAGATGACAGGTATTAGATGCTATCTTAAAATATTGCCTACGATATCTTGTTTGCGTGTTGTTATCTTTGGACTCTGACTTTTGTCGGCTTTTTACTCTTGCCCGCCGAGTGTCACCGAGTTAAACGACCGCCCACTACTGTTTACGTGTCTCTCGCGGCAGTTTAGCCGGCTCTCTCTCGCTGAAAACATCAAAATGAACAAATTATCTGTTCTTAAAAGGGCTTTTTCAAGCTCGACATCTCTAAATGCAGTGAAAACGGTCACCGTTATCGGCGGAGGGTTGATGGGCTCCGGCATTGCGCAGGTAAGTTTATTTGAATTTAGAACTGTGCTAATTAATATGCATTACCAATATTAACAGTTGAACAAAACAAGTTCCAAATGACTTGCTTTTATCGAAGTAACTTTTGAACTGTTTAGCAAAGTCTAATTTTGTGGCTTAGTTAGGGTTGCCATCCGTCCGGGATTTCCCTGATTTGTCCTAGTTTAGAGGGCATCCGGGGAGCGTCCGGGCGGGGTTTCATTTGTAGTCCGGGTTTAAAAAAATTAAAGTCTTGGGCCGCCGCGCCGCTGGGCGACGCTACTCCCGCGCTACGGAGGGGACAACCGACGAACCGTCCGGGCTCCAAAATCCGGGTTTTTCACGCGTCTTGTCCTGGTTGCCAAATTTTAGAAAAACAACCCTAGGCTTACTTCCATAATGATTTTTAAAGCTAGGATATTTTTACTTATATCCTATTTCCTAAATTATACTTTGCTCTTGTTTAAAACTAGCATGCATATCATTTGAGTTAACTGTAAATTATTTAATTAAATGACTGCTATCAGGATCTTGTGTTGCATATTGTGTACAAAGGTCTTGTCTAAAGGTTGCAGCTCAAGCCGGCCAGAATGTGACTATTGTGGACCTCCAGCCAGAGCTACTGGAGAAAGCTCAGAAGTCCATTCAGAACAACCTCGGAAGAGTCGCCAAAAAAACCTACAAGGATGATACTGCTAAGATTGAGGGTTTTGTTAAAGAAACCTTTGGCAGGATCAAGGTAGGTTTTAGTTCCTAAAATTACTTGCTGTTTTATTCTTAACACATGAGCAAAAATCTATATTTTAGGTTTCTAAAACACTGACACATTCAGCCTAGGGATGAATCCACATGAAACCACAGTTGTACCTAAAAAAAAGAATTAATTAGCACATCTTTTTATTGTTATGGCAACACTTAAAACATAATGGCAAAATTTAATTAGTTTGTGGAATATTATGCTTATGACATTGAAGCAAACTAATGAGTAAAGACAGAAAAAGGTAGAGATAACATTGACGCGTCATGCTGTAACATTCCCACAATATGTTTAACCAATAGCCGACTGTAGTTTGACTGACCTATTGTCATTTGAAAACGACTAATGTTTGGAGGCCCATTGTTTCATTAGTTAACACTAAATTTTCATTAGTGCCGCTTCACCAAATGATACTTTTTGTATGCAAATGCCTGACTTGTTACCAAAAGCACTATGTGTATCCCTATAATATTTAGGGAGTTCCCTCAATTCCTCATGGATTCTATGACCAATCTGGAAGTATACAGGAGTTGCATGGTAACAGACAAAAAAAAACGATTTAGGAATGTCCTCCTTATTTGAACTGGGAAATAATGGGTAATGAGTAGCCACCTTCTTCTTTGGCTATAGCCATTATAGTTATTCCAGTATATTAATACACTCAATAATTAAATAAATGTTCATATTTCAGGTATCAACTAAGGTTGAAGATGGGGTGAATGCTGATCTGATTGTAGAGGCCATTGTGGAAAAGCTAGATGCTAAGCAGCAGCTCTTCAACAAACTTGACTCGGTAAGTTTAACTAGCTTTTGCCTGCCACTCCGACTCTACTGCATCCTTTATCGCTATTTCTTTGGGAACTGTGTAATTTTCTAGGATAAAAAGTACCTGATGTGTAATTCTGGGCTATACATATACTACCAAATTTCACGTCGATTGGTTGAAGCATTAGACCGTGAAGACGGAACATACATATGGTCAAACACGTTTTCACATCTGTAATATTAGTAAGGATTAGTAAGAATAAGGGTTCCGTACCACGACGAAAAATTCCTTAACTCGAGTTGTAAAATACCAAATTAAAGAATGATGGGCAAAAATTGCCCCACCCACAAGCAGAAATGAAACATGTCTTAGTTCATCATGGCATAATGTAATTTTAGAGTGGGGTTTTGTTTGAAAATAAAATAGCTAAACACATTGTTGCCTTGCTTGCTCTTAAAAAGTTTTCAGAACACCCCATCGATTTTGCAACTAAAATAAGTACTATATTGCCTTTTTTTTGGTTAGGACCCAAAAAAAAGACATAATTTGACATGCATCTTGTGATTGTTGGAGAGTGGGGACGGGGCCCATACAAAATACCCCATCAACCTACACTCTTACACAGATTTTTTTATCAGTACAAAATATTAACTGTTATTTATCATTTGCGACAGCCATGGATATTTTAATCCAAGTTATTTGAAATTTCACGATTAGGTACACTTTTTTTATGGTGCTTATTGATTAGATACATAAATAAAGTTAGTAAATAACAGGCGACGTTCGGTGGATTAACTTTATCTCGAGTTTTTTTAGTTATCTGGTTAGTAACTCGGAGATATGCTTGCATAGCTGACAAGATATACTTTTTTTACTCGTAATATGTTATGAAACAGGCTTATGATAATGATTGCAAAGGACTTAAAAATAAAAACAAAATATAATACCTACCCAATTATTAGAAGGCGTTTCAAAAATTCGTAATTCAAAATATTTATTCAGTAAATTGGCCACGTCATAACGGCTCTTTAAAACGTCGGTAATATGGAGTGAATCTACTAGCGCTTCGGACAAGACCATCATTGCGGAGAAGAAGCGCCGCAAGAAACTCCAACAGAAGGTCATTTTTTCAATCATAAAACAAACACAAAAGCAAGTTGCATTAAAATCATTACAAATGTAAGGTCAATAAACATTCAACTAAAAATAATGACTACGATAACAACACAACGAGGTCTCAACATCAACAACAACAAGCCGGTGCAAAAGTGAAGTGACCGGACCCCACAAACAGCACCCGTTCATGAGTATGACGCGTATCTCAGCCATCGCCTCTCTCAACCATTTGTTACCCGATCAACGACGCCACCGTAAGCAAAAACTACTGGACCGATTTCAAAAATTCTTTCACCATTAGAATGCTACATTATCCCTGAGTAACAAAGGCTATGTTTTATTTTTTGCGCGGATGGAGTTGCGGGCAATAGCTAGTGTGATAATAAAGATTGAAGCTTATTCCCATCACTATAGACATAAAAACATAAATATGCTAGACGGTACCCTTAATTTTGTATAAAATTTCAATTACAGCTGGCCCCCGAGCACACGATTCTGGCGAGTAACACCTCTTCCATCTCGATCAACGAGATCGGGGCCGGCATCAAGAGGAAAGACAGGTACGCTGAGCAAGCTAAGATGACTCGCCCCTAAGTTATGGATATTTTATTAATACCTTAGTCGCGAGTAAAATAAAATATGTATCGTATCTATCTCAGATTTGGTGGTCTCCATTTCTTCAACCCAGTGCCGGTCATGCGATTGCTCGAAGTGATCAAGGGTGACCACATCTCCGAGGAGACCTACCAGACCATGATGGCGTGGGGCAAGTCCGTCGGCAAGACCTGCATCACCTGCAAGGACACCCCTGGATTCGTGGTCAACAGACTCCTGGGACCGTATAGTGCCGAGGCTCTGAGGCTGTATGAAAGAGGTTAGTTGATTTTAGTAAAAAAAAATCTGGGCAATTTGATAAAAAATCTTAAAAAGGTTTAAGTAAACCAGGTAACAAGGGCTGGGTTGTATCGTTAAAAGGGTATTGGTATTTATATATAAACTAGCATCACTATCATCCCAGTGGGGAAACGTTCATTTTTCCGGGATAAAAAGTAGATAATGTTACTCAGGGATAATGTAGCATTCCAATGGTGAATTTTTTTTTGATATCGGTCCAGTAGTTTTTGAGTTTATTCGTTACAAGCACAAAAATGCAAATCTTACCTCTTTATACCCTCTTTCCTCTTTTTACCCTCGTGTGGTTGCCGAGTTAGAATAGTGCCACTCCATGTCTTCCCGTGGATGTCGTAAGAGACGACTAAGGGAATAAAGGCTTGTAGTACTGTTAGGCGATGGGCTTGCAACCTGTCACTAATACGCTGGTAAACATCTTAGCCTAATTGTGCAAATTGTGGTTATAGAATTATCAACAAGTTTTTAGAGATGTTTGTAATTCTGTAGCTCTGCCTACCCCTCTGGGAACGAAGGCGTGAGATTATGTTATGTACCTCTTTATAATATCATTGTAGATAACAGACAATCTTAGTTTGGGGTGTGAAATTGTTTTACTCTATTTGATTTGATCTAGCCTCAAACTAAGCTCTAGGCTTAGATGGTCCACGTTATTTTTTTAAAAACTTATTTCAAAAATAATATCGTCGAAGGTACAGGATAAACATTTGCATACATAAATGTATTGATAAATAGGAACTTAGATAAAATATCTCATATATGTATACAGGGGTACACTACATAATTCCAAATTGATCAAAATTCCGAATTTTCATAATTCCTAAGGCAATTTTTTGATAGACGATTTAACTTTTTGCTATCGTTTGTAAATCAAACCTAATGTAATCTACGTATGACAATTAAATTATGCATTAAATATAAAATAGCTCCAGCGTAACATAGCTTTCGGAAAAATGAATATTCGGAAAAAGTAATTCGGAATTTTAATGTGTTCCCATGTATAGTATTCCCAGCTGCTTAATAGCTTTCGGTTGGCTATCGCTATCACGCTTGCACTCGCAACTGACAGTATATTTGTCACTCGTGTGCCATAGAAAAACGAAGATTGCCGATCGCTATTAGGAAAATGGTTGCACTGTACAATGCTATACTGATCAGGGGCCAAGACATTCAATGATAGTTAATCATATGAATTTCAAAAACGGTCAAACTGTATGGAATTGACATAAGGTTAGCGTTTTATTGGTATTATTGTTAAAGATTTCTTCGGCTCAATTTTTTTATTTATAGGTACTTGTGTTTATAATATTTAATGAGATATCTTGAAACGGAAAAACACTGTTTAAATGATTTAAATAATTATAAGTGCTTGGGTGTGAGGGTGGATGTGGTTTTGCATGTAAGTATTTTTATGCTTATTTTTACTTGCTTTGGGAAATGGCTTTAAATTGAGATATTATTATGCATGCCTCTTTAGATCTTTAGAATAGAAGCATATAGATAATATATTTATGTATGTAGCATATGGGTCGTGTGCTTATATTCTGTATTAGTAGTCGTCTTTGAGAGTTATTAGAGAAAGTATTTGTATTATTTATTTTTTGCTTGAGAAACAAAAACAAAAAAAACGTGTGCGTCTCGGGACACCCGACAGAAGTGATAACTTAAACTAATCCAAGTTGAACTATTTAATATTGAAACTGTTTAACTGACTGCAAACTTACGCACACTAATGCAGAGTGACACACGCTAACAAACCTAAAAAATGGTACACTGTTGAAAGAGATCATATATAGACGTCTCTTTTTAACGAAGGGCATGTGTAACACGTGTGAAGAGTACTATTCTATTTGCTGTTTTTATACTCCCTCTATGCTTTCCTACCTCTATGCTGGCGCTTGCATGCATAAATGCAATGCAATAAGAGCGAAAATGACGTCGTTCCGTTCGGAACGCCGAATCGAGCCGAGCCGAGCCGAGCGACGTCGTTTTCGCTCTTATTGCATGGACATAAAACTTTTTCTTACCGGCTCAAGCCGATTCCGGTCGATAGATCTGGGGAGACCCTAACGCGTAACGAAGCGGTTTACCTTCCCATAAGAAGTTATCACTTCAAAAATAAGCCTCTATTCATCCATATATACTCGTATCTATACACTTTTGAAATTACATATTAACCTGCTTGCCTATTAGTACCTGCCTATAAATAAATCTAAGTAATACTATAAATTATAAATAGGACGAGGACAACCTCAATACCACAAAATGAAATAATAAATATTAATATCTCATTGTCGTTTTAAATAATTGCTTTAAGCCTAGTCTAACTATAATTTATATTTTTAGGTGACGCAACGAAGGAAGACATTGACATAGGCATGAAGCTAGGCGCGGGCTATCCTATGGGTCCCTTCGAGTTGGCCGACTACACAGGCCTCGACACCAACAAGTTTGTACTCCAAGTGATGTACGAGAAGACTGGCAACCCCGTGTTCAAGCCGATACCACTTCTGGACAAAATGGTCGCCGAGGGCAAGCTCGGAATTAAGACTGGGGAGGGATTTTATAAGTATAAGAAGTAGGAAGAAATTAGACGTCCGTGATAGTGCAAAACCGCGTAAGTAACTAATTCTTTAAGGAACAAAATGCATCTTATTGAGTTATGAAGTAAGGTGCATTTTGCTTCTTATCAAATTTGTTACTTACGCCTATTTGAACTATTCTGACGATAAGTGATGGATGGGAGTGTAATGCAAAAAGCAATATGATTATTGTTAACAATGATAACAGCTATACGCACGAACGGTGGCGGGGTTCATCTTGTACAGTAAAACTAATATCTACACGGCTACCGTGTCAAATGTGGACATAAACCTTATTGTCAGGGGTATAAGGGCGTCTAGATATTTGATAGCGCCTTGGGAGTGTATTAATATTTATAAAACTTGTAAAATAAACTTTTTTTCTCTTCCTGTTAGCATACATATACATCTGACTTCTTAAGCGACTTTTTTTTAAGAAAATTTAATAAGGAGAGTAAGGATGCAATAAAATTGGTTTAATTTTTTTCAAGAACAAATGCACATTCCTCTTTGAGTTATACTTCTATGTATTGAAGACAATTATAAATCCATTTGGTGTTGAAACTGTATAACAGTCCTAGCATTATTTTTACTGTATTTAGCAAGAAATCCGTCGAATTTGTTACGTTAAGTTAGAGGCGAATATTACTTGGCAAAAAAGACGTTGGATAAATGGAAAAAGGACATTGAGGTATTATTGGCAACTTAACCCAATTTGTTCCCAAATACTGTCGTCCATCTGTCACTAAATAACCTCTTTTTTGACAGGTGTTTCCTTGTTCACCAGAATGTCGGAAATATTGAAAACTTTCTATTAAATCACAAATGAGCACAGGTGTTTATACCCTCCAAAGCTATACGCAGTATAAGAATATGAACTTTATACTATTATACTACCTTTTTCTTTTGATGGGCAGTTTTAATAAGTAAGTAATGTATACATTACTAATTACGCATGTAAACTGAATAATAATAAGCACAGAAAGTGATGTCATCGTAATAAAGTGCCTTATTTTTGATACACTTGTTTTTAATAAATATATTTACTTGTTATAAATTTTATTTTTGTTTTAATAGATAACTTAGACCCTATAGTAGATAGATATACCGTAAGTACGGTCGGCCGAAGCCAAATAAGTGAATTTTCGATGTTGATACATACATGATATTCCTGATCAAATGTAAATATCACGAAAGTCAATAATTCCATTTGACTAACATATTTTAACGGCTTATTATTTGAAGACATGCAAAAGAAGTTTAAACTTTGGATAGCGCACTTATTTCGCCGACTGATTAATAAATAAATAAAAAATAATAGATCATTATAAAACCTTGCGTGAAATGTCGAGGTCAAATATTAAAAAAAGACCTACATTGTTGACTTTGGTAAGTATTAACAAATACGCATGTATTTTTTAAATGCTTTAAGTATGCATGTCCTGTACTCTGCATGCAAGATTTTCTTAGTCAATATTTTCCTGTACTGTATTTTTTATTTGAGAGTAGGTACTTTTACTTTTAACAATTAAGGCCGAATCACACCGGTTGCGTGCGCATTCGCTTTCCACTGCGTTGTATAGTGACATGCCGTAATGAGAATTCATACTATACAACGCAGTGGAAAGCGAACGCGCACGTGCACGTGCACGTCACGCAACCGGTGTGGCTGGGCCTTTAAAATTGCAAGTTTGTTTGTGGTTATGTTTGGCCGGTTTTATCTTTTCCAGTCATTTTAAATAACCAAGTCGTCATTCACACAATTCACTTTTTTTTAATTAGCATCATCTTAAAATAGACTTGGTATCTGTTTTGCCTGTGGCTTGAGGCTTCCCTCGAGCCTTCAGCGCGCGGTAATGCTGTATTTGAAGCAAACGCGTGTAAAACACTTCTCTTTTAACGCTTTCATACAACGCCATGTGGCATTATCTATGAAAATGGACCTTATTGTCGATGGCGCTTACGCCGCACTGCGTCACGCGACGTTGTATTTATATCGGAGCATCGTTAATAATGGCGGAAGCGCAATAAGGTCCCTTTTCATAGATAACGTCTCACATGTTTGAATTTAGTGCAGACCGCGCCGCCCGCTACGCGCCACGCCCCGCATCTCCGTAAACAAGCAAATATAATTTGAAAACAACACGCGTATAACGTAACTCCGTGGATTTCAGGAAATTATCTATATGATAAGGTTGTAAAGTTTCACGGTGAAGTAATTATGATACCTGCGGTCAACGCTTTTATGGTTGATATAATATTAACGATAAATAACACGATATTATACGATAGATAATCTTCTGTAGGTATAGATGACGTCACCAAAACATGATTCACAAACAGGAAAAGGATGAAAATAACTTTCCTTTATGTTTCTATAGGTTTCCGATATTACCTGGGCCCAGACTATCATCTCACTGTTTTTGTATCGAGATGGTAACATTTTGGTTTTCATACTTTTTTTTAATTGATAATGTGTTTGCTCTTTACTAACTCTTGCCAGGAGGATTGGAGGGCCAAGATTTTGCCGACAATGAAGCGAGTTTACCCAAAAGACAACTATATATTATACATTTGTTGAATAGGAAACTCTTCAGAGTTTCATAAAAATAGTATAGATTTTTTTTCTTCAGGTATTTTTTTTTTAAATATCGCACAAATTATGGGGACACTTTATGTACTTTGTGTCCGTTTCGTTACCAAAATTCAATACATTTCTTAGTTACATAACGGACAATTAGATAGATTTCTTGGGGACGATCATATGTCTATAATGACAATAGTTGGTTGTATGTTATTTATTAGTTGAACTGTTTAATAGCATGATTCTGTTTTATATTTTTGTAAATGTTTGTTTTTAACAATCATGCATATGTTTGTGAAGGGTAAAGCTGTTTGGTTTACCTATGTATAGTCTCCACAAACTTTCCAAAGTTTTCTTAAATCAAAAAAAACTGGTTTTTTTAACTGTATTTTTTTTTATGATTTCATTTATGATCCTAAAACTATTTTAATCTGAAGTAAACCCGCTTGTTTTAGGCGATGCGTCAGCCCGTGACATAGACACCGCTATGAAGCTAGGGGCGGGGCTGCCGATGGGTCCACTAGAGCTAGCCGACTATACGGGTCTGGACAACAAAAAGGCCATCCTGGCAGTCATGCTGGAGAAGACCGGGAACCCTGTGTTCAGGCCGGTGGAGGTGCTGGATAAGTTGGTCGGGGAGGGGAAGTTTGGGAGGAAGAGCGGGGAAGGGATTTATAAGTATGATAAGTGATGAAAGAAGTAGTTATTAATCCTTATTTCCTTGAGAACTACTGACCAATTTTGGATAAACAGTAACCGAGCTATAAACTATGTATTTAGCTTAGTTATAATTAGGTTTTTTTTGTTTGTTTTTTTTTGCCATAGTTTTAGTTTTCATTTTTATTTGTTACTTTGTATTATATTTAAAGTGTATTTAGTTTGTAGTTTGTAATTGTGCCTAGTAAATACATTTCTATAATAAAAAAAAGGTATCCGTAACAAAGGACACCGCACGGAAAGTATAGAAAAAAAACTTCGGTGAATTTTGATAAAAAAAATATATGTTACGTGTCTTGGTCAATATATAAAAATACTCTGTGGGCAATAAAATCCTATGACCAGTTTTTGAAAAAAAAAATTAGTACAAAATTATATGGATATTGGTCCCATTATCCTCGTAAGGCCCACAATACTACAAACAGGGAGTTTTTCGTGAGTGGGACTTTGAATCTACCGTCATGGCAATAAAGTTCAATTACGTTTGTTCGATAATGCCATTTTCAGTTTATGAACATAGGAAAATAAACCTTATTCCCATTGCCACACAGTTCAAATTAAATTGCATTGGTTATATACATTATATTGCACACTGGGCCTTACGAGGTTAAAACATAACTTTGATGTTCTTCATGATTGTTAGGGTAATATGTATAAGATTAAAAGGTATTGTTATAAAGTTATCTGTGGAAATATTTATTTACCTTTGTGTAGTTAAGGAGAAAACCGGAAAATATTTAAGTTCGAGCCTTGCTCTAGGCTCAGGGCTAAAGATTTCCTAACAGACGTTTCTGTCAAGTATTGTATGTTGTGCTACTCGTATGAAAATGTGATGTAAAATCTGATCAAATTAGTTTTATTCAATAACATTCCCTCGAGAGATTCCTAGCTAGTATTATGTACTATGCAGCATAGTTAGAATTTGTTGTTTATTTTTATTATACAACTGTTATAAAATAAATGTTACTTTCATGGATAATTCGTATCGTTTAATTACAATCCTATTAATTACTAATGCCACAAACTTATCCTAAAATAGTCTGGAGCTACGATCCGAGGGTAGTAGAACCTTGTCAAGGTGTTAGCGGGGGCGGGCGGTGTAGCGGGGAAGGGAAACGCGAACTAGCAAACCTCCCACTCCCCGTGACACCGCGGGACGGTCGCGCTCGAAATTGTTTTGTTGGTGGTGGTGGTTTGGACACGTTGAATTGAATTGTGAACTGTTTCGTGGAATGCAAAGATATCGTTGTTCTATCTGTTATTGATATCACCTGATTATTTATAAATGCTTTATTTCCTATATCAAAAAAACATTGTACGGTCGGCCTTATAATCATCGTAAGACCCCGTGTACCAAAAGATGTACATAATACGGCCATTGCAATAAAGATCTATTGCAAAGGAGATAAAGTAGAATTTCCCTTGTGTTTATGACTGACAATTAAAATAGAAAATTGACTTTATTGCAATCACAATAGGTGCATTTTCCTTTGGCAAATTTCGTTGTATGGTGGGTCTTAGGATTATAAGTAGCTGCACAATTTAGTGCTTTGTCGCTTTAACGGTTTGTTTGAACTGTTGCAAAATCTGTCAAAGGCGTTAAAGCGACAAGGTACCAAAGTGTGCAGGAACTAAAGACTGTACTTATGACTCTACTAATCTCGAGAACTCTTAAACGGACATGTAGTTGCGGTTTGCACTATTACACGAATAGCGTTTCTTGAGAAACATAACATTATCAGCAATACGGATACAGAAGACAAGATAGCTCAAGTAGCTCGCTATACGGCAAGACAGGGGCTCTGTTCTACTTTGTATAACAATACGGTTTTGACATGTTATCGTATCGTTAACATTATGATGATTTATTGTAGTGGCGATGTCTAAAGCGATGTTGTTTTGCCGAGTAGAATATAGCCCCAGTAAGTTTTGACACGGTCAGACAGTGCCCTACACTGGGGCCGACTGCCCTTGTCGGAAATTGTAAATTGTGTGTATTGGTTGTCAAGAAGGGGTTAAAAATTGTAACAAATTGCACTTTGATTTTCTCAAATAACAACCATTAGTAGGTGTTTATTACAAACAATTTGTTTCATCTTTTCCAAACCTTATTTTACAAGCTACTGAATCAGGGCCGGCCTTAAGGCCCAGCCACACCGCTTGCGTGACGTGCACGTGCACGTGCGCGTTCGCTTTCCACTGCGTTGTATAGTGACATGTCGTAATGAGAATTCATACTATACAACGCAGTGGAAAGCGAACGCGCACGTGCACGTGCACGTCACGCAAGCGGTGTGGCTGGGCCTTTAATCATGGCGTATGGCGTGAGTCATTCAATTGGCGCCTTTTATTGTTTTACATAATAATTAAAAATAAAATATTTTGAATTTGGTACCATGGGGCACTATGTACCAGTGCCGCCCCTATACAGAAACCAGAAACCAACATTATTTTACCACTATAGTACCTTGTTATCATAAAGTTTAAATTGAAGATAGAATGATAAGCACAGATTATCTAATAAACTATAGCATCTTTATCTATAGGAAGTCTGTGATGACAAGTATGGTGAATATGGCGTTGATAATCAAAATTACAAGGTTCTAAGTATGTTTAATGGACTTGACACAAGCGCGTGGAGCTGACCCCATGTGCTTCTTTATAGTCCACCAGAGTAATTACTCTTTAACCGAACAATAGGGAATATGCAAGGATTTTTTAAATAGCATTTCTCAACAAAATATGAAAATACAGTAAAAGAGGTCACCAAAAGTGAAATTAAAATTAAAATCGGTCAAGAAATACGAATGATACAAGCATTTTAAAATGCTAATTAGACAGAGAAATCCGAAGTGCACCGGTGACGTCATCGTGCAGTTGGGCCATATAAACTCCACGTAAAATTCTGTTTTGCTAGAAAGAGATAGGAACTAATCTTTGTTGGATTATATCTTGGTTATTTTTATAGCTATTCAAAAAATGTTTTTTCTCACCTGTTTGTTACATGAATCAGCTTTTACTGAAGCTGTAAAAAAACCATGCATATTCCCTATTGTCTTCACGTATGATATACATGGACTTATTTCTCTATGAGTAATAATTCCGTGGTGATTGTCTAAAACTCGACTTTGGCGAAATACGCCTGGTTAAAACAAGGAGTTAAAGCTATTAATTAAGGAAAAAAATATGTTTAATATTTTTATGGTTGATGTTACGTTCGAGTAGGTAAGCGAGTGCGTTCAGTGAGGGTATACTTTGACCGCGTCAACACGGCTTTTAGCTGCAGTACAACCAGAATATTAACGTACTCGGCTGTGTATCGCTGTAACAGTCTTTGGCATCTGTCTTTATATTTGTTAGAGAGGCAGACAGAGTGTAAAAATGATGCACAGGTGCTATGAATACTATGGTTTTACTGTTTCTTGACTGGCATGCCATTGGGCTAAAACAAAATATTTAGCTAAAAAGAGTCAGTTAAAAATGAAGGCGTTATTCCTACTTGACAACATCATTATTTTTTTACACTACCGCGGCAGTGACCCTGCCTACGAAGCTAGCAGTCCCTGGTTCGATTTGCGGTAAGGAAAAATGTGTGTTATGACTGTTATGAGCGCGAGTACTTGTTCATAAGTATTGGATGTTTTCTATGCATTTAGGCGCTGGTCCCACCGCTGGCGAGTAAGCGATGAACTATCGGCGATTTTCTTGCCCAAGAAACGAATAAAAGATAATCGCTCCCGTGTAAATAAAAGAGAGAGATATAAATTTATAGTTCATCGCCGAGCGAGTGAGCCAGCGATGAACTATAAACTTAAACCTCTCTGAGAAAGAAAATCGCCGATAGTTCATCGCTTACTCGCCGGCGGTTGGACCAGTTCCTAAAGCATTTATTTTTCTATAAAAGTATGTTTATCGTGGTCTGGTATTTGGTACCCATCTTATCTTATTGGTGGTATGCTTACGGATTCACTTCGACCCTATGGGATCTTTTGTGTAATACCTTTTGGTACCCATAGTATAAGAGTAAAGCTTAGCTTGACACTAAGTCAATTTGTGCATTCTTGCTCCTCCGATATTTATTTAATGTGTTTTGGTTGCGAGTTGAAAATATTCTAACTCCAGCGTTACCACCTTTTTTATTGAGAGCATAAACACATATGCTTGCAAAATGAAGGTCACCGACCATCTTTACCGAATCTAAAACTGTTCACCCACTCATATCTAAAGATAAATCAGCCGTCAATCTCGATTTATTACGATTAGATAAAAATACCTCCGTATTTCAGATTCGCTGTAATATTGTTAATACGTTTGTGGATACTCGTCGTACCTATTCCGTATATTGTTACCTGGTATGAATATTTTTCCTTGTGGGTTTTTCTGTCATCTCGTGTGTCACAGGCTCACAGGAATGTTATTTGTGTTGTGTTTAGTGTTTTGTGGATGTTGAACGTTTGTGGGAGCTACCCGCGTTTTTGATGTCTTTGTTTTTTAAGGTAATTATTATGCTAACAGATTTTTTCCGATTCCCGCATTTAAATAACAATTCCCGACATGTTCCCAAAAAAAAATTAACCATATTTTTTGTTACCGAGATACGTCACTGTATGTAATGTCCGGTTTTGGTAACAAAACGGACAACAAAAAGAACTTTAATTGAGTTTTTTTTTTGGTAAAGTTAAAGGAATAAAATGTATTCTTTTGTATTCAAATGTAACTTCTCAGACAATAAAATATTTCTACGTGCTACTGAACTACGTTCGTTTCATCATAAAGTGTTTGTTATTTTACTTTTTACACTACTGCCCAAGCAAAAAGGAGTGCATTGTTTTGAGGGTTCTCGAAATTACTTAAATGTAAAAATAGGGGGGGAGCTCTATATGAGTAGTTGTATTCTTTCGGTGGCAGTCTTTATTTCTCCATATGTTCCGCGAATCTGGATTATAATTTGTCCTAAACGACTAAGTTATCCAAAAATACCAGCCTGCTGCGTAATATGAATAAACAAAATTGTTTTTTGATAAATTGAATTTCCGTGTAGACCCGAGAGATAAGAATAAGTAAGAGATATTAAAACAACTCAGGCAAACAGGTTTTTAAAAACTTTTGTTTGTTAATCTTTTTGATTTTAGCAGATGAATAAGTATTTGTACGAGATATGGTTACATTAAAATTCTTCATTGATACGAGTATGATGCGTTATGTCTACTGAGGGCCCTGCCAAGATACGTTGCGCTAACTAGCGTTTCTATTCGATTCGTTTTTAAACCAATCGCGTCACCGATAGATAACGCGATACGAAAAGTCACGTGATCTACCAGTGATGCGATTGGTTTAAAAACGAATCGAATAGAAACGCTAGTTAGCGTAATGCATCTTGTCAGGGCCCTTTGATGTGCAAGTTGCGGAAAGTTTCCAAAAAGTTGGAAAAGTTCTAAGAAATTTCCGGAAACGTTCACTAGTAATATAGGAAATTTAAATTTAAGAAACGGAAAGTTTCAATCCCCATACAAAATTGTGAGAAGTTTCCGAAATTTTCCTACATGAAATGTTCCGCAATTTTGGAAAGTTTCCTTTGGCACATCAGTAGTTATGTCGCGGTAATTTCCCTTGTAATTAGTAAATCATTACCTTTACCTAGTCGGTTCTTGATAAGTGATTACTGATTACTTATTTGAAGGGATCAGTTGGCTTCTGTCCGTCGGACAGTTCTTTAATAACTCGTGTCTCGTGTTTAATCGATTAGTGAAAAAAACTCTGTAAATATCCAGGTCAAATTATGGAGTCTGATAAGTTCTGGTAGGTACGGTTATTAGGGTTTAAAGTTATTTTTAATAGATTCCAATGACTTTGATTGCTTCACGATTTGGAATTGGAAATAGCGCGGAAAATTTCTGATTTAGTAAATATTCTTGAAAATATATCTAATAGATTTCTTACTAATATTAGGCTCTGTTTCACGATCGATTTAAATTTAAATTTGACTCTCTCCTTGTCTATTTTCAAGTGTCAGAAAGAGAAAGGGCTAAATTTATCTGTCAAGTACGCTTGCTTTACTTGTCGATTGTGAAACAGGCGGTTAGTATTATAAATGAGAAAGTTTTGATATTTGGGTGTTTGTATGTTTGTTACTCAATCACGCTTCAACCACTGAACGGATCCGGATGAAGCTTGGCACACATATAAGTTAGATCCTGGTATAGGACATAGGATAGTTTTCCCAGAAAACTTAAAAGTTTCCGAGGGAATAAGGATAATCGAAATGTACGCGGACGAAGTCGCGGGCAGAACTTAGTTTACCATAAGGTGATCTGTGCTCTCCATGCCAAATTAAAAACTAAAACTGTATGAACAAAACTTTCTTTTCAAGGTCCAACTTAAATGAACGATGCCACCCATAAGCCCCGTCGTCCACTTCGGCGGAACCGCTCCATATATCGCGTGCACTACGACCTGCCGAAGGAAGACCAGGACACGGCGCGGCCCCTGGTGATGCCGATGGACTCCCTGGAGATCCAGGCTTATGAGAAGCAGGTGGCTGGACACCAGAGTACTTGCGACAAGCGGTATCTTGGTCAGTATCTTAAACAGTCTACTTAGCTAGCTAGATGGGTTAGATGCTGGGATATCTTGTAACATGTCATGTTGCATGTACCAGAGAAATAGAAATAGGTGCTAGAAATCAATTGGAGTTCAGGGCTTCAGTCACGTAAGCCATCTAGACCAGCCAAGTAGCATTAAAATGGCAACGGGATAAAATATTTAAACTACAGAATACGTATTATGGCCAAAAAACCATACGACCACCCCGCTAAAGACTTATTCAAGCAGCTAAACATCCTGACGTTACCAAGCGTGTACGTACTAGAGGCATGCAAGTACGTAAGACGCAGTCTCAACCGTCTCCCCACCTACACCCAGAAGCTACACTGTGTCACGCGCAGGCGCAACCAGCTGTACGTGCCCCCGCGCCGCTTAGCTAAAACCAATAAATCCTTGCCCATCGTAGGAATAAAACTATACAACACACTAAACGATGAACTCAAGTCTGCTACAATATCTGTGAATAAATTTAAATCTGTGTTGCTTCACATGGCTTGTTATAGTGTTGACGAATTCTTTGAGACTTACAAGTCACTGGCCCATTTACAAACAGGAAAATAGTTTTTAACTAAAATTAAAAATTAACATAATTATTATACTTAAAAATTTATTTGTATTGTAATATCATAATATAATTGTTTGTAAAATAATGTGATATTATGGATATTAATGTAAAATATGACGTTTACAATTTATTTTACCAATAAATAATCTAAATCTAAATCATTCTAAGAAAGCAAAATATTGACGTGTGACAGCTTACGTTAAAGCTATGCAATTTCTTTATTGTCGTTAATGTTAGCAAAATGCTACTAGCCTCGAACCACTGGCTAATCGTCACTAAGCCAGTGCTACGCGACTTACAAAACATGAAACAATAATATCCTAGGACCAAGTATACTTCCCTGAGGCACGCCCAAAGCTAATAGCCTCAACTTCTATAATTTCAGGGCTCCTCCAGTGCAACAATGGAACTATCCTAAAGCCCATATTAAAAGAATGCCAGCGCCGCGAGGTACACTTCTACGAGCGCCTAGCGAACACTGAAGACCCTGATTTGTTGGAACTTCGCAAGTTCGCACCACAATACTTCGGCTGTAAGAAGTTTACGTACAATGGGCACGAGCAGGAGTATATCATTTTGGAGGATATTGTCGAGAAGATGCTGGAGCCGTGCATCATGGATGTTAAGATCGGTGAGTTACTGCTGTTTTGATAGGTCTTCGGAAATTGCCAAATTATATGTTTATAACACAGGGACATTTTTTGGAATTAAATAGATACTAATTAGGGCTATACATGTTCAGTACCGAAGCAAGCCAAGCAATCGGCCTAGCCATGATTATGCGCAATGGCGGCAGCGGTTGCGACGAAGGGCGAGCGTCTAGCGTCCGTCTGGATCATCTTATCTTTTAATCTACCGCCGAGTGTAGTTGTGTCCCCATGTGGGATTAGTCTTCAGGGTTCGCAACGCATTTGTAGTCTTAGGCTTGCTATTTTGAGATTTTAGTTTAAAGATAACTTTTGTTTAAAAGACGCAAATCTGATTTATGATTAAGTGGCCTGTGCGCTCGTTGGCCTACATGCCATAAAAATAAATTTAGGCAAAACCCGATCATTTCTGATCACTTAATAAGCAACCCTTCAGGCAGGCGGACGTGGGATCCGCTAGCCACGGAGGAGAAGATCCAGAAGGAGCAGACGAAGTACGCGCGGTGCAAGGAGGAGTTCGGGTTCTGCTTCCCCGGGTTCCAGGTGTACCGCCTGGACTCCGGCCGACTGTTCAAGTACGGGAAGGAGCAAGGGAAGAGGCTGCGAGGAACGGCTGTCAAAGATGGTGAGGAGTGAGGACACTATTATTGCCTTTTGGACTTTTGGGGTGTTTATTTAAAAAATCGTCGGGATACCAACATTGTGTGACGTGGGTTTTTATTAAATTAATGGTTTTATATATTGTACTGGCATCAACTTTAAATTACTCTTCGCATTTAAGCGTCCAGTAGGACTATCCTCTTTCCCTGTACCATTAAAATGTAAAGCGATCGGTGGTCCGCAGCGCTGCGCAAGTTCCTGAACGGCCCGGAGGGGCTGTGCCGCGCGCTCGTGCTGCAGCTGCTGGCGCCGCTGTGGCGCGTGCAGCGCTGGGCGGCGCGCGCGCGCCCGCTCGCGCTCTACTCCAGCTCCATCCTGCTGGCCTACGACGCCGCCAAGCTGCGCGCTTGCTGCGGGGACGGCGAGTGAGTATATCTGGGGCAGCTGCTGGCGTCACCTGCCACCTATCATTGTCAAGATGGTCAAATATGGGGCAGGTCTTAACTAGGCTGCGTCCGGAGTTTTCCAGAAATCTTCTAAAGACTAGAAACATTTCTTTTTTCTTCAAATTCAAATTCAAATTCATTTATTTGCAAGTACATACACGGATCTTATAAATATACATCAAACATATACATATATTCATCAAATTCTTTACGTCCAACTTAATCAGCCGAGGTGATAACCCTATTATTAGCGCCCTGAAACTAGCTTACAGTGTCGCCCCCCGACAGGGCCCCGCCGTGCCGAGCGCCCCTCGCGCGCCGCAGCTCCGCGCCCAGCGTGCCCGGCGCCAGCTTCAGCGGGCAGCTGTCTCCCTCCGGCCCGCTGTACTCCAAGCTGCGGCCCGTCTCGCTCGTGCCGCTGGCCGAGCCCGCGCCTCCCTCCATCCCGCCGTCCCCCTGGAGCGAGGCGCTGGACCGGCTCAACCTGAACCACTCCTTCGAGCACAACTACGAGGACAAGCTCTCCAAGATCAAGATGAACTACCGAGCGATGCTCTCGCAGCTGGACGAGGAGGAGCGGGGCCGGCAGTGGAGCGCGGTGCGGCTGATCGACTTCGCGCACGCTTTCCAGCTCGACGAAGAGCTCGTCGACGAGAACTTCCGCGCCGGCGTCGACGGGTTTGTGGCGATGCTCGAGGAGTTGTTAGCGGAGACCGACGACCAGGCCTTCTAGGGCGAGGAATCTAAGTTTATCGCCATTGATGGGTATATCTGTACTACTAACGGTCCGACAACGTCAACGGCATTAGGCTGAAATTAACTCTATTTTTCCGTCGTTGACCTTTGAAAATGGTAAAGGATCGTTATCCCAAACGTCAGGGCTGCGTGAATACAGAATTCATTCTTAAACTACGGTCCCCCGGCCTACGATTTCACTGTGCCAGCCATGCTGGTGCAACCTCATTTGTAATGGCCTCTCCCCACCCGTCATGGGCTAGTGTTAGGGACGAAGTGATGCTTCTAAGGTCTGTCTAAGGTGTGTCTAAGGTCCAAACTAGACGAATTGTGTTCGGCTCGTGCTCGGGTCGCCTAGCATACTTTATAAGGTATGATATAAAATAAACGTTTAACATAACGTATAAAATAACGTAAAATATCGTACCGTAGAATAGTACCATTTGCACCATCGATGGTACAAACGGTACATAGCAGTGTCATTTGCACCATTGATGATGCTAGTTAATGGTGCATATGAAACTGGGGGAGTCCGTAATAGTTTGTTGTATTACTTAAGTCGAATAAAAATCAAAGATGTCTGTTTTGCTTTTATACTTGTGGAGATAACTTTAGTACTAACTTGGGCCTCTTTTCAACTCAGTAAAATCATTTTGTCTTTGATGTGTTATGGTATTGTAATATAATAATAAGAGCTATCAAAACGTTGACAATACGAAAACACGTCAAAAGCAACTTTAAGTACCTCCTAAAGCCCACCCTGCGAGTCAATGGAATATGAACCTAATGTAAATGAAATAAAGTCAATTTTCTAAATTGACCGGATAAGTAATAAAAACAAAATTCCACTTTATTTCCTTTGCACTAGATCTGTATTTCAATGGCTGTATTATGTAATTTTTTTGTACAAGGGCCCTTAGCTAAGGGCCTGTTTCAAAATCGACGAGTTTTATCTGCCATTTAAAGTTGGCTCTCTCCTTGTTTATTTACAAGTGTAAGAAAGAGAAAGGGCTAAATTTATCTGGTAAATATGCTTTACTTGTCGGTTGTGAAATAGCCGGTAACAGTTTAATTTAAATTAAGGTTGTTTTCTCCACTACTATCAAAACAAGTCCTTTGGATTTTTTTCCAACAACGCTAAATGTTATTATTAAAATAAGATTAATGTTTTTAGTATGAATAGGATAATTTGTAAATAAATACACATGTTTCGCTTTCGCATTATAAATATTTATTTTCGAAATCAGCCAAAATTATTTACCCAAATAAAAATTATCTATAAACTTAATATATCATCTAATAAGAAAAATCAAATAATGTGGCACACCCGGACGGGTCCTATTATGTTCAGAATCGATAAACTGTTGAATATCAATAATTCAGTCCAACTGTACGCACCGCAGGCAACCTACAGCCGACCGCAGATACAAAGGAGCTCAAAGCAAAGTAAACACGCCTCTATTGTTTAGCCAATAGGGACGCGTTTGCAAAATTTGAGTAGTTTCCTAATTTTCTAGTCGACTGTGTCAGCAACTTTCGTCCAATTCTGACTCATCGACTTGTATTATGTTAATATAGGCCATTAAATACAGGATTCATGATAGTAATAAAAACATATATTCCTATCTTGGGTCCCATGAGTCAAAACGAGAACGAAAACTGCAACAGCGCAAACGAAGGCCATAAAAATATTATCAAAAAGGTATTACCACACCAATCGATCAATAGTCGATCGATCATCGGGCCATCGTCGATCGATCATCGATCGGTTGTCGACCGAGTCAATTGAATAGTCAGAGTTAGCAGTGCCTCTTGACAAGACGATTAACGCTAACGTAAACGATTATCGAAAACTGACAATCCTACACATTTTTGATAATAACAACGTTCGCCGATAAAATCATGTCTAGGGCCACAGATTGTTCGACGATGATCGACGATAGAACAACTTCGATCAATGCGATCGACGATCGATTGATCTGGTAATACCTACCTCGCACTCAAAACAGAACCCCACACTATATAAGGCTCCTTATGGCTTGGAAAAGCACCCCAAGAACTTGACTCAAAACCGCAGAAGTAGAGGACCCAATCGATGGACAAGATGTCGCCCTAACAGACCCTAAACATAAGCGACTAAACATATAACAGTAACCTAGTGAGGACTAGATCTGAGCGCCTTTAGTTATATTATACTACACTGGGCAGCGGAAGGAGACCAGTAACGAGATAGAATACCTACTAAGTACTAAAATGTATATAACCCATTCCTTTTACTCATCATTCGAAAAAAAGTTTGGGAGAAAAAGATGGAAATAACGTAATGGCGAATAACTAATAGAACCAAAGACAAACTATGTCAAAGTAAAACTCTATTTTACTATACTTCATTTAGGCCAATAAATTTATATTTGACTAGCTGTTTGTGTCCGGCTTGACTTGGGTGATTTTTTCTTTCATACAAAACTTCAATTCAATTACAAACACAAAAAAATTGGTCAAATCTCAAAGTGATACTCCGTCATACATTTGTGAATTATGAATTGACATTTCCGATGGTAATAGACATATTTGACCATAAAACTAAGACCTAACGCATGTAAATCAAATTGATATTAAATCAGTATTTACTAATAAGTATTAATGTTTACATGTCTGACAACACTCGGATTTGTCAAACTTGTTCCTTACATGAAAAGAAATACACTTTGAATTAATCGGACAACACATAAAACACATCAAAGGACATCTAGTAACAAAAGATATACGAAATTTTCGAATTTTGTGAATACTTTCATCTTATTAACACTAGCACCAAATACGAAACTTCAAAAACTATTTCTTTCAAAGTTACCACAGAGAAAAATAATCCGGGATTTTTGGAAAAAGGCCTATTCTTAGGTACTGTATGTTATGGAGGCACTTCACTCAGCTGTTATTTGTCAAATATTTGTCCTCTTTTGCCATTATGCCAAATGTGAGATGTAAGATAAACATTTGACAAATATTTCGAAGTGAAATGCCATTATTATACATAGCTATATCTATGTCACGTTCTACCTCAAGCCTCTTCCACTGCCCGTTGGCGACAACGCCACGAATAGGTCCTCCAAGAATAATTATAAGCATCCATAAATCTAGTTACATCGCATGAAATACGGGAACCGGAGTTCCAAAGACAGATTCACGATGGTTCAAAATCATAAAACAATAACTCAATATATGTATCATTCTGCTTTTTTACAACTTGATAAACAAGATACAAATATGCCCAGTTTTAAAAAAATGCGATCTTTGTGTGAACCAAAAGATGCGACACCTGGGAAAAGACCAGCTTTAATTTTAAAAGATTTCAGTGACAGCTTACACTTTCAATTTGGAGTACATCGCGCGCCTTAGATGGAGCACAGGGATGTGGATATTACTATTCTTTGCAATGTATACTGAATTGTGATACAAAGCCTTTCACGTTCGGCTTTTGTGAAATAGGGGTCCGGAAAAATGGATGGCAGTGAGTCTGTTAAATAAGTAAGCGGTTATAGAATATGAAAGAGTCGGAAGAGAATGCCATAATATAATTGTATTGAGATATTAATGTATTTAAATTAATATTATTGATGATGGATAATTGAAAACTAATGACTAAATTAATATTTAAACAAAAACAAAATGGACTTTGTACACTCGTCCTATCTCTAGGAGCGACAACATAGAGACAGGGACAACAATAACACAAGAAGCCGGCGAAGCGAGGCCGACAACGGACACGACGCGGCTCACAATGCACGTGGGATTTCATCGAGTTTAGGGTTCGCCCGCTCGAACAGAATACAAACGGAGGACGTCATTTCACAGGAACTTTACAAACTAATTTAAGAACGTACAAGTTCGGGATACTCCTGAAATGTTGACAAATTCAATTTACATTTCAAAACTATTTTTGTCCGACTAAATCGAATCACTTCGGTGAAATATTTAGTTTTACACTTGACAATATTTCAAGAGAGTACCTATTTATGCAGCTCGAGGAAAGTATACGCGGCGAGACTTCGACATCGGTTCCCGCTCACTCGAGCGGACCCGAGTCTCGACTCGCGTCGCCGCGCACGCTCGCCCCGACGCTCGCCGTCGGAACGGCACGTTACAGACGGGACAGATATCACACTCGTCGCCTCGGCGGCATTATTTTTATATTTTTTCCAGGGCGGGTCGGCGTCGGGCTAGAGGTCGGGCGCGTCGGCCTTGTAGTCGGTGCCGCAGCCGTGCGCCTCGGCGTAGCGGTGCGGCGCGCAGAACGCGGCCCCGCAGCGGCACGTGTGCGCCGCCGCCACGCTCAGGCGCCGCCGGCACAGCGCGCAGCGCAGCCGCCCGGGGGCCTTGGGCGCGCCCGCGCCCAGGCCCGACACCGGACCTAAAGCAGATGATAAAAACAACTGTCCTTACTTTCATTTTGCATTATTGCATTTCAATTAATATCATAATATAATTACAAATAAATCTTGAATTTAATCAAGATCTTGATAATTTGTAATTGTATGCATAGTATTTAAATTGTATAATAGTCGCCTAATTTATTGAACATTCAATATAAGCAAAGAGAGCATAGTGTCTAAAAAAATTAAGAATCGTATAAAAAGTCGACCGAGCTCCGCTATGCGGAGCTCGTATTCCTCGTAAAAGATTTAGTTAAAATTTAAATCATTATAATTAATTTGATATAAAACATATGTACAGTTGTTTTATAATAATACTAATCATTTATTTCAGATAACAAAGATCCATAACTGATGCACACTCAGCAGTAAAGTTACAGGTGGGTGTACCTGTGTGCGGTCGTAGTGTGTGTGTGCGCGGCGCGAGGCGGTCGTCGCTGAGATGCAGGTGCTCGCGCACGCGGTGGCGCGACAGCGGCGCCATGTTGCGGCGCAGCGCCTCCAGGTGGGACGTGGAGGCCGACAGCGGCGCCGAGCTCGACCCGAACGGCACTCACCTGTGTGCGGTTGTAGTGTGTGTGTGCGCGGCGCGAGGCGGTCGTCGCTGAGATGCAGGTGCTCGCGCACGCGGTGGCGCGACAGCGGCGCCATGTTGCGGCGCAGCGCCTCCAGGTGGGACGTGGAGGCCGACAGCGGCGCCGAGCTCGACCCGAACGGCACTCACCTGTGTGCGGTTGTAGTGTGTGTGTGCGCGGCGCGAGGCGGTCGTCGCTGAGATGCAGGTGCTCGCGCACGCGGTGGCGCGACAGCGGCGCCATGTTGCGGCGCAGCGCCTCCAGGTGGGACGTGGAGGCCGACAGCGGCGCCGAGCTCGACCCGAACGGCACTCACCTGTGTGCGGTTGTAGTGTGTGTGTGCGCGGCGCGAGGCGGTCGTCGCTGAGATGCAGGTGCTCGCGCACGCGGTGGCGCGACAGCGGCGCCATGTTGCGGCGCAGCGCCTCCAGGTGGGACGTGGAGGCCGACAGCGGCGCCGAGCTCGACCCGAACGGCACTCACCTGTGTGCGGTTGTAGTGTGTGTGTGCGCGGCGCGAGGCGGTCGTCGCTGAGATGCAGGTGCTCGCGCACGCGGTGGCGCGACAGCGGCGCCATGTTGCGGCGCAGCGCCTCCAGGTGGGACGTGGAGGCCGACAGCGGCGCCGAGCTCGACCCGAACGGCACTCACCTGTGTGCGGTTGTAGTGTGTGTGTGCGCGGCGCGAGGCGGTCGTCGCTGAGATGCAGGTGCTCGCGCACGCGGTGGCGCGACAGCGGCGCCATGTTGCGGCGCAGCGCCTCCAGGTGGGACGTGGAGGCCGACAGCGGCGCCGAGCTCGACCCGAACGGCACTCACCTGTGTGCGGTTGTAGTGTGTGTGTGCGCGGCGCGAGGCGGTCGTCGCTGAGATGCAGGTGCTCGCGCACGCGGTGGCGCGACAGCGGCGCCATGTTGCGGCGCAGCGCCTCCAGGTGGGACGTGGAGGCCGACAGCGGCGCCGAGCTCGACCCGAACGGCACTCACCTGTGTGCGGTTGTAGTGTGTGTGTGCGCGGCGCGAGGCGGTCGTCGCTGAGATGCAGGTGCTCGCGCACGCGGTGGCGCGACAGCGGCGCCATGTTGCGGCGCAGCGCCTCCAGGTGGGACGTGGAGGCCGACAGCGGCGCCGAGCTCGACCCGAACGGCACTCACCTGTGTGCGGTTGTAGTGTGTGTGTGCGCGGCGCGAGGCGGTCGTCGCTGAGATGCAGGTGCTCGCGCACGCGGTGGCGCGACAGCGGCGCCATGTTGCGGCGCAGCGCCTCCAGGTGGGACGTGGAGGCCGACAGCGGCGCCGAGCTCGACCCGAACGGCACTCACCTGTGTGCGGTTGTAGTGTGTGTGTGCGCGGCGCGAGGCGGTCGTCGCTGAGATGCAGGTGCTCGCGCACGCGGTGGCGCGACAGCGGCGCCATGTTGCGGCGCAGCGCCTCCAGGTGGGACGTGGAGGCCGACAGCGGCGCCGAGCTCGACCCGAACGGCACTCACCTGTGTGCGGTTGTAGTGTGTGTGTGCGCGGCGCGAGGCGGTCGTCGCTGAGATGCAGGTGCTCGCGCACGCGGTGGCGCGACAGCGGCGCCATGTTGCGGCGCAGCGCCTCCAGGTGGGACGTGGAGGCCGACAGCGGCGCCGAGCTCGACCCGAACGGCACTCACCTGTGTGCGGTTGTAGTGTGTGTGTGCGCGGCGCGAGGCGGTCGTCGCTGAGATGCAGGTGCTCGCGCACGCGGTGGCGCGACAGCGGCGCCATGTTGCGGCGCAGCGCCTCCAGGTGGGACGTGGAGGCCGACAGCAGCGCCGCGCCGAGCCCGGCCGGCAGCACCAGCGCCGCGCCCGCACCGCGCCGCGCGCACAGCGCCGAGCTCGACCCGAACGCGCGGGCCCCGCCGCGGGCCAGCCCGCCTGACAACAACCGAGCACTTTATAATACAACCATTGTTGTTCGGACTATTGATATGGTTAACTGTATCAGACTATAATGTGACCGAAGCGTGAAAACAGTTCTATAATGAGCGTTACCATGGTAATAACAGTTCTATAATAATTATTATAGCATCGTTGTTAACATGATTACGAGCATGAACAATGTTAGTGACGATGTTTGGTGATCAACTGAGATCTAAATTTTACAACAGTTTTTACAAAAATTTCAATGAGCGCCGCGACACGCGCTCCGCCGGCCGGGACGACTCGGCACGCGACCATATTGTTGACCGGTAGGGACCTATGCGGCAGGTCGGGCGGCAGGTCCTGCGCGGGCGCACGCAAGCCCGAGCGAGCCCTCGCCGGGCCCCGCGCGTTCCACCAACTGGGACGACTCCGCACGCCACCATATTGTTGAGCGATAGGTACCTATGGGCGGCAGCAGGTCCTGCGGCAGGTCGGGCGGCAGGTCCTGCGCGGGCGCACGCAGCAGCCCGAGCGCGCCCTCGCCGCGCCCCGCGCGCTCCACCGACTGGGACGACTCCGCGCGCGACCCCGCCACTAAACCATACACACAATCAATCATTCAAACATAACTATATCAAATAGTTCGTGAGCCAATAAAAACAGAGCGCTGATTCATCAAAATTCGATAAAGCAGTTTTGATTGGCTGTTTAACAATGTCACGTAGTTTGGATTGTTTACATTTAGTCAAGTACCTAAACAAACGGAGTATAGTGATTTTTTTGAAGTGGTAACTTCTTTACAGAGGGTAAACCATTTCGTTACGTAACGCGCGTTACTAGACAGCCTGTCTGGCTTCCCTTTCTCTCACGCATACGGCAGCGGTACTAGTACGAATTTTTAAACAACTTTTAAAATACAAAAAGATACTGGAATCGGATGGGATTTGAACCGCGGCACCATGTTCTCATAGACCTACCTTTCAGCCGCTAGGCTAATCGTAAATCACAAATATGGACGAAAATGGTAAACGGTATTTGATCTTACCTGCTGACCCCGTATTGAGTTTCTAAGCATAAATACAGTTGACAATGAGCATATAACCTAAAACTATCACCGTTTTTGAAAGTCTCCTTTGACTCGATTGTCTTAAAAATCGATATCTGAGGATCCGTCGGGACAACAAATGCGAACCAGTAATCAGATTTAAAAAAAAAAGTGGCCGCCATTTTGAAATTTTTTGTTACTGGTTCGATTGTCTTGAAAATCGATATCTGAGGGCCCGTTGGGACTACAAATGCGAACCCGTACTCAAAATTAAAAAAAGGGGCCGCCATTTTGAACTTTTTTGTTACTGCTTCGATTGTCTTGAAAATCGATATCTGAGGATCCGTCGGGACAACAAAAGCGAACCCGTAATCAGATTTAAAAAAGTGGCCGCCATTTTGAACTTTTTTGTTATTGGTTAGATTGACTTGAAAATCGATATCTGAGGATTCGAGCGGACTACAAATGTGAACCCGTAATCAGATTTAAAAAAAGTGGCAGCCATTTTGAACTTTTTTGTTACAGGTGCGATTGTCTTGAAAATCGATATCTGAGGGCCTGTTGGGACTCCAAATGCGAACCCGTACTCAGATTTAATAAAAGTGGCCGCCATTTTGAACTTTTTTGTTACTGGTTCGATTGTCTTGAAAATCGATATCTGAGGATCCGTCGGGACAACAAATGCGAACCCGTAATATGATTTATAAAAAAAATGGCCGCCATTTTGAACTTTTTTGTTACTGGATCGATTGTCTTGAAAATCGATATCTGAGGGCCCGTTGGGACTTCAAATGCGAACCCGTAATCAGGTTTAAAAAAGTTGCCGCTATTTTGAACTTTTTGAAGTGATAACTTCTTACGGTAGGGTAAACCGCTTCGTTACGTAACGCGTTACGGCGCCAGTGTGTCTGGCTTCCCTTTCTCTCACGCATACGGCAGCGGCAGGCAGGCTCTTCCTCTCTCACTCTAACCCACAGATTTTGATTAGTTACCACTTTTGTCGGGCGTCCCGAGACTTTTCACGCCTAAGTTATATTTATACATACTAACATAATGGATGATACTGTTTGAATAAATGAAATAAAATAAAGGTACCGATGGGCGGCAGCAGCGCGATGCGGTCGACGTCGTAGTCGAGCGTGGCGGAGTAGAGCGGCGTGAAGGCGTCGTCCTCGCCGAACGCCGCGCACGCGCACGTCGCCGCGCACAGCGTCTCCTCACTGCGCGTCTTCTGCAGCTCTGGCAGGGGGTCTATGGGGCGGAAATAAACGTTTTTTTATTAGAACACCCGTTCGGAAAGTATGGTTTTCTAAATTTCAATAGCGGGAGGAATATGGCGTTTTCACCCCTAGGGAGGAACGTGGCACTTTATAACTCGTAACTAGAATACCGGAACGAATCTAAGTGTCATTACCATTTTTAGGGCGACGCACGGAGAGCGCCTGCATGCGCCGGCGCAGCTCCTGCATCTTGCTGTGCGTGACGGCGTTGTCGCGCGCGCCCGCGCCCGGGCTCGTGCCGCGCGCCTCCGCCCGGGGCTCCGGCGGCGTGCTGGAGTCTGGGACGACGCAATAACAATTACTACATTACTGCAGACACTGGGAAAAAACCTTGGTCCGTGTTTGCTAAGCTGATAAAACTTGAATATTATGTAGATTAGATGCTATTGTATATTTAAGAAAAAAAATGTGTTTGTGCCAACAGCCGAAATCATTATATTGGTGTTTAATTTTATTTTTTTCTAGTAATTCTATGATGGGTCCATTTTTTAAGATTGATATATGTCACAAAAATATTTATGTAAAATTTGAAATCGCTCATCCATGTTTTTAAATTTAATAAAAGTAGTTTTAGGGTTAATTGAGTGCCGAGAGCTCCCAACAATAGAAGAGCAATAGAATGTTAAACTTTGTGCAATGTGACTATAGCTTCAAGGTATAAGCTTTTGGGGACAATTTCTCAAAGGCTATCCTGCTACCCTTTCATCCAATTCTGTCCAGCCGTTGCAGCGTGATTGAGTTACAAACATCGAAACATGAGTGTGGTGTATGTAAAGGATGGCTCACACTTGGCGTGGTCGAGCGGCTGCAGCGAGCCATCGCGGTTCTCGCGCACGCGCAGCATGTTGACGCGCTCGCCGTCGCGGAACACCAGCACCGTCACCTTGCAGCCCGAGCGCGACCCGCCGCCGCCCCACCCGGTAGACTCTCTAAAATAATGTTTTTTTTTTTAGAACCGTAACAAATTGTAATATAGGAAAAAAGTCTGAAATTGCATTGAAATTTCGAATAGGACAGTAGTAAAGCTTATTTACATTTTATACTGACTATGAAATGATGAAAATGACAAAAATTAAATGATGCTTCGAAATAACCTCAAAATGACCACTGTGCAAAAACATTAAATATAAAAGATTTAATTTCGTGACAATATAAATAATATTAAGGATGAATTAATTTTATTATGCATGGTCCAATAAGTTTTAAAATAGTGTTCAAGTTTTAATCTGTTGGCTAAATATACAAGCATATAAAGCGTCATTTTACAACAAAAAAAACTGTGGAACAAATTTGCAAGAAACTTTCTTCGCAAGCTTCGCTTTTTTTCCTCGCAAAAACAATAAAAATCTCGTGTCATTGTGGCTTTTACTAATCCCTTGTTGAACAATCTACTATCAAGCGACACGGTACTAAAGTTTGCCGCTAATTATAAGACCAGCTGTACCTGTATCTGTTGGAGCCGAGCAGGCGCTCCAGCTCCCCGCTGATGTCGGAGGGCGGCGGCGGCAGGCGGCGCGTGGAGATGGGCCCGCCGCGCATGCCCAGCACCAGCCGCAGGCGCGCGCCGTCGCCGATGCCGAGCGCGCGCAGCGACGCGCCGTCCTCCAGCTCCTTCAGGTTGTACACCAGGTGCTGCTGGCTGACGGGGATGCCTGCAAAAAAACGATAATAAACTTAAGTGACAGGTCAAATAGGGAATATTCATGACACATGGGTCAATCAACTTTTCGTTGCACCTCGTTGCCATGGTGACGTCTCTTGGGTCACTTCTTAAAACTATGATTTCGATGGATTAGTCCACTAAAAATCAGTTTTTTTGGCAATTACACACCCATTCTTTTATGGGTTTTCTCCTGAGTGTGTTAGAAGTAACATATAACATTTTTTCTATGAAACTCTATCACTGTTTTCCCCTGGCTTACGGGACAGAATAACAGCAAAAAAATTGATCCACCCATGTAACAAACAGTTAAGAAAGATATATATTTTGATGGCTATAAAAATAACTAAGATATATAAGCTAACAAAGATTTATTCCTATCTCTTTCTCGCAAAACAGAATTTAACATGGAGTTCATATGGCCGACCTGTTACATGACGTCACAGTGCATATCGGATCTCTCTGTCTAATCGCTGACTAATTAGCAGTTTAAAATGCCTGTATCATCCGTATTTCTTGGCCGATTTTAATTTTAATTTCACTTTTGGTAATCTCTTTTGTTGAGTAATGCGATTTAAAAAATCCGTGAATATTTATTCCCTATTGAGTTCAATGCGTCTCGAATGTTGTCATTGTTTTCTATGTATTTAAGTATATGTTACTTATCTGGGTACCCTTCATCTGGCATATCTTTTTTGGCATAATCATCATTTGGCATACTCATCATTTGGCATAATCATCATTTGGCATAATTATCTTTTAGCATACCATACAGTCTTTTTAACTGAAACCGTATACTTTTCAGGATTATTTAAAATATCATTGCATAGAACCCATTAGGTTAGGTTAGGTTTACTTTATAAAAATCGTATACGGTTTCAGAAAAAAATACTGTATGCGTAGAGACGATTATGCCAAATGATGATTACGCCAAAAAAAGTTATGCCAGATGAATGTAAACCTACTTATCTATATAAATAAGTGTGTACGTTGTCTAGTACTCATAGTACAGGCTCAGAACAGTGCCACTGCACTGTGAGCGCCCTAAATTGTCCCAAAGCGCTCTTTAAGTGTTGGAGACTGCGCTACGCGGGTCTGACAGTGAGGGTCGAAGTCGAATGCGCAAGCAGAACCTGCGGCCCAAAAATGCTGCCGCGATTATGAGAACATATTTTCGCTTCGGGGACAGTAATTTCCAACTATATAGGTACAGTAAATGTTACATTAGCAACCAATGAACTAAGCTGCCTGTATTGGGTAAAACTTTAATAATGTTGCCAATTAATTTCGTACAACACCGTTTTTTTAAGGAATGAAGAAGGCAAACGAGTACGCAGGCCACCTGATGGTAAGTGGGATCTGCGACCCATAGACATTTGAAGATTGCAATCCGAAGACCGCAAATGCGTAGCCAACTCCGACAGGGTTACCATATCTCAGGATTTGTCCTGAGATTTCAGGATTTTTGGACTCTTCTCAGGATTGCGGCAAAATTTGTTTAGCCAAATTTATCTTTTCCGAACCGTTTCATTTTTTCCCGCTTTTTTTTCTGTACCTAACTGTAAATATTCCAGTAACATCGTGTAGAACCCCATAGGGTAGGTTAGCTTCGTTTTTATAAAAATTCTTAAGTATTTACAGTTACAGAAAACAAAGCGGGTTGGCAAATGAAACGGTTGGGAAACGACACATTTTGCCAAACTGAAACATATTTTCGCCAAAAGTACACTAAATAGCTAATTTTATCCAAAAATACTGCACAAACGACTTCCTCATTAACGCAATTAACCGCAACATGCGGCAAAGCACAATAGTGTGTGGATATAAATAGCTAATGAAGTTTCCAGTACGTCACAATTGCATAAGGAATGTGTAGCGACTAATCTGATCAACCGTGGGCGAGACTGCTACCTAACATATCCGTTTATAGACAGACAGATCACACTACATACATACAACAAACTACTCGTAACAGTCTGTTCGGTGATTCAATAGCGAAGTGGCAGATGACTGACGTCATTAAACGACGTCAAAAAGGAGGAGGCGGGAAATTGGGCCACCGGCACTCTCACTAGGCCAGACAAAACGCAGCAAAGGTACAGTCAAGGACTTTAATTGTTATGCCACTATGGAACCCTGTCGAATAACGTTAATCATTAATTTAAGCGTAATTTCTGTCATGCGGTTTGACGCTGTCATTATGACAGGGTTCCATAGTGGCATAACAATTAAAGTCCTTGACTGTACTGCTACTTCACGTCACTTAAAAGGAACAGAGAACCATCTGACACAAATGGAACTAGCCTCAAACTAAGCAAAAGGCTTGTTTTATGGTATAAGGCTGCGGCTCCACTGAAGCGGAGACGAGCGGAGCGGCGCGAAGCTGTGCCAATATTAACGAATAGAAGGCACATGCGGTCACGTCGAGCGCGCCTTGCGCACGTTGGTTTAGATTCTATTGGTTAATATTGGCACAGCTCCGCGCCGCTCCGCTCGTCTCCGCTTCAGTGGAGCCGCAGCCTAATAGATATTTAGATTAGTTCTTCCTAGTAACAAATTTTTATTTTAGTCTAGTGACCCGCGCTCGCTTCGCTTCGGTTTATGAGAGTTTTTAAATAAACCAGAATTAGTATACATATATTATTATTTATGCGAAAAAATCAAAATGGCGGCGAAAACTGCATCAAAATCCGTTGCGTGGTTTAGGAGTTAGTATATATAAAAACAGACAGATGCGGAAAGTGACTTTGTTTTATAGTATGTAAATAGATAAAGAACATAAAGAAACCATTACAACAACTGTACTTCTACCCGGACTATCTCTAATCTTGGCTGATACTTCAGTCATAATTAATTATAACGACCGCTTCATAACATCTTACTGCAAAATTTACAGCTTTTTAAACTGGCGACTACAAATTTCACTGATTAACGACAGGAACAAAAATAAAACCAACACTTGTCACTCCCGAGCTGATACGCCGTGAATCACGAGTCTGGACCGGAGCCAAGAGAGCCCGGTTCTTACCACTCGACCGATCCCAAGTCCTGAGTTTTGTTTTGGTCAATAACACTGGTATATGTTTAGATGGCCTGCTGACCTTTGTGATGCAATTTTCTCTGTAGTGGAGTCATATTTAACCCTTGACGCACACCGGAATGTTATTAGCTTTAAGTGTGTACCTGTGTATGTTGCATCATAGCTCCTAAATAGGTGAACCGATTTGGAAATAGTTTTTTTTAATAGAAACACAGTTTAATTGTAGTGGTTCTTAGCTACGTGTGATGAAAATCGGTTCGGCCGTTTAAGAGATATTAGCTCTGAAAGAAGAAGTCATATAATTATCTATAAGTAGATATTTCAGAGTCCGAAGTGAGCATGAAGAAATATTAAATTTGATTGCATAATTGGCAAGCTGGTTTTATTAAATTAATCAAAGGCTAGTTTGCCAGCAGTTTGGCTCGTGGAAACAAAAGGAACTTCAATATCATATTAACCAAGTCCACAGCCAAACTGAAACATAGACATTGCCAAAATAGATGTTTCTTGTCTGTTACATTTATTGTATGACTGAAGTTTTGATTTTCGACCTGTTAACCGTTTGACTGACAGTCCAGGGACACCAGAATGACCAAAGTAATCATCATCATCGTTACAGCCGAAAGACGTCCTCCGCTGTAGAGTCGACAAAAAAGACATGTTTTGCACCTTATTTCAACGGAATAAGATGCAAAAGTGGGATGTCTTTGAAGTCGACTGTGCGGTCACGTAAATTTAGGACCCATTTCAAAAAGAATGCGCTTGAAGTCGTCAATGTCATTAGAGATGCCAAGTCATTTATAACTTATAGGAAACTCAACCTTATTGCTGTAGAATGTCAGAATGAGTTTGGACCTAAGGTGGGTCACAAATTTAAGTCTTTGACTGTACATTAACCTGGCCCTTGACTGGGCCTTGTTAAGGTTTTCCACAAGGACCGGTCCTGCGCCGCTTGCATCCATCGGTTTCCCGCAACCTTAGACACGTCGTTGTCTAACCTTGTTGGAGGTCTAACCACTCTGCGTCTTCCGGTACTCGAACGCCAGTATTTTACTCTTGTAGCTTTAGAAAAAATGCTTAACGCTAACGTAAATGTTTTTCGAAAACGGACAAAATATATGGAATTGACATGAGCGTTCGTTCGTTCAGCCTCTGACTGAATGACCTAACGTCAAACCTATATTTTCGATAGCGACAACGTTTGCGAATGCATCTTGTCTAGGGCCACTGGACTAGTTTGCGAGCTGTACTGTCAAGCGGTTGTAGATATAAACTTAAATTATGCTCGAATTTGCAACTACAGTGTAGCTCTTAATACAGCAACTTTTAAGTCAGAAGTTGCTGAATATAATTACTTTGGACAACATTTTCTTAAAAACAATCTTGACAGACGCGGGTAATATACACCTGATTACATAACTATTATACATAACATGTTTCGATCAAAATTTCGATCAATAATAACATGATGCAGGAGAAACTTCATGACGAATAACCGCAGGAGTATATGTCATAATGCGGCATTAACATGCAAATGACAATGACGTTAAAAATAAATTGACTGAAGAAAAAGAAAAAAGCAAAATCGAAGGCACTGCGTTTAATATCTTGCTACTTATCGATGGTTTATTTGTGTATTCCAAATTTCAAATATTATCTATGCCTGAATTTAGAATGACGAGGCATGTCTTAATGAATTGAAAAGAGTACCATGCTTGCTTCCTATCCTCGTCAACTTATTTTAATATTTACAAACAAAAGACGTCCTTCATTTTCTTTATACAAGTGAACCTCGCCCTCCTTACTCTGACCTTGTCACACATTCGCACATGTCGCGCTGACCCAAGGATTATCAGAAAGACAAATCGATCGACATTCATAACTGATACCTTTATTTCATCCTATTTGTCACGTCATGTAATCGATCATAAAACACGGTCAAGCGCGAGTCGGGCTTGCGCGCCGACAGATCCGTGACGCCCGACTTGCATTTTCTCGGTTTTTATTATTCTGAATCGGAGCGAAGGTAAGTTACCTACGGAGCGGACCGATCTGTTGCTTTGTATTGATTTCTATAGTACAGCGTGCACTGGATCGGTATATCTGTATTCATAGAAATCAATAAAAGGCAATAAATCCGTCCGCACCTACGCTCCTTTAGCTAAAAATAAAAAGATATACGTATCTATAGAACCTATAGGATAGGTAATGTTTTCTTTACGACAATCCTGAAAAAGAAAACAGTTTTGGAAAAAAATGCATTTTAACTTATGATAATTCGGATAAATTTAGCATTTGGACCGAATATTCTGAGGAAACCGAATAAAAAGAAACAGCTGTTCATAGTTGGCACACGGATAGACGGACGGACAATGAAGGCTTAGTAATAGGGTTCCATTTGGTACCCGTTGGGTTTGGTACCAGTCATTAATTCCTCATCAATTATTTGGTCTAAATTGTCTGCCATAGTTATTTTTAGTCAGTACCAAGGGGCGGAATTTTCATAGCAAAAATCAAATGTCAAGAGGGATTGATCACTGTGTTTTATCGACTATCGATGATTAATTGGAAGTGTTTTTGACATACAGGAACAACAAACATTTCTCGATAAAAATTACAAAAAAACTGTGGCTGGTTATTTTTCCGATGGGATATTGCATAAGGTACTAGAAATATTATTAAATCTAGATAAAACGTGTCACTGGTTCTTCTTGAGGATTGTGATTCATAAGTTTTACTCGCTAAGTGAGCTTGCAACGTAATTTTTCTTAAGCTGCTTTAAATGAAAATCACACTTAGAGAAGGAAAAATCGTGGAAGAATCTTCTTTGTAATTAAAAGAAAGATATTTCTTTATCCATTTGTTAATCGTTTTTCTTTTAGGTTTAACCATTTCAATAACCCGGGAACTTAATAATAACTTAAAAAAACTCAAGCGACATCAATGTTATATGTGACGTTGACGTAATTTATTTAAATAAGGAGATGCAAGTCGCTCATCAAAGTGGTCAAATGTTACAAAAAATATTAAAATTCGGTAATATGCGAAGAGATTCGATAAAATCGATAACTGGAATAGTCGATAAAACATAATAGTCAATCCCTCTTGAAGTTTGATTTTTGCTATGAAAATTCCGCCCCTTGGTCATTACGTTAGGTCACAATTATCGCAAGTTAAATATATCTTTTTAAGAAACTGTTAAAGATTCAGGACTTTTAAAAATCAAACCTAACCTAACCTAACCTAGCCTTATCTACACAAAAAATATGACTCAATAATTATGTCAACACTGACCAAAAAAAAAGGGAAACAACGGGCTCAATTATCATGTAGCTCGGTCGTTTAACGAAATCGATCGTTCCCATTCCCAATCTAGAACTAAGTTATTCAGTACGCGGACCAAATCTAGTTACCAAACAACAATGACAATAAATAAAACACACTGATAGCCGACCGGAGTTTTGGCCGGAATTCAAGTTTGTGTATTCCAAATTTCATTGACCTGCGGGCGAAATGGAGCTATTTAAAGACTCAGCTGTTACATACCAACAAATATTTGGCTTTCGTTTAACGCAAATAATTATGAAAATTAATAGAAATACTTGAGATGCTGAATAGAAACTCTGACACTCATAGGGATAAAAGTTAAAATTAGGAAGACGAATTGTTTGTGACGCCGCGTTTCGGCGACGGGCCCGCGATGAAAACGACATGCCCGGCGCCCGACCCGCTCCCGCCGGCTGTGTGAATTGCGCTTTAAGGTGCTTATAGACTTGAGTATTTACTCGAGCATTTATTAGAATGCTCTTCGAAATGATCGTTCCGATTGGACGTTCAGCCAATCGAAACGCTAGTTTCGGCTAGCGTTCTTACGAATGTGCTATGTGAATGTCTATCACCACCATTATACGTGGGGCACACTGAAATGATCGGGAATGGAATATTTTGGATTGAATTGCAATAAAACCGTTTTTTAAATTTGAATAAACACTTCTCATCTCACACGCTAATATCAACCCTGCCAACCTGATAATAAAGTAGCTAACCTATTGTATCGATTACCTATAAATCATCGGGAATTTCTACAGCGTGTAAAAACCCGGTGACGTCACGACCGGCGCAGGCGCCTGTTTGACCTTAATCTTACGATGGACACTGACCAGTGATGAGAAAATATAGAAATGGGTTTGTTTACAGTTACACTGTGTAAATAGCTTTCAGTCGTAATGAACTCGTGTAAAAATTAACGAATTAGTTTCTTTTTCACGTGACTTTTGCACGACGTTGATATCAAAATTTGAGAGGTCAAATACCAGTAAGGTCATGCGGGGCTATTCCGTGTGAGGGGTAAATGCGTCATTAAAAGATTTTAAATGAATAGAACATTCTAAAAGTATTTTTGCTTCATCTTAAAGAAATGTTGTTTCTTAAACTACTTTAAAAGGGTGCAAAAAAACGTTGATTCCCTAGAAAAAATGTACCCCTCAGTAGGAACTCGGAACAGCCCCGCCTGACCCTAGACCTTTTACAAAATAGTTACTACCTATAATTACGATAACTTAGGGCCGTATTAATAAATACATCTTGGGTGAGATGCCAGTCAAAAGACTACGACTCAAAGTAAAAGTCAAACCATAGAACACTCATTTTTGACGCATCTCGAGACGAGCATTAGAGTTGAGATTAGTTTATTAATACGGCCCTAAGACTTCCACTGATGCATATTATCAAAGATAGCACGCTCTGAGTGTTCTAGAGTGGATATACCTACATACCAGAAGAGGCAGTGGAAAACCCCTTTGCTAGTTATTTCACTGGTTGGTTGTGGTTGTTTGGTCGGTTGTCTGGCTGGTTGGTGGTTTTATTGAGTTCCTATCACAAGATAGATTCTATAATGTCTGCACTAAACATAAATAATTTTAACCAAAACAACCTTTATAGATCCATATCAAAAGCAATTTAAATAAAGCACCTATTCCAACATTAAGCTCCAAATGGGTGGTTAACATGTAACGTCTAGACAATTACCCTATAGAAATGCCTTATGAATAGGTAAAGCCTTTTGTTGCATACATTTGGAAATAGGCTGGCCAACAAAAAGAGCCCGTGCCATTGATTGTTAAGCTCTAGGAAGAGATAGGTAACAAGTGTACGAAAGAATAAACAGCAGATGACATGAATATCTAAAAATACTCAAATAAATGCATGCCTTTTGGCATAAATATGTTTGGCAAAGCGTATCGTTTCAAAAGGAACCTGAGGGCTCAGACAAGACGCACTACGCTAACTAAAGCTTCTATTCGATTCGTTTTTAAACCAATCGCGTCACTGGTAGACCACGTGACTTTTCGTATCACGTCATCTTCCAGTGACGCGATTGGTTTAAAAACGACTCGAATAGAAACGTTAGTTAGCGTACCTAGTGCATCTTGTCTGAGCCCTCTGCTGCAAGTCAACGATAAAGCGATTTCTAGGCATTTTATTTCGCCTCCCTCTTGCAGTTGTGGCCTGGCCGAAAAGCTATTTCAACCGACTACTTATTATCTAAATGAATAACAATAAGTGCCTAATTAATTAGAGTATTGTTCATTTAATGAATAGGTAAGAAATACTTAATTAGAGTAGTATCAGTATCAATGAAGGTAAATGTTACAATTATTAATGACATGTAAAACATGAATTATTATATATATTGCTTAAATGTGACATTTTAGGATATCTTACAGCTTTTCAATAACACAAATTGCGTCACACTATAGATGAAACTTATACCATTTATAATTGTCTGACACCTGCAGGGTTTCCTAACTTTTTTTGCACAAAGCGTCCCCGGATAGTAAATAATATTTTCATGATTTTTCTTATTCAGTAGTTTCTTTTTTAACTTAAGCTTTCCGCGCCCCCCTAGCCATCTTTTTTCGCCCTCTTAAGGGGACGCGCCCCACTGGTATGGAAACCCTTACCTCAAGCCTTAAGGTATAAGGCGTAAGATAGGTGGTTGGTTGGTAGTTAGCTGCGCAAGACTGGTCCTTGTGGCAAAACTTGGGGGAGGCCTATGTACAGCAGTGAACCTCTTTCGGCTGAAATGATGATGATGATGATGATGATGATGATGATGATGAACTTATAATTCTGTTATTTCTACAGGATTTTGTTTTATTTGTCACGTTTGTTTATCAGAATGTTTAGTTAAATATTGCAAGTCATTTCTAACATGGCTCGTTTTTGGGATGGGCTGAAATTTGGAATACACATGTAAACTCAAAGAAAACTTTGTTGAACTCTTTAAATCATGTGCATTTATTAGTGCAACTATTAAAGCATTGCTGATAGTTTATGCACCTGTTTGAGTTGGTTACAATAGAAATAACTGTTATGTTGTAATAACTCTAGTTTATTATTAAATAGTGATTAATAACCATTATGATTAACTGTTGGTAATAAAGATGTTATTACTGCATCAGCACTGAACAGGTGGTTACCTACGTTTTTTTTAATAAGAAATAAGAGTTTACTTTAGCAGCTAAGTTTAGGTATTAGTTAATAATTCATTTTTACACAAGGTCAAATATTTTTAGTTGTGGCTATACTGGCTATTCTAAAAATAATAACAATACTACCAACAAACAAATATTCACCGTCCCACTGGTAATCATGGGACTTTAGACATTGGGTACATAAAAATCATCAGAATCAACTAATAAAACTAAAACATTGGATTCCTATAATGTAATGGAAGGCCTTCCATTTTTATCAAGAGCATACATCAATAGTACAAGGTCAAATGACTATTATTACAATGTTTAAAAATAAAATTTTCCTGTTAACATTTGCATCTGCACAAGGTCGCATGATAAAATTAGCAAGGTTCGAAAAAATCTGATATTTTATCGAATTTGCAAATCAAATGCTAGTTTCTGCTGAAACTATGATGTTTTCAGGGTATCTTAAATACGTCGGTTACGTTAGGTTAGACGCTTAGGGCCTGTTGTTTGATAAGTAGTTAAACTAATTGTTAAAATTCGAAAAAAATAGTAAAATTTTTTGGCCATTAGTTAGTTTAACTACTGATCAAACAACAGCCCATTAGGCGTGTGACTAGGTACCAAAAAAAATTGATGATTGATGAAATTGAAAATTCTGTGTAATGCTGCATTTGTTGTAATTTGTAAGGTGTTACAATAAAATAGGTAACTAATAGGTATGCATTTTCAATCCATTCCATACATTGATGCATCTATGCTTCCTCAATTTGACTGGTAGGCCTTCGTGAACTATAGCTTTATTGGTATTAGCCCTGTCTATCAAGCAGGTCTGGGTTCCATCCTAAGAGTAAATTTGTGTGAGGAGTCCTGAGTTTTTACTTCATTTTTTAATAGGTACTTTTTTGTCAACACCCATTATGGCCTGCCATTAATAAAAAAAGTTTTGTTTGTGACCAATTGCACACATATGTATAAAACAATAGCTATTAGTCCTATATTAGGCAGATGGTAGTGGCACTGTCATTTGCCTTTCATGAGTCAAATATTTACTATGCAACAAAAGAAATCAGAAAAATGTGCTGCATTGAAATTTCTAGCCAGCCACTGGTGCTGTTTACTGTAAAATTTTCATCATTAATATAATTAGGTATATAATAATCCTTTGAATCACCTGCAGATTCTTGTAATTCCTTTAAATTTCTTAAAGGAATCTACAAGAATCTGCAGGTGATTCAAAGGATTTTTTGAATAGATGTTGATACCAGAGAGGACTCTTTAATAAAACTCATGACTTGGAACTACTTTGTTTCCAAGATTTTTTCTTCTTGCATCATAACTCAAGGAAGTTATTTTTAATCCCTGAAATTGGACAGATCCCTTGGGAATAGGGATAAACAACTTCTGTGCGGATGAAGTCCCACACAAACACTAGTAATTCATTAAACCTCATTACAAATGGTTTTTAGAATAATTACATTTGATTCCCTGTCCATCATTTAGATCTGAAAAGTCTTCAAAAACCAAAAATCTCTTAATGAGCAACAAAACTAAATACGTAGAGGATATACTTATTGAGCTTTTCTTATCTGTAACAGTTTGGGTCTAAATACGTACCTAACTAGTAAAAACTGTAACACAACAAATGCCTTTGTTTGGTTTGTCAGGTTGCAGAGAAATGATCTTTATTCTGAAGATATCCAGGACAGGTCACTCAGGTAATATTTGATCAATGGCCCAAGATAACGCTGAATTTCCGCGCATATAGTCATGCCCTTTGTTGTTAGTCAATGACGCACCAAGCGGGCTCGCAAGTGGCCCCGCGGTTGTGTAACTCACCTTCTACCCTGAAGATCTTCGACTTGATCGCGAAGATGGTGTCAGAAGGCGACACGGTCATCTCGAACGCCGTCCCCGTCAAGGTTTCCACCAGCACCTCCATCGTTGCCTGCCCCGCGCTCTCTTCTTGGAAACCTTTCGATCTATTTGACAGTCTCTCTGGACATCCATGTTGGGACATTTCACACGCGTATCACTTTATATACACTATCTAAACCACATCGCGGTACACGGATAACCGTGAAATATTATACTAATGGCTAGCGCCTTGGACGATAGCGCTACTACGAAGTAAACTATGTGGCTGATTACAAACACACATCGAACATGTTTATAGTTATTATATAATTAATATAGTTAAATAAGCTAAACAACTGAAATTTTATTACACGAAATTATTTTTATCAAGTGACAAAAATAATATAACACGGTGACTGAAATGAAATAATAATACAATAATAATTCCTTGACAGAACAGAAGCAGATATTTTTTTTCGCTGATGGTGAATGAAATTAAATTGAATGATTCACATACAATACGGACGTGGTCTAGTTTATGAAAAATAAACACAGAGTCATTTTCACATTGTACATTATGTTAATTTTTTGCAAATGAAATATTCTTCATGCTTCATGCAATAAATAGACCTAAAGATGACATATTTTGTAATTTTAATTTCTTAAAAAAATCATAAAACAAAAGCATACAGTTTTTTGATATATGGCAAGACTAGCTTTATTGTCAATGGTCGGAAGTGGAACTTGTCTATAACCTCTTTCTTTTCCGTCGCTCTTCGTATACCGAATCAGAGGTTATAACCATGGTGCGTACAAATTTTATTATAGAAATTGTTTCTATCAAAGTGTAATTAGTTATCTTCCATTTCAAATTTAAACAAAGTGTTGGATTTAAACTAATAAACTATTATCTTGAAAAAATCTGTGAGAAATGACAGGCACGCGTCACCTATCGCATCAAAGGAACATGTGGCTTGAACTTGATGTATTTCTGTTTCCAGACTCGCAAACGCCGTAACGGAGGACGAGCCAAGCACGGCCGTGGCCACGTGAAGGCTGTACGATGCACTAATTGCGCTCGTTGCGTACCTAAGGATAAGGCTATAAAGAAATTCGTGATCAGGAATATCGTAGAAGCGGCAGCGGTTAGGGATATCAACGAAGCCTCTGTGTATGCCTGTAAGTTATAGTTTTTGATTAACATTAACACGACTCGTGCAGAGACGATGGTTTTGTTCTTATTAGATGAAGAAAAATATCGATATATCGCAGTATTTACTATGGTGTACAGATGGTTAAAGTAAAGAATTTATCTCTAATGTAACCCTAAACAAAACGCAGTAAATTAAATTGGCCTTTTCCTTTAAAAAAAAAGCGCTCCTGAACCTTTGCTGAATATGTTCACACTTTTTACATGGAGCATGACCATTGTTGACACTGCTGTACTAACCTAACTTCCTTGATTACTCATATCAGGCTTAGTTCCACCATATCTGTCTAATTGACCATTGGTGAATTATTGAAGACCATTGGTGGTTTAGTGCAATTAGAGTACATACATTTGCCCACAAACCTGCAACTATGTCTGCGGAGAAGTCAATTATTTGTAGCTATTACCATGGAAAATTTTAGATATTTCAGGATAAAAATTTGGTTAATCATACAATAGGTTAGGTATAATTATATTTTATTTTACATGTTATATCTTTACCAAATAAAAATATCATATTTCAGATTGAATGTCATGTCTTTAGTAACGTAATGGCACCAGTTTTCGACAGTTTAAGCTGACATGCACCAATAATCGACACTTAACTCTTAATTCAAAGATCATACGGTCATAAATTGAGTGTTACAAAACAAATGAATAACCTTTATAGGTGATTCCACGGGCGTTTCAACCGCGGTCAGTCCACTGTCATAAATATTGAAAGAATGAGCTACACCAAGCAGCTAACATTCACACAGAGCTATACTGTTATCGTACTTCTTGACACAATTGATTGAATTTTAAGTATATTATCGCCTATTTCTTAAATACTTACGACAGTGGACTGACGGTGGTTCAAATGCCTGTCGAATCAAAATAAGAATCAAGTGTCGATCGTGGCTCCTTGTCGATTACTGGTTCCATTACGTTTAATAAATAATTAGTGTGAGATCAACTCGCTTTAAGTTTAAACGCTTCCATACTCATGTAGTGCGACGTTCCTTGAGGCTGTAATTTCTCTACCGTAACAGATAAAACTGTTTAAGATTCATAATTTACACAAATAAACTGTGATAAATAATAAAAAACATGAATCATATGATAATGGTGAAATTAAACTAAACTAAAGCCTCTCAAGTCTCTCAACGAAACATATTTGGGATATTACTGGTTTTAATTAAAAAAAGTTAGTGATGTGATTTTACTATTGAGTAATGTACTTTCGAAATAAGTTTAAACTTTTCTGATATCTGTTATATTTACGGAATAATCGCCTGGACACACTTAACGATTACACCCTGTAAACACGTTCCCAAAATGACAAAAATATCTACACGCCTATACATATATCACTGATAATAAGGTTCATGTACACACACAATATTATATTTAACATGATACCTATATACATATTTATACTTTGGACTGTACACTAAGTACTCCCTTTTTTAGAACTACAAAAACATGTAAACTTTTCTTGCATCTTAATCCATTGTCATAAGGTGCAAAAGTGGATATATTATGTAATGGCATACATACTACTTCGCACGTTTAATCAAACAAAGGATTAACTCAAAACCAAATTCAGTTTTATATAAAACTCTACTATCAAAAGTTAGGGTTAAAATTCGAATGTATTTCTATTTAGAGATATTTCTTTGTTTGATTTAACGTGCGCTATGTCAACTGTGGCTGACTGGTTCTATTCTTCACGGTAGAACCATATAACCTTTGACATGTTATCGCATTGTCAATGTTACAATAGCTCTTATTTCCTTAATGGTAAAGGCGGCTATGTTAAAAAAGATTTTACAAAGTAGAATAATATAGAGCCCCTGATCAAGTGTAAAACTGACCTTAACCGTTTTATTTCCAGCATTCCAGCTCCCCAAACTCTACGCGAAGCTCCACTACTGCGTGTCATGCGCAATCCACAGCAAAGTGGTCCGTAATAGGTCCAAGAAGGATCGCCGCATCCGCACCCCGCCCAAGAGCAACTTCCCGCGCGACATGAACCGCCCGCAGAATGTGCAGAGGAAGTAGGGTTAATTAAACAGTTTTACAACTAAATGGTGGTTTCATTGGTTACTAGCTTTGCGTTCCGTCCGCATAGAAGTCGTTTATCGCTATTCCCTCGGGAACTATGCAATTTTCCGGGGTAAAAAGTAGCCTATGTATGTGTATTCTACACTATAATCTATCTCTGTGCCAAATTTCATCCAGATCCGTTCTGCCGTTTTGAATTAAGAAAGTAAGAAAATTGATAAATTCTTGGGTTCGATTTTGCAATCAATTAATAAAATATTGATGTATTCACTGTCCCTCCTTGCCCAAGTTGCTTTGTGTTCTTCACTATGATGAGATAATATTATAAAAACGGTTATATGCGTTAAAGATACTGGAAGTCAGGAAAACGTATTGCCGACAGAGAATGCGTTGAATTATTGTAGATTTTCCATATAGTTAGTGCACTTATTGATCTATTTTAGAGTACGGCTAGCTCTGTTTTATTTTGTTGGTTTCTGGGGCAAGTTTTACACTACTTTTCTCGCTCCGGGTTATTCCCACCTGTTACCACTTGTAACAACGGATTGTTTTTTCCCACCACCACTGTTAACTACTGCGAATTTTTATACTCGCTACTAGTGCGAAAAATATTCCCACTTTAAAATCTTAATAGGTACTAATAGAAATGCATATTCAGTTTATTGAAAAAGTTTTTAGCTCACTATTTATGAATTACCAGAGGCCCGTTTCACGAAGCTACAGGTTACAAATTACAAGCGGAAGTCTCTTTCTAACTCCTTTTGCTAGAAAAGGAGTTCCGCTTGTAATTTGTAACTTGTAGCTTCGTGAAACGGGCCACAGTAGTAACAAGCTGTATATCCCTAACTAGTATGTTGTAGTAGAAACTCGACAAACAACAGGCGAGAATTAAGATAGTAATCCTGACACTCCAAACGCGGCTGCAAACTTTTTGGGTCAAAATTGGACCATGTTGCCAATTTCACCAAACTCTTATTGCCAAGCATATGTTCGTTTATTGTTGAGGCAGGGTGGGCTCAGACAAAGCAGCTCGAATAAGACTGTTTAATACTAAATAAGTCGAACACAGAAAAGACTGCAGTCTCATCATGAATCTTAACTACTAACCTGGAAACAGTGGCAACATCACGGCACGGCCCCGTTAACGTGAAATGGCGCGGCGCCGTAGAAGGGCATATTGCCGCGTCGTGCTATTTTAATCTCTACGCGCAGGACACATTATTATTATTATAATGGAACACAGCACGCTGAATCTGCACGACGCGGCCTCGTGTTTTTCACGTTAACTACGCCGAGCCGTGTTGATATGGCCAGGCCATAAAGGGACTGTAAGGATTATGGCCGCATTTATCGCGGTGGATAAAACTTCTGTCACTCTCGCACATACTTGCTGGTCAGAAAGTGACAGATGAATACACGTCAATAAACACGACCATAATAAGCCCGCTCACGGAAAGTCTCGATAATCCGTGTTCAGAGTCGTAATAACAACTCCAGCATATGCGTCAATATCGCGTGTCAAATGTGGATAAAGCATCCGTCACTCCCGTACTTATTTACGTGGCAGGTGACGGATGCCTTATCCAAACTTTGTCACACGACAAACGCAGCCATATTAGGGCCCCAGACCTAAGACTTTAAATATTATAAATAAAAGGAGCGGTTTCGAGCATTATAATTATATTTCTTACAACAAACACATTAATAAAAATCGTTGAAATAACTCTTATTTTATGAAGAAGATAATCCTCTACCAGTATTCAAATACAATTATGTAAAATATTAAATACATCACAATTTTGCAAACACCACTGATAGACATGAACACTTTTCAAGAGCTAAATTCGAATATCTGAAAAGCTAAAAATATAGGGTTTTCAAATACTTGGCAAAAAAAGAGTTTGGAAAATATTTGAGAAATTGGCAACATGATCCAATTATTGCCCAAAAACTGCAGCGCGTGGTTGCCAATCTTTTTTAGTTTGTGGTTGTTCCCTTTTTTGCCAAGCTGAAAATGTCCCATCTGTTACCACTGGTAAAAGCTGAGATTTTTTTTCTCATCTTTTACCACTAAAGTACTTGGTGGTAACTATTGGGTACAAAAAAACCCAGTAGTTAGTGGTAACAGTTTGGAATTTTTATTTCCATTAGATAAGACTGGTAAAACTGAGAAAAAAGCATTATAAATACACCAATTGAATTTATGTATTACTCAATAAACAAAAGCAGATACTTCATCCAATTTTTAATAAAATGTTTTCATTCCCACATATCAGTAACAATTCTACACAGCATTCAACACATACTAGGTGCTGGAAGAAAGTTTAGCTTAAGTGTTTTCAGTGACATTGGCACTAATTAGCAGAAATGGCACCCGTAATGCATCTTTACATTATGTAAATGTTTGTGTTCCAAGCCAATATCCACATGAAACTTAAAGCACTCCCCCCACTAGATTAAGCATAAGACTCAGCACATACCATTTATAACAGAAAATATACATTTCAAAGACCATATAACAAACCGTTCATCAATTAGATAAGTTTCCTAGACTAAAGGTGTATTGTTATTAAACAGACTATAATGATCTCAGTAGCTTTTTTTGGCATGAGCTTACAGACAATATTTTCAGAAGTTACTTTGTCCTATAACAAATACCTACGTAGTTTGGTTCTAGTCTAGTTATTTATTATTTATTGGTGCTTAGGAAGTATATAGATAGAATCACATTGCCAAGTGGAAAAATGTTTCGTATGTACACTTGGCACCTATTGGTGTATCCAGTTCAGATTTCTAATTAGAATGCACATTACACAGAATTACTAACAAATTCACAGTGTCAGTCAAGACAGACTGCAGAGATCTATTATAACACTATTAGCAATCTTAGTTTGAATATAATAATATGATGAAGGTAATGTTTAAGAATCTACCTGAAATCATTAAGTATGTATAGTATTATGATTCAATACATGCATTATGGCTTGATCTTGTAGATGGTTTGCGGGAATTTGCCCATCATCATTGGCTTGTCTGTGGTCTCCAGGGCGTGCTTTAGGTTCTTCTCAAACACTTTCTTGGCATCGCAGAAGCCTTGCTTTGTTTTGCCGAAGGAATTAGGACCAGCTGATGTTGGTGTTTCCCTGGAATTAATATGAATAGCTACTGAATACACATAAAATATTTCATTAATTTTAACACTGTGATATACAGGGCCGGATTATCCATAAGGTCGGGTTTGGCAACTACCTAGGGGCCCCGCATCGGGTTGAGGGCCCTCATCGGCTTAGGGGCCCCATGCACCAGAAAAAAATGTGTTTTAGGAAGCAAGAAAAGTTAAAGAGGAGTCCCCAGAATTGCATTGCCTATGGGCCCCAGACTTGGTTAATCCGGCCTTGGTGATTTAGGGTTGGTCACTTGTTTCCTTCTTTAAAAAAAGAATTCAAATTTATCCAAAATTTAACCATAGATCCATCTTAAACCTTGAAACGTTATTTAGTATGAAAACCTATGGCAAGGAACACTTGTTGCTACAGATTTTCCAGGCGTTATGGATTTTAGTCAAACTAGGTATTTGAATTACCTTCCAATATTTCTCATTCGCATTCTAGCTTCTGCAGGCATCTCTTCAGGTTCCTCATCATCATCATCGTCATTAAACACCGATGCAATAGTCGGTTTTGGAGTAGGTGCACTGGCTGTTGACGGACCTCCTATGCTCATCTTAATGGGTGCCTTGGGCTTCGTAAAGCCGATGCTGATTTTGCTAATACGTGGCGGCGGAGGAGGTGCAGGAACTTCTTCAGGGTCCTCCCACTCTGAATGTTTACTATGCTTGCCTGAAATTATAACAATTATTTACTTGTCTGTAATATCATTAAAATATTTAAACTAGACTAGAGGTTGTGCCCAATTTTAAGTAAATACAAAATCGTTATTTCTTCAGTTTAATCAAGCTATGAGAGTTCTTTAATCTTTGTTAAAAAACACGGGCTGTAAAGTTGAAAACCACTCACGTTGACGCTTTTCTTTGTCGTAAGAACGTTCCCTTGGGTATTTTGTTTTGGTGCTGGGGGACGAGTGGCGACGCCGGGGCGACCGCGACCGGTGCCGCGGTTGGTCGCGCCCTCGACCGTGCCTCTCCTGCCTAGAATCATCACGCGCGGATCGAGACGACCCTGCCAATGCGAAAACACTGGCAAAGATAAATAACAATACTCATACAAGCCTACATCTAAACAGGTAGTGTTCGCTAAGATTCTGATGAGTAAAAATATGCCATGCCATTCGAATACCTTTGACGTGATCGTGACGACTGCTCATAGTTGATTTGATATTTCCACGCACTCTTTGCACAAGCAAACCAATTCTGTATAAATTATCTGGTTATCATTAAAAATTAAACTTTTGACAGTTCAATGTAGTCAGCCATTTTATTTTTATTCCTCAGTTTTATTCTCATAGAGAAGAGAAGTAGAGTTGCACAGATAACGTTTACCCAACCCAACATACAATATTCAGAATATTATATTCTGTTCAGAAATCTGTGAAAATTTAATTTGATATACGCGCGAACGCGCGATAGTGTGAATGTGGGGGCGTTCACGGGTTCGCGACTTGTTAACCACTTTGTGTCGGTATTTTGGCTCGCGAACTATAGAGCTGCGAACGCGCGGACGCAACAAGGGTCCACATTCACGCGCAATTATAATTAATTTTATAAAATATTAGCCCAATACCACTAATAGTGGACAAAATCTTACAGACATTATTCTATTACGATGAATACTCGTCATCCACCATCTTCTTTCTCCATTTCTTTATTACTTTTAATGTAGATCTAGTTACATCGTCGAGCGCGCGAACTATACTGTGAATACAATAAAATTTTGAACACCGTGAATCCCCGCCTGCCTTGGAGAGTTTACGCGCAATTCGCGGCGCGAATTGCGCGTGAATGTACGATCCTAATATAGTACTAGTCGAGATTGAGTTGATGTGTTTTTCTAATTAGAAACGTTATTTTACTGATATTTTTGCAAGAAAAATACTCCTAAGTTCGACGTTTGACTTCACAATAAACCAGCTGATTACATTTTGAGGTTACGTGATTCAAAAATGAATCAATTTTAGATTCTTTACATTCTGGTGGGAATTAATTCCCATTTTTATTTGAAATGTCCTTATTGCAACGTACTCACCGGTTATTGAGGCTGTCCAGCAAATACACAACTAAAAATCGACGATGTTTATCAGACGCTACTAAATTCACTTTGCGGCGAGATAAAATAAAAGAGGGACCAGGTTTGAAAGATTTTATCATTGGAGACTCAGAACCTATTCTAATAGACCGCCCTGATATACCGTATTTACCTCACAATGTAACTTTTGCTTTAAAACGCAAGGTTTTCTTCGATGTGTATGGATGTCAAATGAACTTGAGCGATACTGAGATTGTTTGGTCAATTTTGAAAAAAGAAGGGTTTGAGAAGACGGGGGTTGAGGATGAAGCTGATATATTCTTGGTGATGACTTGCGCTATCAGGGAAGGTGCGGAGAGTAAGATTTGGCACAGGTTAGACCACCTCAGGGGTTTTAAAAGGAGGAGAGCTTTGAAGGATAAACAAAGGCCCGTGAAGATTGGCTTGTTAGGATGTATGGCGGAGCGGCTCAAGACTAAGTTGTTAGAGAAGGAGAAAGCTGTTGATGTTGGTAAGAAAATAGTTTACAACTGTCAGTTATTGTACATGCACAATCTATTTCTGATTAATATTTCTTGAAAACTTAAGCATTAAAAGACGCAGCCTCTGTAAAATCTACTTAAGACACCTAGTTTTGTCTTACCTGTAAAGGTTGGCTTACATAAAAACAAATTGAAGAAATATGCCAAAACCGAGGAAAATTCTATACAAACACATGTAGTCCCAAATGTTGCATCTTTGTATTGTGACCCAAAGACATTAAAATTTAAAAATGTACAAATCATCCAAGTCACAGGCTCAAATAATCATGCTCAACACAAATGTTTGAACCTTCTGGGGATCAAACTATAGTCCACTATCTGCATCGATTACTACCAGCGCTAGGTGTATCTTAGTACTTCTTGATAACAATTCTACAAAGGTATATGTTAGGGTGGTCCAAAAAACAAAGGTGTGTAATATTGTTTCTCCACAAGTTTATTTCTATTTCAAAATACACGAAAATATGCTATACCAAGTTTTATTGCAATGGAATAAACTTTACAGTTTGCCCATAATGTTAAAATTGTTTCTTATAAATATGTATAGAGCTTCATACATCTAACAAAGACATCGAATGAGAAAGTCTTTGGACAGATCATGACACTGTATTCTGAGTTGCAGCAGTACGCAAACAATATTCTACTTCTGGTTTTAGTTTTTGCTAAGTTTACTAGATATCATTTTGTATGAGACTGAGATCTTCTTGGCATAAACTAAACGCTTTGGGCGACCAGTAAACGACCACATAACAAGTTTAAATTTGACACATAAGTAACTAATTTATAGTAAATAAAAATAAGCCTTGTGGAGGAAGGATTTGATATACTTTTTTTTTCTTCATACTATTTTGGACCACCCTAGTATATGTGTCCCCAGTATAAGATACTATTTAGATCAATAACCATTTTTGCCAGTTAAAATGTGTTTTCCCTAGCATTAATTTATTCTGCAGTGGCTTACGCACGAACAACATTTTTAAACAATGGGTTTTAAACAAGAGATCACAATGGGTTACTCAAGTAAAAAATGTCGAAAAGCGCTCGGCGTTTTTCGGGCTCGTCTAGAGTACTTATCATGAGCAGACGCGGCCGCAGCACGATGAACACTCTGTGATCATGTGGTGGTGATCTCTTTAGTATGTCTGCGTATCACGGAAGTTTTATGTTTAAATATTTAAACATTGTAATATTTTATTTTTTATTTTAATTGCTTCTTTACATGTTAGTGAAGATCAGTGTAAAAAATCAGTTATAAGGTCGATGTTTGTTTCTAAATAACTCGATAGATGGCGCTAGCTGTAGATTAGAACACGCTATCGTTTGGTTCCCCAGAATACACAAGTACTTTCGAGACTGTAGTATATGTCAATCCGTTAATCCATTTAACGTAGAATTCGTTTATCGCTATTTTTTGAGACCGGTTGTAGCTGTCTATAACAGTGACAACGGTATTAGTTACTAATCAAGTTGTTCGATTGAATAATCGATCGATAAGAATTAGTAATATGGAATGGAAAATTAATATTTCATTCGAAGAATGATCGTCGAGCACACAATTTTACGGTCCTAACTCCTAAGATTCAGATCAGAGTGGGTGTGGGTGGTGGATCCCGACCCCCTACCCCCTATTATTTTTCGGGCTGAAATATAATTTGCGGCATGGCGTGGCATTTTCAAATCATTTCTTTCATCGCGTTGAGATCGAATGAGAGCCCGATCGGTCGCCTCGCTCGGGTAGTATGGATGGGTGGTCACCAAATTGAGGTAGTGGGTAATTAGTCGTATCGTTTTCCGGAACCAAGCAAGTATCAAAATATAGATCATGATCATCATCAGCCGCAAAACGTCCACTGCTGGACAAAGGTCTTCCCCAAGGTTTTCCACAACGATCGGTCCTCTGCTGCTGTCATCCAGCTGTTTCCCGCGACCTTTATCAGATCTTCGGTCCACCTTGTGGAAGGCCTGCCGACACTTCGTCTCCCGGTTCGCGGTCGCCACTCTTGAACCTGCCCGCTCCAACGGCCATCGGTTCTACGACCAATGTGCCCCGCCCACTGCCACTTAAGGTTTGCAATTCGGTGAGCTATATCAATTTCTTTAGTTCTTCTGCGGATCTCCTCATTCTTGATTCGATCTCGCAAGGAGACACTCAGCATAGCTCTTTCCATCGCCCTTTGAGTGACCTTGAGTCGTCTTATTAGGCCCATTGTGAGCGAACATGTCTCACACCCATACGTCATCACTGGCAACACAGATTGAACGAAATGTAGATAAACAATTAAATATGAAAATATTGCTAGTATAGGATAATGGGGTACTCTTTGCCATACATAAATTTTTTTTGAGAACGCTTTATCCTTGTTGAGTCACCTTACCTATGAAGCTTGTTCGGTGTATTCCCGTTATGTATGGGCAAATATTTTTGTCATAAGCACAAGTATTTGTTCTGAGTCTCAGGTTTTAAATCCTTTTCTATGTAAATATGTTTATCTTTGTTTAGTAACTTTAGAGCTTAGTTTGGGACTAGGTTCATTCATAGGGCAGTGCCGGGTGCGGACAGCTAGGTATAAATATCTGCGGGAAATCTTCAGACTTTTGAGTCCCAAACCAAGCTAAGGCGTTGTAATGTCTCATGTTCCAGTGGCGGGTCCAGACAGCTACCGAGACCTGCCGCGTCTTCTAGCGCTGACGGAGAGCGGGCAGACCGCCGTTAATGTGCTGCTGTCACTCGACGAGACCTACGCTGATGTGACGCCAGTCCGGCTCAATCAGGACAGCGTCACTGCTTTCATGTGAGCTTAAATAAGTTGACGTGGTGATTCCGCCCAGTTCCCCTTGATTGAGCCGTAGGTTACTGCTAGCATGGATCCCATCTCGTTTTCCTACAGAACAGTGCGTTTCGTAGGGTTTGAGTGCTTCGTTAGATTGCACTTCCTCCCCGAATGTGCGGTATCTCGCCACAATGTGGGCATAGGGGATCTTGACGTGGTGATATACAATATTCTCAAAGAAAGTGAGAAAAATTGGATCATTTTGTCAAATACATTTCGAACATAAACACATTCAGCGCTGGCAGTGTAGATATTAGTTTGTTAGTTTGTTTAGTTCAAAGCTCAAGTCAATTTTAAAACATTTCCTGTTATTGAAATGGGCAATGCAATATAATGGTGTCCAAAACTGATGTGATGATGATGACAGAAGCTGTCATCACCGGGCTTGGAGTAGCTAATTTTGTCGTTGCAGTTAGCTGTGCAAAAACTTGTTTCAAGAATGATTTTTTCAAGTTTTTTATTTATTTTTCAGCTCAATAATGCGTGGCTGTGACAACATGTGTACATACTGCATAGTTCCGTTCACGCGCGGCCGCGAGCGCTCGCGCCCTGTCACGTCGGTTGTTGACGAGGTGCGCCATCTAGCGGCGAGCGGCGTCAGGGAGGTCACTCTGCTCGGACAGAACGTTAACAGCTATAGAGATGCCGGAGAAGGGACAGAGAAACTCGACACGCAGTTAGCTAAAGGTATTAAGTTAGCTAAAGGTACTACACTACTAGCTTCATGAAATTGAATTCATAATGCTACAATTAAACCAGTAGCGCCATCTAGCGGTGAGTCTCGTTGGAGAAGTGACGATGCTGGGGCAGAAAATTAACAGCTATAGAGATGACGGGGAAGGGACGGAGAAACTCGACACGCGGTTAGCTAAAGGTACTTAGTTAGCTTACGGTATCACTAGCTTGTCAAAATTGAAGGCATTATGCTATAATTAAACTAGTAGCGCCATCTAGCGGTGAGTGGCGTTGGAGAAGTCACGCTGCTGTGGCAGAACGTTAACAGCTATAGAGATGCTGGGGATGGGACGGAGAAACTCGACACGCAGTTAGCCAAAGGTACTACCAGCTAAATCAAAATGAAGTCATAGTGCTAAACTTTGGCTAAGGTAAATCAGTAGCGCCATCTAGCGGCCAGTGGCGGTAGCGAAGGACAGCGGCATCAAATGCGTTGAGATCGGTCTCTGCCTGCTCGTCGGCTGAATTTCTTTAAATTTCTTGGGTCGAATGAATCTAAAAATAAACATATTAACATGACTGTTAAAATAAAATAAACAAACCAACACATTTTAAAATATTACTTATGTCTTTCCAGGGTTCAAAACGGTGTACAAGTCCAAGAAAGGCGGCCTGCGCTTCGCTGACCTGCTAGACAAAGTATCTGCCGTCGACCCTGAGATGAGAGTCAGGTTCACTGCTGCGCACCCCAAGGACTTCCCGGACGAGGTAATACAGCCAGTGTTGCCATCAAACATTATAAAGTATACAAGGTTGCAAATAAAAACTGAACACGCTCTTATACCTCACGGTTAAGTTTGTATATTTTCCAGCTCCTCGCCTGCTCTCATATATTTCAAAGGGATATAAGCTTAATACGAGTAAAAAAAAAAATGTCTTGGCAAAATTAAAAACAAGACCACTTTTTATGCATATAACCTTCTAACATTTGCCCGCATTATACCTGCAACTGGCGCCATCTGGTCTACTACGGACTAACTAATATTTGGCTATAAGTTTTTATTGTTGAAACTAACTAACTAGCGCTTTGAGAGAAACTGTTGCCAGATATGTAAGATATGAAAATAATTAAATAGTACTGAGAAAATGTGATTGTTTTGACTCGACATACACGCTCTGTCTAGTCTTAGTTACACATGGTATTATTATAGTGTTCGTTTTATAGCTAGCAACGCCTGTCAATTTATTTTGTTTAACTTCCTTCTCTTTCTTTAAGGCTGTCTGGAAGATATAATCTGAGATCTGAGAGAGAAGTTATTTAGCGATAAGACCACCTTATGACTCATTGTGTATCATTTCTTTGTATTTTCTTGATGTGCTGTAATTGTTTGTTTTGTCTTGTATTGTTTTAGGTTCTGGAGGTGATCAAAGACCGGCCTAACATCTGCAAGTTGCTGCACCTGCCCGCGCAGTCGGGCTCCAGCGCGGTGCTCGCGCGCATGCGCCGCGGGTACTCGCGCGAGGCCTACCTGGACCTCGTGGCGCATGTCGCAGATACCATACCGGGCGGTGAGTCAGCTGTGGAACATCATTATCTTTATGTTAGGGTTCCGTACATGAAAGGGAGCCCAACGGAACCCTAATATTATGCCTACGGTGTCCGCAGTGGCGTAACTATACCAACTGAGGCCCGTGGCAAACTCGTCGGAAAGGGCCCCATCTGTCATTTTTATTAAACACCGGGAAAGAGCATGTCTGACCATGCTCAGTGTAGGGTTCCGAAGCCGAAGCCGAAGTTAATACACAAACACCATCTCAAACAACAACAAGTATGAACTAATTCTCTATTCCAAGTAATTTGGTGCTGTCTTAGATGTTTTTAGTAGGTATAAACATTTTAGTCGCCTGTATCTCAGGATCCAATCAAGTCTACTTAGTCGTGATATTTTTCTTTAAAATTTGTTATATGTGCTTTCATCTAAGATTCAGTTTTTTTGTATTTGTAGTTTTGACTCCGTCGTTGACTCTAACAAAAATTTGCGCTTTAAAGCTTAATATTTCATAAACGGCTCCCTTGATCGAAAAATTGTTTTCACAAACCCGCAATATTTTTGAAAGAGCTATCCAACGACACTACACATTATGGGGTAAAAAAAAAACATCACGTTACGTGAAGGGGAGAAATACAAAAAAAAAAGTCAATATTTTATTTTACCACTTTGTTCGCGTGACTCATATGTATATTTACGTCAAATTACAGATTTCTAGTACTAAGAGTCTCTGAGCTAGGCTTCGGACGGACGGACGGACGGACGGACATGGCGAAACTATAAGAGTTCCTAGTTTGACTACGGAACCCTAAAATGAAACATACATGGTTCCAACTGTGCTCACGGCCTTTCGAACCGGGGGCCCCTCACAGGCCGGGGGCGTTTTGCCCGCTCTGCCACCCTATAGTTACTGTTACGCAGAGATGTGACTGTTAACAAGTAACTGAAATACAGATACAAAATACGTATTTTCATCTTGTATCTTTGTAAAGTCATTTTGTATCTTGTATTTAAATACCTTTGTTTGGTATATTAGTATTTTGTAGATACTATGTTTGTTAAAATACTTTTAGTACCTACCTTATAGTTATCTATGTATTTATTCATAAAATGGCGCAAGATTTTATGGTGATATTAATTTTAAATGTCACATTTGCACGCTTTATCCGTAAATAATTATGTAAAAATAAAGAATCATCAAAATCGGTACACCGAATCGAAAGTTCTGAGGTGACAAAGATAAAAAAAAACAGACGAATTGAGAACCTCCTCCTTTTTTTGAAGTAGGTTAAAAAATAAACTTAGATACATTCAATGTGTCTAATGTCTGTGTGTGAAATGTAGTTTTCTTAAAAAAGTATTTTATCTTTAAAAAGTATTTGAAAGATAGGTACTTATTTTGTATCTAGTATTTTAGATACTATCCCAGAAAGTTATTTGTATCTGATATCTGAAATACTTAATTTAAAAGTATCTTGCATTTTGTATTCCAGATACTTTGTATAGGGTATCTTGTACGGTCACGGAAGTTAATTTGCTACCCATTTCAAAGACAATCTGCTTGAAGATGTCATTGTCAATAGAGATGCCAAGTCATTTGTCATTGATAGGAAACTCAACCCTATTGCTGTAGAATGTCAGATTGACTTTGGACCTAAGGTGGGTCACAAATTAAATTCCTTGACTGTACATCACTGCTGATACGCCACCGATTGTACCGTCCGTCCGTCCGTCCTAACTTCAAGAGCTATGCCATTTGAACCGTTATAGATAGCGGGTTTTTTTTTTCTTAGAATATTCATTATTTTATTACGGCGAGTTTACATTTTTTTAAAGAAAAAGATTTTTAAAAGTTATACACATGAAACGTTTTTTTCAACGTATTTTTATTTTTGTTGTATCGTAAAAACGGTAAAACATACAAGCGTCAAATTTGTTATGATTGTAGTACAAGCCCTGGAGAGAAACAACAAATACTAAAAAATGGTCAAGTGTGAGTTAATTTTAACCTCGTAAGGCCCAGCATACAACGAAATTTATCAATGGAATATGAATGTATTGTGAATGAAATAAATTCGATTTTCTAATTTGATCATTAGTTATAAAAACAAAAGAAATTCCTCTTTACTTTCTTTGCATTAGACCTTTATTTGAATGGACGTCCTTTTAAAAGGACTTTTGGCCTTAGGAGGTTATAGGGACTATGTTAAAGTGACGTTGACAATCAAAACGTAAGAGACTTCTTATGATTTGGTTTACAACGTCACGTTGACAGAGTCCATAATGGCCTAGCCTAGGAATAAAATCATTTGACTGTACAGCGGTACAGAACCCTCGGTGCGCGACTCCGACTCGCACTGGACCGGTTTTTTTTTATATTGTTTTCCAGTCGGTCTATCAACGGACATGATCTGCGGCTTCTGCGGGGAGACGGACGAGGAGTTCGAAGAGACGATGACGCTGCTGCAGCGAGTGGACTACCACCAGGCCTTCCTGTTCCCGTACAGCATGAGGGAGGTTAGTTTACGCGTCATAGCAAAACTTCAACGACGCTAGCCTATAGTTAATAAATAAATATCTGGGAACTGCCACACAAATTGACCAACACTCTGTTTCATCTAAGATGATTCGTGTGACAGCTCATATAAACACGTATTACAATTGTTTCTTTAACTTTACATTGGTACACACCTAGCGACGCCGTTCAGGTACTTAAATAATTAATCGCCTTTTTTTAAGGACTATGTGACTACTATGTGAGTGAAATTACGAAATACGGCGGTCACAGGAATCATCCTAGATGAAACAGATTAAGGCCGGGCCAGACAGCACCGTCGCGGGCGCGCCGCGCGATATTTCCATACAAACCGCTAGCGTGGTCAAACAGGCCACGCCCCGCTTCTGTCGCGACTCACCACCGCAGCCCAGCGCAGGCCGCGCGACCAGTCAATGTGACGTCAGGCAGCGCAGCGCAAAATGAATGACCAAACCACAGAGAGCGAGCGGGAGAGCGAGTTGATGGCGCGAGGCCAGCGCGATGCGCGCTTGCTCTGTGTGACCGGGCGTCCCGCCCGCATCACTCACTCATCACGCCCCGCTACCGTCCAGCTGGCAGTCTGTTCGAGCCTTTATAGTCCTAAACTGTTACCCCCTTACTAATAAACGTTGAGTAACGGTGGTATAACTATACAATGTTTTGTCCTTCAAATTCAAATGTCACAATGATAGATAAGGACAAAACATTGTATAGCTATACCACCGTTACCCAACGTTTATTAGTAAGGAGGTTAATGTGTCCCTGTGTGGGGATAAGACGTTCAGGGCAAATATTTTTCTGAGGAGCGCGAGTATTTATTTCTCTATATAAGTATTAATTGTTGCCTAGTACAGTCGACTACATAGAGATGTATCCACTTTTTCACCTTATTGAATTGTAATAAAGTTCAAAAGTGGATACATCTCTTTGTAGTCGACTGTACAGAGTGTAAGCCTATGGTTTAGTTTGAGACTAGGTCAATTTGTGTGGGCTTGTCCCCCGATATTTATAAGTTATTTATTTATTTATGGAAATAAATATCGACACAATGGCCAAAAAAAATTGGAAAAGAACGGGCTGTATTTAATCATGTATTTCTCTATATAAATATATTTATCCTTGCATTGTACAGTCACCAGCAATAATATATGATTCACATTGGGTTCAAAAATATCTGGCACGCTCATATACCTTTAGCAATCTTTACGCGTCAGATGTTTTTGAGCCCAATGTGGATCATATAGTATTGCTGACGCGTAAAGATTGCTACAGGTATAAGAGCGTGTCAGATATTTTTGAGCGCAATGTTTAACCTTTTCAACGCCACAGTCGGCTCTAGCCGTCAACTAAAAGTCGTGCCACTGACGCCACGTCGGCTACAGCCGACAAGAGTTCAAGATTAAAAGAGACTTTGTTTGGTAGCAATAAGGTGTAATTTGCATAGCTAGCAAACATGTTTGGCGTGTGGGTGGCACATTTTGTATTCGACGTATGGCGTTCAAAAGGTTAATAATATATTATTGCTGGTGACTGTACCCATTACTAGCCTAGAGCTTAATGTAGGACCAGGACAATAAAAATAAAATAAAAAAATATTTATTGCCTTATACAGATACACATACAAGAGAAGAGGAGAAGATACAATTACACAAAGACTTAAAAATATCCAGATATTAAAAACCCTGACATACATCACATCTCACATTCTTTAGTACATCCAATCGTCCAATCATTCGAGCAATTAAATTTAGAGGAAACACAGTTAAGATAAAACTAAACTAAAACTAAAAAATATTATTATTATTAATTTAAATTTATAACAGCACAAACACAACACAAAGGCAAAGGGCTCGGGCTCAGCATTGAGCTGCGCTTGCACACAGCGCTGATTTTCAGCCCGCGCCGGCTCATTGGGATATAGCACATTTGTAGTAGGTAGGGCATTTAAATTTAAGTTTTACATGTTTTATAGTCTAAATAGTCTAATATTACAATTGGTTTACTAGCGACATCTGGTGTGAAGTAGATGAAATCCACTTAATATTTTTATGTATCCATTTACGCAACTGATATCGGAGGGGAGGGCGCGCCATCGTGGATTGAAATAGTTAGAAGCAGACTGTAAGGAAATATTCGAATCTATAAAAGTTACGAGGAAACGGTCCTAGGGTTGATTGAGGTGGAGCTTTATATGGCGCTTTGTAGTGAAACTAACGCCATCTAGTGTCAAGTAGAAGAGATTACATTGATTTAAATCCATGAAGTCGTGCACCACTACTTACTTTCATGTACCTGTACATTGACACAACTGAATATGATCGGCGCCTTCATGGAGTTAATATGCTATATGTAGTAGCAGATATTATGAAGGTATTCGAATCCACAGAGATACAAGTATATTGTCTTAGGAAAGATTAGAGCCTCCTTTTATAAAATAAATATTTTTGGCCTAGTATTTTTCTGATCAAACGTGAGTTGTCCATACAAATAACACAAAAATACCAATTTTATTCTGTTGTGTATAGTGATATCAACTCCCTTTTATGTAAGTATAGTGTATCGAAAAAAGCAGGACAGAAAATATGTTAAAAAAACTTAGCTTTAATAAAATTAAAAATAAGTTATGTTTATCCTTGCTTAATGAGGTGAATGTTATATTTTCTTGTAGTTGTCCTCACAAAAATTGAGTAGTAGGATTAAATCCAAAGTTTTGATGGATATTTTTCATTAGTCACCATTTTATTTCCAGAAAACCGCGGCCCATCGCCGCTACCAAGACGACGTACCAGATACCGTAAAGAAACAGCGCCACAACCGCATGATAGACATCTACCGGAAAAAGTCGCAAGCTCTCAACGAGAAAGAAATCGGCAACATTCACCTTGTGCTCATAGAGGGCGCTGTTATCAAAACGGGACAGCTTTTAGGCAGAAATGAGTTTTATATCAAAGTAGTATTTAACCAACAGGAGATTTTGACAGAAGATGGTGGAAGAAGGGCAATGAAACCAGGGGACCATGTGGCTGTGAAGATTATAGGAGCAAAGGCCTCAGTTTTAAATGGTGTACCGTTGCACCATTCTAGTATTAGTGAGTTTTATAGAGATATTAGCTGGGGGGAGCGACATGTATTGAAGGTGTAAATAGTGTTGATTAAATGTAGTTTAAGGATTGATTTGTTTTTTTTAAACCTTAAAATTCTGACGAAGTTTGACAGTTAAAGTACGACGTAAATTATTGTATCTGTGGTACTAAAACAAGCAAGTAGTTACAGTGCTATCATTTTGCTAATAGCTATCGGGAATCTTCGTTTTTCTATGATACAAGAGTGACAAATATACTGTCAGTTGCGAGTGCAAGCGTGATAGCGATAGCCAGCCGAAAGCTATTAAGAAGCTGGGAATACTGTACAGGTTCATTGTCTAATAAGTGAATGTGTGTTTATGAATTATTTAACAAATAGTTAAAATAGTCTCATCTAGAGTAGCGATATCTTCGTAAGGCCCAGTAGCAATAGGGTGTACATTAACAATGCAATTTAATTTGAACTGTGTTGCAGTAAGAACAAGGTTTATTTTCCTATGTCCATAAACTGATAATGGCATTATCGAACAAACGTAATTGAACTTTATTGCCTTGATGGTAGATTCAAAGTCCCACTCACAAAAAACTCCGTTTGTAGTATGGTGGGCCTTACGAGGTTAAAACAAAAATCAGAAAATTAGTTTTTTGTAAATTTTCATGCAATTTTTGAAAATAGAAGATTTATTTAATAACTTTTACTGTGTGGGTTGAATACCTAAGCCTCGTAGTTTTTTTTGTAGTGGGTTTGTTTCATTATCCCTTGTAATTCGTCTCTATCTTTGTGTTGCTTCTACTTGCTATTAGATGTCGCTACTGTAACCAACTTATCACGCCATGTCTTAGCATGTTTTTCATCACATTATGCTTGTAAATGCATTTATAGGTTCAATTAAAATAATAAACATCTTCTTGCCTGGTAAACATCTTAGCCTAACTGTGCAAAATGTGGTTGTTTACTGAATTATCAACAAGTTTTTAGAGTTGTAGCACTTGTAGCCAATTCTGTAGCTCTGCCTACCCCACTCTGGGATTACAGGCGTGAAGGTATGTATGTATGTTAAAATAATAATAATTAACACCAGGTTTTGGTATTACTAAATGAACAACAAGTTTTTAGTTGTGACACTTCACAAGTGCATTTTTATTAGAATCAATCAGTACAAAAATTACAAAATAAATACAAATCTAATCTATGTTATTTACTTTAAAAACTGGCTATTTACACCATACAAGTGACAAAACATTATTAAAATTAAAAATATTAAACGAATAAATTGACACATGGCATCAAGTAAATATTTTTTGTACTTTTCTTTTTATTTTTCTTTACAAAAATATGTGCTTTGTGAACTTAAAATACTATTAAGATAGTGCCTTATCTAAATTTTAACATCTACGTGGCATTAACATATTTGTACTGGATTAATCTACAGGGGAAAACTCACACAAGTATTTTATAAAGTATTTAAAAGAGTATTTTTTTATTCTCTAGTCTATTGACTTAGATTTACTTTAGGCCATTCCTAGGCTAAGAGCAAATAAAGGCTTTTGTGATACGGTAGGTAGTTACCTATATTCGGTAGACATAATAGCTATAGGAAAACGTCAACAATATGATTAACCTTTTGAACGCCATACGTCGAATACAAAATGTGCCACCCACACGCCAAACATGTTTGCTATGCTATGCAAATTACACCTTATTGCTACCAAACAAAGTCTCTTTTAATCTTGAACTCTTGTCGGCTGTAGCCGACGTGGCGTCAGTGGCACGACTTTTAGTTGACGGCCAGAGCCGACTGTGGCGAGATTTTAACAATACAGAATCAAGATAGGCTAAAATAAATTTTACTAGAGCCGCATTCAGTAGCTGTAAGATTTGTTACTTTTTTATTACGATATTTATTATCTTTCATTGTATTTGTAAACATACTTCAATAATCGAAAACCGCATACGTCATACATGTATCGCTCGCTATTACACTGGCTCTCGTATCAAATAAAAGTTACTAAGTATATTTGAGTCGCTTAACGTCAAACTCAGATAAATCCATGCAAAAGGACAACGGAATTTGCGCCTTTTTTCAAACAAGTTAAGTTTTAAATTCGTATACCAAATTTTAAGGAGATATCTGAGTTTGAAGTTAAGCGACTCATTTGTGACTCTACCTTATAGAAACCCGAAATAATCCCAAACAATCCCCTTAGATGACATACTATGTCACAAAATATTCGAGTGAAGTGACCATCTTTATAAATCTCGGTGTCGATGGAAAACGTCAAAATAACACTTAGGCCCTATTGTTTGATCAGTAGTTAAACTAACTAATTGTTAAAATTCCAAAAAGGAATGGAAAATTTGACACATTTCCTTGAGATTTTAACCATTAGTAACGTTTTTTGACCATTAGTTGAGTTAAGTACTGATCAAACAACAGGCCATTAGGGCCTGTTGTTTGATTGGTAGTTAAACTAACTAACTAATTGTTAAAATTCGAAAAAAGAATCGAAAATTTGACACATTTCTTGAAATTTTAACCATTAGGCCCTGTTGTTTGATCAGTAGTTAAACTAACTAATTGTTAAAATTCGAAAAAGGAATGGAAAATTTGACACATTTGCTTGAGAGTTAACCATTACGAACGTTTTTTGACCATTAGTTAGTTTAACTACCGATCAAACAACAGGCCATTACTTTAAACACTGTTTACACACATACGTTGTCTTTAAACAAATGTGATGCTAATCTTCTCTTCATTTAACAGCTGTATTTATCCCGTTTTTAAACCAAGCTCGAAGCTCCAATCGGGCCAACAGGTTTACCATTCGGCACAATATTCACTCTTTGCCCTGACAGGTTATCTGATCCATCCACATGCCCGGAAAGACTAGGAGACGGCCCCTGGGAGCTCCCGTACACTTTGGTGCTGTACCCTGAGTCATTGTGAGATTCCCTGTCGGTTTGGCTCTGCGTTTCTGTCAGATGGGTATTTATGGCAAGAGATTGCAAACGGCTGTGGAGTAAATTGTGATCTGGGACCGGTTTCCTCGTGGCATAGTTCGGGTACGGTGGACGGTTATCGTAATAGCCATGAAACTCATTCTGGTTTGCGATCTCTACTTCCGTATTCTGGTCCAAATGCTCGCTGTAACAGTGGGGGATTCGCTCCATTTCTCTCATTATGTGGTCTTGCATCATGGCATCGAAAACTCCTGTTTGATGATGGTGCAGCGGATTCCTGTTTCGAGGTTGGATTTGGGTTTGAGGTAGCCCCGTCTCGTTGTAATCGTACTGGTTGTAGGGAGGTTGAATTGGGAGACCATTTTCTACCATGTTGTACGGTACCTGGTGGTTTGGTCTGTTCGGAATTTCGTGAAAGTAGGCGTCTTTTGGAATGATTGGCCTTGCGTCCGTTGGGTAGGATTTGTTTTGTGTTAGAACTTGTGGAGCGGCGGACTGGGAATTATTAGACATGGTCTCGTAGTTTGGCAAAGGGAGAGTTTGGAGTAAATTGGTGTTTTTCATAGGACCTGGTTGATTACTGGTTCTAATTGGATTATCCTCTTCGTCGCTGCTTTCAGAGTTGTTTCCGTTGTCCTTCGGTGGGGGCTGAAAGGTCTTTCGCGTAGGAAACGGGATGAGGTTATGCAAACTGAATCGTTTGCTTTTCGGTGGTTTTTCTTTGAGCACCGGCGCTGGTCTGAGCGGTTGCTGTGGCATCTTTAAAATGCCAGGATTAGGAGACACAGAAGGCAGCGGTTCTTCAGGGAGTTTTCTAGCTTGGTCTGGGGATTGACATCTCTGCAGTTCCACCTGCGCGACCAACTCCTGGACCGATCTCCTCGGCTCTCTTTCCACGCTGTTCTCTTCCCTAACCTGATAGTTCTGCTTATGAAGCTTCACGTACCCGTCCTGGGATATGTCTAGAGATTTCGCGTTATTTCTCATAACGACTTGCGACATTTCCTTTTCTAGCGCAACTCTCTTTTTTATATCATCTGACGTTCTTTGTAAAACTTGGCTTTTCCACGCAGGTACCCCGGGAGATTGGGCACCTATTCTTTGCTCATCAGAATCGCTAGCCTTGTAATCTCTACTGCTGCTGGGTGACTTAGTGTTTGATTGGCGACTGGGGGAAACAAACCTTTCGTTATACCCTTCAACAACTCCCATCGAGCTGGGTGATTGGGAGACCGATATTTTGTTAGCTTTGACATGTATCTCTGCAGTCACATTGTGCATCTGACTCTGGTCAGGGCTGGGTCCTGACACGGTAGTATGCGGAGACCTGGACATGCGACTTGGTCCAGCGTCTAACTGATCGCTACTCTTAGAGTTCTTAAGAATGTATTTTCTTCTAGGCGTCGGTGGTGACCTACTGTCTAATATTTCAGTGCTTCTCGCCTTTTCATTACGATCTTTGGCATCGCTCTCATAATGGTCAGCACCCTGATTAAAACTTTTAATAAGTTTGTTTACTTTATTCCAATCTTCAGAACGATCTAATATCTCTAAGCTTCGCGTTCGTTTCATCGGCGGTATGTCTAGCGATCCACGGGGACTGTAATCCAACCTTTTTACTCTTTCTGATGCTCGGTACATCACTCCTCTAGTCAGCCAGTGCTCTAGATGCTGGTGTCTTTCCTTGCACAGCGCCCTCTCCGCCGCGACAAACCTCGTCAACTCCGATATCTGTCCTTGCGTTTTCATCTCTAAATCTGTCACTTTCTGATCAATTCTCTCATGAGCTCTGTCTATATGCCTTTTCAAATCCTTCTTATCTTCATTCATTTTTTCCTCCATGTGTTTGAAGAACGGTGCGCAGTAGCACGTGTAACCTGCGCCGATCGGTCCCTTTTTGATGTTCCCCGCTAAATCTAAGAAATATTGCTCGCCTTTTTTAAGGGGTTCGGTGGGAAGCGAGCTTAGCTTCGGTTTAGGGAAGTACTTAGGATCCGGATAGTAATGACAACCATAAGGCGACCATGCGACTGGTGCTGGCGTTTCAAAATGGACGTTCTTCTTTTTCTTCCCATCCTTCGGTTTCTTCGCTGCGTCAGGTTCATCTATAGTTCTCTCTTTGCTTTTATCTCTCTTGTCTTTCTTCTTTTGTTTGGCTACAGGCGTGTTTAGTATGCTTATGATTTCATCTAGCCCCTTTCTTGTAGCTATGTCTCTAGCGGTTTCTCCTTGATGGTTTTTGAGAGTTTTATCACATCCGGCTTCTAGGAGGATTCTCGTCAGTTTCCGCCGAGCCATGGCAGCGGCTATATGGAGTGCCGTGTCGCCATTTTTGTTTTGAGCAGCAACGCGGCAGGCGGCGGAGAGCAGGATGCGGGTCGCGCCTGCGTGCCCGTACCGTGCTGCGGTGTGGAGTGCCGTGTCGCCGTACTGGAATTACAGAATTTGTATATTAAGAAGACTGGTATATATTATGTACATAAGCAGTCTGACTTTAAACCTAAGGCATTTTCTTATTTTATGGGATACATTTCAAATGATTTTAATTCAGTTAAAAACTGACGAATACAAAATTATAGCCTATCACAATCATTACCAGTGATGATGTTAGAGACTGGGAGAGAGAAAAAGGTATATTAATTTGCCTCCGCTGTCCGTCCGTCCATCCGTGGTCCGTCCTAACTTTACACATCTGTATCTTTTGAACAGTAATAGAGAGCGGGTTTTTTTAGAACATGTGTTATTACGGCGGATTTACTACCAAATGTAATAAATTCAAGAAATAAAGGGGACCAAACCCCATACTAGAAACACTTTTTTTCAACGTATTTTTTTTTTGTTATATGCAAGCATCTATTATTATATTACAAACCCTGATGACAAATACTGAAAAATGGTATAGAATTGGAATATAATACTACCTACTGTGTGGCGGTAAGGAACACTCGGTGTGCAAGTCTGACCCGCACTTCACCGGTTTTTATGTAAACTTAGAAATAAACAGGCTTTGTTTTGTTACTAACATTGTTAGGCAAGTCCGGCGGCGCGCCGGCAAGCAACAGCTCCCGCGTGCTCTGGTTGTGTCCGTTCTGGCAGGCGAGGTGCAGCGGCGCGAAGCCGCCGGCGTTGCGCACGCGCAGGTCCGCGCCGCCGGCCGCCAGCAGCGCCGCGCAGCGCGAGTAGCCCTTCCACGCCGCCTCGTGGATGGCTGTATTGCCGTGCTGAAAAATAAAAGGTTATTTTGAGCCTTAGTAGCGTGTGCAGAGAACATACAATGCACCGAGCGTCCAGTGGCGCCCTCATTACTAGGGTGACGGCACCAATGTTGGACACTTTTAGCTGAAAGCAACAATAATGGACACTTAACCCCTAATTCTAAGATCATAAGGTTATAAATTGAATGTCTCAAAATAAATATCAATAAATATATAATTAAATAAGTATATAAATTAATAACCCTTATTTTCTGTAACATAAGCATCAAGTGTCCATCATTGCTCCTTGTTTATTACCGGTTCCATCACCCTATTATTGTGTTTAAAGTATTTTCTTGTAATTGAAGAGTGTTTTATATGGTTATATACAGTACGGACCGATACCGATAAGCTAATCGAGAAAACATGGTAAATACAAACGTGTCCGCACAAATTCAATTTCGTTTGATTCACAGCAATAATAAAGTAAATAAACTTACCACATGGTCCTGTTTGTTTGGGTCGGCGTTGTGTTGCAGCAACAGTTGAACCACTTCGATGTGCCCGTCCGCCGCCGCGCGCTGCAACGCGCTGCAACCGTTCTGGAACAGATAGTGTAACGTTACGTGATGTGATTGTGAACATTCTTGTTTTGCTGCCGTACTTTGGCTAGCAAGGCAGCGTATAGAGACAGTTCGTTGCAATATAGAAAACGGTCAGAAACAATATTGTTTAGACATTAACGAATATAGGCCCACCATCGCAACTTCTACTCTAGGCGATAAAAACTCTTCTTTGAACTATTTATGGTATTGTTCTTAACTCGGCCGGCTCGGCCGCAATTACTGTCAAGTAAATAAGAGCTATCAAAACGTTGACAAAACGATAACAATATGGTTTTTACCACCCAGAATCTCGGCCCAGTGGGCCTATTATGGTCGTGTTTATCGACGTGGATAAAACATCTGATACTTTCTGACCAGTACGTATGTGCGAGAGTGACAGAAGTTTTATCCACCGCGATAAATGCGGCCATAATCCTTCCAAAGTATCGATAGCTCTTCTTATCTCTTTCAAGGTTCCATTGTAACGATAAAGCGATAAAGCGACCGCGCTTACGTCGCTTTATCGTTATCGGACACGAAAATAGAATACTTTTTATTCCGGAAAATCGAACAGTTCCAGAAGAAATAGTGAAACACTCAAACGAGTTCTAAGCGGATGGACTCGCGGGTAAAAGGCAATAAATTAAAAAAATATTATCAATGATTTAAAGTGGCACTATTAAAAGTCAGTTTTCCTAAATCATAATATTAATTTCGCCAAGGATGAGGTACAAAAGTTGTTATGAGGTAGATTTAGTTCCACTTACATTAACCAGGGGCTGGTATGCAAAATGGCATAATGTAACATGCATTTATACATATTATTATGCTATTATTAATCAGGCTAACCTGACCTATCGCAGGGGTATAAAAAAACATCTTAAATTTAAAATGAAATTAATTTCTATTCCACAGAGATGACTACTTCTTTGTATTTATCTTTATTTTCTTCATTATCTTTTTCTTTATCTTTTCTTTATTACATGTAATGTAATGAAAAAACAACAAACAAACAAAGTTTTCTTAAGTCACTATCCGTGTCTGTCTCTCTTGTCTGTCTGTACCTATATCCGCTAACTTAACCACGCAAAGGATTTCACCATCAGTTATGTCATTCATCAGTTTATAACGGAAGTTTTTCATGTATAATAAACGCTGGTTTTACAGAAAACTCACATAAACCGAAGCGAAGCGAGGGCGGGTCACTAGTATATTATAATTTCAGTGTAGAAAAACCACCCCGGTAGTTATAATAGCTAACACTTATGCATACTTATTTTAATTCCCACGGGAGAAACAAACGCGTTGAACTAGAAAAGTAGTATTCACCTTTATTACCTGTTGCCTATTAAAGCTATTGACTCCTTATAAAAACATCTCGGAGTTAATAAAACTAGTCAACCGTAAACTTCGTCGATACCCGTAATATCAAACAGTAATTTATTTAATAAGGCTAATTCGGTATTGCAGGTATAATACCGATGTATTTTATTATAAGTAAGTACCTACTTTACTACCTACTTAAGGTCTGCTCATCCTTATTTGTCTTATATAGTAAACAACTTTCTAACCTCAAAATGAACCTTTTTTGTCTAAAACAGCCATTATAAACAAAATAAAGCAATCACGGACCAGGATTGCACAGGATTGGGCAGGATTGGCCAGGTGATGTCCAAATGTTAACTCGGTTTACTTTATTTTCGATAAAAGAGCTGTTTTAGCCAAAAAAAGGTTCATTTTGAGGTTAGAAAGTTGTTTACTATATAAGACAAGTAACGATGAACAGACCTTACCTGGTACTAGAATTTAAATGTGGGATAACAAGTGCCTTTTATTTACCAGACTGCCGAAGAAATGGGGTAATATCATTTATCTACATCCATATCATAACTTCCCTACAATATGTTCAGAAGCGATAAGCAAATCGCCTATATTAAGAAACCTGTATCTGTGGTTGCATCTTAATGTTTACATTAAAGTATAGTGCATCGTAATGTTTACATTAAAGTGTCGGTACCTAAACATTAAAGTATCGGTAATACTGTACCACTAACTTGAAATTGCAAGACATAATTTGTACATTATAAATCAATTTTGTTTTTTATTCGTTTTTTTTATTTAAGCTTACATACATAAACAAGTTAACAGTAACACTAACTTAATAAAAATACAGGCCATATCTGAACATATTATAGAAAACTTATGATATGCATGTAGATAAAGTTATGTATGCGGCTATACATAATTAAACATACATTACTATTATTTTTAAACATACCTTTTATCCCAAAAAAACTGTTCGATTGGCGAACAACGTAGAAGACAGAAGCTTTAACAGCTATTTATTTACAAGATCATACCAACATCAACACGACCACATTGTGCTATTAATATTCGTCAGAAGAAATGGCCGACGGATCCCTGGTGATTCCCGCCTTTTCCGGTATCATTACATAACCTCGTCGGGCAAATACAGCCTCTCATTCCATCACATAAAGATGTTTATTTCATTACTTCTATACGAGTATATAGACATAACCATTGAGATTTGCGATCCCAGTAATTGGATACTAAATCGGTCAATGAATCTACAACTTACATTAAACCAATACATCAATGACTTCATTTAAAATTGAAATAAATGTATAGCTTCAACTTTATCAATTTAAAGAGAGAGTTCAGAATACAGCTGCATTTTAAATGACATCGGTAAAGTACGAGGTAGTTAGTTGTTCGCATTATTTAGTATGATAGTTTCGCTTGCCCGTGTATGGCTGGATTAAGTCGCTTCATTGGAAGTAATGGCGCGATAAATATAGTATCTATGGCTGCGCTGTCTATGGTCTATGCCCTTTGAAATGCGTTCGGTTCGTGCTTTGAGATAGTTGCCATTGCGCATAGTTATTGCATTTGTTTTGTGAATTAAATATCGACGATTTACTTACTAAGCAAGTGATTTTAAGAAACAACTACATATTTTTTAGGAAACAAAAGAGAAGTAAGTACATATTCAAAAGAGGTTTTGTTGAAAATTTCATGCATTTTTATTCTTGTTCTTTTTTAGCAATAACTGCTCTACCATTCTAAACTTCGTGGGTCTACTCTACAAGCAAATTCTCTCAAAAACGGCCGGAGTCTCTTGTCTGAGCCCTCTGGGGTGTTATTCTCTCAAAAACGGCGGTCGGTCGGTCGGACGACGAGCGAAATCACAGCGGCGAGTTTAAGTAGTCGCGTCAGAGCGAACAAAACACATTTTAGCGCTTGCATTTTCAATTTGGCAGCATGGCTTATCGAACGTATAAGGCTGCCTAATTGAGAATGCACGCACTAAAATGTGTTTTGTTCGCTCGGACAGGACTACTTAAACTCGCCGCTGCTATTTCGCTCGTTCGTCCGACCGACCGACCGCCGTTTTTGAGAGAATAACACCCCAGAGGGCTCAGACAAGATGCACTACGCTAACTAACGTTTCTATTCGATTAGTTTTTAAACCAATCGCGTCACTGGAAAATGACGTGATACGAAAAGTCACGTGGTCTACCAGTGATGCGATTGGTTTAAAAACTAATCGAATAGAAACGTTAGTTAGCGTAGTGCATTTTGTCTGAGCCCTCAGGACAGTAAATCATGTGGCCATCTTTCGATTTCATTATCAAATCGGCTTGTTAACGCCATAATTATTTGTGAAAGTTTGATCTGCATGGAGAATCCAATTGGAATACAAAATAATTGATGATAAAACGGATCCCCCAGTGGATCAGGTATGGCGTATCGATCGGATGGGAAATATCGGAATACCCCGGTTGTACCAACACGTATTATATCTAAATTACAAACGGTCAATAGAATAGATCTACAAGGCGCCATTGGTTATCCTACCAGATGAAATAGTAGCAGAACACAGTCACTATAGGAAGAAAGATAAAAGTGTTATTTTGTAAAGTCGGTTAGCCTATCCTAGGCGGAGCCTGGGAAGTTGCACTAGTCATGAAAGAACTGTGATTTTATTGATTTTAAAGAACGTCATTCATGAGGTATTATAGCATTGCGTTTTCTTCATTACATTCAACTCTTTAAGTACTTACCTACCTGTGGCTAGAAAAACTCAGAAGTCGTTTGATGTCGCCTGCACGCACGACTTATTAATAGGTTGTTGTGGCCTTGACCAACCTCTTAAGTTATCCGCAGTCTGGTCATAAATTATGTTTTGGCAGATTATTCTGTCTGACCGATTCTTTGTCAATGATATATTGACCATCTTATTACCATACAACTTTGGAATGTAGTTTCCATGACTTACAAAGTACGAGTATAATGACTGTCTTGAAGATTACTTATCTGATGCAATAAAGCTTGTTTATATCAAACTAAAGCACAATGATAATACTTATACTCGAAAATCTAATTTAAGACCACATTCGCTGTGATTACTGCATTTTGGTTTGAGTGTAGGTATTTTTATCAATAAAACTTATCCTAATATTACTGGTTACATCAGTTCTCATTCATATTTTTATGAAATAATGTTAAAATAACGAAATAATCAAGATGGGAACTGTCAGATTTTGGTCTTTAATTAGATTTTCGAGTATACAAAGTTACCAGATCACTTTCAAGATAAAGTTGTTTCGCAGCTTTCGTTCGAACCAGCCGTTATAATTCACATAGTTAATATAAACCAGTTGTTTTAAACGTTATTAAAATGCAGGACGCCTGAGTGATTCAATAAAACGCACGCCGAGTTGCGCGGGAGCTGATTGAATAATTAAATATTAATTGTTATTTAACGCAGAATAATTATGAGTAGTGAGGATAGTAAGGTGAAACTAATAAAAAGCTTAAAAAAGGTTGACTGCAAGTAAAAACAAAATTTAGATGTTTAAAATTGTTTTTGGCCTCGCAGTTAGGTAAGTCATATCTACAAAAATTCATCAATATTTACATACACTCGTCAACAGTGAATATAAGAAAGGATTACTATCAATTGCTCTTAAAATAGTGTTTTTTTACTATTGCTCCGGCGTATGAATGAAAATTCAAGGCCCAAGCCCTTCTCGATTCAAGTGAAATAAGTAGCTATATCACCGTTAATCGGCAATGCTAAAACTTTCTAGAGTAAACTAAAAAAAAAGTCTATCTCTGCGCAAAAAATGTACTAAATTCCAGTGTAAATATTGGGAATGGGGTATCGAATGCATTGTTATATGGAAGGGATCGACTTACGGTGGGTTTAGACCAAACGAGCGAATGCTCTAGAACATGTTTTGTCTTTATTTTTACAAAGAAAACGTAAGAGATAATGCCATAGAATTCTTGTTCGTTCGCTTCGTCTAAACCCACCGTAACACAATTCAAATCATTTGCCAAAGCCCATTGGATTTATAAAGGCAAAGAACCCAGATTTTGAAGATAATTAATATGTATTTTACGGGACAAAATAAATGTAGTTAGATAAAGAGTTTTTGAGAAATTAAGTAATATCTATATTTTACTTAATTTCTTTATTATTGCTGCAAACCAAATAAAGGAAACAAGATTCAGTATATTTATTGCAGACAAATTTCAGGAATTATATTGAATCTGATTCTAATATTCAATTTATTTGGTCTCTCTTTGATTTTAAATTAAAAAAAAAACTGTTTGCTAGTTCAACATTAAAGAAGGAAATAAATAAATATAATTTATTTAACACACTTATGCTACCACATTCCGATAGATGGCGCTAGCTGTCGATTAGATGGCGTTATAGGTTTATATAGGTTTAACCGAGTTACCGTAAGGGTGTGATGTTAGGAAGCAAATGTATGAAATTTATAAAAATGTTTGCTTTTTGGACAGCCGGTATTTTGTACCAAGAAGATGGCGTGTTAAGACTCTATTAATGAATTATTAATTTATTTAAGATTTAAATTTTATTTAAATATTAGACATACTAGCTAAATATGTGGGTAAATTATCTACAACGTTCGCAGAAAGTTAATGTAATTCATTCTGATATCTGCTAATGTGTTTTCAGATACTTTCGTGGGCTATGGTTCATCCGGGCAACAGCCACAGCTAATATGGCTATATATTATTAAGATAAGGAGACGAATATACATACATATTAAAAAAAACTCTACCTCGTTAGTGTCTTGGATTATACTATTCTTAAGTTAGGTTTAAGTAATTTGTATCCACTGAATTAATCGTCAAAAACAACTCAATAGATTACAGAGGACTTGAGTTAATTAGTCAAAAAAATTGGACTGTAAACGTAAATTTTTTTTTTTAAGAATAGGTGCTTTATATAATCCAATAACCTTAGTCAGCGAATTTTTATTAATTACTTGATATGGCCAGAGGGCGCCACCAGCCGTTCAATTAAATTCATCATAAAAGTGCCCGTTAAAATGTCGACGGACCTCATGTTAAATTTAAATTACATGCCTCTTAATTGTATGGAGATTGGATACATTTTAATAACAAGATTACTTACGACGCTTTACAGGGTTCCATAAATAATTGAATTAACTAAAGTATTTATTTATTCAGGACATTTTTATTTTTTTTATGTCGATGGGGAAATTTATATTTAACGCAGTGGTCAATTTTCATATAAAATTAAAATTTAAACACAAAATTTACCAATATTCGGATCAAGCAAGTTGAACCCAGATCAATAGGAATTTCGATAAAAGTGACTTTGTTTCATTCTTCATTACAAACCACAAGGGGTTCGCGACAGTAACATTCCTTTATCTACACATAGCCTCTATTATGCGTTCAAAACCCGTAGGCAATTACCAGGATTACCTGTGGTAGTAGGTGACAGCGATGACAGCTGTTAATTTTGGAAGATGTTCCAAATTTGGATCTCATTACCTTACAATATTCGATAACGTAACAGCTGTCATCGCTGTCACCTACAACCACAGGTAATGCTGGTCATTTGCCTTTCGGCTTCTGAACCCGTCTTAGAGTACTTATAATAGGTATGTGTGTAGATAAAGTATTGTAGGTACGCGACTCTGCGTAAGTAATTGTGAAGCGACAAGAAAAAAACCATACAAATTTAGCACCCGTCGATAACTTTTGTCACCCACAGAATCAAACCCGATTTCCACTAGTTTTGGATATGTTGTAGTTATACTGAAATAGCAAAGACAGCCGCAGAAGTATTAAAACATCGCTCTTTGTATGTTTTTTTTTGCTATAATAGATATTCCTTTTAATGCTTATGTGGTAATCAAAGTTTCTACATAAAAATACTAAAGGCCACTTTACAGCAAACAGGATCTAGGTTGGGTCTTAAGCGGGCTGCAAACCATCAGTCTTAACTGCACTGTTTCAACTGTACAGTTTTAGCTAATGAAATTTCGATTAGATATTTCTTAGAACTTCAGTTTAACTGCACAGTTCGCAGTGCCTACACACATACGTTTTAACTGAACAGTTCGACTGTGCAGTTGAAACTGTGCAGTTAAAACTGATGGTATGTAGCCCGCTTTAAGTCCAATTTAGTTGTATCCACAGATAACCTCCTAGTTGTCTTAGAATGTACAGTGCAACCATTTTCCCAATAGCGATCGGCAATCTTCGTTTTTCTATGACACACGAGTGACAAATATACTGTCAGTTGCGAGTGCAAGCGTGATGGCGATAGTCAGCCGAAAGCTATTAAGAAGCTGGGAATACTGTACAGAACTAGGCTGTCAGTGTTAAATCTAGATTCATAACTATTGAATAGATAAAATTTCCCGATATAATGGCGAATCCTTCAGAGCTCATCACGGCTAGCACATGTTGTCCGCGACTTGTTTGTCGCTCGGATCTCCCTTTCTATCTAGTCTGTAACGATAGAGACGCACTGAGCGACAAGCGAGAAAATAGACCTTGTGCTACCCGCGCATAACTATTAAACGGCCTAACCGATTTTTATACACTATCCCGTTTAACCTATCTTTCTTTAAAAAAAAGTGTTTGAATCGACCCATCCGTTAGGTTATAGGAGCTACAATGCCACATACACACAGATACACTCGTTAAACTTAAAACACCCTGTATTATTGCCGGGAAACTAAAAATAAAATTAGATAATAGCTTTTAATCAAGATACGGCTATTTTTACGCAGAACATAATCCTACTTTTTCTCTCATCGCATCGCATACGACCAGTGTCATTGCCCAGGACATAAATTATAAATTAAATTCTCAGTTTATTTATAAACAAAGTATGCCTCACGCGGCGTCGTTAAAGGCGACATTTGAAACATTTCACGTTTTTGTACTCCTACTTAATTAACACCAGCACGCAGTGGTGGAAAAAGTGGCGCGAAACTAAGGCGGCCATTTTAAGGTAAGGCGCAAAGGCGTCGGCGTGCGGCGTTGTGCCAACGAGATTCAGAAAATGCTGTTTGTGTGCAAAAAGGTTGCAATAATTGTTAAGAGGCGTGTTTTATTTGTATTATTAAACTTATTAACGGATTCACAAAATTATTGGCCTATTGAAATAAATTGTTAAGAGATAAAATGTCGTTTACAACTCGATTAAAAGTAATTCACTGGGAGACAGCACTTTGTGTATTTCTTTCGGCTTTCGCACATGGTTTTTGATTGTTCATTGTTTTGTACAAGTATCTTGTTTATTCGTAAAACGGATCCAGATTGAACGTAATACTTGTGATTTATTCAAATTGTTTCAAATAAACCGATTTATATCTCGTGAGAAAACCGCAACCTTCCCGTAACGACCAGTGTCTAGTTGAAATATGATCTCAAGATCACCATCAACAACAACAATAAATCGATACTTTATCGATGTTTTCGTATAACAAGTGCTAGGTCGTGATCGCGAGCACTATGGCATTTAGGTCTATTATTCTTGAATGGGTAAAACATCTGTTTTCTATTTTTAAAAAAGACCAACAAGTTTATAAATGCAGTGCAAAGAAAATAGGTAGGTACTTCAGCTCACTAGATGGCTTTAATTACTCATAATAAACATGCAACTAGCAACAGTAAGAAACTGAAAGTTATATACTATTTTTGCTATCGTTAAAACGGAACTACGGTTATGGAGCCAAAAAAAAACAGGAAATGTGTTTTTTATCAGTCTTACCAAATTTTGAAATAAATTTAATTTCAAAATGACAATATACAGCGTGTTTTTTTGGTCGGCAACTTCCAAAACGATAGTTTAATTAATGCTGAATCCGAATATCACATCAAAAAATTAAAAACCTTAGGTCAGAGAAATAGCATTTTCAATTTTTCCCATTATTTCACTTAATTGTGGTTACCATGCGCCGTGTTTACCGAAGACTTTATTGACGTAATCACCGTACACAATGTTATTATTCATCTTTCCCTTCATACTTGTTACGGGCTGAGGACCGTCAAAGATTACAAACACGGTTTAGGTTAGAAAATTGTAGATTATTGATGTTAAAAATCGTTCTGAAATGGCATTTAACTACAGAATAACGGTATGGATTACAAAACCGCAAGAGTTGTCTTTGGCGTATTTAAAAAGGTGAATCAGCTTTGTACAACTAACTTTAAAAAATTACAAACCTTGAGCATGGCGTGGCGTTTCAAAAGTGCCCCACTTGTAAAGGTTGCTAGCGAGCGATAGACCTTACAGTGTAGCGCGTAATGGCCAGCCGATTAGGAAATCGTTCAGTCCAAATTCTAACGGTGTCAGCAATGTTTCGACCACTCACAAAGTAAATGTTTACAACATCAAACATTTCCCGATTGTCCTGAAGTAACTTTTCTTAACGAGACATTTTTTTTATCAATTAAATGATTTAACACTTCACTTAACAAGCACTCGCTTCGAAATAAACACGGAACTGACACCGCTTGCGCATAGTCTTGTGAGGGTAGTATCAAACAATAACATAGACTGATCGTGACGATACGCGGCGGCCTACCCCCTTCGTAGCTACAGAAACGAGAGACCATGATTTATAAAATAGCAAGGATATTTTTTCGACTTTTCATGTTTTTTTTTTTAATTATGTTTTTTTTGAGCTCAGAATCATGAATTTAGTAACCCCTATTGTGGAAGTTGCTGACCAAAAAAACACCCTGTATAACTAACAGAAAACCCTAACCTACCCTACTTAGGTTTTAACAGATTATTTTAAACTTCAACTTAGCCATTTATTTGAAAATAACGAAGTTTATTTTTAACCGACTTCAAAAAAAGGAGGAGGTTCTCAATTCGTCTGTATATTTTTTTATTTTTAATGTTTGTTACCTCAGAACTTTCGACTGGGTGAACCGATTTTGAAGATTCTTTTTTTATTTGATAGCTGGTGCTTCCAGATTGGTCCCATTTTTTTCAAAATGAAGATCTGATGGTGGAATCCATGAGGAATCGACGGAACTCTTCAAAATTTATAGGCACACCTATAGCGATTTTGGTATTTTTCATTGTAACTCGTGTATTTGGTCTTGGAAAGCACTATTTGGTGAAGTGGAACTGATGATGAAGACCACAGATGGCCACCGGAACTCCTAAACGGTATATATTTCGAGGGTGGCGACAAGATATTTCGATTAAGATAGTTGAGCGACTATGACGAAGCATATTTAGGTTTAAATATATGACTATGACTTTCCCACGGCGTTGCTTGCGGCGGGATTGAAAAGTTCTATTGTTTCTTATTAATTGAGAGGTGGGAGAATAACAGCATAATTATGATCACTAAAAAGTATAAAATAAAAAAAAAGTTTAAGAAAACAAAAACCCGCCTTCAAAAAGCAAAAAATAACTTCTTTAAAATGGTAAGTAACCATTTTAAAGAAGTTATTTTTTGCTTTTTGAAGGCGGGTTTTTGTTTTTTTAAGCTTTTGTTATATCACTTAAGACCTTAAGCATAATATTTTAAAACACTGAATTATGTGGCTCAAAATGATAAAGCGGGATTCGTCTCTAAAATGCCACGCTGGAACTAATCAGCATAAAATATTTTATTTATAAAGTTATAAACACATTACCCTCCTTTACGTCTCGCAGCCATAAAAAAAAACTGACCCTAAGCTTTCAAATCGAATTCTTTCAAGTTTTCACTTAGACCAAAAATAGTGTTAGAAGAGACGCCGAAGATCACTTACTATTTTATCAAATTACTGGCAGGTAACAAAATGGATGCCATAAAAAGCCAATTAAAAGTGACAAAATAAGTCATAAATATTCAAATACAAATATACGATTGCTCTTGGTAAAATTCACACGATGTTCTTATTGCCTCGAGTTTGGAGACAAAATTGAATGGTAATCGTTTTTGGAAAGATTTGGTTGTATTTAAATTAAAGATGCGTTCAATCGGTGTGATGTTAATTAAGTATAAGGGAATTACTAATTTGAAAGATTTTATTATAAAGACAGAGTAAAAAGTTTTTGTAAAGATTGATTAAATGCAAAAATGGAACAGACACAGAATAATGATAATAATCAAGATTTATTAAAAATATTCTTATTTAACTTAATTTTTGATTTATAAATGCTTTTTATACTCTTTACGGCAAAGAATTGCTATTAAATTCGCGTATCAATATTTAGTTCTAACAGTTTTCGGTAGATGGCGCTCGTTATTCATAAAATGCTGCAGTATCGTTTGGTTGCTTGTTTTGTAAAGCTTGCAATCCGATGGAGTTCATTATTCTCCTGAGGATCACCATACTTTAAAAAAATGTATGACTGGAATTTGAATGAATGGGCCATGCAATGAAGTTTACCTAATTTTATTAAAGCATTTTTTAATTACTTATTTAAAACAAGTAAAGGAAGTTTATTTCTACTGAAAGTTTGTTTGTATTAGGTAAGTGTTATTGCATTGACTTTGTAATTTTTATTGCACACGGAGTCACAGGTTTTTTTTTGTAGGGTGGGGAAGGCAATCGAGCACACACGCTACCTAGTCATTTATTTTGCATTCTTAAGGCCCCAAATGCGTAATGAATAAATTAGGTATTAAATATGCGTAATGTGTAAGTAATAGGAATAAATGTTATTTTTAAACATTTAACTTTTATTTGTAGTTAAACAAAGTTTACAGATCTAATATGTAAGTAACGTCAATTTTAAATATACGTAGAATGTCGGATTGTCTATATTGAACATGTTACAACTACACGCAAGTAACTCTATACCTTAGTTTTATACCTACAATCGTCCTTATACATAATAAATTAATAATACTGTATCAGAAAATAGCAAAATACTACCTTGATAATATTGCCTACAAACTTGTACAAAATTATAAATGTTGGTACCTATGTCTTTTTAACATTGGCGGCTCTTCCTTGAAAAAAATACTAATTAAAAACCAGTCTATTACGTTGTACGTTTGAACTAGCATTATGGAGTCTAACAGACTACACATTTATAAAGCAAATAATATAACGATCTGTTACAACCACCGTTAACAATCAACTCGCTTCCTATGAACGATTAACCACAAAAAAACGATAGTTATCGTTAAAAAAAGTTAAAGCGTACTGGCAATCAACAAGGTAAACATTATAAAGAATAAACTCATTTCAAACTTCGAACGCGGAATGCATATCGGTTCATTTCAAATTTAGTTCACATGGTGGTGCTAGCATTATTAGAGAACACCAACAGAGTTTATACTCTAATACTATCATATAAGGTGCGTATTTAATTGAGTGTTCTGTAATCATAAATAATCCATGAGAGTTACCACGATAGAAAAACTCACACGATCTTCGCTAAAACAAGAACTGGAGCATTCCGACTTTGAATTGGTTTAAGTTGTTTCAAAATGAACTCTACTCTCCTTGTGTTTAAGTTTATTATACCGTAGAGCGGTTTAAGTGCTTAAGTGTATGGTTAACCGAGATCTAGTCAGTCTCATCTTAAATGGATATAGAGCAGTTTCTGAGACACCTTATTCGATGGCCGTTTTTATCCTCGTACACTAATTAACCACGTATTTTTTTCGATTGTTGTTTAGTTAATTTTAACAATTTATTTCCATAAATTATAATACTGACTAGGAATCAAAATAATAATATGGGCCAACGTGGGCTTGCGTTATGTAATTTCCAATTTAACTTTTTTATTCACGATAGGTACTAGGTTAATAAAACGGATTGTTATCTCAGCGATGAGAACTCGTTTTAATAACTTCAGTCTCAAGATCTCGTTTGGATTACATTGTAAAGTCTGCGGGTCCATACATACCAGCCATACATATAAGCTACGCAATGAACTCCGGAATCCGGATTGTCACTCGTTAAGTGAGTACATACAGCCTTGGCCATAGGTATTGAGCACACATTCGTTTTTCATATAAAAGCCAAACTTTAAAAGGAGCATTTATATCTTTTATTATAGAAAGTTGTATATCTACCGGAAAGATTAGTCATATTTATTGAAGTTAAGGGAAATTACGTGTTGTTTTTTACAATTAATTATTTTATTGTAAAACCCGACTTTTTCTAGCTTAAGTTTTCATACGCAAATAGCTATTTCGAAACGATATCTACTAATGATTTGCATATGTTTAAACACTTCTTTATATTTTACGTCTTTGTGTATTTTTTTAATGGAAAAATAATACTTTATTTATAAGTTACAAAGGAAAACGTGGGGTGCTCAACACAAAGCGTATTTTGTCATTTCATACGCAAGCTCGCAAGCAAGCCATAATAAAAAGAGGCGATTAATCATTTAAATTACGGAACGTCGCCGTAAGATTTATTAATGAAGTATTTATAAAAGTCTACAAAACAAGTATCATAACTTTTTATACGATCTGTCATTGGGATCATCCTAGACTGACCGAACTATACTAGGTATGTATTACGCTACGATCGAGTTTCGCGTATCGCAATCGACTAATCATAGTAACGTTCCCATGATTATAAAAAATAATTATCGCGAGCGTAAATGGCCAGACGAGTTTTTTAATAATCTAGATTGTCCCAATAAATTAGCTGGCCAGTAACTAAGTATGCGGCCTGTTATAATCTGTGGTCTATCAATCATTTGGCATTATCTGTGGCCACGATGAAAAGAGGTTTAGTTGATGGTATTTTAAATTTTAAACTATTAAGGAGCAGATTAATTTGATTGTTTGTAATTATTTGGATGTTATTTTTAAATAGGTACCTACACATTTTTTGTATGGAGAAGGCAAACGAGAAAAAAGGCCGTGAAAAATGGTAAGTGAACTGTCATTTGAAATTTTAAGATTGTATTCTTAGGACCGTATTAATAAACTCATCTTGGCTGAGATGCCCGTCACAAGATACGTCAACATAAATGTAAAACCATAGAACACTGTCATTTTTGACGCATCTCGAGACGAGCACAAGAGTTGAGATTAGTTTATTAATACACCTAAACCAAATGCATTGGCAACCCTGAGGACTTAGATGGTACTCCTCCATTCTAGTAATTTCACCCGTTGTATTACCACCGCACCGGACAGGAATAGGATAGTAGGACCTAGTGCAGGGTCCGTCCGGATCGCTATCACCATCTCACCCTTTAAACTACCGCCAAATAATATTCACATTGTTATGTTCTGGTGCAGAAGTAAGATAACCGGTAAGAAGACTACAATAAAGGCATTCCAAGTAAGACTTTAGAGTTGGCAACGTATGTCAGTCTTGAGATTGTTGAGATTGAAGATGTCTGTGGGTTTCAAAGGCCATTTACCATCAGGACATACTAGAGCAGTTTAGTTCAGGTTGAGAGAATGGGACAGAGCTGTATAAATGCTACAGCTCTGTCCCCTTCTCTCAACCTAAACTCAACTGCTCTAGTATGTCATGCTACTGGCAGCTGGATTGAGTCTCGTTTGTTTTCTCCATGTCTTAAAAAAAGGAAGTGGAAGAAAAAGTCGCGGAAAACAGCTTAGTTAGAGGATTGTGAGATAGAGAGAGAAGATAAAAATGTCCATACAAAATGCGATAATGTCTCTCTCCCCTTGAAACTAGTCCGATTTTTACGATTTTTGAATATGTTGTAGATATTATGAAAAAGTAGGTCTACTTTTCTTCAAAATTCACACATATATCCATTAAATTTGTAATAAATGATTTGATTTGACAACATATTCAAAAATCGTAAATATCGGACTTGATTTAACGATTGGCAAACTTTATTTTGGACCTAAAGTACGCTTTTTTTGACAGCTAGGTACGTCATTTAAACGTTGGTTCACAATCCTCTTAATATACAACGTTTACATAGCAACGCAATGAATAATTCTCAATGCTAAATTAATTGCAGTATACGAGTGCGTTGAAATATCGTGCTGCCATATTGTATGGTAATAAGTAACATCCAGCTATGAATATTCCGAGGCACTCGCATGGGGTTTTTGTGTTGATATTTATATCGTTTAGGCTTTACGCTTGAATACGTGTGTAAGTATAAACAGATAATAGTTTAAAAATAGGTGACCTTGCCTAAGAAGCTAGGGGTCCCCGGTTCAATCAAGCAAGGGCAAATATTTGTATGATGAACAATTTTGCGGAAAAGTATGCTTGATGTCTTCAACACGACATTAAAGTTTAAACAATCTAAAATCTTCAATTTAGATAGTGTCCTTAAGTCCTTTAGGACTTGTATTAGATAGCCTATGACACTTCTTAGATGAAGACCCATCGTTAGATGCATTTGAAAATTCATCAAACTGTTCAAACTATAAACGATCACGAAAAAATAGCCAAATACGTAGAAATGTGTCTCTGACCTTGGGGCTTTAAATGCATAGATCGTTTCTACTCTAACTGAACTTCTTTGGTTCTGTAAGTTGTTAAAAATATGTCCAACTTAAATTTTATTTTTTTCAATGTCCGATCCCACTCTCCATTTTCCTTTAGCACTCATACCAAGGAAATGTCGCCCCCGTACCATGAGATAGTAATTAGGTATATGGCCATGATTTAATACACTGATTTTACAATTCGAATTTAACATTAATTAGTTAACTAAACTTAAGTTATTTTTTAATGTTGCAGTACAAAAGTAGTTCAGTTTAGCGAGTAGAGTCGATCGTTGCATTTTAAGTCCCAAGGTCAGAGGCTCCCTGTATATATGTAAATACAGTGTCGTCTACATACGCTGACATTCTAGGCTTGTAACCGTTGTTACGCTATTAAGACGAATCTAACCACACCTCGTATTTCGAAATCGGGTCACCTGTTCAGCCTCTACCAGGAAACTAATAACCATACATACAAACATACATTACTTAAATACATACATGTTTAAAATATTACCCTTGTTTTTCAGTAGTCGGGTAACAAAAGAATGTCCCTATATATTAGTACCTAGCATATATTTTTTTACCATTGTTTGATAGAATTACTTATATTCACGTTATGAGTGTTATGACATTCAAGTTTAAAAGTAGCCGACAGTTAAAAATGGCGGCCAACATGGTGTTACAGAATTTCTAAACGCATCGATCAATCTCCCCGTCCAAATAGACGTAACGAATAAATTAAAGGCTTTAAAAGATACGTTGGAAGCAATTTTAAGCCGGCTGCGATACAGTTAGGTTGTCACTAGTGACAGCTGTCACGATAACTGAAGGGTTTGTAAATAAATTATATAAATACTAGCTTAGTCCGTGACTTGGTCTTCGTAGTTAAAATTTCCGCTATATACTAGTCTATGTAGGACTTGGACCATCTGTGAGCCAAATTGGCCAAATTCATCCAAATTAATTCAGGTAATCCAAACTTCAAATACGTAACAAACTTTCATGTCTGTCCATTTGTCTGTCATTACTTAGTACGCAAGTTATCAGTTTTTACAGGAAGGAAGGAATGTGTCAGTTTGTTTTCAGTTATGAAATAAGGTATTCTTTTACCGGTTATATTGAGTCTTACAAGTTCGAACTGTGGCCTATACGCTAACTAAGAGGACGTATTCCGACTCTATGATCAGATTTGTGGCCTATTATGATATAACTTCCTTATAAACATCGTATTATACATTTCTATCAATTTGAAAATGCGTGAACTCTTTCAAATATTATGTACTTTCTTACCTTTAACCGTGACTTTGCCTTGTAGAAGTCATTTAACTATATTTTCCGAAATAAAAAAGTAACCTATCTAACTCTTTCTCCTCCTTCCTATCCTTATTTGAAGTTTATCAGTTTAGAGTGGTTTAGGCATTAAACCTTGAACAAACAAACAAATTATCGCAAATTTATCGCAATATTTAGACTGGCACTAACAAGTTAAACTAAATAAAACCTTTTCATTTTAGGGCACGACCAACCCGATCTCCAGGTTTGTTCCCTAGCTCTATTTAAACCGATATTAATGCGAGATCGCTTGTTATCGGCTGTCATCTCGACGCATATCGGAGGCGGTAATTCAACCTGCCTGGACCGGTTTGGTTCTTAGACGTGGTAGTATTATCTAACGACTTAGGGTTATTATTTAACTGAATAAAAGAGTCGATGACATCGTCGACGACTTTGTCGAAGGAGAACGGAGGTTAATTTACAGGACAGTGTTTTTCTTTTTTATTGACGACGCGATTAGTCTAGTTGGTAGTGACCCTGTCTACGAAGCTAGCAGTCCCCAGGTAATGACAAATATTGAAGTGATGAGAGCGAGTATATATTTCTGACTCTTGAATGTTGCCTATTTATTTAATATGTATTTCTCTCATTCAAGGATGTTTATCGTTGTCTAGTACCTAAAGTTCAAGCCTAGAGTTTTATTTCGGGACCAGCTGGCCTATTTTGCAGGATTTCAGAATCGCAATCGACTTCAAAGCGGAACAATTGTTTAAATTTTGTATGCAGACTCGCCTTTGGACTGTCAAAATGAAAACTATTGCGATTGCGAGTGTGTTAGGCAATAGGCCTGTAGGTCAATTTGTGTCTGATTGTCCCCTATTTCAATACCTTTATATTTTAACTTTACTTGCTTTTACCCAATAGTTATCGCTAAGCTATTCCCTCAGAAAATGGCTAATTTACACATCAACCTTGCATACATATTAAAATTAGTCTGCAGTACATACAACATACAGTTTTACATACAAAAATACTTATATTCTTATGACTTTATTAATATTTGTGTTTTGTGGGGAATTAATGTTGTAATGATTTAAGTACCCAAGTATATTCAATATTCGTCAAGAATTAAACATCATGGTTACTTGTAAGAAGAAAACTTATGGACACGTTTTTCCTGACCACCCTGTCAACTTAATTCACTCGCAATTAATTAACAACGATTCATTACTGTAAACAAATCAATCAACACCAAACCGCCATTTTCTCGAACTTCAACAAATTAAAATGGCGGACACGCAGCTTCTGAATTTCTGCACATCAAAACCAAAGAGACTCAACTCCATTTTTTCCACACGCGATTATGGAACTAGTTGATAATGGTATATGTTCTAAAATGGCATCAATGTTCATGTAGACATATGTCGGCGTTGTTTTTTAAAACTCTTATCTTGACAATCTTGAATAATGTCTCGATTCACGGAATTAGTTTACACTGAGTTAACGATCTTAAGTTACGAGGTTGATCTTGCGTAAGATATTAGAAATTGATGTTTTAGGGAACTTTGGAAGTATTTTGACCTCGTTATTTGATACGCAAAGTCGCACACATTTCAAAATGCTTTTATTAAACTAGTTTATTGCTATATCCTTGGGAATTGACCAATTTTTCTCCGGGAATATAAAGTACCTATTCCTCTTATTTATAAACACACAATAGCTAAAATGTGCTTAAAATATGCTTTTTCCCTATCTATAATTGTGCTCATAGAAAGGGTACTGAGGGCCTTTTGTCTAACGCTCTCGCAATCGCAATCGTTTTCATTTTGAAAATCGAAGGCTTGTCTGCGTACAAAATGAAAACAATTGTTCCGCTTTGAAGCCGATTGCGATTACGAGTGCCTTTGGCAATATTATGTCTTTTGTTTTTATAGACTCTTTAACTGACCTAGCATTTATACTTAGTACATTCCTATGTTGTGTTAAGTACCGTGTCCTTAAAGGGCCGTATTAAGAGGATTGTGAAGCGCCGCTAAAATCGCATAGCTGTCAAAAAAATTCATACAAAACTAGCTGCGGGCGAAACCGTTTCTCGTCCCCTGAATCAAGTCCATTTTTCACGATTTTTGAATATGTTGTAGTTATTATAAAGACGTTACTGTACGTTTCCGTCTTTTGTTTTTTAAATTTGTTTCGTTCTAAGAAATATTTTCTTGGAAAGGAAAACGTACAGACATAGTTTTTCATGATATCTACAACATATTCAAAAATCGTAAAAATCGGATGAGGTTTAAGGGGAGAGAAACGTTTTCGCATTTTGTATGGAAATTTTTAGCTTCACAATCCTCTTAATAAACTCATCTGGGCCGAGATGCCCGTCACAAGATACGTCAAAGTAACCGTCAAACCATAGAACACTGTCATTTTTGACGAATCTCGAGATGAGCACTAGAGTTGAGATTACTTTATTAATACGGCCCTAAGACTTTGCAAACAAGCGGGGCTTTTATGAGGATAGAATGGTGTTTCCTTAAGCTTTAGTGCTTTGCACACCTTCCCTGAAGCTTTATACCTTAACTAAGGCAAGCAGTAGTGTTCGCATTGCTGGGTTCCGGTTTGGGGATAGGTGAAATTACTAGCATAGAGGCATTGCATCTTAGTCCTCAGAGTCGGCAACGCATTTGAAGTCTTAAGATTGCAGTTTTGAGATTGTAGTCTTGACATTTCAAATATCTATGGGTCTCAGATCCCACTTACCATCAGATGGCCTGAGTGCTCGCGTGCCTTCTCCTTGCCATAAAAAACAACTAAAGGTCAATAATCGCATTTTTCTAACCATAGTTAAATGACACGATAAAAACCGACATTATAACCCTAGTCAATAGCTACGATGACGTTTGTGATGGATGACATTTACCGTGGGACTACACGACCGTCGACCACTGCAGCGGTCGATTAGTGTTGCTCCACATTCATTATTAAAACTCGTTATAAGTTATAAGGCAGGCTTAACCAGCGATAAATTCAAAACTGAAGTAAAAACATAGCGTGAAAACTTTTGTTAACGAGCCTGTGTCTCAGTTTAATTCTAAGTTGTTTAACCGATTTTTACGATGGAATTTTGCCAAAAAAAGAAAGAAAATTTTATTAAGGTATCAAAAGTTTGTATCAATCCGGTGACAGATAGACAAAAGGGAATACCGTCCTTACCATAATTAAAGGCCCAGCCACACCGCTTGCGTGACGTGCACGTGCACGTGCGCGTTCGCTTTCCACTGCGTTGTGTAGTATGAATTCTCATTACGATATTGACTATACAACGCAGTGGAAAGCGAACGCGCACGTGCACGTGCACGTCACGCAAGCGGTGTGGCTGGGCCTTAAGGGCACATGGGTCCTATGCTCAGGGCCGCCATCCTCAGGGGGCCCGAAGGACCGTCAATTTCTCTCACATTTAGTCTCAAAATATTTTTGTCGGGCACAAAACTGAGCACCCGGCCTCTAAATTCTTGTGTGCCCAAAGGCTAAGACGCTCTTGCAAGGCTTGTCATTAATTACACGTATGTTTGATTTTTATTCTTTCACAACATAACGGAATACATAGTATGGTATGGTATGGTTATTTTTCATCGCGTTTGACCAAATTTTATCTGTAATATACCTACTTAACTGATTAACAGCCAAAAACTGGCATAAGTTTTTGCTTTCTGTCCTGTTTTCATCATTCGCAAACACAGACACAAAGTTAATATCTTTTTTTACCCGACTGCCGAAGGAGGAGGGTAATGTGTTTCACAGCCTATATATGTACGTTTGTTCCTTTGTGGCACTATAAAAACTAAACCCGTTGTCCTATTTTGATGATTCTTATGTCAATCGATTTGTCTTAATCTGGTGAGTGTCACTGAAGATATGACAGTAATCAAAATTCAATATGGCGGCAACCAGACCCCATAATGAGCAAATTAAAAAAAAGTGGGCGAAGTATGACAAGTGGGGTATCATTGAATAGGGATTTAAAAATCATCTTTAGGTTTCTTTCATGATTTTTCATTTTGAATGATCATTTAGGATTTCTAGTGATTTTAAGTTGGTTAGCAACAGTCGGGTTTTGAAAGCTTGCTTTTTGTTAAAGTTGTTACTACCTGAATATCCAAAAAGGTCCTAAACATGACCTGTATGTTTGTGGGTATGCATGTATAGTTCTTTTTTCCTTTATAGAGGAACCCCGCCATTTCAAAAAACCACGATACATAATTTGCCTTAAGCGTCGCTAGGTGTCACTGGCTACGCCCAAAAGGGCGGATTGAAAATGGAAAACGCGGTCAAAAAAATCCATTAAACGCCATATGTGAGGTACTGAAATAAAGGGTTTTATACGACGGTTACAAAAATATTTGCAACATAATGATGCAACGCAGGCAGTCGAACTTTGAAACTAGCTTTTTGTTAAACTCGCATCTAAAGTTTTTTAGGGATCCGTACCCAAAGGGTGCTAACTAAGCCTCCACTCCGTCTGTAGGTATGTCTGTCAGCGGGCTGTATCTCTTTTAAGGTCCGACCGAGATCTTGGTCTCGGTCTCGGCCCAAAACGGCCGAGATTCTCGGCCGCGGCCGAGACACCGCGGCAACCGATTTAATTTTTTTTGACTGGATACTATGCCGAAAAATTGCTTTGTTTTGTCGTACAATAAGTATTGTTCTTTTCAATTTTGAGTATTAAGTTTGTTAAAACCATAATAGAACCTTTTTTTCATTATTAACGGGGTTTTTTTTATAGTTAAAAAAAAACGCAATTTTTTCCGTGTCTCTGGTGTGTCTGTGGAATTTATTTTATTCTCGTTCTCGGGCTCGGTCTCGGCCGAGATTAAAAAAGCGGTCTCGGTTGGACCTTGATCTCTTGACCCGTAAACCGGTTAAATTTTCACATAGACGCAACAATTTTCAAAAAAAATAGTAGGTACCAAATAACCAAAAAAAAAAGGAAGCCCCCATAGTGTCAGTCCGACTCGTACTTGGTCGGTTTTCATAGATGTTATCATGGTAGTTAGTTAGCCAGTTCACTCAAAAACTAGTTTGTACTACATGTAGGGTCGTGACGGATTTTTTGTAGAGCCGACTGTCACTGACGGGTTCATTAAGGAGCTAATTAGTTCTGTTGCTATTTTTTACTATCCTGGATTAGTTTAGTCTGTGATTAGAGTATTCAGGTATAGGTAGACTTGGGTGCTCTATTCTAGGCGGTAAAACATATCGTCTTTGACCTGTTATGGTATTGTCAACGTTTTAATAGCTCTTATTTACTTGAGAGTAACTAATGGCGGCCGAGTAGAGCATGAATACCGGGATTCGATACTATCGAATAACCGGAATATCGGACTAAAATTCCGATATTATAAAACCGATATTCGAGCTCGCAAAATACCGGTATTTCGATATTACATACATTTAATATAATAATTAATTTCCAATAAAGTAAAGTTTTATTTTAATAACCCCATCGAAGCATGTCATTTTTTAGCTATAGGATGCATTATTTCCGAGTTCCCGACCATACATACATACGTTCACGCCTGTCTACCATTTGTTGCATAAAATTAAACTTATAATAATAGTATAGTAATTTAAGAACGCACTACATATTTCTCATAGATGAGATTCTAAGTATCCTTATATTATATTATATTCTGTTGTATTTGAACTTATTATCACTAAGTAGTAGTATTTCTTAAACATATTATGATTACCTACAAGAAAAAAATTCTTGATTTAGACTTTACAGTTAAAATCCTAGCTTTGATAGCTGTAAGCAAGGTTTTTTTTTAATAATTTAATTTTTCTTGTTCTGTTCTGGGTGTTTTTAAGAAGATTATTTTGATACTTTTGATTATTAAATTAAGATACTTACATGTGCAAAAACAATTTGAAGTTTAAATGCAAGATATTTTGAATGTATGTGCTGTGATTTATAACAAATAATTACACATATTATATTTGCTACGCATGAGCTGATGTACTATTTTTAAGGCCTCAAACTTCACCCGCCTAAAGTGGCAATCTAGTTTAGATCAAAGATCATTGGATTTTTAAAATTTCTAACATTTTTGTATGCTTATCGAAAAAATATCAAAAAACCGGAAAACCGGTATTTAAAATTTCAATATCGAGAAAATGCCGGTATTGGAAAAAAGCTCCGATATTAGATGCTCTACGGCCGAGTTAAAAACAATACTATAACAGGTCAAAGACGATATGGCTTTTACCGCCTAGGTTATAAGGTCCTGAGGGCCCTGCAAAGATGCACTACGCTAACTAACGTTTCTATTCGATTCGTTTTTAAACCAATCGCGTCACTGGTAGACCACGTGACTTTTCGTATCACGTCATCTCCCAGTGACGCGATTGGTTTAAAAACGAATCGAATAGAAACGTTAGTTAGCGTAGTGCATCTTTGCAGGGCCCTCTGTATTGAATCCATGAAGGCGATACGTAATCTAACGTAGCGTCGTTAATGTACGTAATATTGACGATGCGCAACGTCAATTTTACTTGACAATGCTTGTAGAGAATTTTCTCAATCATTTTTGTTTCATTTTTTATAAACTTCTGCCGTGCGATTTCAAGTGGTATCGTATGGTAAAATTGTGTCAGTAGGAATTTTAATATGTTATGATTTTATTTTATTAATAAATTATTACTAAGATTATTTCTATTAATTCTTTTTGACATCCTCCTTGAATAAAATAAAATGAATAAAAAAATGATGTTATTAATTTTATTTTACAATTATTTTTTGATTTCATAGTCTAGTTTAGTTTAGTTATATTTTATTTTATTCAACAATGTAATTAATTAATGTACCTATGAGGCTTGTTACTTGAAATAAAGAATTATTATTATTTATTATTATTATTTATGGAGAAAAAAAGAACACTACCAGTGTTTGCCACGAACGGCAGACTAGTATCTAGTGGTCGGTCGGTATGACATCATTTTGTTTGTGACCGTGTTTTGCTAGCATTAGCAGAAATTTGTTTATATTCTCATAAATAATGCCATATAATTAAAAAAAGGATGCCTTTGAGACAAACCTCTATAAGCATGATTTTTATCAGAACCCCTTTTAAAAAAAATCCTGTTGTCACTTTTCTGGATTGAAACCAACAATTTTAGTTTTTTCAATCCTATAATAGTAAGTATTGAATAGATAAAGATAGTCAATTTATGTGAGGTTGTCTCCTGATATTTATTTATTTAGAAACAATCTAAAACAGTTTGAACTGCATTTATCTATCTGTTTTACAAGCTCAAATCTGGTAAAACTTTGTATATTTTTTTAACTTCTGTGATTTTTATTGCTAGTCTAAACCTCGCTTAAGGACCCGATTTGGTACAAAATATATATTATTTATTATGTATCGAACTTTCAAAACCTATACGACCTATAGTTACACTTAAACAATAAATCTTTAACCTTAAATAAATTGCGTAAAGTTGTAAAGGTGTTGTAAAAAATAATTTATCCCACCTCTGAGGACATGTATAAAATTAATAAATTATAAAGCTTAAAAGACCTTAAGCTTACTGGATAAGGTATAGAATTCGTTGCACGGAATTAATTTAGTGTGGCTTCAATTTGTTCGCCATAGGGTGCCAATTCCATATTGGATAGCGCTACCGAGTAATAACTTTGCCGCTGACATTTTGTAGGATATCGTCGTTTTGTAGGAGTATAAAGTCTCTGGGTGTATCGGTAAAATATACTGAGTAAATTTTCTTTTTTATACGGTCATAAATTACAACGATCGGTAGAATGCAAATAGCCTAGGATTACTATTTATAAACCAACTAGCGGGTAACCTATCGCAACCTCGAAAAGTTTTTGACCGAATTTCATTTGACCGAAAACGTTTCGTTTTTTAACGTTTCTCCGATGGCACGATTCGTAATTTTTTTATTTCACCGTTTGACATTGAGGAAACATATCTTTAGTCCGAGCAACTTTTCTCCTTGTAGTCACTTGCCCTATGTATTGTTACGTATTTTATTTCAAAGCCTATTTTTCATTACACCATTGCTACAATTAGCCTAGGGATCGTTTCGTATTTTGTTTCTTAACCCATTTTTCACTACATCAATGCTACATATAGTTTTCGCTACGTTACGTCAAATATTCATTTCGGTAAGAAAATATTGCTTGTAATTTGTTACTATCCAGAAAATGCACCGAGCAAGGCGAATTAGGGCAGAACCGATACGGATAGGTTAGGTTAGAAGGCCAAGGCGGGAGCTTTGCTCCCGCCTTGGTCTTCGAGGTTATTTTTTTTTCTGCCCAAAAAATCTTGCTTGTAATTTATCCAGAAAATGCAACGATCAAGACGAATCAGGGTGGAACCGAATCGGACAGGTTAGCATAGTCGATTTAAAAATAGGTAAACTATTAATAAACCGAGCCGTTAAATTGGGCAAATGATACTAAGGTAAAATAAGAAATGGGAAATAGATAAATTGACAAACCATTACATTGGAAAACTGTTTGTACGCCGAAATCAGTATTACGGAATAGATAATTTGTCAAATCGGTAAAAAACCTAAACAAGAAATGACTAAATGAAAATATTCGAAATGATCATTCGGCCAAACGTAAAAAAACCCAAACCATAATTGACGAAAAGTATTTGTCGAACCAAAATTCGGTCAAACATTTTTCGAAGTTGTGATAGGTAACCCAACTAGCGACCGTGCCCTCCCCTCGCTTCAGTTTATGTGAGTTTTCTGTAACACCAGTACATGATTCATGAACCTTCCTCTTGAGTTATTCTATCTATTGATGAAAACAGCGTTAAAATCCGTTAATTAGTTTGAAAGATCTAAGCAGACATAACAGAGGAACAGGACAGGTAGCACAAGTTGTATTTTCTCGCTTGTCGCTCAGTGCGTCTCTATCATTACAGACTAGATAGAAAGGGAGATCCGAGCGACAAACAAGTCGCGGACAACATGTGCTAGCCGTGCAGACGGCGGGCGGGGAGCGACTTTGTTTTATATGTACTATGTAAAGATAAGGATTCAATTGACAGCTATTTTATTACTCAACCGTGCCCCAGTAGGTATTGAGTGACGATATACGACTTTAGCAGAGGGCCCTGCCAACATGCACTACGCTAACTAGCGTTTCTATTCGTTTCGTTTTTAAAACAAGCGCGTCACTGGTAGTCCACGGGACTTTTCGTATCACGTCATCTCCCAGTGACGCGATTGGTTTAAAAATGAATCGGATATAAACGTTAGTTAGCGTAGTGCATCTTGGCAGGATCCTCAGAGCTGTGTTGAAGTAAAAAATAAGATAAACGTGTAACGTTGGCTAACATGAAATAAAATATGTAGCTAAGTTTATTGTATACGTCACTGTGCTGTAGCTAACAGTATTGTAGTAGGTACCTCATCAACGGCGCTGGTAAGCACTGCGCCCGGGCCCGAAAGCTGAACCGCATGCTCATATCACAATGCTGTAGCTAAGAGTGTAGTTTAGAGCAGTAACTCATCGACGGAGTCGGTGCGCGCTGCGCCGCGCGTTCCCACTTGCTTACATAACAATGCTACAGCTAAGTGTTGTGTAGTTAAGTTAATTGTAGTGTAGTTAAGTGTAGTGTACAAAAGTGTAGTGTAGTTAAGTGTAGTTTAGTTTAGTGCAGTACCTCATCGACGGCGTCGGTGCGCGCTGCGCCGCGCAGCAGCCCCGCCACCCGGACCGCGTCGCCGCGCGCAGCTGCGTCGAGCAGCGCCGCGTGCACCATGCGCGCTCACACCATCACTGCAACAAAAAAAGTTAAGAGGTTGAAAAGCTGGTCACGGGAAAAGGGTTGCAATTTATAGAGCAATGAAACTCGCTAATCAAGATGATCTCATTTATTTATATAGCTACTCGTAGATAGGGTCGTCGAACAAATGAAAATGATACATGTCATGTTTGGCCAACAACAAAGGCGCCATCTCTCAAATTGTTTACAATCTACGTCGCAAAAAGTAGCAATCGATGTCGTATCACCGATTTGAAAACTGAATGAGGCAGCAATTTGCAACAAAATGTCTTATTAAAAACCTACATTATGACGTATTTATGTGTACGTAATAGTGCCCGACCGAACTTTCGGTTCCAGTTTAGGTTTCGGCCTACGAGTTTGGGCCAATAACGAGATTGGCTTCGGCTGCAACCCGGCCGAAACTCCGGCCCAAACCGAAACTACGTTCGGGAGATATTAAGCTGCGATGGGGCATGTTTGGAGCACGGTTTTGAAATAAGGGGTGATAATAATAATTTAATAAGTTGATAATTACTTAAAATATCAGAGAGAGATAATAAAATTATTAATATGTGATTTATAAATAAAAACTTTTTATATTTTTTCTGATAATGTTGCCTTTATTTATTACCTTATAAGGAAGATTTAGTTAACTAGTTTCGGTTGGACACTTAATCATACTAATTTATTTCTAAACCACTAACGATTAGCGCATGCTGTTAAGGAATTCCGTACTAATACAGTTTGTAATAAAAAGTGCGCACGCGTTCACCTGCCAACGAACTAACAAGCCCCGCCCCTGTAACGTGCATACTTATGCTCGAAATGTCAAACTGCCTACTTGGTTATTAAAACTGCTTTTTTTAAACTTTTATCATAAAAATGAGAGTGTTAAGGTGACTCTGGATAATACCTTTTTTATGGCAAGGTGAAGGCAAATGAGCTCTCAGGCCACCTGGGGCACGTTTTATAAAGCTACAAGTTACAATTTTACAGGTCTAAACTGGCAACACTGCTCAAATGGCTGGTCGTCATTGGTCGAGGTTGTGTGAAATGGAAACTTGTAACCTGTAAATTTTAATTTGTAGCTATATAAAACAGGCCCCTGATGGTAAGTGGGCTCTGAGACCCATACACATTTGAATTCTCAAGACTACAACTTAGGACTTCAAATACGTTGCCAACCCCGAGCACTGAGATCGAATGCCTATTTAGGGTGCTTCTGATCTTGGGGCTTTAAATGCATGGATCGTTTCTACTCCTGCAACTGAACTTCTTTTGTTCTGTAAGTTGTTAAAAATATGTCCAACTTATTTTTTTTTTCTTCATACAAGTTAAATGTAATTTGCAATGTACGCGATCCAATTCTCCATTTTCCTATAGTCTTCGTACCTAGGAAATGTCGCCCCCGTACCACGAAATAGTGATTATATGGCCATGATTTAATACACTGATTTTAGATTTTAGACTTTAACTGCAATTATTTATATAAACTTAAGTTATTTTTTAATGTTGCAGAACAAAAGTAGTTCAGTTTAGCGAGTAGAGTTGATCGTTGCATTTAAAGCCCCTAGGTCAGACGCACCCTGTATGCTAGTAATTTCACCGGTTGCCTTAACCCTACGCAAATGCTACTTGGCGGTGGGTTAATGGATAAGATGGTGGTAGCGATCCGAACGGACCCTGTACAAGGTCCTGCCACCACTATAAACTGATATATTTTAGTGGTGGTAGGACCTTGTGCGGGGTCCGTCCGGATAGCTACCACCATCTTATACATTAACCAACCGCCAAGCAGTAGAGCTCGCATTGCTGTGTTCCGGTGTGGGGATAAGGCAACCGGTGAAATTACTAGCATAGAGGCATTCCATCTTAGTCCTAGGGTTGGCAACGCATTTGAAGTCTTGGGATTGCAGTTTTGAGATTGTAGTCTTGAGGTTTCAAATGTCTATGGGTCTCAGATCCCACTTACCATCAGGTGGCCAGAGTGCTCGCGTGCCTTCTCCTTGCCATAAAAAAAATAAAAATGTTTCACGTTGTACTCAGTAACATCTGCGACTCTAAGACGAATCTAACGATACCTTGCTTGTCGAAATCGGGCATTGCGTTCAGCCTTTACAACATACATAAAGGTCAAAAACAGACACTCCTTCTTGGGCAGTAGGTAATAGTTATTTGTTATACAAGGGGGGAAAGTTGTATTTTACCTGCGAGTGTTTCAACACACGAGACGTAAAATAACTTTTCACCCGTGTATAACACAAAACTTTTCACCTCACTACAGCGAGGAAAATAAGAAAAAAGATCAATTCCGCATTCTGCACGGTTTCCCATAATTCCACAGGTGTTAATACGTCTTCGTCACTCAAATCACTCATTTTAAATAACAAAACAAACTAGGAAAACATCCGAATATTTAACGTTGACGACTTAATTGAAAAGTTTTGACTTAAGTTTTTTTTTATTATTTCGGATGCGTTTTGTTCGCACATCGACTTACTTGGACTGTCAGAACATTTAATCCGTTTTTACAATAAGAATGAAGGTTAATATTGATTGCTGATATTTATGAATTAAAATAAAGTTGTAAGAGTGTATTTAGTGTTTTTTACTCGATGCAATTCATTAATTGTGATGTTAAAAATTCAGCACATTTAACGTTTTACGTTTTGTTGCTGTCAGCTGTAGCTGTCTAATATTACTTAAGCTGCCTTCAAATGTCAAAACTCTTTCTTCACATGTGGATAAAAAGCGATTTTCTCAATAGATATCAAACAAACAAAAAGGGCTTTCCGAGCTACTGAGATGAAAAAACATTACCCTCCTCCCTCGGCAGTCGGATAAAAATAGCAAAGAGTAGAGAGCTCTGTATTATTCTATTTTCTACTTAGTGTCGCAGAAGGTATTTAACGGTTGCGAGGCGTGGCTGAATTATAGCACGCTTAAGCCCTAATACGTCCTCTAATTAGAGAAATGCGCAAGCGACGGAAAAACTGGCGCCATTCGCTTTTTGCCACGCAACATAGCTCTTTACGGAGAAGTGGGCGCATACCATAACTAACTAATCACATTTTTCTTCGTTTATGGCGATAATTTACGATTGGTATAATGCCAATTTGGGGTAATTGGAACAAGTAATTTGTACAGGAAGAATTCTAGTATTGTGATATTAGAACAACCCTGAGTTTGTATTGAAAAATAATTAAGGGAAAGTTACTAATTTCATTCATAATACAAATAAAAAAAAATATAACTTTTTTATGGCTTTAGATTCTTGTAGCTAGTAGCCCTCTTGTGGCTAATTTGCCACTTACTTTAAAACTTTATTGTCATACAAATATCAATTAAAAACACCAAAAATTGTCGCAAAATACTTATTCAGATTTTCCAAAAAAGGAGTGTTATGTTTTCAGGGTTCATGTTTGTATGTATGAATGTGAGTTTCTTGATTCCACTATAACTTCTAAATCCCTTGACCGATTTAGATGTGTGAGGTATCGTTAGAATCCTCACGTCATCCCGGATGACATAGGATGCCTAAACTCTTAAAATTGAAATAACAACAATGGCAAAATGACAATTATTAACATAGGTAGGTGTATCGACGCCAGTATACAAAATGCAGGCGGGTTTTTAAAGCTTGCTTTTCATATAGTTATTTATTTATTGGGGAAAAAACAGATATATAGCAAACATTGTAAAAATAAGTATCTCTTCAAATATTTGATCTTTTTAACCGACTTCGAGATAGGAAAAGGTTCAAAAGGTTGTATTTAAAAATATGGCATCCTGAACTGGGGGGTTATTATATCGTAACCATGCAGTTCAGCTTACGCTGAGAGAAAAGGACAGAGCTATAGCTCTGTCCTTTACGCTCGCCGTAAAATGAATTGCATGCATTACCATGTCATAATTGCCCCCTGAACTGACTGATTCTCCTTTTTTATGGCAGGGGAAGGCAAACAAGCAAACAAGCCAACTGACGGTAAGTGGGATCTCTGACCCATAGACATTTGCATTCTCAAGACTGCAATCCCAAGACCGCAAATGCGTTGCCAACTCTTTTAAAAGGGTAAGAGCATGTTCAAATATTTTTAAGTATGTTTATATGCGATGGTGACCATTCTACGCAAGTCGAGCCGCGAGGAAAAACTATCATAAAATGACGGTCCCAAGTCGCATAAATAAATAACTGCAGCACGTCGCCGCGTTCACGAGACCGTGAAGTTCAAACAGACAAGCTTACACGTACGAAACGCTACGTGACTTAATTCTTACAAATATTTCATCAATTTCATTGCAAATTATACTTTATTACCGGTTGACAAAACTCAAAATAAAAGGTGAAGTGATTTGGACTTAGGCCCTTTTCTTCGATATAATTACACATTCTAAAATAAAATGGTGTAAGTCATAATGAGTCTAATACAATTTCATTTCTAAGTAAAGCTGAATAAAGTTGAAAATTGTAGTAAATTTAAATTTGACTTGGAATCGTAAAACATTCGAAGTGTGTACATGTTATGGGTTTTAAATTACAGGTTATAAACATTACAGTGGAGGAACGAATAACTTGTATCGAGAGACAGCTGTGTCGATGACAATGTATTTGATGTACAGTTCATTCTGATTCTAAGGCCACTATTATTATTTATTTATTTAAACTTTATTGCACAATACACAAAATATACTGTAGCAGTATGTTTAAGCGAAAAACATGAACATTCACTGCTTTGCACCATATATGAGCCTAACGATCGAAACGGTAATTGTTCCTGCTCCAAAAACAGTTAAAGCTTGCAGCCAAATATACTGTCTTGACGGTAAATTGGAATGCTTATAGCATTGTAAATATTGTAAATTAAATAAATGTTCAATTAGTAAACGTGAATGTTTTGTCTTTTACTGATTTTCAAGCACTTGATGTACGGTAATAGGATTTTTTCGGGTACACTGCACAATTCCGAATTGATCAATATCCCGAATTTTCATTCAACAACATAGCTTATAAATCTAACGTAAACTATGTATAGCAATTATATTTTGCATTTAATCTTAAATATCTCCAACATAACATAGGTTTCGGAAAAATGAAAATTCGGACGAATGAATATTCGGAAAAATATAATTCGGAATTTTAAGGTATTCCCTTTTTTTCAGTGTAGGTACACATGGCGGACTTAATGCCTATAGACAGTTATGGATTATGCCAATGTGAGGTTATAAACCAAATCAAAAGAAATCTCTTACGTTTTGGTTAACAACGTCACTTTACTATCGTCCATAGTGGCTAGGAATCTAAGTAGTTGACGAGCGTTACTTTGGGACCTATTTCAAGAAAAATATGCTTGAAGTCGTCAATGTCATTAGAGATGTCAAGTCATTTGTAACTTTTAGGAAACTCAACCTTATTGTAGAATGTCAGATTGACTTTGGACTTAAGGTGGGTACCAAATTTAATCTCGTGACTGTACAAATATACTACAAGATGATTTTACTAGCATTCTGTCCGTACCGTTACTAAGTAATAACAAACCACCGACAAAGCACAATTCTCTAAATTGCAAGATAATAAATATGACACAAATAAACATGCCATACAACACGTTTGATGGCCATTATCGAATTGTCACATTTAACGTTTCGTTAAACATTGTGTCACCGTATGACGAACAAATATGTATGTTATTTCGTTCAATCCTGTGGTGATCTCGTTTACGATTGGGTAAGGGCATTCTATCATAGGCGTGGGAATTTTAGTCTCTATGGAAGATTTTTTTTTAAATCATTGATTACCTGACTGATTGAATGATGAAACTAGATTGATTTGGTGAGCTGAAGTCACCGGATGATAAAAAAAACTCGCACACCGAGAGTTCCGTACCGCCACAGTAGGTATTATTATAGGGTACCCCTTATCTTGCACAATCTCTGTTGTCCGAAATACACTTCACATAACCGTTTTCGCACAATTACTTTCAGCCGAATGATACTATCGCATAATTATATATTTACCACAATAATTATGTCGCATAATATTCATTTGGCACAAATTTGAATAGCATACTACTACTATCGTCGACTTTTATACCGCTGAATTTTCTGTAGCACAATATGTATTCCGCCGAATTTTATATCGCAGAATTTTCTGTAGCACAATATACATTCCGCCGAATTGAATATCGTAGAATTTTCTGTAGGACAATAGACATTCCGCTGAGTTTATTGCGGCATAATTGTACGATAGCACAATATCCCAATGTATAACGAGTTGCAAAGTTGATGGTGTTAGGTTAAAACTACATCCCCACAGACCCGAATCGCTGCCAGAAAATTAGGTTAGGTTAGGTTAGGTTAGGTTAGGTTAACTACATCCCCACAGAACCGAATCGCTGCCAGAAAACTAGGTTAGGTTAGGTTGAAACTGCGTCCCGCACATAACCGAATCGCTGCCAGAAAATTAGGTTAGGTTAGGTTGAAACTGCGTCTGCGTCAGAAAAAGTAGGAGTATTGTTCTAATCAACATTATGCCAATGAAAATTGTGGGAAATGATTATTATGCCATAACAATTTCGGCGAAACGATTATTCGGCCATAGGAGTATTGTTCTAATCAACATTATGCCAATGTATTATTCTGCCAAAGAAAATTGTGCGAAATGATAGTGTGCCAAGAAATTTAGGCAAAAAGCAATTGTGCGAAATGATGATTGTGCCAATGGTTGCTATGCGAAACGAAAATGTGCGAATAAATTTTGTGCAAGACATTAGTAACCCATTATTATATTCCGATTTAAATTCGAATCGAAACAGAGCGAGCCCAACTCACACAAAAACCTTTGGGGACCCCTTTATTATTTCACTTTCTTTATAATATACTAGCTTTCGCACGCGACTCCGTCCGCGTAGAAGTCGTTTATCGCTGCTCCCTCGGAAACTGTCCAATTTTCCGGGATAAAAACTATCCTATGTCCTATTCCAGGACCTAACAATATGTGTGTGTGTGTCAAGTTTATCACGATCCGTTCAGAGGTTGAAGCGAGAAAGACGGACAAACATACACTTTCACATTTATAATATTAAGTATGGATTATTTGTTAGTAAATCCTACGTAATAAGTTAATAAGACATTCTCTGGAAAAAAAAAACCACTATCTATTATAGTTTCAAAGATACAGCTCTTTAAAGTTACGACGAACGAACTGACATCGTAAGCATATTAAGAGGGTTCCGTTGTGCTCCCTTCAGGCACGGAACCCTAAGAATGACCCCCGGATACTTAAAATCCAAATAAAATTGTAATCTAGTACAGTCGAGTTCATACATATTTTAAGTACCTTGTCTTTTTAATATCATGTATAAACTGGCATATATGAATTGTGACAGCGATTAAAGTGACAAGGTACTAAAGTGTACACATATTCATGAACTCGACTGTAAGTTCAAGTGAAAAACAGCTATAAAACCAAAGCGTATTGAAGCCTAACAAATCACAACAAAAAGGTGAGAAACAATACAGACCGATGAACCAATAATCTTGAACATATTAACATTCTGATAATAGCCACGTTTTTAGGGTTCCGTGCATCTGATAATAAAGCAGAACCCTTTTACTATCACTCGCGTGTCTGTCCGGCGGAATTTACTGGATGATATCATTAAACCTAGGTATGCATTAAATGAAGTGAATAGGCTATTTGACTAATTTTAGAAAACCTTTTTGAATGATTCTTTATTAAATAACAAGTACACTACATTGATATTTCCTTGAGATTTTACTGTATTCTCACTAAAAATCAAAGTTAAAGTTTAAATTTTCAAAACCGCGCTAAAAACGCTGTTTCTGTCATGGCGCTGGCCATATGACAAGTGTGACGTCACACGCAAGTAAACAATAAACAATCATTTGAAGAGATATGCCTTTATGATCTGTAGTTACTTGCGTGTGACGTCACCAGCAAGTAACCACAGCTGCAAACCAATCACATAGCGTTTCTGCCACAGATAAAATTTCAAAAAATATTACAATTTTTTTCGTGTAATTTCCAAAAAAGTATGCATAATTTAGTTTAAAATAAAGTGAAATATGTTTTTTTACGCTATTATCTGATAGGATGACCACATTTTGTAGTATATTTTCCATGTTGTCAAATAGCCTATTATTAATGTTTTTATAAATATACCTAATGCAGCTTTCCGATAGTACTAAGCCTATTTTTTTTATTTAAGGCCTCGCTTAGAGTTTTCTGGAAAACCTAAATAAAATCTAAAAAATGATTTTTAAGTCACCAAATAAATGCTGGTAGTTTTCGTTACCTAAGTAGAGATTTTTAACAAAACAAAAGAAGGAGGCCTAACTTAACCTGCCAGACACTCAAACCTTTTTACTTACCTTTTTTTATAGAACAGTGTAGAATCTCCTTCACGCGAATCCGACTCGCGCTTGACCGATTTTTTTAGTATTTATGTACCGTGGGTAATCAGAACTAATGACCGGCGCACGAGTGATTCTAAGAGCTTTGTTTTAGAAAGGCTTACGTCAAATATCGTCAGTAGAATTGTAAAACTTGTGTTTGAGAACAAAAAGTTCAAGGAGACTGTAAGATGCTTTAGTTTTAGGGCCTCGGATTTCACGAGGATATGATATTTAATTATCTATGGACACCCATACCCACACTAATACTATATTTTATCCAAACTTTTTAATATATTTGTTTTCATTAAAAAAGTCGGTGTTTTATTTAGTAATATTAGAAAAAAAGCATGACATTTCAATAATTATCTAATTTCCTAAGGTATCCCCAAACTTTTATATGGAAATTGTCCGGTTTGTTACCAAAACTGTATGACTGACTTCGTAACGGAAAGGATAGTCCTATACAAACCTTTTGGGAGAATAAGGTTGTGTTACCTGTTAGTCAATACTTAACGAACAAGCTTGAAGGATAGTTATCTTTAATTTGAAAAGCTACCGGCACTATACACTTATCTCCTGAATTATAATGGCAATTAAAAAAACCGCCAAATTATATCATTAAAATAAAATTAAGGAAACCCGTTCTCTGACTCGTGTCATATTCGAAAGTATACATTGATACATAAATTACATAAAATTTAATTTTACATCGCTGTATGTTAATTTAATTCTTTTAGCATAAATATTTTGTAAATATTCCAAACATGTTGCCTTATGTCTGGAGTTAATTAACTGTTGTAGATCGATCGATCGATATTTAAATCGATTTGTTATTTATTACATTAGAAACTAGCAGCGACATATCGATGATCCGTTTAAGTGCAAATTAGTATAGTTCAGTGTATGGTTAACGGTAAGAATGTGTTACTGGTCCGGATATGTTACTCGTGCTCCGAATATAACCGTTAACTGCTTATAAAGCCCCAGTGCCATTTAAAAGTAAGTCTATGAAAGTTCGAATTGTAAAGCGAGGTGTTTTATGCCTATAACTATAAAGGTAAAGTAAGTTCGAGCACGTTTTTCCTTCTATAAAATAAGTAGGTAACGTTAAGGTAACGTAATCGAGAAAATGTTTTGGCGATTGGAACAACGCCGTATCCATATTTAGTGCTGACATTGGCTAGCACATTCGCATCGTTCCCGAGTAGTGAATGTGATGTGGACGTAAAATAATGTATGGAAAAATTAGTTTGTTTTGAGTTCGTGCTACGGATAGATTCCGTAAAAGATTAGTACACGTTGTCGAACAATAAAGGCGATACGAAAACGAAACGTATGATTGAAATGTTTGTGCTATAGAGCTACTGGTGTGTTGTTCTCTCAAAAAACGGCGGCCGGTCGAACGGACGAGCGAATAAAAGCGGCGGGTTTAAGTAGTCCCGTCCGACCGAACAAAACACATTTTAGCGCGTGCATTGTTAATTAGGGAGCCTTATACGTTCGTGAAGTCATGCTGCCAAATTGAATACACGCGCTAAAATGTGTTTTGTTCGCTCTGTCGGGACTACTTAAACTCGCCACTTGGACCTTCACTCGAGCGAACGATCACCTTTGCTTGTTGAGAGAATCACAACCCTGAACTTCCTCTCCCTCATGTCCGCTCCATCCTCACTTTAAATTTGTAATCTATTCAAATGAAAAGACGGCAAGCTTATGGTTTTTTTAATCCAAGACGTACATGCGAAAATTAACGCCAAATCAAATGATACGGCGAAAATATACCATTGAAAATCTTTCGCCCGTTCTGACAATCACTGATTTATAGTCGCTACATACCTAGAGCTCAAAGAATGATTAACCAGAAGTTAAATACAACGCTAAAAGAAAACAATTCTTTGCGTCGCTCTAATTACTCACCGTATTCCAACACATCGTAATATTTTAGGTTTCCATATTAACTCAAAATGGATTTGAGATCGATTTGGTACAGAACTGAAATAATCTTTACGTTCACGATCGAGTACACTATTGTTATACTATATTCAGGGTTTACTCGTACACTATATTTTTTAACAGATACACAAAACAATGGCGCAACTAGTGGTATTATAGGCGTAATACCGTCGTATGCGCACCGCGATCTATCCTAAACTGATCTTCAGAGCTCATGTTTAACTATGTCAATCGCAAGTCATAAAGTACTAAGGGTACGGGCATAGCGCATAAGCGACAGCGATTTTTGCACTACAATCACGTCAAGCGTTAGCGAGATTTATATTATGTTACTCGTAAGGGCCACGGGTCTCTAAGAGACTGAACAAAATGTAGAGATGCGAAGGCCGGCCAGAGGGTGTAGTCAAGATGCGTAAAACTGAGTTAACGATTTTAGAGAATCGACAAAGTGTACCTATAGCGTTGACGTACTCCATACATTTCGAGTCGATAGAAAACAGAAACCTTAGTAGCGATTGCATCTTGGCTACGATTACAGAGTTACGGGCATAACGAAACGATTTGCTAAAAAAGGATAGCGATTCTTAAATGGGTGGGTTCCATAAGAAGACGATGTCGTGTTGAGGCCCACATGGGCCACAAAATAACTCTATTTGAAACAAGGCAATCGTTAGAGCTACTGTATTGCCAATATTGGAAAAAATAGGGTGCTTATCGGAATTAAAATAAACATCGTCTAATTTGTCATCACATCGTACTGTATGGTGCATGAAGCCTGTTAATAGGTAATACTCAAGTATAAATCTAGCTATATGAAAACATAAATCAGATCATGAAACTAGTTTTTTTTGACAACTACGCGACATTTATTTTGATAATAAACCTATTAAAACGATTTGTGATTGCTTTTATATAGACTTTATTTCTCCAAAATATAAATATCCTTAGAAATAACGCGCTACCCGCTCCGCCTATCACCTTACTCCCGGCTCAAAGCGATAATTCTTAACAATAAGGAATTATTTCGGTCCAGTGGTTCGCCCTGCCCTTCCGATACGCAACTACTTAGCATATCAAGTACTTTACATACGTTTAGTACGAGTACTTGCGTATAGTCAGTAACAAATATAACTATTCAGTAGATTGGAGTCTGGTTCCTAGTCCTGAAGAAGGTACCGGGTATGGTAAGTATGAAAAATAACAGGTTTTTAATGGTGTGAAAAGGCAAATGAGCAGTTAGACTCTCTGCGGGCCTAGTATGGCTGCGTCTATATCGCGTGTTATATATGGATAAAGCATCCGTCACTTTCGTACTTATTTACGTGTCAGAAGGTGACGGATGCCTTATCCATACTTTATCACGAGATAAACACAGCCATATTAGGGCCCCTGATGGTAAGTGATTACTTATTATAGTTACATGGTAGGGACCCTGACTACGAAGCTAGAAGTGATCTGGGGGTCGATTCGAATAAATACTCGCGTTCATTTCATAAATATTGGCTCTTACCGGGGGCAAATATTTATGTGTGATGTGATGAACGCGACTCGCGAGTATTAAAGAATGATGGGCAAAAATGTATGAACGCTGGCCTAGAAACCAATAACAATAAGCACTATATCATCGGATATCCTTTTTAATTCTACAACGATTTTGTGTAGCGGGAAACCTCAAATAACTGGGAGATTTTCTTTTTAAATCTGGATCATCGGGTCGCCTACATAGACGACTTTAGCATAATTACTATGAAATGCTGCCGTCTTTGCATGGCGATAATTTATTGTGCCCAAAGATTTCGAACTACCTAGTACCTAGTTTTACAACTTAGAATTACCTATCCGGCTACTTATCGCTTGTCCTTATTGGTCATATAGGCCAATTTGCCCATCATTCTTTGTTCCTAAATCTAAGAAGATATTTTCTATGAACTTGACTATGTATTTATCTATAAAGTATGCTTATTGATATCTAGTTCTAGTTGTGTAGGGTCATTCCGGATACTACCATCGTATCCTTAAAACTACCATCTTATCAATCATTGTTCACATTGTTGTGTTCCGGTGTAGGGACAAGGACGTGTGAAACTACTAGCATAGAGACATTCTACCTAAGTCCTCAAGGTTGGCAATGCATTTGCAACCTCTTGATTGTCATCGCAAGATTGCAATCTTGAGATTGCATATGTCTATGAGCTTCAGATCTGACTTACCATTAGTAGGCTGTGTGCTCGTTTACTTTTTCTATACGTCATACAAAAGTTTGGGACTACGTCAATTTGAGGAATGTCTCCTAATATTTATTTCTTTATTATTTGTCCGTGACTGTACACGTCTTCGACATGTCCTGTTTCGTAACACGTGAATCCGGTTCCGTCCTGATACGTCACGGGCCCGTAAGTGATTGACGGTTATTATTTGAAATAACCGTAACGATTGTTTCGGCTTATGAGTTTGTGCTCGTTATGTCAAGTAAGGGTTACCGTTAATACATTCGTTAGAAGCGAAACGAACGCGTTCAAAATAAATAACAGGGATGCGTTTTTTTAATTCGAAATGTTCTATTTTAAAAATGTTACATTCGTTCATTTAAATGTCAAGGATTTTTATAGCCGGATAGTTTATTTAGAGCCGGGTTATAGGGAGTTTTTATCCTTTAAAATCGGTCAGTTTCCGAGGAAACAGCGATAACGCTGGAAGGAGTCGCGGGTAAAAACTAGCTTATTATACCAGTGGAAATATAGCATGATTAAAAGGCGTACCCTATTTATCATCCCATACACTTACGACACATTTGCTATAACAGGTCCAACTAGCACATTGAATTAAAATGGCTGCATGCAAAATGCCACAGACTCGATAAAAAAATAAAAAGAGGTTCTTTATTATTGCATATCTTGAGCATAAAATAATTTAACGAAGTGGCAGTTCAATACAAAGGGCATTGGGTAAATTTGTTTGAAGAATATTGTCATTTTTTTTTTCAGCGGCCACGGAGGATTTTTACATAGTTATTTAGAGGACCTCTAAATACACATAGGTATATATATATAATTTATGGCGGTAAATAATATCGGAGCGGAGATTTTAAAGATTTAAGTATTCAGTTTTTAGTACAACGTAGGTACGCCCAAGTATGAATATTTAAATATCTCGGCTCCGATGCACTTTAGAGTATTACATTATATAACAAAATATGTTTATTTTTAATAATTCTATCATAATTTACCACGTTTATGAATGGCCGCTCACCTTGAAAATGTATGAATTTTACAAATGACAATACTTTTACCCAAACCCCTTTAGTTAGGTTTCCTGTGAGCTGATGTAATAATCGTTGAATAAACTGAGCATGGTTTAATGGTATGTCATTGTAAATATTAACCAATGCAGTGTTTCTCAGTGGATTGTGAACGACGATGCTTAAATCACAAAATAGATAGGTACAGAAGTCAATCTACATACAAAGTGCGCTCGAGCAACGCACACATAGACACTGCTCACGGACACGATATCTCGGACCGGCTGGGACCAGTGCGAGCGCGAGTGCCCTCCGCTTGAGACACGCGTCTGTGAACTTTTTTGTGCAATTATGGAACAAAATTAGGTCTAAAACGGATGGGGCAATGGAAATTGTGTAACTAGGGTAATCCTTTAGAAGTTATTAGGGAATTTCCATAGTGAACATTGACAAACGTAAAATTTTGTACGTTTCTGCTCTGTAAACTTTTTGTATTGTAATAGTAGGTAGGTTTATTGTTTTGTTACACCTAGATACGAGTGCCACTACCACGATAGTGTTTTGTGAATAAGCCATAGTTGGCAACCCTAGAGCGACCGCCGAGCGTAGGTATGAAAAGTGAAGTACATACATGTGATTTACTTCTGTACCTATCTGTTTTGTGCTTAAATCGTGTCGCTGTCAAAAAAATCTATACAGATTTAGCTCCGCACGATAAATCCAGTCCGATGTTGTAGTTAGTTAAAAAAACCAGGTTTGCGCGGTTTTTTTTTTCTAAAAACTATTTTCTTGGAAAGCAATCCGTACAAACTTAGTTTTTTACACTATCTATAACGTGACCGCATTTTACGAGTATATGGCAATTTTCTTCACAGATTTTGGACTGACAGGCGGCCTGACATTCTTGGGACTGCAGCCTAAACTGTTAGTCTATGGTGCCCTTTACAAGAGTAACATTACCTCAATTTTGTTCTGAATCATTATTAAGTTGACTTTCCCACTAAGGCTGCGGCTCCACTGAAGCGGAGACGAGCGGCGCGGCGCGGAGCTGTGCCAAATTTAACCAATAGAAGGCGCATGCGTTCACGTCGAGCGCGCCTTGCGCACGTTGGTTTAGATTCTATTGGTTAATATTGGCACAGCACTCCGTCTCCGCTTCAGTGGAGCCGCAGCCTAAAGTAAGGAGAATGATAAGTCAATCCTGTCACAATGTCAATGCAGTACAATTTGTCACATACTAACGACACGCCCTCGCTTCACTTCGGTTTATGTGAGTTTTCTATAACACCCATATGCAAACCAGAATTTGTACACAACCTTCCGAGAAAAATTATGTAACTGATGGTGAAAACCACATCAAAATCCGTTGCGTAGTTTAGGAGTTAGTGGATATACAGACAGACAGACACGGAAAGCTATTTTGTTTCATACTATGTACGGTCAAGGAAATGTATTCGCGTACCTTTTTCACTCTTGTCACAATGACAATAAAAGTCAAAAAGGTACGCAAATACATTTCCCTGACTGTACCTAAATAAAGATACTTTGTTTTTTTTTCTTAATTAATGGCTCACACTCCTTGTGTTTAACAAGGTGTATTTCGCCAGGATGGAGTTTTAGACAATCCCCATGGACTGAATAGAGAAACAAGTCCATGGATATCACACGCGAGGACAATTGTTCGGTTAAATAGTATTTACTCTGGTGGACTAAACGGTTACCTATCACAACTTCGAAAAATGTTTGACCGAATTTTGGTTCGACAAATACTTTTCGTCAATTATGGTTTGGGTTTTTTTACGTTTGGCCGAATGATCATTTCGAATAGTTTTATTTATTCATTACTTGTTTTGGTTTTTTAACGATTTGACAAATTATCTATACCTCATTACTGGTTTCGGCGTATCAACAGTTGTCCAATGTAATGCTTTGTCTATTTGTCTTTTTCCTATTTCTGATTTTACCTTAGTATCCTTTGCCCAATATTACGGCTCGGTTTATTCATAGTTTACCTAAGCAAGTTTTTCGGGGCAGAAAAAAAATAACCTCGAAAGCCAAGGCGGGAGCAAAGCTCTTGGCAAAGGCCTTGGCCTTCTAACCGAACCTATCTGAGTCGGTTCTGCCCTGACTCGTCTTGCTCGTTGCATTTTGTAGATAGTTGAAACTAATTACAAGCAAGATTTTTTGGCCGAAATGAATATTTGACGTAACGTAGCAAAATCTATATGTAACATTGATGAAGTGAAAAATGGGTTAAGAAACAAAATACAAAACGATCCACAGGCTAGTTGTAGCATTGGTGTAATGAAAAATGGGCTTTGAAATAAAATACGTAACAATACATAGGGTACGTGACTACAAGGAGAAAAGTTGCTTGGACTAACGAACCATTTACTTAAAGTCAAATGGTGAAATAAAAAAATGACGAATCGTGCCATCGGAGAAACGATAAAAAACGAAATGTTTTCGGTCAAATGAAATTCGGTCAAAAACTTTTCGAGGTTGCGATAGGTTACCGGACTAAAGAGAAGCACATGGGGTTAGCTCTACGCGCTACTGTCAAGTCGATACTTTGATTTCAGGTTATAATTTATACTGGGATGACAGGTGTCAGAATTGATTCTTATTTTTCTTTTACTATAAACTCCGATATATTTTACCTGTTACTGTAATGTCTTATTGAAGTACAACATACCAGTTCCAAACACGAAATACGAGACTTTCCATAAAGTTAATTAAGAGTGTTATCAGCAACATTGATCTGCGAACTAATTGACACTGCACCAGATGCGTACTGGTTCCCGGACGTCCTACGAGGCTAATTGACAAGCTCTGATTTGAAAAACGTACTAGAAATACTTGGTGTACCTGTTACTTTTACTTGTAAATACTTGCTGTAACAAATAATAGGTTGTTTCAAGCTTTGTATAAATCATAGCACTTAGTTTATTCTTTAAATTTATATACAATTATTGCAATACAGATCAAATTGAATATACAAACAATTAAAAAATAATCTGTTATGACATTAAATAAATAAATATCGAACACAACGAACTCAACTATGTGGAGTGTGGAAGGGCAGCACCATCATAGGTTGTCTCATTGCACAAGAGCTTTGATTTCAGACGCACATTAATTGAAATAGCTCTACGCAGCCTTAGCTAATATATTTCTTTATTTATTTAGAAAGGCTCAAGTAAAATAGCTAAACTTTTAAAATTTGTGTATGATTTATTATGTTTTTTTTTCTTACACTAAAGTGTGATATTGGCAGAGAATGAAAAGGATCAGTTGGACAGAAAAAAAAGGAAAGAAAGAGTTTTTAGGACGATAATAAGTTTTAATACAATGTAAAAAGTAAATAATGTGACACCTGATAAGGCATGACCTAGTTTCTGTATTCATATTTTAGGAGGGAGAGTCAAACGAAAAAAGTTAGAGAGAGAACTATGCTTAGTTACTTTGACCAAATAAGACAGAAGGCTAATGCCGTATCGTATAAGAAGGACGTAAAATGTTGATAGAACATAGAGAGAAGTGGTAGTTACTTAACCGACAAAAACGTAATAAAAATTTAATTCCACTATTCACAGAAACATCTGCCCATAAAGACGCTAAATTTTACAGCCAGTATGTTCATAAAAGTCACGCAGTTAAATCCATCATAGCAGTGTCACCTCGCTGACCTACTATAAAACTTGAAACAAAAACGTTGCGTCAACGATAAATAACCCATTCCGATATCTCCAAGACAATGCGTGGACGTTGAAAAACCTCATCAAAATACCGCTCTCCGGCACGCGGAAGGCATCTTTGACTATAAAATACCTCGGCAATAATGGCGGCAAAAACTTAATGGACGGGTGGTGACAGTTTTTTGTGGGTTTGTGACTGATATTTAATGTTATTTCGAGATAAAGATAGCGTGATCTTGCGGAATTGTTGTAATATAAGTATAGTAATATTGAGAAATGTAGTTATCATCTCCTGTAACGTATTTTTTGTGTCACAAATACCTGTTTAATATAGCGCGAAGTTACGACACTATTTATGTTTTGATTGTTAAGTTATGATTGGTTTTATAAACTATATTTTTTTAGGTTTTTTTTCATAAAACGTCGACCGCGTACTTATTTCATCATAGGCCGCCTGCCACTGTGACAAATTCACAATAGACAACAATTTGTAGTTTAATAGAGGCTGTTATATATTTTTTTACTCATTTTACTTATTTTAACAACAGTTAGCTAACGGAAAAGAAAAAGACACTGACACGCGTTTATACAGGGTGACTCGTGTCGTGAATTCGTGATCCTAACTTAATTTTCCCAACTCAGTAAATGATTGAGATTCTATTAGTGTACCTAGTGATTTTTGAAACAATTAAAGTTTAGCATTTTATTAAAATACCTACTACCTACTTATTATTTTTCCCTAATGAATACTAAAACTATGGTCACCTAACATTTACATGTTGAAATCTATTTGAAAATAAACCGATCAGACGAGTAAGAAATTGAGTATGTAGGGTGGCCATAATCCTGAGTAAAAAAAATTAATTAATTTTTTATTTAAATAAAAAAACAAAGTAATTGTCTTAACGCTTTTAAATCTATAACGTTATGTTCCTGATGGTGTAGTGAGTTTATTTTACTTTGTTGTTATACATATACACGACCCCGTAGTCGCCCTGTATACCTACTATACTAAATAGATAAAATCCGCCGATAAAGAGTAATTTCAGTGTCTATTGTGTAGTGAATAAATATCTTTCTTTCTTTCTTCCTATCAAAAATTACACTACCGCGGGTATAAAATAACTATTAACCTCTTTTATAATTTAAGTAACATAATTAACATATTATTATTAATTTTAAAACACTATGTTGGTAGGCTTGGAGGCCAGCTGTGCGCAGCGGGCGCTAGTCTATTGTTCCTTAACATCGATGGCGACCGGAAACATAAACAAGATAGTATATGTTTATGCTAATTTTGATACGAAATATTGTTTTTAATTTAAATGACAGGTTTTTGAGTCATCGGTTATGGATAAAATTTCTTCCATTAGAATAAAATCAAGCAAGATCAAGACGAAGCAAAGCTACGTACCGTAAAAAATCACAAAAATTTACATAGTCCCATACAAAGTCCCATACAAAGTCAAGGCTTGTACTATGGGTACTAGGCAACGATAAATATTCAATTACTACAGAAATACATTCTTAAATACATAGAAAAAATCCAAAGCTCTGGAACAAATTCTCGCGCTCAGTAAAAAAATAGGATCTACAGGCCAAGTTCTCCATGATTATTGATTAACTAAATCCTGGGATCAGCGTTTTTTTAAAATCCAAAACGATGCCTGTTGAGAATAGACTATTCACCGTTCCTCTATCCAAACTTTAGGTTATATTTAAAAAGTAATTTTCATAATTACTATGACTTTATAAATATACTTTGGTACAAAAATCATAATACCAGGGGTCGGAATAGATAGTGCTTATTAACCTAAACTTGACGCATGTTTATTAATGCGTTATGGAATACGTTATTGAATGAACACGCAACATCAAGTTCAGGTAAATAAGCACTACCTATTCTGCCTTAATTTTAAATAAGGCGACTAACTGCATAGTAATATTATAAGCATTTTAAATTCAATGTGGCTACAAATAGAGTATAGAATGGTTCGACTTCTACATTACAGTTCCGCCTTCTTTGGTACTCTTATTAACTAAGGCAGTATTCCAACCCGTGGGGCTCTTTTCTACTTGGTAAAACCATGTTGCTTTTGACATGTTATCGTATTGTCAACGTCAGTTATGGCGGCCGAGTTAAACACAATATGATAACATCATAAAGCCCCTTACGCATTATCCTTCCGTGCCATCCCTCCGGGCTCGATGCACGACGCAAAACGATAGTGCGTAGGCTTGCTGGACGTCAATAATCACGGTAATAATAATAATAATTGACGTCCAGGAAGCCTACGCACTATCGTTTTGCGTCGTGCGTCGTGCCCGGAGGGATGGCACGGAAGGATAATGCGTAGGGGGCTTAATATTCATAATAGAGGCCCTGATATTATAACTAATGTTATACACTGAAAAAAAAAATTGGTCGCTTGTAACAAGATTGTGATTGTTGTGCATAAGCGTCTTGGTCCCATACGAGCCTAACAAGACGATAGATACACCAACTAAGACGTTAGATACATCGACTATGATGTTAGTTGAATCACTAAAGAAATTGCTGTCGTTAACTATCAGTTTTGGTTGATATAACTAATATCTTAATTATTGTAATCATTTTTTGTCAACTAAGTGAAAATCTCTCTTTGTTGGCTCTCATTTTTTTGAGTGTATATTTTGAAATACAGGGTGGTGTAAAATGTCTCGAAATTGTTCGTGTAAATAATGCTGGGCGTGCTTGTCGGTATAACTTGGCTTGCGCACTACCGTTCTCTTCAATTTATTAATCCATTTTCTTAGAAACACTACAGCTACAATAAAATAAGCTTGTACAAAAGACATATATAAATAAAGAAGGTCCTCCGGTGGCCAGTTTGTTACACGGTTAAAGTCGCATTACGCCTTACAAATGGCTGCGCGGGCGCAGTTCGTTCTGCCTTTGAATGCCGAATGGATTCGACGCGCTTAGTTGGTGTTCCGAGTTCTGTAGATTAGATTATATGTAAATCAGTTAGCGGATGCGTCTTTTGATGTTGAGGTAAGTCCAACACATTACAGTTAAAAATGCTTGAAAAATGACCTATGACCTAAGTTTACCAATATTTATTATCTCATATTTGTGTCCCAAATCCATTCATTTCATTTTAAATTAATAAAAAATATATATAAATCCTTTCATTATTTTTATTTTATACTGGAAACATAGTCGTGGTTTATGGATAACCTAAGATTTATATTTGCTAAGTAAAATTACAGTCTAATAATACTTAATGGACAATAAGGACCAATGATGAACACTTGATTTTTATTTTACGGAAGATAAAAATTATTCATTTGTTTTGCAACAATAAATTAATGACGGCATGTGTAATATTTCATTATTGGTGCCTGTCAGTTTAAAGTGTCCATCACTAATGCCATCACCCTATTTAGCTTTGTTCTTCCGAATTACAGCAGCCATTCTCAGCATCATCATCGTCGGTTGGCTCTTGTCGGTGGAATAGGTACCTACAGTCAAGGAATTTAATTTGTGACCCACCTTAGGTCCAAAGTCAATCTGACATTCTACAGCAATAAGGTTGAGTTTCCTATCAATTACAAATGACTTGGCATCTCTATTGACAATGACATCTTCAAGCAGATTTTCTTTGAAATGGGTAGCAAATTAACTTCCGTGACCGTAATTGCCCCTTTTCTTTGTTCACTGTCAGCTTTTTCACCTCCTGATGCAACATGACACTGGCCTTCTATCCTTTTTGGCTGCAGTAAGTAGCCCTCTTTTACCCTCAACTTTTACCTCCGAAATGTTCAAAAAGAAACTGTCGTGCCGTATCAGGTGTGCCATCATCATCTTTCCTCTTTTACATTCTCACCAAGTGGTAAAAATTCAAGCCCGAATAGTTACTACGTATTTAAAATATGATACAAATCACTTTCAATTTGACAGTTATTCTAGAACCATACAGCATGCGTTCTTTTAAAAGCCCATCATAATACAGTATGAATATTTAAAACACCTTGGACATCAAGAGCAGTAAATCCATAAGCGCTGTATAAGGCCAAACGATGAATTCAATGACAACATTGACAACACTCCGCGGCCCGTTAGCCAAACATCTCAAATCTTTGAATACGCCATGTTTGCGGGCCTTGGCCACTTCCGCTTCGGACTCACTTTATTTGGACTGCAATAGCCAGGTGTTTAAACTCTATGCCTCTATGGTAATATGGGTGTACTCGCTTTGTTTTTTTGTGTATGTGTTCTAATTTGCTACTGTTGAAGGCTGCTTGTCAGGGTTTCATAGGCAAACAAGGAGCTGTATAGCTTCGCCGAGTATACAAATGACAGATGGTCTGTGCCATTAAACAAACAATAGGGGTCAGTTTTGCACAAACTTATTAGTTTCAAAACATTTGTAGTCTCTAAATAAAATGCCTGTGATAGGTACATACAGTGTGTTACCAGCAGACCAGCACCCTGGCTTTTTTTAAAGCAGGTTAAAATAACGTATATCTGTAACGTAACCATGACATTAATTTAATAAATAAACAAATTTTCAGGCTTTGTTAACTTTCTAACAAAAAAATAATTGCCAGCAATGTAATGCACAGCCATTTGACAAGTGTAAATGACAGTCGACGGATACTTTTATTATTATGATTTGCCCCCGTACCACGACATGCCTTGTACTAAGCAACAGCGATACTGATAACGATGAACACGCAGCACATGCACTACATTAAAAATGGATAGTATCTAAGAAAATTAATTGTGAAGTTATTTTAATTATTTTTAATTGATAATACTTGCAAACAATTGCTAAAGCAACTTATTATCGGCAGTTTTAATATATGCCCGCATGCCGGTAACACACTGTATATCGACGGACAGACGGACAGCGAGACGTTGCAGAATTATAGGGTACATAACTACAGCCCTTTAGATAATGATAAGGCTTAAATCTTTTTAAAACATTGCCTTCATTTTTAAAGTGCAACGGGCCACTATATTCGTCTTCCTTTTCAACAATCTAATGATACTTTTTTATCTTCATACACTTTGTGCGGTTAGCGCATAGGGGCTGCATTTACGATGCACATGCACATTTAACATGCATAGACGTAATGGCACTGCGGTCAGCGTTGCGGTTGGTTATAAGTGTTATAACGGAGAAGAAAAGGACGTTGCACTGAAAGTTGTATATTGTTTAAATATTATAAGTCACAATAACCCAATAGCCGCATACTGCGCGTGCAGAAATAGCTACGTGTTATTTCGTATAAGGTGCAAATTAGATCTAAGGCAGTTTAAATAAATTATGAAATCCTTTATGTGAAAGCAAACACAGCGATTTTTGTCCGCACAGAGACTTATAATGTTACAGCCTGGCCACACAACGAATACCGTAGGTAAATACACATATACATAGTGCATTTACATCGCAAAATATTTTTTTGCATATAGGTAGTATAATAAATAAAATTTAATAGATAACATTTGAAAATCTTTATGAATTTGCAAAAAGAAACATTGCCTGCGTATCTTTTATAAGAGATATCTTATATCGTCATCATCTGCTTGCCCTTTCCCAGTCATCTGGGGTCGGCGCCGCATGTCTTTCTTCCACACTTACCTATTAGCCATCATCTCATCGTTCACTCCCTTCTTAATCATTTCACTCTTCACACAATCCATCCGTCTCTTTCAAGAGACCTCTTATATATGTATATCTGACCAATTTAATGATCTATAGTATCATATAAACTTCATTATAAGAAAGGCATTCTACCGCAGCTAAACCGCGCGTCGAATGCCAAATACCTATAAGTATGGATTGAAATATTGATTGAGTCGCAAAATCAATCGGCAGGAACCGATCCATAAACAAAACGTTAGTCGAACATTTTACAATTTCCTGCAATTTGTTTACAGCTAGCTATTCAAGTTGCATTCTTGGATGATTCGATTAACTATAATGCTTATAAAGCAATTTTTATGCGTAGTTTTTCAATAAATATTTGGTTAGATGATAAATGTGACATACTTGGATTTATTTAAGGGAAAACGGTCACCGTCGCCCATAACTAGTCGTCAGCGATGTCTGGGGTGTGATTCTCTCAATAACGACCGCGACGGACGGACGGACGAACGAGTGATTGTCCAAGCGGCGAGTTTAAGTAGTCCCGTGAAAGTGAACAAAACACATTTTAGCGCGTGTACTCAATTTGGCAGCATGACTTCTCAAACGTATTAGGCTGCCTAATTGTCAATGCACGCGCTAAAATGTGTTTTGTTCGCTCGGACGGAACTACTTAAACTCGCCGCTTCGATTCGCTCGTCCGTCCGACCGACCGCCGTTTTTTGAGAGAATAACACTCCTGGGCACAGTGAATATTTATAGACCATATTCTAAGGAGGATCATTGTCAAAATTATACAAATATTCTTTGAAGAGTATCAACTTTTCGACATTTAACGGTTATAGAAATTTCAAAAAACTGTATATATAATTAGGAAACATATAGGTAGAGAAAAGACACTGGCAAATTCCGTTGGTTGACATACCTAGATAGGCCTTAGGTCGATCCCATACATGTACCTATTTTAAATTTTGTAGTCGCAGTATGTATTATAGCGTAGCCCTACTAGTTTATTTATAATCGTAACCACCAGGCTGAACTCTCTAGTTGTTTAGTATAACAGTTAAATAAAAAATAAAGGAATTCCCAATTTAAACGTCCACGTACTCCAAAAAGGCAACAATAAAACTATTGTGCCTCAAACGTCATTTGACTTGACCGCTTTCTACCATTTCCCTGAGGCCCTACTTTGAAAATCGAAGTTCGAAGTTACGTTAGCTCCATCTTTCTCTGTCGATTTAGTCTCGAATGACGAGTGACAGGGACGGAGCTAACGTAACTTCGAACTTCGAATTTCAAAGTAGGGCCTCTGTTTGCGGTTACCACAGACAATCCAAGTAGGCCGTCGAACAATGACTTTCCACAGTCCAACCGGAAAGTTTTATGATGACCATAGATTATAAAACCCACGCAGTTTTGTTCGTGGTTATGCGATAATTTATGTCTATACGTTTGGGTCCAAAGCCAAACATGGTCATGTTAAAAATGAATAGAGATGTCGTTTTGACAATGGTTAATGTTATGTTTCATTTTGTTTTGATGTTTGTTTTTTTAACCAATTATAATATAAATTATCTTGTTAAGTAGATAAAGATTTGTTTGCCGTAATAGATTGCATTTGGTTGCAAGGGCAATAATAATAAATAAATATCAGGGGTCAATGTCACACCAATTGACCTAGTCCCAAACAAGCTCTAGGCTTATTATACTATGGATACTAGAAAAACGATATAGACAAATATATACTTAAATACATATGAAACATCCATGACTCAGGAACAAATATTTGCGCTCATCACACAAATATCTGCCCTTACCGGGATTTGAATCCAGGACCGTTAGCTTCGTAGGCAGGGCACTACCAACTAGGCCAGCGCGTCGACTTAATAATAAAATTCGATTGCTTTTGTAGAATTCGGATGCCTCTGGATAGAGGATGGAATAGATGGGAACTAGAAATTTAGTGGAAAATTGTTTACTTGTATATTTTCAACACGATATTAAAATTAACAAAGCTTTAAATCCCGTATTTTAGGTAAAAGAACACCTGAACTGCATCAGGATTTAAGGTTAAATGTAGCCCTCTTACTATAGTAATAATACGGGTCCGAACGACAAAAAAATGTTTTGTATCCTCAGTGACATCATTTTCTTTGAATATCCAACGAACCTGAAGCGAACAAGAAACTATTCACATTTATAATATTCGTAAGTAATTATTTTTGTCCCGCCAAATACCTAAATCATTAGTATCTTTACATCTATTTCAACCTACAAACGTCGTTTGCGCAAGAAAAACTGCCGTCACATCGTTATATTTGCCCGAATACATCGTTAGCAATCGTAAATAATCGGCAAGTTGGTGGAACGTGGAACGAGATCTAGAGCGGCATAACTTGAATTGTAAATTTGGAAGTCAGTGTCATATTTTAGACGAGATATTATGTAGATCTGCAATCGGGAGTAGTTTGATGAACTCCAAAACTGGTATATTTGCATTACTATAAGATCAACGTTAGCTTAGACAAGTGTCTACTTAGCTCGGTTTCGGGTTCGGTCCCCGGTAGCAGGCAATATTTATCTGATGAGGATGAGGACCACATTTTTTCCTGTGTAGGATGTTTTCTACTTGAAGTATTAATGATTCTCTGAACGTGTAACATTATTATTTTATCGGAACACCTTTCAGCCAACAAATCCTTCACTCAAAAAAATGAGAGCCAACAAAGAGAGATTTTCACTTGGTTGACAAAAAATGAATACAATAGTTAAGATATTAGTTATATCAACCAAAGCTCATAGTTAACTACAGCAATTTCTTTAGTGATTCAACTTACATCATAGTTGATGTATCTAACGTCTTAGTTGGTGTATCTATCGTCTTGTTAGGCTCGTATGGGATCAAGACGCTTGTGCTCAACAATCACAATCTTGTTACAAGCGACCGATTATTTTTTTCAGTGTTCGGTTTTTTTTGGTAGTCGCAAGTGTAGGTAACCTCATCTAACCTACGTCATTAATGTTTAAGATATACTGAAAACATCATGGTTTCACCAGAGAATAGCGTTCGATGACATAAAAATCAATTATCTGATACAATCGATGAAGTGAAGTTAGATAAAATTATGGGTTTCGTTACCATTCCCACCGGTTTATTGTAACTTTGTTATAGCTTGGTAACAACTTTGTCCCGAGCGCGAACTTTTACCATCTACCATCTCTGCTTTGCTCAAGGATAACTGGTAGAGAATGCATTACGGCATTAAGTTCGCCTTTTGTATATTAAGATTATTCTTTTGTGCAATAAAATTAAATAAATCTATTGAGATATCGAGTAAGTAGCATTAACGTATAGTCGTTTGAGAAAACGTGTATGACGATTGATGTCAGCGCCCTTTAGTCTGGGTTTAGTACGTATATTTGATAGCAAGTTGACATTGACGTTTACTTTCGTATCGTTATAGAGTAGGTAGTAAAGGTGAAGGTCAAATAGTGTATGAAAGTGTGAATTTGTTTTAAGTGTTCGTGCTACGGATAGGTAATATTCGATTCGAAAACTTTACGTATGATTGAAGTGTTCGTTCTCGACACTGGGTTTTTTGTTACCACCGGTAACTTATGGGAATCAAAAATCTCAGCAGTTCTATTAATTAAAATGGGAGTAACTATTAGGAAATTTTATTCCCAGTGGTATTCTTGACATATGGTAAAAAAAAACATAGTTTTTACCAATTGTAACAAAGTAGTGGTAAGACAGGTGGGCATGGAATAGCTCGCATTTTAAAGCATTTTTAGAATGGTTTAAAGACCCTTTTTTTTAGTTTGATACTTTACACTAAATGGTTTGATATGACGGATTTTTTAGACATCTTTTGTTTTCATCTAGTTGGCGTTTTATTCAATTAAAGAACTCAGAGACACTTCGCGATGCTAAGACCAATATGTATTTGTTATTCACACAATGTCGTATGTATTTATTTTATATTAATAATTTCCTAACGGTCTACAAGCAACAGGAATGGAAGGCATTCGTGATAGTCGCGCTGCACAATGCCTCATCAATGATCCCCACTACGGCTCTGTCCGCCTGGTACCCGGTCATTCACATTGAAATAATATTTCAATACAGAATGACGTTTTGTATGCTGGACCTCGGCGATGCAAGTTTTAAATATATGAGAAGGCTAAATTAAAATCAGAATAAATTATATCTAATTAAAATTATTTATTTTATTTTATTTGTAACTCACAGTTAACTTTGTGTAACTTACATTATAATCACGTACACAATTAGATGTCGGTAGGAATGTAAAAAAAAAACATCATTGTTAAATCTCATATAAATATATAAAAAATGACAAAAATCCTTACTTATTAAGTTATGCGAAATATACCTATCTTAAACAGTATTCCTATTTAAATTTTATAAAGCCTGTGCCTCACCTTTGTTGCAGAACAGTAAAAACTATCAAAATTATAAAGCAATCAAATATACTTACATCGTTTAAGCGAATTTTAACTGTAATTTATGCACAAATTATGCATATTTAATTTTCATGTAAAATAAGTATTAAATAAATAAAACATTAACGATTCATTATAAATGCTGCGTCAATGCACAGTTATTGGAATCTATACCTAAATGCAAAAATACGTTACAAAAATAACTTTTATTTGCATCTCATTTATCTTAATTTATGGACCTATTAAACGCTTTATAGATATTTGGTACAGTCAAGTAAAGAAATTCTATCCATCTGAAAAATATATGATCAATTTATAGTTAATAGGTTGTCATGGTATGGCCATGTCATGAGTAGAGATGGAAGTCATGTTACGAGAAGAGTTTTGTGTATGAATCTGAAGGATTATAACTAGAGATGGGCCGACTAGTGGACGATTAGTCGGGAAAGCCGACTATTCGGCATCATTTCTAGTCGGTGATTAGTCGGCGACAAGTCGGCAAAAAATGCCGAATATTCGGCACTTATTCGGCCTAAAGGAAATTTCGTCAAAAAAAATCCACACAAGCGAATTTCTATTCGACATAGTTATAACCAGCACTAGGTAGTTCGTTTTAATATTATAATTCTAACTGTTTTTTCTAATTGTTTTTTTGGTCGTGCAGAATAAAACGTAAACAAAACTGGTCAAAACATGGTAGTGTTAGGTAACAAAGCGCGACGGACGAAGCGAAACGAACGTCTCCGAGTTCACCCGAACTTAGCTAAATCCTACGATCGGCATTGCCGACTAGTCGGCCGATTAATCGGCAAATTGAAAACCGATTAGTCGGCCGACTGTCCAGTCGGCAGAATCCGTAGTCGGCCCATCTCTAGAAAGTTATAACACAAGAGGAAGGCTTGAAAAGAGATGGATGGATTGTGTGAAGAGTGATATGAGAAAGAAGAGAGTGAACTGAATGTGACGTGTGGAAGAAAAAGACATGCTGCGCCGACCCCATGATTAGGATGATTGGGAAAAGGGCAAGGAGATGATGAGTTGATAGAGATCGTCTAATCTTTGAATAACGGCCCTTTAATGTGTATACGCTACATGTTGATGCATGTTTCGATTAGTGGTCGTTCAGTTTCCAATGAGATGATCTCAACTTTATCAACCTCAAAAAAGAGTTAAAAAGATAAAAGATAAAAGATGTTTATTCAGTAAGTAGGCCGCACGGGCACTTTTTCCCGTCAAAAATCTACCAGCGCTTCGCAAGACACCACTGCTGAGAAGAAATGTTATGAGCACTATAGGGTGACGGCACCAATGATGGACACTTTTAGCTGACAGGCACCAGTAATGGACACTTGACTCTTAATTCAAATTGTATACGGACCAAAATTGATTGTTCACGGATCAAAAGATAAGGGTTATTCATTTGTTTTGCAACAAATGAATAACCCTTATCTTCTGTAAAATAAGAATCAAGTCTTCATTATTGGTGCCTTGTCCATTACTGGTTCCATCACCCTAGTACCTATTTGCTCCTGAGTTATATTATGCTTTGCAAATGCAATGTTTAAAGCCACGAGCATTCAATCTTCTAAAACAGACTCAACATTCCAAGAAATACGCTAAAATATTTTATCTAACTGTACTAATATTCATTATAAACTGCAGAATACCAAGCTTTATAGTTTTTTTACGATGTTTTCATAAATAACGCTAATGACTTTATTTAGTTTTAACTACCTTTTTAAGTTAAACACCAGTTATGTTAACTTCGGTCTGCGTCATTAATAACTGAACGCTTTAGTACCTCGTCGCTTTAACGGCTTCAACAGATTCGTGTGGCTGTTCAAACGTGAGTGTAATATGACATAGTACTAAAGTGCACATGTTATTAGCTCTAACTGTAATGTTACTTATGACCGTAAAACTGTATTATCTGCAATAAAGCTTGATTATTATCATTACATGCATACGTAGTTTAATAAATACGAGCTAGTAGGGGTGGGAAATAGTTATTTGTGCATGTTATGCCGGCACCACACTTCGCTATTCGTTATTCGGCTAATGCGCCTACATTCGACGAAGTGTGGAGGGTGTATTCGTCTATGTTTGCTTTATTCGCACGCATAACGCATAAGCGCGAATAGCGAATACTCGTATTCGTCGACTTGTCGGTTTTTTGGCACACATCAAAGGACACAAATAACTCGAATAGCGCATCGACTTCGTGCACTCATTAATTTGCCCCCATATTATAATCTGTGGTGTCTCGACGTGATTTTCCAAGTTTTTATCCGTCGTATTGGAATCTGATTGATTGAAGTTTGTTTAGTGGGTTACTAATTAATATTAATAAGAAAATGGAGTGAATGAACGAAAAAGTAATACGATTTATAGAATTATATCAGATCTCCATCGCTACCACAGATAAGGGTAGGTATCGCTGCGCGAACAACACACATATTTGGCATGTTCACCATACCGCCACGAAGTGTGGGTGCATGTTTGTTGTTCGCGCATATAACAAATATTTTAACAAATACGGCGCAGCCACATAGCGAATAGCGAAGTGTGGTGCCGGCATTAGAGACCAAAGTTGGTTTTTGCTGCGAATGTTGATTTTGAATCCCGAGTTAGCGAAGGATTCAAAGACACATGCTACTAACTTTGGTCTCGTGTGACACATAACTTTTCACCGCAGCGGCGAGAACACAATATTACCTTAATGTAACAAATACAACATGATAAAAATTCAACTACATGTATACTTACCTACCCAGCCACTATTTTTAATAAAAATAATTGAAATCGATTTGCAAAATCGAACTTTGTTCACAGTCTTTAACCTTTTCAACGCCATAGTCGGCTCTGGCCGTCAACTAAAAGTCGTGCCACTGACGCCGCGTCGGTTATTATACGTTTTTGTATGAAAATAACCGGTTAAAACCGGTTATATACATACATAAACTCACGCCTTTATTCCTAGTTTGGGGTAGGCAGAGCTACAGAATTACCAACAACTCTAAAAGCTTGTTGATAATTCTGTAACCACATTTTGCATAATCAGGCTAAGATGCAATCTCAAAACTGTAATCTTAATATAAAGAAAAGCGTTACCAAACCTAAGGACTAGGATGGAATGCCTCTATGCTAGTCATTCCACTGGTTTTCTTACCTTAACGGAACACAACAATACGAATCCTGTTTGGCGGCATGTTTGAAAAACTTACAGTTGTGATATAGTTGCGTAATGCCAATTATGCAGAGTCGCGTACAATACTTTATACACACATATTATAAGTACTGTAAGATGGGTTCAGAAGCCGAAAGGCAAATGACCAGAATTACCTGTGGTAGTAGGTGACAGCGATGACAGCTGTAATATAATTTCATTACGTTAGCGAATATTGTAAGGTAATGATATCCAAATTTGGAACATCTTCCAAAATTAACAGCTGTCATCGCTGTCACCTACTACTACAGGTAATGCTGGTCGTTGCCTACGGGTTTTGAACGCATAATAGAGGACTTATGATATGTGTGTAGATAAAAGTTTTTTATTGTACGGTCAGTGTTGTTAATGCAATAGACAAACCTAAATGCTGTGGTTTCAATATATTCACAGTACAGTATGGAAACTTTTGACACCTCCAAGCGCCATCATAAAACAATATACACAACTTCAGATAGCTACAGACAGCAGGCTCTTTCTACTTTGGTTTAGATTAGCTATGCTATATCGTTATCATATTGACATTATGGGCCCTCGGGCTAACAGTCCGATTGACAGGTCAAGCAAGACTGTCAACAGGGGCGCAGCTATCTCTTAGAATATATAAATAAGTATAAATAATTATCAACAACCGATGACTCGATGTATGAATGTGGAAGAAGCGAAAGAGATTTGTCAGGATCGTAGCAGGTGGAAAGAAGTGGTTTCTGCCTAATGTAAGGTCCGTTCATCCTTACTTGTCTTATATAGTAAATAACTTTCTAACCTCAAAATGAACCTTTTTTGGCTAAAACAGCTGTTTCATCGTAATAAAGTAAACCGAGTTAACATTATGGACATAACTTGGCGAATGTATTGTCTGTGATTGCTTTATTTTGTTTAAAATCGCTGTTTTAGCCAAAAAAGGTTCATTTTGAGGTTAGAAAGTTGTTTACTATAATAAGACAATTAGTAAGGATAAACAGACCTCATGTATATATGTAAATGTTTATCACGGGAAAATTTAACATAAATTGAGCTAGTCCCAAACTAAGCTCTAGGCTTGTACTATGTGTACTAGACAACGATATATTTATATAAAGAAATATATTAAATGTCTTCTTAAAAGAACTAAATAGGTACTCGCTCTTTTTGATAATGAACTTGCTGTTTCTAAATTGGCTATGCCACGCGCCCGTTCCCGCTAACTATAGCTTAACTGTAGCCTAACCATCGTTTAGCGGCGCACCGGCCCATGATAATAGTACTAATTCCCGACGGACAATGACTGCTCTTAGAATGTGGTTTTATTTCACGGGAACGTTTTGTAAACGTTATTTGATGGGTTTTCTTTACAATACAAATGTTAATATTTACAGGGTTGGTCCATGATTATTAAAAAAATACAATTTTTTATAATGTGTACCTGGAAGATCTAGCGTGGCTCAGGTTAAAAACGAATTTTCCCGAAGATGACAACTTTACAGATCGATTTTTCGCCCCCGTAAACGCCGACGTTGCAAATGTCGTTGAAATCGTTAGAGCCGTTTTCGAGAACGTGATTACAAATGTACAGGGTGGAAAAGTCGAACGCCACATGGAAGTAAACTACCTCAAATATTGGAAATAGTAAATTCTACACAAAGGAGACTTACTTACTTTTTTTTTTAACAATAAATACCGCATTTAGGATCTTTGCCTTAACTGGGAATCAAACTGGTCGAATATGACAAAACAATAAAGTCGTGTTATTACGGTTTTTATTTTGTTTAAAAGGTAGATATAATGATCACTTTCAATGACTCTTTCGATCTGTATCATAAAACACAACATATTCAACCAGTTCGATTCTCGGTTCATCATCATCATCATCATGTCAGCCGAAAGTCGTCCACTGCTGGACATAGGCCTCCCCCAAGGCTCTCCACTCAGACCGATCTTGTGCTTGTTGCTTTGGTCTTGAGGAAGCTCAAAGTCACTCAGAGGGCTATGGAGAGGGCTATGCTCGGGGTTTCTCTGCGTGATAGAATCAGAAATGATGATATCCGCAGTAGAACACCGACATAGCCCGAAGAATAGCCAAACTTAAGTGGCAGTGGGCGGGGCACATTGCTCGCAGGACTGATGGCCGATGGGGTCAGAAGGTTCTTGAGTGGCGTCCGCGGACCGGGAGACGAGCTGTAGGTAGGCCTCCAACAAGATGGAGTGACGACCTTGTAAAGATCGCGGGAACGCGGTAGATGCGAAAAGCACAAGATCGGTCGATTCTCGGTTAAGGCAGAGGAATTTACAAAAATCCATAAATTCAGTATTTATTGTTTACAAAACTAAAAGTACTTAAGTCTTCAAGTAGTAGTTGCTGTCCATGTGGCGTTCCTTTTTTCCACCATGTATAAGTATTACTAATATTGCTCGTTGAATATCATTGGATTATTCGCATTGATAATCCACTTCATAAGGGCCTATGGAGTCACGGGCATAATAAAAAACTTAAAAATAATGCATAAAAAAATCATCTGTTCGGGATATACACACAAGCTGACAGACAAGGGCTTCAAATAAATTACGCTCCCTTTTTTGTGTTAGGGGAAAAAACATCTCTCCTTTTTTTTATTTGGTAATTTCAGATACCCTCATAATACTCATAGTCACTTGCCTTTAGGCTAAAATATAATTAAAAATAAATCAAGACAGCCCTGACTTAATCACTATAATGATGTTGGAGAAAAAAACTACTTCAATCTAGCGTTTGTTAACGTGTTTGAAAGCATGAAATAACTTATGAGTCATTCTTTTTATTTTGTGATATTAAAACTTACCTAACACATTATGAGCTCTTAAATCCTGCCAAGTTTCAGTTAGTGAAAGAGATAGAGCTATATGAGCCATATAACTGTCTCTTTTAAACCATGGAACCTGTTAGGTTTTGACAAATCATAGAATAATATGGTCTCTGATGACGTACGAATTATAAAAAACATTGATTCAAACCATCAAAATTTTCAGATACCACATTTTTTAATTTTCGCACTGTAACGCATGAAAATGATCGTTTTTTATACACAACTTTGCAATAGGTACCAGTTTTAGACGAATAATTTTAAATTACCGATAAGAAAGGAAAACATTTCCAAAAAAGGTATTAATTTGTAAAACATTTAAGTACTTACTGACTCCTATGGAAAATGTTGCCTATGCAAACATAGGTACTTTACTGTATTTAGTGTTTAAAATTAGCTAGAGATTTAAAAAAATATATCTTAACAACAACTAGTTGAAAACAAAACGCAATCAGATCCAGGAGTGAGATAGATGTGATTAAATCATTCATCTGTTCCGCCATGACGGTCCATTGTTACCAACATAACGACCGGCTGACTGCGTGACGCCTGGTGCCTTTATCTTTATGTTAAAATAATTACTATTTACTAACGTCACACTTTATTCTTGTAGGACCAAAATCCCATGACATCTCCTGATCGAAAAAAATAATTCAGGTAGAGTACATTAAACTTGATTACAATAATTAAATAATATCCTAATATGTTCCAAGATATTTGTATTGAAACTTCCTTTTTTGTTACCAAAACGTATGAATTTCGGTAACAAAAATATATAAATACCATCCCATACAAATATTTTAGGACATATTAGAATATTATTAATTTTTTGCACCTGGGTCCATATTGGCTCATAATTACTCGTAATTATTTTTACTCATAACGTATTTTTTTCAGCAACTGTTACTTTTTCTGGATTTTTAATAATCAAACCTAACCTAACCTAGTCTTATCTACACATTGAATATTTCAGAACTTTTCGGAGCCAATAATCGGAGTTGCAATTTTATATGAACTTTGGCGCTCCCATCGTACCTACTACCTGCTAAATTTTTTTCAGAGATTCGCTTAAACATTGTTCGTCTACTCTAATCTCGAAAGTCTTAAAATACGGGAAATTATACACCACTGCACTAAAACATAACAACAGACTTAACCAGTTCAAAATACCCATTTGCACTTAAAACATTTGGCCACAGATAATATTTTCCAAAAAACGCTGCAACGAGGTTATATCAATAAAACCCGCCAACGGCCCGAAACTAACTCTGTTCTCTGTGGTTCAACAACCGCGTCTAATTTCTGTTTGTAGTCTATAACCATGGATACCAACAGACCACTGCAGCCTCGGCAGTTTCCGAAAAAGCTACCAACTCTATTTTTACTCTGAGCGAGTTTATTGATCTGTTGTTACTTTATTAATGGTTAAAAATTGTAACTAAATGCAATCTTACTTGGACAAAGTCGCTGGCAGAAGCTTGTTAATCTAGTATTCATTATATATTTTACTTTCTCAAAGAGATCTTTTCAAGAAATTGTCAATAAACAAGTCTAATAAAAAATTAAGCTTCAAAAACCTAAGCGCATTTTTATAAAGTCGTCTATATAATAAACATTATGATAAAAAAAAATCTCCTCTCTCATTACTTTGATTAAAATTTCACTTCCTCAACCAAGACGAATCCAACGATACTTCTTATGTTAAAATCCACCAAGCCGTTTAGGCTGCAGAGCGTGCTTTAGACAGACATTCATACATACACTCGAAAAACATAACCTTCCTTCTCACGCAGTTGGGCAAAATAATCATTCCCCATTATCTTTATAATTATAACAAAAAGAACTCAAAAACGTGTACCATTTTCTAAATAAAATATATCATTCATTCATTACAACCGTCCAAATTTAGACTGCGGCTTGTAAACCTGCTAGCCGCGCGTTTATAGCAAATTGCTCCCTCTGTGAACGCCGCTGTGCCAGAGGTCAGATGGCTAGGTGAGGGGCTAATTGCCTCTGGCCGCTCTAGCGTCCATACCCGCGTCGCGATTGCCTAACGCACTCGCAATCGCAATCGGCTTCAAAGTGGAATGCAACTGTTTTCACTTTGTATGCAGACTTGCCTTGGGACTGTCAAAATGAAAACGATTGCGATTGCGATTGCGTTAGGCAATAAGCCTGCTGGCTATAGCGCAGGGTACAATCGCCATCAACTTTATTACACAACGCAAAATAAGGTAGACTTATACTATAGGTACTAGGCAAAAATAAAGATACTTTCATAGAGAAATGTACATAACGATAATAAAAGGGAAACGGGTACACAGGGCATTGACCTTTATTTGTTTATTTATTTGTTTAACAAAGACATGGAGGACATGGAGAGCGTCGGTGGCCTAGTGGCTTAGAGGGTCGACTCGTGATCGTAAGGTACCGAGTTCGAACCCCCGCGGTCACCATGTACCAATGAGTTTTTCTAACTTAAGTGCATTACCCGATGCTCTTACGGTGAAGGAAAGACATCGTGAGGAAACCTGCACATTCGAACAGCTGAGTGTGTATGAGGGTAATTGCACAAAAGATCCTAAAGGGTCGAAGTGTATCCGAAAGGGCCCGTCTGTAAGATAAGATAACAAAGACATGACTGACATTAGACTAAAAAAAACCGGACAAGACGAGTCGGACTCGCCCACCGAGCGTTCCGCACATGACACGGTTAACTCAAACCAAAATTTGCACCGCCACCGTTCCTTGCATAAAGACCCTGTTTTTTGTGATTTAATTAAAAAGTTGGGTTTCAGATTTTTCCCTATATTTTTAGTATAAGACGGTATTACTTGCCAAATTTCGTAGTTCTAGGGCAACGGAAAATACCCTATAAATTTTGATTCCCTTGAGAGTGTCTAAATATACGTCTTTTGCGGCATAAACGGCCGTATCTTTAGAAGTTTGATTTTTTCACAGCTTCAAGGGACTATAGAGTATATGGTTTAAATTTCAGCTCGATACCTCCACGCGTCCCCGAGATAAAGGGTCTAGACAGACAGACAGCCAGACGGACAGACAGACGGACAAAAAAGTGATCCTATAAGGGTTCCATTTTTTCCTTTTGAGGGACGGAACCCTAAAAAACCAATGTGTGCAAAAACGAATAAACATTAAAGTTAAAGTTTGCCGCCGAATTTGACTGTCTTGACAGTAAATTGAAATGTTATAGAAAACTTAAGTAAATGACCTCTTGCATGTAGTTGTAACACATCCGAATAGACCGTTCGACATTCTATATTTGAAATTTGACGTACATTCCATATAAGTTTTGTACACAACTACATGCAAGAGTAGCTTTACTTAAGTTTTTTACCTATAATATTGTAAATAAAGCTGGGATTCAAGGACGGGCAGTTTGTCTCGGCGACGTGCGCGTGCGCTTTCCACTGCGTTTTATAGTGACATGTCGTATGAGAATTCATACTATACACCGCAGTGAAAAGCGAACGCGCACGTCGCCGAGACAAACGGCCCGTCCGTGAATCCCAGCTTTATTAGTTAAATAGTAATGTTTAATACGTAAACGATGTTTTGTCCCTTATTGCTCTTCAAGCAATTAATGATACTTTTCGTGCTCAGTTACTCTTAAGTGATTTTTGATCTACTGTGTGTAGTAAGAAATTATTATTATCGCCAAAAATAAACAAAACAGAAAACAGTAGGTACATGAGCACAATAACACAACTGCAATATTGAGACTATAATTCTAAGACTGAAAATGCGTCGCCAGCCCTGAGGACCAAGATGGAATGCCTCTACTTTAACCGCGAATATATTTCCTAGGTTGTATATGCGCAGCGTCAGATATTCTAGGTGTGGCTGCAGCATAATGTTATTGTCAATTTTATCGGCCGTATATGGAAGTTTCGAGATATATGTAAAGTTCTGTTACGGACGGATATGGATGAATATATGGTGTAGAAACTATTATTCGTGAGATTTAAATGGAAAAATGGTTCCCGGTTTGTTGAGACGAAACGAAACCGACAAAGTATGGCTTTATTGTAAGGAGGTAGCATGTACAGGGTGGTGATTTAAACCTGCAATATTTTAGGCGATTACATATACAAAGATGGTCGATTAAATAAACACGTGTGTTCTTCTCTTAAGAAAGGCTGTCTGTCAAACGGTCGATCGAGCGAGCGCAGTCGTACGAGCGGGTTCACTCGACGCGTAAAGCTACCAAATTGTGAATGTACGCACTTAAATGTTTTTCCAAGTTCGGCCAGGACAACATAAACATCGGTAAAGCCAAATTCCTTATGATATGTTGTCATATTATTTTTAACTCGGCCGCTATACTGTCAAGTAACGAGCTATCGAAATCGATATGTCAAACGCAAAATGGTTTTACCGAATAGAATAGAATGGAATATCCACCACATGGAATATCCCCCCGGCTAGCACATGTTGTCCGCGACTTGTTTATCGCTCGGATCTCCCTTTCTTTCTAGTCTGTAACCATAGAGACGCACTATGCGACAATCGAGAAAATACAGAATCAGAATCAGAATTGCTTTATTTGTATAACAAGAGTAAAAGGATGACAATCGACACTTGTGCTACCCGTGCAGAGCGTTCCATGGCTGTCACACGAATACCAATTATGGTGGCGTGTCAATGACAACCATTAATCACAGATAAAAAATAAAATTTGAACTAAAATTCTTATAGGTACATTACATTATTTTACAGATTAAATAGGTTGTTAAATATTTTAGCTTTCGTTCACAAAGTCATCTCAATAATAAAGATATTTTAATCAAATAAATATCTTCCTCAAATGTACAAAAAAAATTCGTCGCCTTTAGCAAACTGAAATACCTTCTTGTCGGTGGAGCAATTTCCATGACTCTCTTTCTGAGCCTTTTCTGTTAAAGCCTGATTTTTTTTTATGTCAAGGTGAAGGCACGCGAGCACTCAAGCCACCTAATGGGACTCGATGTCTACTTATTCTTTTATCTGATCCATGAACCACACCGTTTACAAAAAATTAAGTCGAATTTATATCTACTCTACATTAATTTTAATTAACAAAGGGTGTTCACGCGCACGCCTGGCATTGTTTTATTGTTATTTCCCTCGCTCTGGAGCCGTCATAACTGCCACGTGAAAGAGAAAAAACACCAAAGTTTTGAAAAGCCTATTTTATATCTGACAGCTATTGTTTTAACAATAATAATGGAATAAAACGAAACGCAACGGGCGGCCATTTTAATTCATTGAGCGCTTTGGGAAAAATATGCAAATTGCTCTAACAAAACTGGTCTAAAGTTTATTGAATGGGCATTGTGTCGGTCCACCTGCTAGATGATTCTCTTAAACAACTCGCTTCACAATATATCCACGAATTACTACCCACACAACCCGAAATCCCGTACCGTAATTATAAAAATAATAGCGACCCGCCCTCGCTTCGCTTCGGTTTATGCGAGTTTTATGTAACACCAGTACATAATCCAAGAATGTATTATACATAAAAACCTTCCTCTTGAATCACTCTTATCTACTGCTGAAAACAGCATCAAAATCCGTAAAGTATTTTAAAAGATCTAAGCGAACAGACACCGGAAGCGATTTCATTTTATAATATGTAAAGATAAAGAAGATAAAGCAAATCGGCCAAAGCGATAAGAACCATACTCTGTCTTAGATGCTTACGAGCGTGCAGGCTATCTTTTTTTTCCGGTTAATACTACATTGACGAATGTAAAACCTAGTTGTTTAAGAAATAAACACCCCTGTTCTAGAATAAAAAACACAAATCAATTAAACCGCAATTAATTTGAAATCTTGTAGCTCCGTATTTTTTTAATGTAATGTAGAACAAACAAACACAAACGAACACTAGCCACCTGGAGTCCTGGCCTGTCCCTATTTTACCGTCTTGATAATGGCACGTGAGAGGTGACACTTCGGTATACATTGCAAAGTTAACACGCTGCTAGAACACTGGGTATCATAAAAACTGCGCCATGTAATGCACTCAAATGTCATCGCTATGATGCTTATACGATTACTATGCAGTTCGTCGCTTTATTTGGTATTACAGACGGATATGTCAACGGATGCCACTGATAGACTATGCACACATGAATTGCATTAACATTCTTAACTAAAACGAAATAAAGTTAAAATTACACTGGCTTGAATTGTAAGCGCGTTCAATGCCGCCAACAAGCCACTGTATGCAATGTGGACTCACCGAGGCGTCCTCGGCGCTGACCGTGTTGTTCTGTTTGCTCGGGAGAGAGCGTGCGTAGCATTATGTGTATGTAAATAAATAGAAGCACTTTACTAAGTCAATGGTCTAAGGTTTCAAAATAAGAAATACTTAAATTAAATACGACGAGACGACGCGTTAGCCTAGTTAGTCGTGACGGTAGCGGTCCCGGGTTCGATTCCTGGTATCGGCAAATATTTGTGTGATGAGTCTTGGATGTTTTCTATGTATTTAAGATTTTATTTCTGTATTTAAGTATTTAAAGGGAAGATCGCATGCGGAACACCACACCGCGTTCCAAGACACGCATAGCTGACGTAGGTGAAAAAAAACGCCAGGCTCAAGTGGGTTTGGGCCGGTCACGTCTGCCGCGTGCACCCGGACCGGTGGGCTAGCGTGGCCACCAAGTGGGTGCCGCAAAATGGGCGACGTAGACGGGGCAGGCCTAGACGGAGATGGCGGGACGACTTGGACGCATTCCTCAGCAACTGGTAGGAAGAGGCACGAAATAGGGAATCATGAGATCAAGGGGAGAGGCCTTTGCCCAGTAGTGGGACACTCATTTAGGCTAGAAAAAAATATATTTTCTCCCACATGCTCGGAAATGTTAACCTTACTGTTGTAAAATCAGTCCGCGAAATTCTGAGTTCCAGGCCCAGGCAAAATTAAAAAAAAAACAAAGTTATTATTTACCAACGGCAGCGGCCGCGAAAATGTATGAAATTTCATTACGTACCTGGTGTTTTACTTTTAAAAACCATGTTTGGACTAGGATAACTATCTCCAAACAGCCAAACACTCTTGCAATCAAAATTCTTCCTTGTATATTTTACTTTTTTAAATGTCATAGACCAAAAAGTTAAGCCTTTTCAAACAGCGTTTACAACGTATTTAAGAGTGTGTCAAATAGTTTGACTTTTTTAAATAGAAATTGCGTTCATAAACAAAATAAATTGCCGAAATAACATAAACGCGTAATAAATGTTATATTTTTAACTATATTTTATTCAAATTGAATTTATTACGTTTAAATTGGTGATTTTATGTAATGCTTTATTTCAGTTTTATACTAAATCATACGTTTCTGTTCTTTTTTTTCAAGGAAATGTTGGGGCTGTGTTTAATATTATTAACAATTGTGTTAAATTTCCTCACATTGTTGGAGAAAAACACTATACAAGCCTCGACCGGGAAGGGCGGTTGCTGGACTCGTATATAGCGCGGCCTCGACTGCGTCTCGGCCACGCTAACTCTACTCGTCCCGCAACGGCCTATTTCCCGGTCTGTGCAGTAATGTACTATTATATCGTTGTCTAATTGTTACCCATAGTACCTAACAAGCCTAGAGCTTACAATTAGTTTGGCACTAGGTCACTTGGTGTGAGTTTGCCCTGATATTTATGGTCTTAGTTATGATTTCTGAAAATGAGTGCAAGTGGCTAAGAATCACCAGGGCGCACGAGACCCTAGTCCCTATACAGAAATATGGGTAGTGAATAAACATTCGACACATTAACAATTTGTTCCTGAGTCTTGGATATTTTCTATTTACGTAAGTTTATCATTGCCTAGTACCCATATAGTACGGTCACGGAAGTTAATTTGCTACCCATTTCAAAGAAAATCTGCTTGAAGATGTCATTGTCAATAGAGATGCCAAGTCATTTGTAATTGATAGGCAACTCTACCTTATTGCTGTAGAATGTCAGATTGACTTTGGACCTAAGGTGGGTCACAAATTAAATTCCTTGACTGTACAAGCCTAGGTCACTAGGTCAGTTTGTGTGACATTGTTCCCCTATATTTATTTAGGTACTTGACAGCAATAATGGCCCAGTTCAAAAAAATACGATACAAAGGCTATATCTATGGTTTTAATCAGTAGAATAGAGGCCCAGGCTGCATAAGTCATCTTATAAAGGTCCCGTGTCATAATAATTCATACGGAACCGTGCAACAGTCAAAGGCAATCGCAAATGGTAAGAATTGGGTGAGCATATATTGTTTTTCTAAAATCATGTTGCACCAAAACTACCGTCAACAGAGGCGTGGGATCGCGGTTGTTTCGGCAATTAGGCGTAAGCAAGTTTTGTAAACTATCCTAGCTGGTCTGACTCAGTTTAGGCGTAACTATCGAAGACGAGTGAAGCATCTAGATTTTACAAGTGATTTCGAAATGGATTATAGGATTATACTCTGTATTTTCTTAGTGTTACAAGGTAATAGACGTTAATATTTGATGACGCGTTGAACCTAGTTAGTGCCCTGCCTACTCTCCTGGGGCCTGTTTTATAAAGCTAAAAATTACAATTTACAGGTTACAAGTTTCCATTTGACACATCCTCGACCAATGACGACCAGGGGCCTGTTTTATAAAGCTACAAATTACAATTTACAGGTTACAAGTTTCCATTTGACACAACCTCGACCAATGACGACCAGCCTTGAGCAGTGTTGCCAGTTTAGACCTGTAGAATTGTAACTTGTAGCTTTATAAAACGTGCCCCAGCCATTTGAGCAGTGTTCCCAGTTTAAACCTGTAAAATTGTTACTTGTAGCTTTATAAAACGTGCCCGTGGTTTATTTTTAATGAGAAAGATACCTAGCAGGCTTCAAACACCAGACTGCAAATTTTGATATTGTCGTCAACATAATGGATTTTTTTTAATGTCTTTATTTTCAACTTCATTACTTTGATTAAAATATTATAGCTTATGTCACACCCACAACTAAGACGAATCTAACGACTCCTCACTCTTCACAATCCATCGACCCGTTTAGCGCTACAGGAGGTCACAATGGAACGGACGTACGTGCGATAAACATTACCCTCCTTTTGGGTCAGTCGGGTAAAAAGGAGGCAGAGGAGCTAGCGACTGACTTTTCGTATCACTTCATGTACCAGTGACGCGATTGGTAAAAACAAAACGAATAGAAACGCTAGAGCGTAGCGCATCTTGGCAAGGGCCTTTGATAGTAAGTGGTCAACGCGACCCATAATTAAACATCCTCAATACCGGAGGAATCACAAATGCGCTGCCGGCCTTTGTGATATTTATAAAACTGACTGACTTCCTGACTGATACATTCAAAGCTAAAGATACTGAAGTAACTCCAGAGGGCCCTGCCAAGATGCATAACGCTAACTAGCGTTTCTATTCGATTCGTTTTTAAACCAATCGCGTCACTGAGGGCCCTGCCAAGATGCATTACGCTAACTAGCGTTTCTATTCGATTCGTTTTTAAACCAATCGCGTCACTGGGAGATGACGTGATACGAAAAGTCACGTGGTCTAGCAGTGACGCGATTGGTTTAAAAACGAATCGAATAGAAACGCTAGTTAGCGCAATGCATCTTGGCAGGGCCCTCTGGTAGATGTCGTGATACGAAAATTCACGTGATCTACCAGTGACGCGATTGGTTTAAAAATGAAACGAATAGAAACGCTAGTGAGATCAATGCATCTTAGCAGGGCCCTCAGAGGGGAGGGAGGTATTAAGTAGAGCTGTACTAAGTTTTTTTTTCGAAATTCAAACCCTAACGGGAAGAGATGCGGGGAGAGACTGGCCCTTTCGGACCCCTTTAAGATCTTTTGTGCTATTATCCTTTTAGACACTCAGCTGTTCAAATGTGTAGGTTTCCTCACGATGTTTTTCCTTGACCTTAAGAGTATCGGGTAATGTACTTAAGTTAGAAAACCTCATTGGTACGACACGAACGTTAATTGTTGACCCATAAAACAAAAATAGGCTTGAAGTCATCAATGTCATTAGAGATGCCAAATCATTGGTAACTTATAGGAAACTCAACCTTATTGTTGTAGAATATCAGATTGGCTTTGGAACTAAGGTGGGTCCCAAATTTAAGTTCTTGTTTGTACATGGTAAAGGCGGGGCCGCGGGGGTTCGAACTCGGTACCTTACGATCACGAGTCGACCCTCTAAGCCACTAGGCCATTGACGCTCTCAAAACGACGTGCGTACTTAGGTTACTCTCTATAGTACACAAAAGATCCAAAATCTATTAAAAGATATAAAAAAATACAAAAACTAAAATTGTAAAACAATAAATAAATTTAATCAGCCCAATGTCAGTCAGAACCGAATGAAATAAGTAAGGTATATCTCTGACAGAACCAACCTTAAAATAGTTTCTGTTCGGCCAATAGGTTGACAGCATTAAGTCCGCCACTTCTAAGTTCTACCTACGTGTACACTGACCCATAAATAAAGATTAGACAATTTGGTAAATAATTACATATCACAAATAAGTATGTTCTTACTTATACAGAGAAATACATAGAAAGCATCCAAGACACAGGAACAAATATTCGCGCTCAACACACAAAACATTTGCCCTTTGGATTGGATATGAACCCATGACCGCTAGCTTCATAGGCAGGGTCAGTACCAACTAGGCCAACGCGACGTCAAGTTTCAATACGATACAGTTCAATATAGATACTTAGTTTGTGGCAATACTTTCACAAAGTAAACTATTGTTTGCAGTGGATATAGGCGATACCATCGACTGGGACGATATAGTGTGCTCCACTGATGTCGACCAGCACATGCCGGAAGGAGTACTTCCTGATGACCAAGTTGGACGTTTCCCCTGGATGGGGGTTATACAACACGGCTTTTGTATGACTGGGATTCTTCTGACCTGACTACCTTCTCTGACCAAACTACATGCATACAATCACGCCTCTTTCCTACTAACTAACTTCCCTCGCTTCCTCCACACTCATAAGTCTCCAAGCATTGTAAACTTAAATAGCGCCCATGTTTCATAATATAATTTTTAATACAGTTGTTTATCTCATGAAAGCGGGTTTGCTATAGTTGTAGTTGTAACCCGTATAATCACACACTATGGCGTAGCTTTACGACGACAGATCACTCAGAAACAACTTGCACGTGCATCTACACACACATATCGCACTGCCAGATCAACACAGTATCATTTCAAAAAACTAGCTTGTTTTGTTTCAAGTTCATAGGAAATGTAATAGAGTCGATTTTAAAATGTAGTCGTATTTTGAGTTAATGCTGTATTGATCTGGCAGTGCGATATATGGCAAACTCGCTTTCGTGACATAAAACAATTGTATCTCTATACGTCTGCGGGCCTCGTATGATTGCGTTTATCGCGTGACAAAATCTCTCGTATTATATACGTGTCAAAAAGTAATGGATGTTTTATCTACATTTTGTCACGCTATAAACGCGCCATATTAGGCACCCTGGCCTAGTAGCATGGCTGTGTCTATATCGCGTGTCAAATGTGGATAAAGCATCCGTCACTCTCGTTCTTATTTATGTGTCAAAAGGTGACGGATGACTTATCTAAACTGTGTCACAAGATAAACACAGCCATATTAGGACCCCTGGTATTATAATAATCGTGGTTCTTTCTTTGTAATGGGACCATAGCTTGTGCAGCGTACGTATCGCTACCACCATATGCCGCCAAGAAGCTGAGAATGTTTTGTTGTGTTGTGTTCCAGTTGACCTAGTTATATAGGGGGTAATTATCCATTTAAGTTACGTCAGCCCCGTCACTCCATACAACATAGTACTTCTCGGCTGTTTTCGTTGCTAAAGTCCTTCTTTAGTAGAGTTGCGCCCGCTTCGTCTTTAAAGGGAGCGCTCCGATCTCGGTCAATTGGTCAAAGGAACTAGTTCTGTCATTTAGTTCCTTTAGGTCCTTTAGCTCCGGAGCAAATTTTGAGATCTGAGCAGGACATGCTCTGAAATAGGTACTATTTGTCTCGTTCACATCGAACTCTTTAGGTACTCGTTCGCTCTGTTTCGCTCATACGTTCAATAATTGCTACTGACCTAAAGGACCGAAGACCGATTAAGATTGTTTACGAAGAACTAGTTCCTTTCGGTCCGTGACGGGAATTCATTTCTTTTAGTTCTTAGTTCCTGACAGACTCAAGCCTATTCTTTACTTCCTCTATCACAATTGTCACCCGCATGCTACGCGCCAAAATGTGCCTATTTATTTCCTAAGCGATTGGCAATTAAGTAATAAATTGATTAGTAAGGCGATTTGACATTACAGGTAATAAGACGTACGTACGCTACGTGCAAATGTTGACACTCAACCGATATTTGTATCCCCGGGGATACACCGGTCGGTAGGTAATTATAACGGAAGACGGCGGCGAGTTACGTTTCTGTTACGAAGTAACTAGTAGGTACTCGTATATAATCTGTGGTTGTATATTAGTGCTGTTGTTTTGGTTTCAGACCTTGGAGGCAAGACCAGATACGCCATTACCATGGCGGTACTCATCCACCCCACGTTCGCCATAGCGCCAGCAGAAGATATGGAGAAGATTGATCGAAAATCGATATAGTATGTTTCCTAAGGCCTTTTTTTACAGTCGTAAAAGGTAAACGAGCACCCACTTGTAATAATTCGTCGATATTTTTTAGTGGGGTCTGGATCCACCATATTGAATTTTGATCACTGCAATATCTTTAGTGACACACAAGATTAAGACAAATCGATTGCCATAACCATCATTAAAGTTGGCCACAAAGGAACATACATACCTAAATATATAGGCAGATAAACACAATAAATATTTTGAATTTTGACTCACCCTGATGGTGGTAGGTAAGTAAGTGCGTTGCACAAAGGGAAATCGTTTCACAAAAACACTTCTATGAAAAAAAAATGAGTAAAGGCGAACTTATTACTTTAAGAGATCTCTTCCAGCTAACCTTGTAATGACTGGGTGGGGACAACGCATGAGTGGGCAAAACAATGATAATGGATGTGGTGATGGGTGTTTGATTTCAGCAACCACACCCACCTCATACTGTGGCAGAGTGAGCAGGTGAAGCACAATATCAATGTTCTAGACTACTCGCTGCATCCCGACATCCTCGAGGACCTCACCTACGCCACTATAGCCCTCGTGGAGCTGCTGCCTCAAGGCGTGACCAAACACGGCCATTCAGGTGATGGGGATTTTGTAATCTAGTTCTCAAACCATTTACGGTGTTATTATAAAAAACTTAGACATGCCTTAGACATGTCTATAGTGACAGTTTTCTATGGATTACTAAACAAGTGTTCAACAGTTTTTTAAGTTTTTGTAATAATACCATTATTTTTTAGGGTTCCGTAGTTAACGCGGAACCCTAATAGTTCATCTAATAGCTTGTTTTTGTAATCATTTATTTATTTTTATTTATTTATTTATTTATAAGTATATTTACATGGTATTACAGTTGGTAGAATAATGCACCATGAAACAAGATTAACAATATTAAGCTAAGTAAAAATTATTAGACTATATTGGGACACTCGATTGCCTAGCATCCTTCAACTCACAAAATCTCATGCATTCATAACACACAGCCGACCATCGGCCTGCAAGCAGGTCGCACTCCGGCGCGAGATGGAATGATCATAGGAATGTTCATGATATGTGGACCCAGTTGGGCACAGCAATAGAAACAGAGAAGAGGGCTTGGTTTTCTAATATTATAATTATGTTATTTACTAACTTTAATTGCACTTTAATTACTTAATTATTTTTAATTTATTCTACTATATTTATTATATATGTATTCTATTATTTGAAGTATAGCTATGGATAACGGATATTATTAAACTATCTTATGATAACTATGGACACTAACGTAGGACTGAAAATGAATACAAAAAGAAACGAAAATTTTAAAAATCTCAAAACAAAATAGAAAATCATACAGTACGTACGTACATAAGTACATTAAATGGAACAATATTGGAAGAAGTAAAACAGTTCAAATATCTTGGAAGTATCATAAATAGTGAATCCCGATGTAGTCAGGACATAATTGCACGGATTGCAATTACAAAACAAGCTTTTAATAACAAAAAATACATTTTAAAGTTGTTTTAGACTTTCCCAGAGAACACGAAAACGTTTTATAAAATCATACATATGGAGTATAGCACTATATGGAAGCGAGGCATGGACCTAATACAGAGGGATAGAGAGAGGCTGGAAGCGTTTGAGATGTGGTGCTGGAGAAGGATGGAAGGAATTAGCTGGACGGAAATGGTATCAAATCAAGAAGTATTGGCGAGGTTAAAGGAAAAAAGAAGGATATTGGAGATTATAGAGAACAGAAGAGGAGGCATGATTAGCCATTTATTGAGACACGACATGCTGATCAAAAACATTATAGAGGGGAAGATTGAAGGAAGGAGAGGCAGAGAGACCAAGAAGAAGCTACATGGGCCAAATCAAAGAGAAGGTGCATGTCGTGTCATATAAGGAGGTCAAGGAGCTAGCAGAGAGGAGAGAAGATTGGAAATTACTCCACCGACAAGAGAAAAGCTCTTAAATTAAGAGAGAGATGATAACTATAATTTAAACAATTTATTGCACTCAGAGACTCTTGGGGTATTATTCTCTTAAAAACAGCGTTCGGTCGGTCGAACGAGTGAACGAGTGAACGCGGCTAACCGGCCAGTTTAAGTAGTCCCGCCAGAGCGCACAAAACACATGTTAGCGCGTGCATTCTCGATTAGGCAGCCTTATACGTTCGATCTTATCGACAGAAGCCCTGCTGCCTAATTGAGAATGCACGAAGGGATAAGTTCGCCTTTAAGGAATCTTTTCCAGGTAACCAATCATTATTATTTTTATTTTACTGTACTCGGATGGATTATAGAATCACGAGTGTGATAGTGTACCAAAAAAATTGTTTTGGTTTAATAACTGTTTTTTATTACAGCTCCCGTGCTACCCATTACGTTGCCGACTTCAGGAGCCGGCACCTTTAATGAACTATATGTTATAAAAATTACGGACCGTAAGATATTTTAGGCATTGATACAACTAGACTAGCATTTAAGTACTTATTTAAGCAGTTGTTCACGAGATAATGATATTTTATCTACATCCATATCATAACTTCCCTATTATAATTTCAGAAACGATAAGCAAATGGCCTATATTGAGAAACCTGTATCTGTGGTTGTACTTTAATATTAACATTAAAGTATTAAGCCTCTCACAGACTACGCAGATACGATAAGATATCTATATCTGGGCACATAGCTTTCAATATCGCTCTCTTTATTAAATTCATTGAGCGACGCACACTGCGCAGATAATTTATATTTTATCGTAAAGCATCTGTAAGCACCGACAGAATATTATCTGCGTATACAAATATATCAGCAGCTATAACAGATGGGAGTCAATGTATTATTAGGTATATTATCGTATCTGCGTAGTGTGTGATACTTTCAGATAATTAAGTTTTTATACGCAGATAAAATATTATCGCATCTGCGTAGTCTGTGAGGGGCTTTACATGTCATTAAAGTATCGGTTATCGATGTAGTTGTATCTTAATGTTCACTTTAATGTATCGGTGACCGATACTTTAATATCAACATTACGATACAGGTACATACATTAAGATACAGGTTTCTCATATATTGTAGAAAACTTATGATATGCATGTAGATAAAGTTATGTATGCGACTGTACGCATAATTAGGCATGAAAACACTCGTATGCCTTTCGGCTCGTTTCATAAAACCACACTCGTTTATTAATGCCTCTCATTATGCACCAGTCACATAAGTAACTATTACGATAGCGTTTTTATTACAAGCTTTCATTTAACTTGCACTGTTGTTCGTATGTATGTTTGTGTCAGTAGTCCGTAAAAATTTGCAAGTAAATTTTAACACAGTTACCGCTAATGAAATGGGCAAAAATTTGTAACAGTGCAATATTATGTTATCGAAGAGCTGATCTGATGATGGAATCGGAAGGTGGTGACAGGATCTCCGCAATACTTAAACTTAGACCCATTGGTACTCATTAGTTTGACCTTGATAAGCAGATAATGCTTTTGCAAAAAAAAAGGTCAGCTACAAAAGCATGCCCGAAAAATGAAATGTCTGATAGAAATATATTATAAAAAAAAGATTCATTTTGACAGAAACTGCAGATCTGAAGAAAGAAGTCTGGAGCGTTGACTACGTCGAGAACACGGACTGCAACGTCTTTTATACGAAAAGTGGGGTACAGATCTTTTTTTTTATAGCTTTAAGTAGATACAATTTATTTTGGTAATAAGAAGCATTTTACAAACAAAAGCATTGCTACACACTAGAATTCCATATGTTACGACGGGCTAAGCTCTTCCGTTTTAAAATTGTCGAAATTGTGGATTAAAAAAGGATTAGGTCTCGCACATGCAATCACGCCTCTTTCCCGTAGGGGTAGGGAGAGACTACATCCTTCCACTTGCTGCGATCCAGAAAAACGTCTCTCGCTTCCTCCATACTCATAAGTTTTCTCATACACATGGGTCAGTTTAGGGTCTCCTGACCTGGCCCTTTCTAATACGTCCCCGATCTGATTGTGGAACGTTCGCCTTGGCCTTCCCCTTCCAACATTCCCATTTACTCTTGCCTCATATATCTGTTTTGTGAATATCACTTCATCTAATCTGTCCCCATGACCAAACCACCTAATACCCATAATATTCCTTTATTAATCCTTGTCACTACATCTTCTTTTAATGGTAATTCTGACAAATAAATATTAGGACGAATGAATATTAGAACAAATGAATATTCGGAGGAATAAAATTCGGCATTTAAAGGTGTTCCCTAATTGTTGTTACAGCTGGACTACAGCAAGATGACCCCGACATCCCAGCACTGTGCCGTGGCGAAGAGCACCATGGAGCCTTGCGTCTGGGACGGAGGCGCCGCGCTCATCACGAGACAGTCCTGGGGACTCTGGAAACTGGTACTGTCAATCGGTTTAACACGCTTAAAATTATCCGGTCAAGTGCGAGACCAACTCGAGGGTTCCGTACAAATTCTCAATTCAAAATTTGGACCGTCGCCGATCCTTGCATAAAGACCCTGTTATTTGTGATTTAATTTAAAATGTATAGATATTGGGTTTTTTCAACCTGTAGGTTAGGTCAGGTTAGTTTTATAAATATCCAGGAAGTAAACGGTTTCAGAGAAAAAATATCGGACAAACGAAACAGCGGACAAAAGTTTTTCGAATTGAAGATAGGTAGCCGTTTGAATGGTTTGAAGGTAAGCTCAGGCGGGGCTATTCCGACAGAGGTGTAAATGCGTCATTTTTTTCAAGGGAATGCAACGTTGTAAATCCTATACCAACTGACTTGTCTTATTTAGTAAACGCTTTTATAACCTGAAAATGCATCGTGTTTGGCTAAAACGGGCGTTTTCCGGACGGACGGACAACAAAGTGATCCGATAAGGGTTCCGTTTCCTTTTGAGATACGGAACCCTAAAAACGCCTCCGTCACGCTCTGGGCACGCTTTGGCTTGACTTGTTGTCTGTGACAGCTGGGTTTCGGCGTGCGCGGGCCCGGCTGCGGCGCGCCGGCGCGCTTCATCAACGTGCACGCGCAGATGCCGTGGCTGGACGAACGCATCTCCAAGATCCCTAACGAGGCGCTGCCTGAGGACATGGAACCGCTCCTGCTGCGTTCTCTGTCCCCCGTCGAGGTCATTGTTTACAAAGGTATGTTAAAAACTGGCCAACAGCAGGTCGGATCACGCTCAGGAAGGTTCCGAACTTCCCACACAGTTACTAGTTGCCATTAGGCATTAACTCCGCCATTTGTTCTTTCTTTTGTATAAATAAATACTACAAATATAAAACTATGTCGAAAAACCACAAGTATGAATTATCGCGGTTGATAAAGCATCCGTCGCTCTCGCATTTACATACCGGTCAGAGAGGGACAGAGGGCCCTGCCAAGATGCATTACGCTAACTAGCGTCTCTATTCGATTTGTTTTTAAACCAATCGCGTCACTGGTAGATGACGTGAAACGAAATGTCACGTGATCTACCAGTGACGCGATTGGTTCAAAAACGCAACCAATAGAAACGCTAGTTAGCGTAATGTATCTTGGCAGGGCCCTCAGATGTTTTATCTACATCGATAAATACGACTGTAATACGCAGATCTTCTATTCTACTCGGTAAAACAATATGTCTTTTGATGTACTGCCGTCATTACTGTCAAGTAAATAAGAGCTGTCATAACGTTGACGATACGATAACATGTCAAAGGCAATATGGTTTTATACAGAATAATCATCATCATATCAGCCGAAAGACGTCCACTGTTGGATATAGGCCTTTCCCAAGGATCTCCACGTCGGTCGGTTTTGTACTCCTCGCATCCATCGGTTGCCCGCGATCTTCACCAGATCGTCGGTTCACGGTTGGTAGGCCTGCCAATACTTCGCTTTTCGGTCCGCAGTAGAATAGAAGACATATAACAAGAAGACATAACATTTATATATGACTCTTGGTAAGGGTACTGTAGACCTAGCCAAGATGCATTACGCTAACTAGCGTTTCTATTCTATTCGTTTTTAAATCGTGTCACTGGTAGATCACGTGAATCTTCGTGTCATCTACCAGTGACGCGATTGGTTTAAAAACGAAACGAATAGAAACGCTAGTTAGCGTAGTGCATCTTGGCTAGGTCTACAGTACCCTTACCAAGAGTCATATATAAATGTTATAATTAACGTACTCGCTAGCGAGTCGAATGCTCTGTCCCTCGCAGACCTTGCAGTAGGCATTCTTATAGAGTGCGACGGACAGAGCATTCGACTCGATAGCGAGTACCTACGGCAATGGTAGCTGATGGTAAGGGTACTGATATTTATTACTATTTATTCTCGGTTTTAGCGACTGACAATTCACCGGAGCAGGAGGGGCAGTGCGGCCGGCGCGCGCGCGGTAACGTCTTGTACAAAGAGGAATCAGAAGTCCTTATCAACAAGAACTTCGCGCAAGGATTCTACTTTGTAAGTAAATATAAACAACTAGCTTTTGCCCACGACTCCATCCGCGTAGAAGTCGTTTATCGCTACTCCCTCGGGAGCTATCCAATTTTCCGGGATAAAAACTATCCTATTCCTATACAGAGGGAATAGGGAATATGTTTTTTTTTAAATCTCATTTCTTAACAAAATATGAAAATACCGTAAAATCACCAAAATTAAATTAAAATTAAAATCGGTCAAGAAATACGGATGATACAAGCATTTTAAACTGCTAATTAGACAGATCGATCCGAAGTGCACCGGTGACGTAATCGTGCAGTTCGGCCATATAAACTCTACGTAAAATTCTGTTTTGCTAGAAAGATATAGGAACCAATCATTGTTGGCTTATATCTTGGTTATTTTTATAGCTATTCAAAAAATGTTTTTTCTCACATGATTGTTACATGAATCAACTTTTATTGAAGCTGTAAAAAAAAAAACTTGAATATTCCCTATTACGATAAATTGAAATTCACGCGGACGAGGCGCGGACAGAAGCTAGTGGGTCATAGAGTCCACTTACCATCAGGGCATCAGAGGGCCCTGCCAAGATGCATTGCGCTAACTAGCGTTTCTATTCGTTTCCTTTTCAAACCAATCGCATCACTGGTAGATCACGTGACTTTTCGCATCACGTCGTCTACCAGTGCCGCGATTGGTTTAAAAAGGAATCGAATAGAAACTCTACTTAGCGCAATGCATCTTGGCAGGGGCCTCAGGTGGCCTGTTTGCTCGCTTGCCTTCTCCATAGCTTAAAAAAGGTTGATTATGTGTTCATTTGCGTTCCCCCTAAAAAAAAACACAAACGCACTTTGTCCTCAGTTGTCTGTAGCGAGCGTAATGGACGTGACGTGCGCCCAGCTGAAGCTGGTTGCGCGCGCGCGCACCAGCACCTCCGTGTGGATCGAACACCATTGCCATCGCGACCTGACCGGAGTGTCGCGACCCTACGAGCTGAAGAAGTAACTATCATGACTACTGTTACTAGCTGGACAAAAAAAAGCTGCCATTCGATTCAGTTTTTTTGTAAGGATCCAATTTATATAGGACCAACTGGAATTCGAGCGGTGCAGAAGTCAGAAATAGGAGTCAAAGTCCGACATTCTCACTAAGTGTTGAAAACTCCCCATACATTGATACTGAACTATGACGTCACAAGTCTGTAAACACTGCCAAATGTATGGTAAAAATAAGTCATTTGTAGTTTTGGTCGTAAAATACTGCGTTTAAGTACATGGTAAAAATTGTTTTTTGATTTAATTAAAGACATTCTGATCATACCATTGAATTTACTATTGGATGGAAAAAATATACTAGAAATTTTCGAAACTTTGATGTCTCATAACCTTAAATCACTTTAATATGTTATTATAATTTCCAGTTTTTCAATCCATATATTTTCTAGATTATATGTATATTAAAGTTCAACATGAGTCAACATCCTTATTCAGTGATCTTAGGGCCGGGACACACTAAAAGTATCAGACCACTTCAAACTTCAATAAATTTCACCTAGGTATAGATGAATTGCCAAGAGCGTGGAATTACATATGTAGTGGTAATGTGTGTTAACAGGCATTCTATATTTAAATTTCGTCAACTTCTCATACCATCAGCATAAAAAGAGTATTGTTAAATATTAAATAAGTAAGAACAAAAATAATGTCAACGTCAAATTCTAAATACTTTTTACAATGCACTAAAATATACGTCTTATTTTATTTTATTCTCGCAATTTTCAGAATTATTTCGACTGGGCACGTAGGTACGACTGTAAGTTACACAGTTTGCAAAAACTATGGCAGAAAGTAGCAGTAATTTTGGTCCGATTGAGAGTCAAAGTAAACAAATAATTTTAACTGTCATAAATACTTTGAACTCAAAATAATGAAAAATTTAAATTCGTTGAAAAAGCAACAAGTGTTTCTCTCTCGAATATTCATAAAATTATGACTGAGAGTAAGAGTGACAAATTCAAAGAAATGAAAAAATCCCCTTTTCGAGTAAGAAAAAGTTACGTACCTACTCGTCCGTCGGCAGTAGATGATTTAGATAAGTCATCAGGAGAACTATATTTATATAATTTTCATCTGTCCCATACCTAAGCAGTTTCCAACCTTAAAGATGAATATTTAAATAAATGATACCGACTAAAAGCAAAAAAAGGACATACTTATTCCACTTGTTTAAGGTAATCTCATTAAATTAAGAAAAAAACTTAAATGGTTTTTCTTTTCATGCGAACGGTACAACCACTACATATGCAATTCCACGCTCTCGCTAATTCATCTACATCACATTTAATTCAGTTAAACAACTAAAGAACCATAAACCAACAACTTTCTGCCTTGTTGAAACATTAGAGCTCTGACCGCCAAAATCGACCTGTCAAACCTAACTATCCTTCATCAATCCTCCATAGAGCTACAAAGTTCGTTTTTATTTACTTTTATTTAACTACTAAAACTTTTATTTTCAGGCTAGAGTGCTTTGCGTACTACAAAACAACAGCATTCGTAGAATTCCGTTACCAGTTCTCGTTCAGAGGAGTTCTCGAACTAACACTATACGGGAAAGCACCGAGACCAGCTGGAACTCGGCTCAGGCCCGAGGCCAGCTTCCAGACCACGTACTCCTGGTGGCCTACGGACGGAGCAATCATGCGATGGGGTACATTCGTTCCTGCAGCCGGCTGGTGGTACGCCATGTGAAGTCCTACAGTCATAGTCATAATTACGGTTCTCCTATGGAAGCCCTAATCGTCATTTGACCTAATGCATCGTTTGTCCGAATTTTAATTGATTCTAACGCCATTTCCGCTTCAATTTTAAATTATTTTAGTATTGTTATAATACAACCCTAACCTAACCAAACCGAAGATATAATTGGAAAACTTAAAAAGTTGCCTGACTCATCTGAAAACCAGTTTAGGGCAAATGAAAATTCGGGCAAACGATGTGTTAGGACAAACGTTGTTAGGGATTGTGAGGGACACCCCATAATTACATATCGGATTCGAGAACTGTAAAGATTTTTAAATTTAACAGAAACGTCTGCTGTTACTAAATTCTAAACTACATTAAAGCGAAAAAAATCGTTTGTTAATAAACAACGATAGATGGCGTCAGCATACCCTCGGAGTATGAAAAAGCAAGCGATTACTAATTTCGTGGATCTTGAGTAGGGTCTTGGTGGCATAAGTGGTAATGCGCCTGCATCGCCCCGGAGAGCAGAGATGTGGGTTCGAATCCTGCCTAAGACCGACGAATTTTTTTCGCTTTAATGTAGTCGAGAACTGTATTCTGAACTGTAGACTTGGTCTTAAGGTAATCAAGGTCTAGTGCTTACAGCGCTCCCAGATTCTTAATAACTGTCCCACTCGCACTCACAACTTACTGCATATTCGTCACTCGTGTTTCGTTGAAAACCGAAGATTGCCGATCGTTATTAAGAAACAGGGGTGTTATTGTCATAAAAACTGCGCTCGGTCGGTCGAATCGATATCGATAAGATCGAACGTGTAAGCTGCCTAATTGAGAATGCACGCGCTAAAATGTGTTTTGTGCGCTGTGACGGGACTACTTAAACTCGCCAGTGTGGCGCGTTCACTCGTTCGACCGACCGAGCGCCGTTTTTAAGAGAATAACACCCCTCTAGCTAGCTGTTAGCTCTTGTAGCAATCACAACCTTATTACTAACGGGAAAGGGTTGAATCTACTTTGGCAAATGAATTTGATATACCACTTATTGGCTTGGGAGGGCAGTATTTGTATCATCTCTACTCTTTAAGTTATCTGTGAACACCAATAAAGAGATTTGATTTGATTAGTAAGTAAGTTTGTTTTTATTGTTTCTTTTTGACTTACACTTAAATAATGATAAAAATATCTATAAGTCGAAAAAGCATAGGTGTTTTTTATAAAATGTCAAAACGATTGCAAGAAAAATATAAATACGTCACAAATCATTTATATTATATCAAAAACACAGTTGAGTTGTTGTTGTTTTTTGATGTTTAACTCATTATGTTTATGTGAGCTCAAATAGTACATTGTGTATTAAGGGTGGTAAAGACAGAATTACAAACGAGAGTCTGTTAGAAGCTCGAAGCCGAAGGCTGAGGGCTTTAATGACTCGAGCTTTGTATTTCCTTTACCACTCGTGTAACATACAATGTTTTTCATCACAGTTGCGAGAAAATGAAATAAAATCAGACAAAAGATCATATTTTTAACTTACAATTGTCACTAATAATTTTAGCTGCGTTGGCGATGTCCGGCGGAGTCGTATTATCCATTTCTTCTGATGACAACATGCTTTTTATTGATAAATAAATTTTAATATGTGCACAAAGACACCCTTTTAACTATTATTTTGGAATCACACAGTTTATAATCAGTATTTATAAATTAGCGGCAGACTAGACTACATCATTGTCTATGACTTACCACAGATAATGTCAAACGAGTTCAGGAGTCCGATTCTAGTGACAGTCAGTTTATAAGCGAGATTTTTAGAAAATTGTATGCAACTGACATTTCATCTCGAATGAAACTTCATATCGAATGGCGCAAGAATTGGGGTCCTGACGTATTATGATAGTTTGAGTCCACGTGTTATATTTAAAAAAAAAGCTATTACACACGATAGGGCTTAATGGTAAAAAAAAGGCCCGCGGGTATTATTTTGGATTTACGGACGATTTTTCTAGCATGTTAGAACACTATTTACGAGCAAGAGTGATGAAAAATAAAATACCTATGTCAAGATTTGATATTTTTGTGTAATTTGTTGTAGTTTAATTTCGTGGTGTAAAGTAATATATACATAGATCTTACAACCCTGCTGCCGGCAAGATGGAGTTGATAGACCCTAGAGCCTCTATCATAGAGGTTATAATTCACAAATTACTAGATGCCAATAATGACGTGTTTTACCTTAGGGTGGTATTCCACCTGTCCAATTTCTTTGTCCAATGTGCATTTGATCAAAGAAGTTGGATGCCTTCATCAAATTTACTAAAAACGCCGAGATTTGATCAAATGTTACGAATGACATTTAATTCAAAATGGCTACGCAAATAGTGTAAAACTTGGACAAAGATATCGGATAAGTGGAATGGGCCTCCATCAAAGAAATTTGATTAAATATTGGATATAGAAATTTGACTGTATATGGTATGGGTTATTATGACCTAACTATGCAGTTCAGTTTACGCTGAGAGAAAAGGACAGAGTTATATAACTGCTATAGCTCTGTCGTTTACGCTCACCGTACAATGAGCTGCATAGTCATGTCACAATAACCCCCCAGATGGAATATAACGTTGTCCAACTGGTTAAATATTTGATCAAAGTTCTTTGACGTATGTATGTCCTTCATCTTTGTCCAAGATTTTGCGTAGTATCTATGAGAAAATGAAAAAGCAAATATAAATCAATATCTATGCCACAAATCGCGAAAGTTCGATGTTATCGCGATGTTAGAATGGCGCAAATTTCAGATTTTGGTGCAATATTTTTAAGAAAATGAATAGGGCTAGATAGCCCTTTCCGGGCTAAATAATTAAACAACGAGTTCACCTACAGTAAGAAGTGCTAGAGCTAGCCCCAAACGGGCTAAGGGGGCGACACTGTGTCACATAAACTTGGATCAAATATCAGTGTTGCTACTTGCAAGCCCATTTTGCATTTGATCAAAGAAATTGGATGACTTTATCAAATTTACTAAAAACGCCTACATTAGATCAAATATTTATTACGAATGACATTTAATTCAAAATGGCTACGCAAATAGTATACAAACTTGGACCAAGATATTGGATAAGTGGAATGGGCCTCCAAAAGAAATTTGATTAAATATTGGATATAGAAAATGGACAAAGAAATTGGACAGGTGGAATACCACCCTTATACAATTAATAGATCGTAACCAAGGGATGAACTAGCGATATTTAAAAATGGCCCCTATTGCAGGTGCATTAAAGTTTATAATAAAATACCTTTACGTTTACACGATGAGCCCAAGGACAAAATCTTTATAAATAATCTCAAAAAGCTATTAGTTAAGAAATGCTACTACAGTATTGAACAGTTTTGTCGGACAATGATTTAAAGTAACGATTAAGTGTAAAAGTGGGTACCTAGATAAGTTTAAACACTGCCACCGTGTCGCTTCCTATAAGAATTGTTTGTAATAGTTTCATCTGAGAAATTGATTTGATTTAAAATTATTACTATTATTAACCCATGTTCTTGACATATTTTTTTTTTAACTTTTTTTTTTATCGACATTGTAGTTTTTATTTTATCGTAATTTGTATGTGTTAATTTAATTTGTATAATGTAATAATCTTTTTAATACATAGCCCATTAGTACTTAAGTAGGTATTGTTAGCATGATGACATTTTTATTATTATTTTAATTTTAATTTTAAAAATAATTGTTTGCGGGTTAGTTCGGTATTTTAGACTTATAAGTATATGTTGGGGTGTCCACGTGGAGCTGACTAGTTTAAGACAACAACACCTGTCTCAAATGTATGTGCCATAATGTGACAACGATAAATAAATGAAATGAAATGAAATGAAAGAAACCTATTTCACACAAGATATTTCGGCGCGAGAGCTAACGAGAAAAACTGTACTTGTCATGTCGACTATGAGGAAACTTGATAGTTATATATGATGTTAAATTTATACAGGGTGTCCCATAATATAAATCGACGTCAACCTAGTGTTGATAACGACTCGAGTTTTTGAAGTGTACATTGTAAGAACTCGAGTCATATTTACGGAATTCTGAGCTTAAAAACTTCCGAGTCTTTGTAGTCCTGAGTCGAGTCCTTTTTAGAGTTTTATCGAGTCCTGAAATCCACAACTCAAGTTTTAGAAAGGACTCAAGTCTTCATTATAGGACTCGAGTCGTTTTGATGCACAGATGAAAAAAAACTATAAAAGATACGATTTTTTTATAGTTTTTTTTCATCTGTAGGTATGCATCAAAAAGGCTTGAGTTCTATAAAGAAGACTCACTTTTGAAGTTTCTATTCAAATATATGAAAGATGACTACCTAATGAAATTGACACGATGTCATGCATGTTCCAGAAAGATTTGAAAAAAAAATAAAAAAATACATGAAATGATTTTAAACAATAGGTAGGAACTAACTAAAACTTAAAACAAAACACTCGTGTCTTTATAAAAGACTCTATGGAAAACTGAGTCTCTATAGAAGACTACAGAAGACTAAAGTCCTTCTTAAGATAAAAAGAATTCGAGCTTCGATTCAATGATTAGAGTCTAAAAAACTAAGTCGAGTCTTAGAATTGGAGACTCCGAGGACTTGGGTATTTATCAACACTACGTCAACTCGCATAAGCCTGATAGAGCATTTACGTGACACCCTGTATAACGTGGCTCCATAAAACGGAATAGCTAAAACAAAGCTAATTTGATTGTTATCGGATTGCGAAATATTTTTATGTTTATTGGAGTTTGATCAAGAGGAATTTGAATACATATTTTATTGGATTAAAGCTGCGGTTCTCAAACTTTACCTGACCGTGTCAGTCAGTATTATTTCACTGATGGCCGTTGTTCAAGTTGGGCGTTTTTTTGTCTGATTTATAATAATTTGGTGTGATGATGAAGATTATGAAGATAGTTCATGCGATGCCTTAACCTAGTATACTTGTTAAAACTGTAGGTACTAGGTGGACTTGTATTAGAAACGGGGCCCACAGCCCATACCATAAAGACACTAACCAAGGTTTTTTCGAAGGTAATTTCATACACTGCTGTGAGACAAACAAAAAGAGACATAAAGTGAGAGATATTTATTGGCTTATATTTAACTGATCACCAGATATAGTAAAATATAACACCAAAAAAACACTTTTTACTGGCGAAAACAGTAAATGATCACCAAAACCTAACCTAATTTGATGATGGTTTACTATTTTTGGGTCTCGACGATAATTTTGGTGCTCATTATATTTGTTGCCATATTTATTCAACCGCCAATCCTGTGCAATTTATTTGTCAAATACTTTTACTTCGAACAATCGTTTATAGGATTATAAAAAAATTGCCTATCTATTTCATTTACCGACTCTTCTAAATTCGGCGCGAATATCGAAGTTGGCGTGCTTCATCTATTTCGCTAGATTCCTGTCAGTGTTCCTACATTGCATGACGTTTTTCCACCTGCCGTCATCTATATCAGCATTTTTTTATGCAGCCATCACTAAACTATAAACCAAAAAAAATACGAAAGAAGAATGATGATGACCACAGTTTGGGAGCCACTGGTTTAGAGGCCACGCGTGGGGTCGTGTGGGCGTTCCTCTTAATGGTAAATATATCTGGTATTCTCATTACTTTAAGAGTTTATGGGAAACTATATACTTAATACGTTTTAAATTGCTTTGGAAGTGAATATGCTGATAAAAATGTTGGCGCTATAGTTGGTTCACACTGGGATAACTCCTGTGACAGCAGTAATTCGTAATTTAAATAAAAAGAGAAAATTCTACTCGGTAGTTCTAATTGATAACCGGGAATCGAACTGGTCGAATATGACAAAACAATAAGCAACAGTGTAAAGGTAGGCCAATTTTCAAAAATCCATAAATGCAGTAATGATTGATTTGAAAAATAAAAGTAAGTCTCTTTGCGGACAATTAATATTTAAGGTAGTTGCCGTCCAGATGGCGTTCGTTTTTTCCACACTGTATATGCAAAAAAACTCATAAATGGCTCTTAGATTCTTCGAGGAATTAAATAATTTATTCAGTAAATTGGCCATTGGCTTTTTGACACGTGGACCATCATTCCAGAGATGAAGCACCGCAAAAAAACCATCCCTGTCTTACTCAATAAATATTAATTGATGTGTAAACGAGCCCTCATGTGGCCAATTTACTTATTTTGAATATTGAATTTTGAAGAACTTAAGATTTTAAAGATAATTTAAGATGACAATGAACCATCATCATCATCATCATGTCAGCCGAAAGACGTCCACTACTGGACATAGGCCTCCCCCAAGGCTCTCCACTCAGACCGGTCTTGTGCTTTTCGCATCCAAAGCGTTCCCGCGATCTTTACAAGGTCGTCACTCCATCTTGTTGGAGGCCTACCTACAGCTCGTCTCCTGGTCCGCGGACGCCACTCAAGAACCTACTGACCCCATCGGCCGTCAGTCCTGCGAGCAATGTGCCCCGCCCACTGCCACTTAAGTTTGGCTATTCTTCGGGCTAGGTCGGTAACCTTAGTTCTACTGCGGATATCATCATTTCTGATTCTATCACGCAGAGAAACCCCGAGCATAGCCCTCTCCATAGCCCTCTGAGTGACTTTGAGCTTCCTTATAAGGCCCATTGTTAGCGCCCACGTCTCAGATCCGTAAGTTATCACTGGCAACACACACTGGTCAAAGACTTTTGACTTCAGACACTGCGGTAATTTGGACGAAAATCATCGCTAATCAAACATGCCTACTAAATTTGGCGATTGTATCAGAACAAAAGCAATATGGTTTTCTAAAGCAAGGAGTCCTCAGAGTCATTTGTGATAACTTCAGAGATCAGGGGGGTTATTATGACATAGCTATGCAGTTCAGTTTACGCTGAGAGAAAGGGACAGAGCTATGTAACAGCTATAGCTCTGTCCTTTACACTCGCCGTAAAATGAACTGCATAGCTATGTCATAATTACGCTTTTGCAGAGCGTCTCATAATTACGCTTTTGCAGTGCGTCTCATAATTACGCTTTTGCAGTGCGTCTCATAATTACGCTTTTGCAGTGCGTCAGGCATGTTTGCGGAAGCACGCATGAATGATTTCCATGCCATAATGCGAAACAGAATCGCCTCTTAAATGTATCGCCTGCGGGCCAGCACCAACAGCCTTCTGTCCGATGTAGCAGAGAGATGGGACTCTCCGTTTTTCAGTCACTGGGCGTCGTTTCATCGCCCTGTGTACCAAGACCCCAAATAAAAAACCATGTGACCTAGGTTAAGATGTACTAACTTTAGAAACGTAAGTCTGTAACTAACAAACTATGGGCAAATTGGCCTGAAATAAATAATTGAATTGAATTGAATAATAACCCCCCAGGGGCCTAATATGGCTGCGTTTATCGCGTGGCAAAATGTGGATAAAACATCCATCACTTTCTGACACGTATACAGTGCGTTACCACCACCCTGGCTTTTTTTAAAGGAGGTTAAAATAACGTATACCTGTAACGTAACCATGACATTCACTTAATTAAAAAACAAATTTTCAGGCTTTGTTAACTTTCTAACAAAATTTTAATTGCCAGCAATGTAAAGCACAGCCATTTGACAAGTGTAAATGACAGTCGATGGATTTGATTATTATGATTTGCCCCCGTACCACGACATGCCTTGTACTAAGCAACATCGATACTGATAACGATGAACACGCAGCACATGCACTACATTAAAAATGGACAGTATCTAAGAATATTAATTGTGAAGTTATTTTAATTTATTTTTTAATTGATAATACTTGCAAACAATTGCTAAAGCTACATATTATCGGCAGTTTTAATAAATGCCCGCATGCCGGTAACACTGTATAAGTACGAGAGTGACGGATGCTTTATCCACATTTTGTCACGCGATAAACGCCACCATACTAGATCCGCCGCAGATCGAGAAATTACGAGTAATTTTAAAGATATTGTTGAAATTATAAATCTTTGTCGTATGACGTCCGGTTTACACATTCCTTTTGATTAAAAATATCTCAGACGTTTAAAATAAAAGGCTAACCAGAAAAAAAACCGCGAACACCTCGTCTAAGATCATTTTATCGTTCACACACACCAAACTAACCCTTCTTACATGCTATGTAATGACCATATTCGTTTACAAATTAATCTTATTGAGATTGATTTCATGTCGATACTTTGTGAAGTTATTTTGGTCCTTTCTTTAATGAAATAAGGCTTAGTTTTGAATGGTTATATAAGCAATTATCCTGTAGGTACTATATTTTATATTCAGGCCATTCAAGGCTTCAAGTTGAAGGGTGAGATAAAAAAAGTTAATATCCTTCAGTAAAGTATACAGTAAAAAGTATACCTATTTTAATATTAATAAAAAAAAAAACAATCAATAAATTTCCCACCATCGTAGATACTAGAGATCCTTGAGAAGGTCTTTTGGCTGAAATGATGGTGATGAAATTGTTTACAGACCAACAATTCCCAATATTCACGAGTGTAACAAAAGGCAAGCTTTAAAAACCCAAGTGATTTTTGGATAATATCGTCAATATAATGTGAGTTGTCATGTTTAAACATATTTTTGATTCCGCCAATTTCACATTTTAAAAAAAACACCCAGTGATAAAAACTGTTTTTAATGTGATTTTACTCATTGGGTAACGTACAATACAATACAATACAAAACACTTTATTGAAACACCACATACACCAAGTAACGAATATACAAGAAACTAAAATATAGATTACATAGTGAGTCAACAGGCGGTCTTATCGCTAAATAGCGATCTCTTCCAGACAACCTTACAAAGAAGAGATGGTTAAATATAAACGATAGAAATAGGAAGGCGGTGCAAACTGAATTAAACAATTTAAAAATACATATAAATATCCCTTAAATAAATACATATAGGTACGTAAATTAGAAATACATAAATACAAAATAAAAGGTAAGGAGAAAAACAAAACTAACGAAGTGACAAAAGGTGTTCTTTTAAATGATTCTTAAAAATAGGAAGTGATTTAGCCTGTCTCAGTTCCAAAGGAAGAGAGTTCCACAACCTAACAGCCTGAAATGTAAAGGAGTTATTGTAAACTTTAGAAGAAGAAGAGGGAACAGCTAAGATACATTTTTCCGAGCAACGCACAGAATTAAAAAAACGTACTTTTGATATCAGTTTAAAGTTCTCTGAAATCTGTTATATTTACGGAATAATCGCCTGGACACACTTAACGATTACACCCTGTATATAGTTAAAAAAAATAACCCACCCTCACATTAAGTACCTACTTAGATCAAAATATTATAGGCTACGTCACTCCCATAACCAAGACAACATCTAAAAAGATCGTGCTAAGGAAATTGACATGAATACATACACTTGAAAAACATAACCCTCCTACTGGCGCAGTAGGGTAAAAAGCCATGCATGTCGCTTGGCTTTTTCTTCGAACTTGTGTAGCGCATCTTTAGTTTCGCTCGCGCGTTGATGTCTCTCGCCTCATTGGCAATGGTCAAGTTGCGCCCGCGTTGATCATCTTCCACCTCACTTCTTCCCGACAAGTCAATCATCTATCCTTGTCTGCCCAGCCATTGTCATTATCAGCGATGATTGATGATAATTCTTCCCAGAATTGTACGCTTTTGTAGATAGACACGATCGTACTTTTGAATGCTTAGTCTTTAGTGCCGGATTTGGTCATTTGTCTGCAAAATGGCCTGGATTGTGGAGTCGGTGGTACTGAATAGGTTAAGCTGTTTGTATTCAAAAGCGATTAGGAATAATTGTGCCTAATTGAGTGTTGATTTTGTTGAGTTCTTTTGTTGATTAAATCTAATTTGCAAAGCATTTGTGTGAATGTGTCGGAAATACATTTGGTAGAGTTGATTTTATTTGGCTGTAGTATGCATCACAACTTAACTTATTTTGATTAAAAAACTTAGATTACAATTGTTTTGTGTTAAATTTGTAACGCTAATTAAAATCCTTATGCTTAGTTTAATTAAGAATCTAGTTTAGATATACACTCGTGGACAAATAATACGGGTCGGAGTGCGTTTTTCATACTAAAGAGGCTACTTCGAAGCCTTGGTTCCTTTCCGGAGGATGCTTGTAGTGAAATCTGATGATAGATACCCCAAGCATCGATACAGGACTTCGAGAGTGCCTAGGATACCCAACTGATTGAATCTGTGGTTAACGCCGGAATCGTGTATGTTCAGGAAAACATCTAAAATTGCAATAAAATGTAAGGAAATCCAGACGCTGACCCAAACTCTCTCGCTGTGATGTTATCTGATTGTGCGATCAGTTAGGTATCTTAAGAACTTTTGACAACCTCTATTGAACCTCGGAGTATCCACCATTAAACCTCACTCAAAACAACACCTGACCCGTATTATTTGACCGCGAGTGTAGTTAAACCCAGATCCAAATAAAAACTTCTTTGAGCTAATAATTACAACGGGCATTATTATTGACGTTATGCAAGAGTTACGCGCAATAAAATTGACATACAAAATCATTACATCACGTACGGAACTAATTTGTATTACGTCAGTATACAAACACTATTATTAAATAACAATGTAATGCTTACTGTTCAATTTGTTACTTAATATTAAGAAAAACATTACGGATTTCGATAACAAAAAAGTTCAACACGAATACATATTAGTCAAAAAACGCACTTCACTTAATGAAAATAAAACTCACCTTAAAAGCATCCAAAGAGAACATCCAATACACTAAAATCACACAAATCACTCCACTTATCCACTTATTCACGGCATATTCTTTAAAATACGAACAATTCACAAACAAAATCCACTTTTTCACACAACTCGCCTCTTCGGCAGTTTCCGTCCCACTGTCGGCAGAAGCCGCCACCAGCGCTAGCGCATGCTGCGTCCCCCTCGCTCGTGTAGCGTCCTCTCGTGTCTGAAAGAGACGAAATATGATGAATGCCTGGCGAAAGCTCTCGATAAAAACTGTACAACGCGCCAAGTTATCCTTACAGCCGATCGGGGCGCTATAAAATGACTTAGTTATTGATTTTGTATGGAAAGTACGAAGTTCTACTTTTCACCGCTCGCTTTAATAAGTTGGTAGATTGGTAAATTGTATAAGGATTGGTATTTAACTCGTCAAGTGTCTCGTTTAAACCTTTCTATATTATATTTATTTATTTAGTTATGTGCTTGGCCGAGCTTAGTAAGTTAAGAGGATTGCAAAGCTAAAAAACTCCAAACAAAATGCTATAACGTTTGTCTTTTTTTAAACCTTGTATTATGATATGAAAAACTACGTCTGTACGGTTTCAATTCCAACAAAATATTATTTGTAAAGACCCAAATAAAATAATAAAAAAACCGCATCCAAATCGGTTCATCCATTTAAGAGCTACGGTGCCACAGATAGATACACACACAAACTTACACGTCCAACTTATAAAAGCTCTCTTTTTTGCGTCGGGGGTTAAAAAATGGAAACGTATGAACCTAGTTTTTTATAACAACGTATTAAAAAATCGTGAAAGTCGGATTTAGGGGGTGAGAAACGTTATTGACAGGAGATAAAGTTATATTGAAAAAAAAAAACAGTTACGCGATAAGATGGCCAAGTGACATTCGCCTGGAGCACTCACGTACTGTCAAAAATAACTTAACAAATACCTACAGGACAATTGAATCTGTTATTGGCCTAATAAAGTGTTAGCAGTTTGATTCTTGGCATCTGGTTTATTTTTTAAAAGCTTAGTTATTAATATAAAATTCAGTAAAATTTACTAATCCGCTCGTAGAAAATATAACCTTTCTTATTTTATTTAATGTGTAATGCAAAATTTTATAGTTTTTTTGTTCTTTTCAAATTTATCATTAAGTCATTCAAACTTTAACAAACACACAGAAACAACAAACTATTGCATTACACAGATAAAAAAACCACATGCACACAGTTAATACACAAAATTTGAGAATTTCACTTAAAATCATTTCAATAATCAAGAGAAACGTAAAAAAGCGACGTATTCAGCTCACTTTCCTAAGAAACCTCGTAAGGTAATTAATGATTTCCCACAAAAACACATTTAACTTCATGTTCCTTAAAGGTAGTCACGTAGCTCAATTTGTCGTCGCTTGAGACCTTCGTTGACAAAACAAACCAATTATATCCAGTTTTAATTACTTATCCAATTATTTTTAAATGAACACGTAATTATCACGTAGGCTAGAGTTATTAATACTTAATAATTTATTATTTATACTAGTGACCTGCCCTGGCTTCGCTTCGGTTTATGTGAGTTCTTTGTAACCAAAATTTATTATACGAGTACGTACATAAAAACCTTCTGAAAAAAAATTAGCCGTCAGTCATAACATTAAAAACTTTTTTCAGAATTCGTGTTATTATGGCGTATTTAACAAATAAAAAAATATTTAAGTAGTTTAATTTTTTTTTTTAATTTTAATTCGTTTAGTTAAAAAAATTAATCATATTAATGTTGAATTCTGTACTTAGTTGGATGTGAATATAGTTTCGATTGGCTTGGGTTTCTGTAAATCAAATAAAATGCAAAGTTAAGCGACTAATAAAAAAAATTAAGAAAGTGATACGTATAATAATGAGGATCCCTACACAAGAAACGTTTTTATTTAGCGTATTTTTTTTGTATCATAAAAACGGTAAAACATACTAGAGTCAATTTAGTACGATTATAGTACAAACCCTGAAAAAAACAAGAAATACAAAAAAGTGGTCAAGTGTGATGCGCTCGCGCTGCATTCGATTCGAAGTCGAATTGAAATAGGAATGTAATTATACCTACTGTGCGGCGGTACGGGACCCCCGGTGCGCGAGTCCGACTCGCACTTCACCGGTTTTTTCCACATTGTCTTTACCCCTATTGTAATCAATTAATCATATTGTTGACTTTAAGATATGACTTAATAATTTGACAGTAATGGCGGCCGAGTTTAGTAGTTTACGTAACGGTTGCGTAATGCCAATTACGCAGAGTCGCGTACAATACTTTATCTAAACACATATTATAAGTACTCTAAGATGGTTGTACGTTATTTTACAGACAGAAGTTGTTTAGAATTTCATTTCATATATTTTTTTTCTCGTATTATCATTTCATAGAATAATCAATATGTAGAATAATTACTTTGAAGACATTTAAATCATCGTTTTTTATTTCAAATAAAAATCAATGTTTCTTTTTTCATATCATAGAATAGCAAATTAAATATTCTTTGTTCTCATATTATTTATTTAAAATATAACTTAATAACAATATAATCAGGTGTACCCTTGTTTTGTCGACAACCTTTTCATCGAATATTATTTCATCGACAACGATTCATCAAAACTTTAGTACTAGTAATATTGTTTGGCGTTATCTTATTTCAACTACTATTTATTTAAATTTATCTTACTACGTGGAAATACTAATCAACGAATATTACTTAATCGCTGATTTGTTTCAAATTATCTTAATTGGTACAACTACAAAACATTGCAATTCATTTGTTCGACGTATTACTTTAATACAATTTTATATGTCCTATTGCACATTTATACATTTTTTAAATTATGTAGTGTGACCTACAAACATGTATAATAAAACTAAGATTTATTGGTGTAAATCATTTATGCTCATCTTGCAAGCTTTCTAGAAATTTTTGAAAATAATGAGGTATTTCAGTGTCCTTCAAAAAACTCAATGCTACTAGACATTTTACTCCGAGATTAAATTTTGCATCTTTAGCATATTTTGTTGCAAGGCCAAACTTTTGAACTCTTCTGAAAAATAAATTAATAATATTATTGCATAACTAGTTATATCAAGAAATAGAACTACGAGGCTTTCAAAGTAGGTTAGGTTAGGTTAGGACTGCGACTCCCAAGAAAACGAACTGTTGACAGAAGTGGGTTAGGTTAGGTTAGAACTGCGACCCCCAAGAAAATGAACTGTTGACAGAAGTGGGTTAGGTTAGGTTAGGTTAGGTTAGAACTGCGACCCCCAAGAAAATGAACTGTTGACAGAAGTGGGTTAGGTTAGGTTAGGTTAGGTTAGAACTGCGACCCCCAAGAAAATGAACTGTTGACAGAAAACTATTATTAAATTTTAATATTATAATAAATTAAGATTAGTAAGTGAAATATTTGTTACCAACCTATTTATAATTTGCCCAAAGTGAATAATTAAACCAACCATTCGTCCAGATAAACAATTTCATATCTGAATCTACCCACATAGCTATAATCGCGCAAAGTGAGTGATTGCGTTTAGTTTTATAGCAAAATATTACCAATTGAAATAATTTAATGCGGAATAAATATTATTACAAGTAAAAAAAAAGCAATTAAAAAAACCCGAAATGATTAGTCATGACATGAATTTTATTGAAATAAGTCACCTACTAATTAAAAGACCTCGGTTCAAATTACCTAGTATCGAGTCCTCGACGCAATGACTTGTCGATGAAATGAAAATACTTGAAACGTTGTCTTTGGAATAATATTCGATTAAAAGTCTGTCGGCATATCAATGGTAAACCATATAATCAACTTATAGAATTGTAATCAAATTGTATCGCATAGCTTATTCAAGGGATATAAAAAAATAACCTCGAAGGCTAAGGCGGGAGCTTGCTTCGCTTCGCTCCCGCCATAGCCTTCTAACCTAACCTATTCAAGTCGGTTCTACCCAGAGAGGTCTTGGTCGCTCGCTTCGCTCGCTCGCTCACTCATATTTATATCATAATATAGTATTTATCATATAACCCTTATACTAAAAGATAATATGTATTATGTTGTATTGATTTTATTATTATTGATGTATCCTTATTCTCCAAACGATAATTTCGTAGAATTTTGTTTCACAAAAATTATTCACAGAATATTGAGTTTCCCACGACTTTGAATACTGTTGTCGTTAAAATGAAATGCTATGAAAAAATACACTGACCAAACAATATTCGTTAAAAAATAATTATATTGTTTGATAAGTTTGTGTAATGAAAAAATAAAATTACAAAATTCATTGAATTGATTTTCTGTGGAATTTGTTTCTTTCAAGTAAATAGTTTAAAAAAATATATATTCGAAGCAAAAATACAAGGACCAAATAGTATATGAAACATTTTCTGTGAAACAAAATTCTGTAATTTTTCTGTCTGTAAAACAAGGGGACACCACTCTAAGATGGGTTCAGAAGCCTAAAGTCAAATGACCAGCATTACCTGTGGTAGTAGGTGACAGCGATGACAGCTGTATCGTAATTTTGAAATTACGTTATCGAATATTGTAAGGTAACGAGATCCAAATTTGGAACATCTTCCAAAATTAACAGCTGTCATCGCTGTCACCTACTACCACAGGTAATGCTGGTCATTGTCTACGGGTTTTAACGCATAATAGAGGACTTATGATATGAGCGTAGATAAAATAAAATACGATAGCAAAAGTGGTAAAGTCAATGCAGAATAAAGCTCCTACTCTAGAACATATGCCATAGTAAACAACGTTCATTAAAAAAACGTGTAACTACATAATCTCTCCTACAACAAACTCCCCTAAATTTAAACCGGAAGTGTTATCGCGCTTTTGTCGGCTAAAACAATACGTTTCCTCCTCGAAAAAGCGTTCACACGTCGCACGCGCATACTTATGAGCTTTTGAAAGCTTTTCGGCTGCGCTTTGACATGCGGCAGCTTTAGCGGAAGTGACTTACCGTGCTTATCATTTTTAAATTGGGCTTTAGGATGTATTTTAAACGAGGTTAATATGATGATAAAAGACTGTTTAAAAAACTCTACTACTTATTAAGGGCAGAGCCGCGGGGTATTAGATAGCTCTACAGCATCAGAATGGGTTTATATTGATTAGCATAATGCTGGGTTCCTAGTGAAAAAGGTTACAAGTCGAGTTAACTCGTAATAAAAAAGGGTATATACATGAACGGAGTATACTAGACTTAAACCCTTTTTCACTTGATCTTCAGAAGACATATACCCTTTTTTACTAGGACCCCAGTGATTGTTTGTCCTAATGTATTGTACGATCGATAATAGTTTTTTACAATTAAACAGGATTTTTTCGAAAAGGTGTTCTGATAAAAAACATTCTTATAAATAGAGGTTTGTTTCAAAAGTGTACTAATTTTTTTTCTTTTAAATATTATTATTGATTAAGAAAAACACTGAATTTCTGTTGTATTTAGTTGTTGTGTGGCGGTATATTAATGACCCATGTTAATTTTCCACCCTGTGACTAGCAATCAAATTGCAAACTCCTCAACTATTGAATCAAAAGTCATCGTTAAAGATCGTTGGGTTTCGAAGATTCAACCAAAAACATGCGAAAAAGGTGTCATGTTTGAAAAATAAAACTGATGAGGTTTTTGTTTCTAATAATTTTTTCATGTTTAACAGTCTCAAGAAAATAAAAGTTTAATATAACCAAAGAACAGACGCATAGGCGTTATGATTATTGAGATCCGGGTTATGGAACACAACAGACGTTATGTGTAGTGTGTGTGTGTTAAAGCAGAAAAGCAAATACCATTTCACTGTTGTCCAACTTAGCACATCAGCGCGCAACTATGTACCCGTAAATTTAACCTATCCTAGGTGATTTAGCGTGCGCGTACGCAGCCGCGACGTTTTTTACTGAGCATGCGCTTGTACAGCGAGGAAATTGCCCACTTACCGGTGATTGGTCCTAAATTTGTTCTTTAACCGGTGATAAATGTGGACAATAAAATACTTCGGAACTGTGTTGATAGACGAGTGATCGAGATGGATGGATAGGTTTAAAACTTTATGTTGAGACTAGCGATTCGCCCTCGCTTTGCTTTAGTTTAAACCGAATACATTTCAGGGCTGAATAAATAGTCTGTGTTGGGTTACGTTAGGTTCATATAAATGTCGTGACTTTGAGTTTTGTATAAATAGTAGAGATGGGCTGACTAGTTGACGATTAGTCGGGAAAGCCGACTATTCGGCATCATTTCTAGTCGGGGATTAGTCGGCGACTAATCGGCGAATAATGCCGAATATTCGGCACTTTATTGAGTATAGGAAATATCGTCAAAAAATGTCCACACACGCGATTTTCTTTTCGACATAGTTATAAAAAGCACTAGGTACTTCGTTTTAATACTATGTTCTAATTGTTTTTCTTGTCGTGCAGAAAAAACGTAAACAAAACTGCTCAAAGGTAGGTAACAAAGCGCGACGGACGAAGCAAAACGAACGTTTCCGAGTTCACCCAAACTTAGCAAAATCCTACGATCGGCATTGCTGACTAGTCGGCCGATTAATCGGCAAATTGAAAACCGATTAGTCGGCCGACTGTCCATTCGTCAAAATCCGTAGTCGGCCCGTCTCTAATAAATAGCATATAGGGTGACGGCACCAATGATGGACATTTTTAACTGAAAGGCACCAGTAATGGACACTTAACTCTTAATTCAAATTGTATACGGACTAAAATTGATTGTTATTCATTTATTGCAAAACAAATGAATAACCCTTATCTTCTGTAAAATAAGAATCAAGTGTTCATTATTCGTGCCTTGTCCATTACTGGTTGCATCACCCTAATCGAGTCAACACAGCGTGCAATATTTATATTACCTATTAATCTTTAAGATTAGTGAAAACGAAAGTTGAAATATGAGTGAAAACATGAAAGTTTAATAATGAATAATAACATTATTCTAAGGAACAGTACCCACATCGAACCGTACCGCCTTTATGTAAGCAACTTGACTGAAGACTTAATTAATTTTTCGACATTGAAACGTGACGAACCGTCGTCGTGACGGATTTCGGCGTCGTGACCGAAAATGTCATATCGTAAGTCACACGAGGCTCATAGATGAATATTGATTCGATGACATACAGACAGATTGGGAGTATTAATAATTCAGTTAGCGTGCGACTTATAAAAGGTATGGAGCAATTGTGTGGCTTGCTATCGTCAGAATGAAGAAGCTCTCACGGTACTTAAATACTTTCGTTAATAGACATAGTTTATATACTTGCGAAGAGCATTGAACATTGTCTGGTCTTAGAGGTATATGTGGTGAACTTAGAATTTGACCGACCACAACTGACTTAGAAATTAGTCTTCCTTTTTCCATAAAATATATTTTGTTACCTGTGAATTATACTTTAGATAAGGGCAATCTATTTTTAGAAATTATCAACAAACAAGTTTTAGATCGTGTAAATGAAGCTTTTTCATATGACACCTTAATCGAGATCCAATTTCGAATAATTGGATAATTATTTTTCATGTGTTTTTTTATTAAATGTATGGAAGTAATTATACAACAGTGCCTTTTAAGTTGAAAGCTTTTGTAGATGCTGATAAAAACAGCTGTGATATGTATACAGGGTGTCCGGTATATAGTGGACTACCTTTCAGGGCTGAATAGCTCGGAGTATTAAAAATATGATAAATCATGTTTAGTAAAAGACGCAAGGAAAACCAGATAACTCAACTTTTCAAAATTTTCGAAAAGCTTTACCCTGGTTCACCATTTTCAAAGCCACGACCACAGTTATTCGATTTTTTCAGTTGCGTTTGCTGTGAAAGAAAGCTGATAAAGACTTTTGTTTAAGACCCTAATAACGAAATTAATAAATAATGAGCAGTTTTTTTTAAATTTCATGTAGACAAGGACACCCTGTAGACAGACAGACACCGAAGTTAATCTAGACTGAGTGCGGAAAGGGGCAGACTGAAAACCAGCGCTGCGAAGGCTCGAGGCTACGTTACTGGTCTTGGTTGGCAATAAATACTTTTTATTCTTATTCATAAATCTATAAGGGTTCCTTTTTACCATTGTTGTACAAAAATCTGAAGTTTCGCATTTGTACTCTATTGTCAATTCTATATAGTCAGATTTCTACAGTCAATCTCAGTGTACATTTTATCTAGATTTCCACTAAGCATGCCATTACGCTAGTCGTGGCATTAAACTGATCCTATTTATGTGTGTTTGTGTGTGGCATTTAAAATACCCATAGAAATACCTGGATTCTCACTATCTCCATATAAAGGTAAAAATCAAACAAACAAAATGCAAAATTCTTCGCATACATTACAAAAACGTGGAGTATTGAGTTGTCATGAGGTCGCCAAATGCAGTTGGAGATGCATCTACAAAATAACATTTTGAACCGTGTTGTAATAGAATTAAAGGTTATTAAATCTGCATGTGTTACGTGGTATGACCAATGCCATGCTCATGGTCATGAACCGTGAATGTACGCAACATAAGTGTGGGTTATTCCGGTCTGATACCCAATATTTGATCCACTATAAATAAAATACTATAAAATAGATGTTTTAAGTTTAACCGTCGGTGTGTATCTGTGTATTTGTTTATCTGTATCATCGTAGCTCCCAAACGGATTGACTTAGACGCGGGTTTTATAAGAAAGCTAATTAAATCAGAATGGCTCTTAGGTAGATGTCGTGGAATTACTCAATACTCAATCATCTATTGCATTCCACAATGTTAGTTTACAGGATAATATGTTTTTTTTAGTTGTTAAATAATAGAATATATTGGTTATAGAATTATCAACAAGTTTTTAGAGATGTTTGTAATTCTGTAGCTCTGCCTACCCCACTCTGGGAACGAAGGCGTGAGATTATGTATGTGTATGTAAATAATACAACTTAATTGTGGACCCTGTTGGACACCGCAAAATTCGTGAAATCAGCTCTGAAAGAAGATACCGCCATTATATGGGGGTTTTATGTATTTTTTTACTAGCTTATTGGAGTGTCCCACTACTCCCACTGCTGGGCAAAGGCATATCTCAAAGGTAGTTCCGGCCAGTTGCAGAGGAATGCGTCTATTATTTAAAAATTATTTCATCTTTATAATAATTCTAAATGTTACAAATTATGTTCATTTCCGATCGGATCCCCATGCAGATCCTTAACTTATATTTTAACTTAAAAATAGACCTCGGCAATTAATGTGATATTATGTAAGCAGAAACGACTAAATGCACTTTCTTTTTCTATTTTTTCCATGTTATTTTCCTGTCTCCTTTGTACTGAGGGATCTGACTAGAGTAACAAATTGTTAAGTGGATGACACATGAATAAAAATGTAGTCTAAGGGCCGTATTAATAAACTCATCTTGGTGGAGATGTCAATCACAAGACACGTCACAATGACCGTTTTCTATGGGTTGACGTTTACTTTGACGTCTCTCGAGATGGGCATCTCAGTCAAGACGAGTTTAGTAATACGGCCATTAGGATTGCAGTTTTGAGATTGTAGTCTTGAAATTTCAAATGTCTATGGGTCTCAGATCCCACTTACCATCAGGTGGCCTGAGTGCTCGCGAGCCTTCTCCTTGGCATAAAAAAAAGAAATAATTATCAACAGGGATCAGATTATGAGATCGGTCCGGAATAACCCAGTATCAGCATGTATAGTTTTTTTTGCGATTCTGGACTATATTACATCAGGTTAGATTTCACAGTTGAGTGCATACGGGTTACTTGCGGGTTAATTGCGGTTTGTTATGTTATGGCGTATTCTGTTTTTGTGATTGAAAATTAAATTGTTATTAGTGTGAATGAATGAAATGGTGATGTCGTTATAAAAACGTTGATTCACACTTTAGTGTAAATTTAGAGCGAAGTTAATATGACACGACTTTTTTAGTAAGTGTTTTTTATCTCCGGAAGATGAGATGTGTCTGAGTCTAAGAACGAAAAAAATGATTTTGAGCTTTTATATGGTAAACAGAAAAATATAAAAGAGGAATTTGCTTTCTATAATAGAAAATAGAAGAGGAGTTGGGATAGACACGACCTTTCTTTAATATCGACAGTTCATTGACTTTTGAAGACATTGAAGTTTTGTAAATTTGACATTATACCTAATTTTTCGTAAATGAGCATGCTGCATGCTATAATGCACGCTATTTGTACGCCGTCAGGCAAAGCATAGTGAAACGAATTAATCTATACTTAAGACCTTCGTAAACCTATGTTTGACAAATAAATAATTACACCCTTACTTTTTTTTTTGTAATAGTTATGGCGTCTGGTTGCCGCCATATTGAATTTTGATCACTGTCATATCTTTAGTGACACTCACAAGATTAAGACAAATCTATTGACATAAGACTCATCGAAATCCACGCGTTTTGTTTCTAGAGCGCCACAGAGTAACAAACATACATACAAACATTATATAGGCTCATAAACACATTACCCTTCATTGCGGCGCAGTCGGGTAAAAAATAAAAATGGTATGTCCGTCTCGCTGGCCCTGACGGGGCGTGTCCGTCAGTATACCATTCTTCTTTGTTTCACTAATTACTAAAGATAATGGGTTGTCCAAAACTGATTACGTTTTTAATTTCTGGCTACGACTAGATGTCTGAATATAATTAAGGATGAGAGTGACGGGTGATAGAGGTAAGGATTGGATGAACTTTTTTAGAATGATTGTTAGCGTGCCGTACCCAAAGCGCAAATGGGACCGTCTGTCTGTCTGTCAGCGGGCTGTATCTCATGAACCGAAATAGGTAGATAGTTGAAATTTTCAAACTAAGTATTTCTATTGCCGATATGAAAAAAAAAATCATTGGCCCCCTTACATGAATCATTATTAGTATAAAAATAAATGACCATGAACACTTTTATAGACACCTTACAGTTGACCTTACATGACCTTAATTTAAATAAAATAAAAAAACCCACGCGCACTAAAATCATTTAAACAAACAATAGTTTTAATTAACACAAAAGGTGAATTTGAATATTTTTCTAATAAACCGTTTTTCACGCCACATCGGCCGCCATCTTGATAAACAATTTGTTTGGAACACCGCTGCGCAAGCGTCTCTAATGGTCTCAAATTGTTACTAATTGGTGTTTTATTTTACAATTATTTGTGGTAAATAAACGGTTTATTGAATTATCTATTTGTAAAAATGTATGGATGGTTTGTCCCAGGTAAATTATTAAAAAAAAATGTTATACACGAAACCTTATTCTAACCAAATCGCAGGTATTTTTACACGACTGCCCAAAAAAGGAGTGTAATATTTTCAGGGTTCATGTATGTATGTACGATTCTTTATTCCACCATAACTTCTAAATGCCTGAGCCGATTTAGATGTGTGTGGTATCGTTAAAATTATTTCACAATCAATGGTAAAATGACCATTATTAACATAGGTATATCGACGAAAATATAAAAATGCAGGCGTATTTTTAAAGCTGGCTTTTCATTTAGCTATTATTGATTAATCTGAAATACTGACTTGGCTGTTTGGGACATTTGAAAATTCCGGCAAAATATTAAAAGACCTATGAAACTTTTAAATGTTATAAAAAATAACGCCTAGTTTTTATACCTGTATCGTTTTATTGTTCGGTAATTACTGGTACAGTCTGACGATGAAGAAAATCTAATATTATAAAATCCATTTTCTTGGTATCAAAAGACAAATTCATGATAATAACTCACAAATGATATACCTCCACACATAAATCTCATGAAACACAAACAAAACCAAAAACCACGTAATTAATGTTACCCTCCTAAACCGCACAGTGGTTTCACACTAATCGCTTTCCGGACAAAAAACGATTTTAATTAAACAAATCCAATCCAATGAAATTCTGAAGCCGTTCAATGTTGAGTGTTAATGGGTGTCGGAACCGACCGGTCACTGACGTGGGCCCACCGGGCCTTTGTCGAGATTAAAGGAAACTGATAAGTTGTATTTAAACTTCTTCATATTTTATGGCACCCTTGACATCTGTTTGGAGTTCTAAAAGAGATATCTACATTTGTAAAGCTACTGTTGTCGTTAAAAACAATTTATTTGACAAAAGTTACGATCGTTACTTAATTCGGTGTACGACGTACGTATTACTTAAATGCTTTGTAATGATTTATATATTCTATTTTGTATATGTAGGTATATTTTTTTACAATTCGAACACAGTGTTTTTAGCGTCAATTTTATGTAATCATGACACATTAAATAAAAAGAAAAGTTGGATCATAATGTTATGTATCAGCTACATGCATTAATCACGGTTGTGATTATTTATTTTTAGTATTGTTAGGTTTCCTATAAGTATTATTAAAAATGTCAACAGTAACGTTTATACATACATTAAGCTCTTTGAAGGTAGGCTTCCGTACCTGTCCACACCTAACAAAACAAACAAAATCACCGAACCGCGTGACTGCGTAACGTACCCATAACGTATCAAGTTGACAGCTCGCGAGGGCTCCTGTCAAACTAACGCACAGTGGCACCCGCCAGCAACCATGCAGACAAAAACGAACAAGTATGAAATTAATCTTACACTCGTGACAAGACCACACGCTGTCTCATGTGAATGTAGCATGTATGAACAGGATAGCATACTTAGTTGCTCAAGTAAGGTGTATTCTTCGGATATCATAAACCTAATGTAACCTGAGGACTTAATAGCCTGACGCACAGGCCCACCGGGCATTTATCTCTTGAAATCTAATACGAGATGAGATTTTTTCATGACTTTAATTAGACAAAAAATATAGTGTTTTGGCTTCGCTGGATAGATGTTAGGTGGCAGTGAACGATGTAATGATGCGTGGTTAAATTAGATTACGTATGGTAATATTATTTATACTCGTGCTTGGAAGGTACAAGGACTTTAATTGTTATGCCACTATGGAACCCTGTCGCATAACGTTACTTCTTACCTTTTTGTGACTAAGTTCATTAAGACGCATTAATGAACTTAGTCACATTACATTACTAAAATTGATTTTGGCTGTTTTAAAGTTATATTTGCAGGCACCTTATCGTGAATTATGGTTTCTTCAAATGGGTTTTTCGTCAAGCCTCGTTTTATTTTCAGTTAAAAATGAGGATGGGCATAAGCGATATTTTATCTGATATCTATTTTAAAACTATGCTACTATTTTTCATGGCGGGAAAATTCAATGGCGGGATTAGAATGTCATAAAAACATGTGGTTATGTTTGAGCTCTCCCAATGTCTTTATGTGGTGATAACTTTTTTCACACAGGGATTTGGGAATATCCGCTTACATAAAAGTTTTATATTATTACGTAAAATAACCTATCGGGTGACATATCGTTTATCATTATTGGTTACATAGGCTGATTTGCCCATTCTCCTTCACTTATTGGTTCATTTCATGATTAACGTACGTAACGTTAATTTAGATCCACGCAGTCTTTAAAGCATCGAGTGAATGTGGTATATCAACGTAGAGAAATCATTTTCAAAGCTCCTCGAATATTTCTCATTCCCCAGCGGCCACACACTGAGCGGAATGTGGTAGCAAGTTAATTATCGATTTAAAATAAAAAATCGAAGCGTATTTGGTTCGCTTACTGGGTTTAAGTGCTATTCAATAAGGTATTATCCATCTTAAGATAGCCCTCGACATCTTATTAAGGTAGTTACGGAATTTTATAATAAGGCTTAGTTTGGATTGTTTGAAAGGCTTAATAAAATGTGAATATGTTAAGTAATAACTTGCTCTAACTGATACTGCGCGCGTGAATTCGGTTAAGGCTTATTTTATAATGACACTTGTGTTATATTTTTTACGTACTGTTCTATTTCTTGTATCAGATCGAGATATCACTAAAATTACATACATAGACTTAATTAAAAACGTGTTTTCATCCTTAAAAAAAAATCAGGAATTCAGAAATATGGGTTGTTTTCAACGTATAGGTGCGTTTTTATTCGAGTGGAACTGAGTGAAGACAAATAGATCTCTATTTATGAAAGTGACAATTACATGTACGTACGCAGGTGACAATATAGTGTATGTCTACTAAGAGGTTACCCTTATCTGGCATAATATTTATTATTCAAAATACAATTTTGCATTAAGATATACTTGGCATAACTATCACTTCCCACACTTAACATTTAGCAGGTTAGGTAAGGTTAAAACTGCGACTCGAACAGAAACGAAACGGTGCCAAAAAATAGGTTAGGTTAGGTTAGAACTGCAACCCCAACGTAAACAAAACTGTGACAGAAATTAGGTTAGGTTAGGTTAGAACTTTATGCCACCTAAACATTATGAAAAATGCACGACAGAATGCCAAAGTATGATTTAGTATTACAAAATAATGCAAAGTGATTGTTTGCTGAAGGAAACTATGCGACAGGTATTTCTGCCAAGTAACATTATGCAAAACAAAAATATGACAGTAAAAAATCTGCAGCACATTAGTAAACCCTACTAGGAACCCGTTAGTTCAAACGACTTATAAAAAGACTGAACGTCTACTCCATCTTGCCAAAGCAAGAAAGAAAGATAAGTTTCCACATATGCTAGAACGTGTCATGATGACTGCCACAAAAAAGCTGACTCAAAATATGTTGAAAATGTGGACGTATGTGTTTTGTCTGAAATACCTAAGTCTTAATTAAATTAATAAAGAAAAGAGCACTAGTCATTTGTTTCAAGGATTCCAGCCCACCCGGAGAGAGGTGTGAGTATCGCTGTCACTGTCATCTACCAGACGAGAAATAAAGATAGTGAATACGTGACTAGCTATATAGGGATTGGATTCCTTCACGAAAGATATGTACTCGACGTTACTTTTAATTTGTTTCTGGAAATAGGGTGTTGTCGATATTTCTGCGAATGCTAAGCTACTGCTACTATAAATAAATGCGTAATAGTGATTTTGACCAGAAATCACAACAAAAACACCACTGTCTGGTATTTTAGTTGAGGATTGTGAAGCTAAAACTTACCATATAAAACGCGATAAAGTTTTTCTTCCCTTAAACCTGGTCTGATTTTTACGAATTTTGAATATGTTGTAGATGGGTATGGAATCTCTAATCGTAATTTGTCCTAATACATCGTTTGTCCGAATTTTCGTTTATCCTAAAGTCATTTCCGCTTAAATTTTAAAACTTTTCAGTGTTGTTATAATACAACCCTAACTTAACAACAGATATAATTGGAAAACTTTAAAATTTACTTGACTCAGCTGAAAACCAGTTTAGAGCAAATTAAAATTCGGACAAACGATGTGTTAGGACAAATGTTGTTAGGGATTCCGAGGAACACCGGTTGTAGATATTATGAAAAAATTGGTTTGTACGTTTTCCTAATATGGTACTCTAGGGCACATTAATATATTATTGCGTAGGCCCGGAAAGTAGGAGAACAACGACGGGGACGGGTACAAACGAGGTGGTTGGTGGGCCGAGCCTTGGCGAGCCATATATATTGTTTTCCCAAGCAATACGAGGAAATGATACAAACGCTCATCTTTGTAAAAAGCTTGCGATAAATTCAGATTTTTTAAACTATATATTAAGTTTCACGCACAATGAGCCGCCGTAGGCCCCCGCCGCCGCTCAACACTGCACCCATTCACAAGTAGGGTGTATTGGATTTTTTTCATAGTCCTTACGATGTTATATGCAATAGAGAGCATTTTTAAATCAAATAACACAGCGGATAGGAATGGGTTTTCATACATTTATTTTACTCTTAGGAAGAAAATGAGGCTCTTTCCGTCTTCGTTTTTCAAAGTAAAAGCCATCCTTTCCGAACATGTTTGAGAAAAGGTTTTTTTCCAATGAAAAGAAATAGACCCCTATTTAGTATAGCGGAGTAGGTACTATCGTCCTCTGGTTATGTAATAATATTTCGCATTGATACTTAAATTAAAACCAAAAAAACATATCGACGGGCGGTCGCCTAACTATATAACTCATTAATTACGAAAAAAATAAAACTGTACACTCTCCCAAATACTTATCGTATTAGTACCAAAAATCACACACGATTGTGGGCTTTACAGCACTAGTCTTACGTGTGATAATAGTGTTTAAGTTCTAGCAGGTAAGGTAGCAATATTTTTTGGTGGGTATTCATAATTAAGACACAGCAGGGGGTAATGGCTTCATCCGCGTCTTTGTAAATCGTCGCAAATTATTTATATTTTTTATGATACGCCTATATTTATGGAAATAATTTAGAAAAAGTCGGTTAATTACTGTGAAGGTTGCATAATGATTTTAAAGTATGGTACTTTAAAATCGTTATGCAACCTTCACAGTAATTAAACGACTTATTCGAAGTTATTTCCGTACTTCGTTAAAAGATAATAACGCAATCAAGAAAAGCAAAATTTATTGTATCATGTTTCAAATAATAATATGATTAATAGGCTGCCTCTTAAGCCCTAATACTGGAAATATAAAAAAAACATGACCCTCCTTCGGGCAGTGGGGTAAAGTATGGGGGTGCTTTTGATGATCCAACTTTTTATCCAAACGCTGAAGCTATGGTGGTTACTACTAGTTGAAAATATTGTAATTCCAACTATCACCACGTCAAAGTTTTTTTCGACAACTTATAAAAAGTTTCAACTGTAGCGAAAATGTGAAAATGAAAATGAAGTTGTTAGTGCTCTAAATGCTGTAAATTATATATACAGGAGGACTTATGCCTGGCATCCGCATTTATTTTTTACAAAAAAGCTTTAAGTTTATTAAGCAAAAACACATTTTAAATTGAATCACGTTGCCAATTTTACTCCGAACAACGACCCTTATTTTTTTAAACTCTTTTTTGCCAACGTATGCAATCATTTAACATTTCGGCACAGACGGTTCTTGCAATAGTAGGTATGTAATGATATTCAATAGAAAGTAACTTGGAAAACAATAAAAAAAAATACGGCAAAGACACAGTCAAACGAAGTTTAGTCGCAAATGAGTGCAAAAACTATATTTATCATCTCTAAACGCTTAATTTGTGAAAACGCCAGTCGCTGTAATTTAAAAATATACGCCATTTTAACGACCACCATGTTGTTTTAATCAAGAATACATCTGTCATGTGTCAATGCCCAACTGTCAACTTTATATCATGGTAAATAAAGTGCGTTTTTGAAAAGTTACAGAGAACCACAGATTGTATAATACTTACGTACTTTTTAACAACTAGAATTATCACTAGATGGCAGGTCGTTTAGAAGAGCACCTATAATTGCGGTAGATGGCGAAGGAGGCTTGATCATATTTTTTGTCTTTGTCATTCGTTAGGGAAAGGAGTGAGAGGTTAGTTGGTTATTAGTATTTAACTGAGCTTTAAAGGTTATAAGACTAAGTGTAATATTCAGTTGACGATGATGTTAAGTAATAAAAGTGTGAATATTCATTAAATTTACTGTTTCTGTGTCATCACGTTGGTCGTAAAAAAAAAAAACATTTTTTTTTAATACTTATTTTACGAGTTAGGTATGGATCTCGTTAAACATATAATCTTTCAACACAAGAATTGTTTAAATGACTTAATCAAAAATTATGAATATTATTAATTAAAACATAATTACAATAAAATTTAATGTATCAAGTCTTGTTTATTTGTCAACTAATTAATTATAAAGTGTTTTATTATTATTTATGCAAATGTATCGTGTATATTAATTAACTCATTTGCTGAATCAAGTTACAACTTTAAAGTTAACTTGTGTTAAGTTATCTTATATCTTATCGTTTTCGGATACACTTCGGCCCTATGGGATCTTTTATGTCCTCCTCCTCTTTTTAACACTTAGTCCTGGCTGCCTCTCTCTCTCTCTCTTTCCTGTTTTTTAGTGGTGATAGGACCTTGTGCAACGTCCGTTCAAATCGCTAACACGATCGTATCCTTTAACCTACCGTCAAGCAGCAGTGTTCGCATTGTTGTGTGGGGATAAGCCAACCGATGAAATTACTGGCAAAGAGGCATTCCATAGTTCTTAAGGTTGGCAACCCATTGCAGTCATAGGATTGCTGTCTTAAGATTGTAGTCTTGAAAATGCATATTTCTGTGGGGCAATGATAGGCCCCAAAGACATGCATATGTATAAAAAACGTATTGTAGGCTGTACCTCTAAAGGACGTAAGTATATAGAAGGAAATTCAGGTCTAAATAAATCAGTGGATACTCGATCATTGACTTCTTCCATGGTCTCGCGTGCATCCCTCCTTATGGTCTAAGATCCGAACAGGAGACGATTTGCACCGGGCTGTTTATTCGATGAAAAGTATTTTATATCAAATTTAATACGCTAAATAATATGTGGTGAATAGGTAGGCTGAAAAATTTCAGTCCAGTACTTACATCATATTTTATTTTACTAAAACCTAACGTTTGCATATTCTATAGGCTTCATACTTTTGATTGCTATGTAATTTGTCTATTAAACACGCTATTGCAATTTTTTAAAACAAAGCTATTTTTTTTTTTTATGTACTGGACTGAATTGTTTCAGCCTACCTATTTGCGATATATTACTTAGCATATTAAATTTGGTATAAAATACTTTTTATCGAATAAACAGCCCGGTGCAAATCGTCTCCTATTCGGATCTCCTACTATTAAAGTATGCCGCGGTGTATAGAAACGAACGAGACCTAAATTTCAAATTTCAAATTTCGAAGCCGTACAAACTTTTCACCCGAGAAAATTTCATTTTTCAGCAGTGATCGGGATCAAAATATCCCTTATTTGTTTTCTTGTATGAAATTGAAAGCTGTCACAAAGAAATCAGCCGTAACGAATAGCACCCAAAGTGTGAAACCAATAAAAAAGAAAACCCGCTCCGAAACTCGTCTCAAACAAAACAGCGCACACGCACGACCGACCGTTAGCGTTCGAAATTCGAAACTTTCATCCACTCTCATCGATACAAAAAAGCCCTTAACACAGATCAATATGATTGTTAATTGATTGACGGCAATTAGATCAGTATTCTGCTACATGGTTGACAGATGCCTTATCGCATATGTGTGAATAAAAAATGACTCTATTTTAAATACGGTAAGGTTGTTTCTTCTTGGTTAAATGGCGATAGTTAAGATAAATGTGCGAGATTATCGGAACAACATGCGTACGAGTCGATATCTCGTTAATGTGGAACTAATGGCTGGATGTATTTAGAGGTCTCTGATGGATCGCCTGTCGGTATATGTAGAGTAATGTTATATATCGCTTATTGAACAGTTATTTTTCGTTACATTTGATATGGTCGGGTGGCTACTGGGTGTTTGAAGTGGAATATGCTACATGAATCATATATCATCAAATCTTTATTGTGAGTGGAATGCAGGTTAGCAAACAAACACATAGCTGTTGTGAAGTTTTGCCTTTGAACAAGGATACACCTTTTACCCGCCGTTGTCTGAAATAATCATTTTTCTAGTGGTAGGTCCTTGTGCAAGGTCCGTCCGGATCGCTACCACCATTGTTGTGTTCCGGCGGTGTGGGGATAAGACAACCAGTGAAATTATTAAGTAGCATAGCCTCGTAAGGCCCGGTGTGCAAGGCAATTTAATTAGAACTGTGTTGCAATAAGAATAAGGTTTATTTTCCTATCTTCATAAACTGAAAATGCCATTATCGAACAAACGTAAATGAACTTTACTGCCTTGACGTAGATTGAAAGTCCCACTTACAAAGAACTCCCTGTGTGTAGTATGGTGGGCCTTACGAGCATAGAGGCATTCCATCTAAGTCCTCAGGGTTAGCAACGCATTTGCGGCCTTAGGATTACAGTCTCACGATTGTAGTCTTTAGAATGCAAATGTCTATGGGTCATAGATCCCACTTACCACCAGGTAGCCTGTGTGCTCGTACATCATCTCCATGCCATAGGAAAACCGCTCGTTTCGCCGACCTCAAATACATACGTAAGACAAAAAAGTCGTATGATTTTGAGCAAGGTTATCTTATACAGTGCTTGGAAACAATGGCAAGCACTGCATAGGCTTGTGTAATTTTGTATGGGTTTCGTGCACGTCCGAAAAAAAATATTGCCTGTTAAAAAGGAGTTCTTCGTTTTTGAAGCTATCTAGAAGGACACACGCCTTCCAGACGGATAAGGTAATGGGGCAAGGATCAAAGTTGTTGACTTGATTCTTAACAAAAAATGCTGCTCCTCTCTTCTGAATATCTGTTAAATTTGCAATAAACCTGGGACTATATTCCACTTCCATCATCATCATCATTTCGGTCGAAAGACGTCCACTGCTGGACATAGGCCTCCCCCAAGGTTTGCCACAAGTACCGGTCCTGCACCGCTTGCATCCAGCGGTTTCCCTCAACCTTGGTCACGTCGTTGTCGGTCCACCTTGTTGGAGGCCTACCCAAGCTGTGTCTTCTGGTACGCGGACGCCACTCGAGAAGTCTTCATCGCTATTCCACTTTATTCCATTTGATTGACAATAAGAGCAACAACGTCAATAACATATTCAAGTTAAATTACACAAGTAAATAACACTTTCTTCATGTTGCTCTATCTTGAAGCCCAATAACTCACGTGCTGTATTAGCATGCTAACCGGTACTTAGAGTCGACTAATTCGTGTTAGACTGACGGCACGTTATTTATTGGAATTTCTTGTTAACGCCATTCTTGGTGGTCGTAATTTATTTTACACACCTACTTACTTCTGATTTAATTTTATGCTGTTAATCAATCATTTTCAGTCATGAATTATAGTCACTAGATATCTGGAGAACACCTTATACACATCAATCTAGCTATAGGCTTATACTTTGTGAATGTTGAAATGAATACTTAATCGTACAAATGCCTCCTAGGCAGGGTTTGTCTTTACCAGCGACGCCAACCACATCGTTGACGTACAACAATATTTCTATTAAAGTTATGCCTTAACCCCCTTATTTCTTATTCTTATTTTTATTAATGGCTTTCACTCCTGTTAAGGTGTATTTCGCCAATGTCGAGTTATTTATAGACACTCCCATGGACTTATTAAAGAAATAAGTCCATGGATATCACACACGAAGACAATTGTTCGGTAAAAGAGAATTTTCTCTAATGGACTAAACAGAAGCACATGGGGTTCCACGCGCTTCTGTCACCCCCTTACTAATAAATGTTGAGTAACGGTGGTATAGCTATACAATGTTTTGTCCTTATCTGTCATTGTGACATTTGAATTTGACAGATAACGACAAAACATTGTATAGCTATACCACCGTTACTCAACGTTTATTAGTAAGGTGGTATAAGTATAAAGGCGCTGCTAACGATATTCCTCATGGCTCATTTTCTCGTGTTGCCCTCTTCTATCTATATCCTACTTAATATTTATTAGGATTCAGTGATTAAGGCTGTGCGTTATCTGTCAACAAGTTAATCAGTCGTCAGGGAGGAGTCTTATAATTACAAGCAACTTAACTGCGTAGATTTCGATTATTTTTATTCTCTCGGGATCTTTTGAATTTTCCTGGATTAAGACGCAAATTTCCGCTTATTTATTAATCCAGCGTATACGCTATCTCTATTTAAAATTTCATCCAAATCCGTCCAGCCGTTGCAGCGTGAAGGATTATCAAACCAGCACACAAACTTTCACAAAATTATAGAATTAGTAGGATAGAGGTCCGGTTAAAATCAAAAACAACGTACAAGGGTAGTTAGAAGGATAATGTAGAAGATGTAACTCTGTAACCAAATCCCTAATTTTAGTAGCTATAACACACATATCAGGCTGTTAAAAATCTCATCAAAACAGCTTACATTCTTTAATGTAATCTGATCTACATGCATTTTTAAAACCAACTTATCTGTGCAGTTATTTTTATGTCACTATTAAGAAATCCGTTTGGTTTCAAAGTTTCGCGGCCGCAATCGTAAGATGGCGCTGGCTACAGATTCTCATTCGTGGACACTCGACTTACCTTCGGCAATCCTCGGTAAATTATAGCCGCGGGCGCAGCCGATCCTTATTTATGTGACGGTTTATGTCTTCATCGTGAGATAAGAATAACTTATATTGGCTTGATTTTTTAAATTAGGTTTATGAGTAAAAGGATTATGTTTTGTTGTATTTAAAAGGGTATTAAAGTGTGGACTTTATCGACGATTTTATTTCTAAGACCAAGTAATAATTATGGTGAGTTTTTTTCATAGGCCTGACGTTTGACGACGCCTAAACCTTGTGTGTGAGCTTGCCTACAAAGCTAGAGGTCCCACTGGTCGAACATGTGGATAAAACATCCGTCACTTTGACTCATACTTAAACATAAAAACGAGAGTGACGGAGACTTTATCCACAATTTGTCACGCGATAAACGCAATAATACTAGGCGGCAATAATAGCAGTACGTTATCATATTCTAAAAATAATGCTTTTGTTTTAACTATTGTTGAAGCGAGGACCATAGTTGTGTGGGTTTACGGTCCCGAATCAAATGGATTAAGTAATTAAGAATTACTGTTTCATTATTAAAGTATGAAACAATACAATCGAATTTTGAGCCTCCTCCTTTGTTTGAAGTCCGTTAAAAAGGGCTACTTTTTCAGTATTTCTCGCCTTCTTATGAGTGGTCTCGATGTGATCCCTATCGTGAGCGCCCACGCGTGCCTTATCGTGTCTGGAGACCTAGCCATGGAAACACTGCTAACGTTTCTATTTTCTATCGATAAGAAATGTATGGAGTAGACGTCAACCGTTAAAGCAATCACGAGCTAGCTTACGTCAATCCTACATTTAGTCGGTTTTCGAAAATCGCTAACTTAGCGTTATGTTTCTTGACTAGGCTTCCTATATGCATTGAAAAAAGTTATCTTTATCGAATACGAGTATATATATAGAATTGACGTTAGCTTCCGGACCGTCGGCTTGAGTGTTTATGACAATTCTTCACATTTTAGTCGAATTCGAATATCGTTACGTTAGCGTTACGCATTTTGTCTAATTTCTTTAGAACTAAATATACGATTCTATTCATTATTATTATGAAAATACATAACAAGGGAGTGAATACTAAGATGACGGCAGATAAAGGGGTGATAGACGGGCGAGTAAGTACGCCGTACTTGGGCATTTTCACGAAAAAGTGTACCCAATTAAGGACTGTAATTAAGGAAGTTTAACTTTGTCAGTTTTCACGGCCGTCAATGTATAACTAATTTTCGTCTTAAAACTGACAAAGTTAAAGTTCCTTAATTTCAGTCCTTAATTGGGTACACTTTTTCGTGAAAATGCCCAACTCAGCCCAAGTACGGCGTACTTACTCGCCCGTCTATCACCCCTTTTAGGGGTCATTGGAAGAAAAAGACGTGCTCGTCAAACACGAATGAGTGGGATAAGGATCAGATGATGATAATTAAGTACATTCTTAAAAACTTTAATTTACATCACTTTGTTTGTATCTGGCCTTACAAGTCAATTTTGAACAACTTCCGTAATGTTACCGTAAATAGTTAGGCTGAAATTTGGGATACATAAGTGAGCCCGAAAGCAATACAACGCACTAATTTGCCGCCCAGTGTTCGCACTGTTGTAAGTACCTATATAGCGGCATTTCATCCAGGCGCGGATCCAGCTTTCAGTTTAGGGGGTGGTCATTAACTGCTGAACGCAGAAGTTCGGTCAAAGTGCGAGATAATGCCACACGACTATTTACTTTCTGACCCGTATCTACGAGTGTCGAAGGGGGTGGTCATGACGTACTTGACCACTTCATCTTAGTTCCAGGGCTGGCAATGCATTTGCAGTCTTAGGGTGCGGCTCCACTGAGGCGGAGACGAGAGGAGCGGAGCGGAGCTGTGCCAATATTAACCAATAGAAGGCGCATGCGGTCACGTCGAGCGCGCCTTGCGCACGTTAGTTTATATTCTACTAGCGACCCGCCCTCGCTTCGCTTCGGTTAAAATAAGTTAAAATAATCCAAGTTCATCTGGAATAATATACTTTTCAAATTATAGATAGGTGCATTATGCATAGAGGTTTTATTTCATGACGATTTTAGAAAGACGTCCAATTTTGCGAAATTGTGTGTTTGATGCCGTTAGATTTTAAATTCAATTCAAATCATGACAACCAGCTTTCACAGAATTTCTCTATATACAACGTTTACAGCGGACTACTCATTGCACAATACAAACAAATTTTGCCTGGAAGTGACGCGCGAAAGGGCTACATACCTCTATGGGAAAAACACTCAACACTCAGGCCTAGTAGTATGGCTGCGTCAATATTGCGCGTCAAATGTGGATAAAGCATCCGTCGTCACTCTCGTACTTATTTACGTGTCAGAAGGTGACGAATGCCTTATCCATACTTTGTCACGCGATAAACGCAGCCATATTAGGCCCACAGGTCTGAGCCCGCAACTTTGAATGTTTGACCTTGTGACTTGTAAATTGTCATTGCAGTCGTTTAAACTGGAAAGTATGGAATCCGGGGAATTAAAACGACTTTTCCATCCGCACATCCGGTCAGTATTGTGCACTCTATTATCAACGTTTTTAAATATGTTATTTGGGTGGATTAAGGTTCCGTTGTGAAATAAAAGGACACACTTCTTTCAAAACCAATTTATGCGGGACGATCCAGAAGGTTGTAAGGAATTGAGAAATTCCGTTGGGAAATGGATAGCCTCTTCCAGGTCGAGCACAGTGTCTACAGAGTAGTATGTTTGTGTCGGTGCATTGATTTTCTATACCTACTTGACTATTAGTTGGTGATAAAATAGCTCTCTCCTTAGTACAGTCTTAGAATTAATATTATTAATTTCGGAATAAACATTGTTGACTAATTATTTTACTAAAACGCAAAGGTTCTCATTTTGAAGATTAATGCTCCTATTATCTTGGGGCTTCTGTCCATTTCCTATTTTGAGCAACGACTCTGCAAAGAGCCGTTTTCATATGTGCAGACAACGAAACTCATATTTGTTTTGAGTTCTAATCTATGTTGCGCGTAATTTTAAATCTGCCATATATTCTTAAGTATTTATTTAAATAATATACCTATTGTACGGGACAATATTAATCTACATTAAATAAATGCCCAAGGTAACCAACGTATTTATCTGGATAAGGTTAAATACTGAATCGGACAGAATAGCTTCGGTAATAACCTAATACTTTAAAATAAAATCATAAACATAAAAATGGTTACTGTGAGTCAATCTTAGGAGATAGACATATGCCATCCAGGACGTTTCTCTAGTTTTTTTAGAGAACTACGATTCTTCGGTACATTATTTTGACACATCTCTTAAGGTTTAGCCAGCGTAAGCTATGTAAGGGCCCGAAAAACGATTTTTGATGGCGTGGTAGGAAAACATTGAGTTTTCTCAACTATTTTAAAACTTAATTAGAATGAAATGTACATATAAACCATCAAGAATAAATTCCCTAAATAACAGTGAAAACCGTATCATAATCCGTTGCGTGGTTTAGAAGGAGTTAGCGGAGGAACAGGCAGACAACGCGAAGCGACTTTAATTTATACTATTTAGAGAAGAGATTAGAGAAGAGATGCATCATTTTGGTTAAATTATTAGATACTTAAGTAATAGATTTCTCATCATCACATACACTCTTGAAAGTGAAAAGAAAGAAGTGGTCTCTACCTACCCATCTGTGAAACAGGCGTGATTTAATGTACCTATGTAGGTATGTCATACACTCTTTGATGCTCTGCTGACTCATTTACACAATATACAGGAACCATTAGCCAAATTTTACGTGTCTATCTATTCTCTGTTGTAGATAAAACCAATTAAAGACACTTAGAGGGCTGTTTCAGCCTGTTTCTTATATTACACTCATGATAACTTTTGAATGGTATGTCCGATTTGAATAATTCAAAAAGTAATTTACAGGTACTGATATAGCCTTGAAAACGAAATGATTTATTTGGATACGGATTAATACCAAGGTACGAATAATGGGGCCTAGTTAGAACCGGCGTTACTATTGCATATTTTAACATGAAAAAGTAGTTATTGTGACATAACTGTAATAGTTAGACATATGGTATTGTAAACATTTTTTAGAAATTGATGTCTTCTATAAAACTGTAGTACATCACATTGCTTTATTGTCAATAGTTTCCGCAGCGTACGCGATATAAGGATTTTTTTTGGTATATTTTTCACACCTTGGGGTACATTATCGAAGCTTTCATACGGATCCCTAACTTTTTTGAAAATATAATATATCCTATGTTCATCAGGGATAGTGTAGGATTCTAATGGTGAAAGAATTTTCCAAATCGGTCTAGTAGTTTCGGATCCTATTAAATTCAAACAAACAAACGAAAAATCTAATCCTTCCTCTTTATAACACCTCTAAGTGTAGAAGTGTAGACAACATAAAAATATCTTTTAATCAAAACCAAAACTCAATCGAACTACCTACCCATTTCCCTAATTTAACAATTTGAAAAGCTTAATATAAATATAAGTACCTACGTAACTAACAGGAGAGCTCCGGTGTTTGATACTATGTGATGCTGCAGGCTGTAGGTAGTAAAGGGCGAAGCGTGGCTATACGTGGCTATAGGGCCGGCGGCCAAGCGTTTCGATAATACAGATTTAGGTTGCGCGTAATTTTGAATCTGCCATATCTTCTAAAGTATTTATTTAAATAATATAGTGTAAAGGACAACTTTAATCTACATTAAATTCCCAAGGTAACCAACGTATTTATATGGATAAGAATAAATACTGAATTGGAGAAAATAGCTTCGCAAATAACCTAATATTTTTTAATAAAATTTTAAAGATTAAAATGGTTACATCGTTATTCATCCTTAGGAGACAGATATATGCCATCACGGACTTTTCTTCAGGTTTTTTGAAGAACTACAATTCTTCAGTACATTATTTTGATATATCTCTTAAGGTTTAGCCAGCGTTTGCAATGTAAGCGCAAAAAAATGTATTTATTTACGACATCACATTAGAAACCTCTAAAATTATCAGTGTTTCTGTACTATATTATGCATGTATTATACATATAAACCTTTCTCTTGAATCACTCTATCTATTAAATAAAAAAACCGGCCAAGTGCGAGTCGGACTCGCGCACGTAGGGTTCCGTACAACTATACATCTAAATAAATGTTTTTCTTAATTCTTTATTATATTGGAGTTGATTGAATGAAAGGTAAAATGCGGTTTACGATTTATAACGTATTAAAAAAAAACTAATTATTAGATCTCGTTCAAACCAATTTTCGGTGGAAGTTTGCATGGTAATGTACATCATATATTATTTTTACATTTATCATTCCCTTATTTTAGAAGTTACGGGGGGGGGGACACACATTTTTCCACTTTGGAAGCGTCTCTCGCGCAAACTATTCAGTTTAGAAAAAAATTATAATAGAAACCTCAATATCATTTTTGAATACCTATCCATAGATACCCCACACGTATGAGTTTGATGAAAAAAAAATTTTTGAGTTTCAGTTCTAAGTATGGGGAACCCCAAAAATTTATTGTTTTTTTTCTATTTTTGTATGAAAATCTTAATGCGGTTCACCGAATACATCTACTTACCAAGTTTCCACAGTATAGCTCTTATAGTTACGGAATAAAGTGGCTGTGACATACGGACGGACAGACGGACAGACATGACGAATCTATAAGGGTTCCGTTTTTTGCCATTTGGCTACGGAACCCTAAAAAACCCGCATCAAAATCCGTTGCGTACTTTTGCAGATCTAAGCATACATAAGTACAGACAGACAGCGGCAAGCGACTTTGTTTTATAATATGTAGTGATTGGTTAATATTGGCACAGCTCCGCTCCGCTCCGCTCCGCTCCGCTCGTCTCCGCCTCAGTGGAGCCGCACCCTTAAAGATGCAAATATCCATATGAGTCTCGGAGTACTGTATGCAATAAGTTGCCAGTAGCTTGAAAACTTGTTGCAATTAAGTGTCATATTTATTTTTATTTATTTTGAATTTTAATTATAAAACTTAATGGAACGGCGACAGTTTGTTTTGTAAAATAATCTGGGAGTCGCCCCTACGCTCGTAAATCGTAGCGTACGTAACGCTTCAATGGTATAAGTTTCATGAAGAATATAGAAATAGTAAAGAAGCACCAGTGTTTATTTATATAGCACTCTGTTGCTGTTGTACAGTTCACTTACCATAAAGTGGCCTGTGTACTCGTTTGCCTTCTCCACGGTTTATAAACAGGTGATTAACAAATTCTAACTACGGGAACGAAGTCACGGGCAGAACTTTTCTTTTTTAAAGTGTTTTTGAAGAAAATAGCCAATAATAACGGTGCAAAATGGCGTCGGTCGATAGTTATCTACGGTGATTATTTCTCCGCGATAGCATCAAGTCGGATTAACAGCTTTTGAGAAAGCTCTCACAGCTTTGTTTCGACTTTCGCTTTACACGCTTGCTTTTGCTCACGGCTTCGTTTGCAGTAATTCGAATGCTATTATTTTTTAACCGACATTAAAAAAAGGTAAAAGGGTACCTTTCATCTGGCATAATTTTTTTTGGCATAATCATCATTTGGCACACTCATCATTTGGCATAAACATCTTTTAGCATCTACATATTTTTTTTCTGAATCCGTATACTTTTCAGGATTATTTAAAATATCATTGCATAGAACCCATTAGGTTAGGTTAGGTTTATTTTATAACAATCCTGAAAGTATACGGTTTCAGAAAAAAAGACTGTATGCTAAAAAAATATTATGCCTAATGATGATTATGCCATAAAAAGTTATGCCAGATCAATGTAAACCAAAAAAACTGAGTAAGTACTGTGGTACGTAACACATTACGTTGTTAAGTGCTACAGTAGTGTATTTTTAATTTACTCGCAGATTTCGTCATCAAAGTAGTTCGGTTAAACCTTATACTCTTCCTTAGGTGCTATGGAGGTTGTAAGACCTCCGTTGTTTCTTTATGGTCCAATATTCAAAATAGGAACACGTGCTCCTATAGAGGTAACAAATAGCTGTCAAGAATAGATCCGGGGGTCTATTCTACCCGTGATAATAATTATTAATAATTGTTAACGGCCAACGAATGCTGAGTTGGGAGCAGACAGTGTAATTTTGTATTTTTGCGAATAAATGTCTCTTTATCTTTAATTAAGTAAATAAGAGTAATCGTATTAGTCGTTAACAATACGATAACAAGTCATAAGCTATATTGTTTTAATGAGTAGAAAAGAGCCCCTGGTCAGACTTTAAGAAGAAAATTAAAACGAGCAAATAGGAAAACTGCCCTACTAAGCTAATAAGCAGTATGCCAAATTTAATATCCAAAGCAGTTTTAATTCTCGACTGTTAGTAATAAGGTTGATATTGCAACAGGAGTTTTATCTGAGATACTGCGTTTTGGATTAGCAGGGTGGTGATTCTCTCAACAAGCAAAGGTGATCGTTCGCTCGAGTGAAGGTCCAATCGGCGAGTTTAGGTAGTCCCGACAGAGCGAACAAAACACATTTTAGCGCGTGTATTCAATTTGGCAGCATGACTTCACCAACATATAAGGCTCCCTAATTGACAATGCACGCGCTAAAATGTGTTTTGTTCGGTCGGACGGGACTACTTAAACTCGCCGCTTTTTTTCGCTCGTCCGTTCGACCGTCCGCTGTTTTTTGAGAGAATAACACACCAGGGCAGAATAGGAGGATAGGATATAAAAGGACCTCGATTCATAATATTCGTGAGATCAGTAAAATAGGCTGTTACTCCCTATTATTTTATATTAAAAAATTCGCCGTTATAACACATGTACTTCAACCTACTCGTATAATTTACGGTACGAAAACAGCTCTTTAAAATTAGGACGGATGGACCGTACTGGTACCGTTAGGGTACGGAACCCTAAAAATCATTGCTGACAAATACCAAATTTACAATCAAATCCAAAACGAAATTAATTGAATTATTACCGCTAATTTTTCCGGTTTCGATGTCGATTGTCAAATTATCTCCCGTGACTTGACGAGTAGAGCGGTCTAATAATAGGACCCCGACGTAATTGTATATAATTATCCAATGGGTGTTATTATGTAATTGGGGCTTTAAATTTGGGGTTTCTCTACTAGATACGAGTAGATGCATATTTCTTAACTAAGGTTGGAATTGTGTGGGTAAAGTTCATTTTACCTAGGTACTGTTTGCGAGTGGGGCTTACTCTACTAAGATTTAGCCCATATTGCTTCTATATTTTGCTCGTAATCATTGACGTCATCACAACTCCTACGATATTGGAGCGATATGGGCTAAAATAATGTGGAATAAAGGAACTATTTTGATAGCCTTGGGCGTCTATAATATTCTTCTATAGTTTTAGCCACCCTGCTTCTATTTATCGTAGTCAAGTTGACGTTATATTAGCTCTTACTGTCTTGTAATTAGGGCCTACTATTATTTTAAACATATTATTTTCAGACAGAAGCAAGATGATAAAAAAGATAAAGATAAAAAATATAAAAGATGTTCATTCAATAAGTAGGCTTTTTCACGTCAAAAATCTACCAGCGCTTCGCAAGAGACCACAGCTGAGAAGAAACGCCGCAAGAAACTCAACAGTCAGTTGTTTTTTAAATATTGCTTATGATACTTATTATACAGTTATAAAATTAGGTGATCTAGCATTATATAAAACAATGAATCTAACTTAAAATAAAAAATAATATTCATCCGTAGTTGAGCAGGAAAATGTGTCAAAACTCCGAATTTTCACATGAACTAATAAGTAAGTACTTAGTAGTCATAAATAAATTTTATACAAATTATACTTACCTATGACGGGCAAAAATTCTAGCAAATAGTTAACATAATGGATTCATATTTGATTCTGGATTTGCCCACGACTTCGAACGCATAAATATAGTTAATCAAATTTTGCCATGAAAAACCCTTCCATACTCAAAACCTATATGATTATTACATTTCACAGTGATCATTTACAGGATATTAGTTTAACTTAAGGTTGTAAATTATAAATGACCTTCTGCTAATGTTATTTGCGGCACTTCTTCGCAATGATGGTCTTGTCCGAAGCCTAGCGCCCTCATGTGGCCAAATACAGTTTTTTTTAAATTTATTTTATTTAATTTTGCATTCATTTAATAAGATATTAAGGTATTAATTGTTCCGTGTGGTTGCCGGGCTAGATTAGTGCCACTCCATGTCTTCCCGCGGATGTCGTGAGAGGCGACTAAGGGAATAAAGGCTTGTAGTACTGTTAGGCGATGGGCTTGCAACCTCTCACTAATACACTGGTAAACAGCTTAGCCTAATTGTGCAAAATGTGGTTACAGAATTATCAACAAATTTTTAGAGTTGTTGGTAATTTTGTAGCTCTGCCTGCCCTGGAATGAAGGCGTTATGTATGTATGTATGTCTGTCGGACACAGCAACTTTCAGCGCAGGTCCGGCCGAATCGTTACCACCAACCATCCTACCCCTTAACCTGCTGCCAAACGACAGTGTTCGCATTGTTATGTTCCGGTGCGGGAGTTAGACAACCGGGGAGATGACTAGCATTGAGGCATTCCATCTAAGTCCTCAGAGTTAGCAACGTATTTGATATCTTAAGATTGGCATCGTAAGATTACATAAGATGGGCTTCTGAGGTCACTTTATCATCAGCTAGCTGTGTGCACATTTCCCTTTTCCGTACTATAAAAAAATGTAGAGATGAGTTATCTGTTTGTTTGGTTTTCAACATAACGAACCCTAAACTAATTGTTAATCCAAGTCAAATCTATAATGATTATAGATTAAATCACTTCGATTAAGGATATAATTCATGTTAAAGTGATAAAGAATACACAGATATTTCAAGGCTGGGTAATTATGACGATGCGCTGGCCTAGTTGGTAGTGACCCTGCCTACGAAGCTAGCGGTCCTGGGTTCAAATCCCGGTAAGGGCAGATATTTGTGTGATGAGCGCCAATATTTGTTTCTGAGTCGTGGATATTTTCTATGTATTTAAGTATATATTTCCCTATTTAAGTATGTATATCCTTGTCTAGTACCCATAGTACAAGCCTAGAGCTTAGTGACTAGGTCAATTGGTGTGACATTGTCCCCTGATATTTATTTATTTATATTATTCCTGGTTTGTCTATTTTTGTTTTTTGACACTGTCACTAAAAACAGAAGTAACATTTTCTCAACGAACTCGCATCTGACAATTGCGCAGAAAAACAAAACATTTAGTCTTGGATCTAGATTTAATACTGACTGTGAAAATGTAAATGTCACATTTCAAGGAAAAAACCAAGGAAGGAAGGAAGGTTCTTGAGTGGCGTCCGCGGACCGGGAGACGAGCTGTAGGTAGGCCTCCAACAAGATGGAGTGACGACCTTGTAAAGATCGCGGGAACGCGGTGGAGGCGAAAAGCACAAGATCGGTCTGAGTGGAGAGCCTTGGTGGAGGCCTATGTCCAGCAGTGGACGTCTTTCGGCTGACATGATGATGATGATGAAGGAAATAAGACAATATTAAGAGGTGCTCAAATTGAACTTTTAGGATTTTTCCAGAAACAAAATTAATAACTAACTTTCCTGCCAACTTTTGTCAAACACTAATGATATCGATCATAATCATCATCTTTGCTGCTTTTTACGGCTACGGAGAATTTCTATACATGAAAATAGATTTAAAGTTGCCAAAGTGTGCAATCCTGACATACGAATACATACTCATACATAAACTCACGCCTCCATTCCCAGAGTGTGGTAGGTAGAGCTACAGAATAACCAACAACACAAAAAAAAATGATTATTCTGTAAGCACATTTTGCACAATGAGGCTAAGATGTTTACCAGCGTATTAGTTACAGGTTGCAAACCCATCGCCTAACAGTACTACAAGCCTTTATTCCCCTAGTCGCTTCTTACGACATCTACAAGAAGACATGGAGTGGCACTATTCTAACCTGGCAACCACACGGGAAAAATTGCAAGGTTTGTAAAATGAAACTATACTATACAAGCTTCTGCCCGCGACTTCGTCCACGTAGATATCTATTATCGTTATTACCCCGGAAATTTTATATTTAATTATTTTAATTTTCCGGGATGAAAAGTAGCATATGTGTTAATTAACAAGCTATCTCCATTCCAGATTTCATCCAGATCCGTCCAGCCGTTGCAGCGTGAAGGAGTAACAAACTAACACACACACACACACACACACACACACACACTTTCGTATTTATAACATTAGTGAGTGAAAATAAAGAGCGCATTCATATAAAAATGATACTTACCGAACTCTTCGTATGCGAGTCCGACTGGCACTTATCTGGTTTTTTTACCATTTTGGTACGGAACCCTATCCCTATGTAGCAGAACCCTCCTTTCATGTTTTCGGTTTTAACGTAGATAAATTAATCATAATTATCTCTTGAACAGTATTCCTGGTTAAATCAGTCTGCCAATCTGGACTAATGTTGTAAAGTACTATAATTGATGATAATTTGTTATCTAACACTTAATAAATCTGATTATCATAATTTATCGAGGATTGTTGAAGGATATTTAACAATTTTTCAAGCAAATGTGCATTTTATTTTAGTTATCATTATGATAAGTTTCCATGTTTATTGTTAAACTATAAAGTGCTGATGTTAAGCTAGAATTGGGATAACCACGATAATCCGAAAACCATTTGGGAAAATATCTTTAAGAGACATTTTCACTGTCATATCATTTTATAGTATGGCTTGTTAGCTCAAAAATATTTAAATATCGGTCCCATCTGGCAGAAAAGGTTCCTTTTTAACCATTTCGGTACGGAACCCTAAAAATGTACTCGTAGTCTTTTGCATTGGCGTTAACTTGTGAAAAATTTCTTTGCACTGTTTTTCATTGGTCATAAACAAGATAAAAGATAGAAGAAATTTATTCAGTAAGTAGGCCGCAAGGGCACTTTTACACGTCAAGAATCTACCAGCGCTTCCCAAGAGAAGACCACTGCCGAGAAGAAACGCCGCAAGAAACTCAGCAGTCAGTCATTTTTTAAACATATTTCTTATTACAATGGTACTACTTAGTCTAGCATTATATAAAGCTATAAATATTAAATTAAATATAGTATCAAAAAACATGCGTAGTTCAGCAGGAAAACATGCCAATTAAGAATCTTACGGGAGAGATAGAGAAAAAAAAAAACATGCTTATATGTATATAAGATGGTGCGAGACGACCACATAAAAGTTTCGATATGTTTTCCTACATCAACGGTGTCCCCTAGACAAGATAAAGATTTTGCATTTGAATAAATTTTTATTGACTAAGTTTCGGGTTTAGGCCATGCATTTTTGTCTGTTAGATAGTCCTCGATCCTATAATACGCTTTAGAAATTAACGACCTTTTCAAGTAATTTTTAAGTGCTGGAAAGGGTAACTTTAAAACTTCGTCAGGTAATTTATTATAGAAATGAATGCATTGACCAACAAATGATTTATATACTTTACGGACGCGGAATTTTCGGATAGCGATTTTATTTTTATTTCTTGTATTTAAATTATGTATATCAGAATTTTTGGTGAAAGAATCTAAACTGACTGACTTTTGACCAAACCAAAATTTCACTCTGTAGACGAGGTTGGCCTAGTCGGTAGGGACCATGCCTATAAAGCTAGCAGTGCCGAGTGAAATTCCCGGTAAGGGCAAGTATTTGTAATCAATATAAGCTACTTCATAGCAGTCAATTCGGATTTACCAAGGGACGATCAACTACTGATGCCGGTTCTACTTTAGTAAAACATATCTTTGATGCCTGGGAAAAATCACTAGATGTAATTGGAGTGTTTTGTGATCTGTCCAAGGCATTTGATTGTGTTGATCATGTTACGTTAGTGCGGAAGTTAAGCTACTATGGCATCAAAAACGGTGCACTTGATCTTATTACATCTTACCTGGCTCACAGAACTCAGCGAGTAGACATTAACAGAACACAATCCTCTGGGTCATTTGTTGCTATGGGAGTGCCTCAAGGCTCTATTCTGAGCCCGTTCTTATTTTTAATCTATATTAACGATCTCCCGTATGTAGTGCGCGATGAACATGAAATAGTCTTGTTTGCTGACGATACGTCACTTATAGATAGGAAACAGGATAATTTTAATGACATTAATGTTGCGTTGTCTACAATTGTTGACTGGTTTACAGCCAACAATTTACTTTTAAATGCCAAAAACCAAATGCATAAAATTTTCCCTGTCCAACGTGAAAAGTATGAATGCGGGTAGAACAAGACTGAAGGATGAGACACTGGAATTCGAAGATAGAACAGTATTTTTAGGTGTCACTCTGGACTTGAAACTGCAATGGAGTGCGCATAATTATATCCACATTTGAAGGTAAACTAAGTTAGGCGGCTTATGCGGTAAAAGTTAAGCGAAACTTACTGACGTCGAGACGGCGAGACTTGTGTACTATAGTTATTTCCATAGTGTTATGAGCTGCGGAATTTTGCTGTGGGGAAGAGCGGCCGACATCCAAATCATCTTTGGACTACAGAAGCGGGCTGTACGGGCTATTTATCAATTCGGGTCTCGTGTTTCGCTTAGAGATAAATTGAAAGAAATCAGTATTCTTACAGTCGCGTCTCAATATATCTTTGAGAATATCATGTATGTACGCAAACACATACATGAGTTTAGGCATAACCGCGACGTTCATAATTTAAATACTAGAAATAGGGATAAGCTCGCTCTTCCAGGCCACCGTCTCCGTAAGGTAAGCACTTCGTTTGCGGGGAACTGTATACGTTTTTACAACAAGATACCATCTGATATCGTCAATATGCCGTTCAATAAATATTATTTATTTATAAATTTAAGTCTCACATCAAGCGCTGCTTACACTGTAAATGACTTCATTGGTGACCAAGATGTCTTTAAGTAGTGTCTAGTGTCTAGGATATTTACAATATTTGTACCTTGATAAACATAGCCTTTAAGCAAACTGTGTATTCAAGCACTTAATTTTATGTTTACTATTTGTATTTTTATCTTTACTAGTTCTTGTGTGTACAAGACGCTTTTAAACGAGAACACACTGTGATGTTTCTCGCAGGACAGTTGTTTCTTACAATATTCCTCGTATGTTGTCTGGCAGCATGAGCATGTCATGCTCGCTCAAGGGTCATACACATTCGCAAAAACAAAAATTGTCTCTCCTGTGGTCAATAGTTAAAGGCTTGTGTGCATATAAGTTATGTTTTTATTTGCTAGGACTACAGTAGACCTAGCGGCACTTATGAGCATGTGTGTTCAGCCAGCAAATTAGGCCTTACAAACGTTAACTTCGGGCATGTCCACAGGAGAGACGGTAACCTAAATCTGTGTATGACCCTCAAAGGTCTTCGCTTACGGCGGCGTCGTTGATCGGGTCGCCACTTTCCCGAACACATGGTTGAGAGAGGCGATGGCTGAGATACGCGTCATACTCGTGAACGGGTGCTGTTTTTGGGGTCCGGTCTGTTCACGTCTGCAAGGACTTGTTGCTCAATTAATTATTCTAGTTATAGCTTTTGACGAAGAGACCTCGTCGTGTTGTTCTCATATCCATTATTTTTTATTTAGGTTTATTGGCCTTGAATTTGTAATAAGTTTATTTTTGGTAGTTTTAAGAATTTATTATGTATTACTTTATTACCTTATTATTACTTAATGTAATTTACTTTTAAGTATTGTTGCTGTATGTTTATATGATTGAAATAAAATAAATGTTTTAAAAAACAAAAAACCGCCTTCAAAAACGCAATAAAATAACTTCTTTAACATTGTAGGCACCTAATAGGTTAGTCCAACTGATGCGGTTTTTTGTTTTTTAAAACATTTATTTTATTTCATACTTTTTAGTGATCATAATACGCTGTTACGTAGTCCCACTTCTTAGTTGAAATGAAACTTTAAGTTATTTCAAGCGCGCCGCAAGCAACGCCGCGGGAAAGTCATAGTCATATTTCAAATATTCTTCGTTATAGTCGCTCAACTATCTTAATCGAGATATCTTATCTCCACCCTTGAAATCGGTACCGTTAAGGAGTTCCGGTGGCCATCTGTGGTCTTCATCATCAGTTCCACTTCACCAAATGGTACTTTCTGAATGCAAATGCTAGATTTGTTACTAAAAATACTAAAATCGCTATATGTTTGCCTACAATATTTGAGGAGTTCCCTCAATTCCTCACGGATCCTCTCATCAGATTCAGATTTGGTGACAATGGGACCACCTCGAAAGTATATTCTATCAAACCAAAAAATATATTTTGAAATCGGTCGACAATTGACGGAGGAATCGGTGAACATACATTAAAAAAAAAACATACAGTGGAACGTATAACCTCCTCCTTTTTTGAAGTCGGTTAAAAATGACCTTCTGCTGGAGTTTCATAGGGCGCTTCTTCTCCGCAATGATGGTCTTGTTCGAAGCGCCGGTAGATTCACTCTATATTACCGACGTGTAAAAGAGCCCTCATATGGCCTATTTGCTGAATAAATATTTTGAATTTGAATTTGAATTTGTGTGTTAAACACGAGTATTTGTACGGTTGTAACTAAGTCTTGGATGTTTTCTATGTATTTAACTCTGTCTAGTACAGCCGGCCCTATAAGTAGCTGCAGACTTGTGTACCTTGTCGCTCTAAAACACCTTTAACAGATTAGTGCAGCAGTTCAAACATGACGTTAAAGTGACAAAGCACTAAAGAGTGCAGCAATTTCTACGGCTGACCGTACCTACTTCAAGCTTTATGCTTTTAGGGTAGTTCTACTAGCGTTTCAAGCGCTATCACTTTCCTTGTCGCATTATTCACCATTTCCCTGTAGGATCGGATTACCATTTTGAGTTGTTTTGAAGAATGCCTGGACTCCTAGAAAATAACCGAAAATGGTAATCCGAACCTACAGGGAAATAGTGAATAATGCGACCAGGAAAGTGATAGCGGTTGAAACGCTAGTAGAACTACCCTTTTAGTTTGGGATAAGGTCATTATTAATTGAACTCAATGTCTTCGGCCATCTCTTCCAGCAGCCATCTGCCTTGTGAAGTTCGTCGCTACACCTAGTCTAAGGACGTCCTACAATGAGTTTGCGTTCGGGAAAGGCCTATTCTCGTAGTTGACAGCTGCAAAATTATGGTTGTGATGAAAATGACATTTCTACACTTATGGCGACTCCGTCCGCAGGGGTGGTAATCAAACCTTTAACCTAAAATTTGTGCGTTTATTTGTTACTCATTCACGCTGCAACGGCTGAATGGATTTGGATGAAATTTAAAATGGAGATGGCTTATACTCCGGATTAACACATAGGCTACTTTTCATACCTACTACTAATCTACGCGGACGAAGTCACGGGCAGAAGCTAGTTCTAAATAAACCAAGTAACAAGTAATAAAGCTACCACGGTACTCAATTTAACTTATAAATGAATCTGTAAATATCTAGTTTATTACTATTTCCATCTGAACAGAACTCGTAAAGTTTAAGTACCGCGTAAGTTATAAACTCGGATTCATACCAGCTGAATTTATCCGTTGATACTCCCAGTACCTACAATTTAAGAAATGATCTTATTCACTCTGAAGTTTATTTAAATGCTACAGCAAAAGTGTCTACTTTGTAGTTAACTTTAAATTGTTCTCATTATTAACATATAGAAACATTATTATTTTTATATTAAACTGACATATATGTTGATGCTTCAACAGACCTATTGTTTGTAGTGTTTTGTTTGTAATTAATTTTAGTACCGATGCATTATTATTATTTACTACTTTATTACCTTGTAATGTTCTTTCTTACCCTCTTCATCAGGTGCCATCTCCTATCGGAGGGTGACGATCCTCATTTCTATCTTGACCTTATCTTTAGCCGCTTTAAATAATCACCTCGTGCTCCTTCCGTACTCTCTCTTATGTTTATGTTCTTTACTTTGTATCTATAATTGTCATAGGAGAGATCAATTTATTTAAACGGCCCCTGGTCTAATATGTCTGCTTTTACCGCGTGACAAAATGTGGATAAAACATATTTCACTTTTTAACACATTAAGTACGAGAGTGACGAATGCTTTATCCACATTTTGTCATGCGATAAACGCCACCATACTAGGCCAGGGTAGTAGGCAGGGTTATTTTGTTTAATGTTGACGCAAGCTTTAGTCGTTCAGGTCTATAAATTGTTCTCATTATATTTTATTACCTGGAAATCTAGTTACGTAAGCTGACTCCCTAATAGAGAGACAGGGGTGATAGATATGACATGTCCGGCGAAGGAAAGTGCGGTTACGTTATTACGTGCTTGATACGGAAAGCTTGCCTGCCAAGTTTTACTTGAATAGTCTGCGGGCAGGTTGAAATTATTCAGGCCGATGATATAAATTAGATTTATAAAAAGTTTCCCCAGAAGGCCTCACTAAAATGATAGCGCAAAAGAATGAGTCAATATCAAGGGACAATCTCACTCGAATTGACCTAGTCCAAAACTAAGTCCCAGGCTTAAACCAGACAAATGAACTGAAATGATAAACATACTTACAGAGAAATACATTGAAAACATCTAGATTACATACATACATACATTAAATAACGCCTGTTTCCCACAGGGGTAGGCAGAGGCCACTTCTTTCTAGAATATTGACGACGCGGTGGCCTAGTTGGTAGGTTGGTATTTGTTTCTGAGTCATGGATGTTTTCTATGTATTTAAGTATATATTTCTCTATATAAGTATATATATCGTTGTATAGTATCCATAGTACAAGCCTAGAGTTTAGTTTGGGACTAGGTCAATTGGTGTAACATTGTCCCCTTATATTTATTTATTTATATTTATATCAAGTAACATTTGATTATGAGCGATGAAACTTAAAGGTTAGCTGACGGAGGTCCTTACGGATTTGTTCGCTTTTGTACATACTGGGAATAATTCTGGGGACCTAGTAAAAAAAGGGTATAAGTCGACTTAACTATTAACACACACACAAACGGAGTATACTCATAGACTTAAACCCTATATAATTTGATCTTCATAAGACTTAAGTATCTTTTTCATTAGGACCCCAGAGTTTTGATTATTTTAGGTATATTAAAAATGTTTTCTTTAATATTCAAAGTGTGTTAATGTACTTTGCGCTTATTTTTTTTATAACTTTTAAACACAATCCTTCAGAAAGAGTCAAACTGAAAACGTGATCATCTACAAATTCTTAAGTGTTATAAAACTTTTAAAAAAGGACAAGCAGTAGGCATACTTTGTAAATTGCCAATTATAACGTTGGAGGAAGTCATGACGTGGCAATGCAATACGGGAACACCATAAAATTACGAATAACTTTTTTCCGAATATTCATTTGTCCGAATTTTAATTTTTCCGAAAGCTATGTTATGCTGGAGCTATTTTAGATTAAATGCATAATTTAATTGCTATACGTAGGTTAGGTTAGGTTTCATTTATAAGCGATAATAAAAAATAAAGTCTTCTATCAAAACATTGCATTCAGAATTATAAAAATTCGGTGTTTCGATCAATTCATGACTCTACGGAATTATGTAGTGTACCTAATGCAATACATATCATTTTACAGCGAGCGTGAAGGACAGAGCTACATAACTGCTATAGCTGGGTCATTATTCGAGCGTTTCAACCGCCTCACTTTTGTGGACATATTTGTGAAGATTTGGACGTATATTTTGATGCGGCTTTTGGATATTTGTTAGATTTTCAGTAAACTTAAATACCTAACCAGAAACGAAATCGAAATCTGCGGCCACTTCTACAAAAATGTGACCACTAAAGTGATTCGGAACAAACGCCCAAATAATGACCCAGCTCTATCCTTTTCTCTCAGCGTAAATTTATCTGCATAGCTATGTCGTGTTAACCTGCTAGGTTATTGACTAAGCTACCAGTTACAATGTTTCAAGATGGCAAAAATGAGGTCATAAACCTTTCCTCTTTAAGTTATTATGTAAATTACCAGCTATTTTCGCCGGTCGGCTCTGAATTAATACATTCCTGGGCCAGCGGCCATCACAAATATCCCTGGAACGCACGTAATAAGCCTCTTGCTGGCGTGACTTATAAGCTGACGCGGTTTTTTTTATATAAGGTCACACCAATTGACGTAGTCCCAAACTAAGCTCTAGGCTGGTACTATGGGTATCGGATAACGATATAAATATTCGCGCTCATCACACAAAATATCTGCCCTTACCGGGATTTGAACCGAGGACCGCTAGCTTCGTAGGCAGGGTCACTACCAACTAGGCCACCGCGAGTCGTCAAACTACTGGAACAATAGAGCCAGACCTGTAGGGCTAGACTAGATTCATAACGCTAAGTTAGCATACATGCATACATAAACATACATAATACTTTCTTCTTTCTTTCTTTATGGAACTCCAGGTGCTTAGTCTAAACATACAACTTTCGCTTCCTCTACACTTATTAACCTCTTCATACATTGTATACGTCGGTTTCGGGTGCTTTTGATTTGGCCCAACATCGCGAATCTGATCACTGTTTGTGCGCATAGGGCGTACCCTACTGACATCTCCACTCATTTTCGCTCGCTATACCTAATAAATAAATAAATAATAAATAAATATCAGGGGACAATGTCACACCAATTGACCTAGTCCCAAACTAAGCTCTAGGCTTGTACTATTGGTACTAGACAACGATATAAATACTTATATAGAGAAATAAATACTTAAATACATAGAAAACATCCATAACTCAGGAACAAATATTCGCACTCATCACACAAATATCTGCCCTTACCGGGATTTGAACCCGGGACCGCTAGCTTCGTAGGCAGGGGCACTACCAACTAGGCCAGCGCGTCGTCAAAACCTGTTTCGTAACTCTTCTTTCATCCATCCTTTCTAAATGACCAAACCATCTTAGCATACCCTTTTCGGTCTTTCTCAATACATCTTCTTTCAATCCACATAGTTCTCGAATTTCGCTATTTCTAACCCTCGGATTTCGCTATCTACATCGTACTCCACACATACTTCTCAGAGCTCTCATTTCAACAGCAATAATCCTGCTTTCATTCTTCTAAGTTAGCGATTTTCGATAAGGAAAGAAATATTATGCGTCTTGTCTCCTAAGATTCCTAATGATCGCATTAGCCTAGGACTAAGATTTATCATGGAGATATCTATCGACACGACAATCTGAAAACTATACGTAATGTAACGTAACGATTTGGACGGACCCAGCACATGGTCCTACCATCCCCCAAAAACCTCCACTATGGACAGTTTTGTGCTACTCGCATCCATCGATTAGTTTTTTTATCTTCAAGTCACTTTTCTGTTCGTCTTTCTGCCTGTCTGTATATCCGCTAGCTCCTTAACCATGCAACAGATTTTGATATGATTTTCAGCATCAGTTAGATAATTTCTTACGGAAGTTTCTTTGTGTATAATAATGAATCAATTCTGGTTTGTGGATGGGTGTTACAGAACTTACAGAAAACTCAAATAAACCGAAGCGAGGCAAGCCTCTATAATAAGCTGGGTTAAAAGTAAAATTAGAGGCTAGACATCTATAATTTCAAAATTCTTTTGCTTTTTCAAAATGCAACAATCTTTCTTTACTGGCATCGAACTTGGGATGAAGTAAGCGAGCTTCATAATTGGATTCACTGCAAACTAAGCTAACCACGGCATCATAAAACGTATCGTTATTGACTTACACCACGCGAGCAGGTCTCCCATCGAACCAGCTAACGCACCCTGAGGCATACTCCTACCACTCTACCCCCACAACCTCCAAACCACTACACAACCGAAACACAACCCATCCAATACGCGTTACCTTCTCCATCCAAACCTTAAGCCCCTTAAAGCCTCTCTAGCTGCGCAATGGACCGTATTTGACGTTAAAAAGTCGATGTAAGTTCTTGGTATTGGAGAGTATCGAAACAATAGGCCTCAAACAGGTCTTGATACTCGTCGCGACGCACGGACGGACAGAAATTGTAAACATATTATTACTTAATTAAACTTTCATGGCGGTTGTTGCACTTGATTTTATGGAATGATACCTTGTAAATGTGTTTAGCAATAAATGTTTACAAATTAGAAAGATAAACTGGTTCGTATATCTCCAGTAATTGATTTACTTATTTACATTTACATTGGCGTTTAGTATCTTGATAAAAATTGTTCCAGAAGAGCAAGATTACAGCAAATACCTCTTTTTTTTCATGAAAACTGACGTGTATTAAATATGATTCAGATAAATGTTGAAAATACCGCCATATTTTCCACATCTTTTCTTGCATGCCGCTCAACCTTTCTCTCCTCGCTTGCCATCAAAACTAAGTATAACGTGTACTTGCGAGTCAGATCTCTAGGACAACCTGTGTGCTGTTGACATTACATTTCGAATAAAGGTTGCCACGGGCTGTTACAAACGAGAACTGAGACTGGGACTCTACTTATTCCACTTACAAAAACCAAATGTTTAGTTTCACAAACCAAAACATTATTTTACTATCTTATTACTATCTTGTTGTTTTTACAATAATTATGAAGCTGATTAAAACAGTGATAAAGAGTTAGCAATGGTGCTGGTGGTCCTACGTGGAAACCCGTTGTTTCCCTTTTTGTTGTCATTATGTCGTCGTTTACATAATCATTAATAGTCATAATTTATATGTCGCTGGAACTAAACTTTTCAGAAACGTATAGATAAGACTAGGTTAGGTTAGGTTTGATGTACAAATCCTAAACGTTATGATTTGCGATAATTATAACGCATACATACATACACATATAAATACTTTCAAACCTGCCTCCCACTGGGATAGGCAGAGGCTAAGTACGCCAGGTGCACCGGTCCAAATATAACTATAACTATAAATATAACTTTCGCTTGCATTACATTCATCAACCTCTTCATGCTCGTACGTCGGTTTAGGGTGCTTTGGTCATTATTCAATACATCCAATACGTCCCCTATAGACATCTTCACTCACTCTCGCTTGCCATGCCTCTTTCGTAACTCTACAAGTGTGATAGAACATTAAGGAAACGTATGCCATATGTGTTGAATAATTTGCCCGAGGATATCCGGCATGAGCCAAATATACGTAGATTTAAGAGGCTAGTCAATAAATTTTTATTAGAGTCACTTCCATACTAGACATACTGTAAGACATAGCTAAGTATATTTATATTTAAAAAAAAAACAGATTTATTCACGGACACATTCCTGCAGTCAAACTGTTGTGACAGTTTTGCAGGGCCTTTAATATTATTGTATCATGTTGTTTGTTTTTAATAAATAAATAAATAATAATAATAATAAAGACTATATTGGTCTAAGATCCGAATAGGAGACGACCTTCACCGGGCTGTTTATTCGATAAAAAGTATTTTATATCAAATTTAATACGTTAAGTAATATATGTCGAATAGGTTGACTGAAAAACTTCAGTCCAGTCCATATATGATTTAAAAAATCTGAAAATGAACTTTTTTTTACATTGCTATTGCTTGCTGAATAGACGAATTACATACTAATCGAAAGCATACATTTGATATAAAATACTTTTTATCGAATAAACAGCCCGGTGAAGGACGTCTCCTATTCGGATCCCCTACTATATTAAACACCAATTTCTCAACTACTGTTATCAGATGCCAGATATAACAAAAATAAGCGAGGAATTCTAAGAATGTCATCGCGTGACTACAATGTTATAAAAGCCATCATACCAACACGGTCGTGGTTTCAAAAGATATCGATCGGGTTTGGAAATGGAACGTAATCGAAGATGGAATTAAGAAGTGCACATAACCACAAGTGGCCTTTAGTTTATCTTGTTCCTTGATCTTTTAGATCTTGTTGGTAAAATATTGCACATAATACGCACCCGGGTCTGCAAATCAATATCGACCCATGAAATTGATTCTGAGATAAAGCGATTTAACTGTTTTTTAATCGCGTTTTGAAAAGGAAGCTCTCAATTCGGTCTTGTTTTATTAGTGTGAATAAAACGCTATTTTTTTTTTATTTGTAAACTTTTAAGAAAAATCCATGCTTATTTGGAGTCTGTTTAATAATTTGTATAAAAATTGTTATAAAGTCAACTGTGCAATATTTGATATCAATTTATGACAAGTATTACTGTTTGTATGGTTTTTATCTAACTTTTTTTGATTAATTGCACCACTGAAACAATAAACCATCATAATTATTATAAACCAACCATTCGACAATGTTTAAGTAACGAAGTAGTTACCACCCAATCAAACTGTAAAATTAAATTTTATTCGAGAGAAGACAACTTACTCCGAAACATGAGAATAAATTATGCGGAATGTTTTCAACTCATATTTGTAGAAAATACCATAAAAAGTTGCGATATTGACATAAGCTCAGCCGGGCATTTCGCAAGATCATGTTAGTTGTAAATATTTCTGACATTGACCAAAAGCAACTTACCAGAAAAAGTATGTACCTATTTTCTACTTCATCTTTTAGAATGTGTTTTTCAGTTAGTAACGGAATACTGCGCCATACGTTAAGGCTAACCACTGGTCCCTAAAACCCGCTCTGGCTGAATTCGGCCTGAATGGAGCTGCGTCGCCGCAGGGTCGATGACTCTATGCAATTCGTCACAGCGGCGCGCGCGCAGGCTTCGTTTTGAGATTCGCTTTTATCCGCGAATTCTTCCGCGTATGCCAATTTGGTTAAAAACATTGTCGACGTGCTCAGGCTTTAATTTTTGTGTAATAAATAAAAATCTAAGTAGAAAAAAAAAGTCGATTTTTCATACATACAAATGTATCGTTTTCTGCTCCAAAAACGTTTTCTAAGACAAGGTCATTAGAATTGCAGACAAAAGTATAGATTTGTAAAATAAAGTAGTTACTGTAATCTTTTCGATATTCCACAATCGTATAATACTTTAAAGAATGCACCTTGTCAAGATTTCTTTGGTTAGACCACCAATGTTTTACTTTTAATTTAAATCCTTTGGTTTTGTTATTTTATAGAGCCGAACTCCTGGTCGTGGCACCACAATTTGTCTCTCCCCGCTTCTAGCAATAATCATCAAAAGTCGGTTTTACCTTTATTTATTGACCGCCCACACAAATCCTTATCTCGCCATCGCCTAATGTAGCGACTCCGAACCTGTTCCATCTGCGTATTATTAGGAAAATTTCAAGGTTTGCTATGTAGGAAGTATCCTAAAAACTATGTGTATAAATCCTATGTAGCTTATATAATCCGGCTTGTTGTATTATTTGATAAAAAAATATAAAGTCATAGTCGTATAACCATTATAAAGCATGATGTATGGGCCTCTTAATTAAGTGCCCACTTAACCTTTTTTTAATGCGTGGAGAAAGCATACGAGTACACAGACCACCTGATGGTAAGTGGAATCTAAAACCCATAGACATGTTCATTTTCAAGAGTACAATTCAAAGACATACAATGCATTGCCTTGCCAAGCCTGAGGACTAAGATGGAATGCTTCTATACTAGTAATTTACCGGTTGTTTTATCCCCACGCCCGAACACAATAATGTAAACATTGTTACTTGTGATAACTTTTAAGAAAGGGTGGTTTATTTTCGTTAAAAATCAATCAACCATTTTATAAACTGTTAAAGACTTAAAAACGTTAAGTTGTGAGGAAGTCAAGATACTGATACTGATCGATACAATAAGTGCATCAACACTTAAGAGGATTGTGAAGCTAAAAAATTCCATACAAAATACGATAACGTTTTTTGCCCCCTAAATAAAGTCCGATTTTTTCGATTTTTAAATGTGTTGTAGATATCATGAAAATCTATAAATGAATATATCTTGTAAAGAAAGAATTAAAAAAAAAACGGAAACGTACAGACCTCGTTTTTCATGACAACTATAACAATTCAAAAATCTTAAAAATCGGACTTGAGTTAGGGAGTGAAAAACATTATCGCCCGGAGCTAAATTTAAGCCTCGGTTCACAGTCCTCTTAAACAGTTTCGACTTACATATATAACAATAATCTATTGGTTTCTGCGCCACCAGGATTCAAGGTACCTAGGTTAAAATATATTACTCGTATTTAATTATATTTCACATATTATCAATTCGCAAAATGCCGCACTTATCGCAACAAATATTTATTTTTAACCGACTTCTAAAAGGAGAATGGTCTCAATACGACCGTATTTTTTTGCGTATATGTTACTCGATTTCTTGGCCAATAGTTTAAGCATAAAAAACGTTGTTACGAAATGACATTTATTTAAATTATTCAGCGAATCATACTTTTGGTCATATTTTTTTCAAAATTATTGTATGGAAAGGAATACTATTTTACATATAAATAAACATCTCATAAACCACTCAAGAGTTAGATAGAACGCTTTAAATATAAACAACAACTTATACAGTTTAGAAACACGTAAAACTCATCAACTAACTGTCAGGAGCTATGCTAAAGAAAAACATGGCAGGTCTGCATTTTCTTCGAGGTTGTCATGTCAAGTAACTTGACAGCCAAGTGACCACTTCACTGTATCGACTAAAGCTCATAAAATCAATACTCGAAGCCCTATCTCTATTAGGAAACTAACCTATCAAGTTTCGATCTGGTGTATTTTGTTACAAGAGTCGTTGATAGATTTTGATCCGTATTCTTAAAGGCATAGGGTATGAATTATATTAGATGCGTAAGCGCAGACAAACATGGCTTCGAGTGTTAGGTTTCTTTTGATCAGTGGGGTGATTCCTTTAAATAACTCGTTTTTTAATTCGTCAACGATTTGCTAACCGACGAGCTGTAAGTTGTCCCGTCAGTGCAATACTAACATTTAAGTACGCATATTTTTAAGTACAAGTTTCTTTGACTTGCCTTACGTGTCTAAAATAATTAGTTTAAGCTTAGGTATTTACTTTGGTATATTAGAAAGTCCGCCATAATAACACAAATTCTGAAAAAAAAAACTATAACGGTCAAAAGATACAGCTCTTTTTTAACATTAGGACAGACGAACGGACGGACGGACGGACGGACAGCGTATGTTTAGTAATATCGGGAACGGAACCCTAAAAAGCTATAGCGATAAGCTAGTGACAAAAAGAAAAACCCCAGACTCCAGGAGTTTATATTCCAAATATAGTGTCCATAAATTATAAAAGCAAACATAATTACTAAAATTGCTTTCAAGTCAGTGCTCCTAAAACATCGACCAATTTCATCCAAATTTGGTTTCCAAACCAACCAAAAGCATTTTAATAAAAAACCATGTAAGTACCCAAAAAAAAATTACATTCTAAACCCTACACTGCAGGACTAAAGTTTAAAATCCTTGTAATTTTATACAGACTTAAGTCGTTTAGAATACGCGATTGCGATGCCATATAAAGTTTTATCCGAAGCCTTTAAAGGGTAAGCACGAACCGATAGAGTTACCGATTAACCGTTAAACAGTATTTATTTAACGATAAAAATCGGTACAGTACCGATTTATGTTGAGCGGATTAAATACAGGTGGCTCGGCGTTTGTAATTTACTGTGAAGTTGTAAACGATTTATTAAAGGCAAGTGTCGTAAGTTTTCGGACTTTGTAATACAATGCAGCGCGAGAAACGACTTACGTAAGAAGCGTTTGTGTTCACGCTTCAATGTATCGCACCTTCGGTAGAACAAGGGCACAATGTACTATATGACAAAAAGGGCACAATTGCCCTTTTTGTCATATAGTACTATATGACAAAAAGGGCAATTGTGCCCTTGTCCTAACGAAGGTGCGGTATGTGGAGATGGAGGAAAAATTGGCTAAATCCGGGTACTTTGGATACGGGATGGAGCAGAGAGGACAGTGTCCTCAGGGTTGGCAGCGCGATGGCAGTCATAAGATTGCAGTCTTGAGATGGGCCTCAAAGTTCACTAAACATTAGAAAAGGTACCAAAAGAGTTCATCTACGAGTGGGTATGTCTTTATTAATTTTAATAAATTAAAATACCCAACAGAGTCCAGGAGATTCCGTATTTAAAAAATCATTCGTTTTGAGTGTGATATGTTTTATTTTTTTATAAGAATATTTATTTTTAGCTTTATCATGAAAGGCAGCTGCATCGGTTTATTGTATTTTTGAATTTATCTTTATTGATTACTTAATTAGGGAGTAGATAATTATATCATAGCGATTGGATCGGTTCGATTTAAGAAAATTATCTTAATTTGACTACCGGCTATAATTCCTACTTATCTAAATGTGAAAGTAAGTTTGTCTGTCTGTTTTTAACTTTAAATCGCTAAACCGATGAATTTGTTAAAATTTGGTATGGTGTCATAGGTTCATTTAGAGGTCACCTCGTAGTTTCCTAATGAAAACTGATAAACGGTGTTGCCCATTAATATTATTTACTTAATTATATTATGGTTTACTGTTTCACATGGTCATGGTAAGGATTAGGATCTGAGACCCATATATATTTAATCTCAAGACTGCAATCCTAAAACTCCAAAAGCGTTGCCAAACTTGACGAATAAGATAAAATGCCTCTATGCTAGTGATTTAAACACCAGAACACAACAATGCGAAAATGGTGGCAGCGATACGGACGCAGCACAAGGCCCTAGAGCGACGGAACCAGTAATGGACAAGGAACAATGATGGACTTGATCCTTATTTTACAGAAGATAAGGGTTATTCATTAGTTTCATCATATGAGCCTCTTGCAGTCCACTGCTGGACATAGGCCTCCCCCAAGGAGCGCCACAGCGTGCGATCTCCCGCCCTTTGCATCCAGTCACTGCCAGCTGCCTTCTTCAGGTCATCAGTCCATCTAGCCGGGGGGCGTCCTGCACTACGTTTGCTTAAGCGTGGTCTCCGAGAACCTTCCTGCTCCACCTCTCGTCGGTTCTGCGACAGACATGGCCAGCCCACTGCCACTTCACTCATTAGTTTAGCACCATCAATTTACGACCGTATGAAATTTGAATTATGAGTTAAGTGTCCATTACTGGGGCCTCTCAGCTGAAAGTGTCCAACACCAACCACCACCCTAGCACCAACAAAAAAAAGTACTTAAAGTTAACGATCATGATCTTACTAAAGCTCGTAGAGGAATACAGTTCATCAAGCTGTTCTAATTTGACAATCATTAAGATGAGGGCGTTAATCACCCTACCAGGAGTTCAGAACCTGTAAGGGTCTGCTCCAAACTGGCTGGACTTTACGTAAAAACAGAAGTTAATCGAAATGAGATAAGATACCAGTAAGTATAACTTGCTAGTCTGTTCGTTAAAGACTCGTCTTCTACATTCGATACATCTTCTTACATCAGCCATCACTCGATGGAACCAAGGTAAGGTACCTAACTCCACATAACGCTTACATGCGCGGGGCAGGTCGTTATTGACGACCGGGTCGAAAGGAGAGGCCAAATGACAGCCAAGTGAAGAAAGTCCTTGTAATACAAAAGAAGAGAAAGACAGCAAAAAAAACCTTGTTCTTTTATATTGAACTAAACTTGAAACGTAAACGAAAACACAAGTTACGAGATAACGAAAAATAAACTTATTAATCGATATCGCGTGACTTTTATCATTTCATTAATGTGGGATATGCGTGACAACACGATTGTCTTTTTACGATTGCATGACGTTGACATTTGAATTCAGTCAAGCAAGAATAATAAATCCTGCATGTCTTTATATATTATTATATGTATATAAATAGTACATTATTGCCAAGGTAGGGAAGTAGGCAATTGCGGGCTGAGTATTGGTTTAAACGGACAAGCTTGCGAATTTATACCCTATTGAAAACTCACATAAACCGAAGCGAATATATGATATATATATATTCGCTAGTATATGTAGGTGTATTATATAGAGTAGATGACAATTTCAAAAATACAGTCGGGTTTATAAACCTTATTTTTTTGTAATTTTCGTGTCATTATGTTTTTGAAAGGTAAAAGACATTTATTCAGTAATTAGGCCGCACGGGCACTTTAACACCAATGCTGAGAAGAAATGCCGCAAGAAACTCAGCAGTCAGTAATTTTTTAAACAGTTTTCATAAAACATGCCAAAAATCGTACGAGAGAGATAGAGGAAAAACAGGAAAAAAAAACACCTATTTATGTGTATATACGACGGTGCAACACGACCACATAAAATTTTGTTGTATAAGAGATTTGTACTCAAGTAAATGTTTTTATCTTTCTAGCTATCTCCCTATCATTTAACCTTATCTGGGTTTAAATCCCACAAAACTAAGTTACCCGCATCGTCAAACCAATGCATTGCTTTCGTGTTGCCAAGGTTTGATCAATATTGTGTGACGATCAACCATATCGCATCGTTGAGACGGTCCCTTCACGTTGTATGTATTGATTTCATTTGAAGCAAACAAAAGCTGAACTTGCAACGAATTTTTACGTTTTCATTATTTTAGTGAGCGTAGGACTTTGTGCTACCACCATCTTATCCTTTAACCTACCGCCAAGCAGCAGTGTTCGCATTGTTGTGTTCCGGTGTGGGGATAAGACAACCGGTGATATAAATAGCATAGAGGCATTTCGTCTTAGCCCTCAGGGTTGGCAATAAAATTTGTGGTCTTAGGCTTGCCGTCTTAAGATTGTAGTCTTGAGAATTCAATCTATGGGTCTTAGATCTCACATATCATCAGGTGGCACAAAGTCCTACCATCACTATACCTCATCTCTGTATAATATAAAAAACCGGCCAAGTGCGAGTCGGACTCGCGCACGAAGGGTTCCGTACCATTATCTATACAACATTAGCAAAAAACGGCAAAAAATCACGTTTGTTGTATGGGAGCCCCCCTTAAAAAAATATTTTATTTTGATTTCTGAGAATATTTCAAGCGTCTTCCTGTTGCCGTTATTAATATCAAGCAAAAAACGGCAAAATCACGTTTGATGTATGGGATCCCCCCTTAAATATATACTTTATTCTGTTTATAGTATTTGTTGTCATAGCGACATCAGAAATACATCTTCTGTGAAAATTTCAACTGTCTAGCTATCACGGTTCATGAGACAGAGCCTGGTGACAGACAGACGGACAGCGGAGTCTTAGTAATAGGATCCCGTTTTTACTCTTTGGGTACGGAACCCTAGAAAGTAAAGAGGATATTATAAGAAAAAGATACAGAGCACAGAGGGTTATTTATAGAACCCAGATAGTCACAGAGCACAGAGCCGCATCCGTCCTTTCCTCGGTCTAATTACAGTGTCACAATTGTCCTGACGCGTCTTGACATAAGAGCCTGGACGCGACGTAAAAGTATTGCATAGTGGGTTGAAACCGGAAAATATTGGACAAAGAACTAAAAAATGCATTTAAGGGCTGCTGTTTCTTAAAGAACAAATAGCCTACCAGCTAGCACTTCCTTTTTTTTTAGTTCAAAAATTATGTTTTTAAAGGGTTTTTCTTAGAAGAAAATCACATATTCTCTAAAAATACTACCGTAAAACTACCCAACTATGGTTTTATTACATTATTCTAAAATATGATTAGCTTACTGCTATTATTACTAGGTATTATTTACTGTTTGGCCTAAAATTGATTGCTCTAAACTTAAGCTATAGCTAAAGCTATCATATTTTTATAATAATGTGATAAGTAAAATTGGACTATTGTTGTAGGTCAGGACCATAGTTGGGTAGTTTTACGGTATGTCATTGAAAATGGCTCAAGTAGTAGTAGTAGTAGTAGAAAAATAGCTCTAGTTTCCCATCCATCCATCCAGGCCATCTGTATACATCCTCCTCTAATTTCAGCCATATTAAGAAATTAAAATGATTTTATCCATACAGGAATAAAAAATCACACTTTTCACGGCAACTAAGTATGCTTCTTACGGAGTTGTTGTAATCAAAAAAGTTTTTACGCTCGCTATGAACATCCATACATGTATACACATAGGTACATACACTCACGCCTCTTTCCCGTAGGCAGAGACCACTTCCACTTACTATGCTCCAGAAAAACTTTCCTCGCTTCCTCCACACTCATAAGTAATCTTCATACACGTACGTTGGTTTAGGTTACCTATTTCTGACCTGGCATTTTCTTAATACGTCCCCGATCTGATCCTGGAATGGTCGCCTTGGCCTTCCCCTTTCAACATTCCCAACAGCTTCAAGAAGAGCTTTATAAAAAACAATTCAACTTTTATTCCTATGTCCACCTTGTTCCGAAATGGCCCACTGTGCAGTGCTCGGATAGCCTAGTGCGTAATTGAGCAAGCTTTGAGTCTGAATTGCTTCGCCGACAACTTTATAGCGACAGCTTAAAAGCACATTAATTCTAAATAATGCGTAAGTGTAAAAAAATGCTTTGACGTTGCCGCGTGTTAGTGACCATACAATTCATACAACTCATTCAAACCGGTATTGTTCGAGTTGGGCTCGCGTTATGCGCTTTATATACATTATAAGGTCTATATTAACTACCAGACATTGTACAGCCATTTTTTAGGTACCTAGAGTCACCAGCAATAATATATTATCCATCATTGGGCGCAAAAATATCTGACACGCTTTTATTATACCTCTAGTAATAAAGACGTGTTAGATATTTATCTTGTCTCATATCAATATCTCTTTATAATTATCTACTTTGCAAATCACTCAATATAAAATAACAATAATAAGAATTAGAACAAGATATCTTTATTTTGAGCAATAAGGCTAATAATTAGAGACAAATATACATAACAATTATGAAACAAAACTAACACCGAAGCGGCACAACACCCCACGGATGCAACATTGGAATCAAAAAAATATCTAAATGAGATCTTTCATCTCACGAATTCTTATCAACTATTCATCACATAACTCAACATGTGACGCCAGACTCACACAGAGTGCATTCGTCAGAGTCTAGTGCAACCCCTGCTGGGTGGCTCGGCGCTAACATGGGATAGCCTGCAGCCATCGGGGCCTGGGGTTCGAACAAATTATGACCTGGTCAGTGTCAGAAACACGGCGAACCCAGTGGGCAGTGACGGATTGGAGATCTATGTAGGCAGATAGCATATCGTGGTTCTAGAATCCATGTGGCTATTTCCTAATGATTATAATACATACCACTTTGATTTTGACCTTCAGTATTGTCATATTTCAAAATAAACTATGTAAATACAGTTTTAGTTCTGTTTATCCATAACTACCAATATTTGTTTCTTTGTAAGGCTTGCACAAAAATAAAAAACGACTGATGCTCTTACACACGCACTTACACTAAAATAGAAGTGGGCTGGTCACATCTCACGCTACTCAGATAAAAGATGGACCATAGAAACCTCACGATGGAAGGGACCAAAAGGAAAAAGAAATGTGGGTAGACCAATAAGACGGGCTGATGACATCATAGAGGTTATAGGAAAGAACTGTAATAACTCTGGCAAGAACTGGGGAGTCGTGGATGAAATTGGAGGAGGCCTTTACCCAAAGAGGGGTCCATATTTCAATTAAGAAAGACTAACAATAAAATGCATAATAGATACTAACATTAATTTAAGGAAACCTTCTTACAATTTACTAACTTTTGAAATGTAATATGAATGGAAATGGAATATGGAATAAATGGCTTTATTATTATTATTAAGGCTTTCGCAGCGGAGATATGTCATCCGTACCAAATTCATGTAAATTATTTTAGCGGTTTAATAAAATAATGATTTTTAAAATGTGGTCAATTGACCATACGAAACTCAAAATCAAAGTAACGTACAAGTAAGTAAAAAGTAAAATTATTATGTATTACAATAATAAGGAAATAGTGACTCCATGGATTCTAAAACCCTAGTAATAAGTGAGATATAACTTTACTATAATAGATATTCAGATGAACTGTTAAAATTAAATTTAATATCAGGGTACAATCTCACACAAACTGACTTAGTCCCAAACTAAGCTCTAGGCTTGTAAATATGGGTATTAGACAATGATAAACTTACTTATAAAGAGTAATACATACTTAAATATTTAAACATCCTAGATTCAAACAAATACTACGGGATTTGCTACTAGCTTCGAAGGTAAGGTCACTACCAGAGGGCTCAGACAAGATGCACTACGCTAACTAACGTTTCTATTCGATTCGTTTTTAAACCAATCGTGTCACTGGTAGACCACGTGACTTTTCGTATCCCGCCATCTTCCAGTGACGCGATTGGTTTAAAAACGAATCGAATAGAAACGTTAGTTAGCGTAGTGCATCTTGTCTGAGCTCTCAGCTGAGACACGCTAAGTGCTTGTTTACGGAGACGCGAGGTGTCGCGCGTAGCGTTGGGCGGCGCGGTTTGCACTAAATTCAAACATATCTCGTTGTATAAAAGCGTTTACGGAGAAGCGGTTTTACGCGCGTTTGCTTCAAATACAGCGTTACTTGCGGCGGAGCCCGTGGATGGCATCGCCGCGTTGCACGCAGCGTCGCACGCGTCTATAACTGCGGTTCCCGCCACTGCGCCCGCAGCGGGGCCCGCGGCTGAACGTTCTGACAGTCTTGTGCTCCGCCGCGCGCTCCGCTACACGCTCGAGAGTCCGCCGCGGATGTAGCGGACACCGCTACTCTCTACGCCCCGCGTCACGCGCCGCATCACGCCCCGCATCTTTATAAACAACACCGTACATTGCCATATGTTTGTGTTTGCGCGTGTGATGACGCGGTCCGCTGCACGCGCCGCCTCTCTGTAAACGGAAAAAAACGCCCGACACGCCGCGCAACACCAAGCCGCACGACACGCGCGACGCTCCGCGTCTCCGTAAACTACATAGCCCTGAGACGACACGTGTCGTCGGAAATACTCTATTCGTTTTTTTATTTTATTAAGTATCTTGTTGATTACTTTAATTGTAAGCTGAAAAACCAATAATGCTTAGCTAATGCATGTCAAGTAATTCATGCTGCATGCTTAGGTACATGTCATCATAAACATACTCTTTGCATTTTTAATTATTTATGCATATAATAGTAGGTTAACACACTAATAAATTAATATTAAGTTGTGATGTGTTTTTCTGAAGGTTACTAAGAGAGTGCATATTGATCGATATTTCAATCGATCATAATAATTTTGAATTTTGAAGGATTTAGATCAATAAAAGAAATGTTAAGTGGCAAGGAACGAAATCAAAAATTTGTGGAGAGCCTTGGGGTAGGCCTATGTCCAGCAGTGGACGTCTTTCGGCTGACATGATAATGATGATTATGACATGATAAACTTAACTTATTGCAAATAACTACTAGCGTTAACACCAAATTAGTTTCAAATGCTTGTGCATTTAAAATAAAATATATATATATTTTTTAATATCCCTCCTTTCTTTTCAAAAGGTACCTATTTTTGCACAATGGGCTACAAGGTTGAAACGTACCGAACAACTGTATAAGATAGGCTAAGATTTTACGACGTGGCATCATGTCCTCAATGCCGGGACCATAAAATGCATCTAAGTGCACCTCAATGGCATTTAGCTAGAACCAATCTCGATTTAATGGAGGCATTATGGTCTGTACCGTTGTCTATCGAATTGATACAGGCTTTTAGTTTGTAGGTACTGTTACAACAACATTATTAAATCTAGGAATTCTATATAGAAAATGTCGATACATTTTCAATGCACGACGTCCTGCACTACTGCTGCATTTTCTATACATTAACGCATTCGTACAACGCCAGTTTAGCGGCCTGCATACGTAAAGTTCGGACTGCGGGAAACGCCACGCGCCATTCCAATCTTCGCTCCGAACCGCACGTGTAAATGCAACTGTAATAGTAAAATAGTAAACAACCTACGGTTCGGACTGGCGCGTGGAATGGCGTGTGGCGTTTCCCGCGGTCCGAACTTTACCGTGTAAAGGCCGCTTTTGACTGCCTTGATAGAATAAAAACCAGCCAAGTGCGAGTCGGATTTGTGCACCGACGATTCCGTACACAGATTTAAGGTTTTCAGATGTATCCCTTTACATAGTAGGTACATCTTTAGTAGTAACAAAGTCGCTGCGTATGTACGCGTAGGTCTTTCAAACTACTGAACGGATTTTAATGCGGCTTTTATCAACAGATAGAGTGATTTAAGAGGAAGGTTTTTATGTATAATAAGTTCTATATTATTTACAGGTGTTACAGAAAAACTCACATAAACCGAAGCGAAGCGAGCGGGTCGCTAGTGTGCTATAAGACATTGCGTCTTGCCCAATTTCATGATTCTAGGTCAACGGGAAAACCTTAAGGATTTTTTCTCAAAAATGTATGAAAATGTTGACATTACTATCTACATATTGAGACGCGAAGGACATAGTTTAGTGACAGATCTCAAATTTAAAAAAAAAAACATTGCGTGCTCGCTACACAAGCCCGCAATGTTGCATACAAATTCCATTACTATCTAGCTTGTAACTTTTTAAAAAGTGAAAAAGCCCATAATAAAATGAGGGCACAAGTCTTATACATCCAAATTTTAAAACAATACTCGGCCCGCAATTGCCTACTTCCATGCCTAGGCAATAATGTACTATTATTCCCTTGCGAGTGTCAAAATATGTGTGTGTCTTTGATTCCGTTGACTTAGAAGTAAATTTTTTCAATAGTACTTGCTACTATTATAAATGCAAAAGTTTGTGTGTGTGTGTGTGTGTGTGTGTGTTAGTTTGTTATGCTTTACCGCTGCAACGGCCGGACAGATTTGGATGAAATTTGAAAGGGAGATAGCTTATACCCTACTTGCTTATAGCACATAGGCTTCTCTTCATCTCGAAAAATTTAAAAGTTCTCTAGGAAATAACGATAATCGAAATCTTTGCTGACAAAGTCGCGGGCAGAAGCTAGTTTGATATTTTCAACTTGATACCTCTAGGCGTTCCTGAGAAAAAACGGTCTTGACAGATAGACAGACGGACAACGAAGTGATCCTATAAGGGTTAAATTTTTGATTCCGTAGGCAGTAAATAAATAAGGAACCCTTATAGTTTCGCCATGTCCGTCTGTCCGTGGTTTACCTCAGAGACTATTGGTACTACAAAGCTGTCATTGGGCATAGTTTATATTAGGTGCGGTGATTTATTTTTAAACAAAATTGACACTTAATGTGCAGGTAATAGTGACGTTACAGCCTTTCATTCCTAACCTAATTATACTAAGGTATTAATACTGCTGCACGATATTAAATCCAAGTTAGCAAACTTTCCCACGCCAATCATAACTCCAAGACTATTTTCGAACAATAACATGCCTTCAATTACATTCCTCAATCCTAGCTAATAAATACATCATCGTGGTTCGTTATTGCTAGTTGGAGCCGTTAATGAACACCAAAGGCCTTAAGGCACGTAATGAGAGGAGGAACCATAAAAAAACTGATTTATTTCATGTGTAAATGCTGGTAATATATGCCAATACTGTGAAATACGGCCGAGTAGTGTGAGGGTTCTCAAGACGTACAAGCATGTATAAGTAACTGATGGCGTAGACAAGATGCAAACGCTTGGAACGTTTTTCTTTTTAACCGACTTCAAAAAAAGGAGGAGGTTCTCAATTCGTCTGTTTTTTTTTTTTTTTAATCTTTGTTACCTCAGAACTTTCGACTGGGTGAACCGATTTTGAAGATTCTTTTTTTATTTGAAAGCTGGTGCTTCCATATTGGTCCCATTTTTTCAAAATGAAGATCTGATGGTGGAATCCATGAGGAATCGACGGAACTCTTCAAAATTTATAGGCACACCTATAGCGATTTTGGTATTTTTCATAGTAACTCGTGTATTTGGTCTTGAAAAGCACTATTTGGTGAAGTGGAACTGATGATGAAGACCACAGATGGCCACCGGAACTCCTAAACGGTATACATATATTTCAAGGGTGGCGACAAGATATTTCGATTAAGATAGTTGAGCGACTATGACGAAGCATATTTAGGTTTAAATATATGACTATGACTTTCCCACGGCGTTGCTTGCGGCGAGATTGAAATGTTCTATTGTTTCTTGAGAAATGGGAGAATAACAGCATAATTATGATCACTAAAAAGTATAAAATAAAATAAAAGTTTAAAAAAACAAAAACCCGCCTTCAAAAAGCAAAAAATAATTCTTTAAAATGGTAGGTAAATAGGTCAGTCAAACTGAAGTCGGCGTCCAACAATATTTTAACCAAAAGCAGACTTCAGTTGGACTGACCTATTTACCTACCATTTTAAAGAAGTTATTTTTTGCTTTTTGAAGGCGGGTTTTTGTTTTTTTATTTATCGCTCAAAATGTATGGGATGACATTCTCGTGCGTTACGATCAACCACGTGGTCAACTGACATCCCATAAATTTCAAGCGATAGAAAAGAAAAACATTAGTAGCGTTTGCATCGGCATTCGGCATTTGTGTTTTTGAAAAATAAATAATATTTGATTTGACAGAAGCGCGTGGAGGATGTCATTCGCGATCCATTATATCGTTTTTTCTAAAGTCATATCCCGTAGCACGTTTGCCCTAAGTAATGGTTGGCATACTCGTAACATACATTTGCCATAATGACTGTTTTGTCCTAAACATCATTAACCATAATTTTACATTACCTAAGCATCTAAATACCTAACCTTATTTGCACTAATTATGAAAATCATAACCCCATGTACTTCGGTTTAGTCCACAAGAGTAAATACTCTTTAACCGAACAGTTGTCCTCACGTGTGATATCCATAGACTTACTCGTATTTTCTCTAATAAGTTAAATGGTGATTGTCTAAAACTCGTTATTGGCGAAAAACACCTTGTTTTAACACGGAGTAAAAGGTATTAATCAAGAAAAAAGGGAATTTATTTCACAGACACTGCTGTAAGTATAAAATTAATATATCGCTGTAAATGTCGTTGGATTTATTTATCGTTTCCTTTATGGTTACAGCTCTGCGGTATTTTCGAAACCAATATAGATAATAAGTATATCTAGCTAGCAACCTTCTTCGCTTCGCTTCGGTTTATGTAAGTTTTTTGTAAATAAGAGCTATCGAAACTTTGACGATACGATACAGGTCAAAAGTAATAGGGTTTTTACGTATAGAATCTTAGGCCAGTGTCTGATTTAAGCACAGGAAGTTAAGGATTCCCGATAAAGACACATGCCCCTGCAGTATTAGAACTGGGATTAGACACTTTTAATTAAGAGAACTGGAAGCGCCTAGAATCGCGTACTAGCTGTCAAAAAATCCATACAAATTTACCTCCGGGCTATACCTACTTAACGTTTTTCACGCCATGAATCAAGTCCGATTTCCTCGATTTTTGAATATGTTGTAGTTGTTATAAAGAACAAGGTCTGTACGTTTCTGATTTTTTTTGTTTTTTAAATTTATTTCGTTCTAAGAAATATTTTCTTGGAAAGGAAAACGTACAGACAGTTTTTCATGATATCTACAACATACCTAAACAAAAATCGGAAACATCGGACTAGGTTTAAGGGGAGAGAAACGCTATCGCATTTTTTATAAAAAAATAAAAAATAGAAATGATTTTTTTTTATTTACCAAACATGATTATACATATCAAGATACATTGCTTATGACCAACTAGGCGACGCCTGTCTCGTGGGGCCAGAAACCACGGTTACCAAATACAAATGTCCTACACATCTGCTGGTTAAGATAGCAAACAATTCTTAAATACTTTAAAACTACTACTATGGAAACTTTTAGATTCACAATCCTCAAAATAGGTATCTTTATAGATAGACATTTACCTTGTAGTACATAGTTCTAAATTTGACGTGTATAGTATATAGGTAAATATAGCGAATGGCACTTTTTGGAACCAACCTATCAAACGATACTTTGCATTTTAAAAACTGTCAAGCCTGATCTACAGATGGTCACAAAGAAACAAACAGGTATCATACATACATATTTCATACATGTACAGTCGAGTACAAAGATATGTATACACTTTTACACCTTATCCCATTGAAATAACGTGTAAAAGTGTATACCTACATATCTTTGTACTCGACTGTACCATGACTCGAAGCCTATATATAACCGCTTGACGTCGGTTTCTGGGACATCCTCTCTGGGAGATCTGGGACATTTGGCAGTCTGAGAAGACGGATCATCAGGCGCCTAGCACTATCGGGTTAATTAAATCCCAGCTATTAGCCAATTGGTTAAGGCGTTAGTTGGTTACGGCACGAATGTTACAATCGCCAGTTTATCATTCGACACGCTTTCCCGTGCCACAGGTCTGGCAATTACTGCACGGGTGATAGTGATAACATCAAAGATTTGTGGTCAGGTGGTATTTGAGGAGGCTAGAGTGTTAGGATTAACTTGGGACCAAAAGTATGAAATCGGATCTGATCTTACTAGGGTTTTGGAACCAGTAATGGGCAAGGCACCAATAATGGACACTTGATTCTTATTTCACAGAAGATAAGGGTTATTTATTTGTTATGCAGCAATCAATTTAGGACCGTATAAAATTTGAATTAAGAGTGAAGTGTCCATTACTGGTGCCTGTCAGCTAAAGTGTCCATCATTGGTGTCGTCACTTTAATATTATAAATGCGAAAGTTTGTGTGGACTACTGTGGACGGATTGGAATGAAGATAGATTAAACTTAAATTAACTTAACACATAGGCTAATTCTTATCCCGAAAAATTTAAAAGTTCCCGTGGGCACAGAATAAGTAATAGTACAAGTGCCGTAGGACTGAATTAAAAGTAGCCTATGTGTTAATCCAGGATATGAGCTATGTACGGTCACGGAAGTTAATTTGCTACCCTTTTCAAAGAAAATCTGCTTGAAGATGTCATTGTCAATAGAGATGTCAAGTCATTTGTAATTGACAGGAAACTCAACCTTATTGCTGTAGAATGTCAGATTGACTTTGGACCTAAGGTGGGTCACAAATTAAATTCCTTGACTATACATTTCAAATTTGATTCGAATGCGTCCAGCCGTTGCAGCGTGAAGAAGTAACAAAAATACGGGAATCTGTATACAATGCTGCAATTACTAAAACTCGGACCGTTTTGTATTCACTTCTCTCGGATTAGATACACTGTGCACGCCCCGTGACTTCGCACGCTTTTAATAGACCATTGTAGGTCATTAACGTTGCGGTGGTTTCATTGTTAATCATTATAGTGCCGAGAATTTAATACCGTGTGCGTTTTGACGTCATACAAAAAGTCACGTGAACTACGGTACCAGTGACGCGATTGGTTCAAAAGCGGCCAAATGCGAGTCGGACTCGACCATGAAGAGTTCCGTGAAAGTTAAATCGCGGTTTACGATTTATGACGTATTAAAAAAAACTACTTACTAGATCTCGTTCAAACCAATTTTCGGTGGAAGTTTGCATGGTAATGTACATCATATTTTTTTTTAGTTTTATCATTCTCTTATTTTAGAAGTTACAGGGGGGGACACATTTTACCACTTTGGAAGTGTCTCTCGCGCAAACTATTTAGTTTAGAAAAAAATTATATCATAAACGTCAATATCATTTTTGAAGACCTATCCATAGATAACTCACACGTATGGGTTAGATGAAAAAAAAATATTTCAGTTTCAGTTCTAAGTATGGAGAACCCCCAAAAATTATTGTTTTTTTTCTATTTTTGGGTGAAAATCTTAATGTGGTTCACAGAATACATCTACTTACCAAGTTTCAACTGCATAGTTCTTATAGTGTCGGAAAAAAGTGGCTGTGACATACGGACGGACAGACAGACAGACAGACATGACGAATCCATAAGGGTTCCGTTTTATGCCATTTGGCTACGGAACCGTAAAAACGAAACGAATAGAAACGCTAGTTAGCGTAATGCAGCTTGGCTAGGGACTCTGGTGACTGTATTAAAACGACCAAGCTTACCTACGACCAACTCATAACATATTTCACCCACAATCACTGCGTAGGAGTCCGTTTATTGGTCTCTACGTTTGTAGCTGCTATACTGGATTAACATACAAACAACAAGTATATCATGTTCAGATTAGATAACACAATTTATTTCTGTAAGTAATGTTTTTATATATTTATGATAATGACAGCATTTGTGATTTTTATCATACTTTTGTGGAAATACGAGTACAATCTAGAACGAGGTAGACAAATGTTCTGGGTGTAAGAAAACCCTTTTATTTACATTATTGACTTTAAAGCGGGCTTATTCATTAAAGTTAACTTGGATTAACATGTAATTTCAGTCACCGGTGAACACATCTTTACAAAAAATATTATTCCTTAAGGACAAAAAACAATTAGATTTAAGATTATAATATAAATTTATAACATTTATTATAATAATAGGTACCATGAATTATTTTTAAAATTAGATAATAGCGATTCGATTCATTATACATATGTATCCCTAAAACAACACAAATAAAAAATGAAAAATAATAAACTAAAGTTAAAATTCCAGTCATTAAAAATTATAAAAATGAAAATTCATAAAACTACAATATATATTAAAACAGAAAACAATAAAAATGAAGATATAGTTAAAAAAAATACAGAAATACAGTAGTCACTTAACATTGATGTACTAATTTCATTAATTAGCGAGGTATGTAAGTACTTAATTTATTTACATATAATTATTTGATTTGATCTGAAAATAGGAGTCACCATAGGGTTTATAACTATTAAATAGCGCGGCCTTACCTTCCTTTTTAGGGTTCCGTACCAAAATGGTTTAAAAGGAACCCTTATGGTAAGACTTCGTTGTCTGTCTGTCTGTATGTCACAGCAGGTTTTCTCAGCAACTAAAAATGCTATCAACTTGAAATTTGGCATAGTCGTACAACTTGCTTGCCCGCATCTGTTTTTAGTAAATAATATATGAAATTAATTTTATAAATAATTGAAAAGGGGTCTAGAATGGGGGTTTGAAAAATGAAAGTACATAGTTTGATTATAGCAAATGGGGTGTCATATGAAAGGGCTCAATCTGTACACTTCAAAACTATTTTAATTTTTTTGGTGTAACTTTTGTTTTATAGCCAAAAATGTGCAAAAAATGACCGCCCCCCCCTTACCTCTGAAGTTTACCAATCAAAAAATATGAAAAAATCCTGACGTATAGATATTTACTTATATTTTATGGGGAAAATAAAATGAACTGTTCATTATTTACAGTTTTTGAGTTAAAACAAAATAACTTTGAAAATCAGTATTAAAATGTTGGCTAGTCAAAATGGACCTTATTGCATAGACAATAAAGATCATAACAAAATGAGTATTTTCTTTTGCGGTTACCAAGCATATTATCTTAAATACGGAACCCTCGGTGCGCGAGTCCGACTCGCACTAGAACGGTTTTTTCCATGGAGGGGATAAAAAGGGAATCCTTCCTCTATAAAGACTAACATACTAAAGTTGTAAATCTAGTACCAACGTCATACCTTCCATAGCCAATCATACCTTCCATAGCTAAGCCATAGCTCAGCGCAACAATAAGATTTATCTCCAGGAATCGAACCCGCGTCCCAGGCTGTGTCAAATAAAGCCATACAGCCCGGTCGTGACCGCCGGTCGTGCGCTACCCACTGCGCAGACGCCGAATGCTTATGTGCTTATATTTTCACGATCTTCAAGGAATGGAAATATGGTAATTACGGTCTAAGCAACAACGTAGATGTTAAAAACCGGTCAAGTACGAGTCGGACTCGCGCACCGAGGGTCCCGTACCGCCGCACTGTAAGTAATATTTTATAGGATTTATAGGTATCTTGCCTTTTGGCCGGAATATGTTTGGCCGAATGTATCGTTTCCCAACTGTTTCATTTGCCAACCCGCCTTTTTTTCTGTAACTGTAAATATTTCAGGATTTATTTTCAGTACAATGGGCAGATCCCTACAGGATAGGTTAGGTTAGTTTTTATAAAAATCCTGAAATATTTACAGTTACAGAAATAAAAGAGAGTTGGCAAATGGAACCGTTGGGAAATGATACATTCGACCAAACATATTTCTGCCAAAAGGCAGAGAGCCATTATTATATTCCGATTTGAATTCAAGCGAGCCCAACTTACACTTTACCGTTTTTTAGTATTTCTGGTTACTCTTCAGGGTTTTTACTATAATCATACTAAATCTGACTCTTGTATGTTTACTTAACCTTGTTAACCGTTTTTACGATACAAGAAAAATAAAAATACATTGAAAAAAACGTTTCATGTATCGGGACCCCCTTTATCATATATTTTATTTTATTGTTAGTAAATTCGCCGTAATGACACATATTCTGAAAAAAAAAAACCCTCTTCGCTTCTAATTCAAAAGCGGCCCTGGAAAATAACTCCCTAGAAAATCATCAAAAAGAGTGGAAAACTACTGTAGGCTTTGGGCATGCAAATCTCTTCATAAAAAGAGTTGACCAGAACTGGACCAAAACTTTGGAAACTCAGCAGAAGACAACTCCAATATATTATCGGAGTATTTACCGGGCACTTTGGGGTTAAATATCTCCTAGCAAAGATGGCCTTTATGACAACACAGTTGTAGAACGTGCGGCGAAGAGGTGGAAACAATGAAACACTTATTGTGTGAATTTGATGCCCTCGCCGAAGTAAGAACGAAAATCCTCGGTTGTGGCTACCCAGAACCGAACGATTTCAAGGCACTGCCATTGCACTCCACTATCCGCTTTTTGGAAGGGGTGGAGGCTGCGTTGGATTATGCGCTAAAAGAGGGGTAATTGCACCAAAGATCCCATAGGGTCGAAGTGTATCCGTACAATTTTACAAGTCTAAACTGGCAATAGTGCACAAATGGCCGGTCGTCATTGGTCGAGGTTGTCTCAAATGGAAACTTGTATCCTGTAAATTGTAATTTGTAGCTATATAAAACAGGCCCCAGTGGCCCGTTTTACGAAGCTACAAGTTACAAATTACAAGCGGAACTCCTTTTCTAGCAAAAGGAGTTAGAAAGAGACTTCGGCTTGTAATTTGTAACTTGTAGCTTCGTGAAACGGGCCTCAGGTGGCCGGTGTGCTCAATTACCTTCTCTATGTCATTAAAAAAGAACTTATTCTGGGTTTTTAGTGGTGGTAGGATCGCTACCACTACTTACGAAATGCGCATTCTAGCTCCTTTGGCCCTAGCCAAGATAAATATCAGGGGATAATGTCATACCCACGTCTAAAAGAACCTGATGTGGCCAATTTGCTAAATAAATTATTATTTCCTTTAAGAACATGTGACTTATCTTGGAAGAAACCGGCTGGCTGATCGATCAACGCACAGCCAACACCGCTGGACCTAGGGTCTTGAAATCTGGAGGGAATATGGCTTGCATATCCTAGAGGTGCATTAAGAAAATTTTGGAAATTCAACCCCTAAGCGGAAAACTAGCGGAAATTTTAAAAAAAGTACGATATCGCGGGCGTCCATGAATATGTATTTAAAAAATAAAACGAACTAAACTATAGTAAATACGCTTAAAGATTTCAATTCTACGCCGGTTTTTGTTTGTTTTAAATTTTGCAAACAATTACACATATAAAAAAAAGAAAAATAGCAGGGCTGTTTTGTCTGCCTAAGAATCGTAATTCTATGAATTACCGGCAGTAACCGGCACCCACTATTGGCATCCATGTTTATTTATAACATAAAAACGACAACTTTTATGCTTCCACGCGGCTTCTAGACCTTATATTTAACCTTTAAATGCAGCTTTCGTAATAACAGAACAGGTGCAAGGAGGACAATTGACATTATAGTTCATAATCAAGGTAAAAAACCTTTTAAAAAATCAACTCACCTATGAAAACTTTCCAGAATAAACACACACACAAAACAAAAACCACAACGGCCAAAAAAACACACGCACACAAAAAATATCACGATCACGTATTTTAAAAATCGAATTCGAATTTGGATTCGTTTGAGGGCGCTCGTGCGTTGCCGCCGACTGCCGAGGCTTGCAAACCGGTGGACACCTGTCTCGCTTCCTCCCCCATTCATTGATGGTGTAGAGAGAGATAGAGTTCGAAAGCTTGATCGAATACACAGCAAAAAGCTCTTGGAGCGCTTTCCATGAAGCCATGCGAATGACATGTTATTACAATATGCTATTGGATTACTGTGGAAGGTAATGAATTGACCGGTTTTATTTACGAGTTTTTTTTACTAAAACAACACTAATATTTTTTATTAAAATATATCTTCGGAAAATTTACAAGGCCCAGAATAAAACGTTTAAATCATTTTACATAATAAAATCAACATTTATTAACCTTAAAAAGTAGCATTCAGACTTACCGAAAACAATCGAAAACAAAAATCCTCTATATTTATAGAAAATGGAAAACTTATAGGGGTTCTATTGTACAGGGTAAAATCATAAATTTCTTTTGACGTGTTATTCTATTATCAAGTACAGTTCAGGAAATATAATTAGGCCGTCTGTTATTGTATAAATTTAACTGTGGTACAGGTCATGAAAAGAAAAGGAAAATCCGTGCGAGATTTTCTTGCATAAACCCTTAAAAGATACTTATTGTAAAAAGTACATTATCATTAAATTGATTTACGATTGTTGAGTAAAGAATGGAAAACACATATATTCTGTCTGTGCATTAAATTGTTGCGTGGACTGAAATCATTAAATTTATCGTCCTATTATTGGACCAACCTTAAATGGTCAATTGGAAACTTAGAAATGGCAACCAAACAGAAAATAGTCTGTACCCAAAAAAAAGTGAGATGTGACTGAGGTCGACATCTACAGATTACTAATCTGTATCATGAAATTGATTTTCAGGTGTGTTATTCTCTCAAAAAACGGCAGCCGGTCGAACGGACGAGCGAATAAAAGCGGCGAGTTTAAGTAGTCCCGTCCGACCGAACAAAACACATTTTAGCGCGTGCATTGTCAATTAGGGAGCCTTATACGTTCGAGAAGTCATGCTGCCAAATTGAATACTCGCGCAAAAATGTGTTTTGTTCGCTCTGTCGGGACTACTTAAACTCGCCGCTTGGACCTTCACTCGAGCGAACGATCACCTTTGCTTGTTGAGAGAATCACAACCCAGGACGCCCCAGAATGAGTCAAGAAAATATTGCTTTGAATTTACGAGTGGAGCAGGTTCACTGTGGAGGTGACTCGAACTCGGTGAGCGTCGGTGATTGACTATTGTTTTTGGTCTTATATTATGGACTTAGTAGGTACCAATTTCACCAAACGATGTTAAATGTTAATCAATGTTAATCGACTGTTAGTTCATACATACATTTGACAACATGACAATAAATACCGTCTTAACTCGAAATGTGACAGTGTTGAAAAATTTATTCTAATTTCGAACTAGTACAAATAGTTATGCATTACAATTTATTTTTGAGTTAATACTGTATTGAATGTCATGGTGCTTGTTAACACTCTAATCCTTTGTTTAGTGGTTGGTGAAACCCAAGTCCACCACCACCACCACCACCACCACACTGTTTCCACCAGGTGTGGTAAACCGAATCTGGCTTTACAATCCTTTTAAACATTTGCAATAAACGTGTTAAACTCAGCGGGACATCGTTTCAATTAATCAAAGAAATAATCGAGTAACGACGTCGTTCTTTTTGGGCCGCCAAAAGGATCTTTTCCATTCTTTTTGGGCATGCAAATGCGAGATGTACAAGATACTGCGCGAGCGTCGACGGTAACATGGATGTGGCACGGGGAATCGAAAGGGGCAGAGAAGACTGTTGACTTGTAACGTATTGTTTTATGTCCTTATTTGTACGGTTTCGACTCCACAGGGTAACAAGAACTACTTACTTACTTGCTCAACTTGACGACGATGCGTTGGCCTAGTTGGTACTACCAACTAGGCCAACGCCACCAACCAACGCTACCAGCTTGGTAGTGACCCTGCCTACGAAGCTAGCGGTCCTGGGTTCAAATCCCAGTAAGGGCAGATATTTGTTTGCGCGAGTATTTGTTCCTGCTTCTTGGATGTTTTCTATGTATACAGCGGGGCTAAACAAGTTGCCATCGAATACAAACGCTAGCGTTAGGTGATCACCTGTAGCTTTGAAAAATGTATGGAATTTACCCTAAGATAGTCACGTGATATATCACTCGTTACAACTGACACGCTGTAATGTGATCACTATCACTTGCGCTAATCAAATAGTGATAGTTTTGACGACTACGGTCGTTACGCGGTACTATCTTGACAGGCGAATTCAACACGAGCACTATCACAATATAAACGTCGGTATCCAAGGGCGGTAACTATGTGAAGAAACTGTCAACTGAGTCAGTGTCATCACAGGTGATCACCTGACGCTAGCTTTCGTATTCAATGACAACTTGTCTAGCCCCGCTGGTCAGTGTATTTAAGTATGTATTTCTCCATATAAGTATGTTTATCGTCGTCTAGTGCCCATAGTACAAGCCTAGAGCTTAGTTTGGGACTAGGTCAATTTGTATGACATTGTCCCCTGATATTTAATTGTTTATTATTTGATTATTTTATGTACATTTGTGCGGCTTCGACTCCCCAGGGTGGTTATCACAGCATACTAAGTAAAACAGTTCAATTATGGTTGAAAGAAAGAGATAGAGCTGTAGCAGTTATACAGCTCTAACCCTTTTTCTCAACCTAAACTGAACTTCTGTAGTAAGTAAACGTAATAAAGAATTTTGGTCTTGAAATGTTCAATCGATTTCATTCAACAAAGGTGACATGGACAAAAAAACCGGCCAAGTGCGAGTCTGACCAGCGTACCGACGGTTCCGTATAAAATATACGCTAAAAACGGTCGTGAATATGAAAATCCAATATTAGCCCCGCTCATAAACAAAATATACCTACGCAGTAAGTTAGATTTTTTTTACAGCTTCAAGGGACTGTAAACTTGAGTATATAGTTTTAATTTCAACTCGATACCTCCATGCGTTCCCGAGATAAAGGGTATTGACAGACAGACGGACAACAAAGTGAGGATCATAAGGGTTCCGTTTTTTCCTTCTGAGGTACGGAACCCTAAAAAAAATAAATCAAAATTACATACAAATCCGAGTCGGTAGCAAAGAATGTGTAAAAATGAAACAAAAAATCATGAAATGTGATTTTATTCTCGAATTTGCGAGACGTTAAATGGAAGTTGTAATGTTTTGGATTACGTATATATTTGCTTACCTATATTTGCAAAGGCTAAAGCTGTAGACGTACTTTGGTTAAAGCTCAAAAACACCTTCAATTTAAACTCTGCAATATTTTTATAGTTCGTATTTGTAACTTATGTTTTACTAGCCTCGTAAAACCCACCTTACTGCAAAGGGAGATTTTTGTAAGTTGGACTTTGAATCTACCATCAAGGCAATAAAGTTCAATTACCTTTGTTCGAAAATGCTATTTTCAGTTTATGAACATAGGAAAATATACCTTATTCTTATTGCAACACAGTTCAAATTGCCTTGATTATGTACATCCTATTGCACAGCGGGCCTTACGAGGCTAGAGGACGCCCGCGACTTCGTACGCGTTTAAGTTTTCCCTATGTTTTCCCGTTTTCCAAAAATCCTTTAAGTGTGTGTAACTGTAAAGAATAGTCCTGACTAAATCAAAATAAATTATAATAAAATAAAATAAATGTCAAATCCCTTTTAAAAACCCCAATCGGTTTAGATTGTCGGTCAGTCACTTAATCACGGTACTGTTTTATATTTCGTTAATTCAGAGTCAATATTAAATTTTAGGTCTTACCTACAGTCGAGTTCATAAATATGTGTACACTTTAGTACCTTGTCACTTTAAACGCTGTAACAATTCATGTATGGCAGTTTAAACATGACATTAAATAGACAAGGTACTAAACTGTACACATATTTATGAACTCGACTGTACAAGCAGCGTCTAGTAGCAAATGTCGAATTTACTTCGTAGTTCAGAAAACATTGTTTTTTAGTTTCTGTAATATTTATTTATTTATTTAATCTTTATTGCACAAAAGAGTACACTTAAAATACAAAAGGCGAATTTAATGCCGTAAGGTATTGTCTACTAGTTAACCTTTGGGCAAAGCAGAGATTGTGGTGGCGGAGCAACATAGGGTCTAACTATTTATACATAATAAATACGTACATATCAATATATTTAATAGAGAATAAAACCCTAAAATTAAAAACTTTCATCTCCACCCTATAAATAGACTCCATGTTGGCCGGCTGAGATGGCGGGAAATAAAGGGGTCGGCCATTTTGAAATACTGCACAAGCGCACAATGGTATTAACGAGGTATGGTGCAGATGCGAGATGCACACTGATACCCGGGAAATGCCATGCCTGTATGTTGTCCAGTGTAGGTTCTCTAAATGTCTTTGAGTCGTAATAAAGTCATCTTAAGTAGAAGGAAGGAAAATTTAAAGGCCAAAGAGGCAGGGGGGACCAAGACCCCAGATGGTCACTTTGAGCAAGCGAAAGAGTAGGTTTAAGTTGTGTTGTCCCAGATGTGAAAAACAGACACACATACATACAAACATAAACTCACGCCATCATTCCCAGAGTGGGGTAGACAGCTACAGAATTACCAACAACTCTTAAAACTTGTTGATAATTCTGTAATCACATTTTGCACAATCAGGCTAAGATGTTAACTAGTGTATATTACTGACAGGTTGCAAACCCATCGCCTAACTCTACAAGCTTTTATACCTACCCTTCGTCGCTTCTTACGACATCCACGGTAAGACAAGGAGTGGCAGTATTCTAACCCGGCCACCACACGGATGTCAAAAACCTTGAAAGAGGCCACAATATGCTAAGGATGGTAGTTTTTCGAGACCTGGGGCCCCATCCAGAAAGCCACTCTGCAACTCTGCACTCTGCACTTTGCAAATCCACGATAGTGCAAAGTGCAGAGCAAACGTGTTCCAGAAAACACTCTGCGTAATTTGCAAACTCTGCAAAGATTCTGTTCCTAAAAGCTACTTTGCAAATCCACAAATCCACACTTTGTATTTAACACTGCCTCTTCAACTTTGCAATTGTCTTGTGGAACAGAAATACTTAGCAAATCCACAAATCCACACTCTGCATTTGACTCTGCCTCTTCAACTCTGCGATAGCTTTGTGAAACAGAAATACGTTTGGAGAGTGGGATTTGTGGAGTGCAGAGTTGCAGAGTGGCTTTCTGGAACGGGCCCCTGGATCTCAATAAGCGTACCTAAGTCTGTTCTATTGATATATTAAAATTGGAAAAAAAACTATACCTAGCGTTGAAAATGCGATTAGAAACAAACACAGATAGTTTCATTTTTCAAATATGACACTTTCACATGTATTTTGTTGAATAGTCAAAACCCTACGATCTTTTTGACTTAAGTAATAGTTGAGTAGGTATCTAAGTTACCTACCTCTACCTTCTTAATCAAGTTATTTTTTTTAGTTATGATTACGATGCAGTTAGATGTTTATTTCACGCCGCGGCAAAGTACACGTCTGGTTACCACTACGATAATGTGTCAAAAGTAATGTTGTTGAATCCAGTAAAATATAAATTCAATTTATAATCATCTCTTGATATTTAATTACAACACGTAATTATCTAGACAGATAAAAAATACGAGTGCTAAATTTACCGTGGGGAAAACCAAAACTAATACGTCTTAACTACTTTTCTCTAATCTATCCCACTAAGTATTTAATCCGTGATAATTAACAACACATTAACGGCTTTAAAAAATATCATATTTTGCAGGTTTTTAAAGATAAAAATTGAAGGATACACGGAAAAACCTTGTCTGATCGCCTTAGTAACGTTTTGACATACTTTCGTACGTAATTTTTATAGAGAGGTCAAAAAAAAACTAAATATTTATTCAGTAAATTGGCCACATGAGGGCTCTTTTACACGTCTCGGTAATATAGAGTGAATCTACCAGCGCTTCGGACAAGACCATCATTGTGGAGAAGAAACGCCGCAGCAAACTCCAGCAGAAAGTATTTTTTTCAATCATAAGAACATAATAATACTTAAAAGTAAGTTACATTAAGTAATAATAAGGTAATAAAGTAATAAAAAATAAATTATTTAAACTAGCAAAAATAAAGTTATTACAAGTTAAAGAAAAATATATTAAGATTAATTAAGAACTCTTTTTATGTTAATTGAAATACGTTTAGTTTTAATTTTTAATTGTATTATTGTTGAACTCTGTAAATACGTTACTGTAATAAAATTATATAACTCTATTTAATTCCTCCTTAAATTTGTTTTTTTAATAGATACAGAGGTATTTTATACCTCTGAGACGGATAAAGAGTATTTATCCTGGAAAATGCAACCATTCCCGAGGGAGTAGTAATAAAGACTATTGGCTATTGTGTGTGAATTGTGGACAAAAGCTAGTCAACTAAGTCTTGGGGGCTTAGTCAAGCAAGATGCATAACGCTAAGTTAGCGATTTTCGAACCGACAAAATGTATAGGATTGTCGTAAGATGATGACAGATTGCTCGAGCGCTATGTCAACTCCATACATTTTGAGTCGATAGAAAACAGAAACGTTAGCAGCGTTTACGTCTTGGTTAGGGTTTCTGGCTTAAAAAAAATACTGTGCCATAGAAGTGTGTCTCAGTACTCACGGTAAATGAATAATTATAATAAATAAATATCAGGGGACAATCTCACATAAATTAACCTAGTGCCAAACTAAGCTCTAGGCTTGTACTATGGGGACTAGACAACGATATAAATACTTATACAGGGCGTCCCACGGCTATGCCACATGGAAGGAAAGTACCTTAAATATTACAGATGTAACATTTTACTGAAAGAAGACATTATTTGAATTTAAAAAACAATTTAAACTGCATTCATAGATATTTAAATAATTACATGGTTGAACCGGGAATCGAACCCGTTACACGATAAAAATAATTACCCTGTAGCTTTATCATACCGATCGAAAGGCTTCATCATAAGGATTATTTTTTGCTAAATAACATAGTGTCAGAAATAAAAGAAAGACCATGAATTTTAACATTTTTAATACAAAATTCGCACTGTTTTGATTATTTCGCTCCCTGTCGATTTTTTGATCTTTTTGTGGTGGATATTTAGAATAATACGTCTAAGTTCTGTTTGTAGCTCTTGGACACTCTCATACTGGTAATTAGTAATAGGTACTTATGATAATGTCAGTTGTATGTCCTTACGGTAATGTCAGCTTTTCATTTTTCTGTTCAAAATTTCACATCAAATGTTAAAATTCATGGTCTTCCTTTTATTTTTGACACTATGTTATTAAGCAAAAAAAATTCCTTATGATGAAGCCTTTCGATCGGTATGATAAAGCTACAGGGTAATTATTTTTCTCGTGTAACGGGTTCGATTCCCGGTTCAACCATGTAATTATTTAAATATCTATGAATGCAGTTTAAATTATTTTTTAAATTCAAATAATGTCTTCTTTCAGTAAAATGTTCCATCTACAATATTAAAGGTACTTTCCTTCCATGTGGCATAGCCGTGGGACGCCCTGTATACTCGTAGAGAAATATATACTTAAATACATAGAAAACATCCAAGACTCAGGAACAAAACTGGCTCATCACATAAATATCTGCCCTTACCGGGATTCGAACCCGGGACCTCTATGTTTGAAGGCAAGGTCACCACTAGAGTGTCGTCAAGTCAAGTGACATTTCGTTTAAAATTCCTACGATTTGATCTGTAAGGGTCTCCCCAGACCTATCGACGCGAAACCGCCTTGAGCCGGTAAGAAAAGGTTTTATGTCCATGCAATAAGAGCGAAAACGACGTCGTTCCGTTCTCATCGCCGAATCGAGCCGAGCCGAGCCGAGCGACGCCTTTTTCACTCTTACTGCATGGACATAGAACTTTTTCTTACCGGCTCAAGCCGATTCCGCGTCGATAGGTCTGGGGAGACCCTAATATAACTGCAGCTTGATTGTCACACGATAACGTTCTCGCGATGTACGAGTATCTTGTCTAGGGCCACTGTAGGGCAACTATAAAGATGTATTGGCAAATTTTAGTGGCAGATGCGTAGGGTTGCCAAAAATAGAAAAGCCGGACAGAGATTCATATTTAGACGGACATTTTGCCCTGAAAGCCTGACACACTGGAAAAACACTTTTATACTTTTGTATTTATGGCTATATTCATTTAAGACTTACTTAATTATATGTTAAATATTATGGGTCACATTGGGCTCAACGCGCGGCTCCTGCGAGATCGCAAGTCATGAGTGTCTGAGTGACTCGCTCGCGCATTTTCGTTCGGTTTTTTTTTTGCGGGGCTGGGTTGACCAAAATCCTAACATGTCCGGACATATCCGGCTAAATCCGGACACCTAGCAACCCTAGATGCAGGTATTAATAAAAAACAAATCTGTATAGTTGCCAGTTATACCGCCTTATAGTACAGTCAACAGCTTAAATAAGTGATCATTTATGTATCTTGTCGCTTTCAATCGTTTGACAATTTTGTATGACATTTCAAACACGACGTTAAAGTGACAAGGTACATAAATGATCACTTATTTATGCTGTTGACTGTACACACTTCCATTTTTATGTAATCCTAACTGTGCCATTGCTCATTTACAGACCCATAGAATCCATACTAGTATTATAATATTGTCCAACTAACTCTATGTCGTTTGTTACACTTTCACAGCTAAACTGCATCAACGATTTCGATGATATTTGTTGTGGAGGTAGGGTAGTTTTAATACTGGAAAATTAGTCAGTTTCTAAAGAAATAGCGATAAACAACTTCTACGCTGATGGAGTTGCAAGCAACAAGCCGCCAATAGGTAGTTATCGGATATGTAGTCAAACCGACTGTTCGAGCGGTTAAACCTTCTCAATAAAAACAGTCAAATAACTAGGCATATGTAAAAGGAATAGAAAGTCAAAACTTGACTGGGGACATTCAGTAGCTACATTTCAATAATTTACTACCATATACCTGAAAATATATAAAACGTCGCTTTCATTAAAAATGGTTGCCGCCAAAATAACTCGCGGGGTATAAGTCGGGCGAACGCGGAGGCCAAATATTTAAGGTCAGCGTTTTACCCAAAACTACTCTACTTTTCATTAAGTTAGTTTTAGTGCGCTGTGCGTGGCTTTATGCCTCGCCGCAGTTTAAAGTTTTCATAAAATGCATTTATGTATTCTACATACTTAAAAAGAGACACCGGCCCCAATTAATGTTAAGAAATTTTGTTGTTACTGAATAAATAAAATTTATTAAATGTTATTATTAACTCTTTATTGCACATAAACAGTTGCAAAACATACTCGCATACATATAACAATTGTACATATAGGTGAACATATACTATATGGAATATAAAGACTAAAAAACGCCGTTTACCGTAATATTCCCTAAAACTAAATAAAACATCTAAAGGCATTGTTCCATAAATTGACCAAGACTCAGACTAAACTAAGCTAAGCTAAGCTTGGCATGTACAATCAGTTGCATAGAAAAGTAGCCTAGAGAGGAGGGGTTTTTAAAGAAAAAAAAAAGAAAAATGCAATATACTAACGCCTTCCGGGTGCTAATGGGGCTGCCTCGCTTCTGTAGCGTATCACGGATGTTTGCAGGGCTTGCATGGTCTGCTTCTACGCTGCTTGATCGCGTACGGGCTCAACTGTCCATACATATGACACTGCCGTGGACTGCATGCACCTAGATAAGCTTCTAGTTTTATTATTTAAAATGTACGTACTAATCATAGACATAAGTCTCTATTAACAGATAATGTGAGTCTATCGTTACTTGAATAAGTTAATAAATTATTCTCATATTATTATCAGCCTGTGGTCTAATAAAATCTAAATAGTCTAAAACGTTGAACTGACATATATTCATATTGGCCGACAAACAGGTATCCTGTGAGGAACTTTAAACTAGAGACGCTAGACGTTAGACGTCTTTACGTCACCTTAGCTACGCTTTTTTTTAAATTATATGAAAGTGGGTTAAAATACATTGTTCAGCCTTTACGTTTTCCATAAAAGCCGCGTTATATTTTATGGCTCATCATACTGGCTTTTTTTATTTTAACCTATAAATATTACTTCTTGATGATAAAAAACAAAAATTACAATCAAACTTATCATAATTATACATTTAATAATCTCACTAATGCAGGAATGCAGTTTCGATATTTTAATCTCCTTTGATAATCGAACGATTAAGAGTATAAATATGCAGTGGATCCATCATCAAGCACAGTCGATATTCTGCTGCAATATGAAACTCCTGGTTGCCTTGGCTTTGGTGGGTCTGGTGGGGTCCGTGGTGGCCGAGGAGGAGTTCGATGTGCCGATCGAATTCGACTACCACAATAAAATCGGTATCCCCGAGGCTGCTCGCATCAAGGCAGCTGAAGAGGCCCTGGACTTCGATGGCGGCAGGATCGTAGGAGGCTCTGCAGCCGGTCTCGGGCAGTACCCTTACTTGGTAAGTTTAGCGTAATTACGGAGTTAAAAAATATCTTTAATTAAGAGAACTTGGAAAATTACAAAAAAATACTATTTTGCTAGCAAGACCGACCCCTCTGAATCTCTCAGATCTTCGATTAAACTTTTCCCATTGACCAGGAAATACGGACAACCGAAACATTTTTGATTAATAAAAAAGATTTCTAAGTGTATTTGTCATGGTCGGACCTTCTCAATGAAAATCAGCCAAACTATTCATTTAAAATCTTTAAATTTTGTCTGATGTCAATCATAACGTGGTATTCCGTGTTATGATATCCACTGTGACGACATATCTATCTACCTGGTAATTATAAAAGAATAGTATAAATGAACATCAAAAACTAACCTTTTCTAACCTAAGTGGGAAAATAAGTTAATAATGACCCGTGGGCGACGAGTCAAATTTGTCACTCCCTTTCTTCTTTTCCATTATAAAAGCAAATTTTAGAATTTTGTACCATGGAAACTTGCGAAAACTAATAATCGCTTCTAAAATGGAACTTGTTTAGAGGGGAAATAATGTATGTGGCTGTTGACAGGGAGGTCTGGTCATCACCTTGACCACCGGAGCCACCTCCGTGTGCGGCTCGAGTCTGTTGACCAACAACCGCGCCGTCACCGCCGCCCACTGCTGGAGAAGTACGGGGGGCAACGCCCGCCAGTTCGTCGTCGTCCTTGGCTCCACCCTGCTGTTCTCTGGAGGCACCAGGATCACCACCACCAATGTCTGGATGCACGAAAACTACAACCAGAACACTCTAGTCAATGACGTCGCCGTGATCGTTTTAGGCTGGGTGACTTACACCAGTGAGTTACTTCTTACTCTAAACTAATGTTATAAATATAAAAGTAACTCTGTTGGTCTGCTAGCTACGATTGCAGTTATAATAACTTCACTAGAATTGAAAGTATTTAATTAGTGCATATGATTTTCAGACAACATCCGCAACATCGGCATGGCTAGCGGCACTAACCTGTTTGTAGGAACCTGGGCTTGGGCTGCTGGCTTCGGCAGGACTAGCGACAGTAAGTACAACACCTCTCCAAATAAATACCACTTATTACATGAGCTTAGCAACACAAACAAGTTCTTGGGAATAGGTTTTTGATAACTATAAGAGTTCTCCATTCTTTCCATTTTTTCACACCTTCACCTACTTATTTAGATGTTTTGAGGGCAAATTAAAAACACGTAATGGTCACCGAACAGAATTTTCCAGCAACAATGCGACATATCCTCTATCGAAATGCTCACAAACTTGCAACCAATGGATGGATTCTACCTATTGAAATATAGCGTAAATCCATCTCCGCAAAACTATGACGCCCACAATTTGATTTTTCGCTTCGTCACTCGACGTTCAGTGCATTGCTTTCGTTATCTAAAAACTAGGTAGAGCAGGATTACTGAGCGACAAAAAAGTTCCAGTGTTTGGATTAGACGGCAGAAAGACTGTGCAGAATGTGCGTGCTCTCTAAGCCGCGTGCGTCGTCGTCCAACCAGCTCTGCTTATTCGATATCTATGCTAACCGATCGTTACCTTTCAGACGCTGGCATCGCCAACAACCAGTTCCTGTCCCACGTACAGGTCCAGGTGATCACCAACCAGGTCTGCCAGGGCGTATACGGTGGCTCCGTCCAGGCCAGCACTCTCTGCGTATCCACCGCCGGCGGCCGCGGCACCTGCGGCGGAGACTCCGGCGGCCCTCTCGTCGCCAACAACCAGCTGGTGAGTAGGATGAGATGACCCAAGCTGAGCTCTGACATCGCTTTTCTACAGCTATTTATATCATGATCAGAATGATAAAAATCTCCAACGGGGCAGCGCCAATAAAACTTGTTTAACGTTTTAGTGCGAATAAATTACCATCAATATTCGCAGGATTTGAGTATTGTCAACAGTAACTTTAAAAGTTAAATTAATAGAGAAAAATTGAGTTTTTTGCCCCAGGACAGAAGTAAGAGTTAAAGTAACAAGCTTCTGCAATTTTTAGTTCTAATCTTATTCGCGCTTTTCTTGAGTTGTATTAAAAAAAAAACATATCTTAACACAATTTGGTTCTCATTTATACCTACGAACGGTCCATTTCGTAGAAAGTACAGTTTTGTTCAGTTAAAAGTGCAACGCCCACCTTTATATTATATTTACATAATATCGGCCATTTGCACTCTGGTACTATCTGAAATAGATTACACTAAATACATTCGACACGTAATAAATTTACAAATCTCTCTCTGACTCTTGTGTCTTCCAGAGCGTCTTTGCCATAGTTGTCTATGCCGCCATTTTTGACCGTTTGCCACCTGTCCCACAGATCGGTATCACCTCCTTCGGCCACCGCAACGGTTGCCAGATCGGCCAGCCTGCCGGCTTCGCTCGAGTCACCGTCTTCAATAACTGGATCCGGGCCCGCCTTTAAATTTAGACCATTATTAGACCTGCAACTATCACGACAAATAAATTCAATTATAACTTTAATAAAACAGTTTATTTTACATCTGTCCTAAATTAAAATCGCCTCGTACTTTTACATAGCGACAAAGACAGTTCTACAAAATTGGGTTTTGTCCTTGTTTCATTGGCTCTTAATACTATGAATAAAGGGATATTGTATTTTTTATTTAACGGTTAGAAATATATTAATTATCGTTAGAGTTAGTTAAATTGTGATCGTCACTTTGGTAAATTTAACACTTATATGTGATCCTAAATCTGCCATTGCTCGATAATGTCTATCATACATACTAATATCGTATTCGTAGAAAAGTTACAATAACGAAAGTTTAAAGTTTCAACACAACTACCTTGCTAGTTGATCTAAAAGCAAGCCGCCAACAGACAGTCATCTGATTTGGATTGGAGCGCTTTAACCTTCTCATCAGGACCAGCCAGATAGGCTTATCCAAGAGGTTAAAAAGGTCAAAGCTTGAGTTGGTACATTGAGTGGCGAGATTTCAGTCATTTCTGTGTCTATCGCCTAACAATAAGAAGTTTTAACGCTTCTATAACAAGATAATTTCCGTTAAAAATAGTTCATAGGGTTAAGTCGGGCGAACGTGGAGGCCACAAAGTTGGTCCTCGTCATTTTATCCAAAAAATGTTCTACAGTAGAACCAGAGTATGAATAAGTAGTACCCGACTGTCTTTCGCTGTCACACTTTTTGTCATCTTTCAGTATACTTGTATTGCATACGCTGACTGACACAGATTTCTTAATACGCCGTCAATGAGTACCTTGATAATGACATTGAGCTTTAATTATTTAATTTTGACTCATTAAATAATGTAAATAAATAAATATCAGGGGACAATGTCACACCAATTGCCCTCGTCCTAAACAGACTAAGCTGTAGGCTTGTACTATGGGTACTAGACAACGATATAAATTATTATATATACTTAAATATATAGAAAACATCCATGAATCTGACAATTTTATTTATAATATACCTATTTATTAGCTTCGTAGGCTAACGCGTCGTTGATTCATTATTTATAAACATTAACTTTAATGATTGCATTTATTTTGTAATTGTTGACTGTATTATTTTTATGATTTATTTTTAATTCAATTATTTACTGAACATTAATGACAATGTATAATCCTTACTGAATAATTATGAATTATTATGAATTACATGCGTAAAATTGACCGTCTAAATAATTGTAAGTGTATCATACTTTTTTACAAATAATAAGTTATTATTTGTAAAAAAGTATGAATTTCTATTAAATGCTTAAATAAATATATATTATTATATTAACATAATAATTACAATCGAACTAATCAGAATTCTAAATAATCTCACTAATGCCGCCACGCAGTCACTAATTTAATCTCCATAGATAAAATAACTATTAACAGTATAAATGAGCAGCGGATCCGTCGTCGAGCACAGTCGATATTCTGCTGCAATATGAAACTCCTGGTTGCCTTGGCTTTAGTGGGTCTGGTGGGGTCCGTGGTGGCCGAGGATTTCGATGTGCCGATCGAATTCGACTACCACAATAAAATCGGTATCCCCGAGGCTGCTCGCATCAAGGCAGCTGAAGAGGCCCTGGACTTCGATGGCGGCAGGATCGTAGGAGGCTCTGCAGCCGCTCTCGGGCAGTACCCCTACATAGTAAGTTTACCCTAATCACCGGGTTAGAAAACGTTATCTAATTAAGGGAACGTAGGAACTCTAAAAGTTGAAATCGCTTATAGAATGACAGGGGCACCTATTCCGAAGTATTGAGCCCATCTAGCATGTATATCGTAAAATGTTTACATTCTTATAGCTATTAATAAGAGATACCATTACTTCAGCAATATGCCTACGAGATAGTAAGAAAGGCCTTATGTATGTATGCATGTACGTAAATGGATGTTTTATTTAATTTAAATCCATTTTTAATTGACGGCTTTATTTAAAATCTTATATACAGACAAAGGCAATCCTAACATGGTATTCCGTGTTATGATATCCACTATGATGGCATTTCTACTCCAATAAATGTATCAAGGATTTGGAAATGATAAAAAAAAAAAAAACTTCCGTATTAAAACTTCATCGCTCCAAAAAAAGTTTAAAAAAACAAAAACCCGCCTTCAAAAAGCAAAAAAAAAACTTCTTTAAAATGGTAGGTAAATAGCTCAGTCCAACTGAAGTCTGCTTTTGTTTAAAATATTGTTGGACGCCAACTTCAGTTGGACTGACCTATTTACCTACCATTTTAAAGAAGTTATTTTTTGCTTTTTGAAGGCGGGTTTTTGTTATTTTAAACTTTTATTTTATTTTATACTTTTTAGTGATCATAATTATGCTGTTATTCTCCCACTTCTCAATTAATAAGAAACAATAGAACATTTCAATCTCGCCGCAAGCAACGCCGTGGGGAAGTTATAGTCATATATTTAAACCTAAATATGCTTCGTCATAGTCGCTCAACTATCTTAATCGAAATATCTTGTCGCCACCCTCGAAATATATACCGTTTAGGAGTTCCGGTGGCCATCTGTGGTCTTCATCATCAGTTCCACTTCACCAAATAGTGCTTTCCAAGACCAAATACACGAGTTACAATGAAAAATACCAAAATCGCTATAGGTATGCCTATAAATTTTGAAGAGTTCCGTCGATTCCTCATGGATTCCACCATCAGATCTTCATTTTGATAAAAATAAGACCAATCGGGAAGCACCAGCTTTCAAATAAAAAAATAATCATCAAATTCGGTTCACGCAGTCGAAAGTTCTGAGGTAACAAACATTTAAAAAAAAACACACGAATTGAGAACCTCCTCCTTTTTTTGAAGTCGGTTGAAACGACACTTATTTCGGGGGAAGTAACGTACGTGGCTGTTGACAGGGAGGTCTGGTCATCACCTTAACCACCGGAGCCACCTCCGTGTGCGGCTCGACTCTTTTGACCAACACTCGCGCCGTCACCGCCGCCCACTGCTGGACAAGTACGGGGGGCAGCGCTCGCCAGTTCGTCGTCGTCCTTGGCTCCACCCTTCTCTTCTCTGGAGGCACCAGGGTCACCACCACCGATGTCGAGGTGCACGCCAGCTACAACATGTGGACCCTGGTCAATGACGTCGCCATAATCAGGCTGGGATGGGTGAATTACAGCAGTAAGTTACTTCTTAATCTATTCTTCATAATTATCATATTCATATTATAAATGTGAAACTACTCTGTCTGGGTTTGTTTCGCTTTTACGGCTGAGCGGCTGTATTGATTTCGATGGGTATTTAATCCGAAAAAAAACGGGAAGAGTGATAAATGACTTCTACGTGGACGGAGTTGCAGGTAACCGCTAGTAAATAATACATATGTAACTTAAATTTGGGATTCACGTGTTTTGTATACCTAATTATAAAGTTGGTACAGAACTACAGAATCTATCATTTATAATACAGTACCTGGAAGACCGAGCCTCGCTCGGGTTGAAAACGAAATTTCCCGAAGATGACTACTTGACTGATCAATTTGTTGCCCATCGTTCATCGAAATCATTAGAGCCGTTTTCGAGATTCAGATTTTATATATATATATATATATATATATATATATATATATAATGAAATATATATATATATATATATATATATATATATATATATATATATAATGATTTCGATAAAATTTGAAATATTATCTAATACCTTTAAACGAGCAATTCTTGTATACAATTATCTACAATCTACAATTCTTGTATACAATATCGTTATTAGATAATTCTTGTATACAAGAATTGCTAGTTTAAAGGTATTAGATAATATTAAAGATCACTTTGGAAATATCTTGGAAATGCCCCGATCATTTAAAGATGTACGTTACCGAATTCATTGCGGTTCTAAGTAATACCTTCCCTAAATTTTAAATCAATTAATAAGTAAGTGCATTTGTTTTTCAGACACCATCCGCAACATCGGCATGGCTACCGGTACCAACCTGTTCGTAGGAACCTGGGCTTGGGCTGCTGGGTTCGGCAGGACTAGCGACAGTAAGTACTACACCTCTCCAACGAACAAAAACTTTCTACAGGGGCTTAGCAACACAAAAGAGTTATTGGGAATAGGTCTTTGATACAAGAGTTCACGGATCTTTTTTATTCTGCACAACTTTACCTAGATGGATATGTTGAGGGCAAAACATGGCACATTAAAAAAATAAAAAGTGTTACATTTCAGGCGCTGGCATCGCCAACAACCAGTTCCTGTCCCACGTACAGGTTCAGGTGATCACCAACCAGGTCTGCCAGAACGTGTACGGAAGCACCGTCCAGGCCAGCACCCTCTGCATAGCCACCACCGGCGGCCGCGGCACCTGCGGCGGAGACTCCGGCGGCCCTCTCGTCGCCAACAACCAGCTGGTGAGTAGGATTAGATGTCCCAAGTTGAGCTCTGACATCGCTATTCCTCAGCCATTTATTACATAACCAGAATGCTAATAATCTCCGACGGGGTGCCAGTAAAACTGGTTTAACGTTTCAGTGCGATTACATCGGCACCGAAAATCGTTACATTTTAGTATTGTTTAAAGAAAGAACTTTTTTGCCTTGGAACTAGAACAGAAATAAGACTTAAACCACTTTGCTGTTGTTTAGTTCGATTGCTAGTCTTAAGTATTTGTGCTTTAAACGAAAATTTACCTCTTTTACACAATTGTACTCGCAATTATACGATTGGTGCATTTTGCAGATTAGTAGAAGTAATCTCTTTTGAAGGAAATATTACTGCTATATGTAAAGTCACGAACTTTAATTTGTGACTTCGGACCTAAGGTACCTTAGGTCCAAAGTCATTCTGACATTCTACAACAATAAGGTTGAGTCTCCAATAAGCTACAAATGGTTTGGCATCTCTAATGACATTGACGACTTCAAGCATATTTTTCTTGAAATGCGTCACAAATGAACGATCGTGATAGTATACTAAAAGATACTGCTAACTATAAGGATTAAGTACTGCGAATAATCCCGTTTTGGAAAAAGTACATTTTCGTTTAGCTTGTAAATGTTGTTAGGCTCTTAAAGACTAATGGTTTTTGGGTAGAGGTGTAGGCCATTAAGTCGGCCATTTACTTCTACTCTGGTGCTCTGTAAAAACAGATGATTCGATCAATAATAATTTAAAAACCGAAACAGTTGCCCTGTTTTTGACTCTTGTGTCTTTAGCATATTTGCCACAGTTGACTATGCCGTAATTTTTGACCGTTTGTCACCCCTCTCACAGATTGGTGTCACCTCTTTCGGCCACATCAACGGTTGCCAGATCGGCCAGCCTGCCGGTTTCGCCCGAGTCACCTTCTTCGCTCCCTGGATCCAGCAAAGACTGTAAATTTAGACCACCATAAACCTGCAACGATCATGACAAATAAATTGAATGATAATGTTAATACAATGTTTTATTGGATATCTGACCTTGGCCATAAAATTGCCATGGTCACACAACTATTCACACAGGGACGAATACAGGTTTAAGAAAAATGTGGGTTAACGTTTCTTAGGCCTTGCTAGATTATTAAAAAAAAACTTTTTTCCCAATCTTAATTTTTCCTGTCACATATTCTCCTGACCGAATTATTTACTCCGAATCGCAGTTTTTTCTACTTATTAATACCTAGGTCAAAATATGTTTAAGGTTTAGGCTGGAATAGCAGCACGCCCAAAGGGCCAAATCGCACAAAAAATGGGAGCTCCGCCTCAAACGCACACTATGAAAAAACGGAGTTACTTAAAAAACGCGATTGCGGAAACTTAATTCGGTAAAAAATGCCGTTCACTTCTTAGAGCTGAAATAAGAATGAATATTATTTAATTTAGAATTTACATGCGCTTTTATAGTTTCCAGGGCGAAGACTAAACATTTTGTAATATTTTATCTACGTCTATAGCACGGCTGAGCAAATTCAAAACCTAGTAAGTCTCAAAAACTCAATTTTGCGATTTTTGCATAAAACGCGGTATCTAGCAAGTCCCTACCGGATGCGAAATGATTTAGAGCACTATCTCACTCAGGTTCACATTAACCCACACCCCGAATCCTAGTAAGTGCACAAAAAAACGGACTTGTCCATTTCAAAACCTAGCATGTCACAAAACTATTTCAAAAACCTAGTATGTGACATGCACTTACTAGCTTTTGAAAAAAACAGAGAGGCTTGAAAATCATCGGGCTCACTGATTCTTTATTTGCATTTCATTTAAAAAGCTAGTATGGCACATAAAACATATAATATAGGAAATTAAGAAAAGATGTATATACCAATAATGTATTCATCTTAATCTAATTAATCGAGAAAGTATAACTTCTTGAACAAATATTGCAAAATTTTGCACGGCTGACACAAAACAAGTTTTTTCGCTCTCCTGTAAAATTTGCTCAATGCCCGTTGCTGGGTTTTGAAATTGCGCAGGCGAGCAACTATCCATAGCTTCTATTCTACGGGTCTTTGACATGTTATAGTAGGTATTGTAAACATCACGATATCAAATAATAGCGGCCGAGTTTAAAACAATACGATAACATGTCAAAGGCAATATGGTTTTTCCCAGTAGTCTCAGAGGGCCCTGCCAAGATGCACTCCGCTAACTAACGTTTCTATTCGATTCGTTTTTAAACCAATCGCGTCACAGGTAGACCACGTGACTTTTCATATCACGTCATCTACCAGTGACGCGATTGGTTTAAAAACGAATCGAATAGAAACGTTAGTTAGCGTAGTGCATCTGTGGTAGTTTGGTTTGAATTTCGAACCACGTCTAAAGGACGGCATATTTTACTGACCCTCTCTCTTTAATTTGCTGACGTTTTGCTCCAATGACGTATTACATTACGGACTTTTTATTATTACCCGTCTGCCGGAGGGTATTGTGTATCACAGCCTATATTATGTATGTTTATTCCTTTGTGGCGTTCTAGAAACTAAACGCGTAGACCGATTTTGACGATTCATATGTCAATCGATTTGTCTTAATCTCGTGAGGGTCTCTAAAGATATGACAGTAATTAAAATTTAATGGCAGCAACTAGACGCCAAATTGTAAAAAACAAAAAAAAATAACTTGACTAACTATAACAAATGGGGTATCATTGAATAGGTATTTAAAAATGATCTTTAGGTTTCTTTAATCATTTTTCATTTTGAATGATAATTTAGGATTTATAACTATTTAAAGTTGGTCAGCAATAAAAGTCGGGTTTTTTAAAACTTGCTTTTTCTTGTTATTTTCAACGAGGATGTAATGCTATTAGGACCTTACAATCCTAATTCATAGAAGGTAGATCCCAGAAAATCTACACTGTTAAAAAAAAACGTAAATTTTCTGCGTAAACGAAGTCGCAAACTATAACAAAATAAGGAATGGAGGGTTCGTTGTCTGTTAACCCATTAATTCGATAAGATCGACGGGAGTAAAGTCGCTACTTCGTTAGGTATTTTGTTGAGAAGTTCTCACCATTGGGTATATTCTTAGGGTTCCGTGCGAAAAGATAGCGAAAACAAGGGTTCATTTACTAACCCTTCGATGTTCGTCCGTCCGCCCGTCCTAACTGGGGAGTTATTCTCTCAAAAAACGGCGGTCGGTCAGACGAACGAGCGAATCGCAGCGTCGAGTTTAAGTAGTCGCATCCGAGCGAACAAAACACATTTTAGCGAATGCATTCTCAATTAGGGAATACGTTCGAGAAGCCATGCTGCCAAATTGAACACACGCGCTAAAATGTGTTTTGTTCACTCTGACGGGACTATTACACTCGCCGCTTGGACAATCACTCGTCCGTCCGTCCGTCCGTCGTTGTTGAGAGAATCACACCCCTGTGCGACACAACACAAGGCACACAAGAATGTCAGAGGAGAGCTGTCCCTAAATCATAGCGTCCATAGCAAGACGTGTCAGATGTTAACTCGTTTAATTAATTTAATACTTTTAATGTGGTGTCAGTGTTTCATTTACCAGCATTCGCCAAATAAATTGGCGTTGTGTGCCTTGTGTAGCGCACTAAATTTAAAGAGATGCATCTTTTAAAACACATTAGATAGTCGGTTGATTTGTGGTTGATTTCCTAATAAGTTAATGATTAAAAACCTAAATTAAAAAACCTAATCCCCCTTACTAATAAACGTTGAGTAACGGTGGTATAGCTATACAATGTTTTGTCCTTATCTGTCAAATTCAAATGTCACAATGACAGATAAGGACAAAACATTGTAAGGGGGAATAAGTAATAAAATAAAGTCCCCAGACAAAAAACGTTTATTTTCTTTTATTACATACAGTCAAAATCAAGAATACACGTTCCCAAGACGCCAAAAATAACTACACGCACCTATGCCACTGAAAATAAGGTGTATTTATATGTATATTTGACGCAATGGCTGCATAGATAATGCTTTCGTCTATTCAAGCGTCAATTTAAAAACAACAAATAAAAGGCTAAGTGTGAGTCGGGCGGCTCGGACCGGAACCCTCGGTATGCGAGTCTTACTGGCACTTGACCAGCAACAAACGGTTTTTTAATAAATCATGGAACTGGCACTGAGGGCCTTAATTAACCAGTCGATAACGTTGGGCAGTGATACGGTCGATAAAAGCTTGATTCGAAGTTATGTCTTGTGCTTATATCTAGTAAGGCTTGCCTTGTGGATTTAAGATGTTGATAAAATACATAGAATCACTTATTTAAGTAGTATAACTTGTAATAGTCCAAGTTAGCTGGTCAGGTGAGCAAATGAGACTAGGGTGTGAGTAAGTTTCAGCCCAGGAAAGAGTAAGTCAAAATTTATTTAAGTAAGGGCGCCAGACTTACATCCTATAAACAAATGAGATCGTTCAAATGAAAATCAGACTTTAGTAAACAACATTTATTAATTATTACTGCTTTATTTACTCTGATGTCGTATGGTACGCTCCTATGGGGAAACTCCACGGATGCCAACAGGATAATGCTTATGCAAAAGCGTGCCTTACGCACGTCAGCCGGGGTGAAACCTAGGCACTCTTGCAGGGGCCTTTTTGTAAAGCACCGCATATTGACGCACTACTCGGTTTACGTTTTTCAAATGTTAATGTTCGTGAGAAACAATATTTCATCTTTTGCACGCGTCAACATTCCGGACAAGGAGCTCCGCCACACCGGGCGTTGGAGAACAGTTCCCCGTCGCATGGCACTTGCGGGTAAGAACCCGCGTGTCATCGGTCATATAATATAAAAACAGGTAGATAAGTTACCTATACGGTATTCCGCGTGTAAAAATGGCCCGGCTTACGCACACATAATCAGTACATATTTCAATTACAAACTAATTGATAAATGACAAGTGAAAGCAGATGGTATGCTAATTTTCGGGAGCGAAACAGAGACGAGTGTATGGTGCTCCGCAGACTAGTTCACGGTTCACTTGACGGCGCAAGACTAAGTAAAGGTGTACCAATTGGCTTGGTTTAAGGGTGCCACTATCGAAGTGCGTATAACATATCTACCTCTTTTTACTATATTATATCATTTGTCTGCTAAACTTAAAAATGTTCCATCCGACGAAGCATTTAAACATCAGCTGAGGAACCTTTTATTGGATAATCCATTATACTCCGTCGACGACTATATGCAACTTAAATTGTAAAATTATTATTGTTTATTTGACGTTATTACTTTTTGTATATTGACATCGGAAACTGACCATTTATTAGTTGTTTATTAATGTTGACTTTGATTATTTGAGTGTTATTATTGTATTATTACATTATTATTTAGTATTAATTTTGACAATATCAATGTAATTTCGTATTTTTTGACATGCAATGCAATTTATATTGTAATATTACATTGATGAATAAATAAACTAAACTAAACTAAACATCAGATAAAGTGTTAGGTTCAGTATTGCTAAACATCAGCTATATTAAAGGTACACCTCTTAGTACTAAATTCCTCGGAGAGACACGTAGGTTAAGTGATGGCAATGGTACTCACGCGGTCATCTTCATGGTAAAACTGCTTGCTCGGTTTAATACTTATAGCGACGAGATCGACGGTGCTCACTGTCTCCGCAGGTGGTTACCAGCAGACCCTTGCACGTGTTGTAGAACGTCGACGTGATAAAAATAGTATAGCGTACTTAAAACGGTACCGTAAAACGGGGTAGGTAGGGATTAACGGGGAGTAGGGACACAACCTAAAATAAGTCATAACTTATTACAAATAAGAACAATTATTAAATGGACAATAACGTTACGTCTGTTGGAAATAATTTCAGTCTTATAATTAGTAACATATGCTTCATTTTAGGTTGTGTCCCTACTCACCCCGTTTTACGGTAACCCATGATTTTATCGAATTTCACTTCATTGGTTGTAACATTTCATCGACCGATGTTGTGTGCAAATTGATTTGCCAGTCTCTCACAAAGTTTACCTAGGGTGATGGAACCAGTAATGTTTAACTTAATGTTTATATCTTCTTTTTTTCGTCCTTTTTTTTCTAACCTGTTTTTGTGTCCCACACGCTGGGCAAAGGCCTCCCCTCTTTTTCGCCACTCATCCCTATCCAGAGCGCACTCTCTCCAATCCCTCGCAAACGACTCTAGGTCATCTCGCCATCTCCTTCTGGGTCTACCTTTGCTTCGAAGTCCGTCGCGTGGAAGCCAAACATCACAAACAGTACAAGTTAAGAAAAAAAAAAATTATAGAAAAACTTACAAAACACATTGACCAGTAATGGACAAAGACCAAATTGTGGACACTTGATTCTTATTTTACAGAAGATAAGGGTTAAGGGTAAGAGTTTTGCAACAATCAATTTAGGACCGTATGAAATTTGAATTAAGAGGCCACCTATGGTGCCACGCCCCCACAAGAATAAAATGGATGGCTTTATGTGCTTCCGCGCGAAGAATGTGAGATGGAGATAGTTCGCTCGCGCCTTGACGGCAGCGTTAAATTCAATTAATCGCTGTTTACTTTAAAACCACAACATTTATTGAAAAAATGTTTTGCCAGGATTAAGAAGTTACATATCCTCAACTATTGAAACGAAAATCATCGTTAAAGATTATATGGTTTCGAAGATTCAACCAAAAACATGCAAAAAAGGTGTCATGTTTGAAAAATAAAAGTATCGATGATTTTATTTCTAATCGTGTTTTCACGTTCGAAAGTCTCAAGCAAATATGACCAAGTTTAATATATCCAAAAAACAGATACAAAGGCGTTATGGTTATTAAGATCCAGATCGCGGAACACTCCAGACTTTAGCATAGGTGGCCTCTTAAGAGTGAAGTGTCCATTACTAGTGCTTGTCAGCTAAAAGTGTCCATCATTGGTGCCGTCACCCTACGACATTTACAAATAATTTTGTTTTGTAATTATCCTATACCCTACAAATAATCTTGGATCGGTATGTCCAATCTTCTAAGAAACTAGTTTATAAAGTTAACTTTGTAAAACTTGTAAATTATTGCCGCTTTAACAAGAGAAAGTATTTTTTCAATCATAAGAACATAATAATACTTAAAAGTAAGTTACATTAAGTAATAATAAGGTAATAAAGTAATAAAAAATAAATTATTTAAACTAGCAAAAATAAAGTTATTACAAGTTAAAGAAAAATATATTAAGATTAATTAAGAACTCTTTTTATGTTAATTGAAATACGTTTAGTTTTAATTTTTAATTGTATTATTGTTGAACTCTGTAAATACGTTACTGTAATAAAATTATATAACTCTATTCAATTCCTCCCTCAATTTGTTTTTTTAATAGATACAGAGGTATTTTATACCTCTGAGACGGATAAAGAGTATTTATCCTGGAAAATGCAACCATTCCCGAGGGAGTAGTAATAAAGACTATTGGCTATTGTGTGTGAATTGTGGACAAAAGCTAGTCAACTAAGTCTTGGGGGCTTAGTCAAGCAAGATGCATAACGCTAAGTTAGCGATTTTCGAACCGACAAAATGTATAGGATTGTCGTAAGATGATGACAGATTGCTCGACCGCTATGTCAACTCCATACATTTTGAGTCGATAGAAAACAGAAACGTTAGCAGCGTTTACGTCTTGGTTAGGGCTTCTAGCTTAAAAAAAATACTGTGCCATAGAAGTGTGTCTCAGTACTCACAGTAAATGAATAACTATAATAAATAAATATAATAATAATAATAATAAATATCAGGGGACAATCTCACATAAATTAACCTAGTGCCAAACTAAGCTCTAGGCTTGTACTATGGGGACTAGACAACGATATAAATACTTATATAGAGAAATATATACTTAAATACATAGAAAACAACCAAGACTCAGGAACAAAATTCGCTCATCACATAAATATCTGCCCTTACCGGGATTCGAACCCGGGACCTCTATGTTTGAAGGCAGGGTCACCACTAGAGTGTCGTCAAGTCAAGTGACATTTCGTTTAAAATTCCTACGATTTGATCTGTAAGGGTCTCCCCAGACCTATCGACGCGAAACCGCCTTGAGCCGGTAAGAAAAGGTTTTATGTCCATGCAATAAGAGCGAAAACGACGTCGTTCCGTTCTCATCGCCGAATCGAGCCGAGCCGAGCCGAGCGACGCCTTTTTCACTCTTACTGCATGGACATAGAACTTTTTCTTACCGGCTCAAGCCGATTCCGCTTCGATAGGTCTGGGGAGACCCTAATATAACTGCAGCTTGATTGTCACACGATAACGTTCTCGCGATGTACGAGTATCTTGTCTAGGGCCACTGTAGGGCAACTATAAAGATGTATTGGCAAATTTTAGTGGCAGATGCGTAGGGTTGCCAAAAATAGAAAAGCCGGACAGAGATTCATATTTAGACGGACATTTTGCCCTGAAAGCCTGACACACTGGAAAAACACTTTTATACTTTTGTATTTATGGCTATATTCATTTAAGACTTACTTAATTATATGTTAAATATTATGGGTCAAATTGGGCTCAACGCGCGGCTCCTGCGAGATCGCGAGTCATGAGTGTCTGAGTGACTCGCTCGCGCATTTTCGTTTGGTTTTTTTTTTGCGGGGCTAGGTTGACCAAAAACCAAACATATCCGGACATATCCGGCTGAATCCGGACACCTAGCAACCCTAGATGCAGGTATTAATAAAAAACAAATCTGTATAGTTGCCAGTTATACCGCCTTATAGTACAGTCAACAGCATAAATAAGTGATCATTTATGTACCTTGTCGCTTTCAATCGTTTGACAATTTTGTATGACATTTCAAACACGACGTTAAAGTGACAAGGTACATAAATGATCACTTATTTATGCTGTTGACTGTACACACTTCCATTTTTATGTAATCCTAACTGTGCCATTGCTCATTTACAAACCCATAGAATCCATACTAGTATTATGATATTGTCCAACTAACTCTATGTCGTTTGTTACACTTTCACAGCTAAACTGCATCAACGATTTCGATGATATTTGTTGTGGAGATAGCCTGAATTCCGGAGTAGGACGTAGGGTAGTTTTAATACTGGAAAATTAGTCAGTTTCTAAAGAAATAGCGATAAACTTCTACGCTGATGGAGTTGCAAGCAACAAGCCGCCAATAGGTAGTTATCGGATATGTAGTCAAACCGACTGTTCGAGCGGTTAAACCTTCTCAATAAAAACAGTCAAATAACTAGGCATATGTAAAAGGAATAGAAAGTCAAAACTTGACTGGGGACATTCAGTAGCTACATTTCAATAATTTACTACCATATACCTGAAAATATATAAAACGTTTTAACGCTTTCATTAAAAATGGTTGCCGCCAAAATAACTCACGGGGTATAAGTCGGGCGAACGCGGAGGCCAAATATTGAAGGTCAGCGTTTTACCCAAAACTACTCTACTTTTCATTAAGTTAGTTTTAGTGCGCTGTGCGTGGCTTTATGCCTCGCCGCAGTTTAAAGTTTTCATAAAATGCATTTATGTATGTTAACTACATACTTAAAAAAAGACACCGGCCCCAATTAATGTTAAGAAATTTTGTTGTTACTGAATAAATAAAATTTATTAAATGTTATTATTAACTCTTTATTGCACATAAACAGTTGCAAGATATACTAGCATCCATATAACAAATGTACATATAGGTGAACATATACTATATGGAATATAAAGACTAAAAAACGCCGTTTACCGTAATATTCCCTAAAACGAAATAAAACATCTAAAGGCAATCTTCCATAAATTGACCAAGACTCAGACTAAACTAAGCTAAGCTAAGCTTGGCACGTACAATCAGTTGCATAGAAAAGTAGCCTAGAGAGGAGGGGTTTTTTAAAGAAAAAAAAAAGAAAAATTCAATATACTAACGCCTTCCGGGTGCTAATGGGGCTGCCTCGCTTCTGTAGTGTATCACGGATGTTTGCAGGGCTTGCATGGTCTGCTTCTACGCTGCTTGATCGCATACGGGCTCAACTGTCCATACATATGACACTGCCGTGGACTGCATGCACCTAGTTAAGCTTCTAGTTTTATTATTTAAAATGTACGTACTAATCATAGACATAAGTCTCTATTAACAGATAATGTGAGTCTATCGTTACTTGAATTAGTTAATAAATTATTCTCATATTATTATCAGCCTGTGGTCTAATAAAATCTAAATAGTCTAAAACGTTGAACTGACATATATTCATATTGGCCGACAAACAGGTATCCTGTGAGGAACTTTAAACTAGAGACGCTAGACGTTAGACGTCTTTACGTCACCTTAGCTACGCTTTTTTTTTAATTATATGAAAGAGGGTTAAAATACATTGTTCAGCCTTTATGTTTTCCATAGAAGCCTATAAATATTACTTCTTGATGATAAAAAACAAAAATTACAATCAAACTTATCATAATTATACATTTAATAATCTCACTAATGCAGGAATGCAGTTTCGATATTTTAATCTCCTTTGATAATCGAACGATTAAGAGTATAAATATGCAGTGGATCCATCATCAAGCACAGTCGATATTCTGCTGCAATATGAAACTCCTGGTTGCCTTGGCTTTGGTGGGTCTGGTGGGGTCCGTGGTGGCCGAGGAGGAGTTCGATGTGCCGATCGAATTCGACTACCACAATAAAATCGGTATCCCCGAGGCTGCTCGCATCAAGGCAGCTGAAGAGGCCCTGGACTTCGATGGCGGCAGGATCGTAGGAGGCTCTGCAGCCGGTCTCGGGCAGTACCCTTACTTGGTAAGTTTAGCGTAATTACGGAGTTAAAAAATATCTTTAATTAAGAGAACGTGGAAAATTACAAAAAAATACTATTTTGCTAGCAAGACCGACCCCTCTGCATCTCTCAGATCTTCGATTCAACTTTTCCCGTTGACCAGGAAATACGGACAACCGAAACATTTTTGATTAATAAAAAAGATTTATAAGTGTATTTGTCATGGTCGGACCTTCTCAATGAAAATCAGCCAAACTATTCATTTAAAAACTTTAAATTTTGTCTGATGTCAATCATAACGTGGTATTCCGTGTTATGATATCCACTGTGACGACATATCTATCTACCTGGTAATTATACAAGAATAGTATAAATGAACATCAAAAACTAACCTTTTCTAACCTAAATGGGAAAATAAGTTAATAATGACCCGTGGGCGACGAGTCAAATTTGTCACTCCGTTTCTTCTTTTCCATTATAAAAGCAAATTTTAGAATTTTGAACCATGGAAACTTGCGAAAACTAATAATCGCTTCTAAAATGGAACTTGTTTAGAGGGGAAATATGTATGTGGCTGTTGACAGGGAGGTCTGGTCATCACCTTGACCACCGGAGCCACCTCCGTGTGCGGCTCGAGTCTGTTGACCAACAACCGCGCCGTCACCGCCGCCCACTGCTGGAGAAGTACGGGGGGCAACGCCCGCCAGTTCGTCGTCGTCCTTGGCTCCACCCTGCTGTTCTCTGGAGGCACCAGGATCACCACCACCAATGTCTGGATGCACGAAAACTACAACCAGAACACTCTAGTCAATGACGTCGCCGTGATCGTTTTAGGCTGGGTGACTTACACCAGTGAGTTACTTCTTACTCTAAACTAATGTTATAAATATAAAAGTAACTCTGTTGGTCTGCTAGCTACGATTGCAGTTATAATAACTTCACTAGAATTGAAAGTATTTAATTAGTGCATATGATTTTCAGACAACATCCGCAACATCGGCATGGCTAGCGGCACTAACCTGTTTGTAGGAACCTGGGCTTGGGCTGCTGGCTTCGGCAGGACTAGCGACAGTAAGTACAACACCTCTCCAAATAAATACCACTTATTACATGAGCTTAGCAACACAAACAAGTTCTTGGGAATAGGTTTTTGATAACTATAAGAGTTCTCCATTCTTTCCATTTTTTCACACCTTCACCTACTTATTTAGATGTTTTGAGGGCAAATTAAAAACACGTAATGGTCACCGAACAGAATTTTCCAGCAACAATGCGACATATCCTCTATCGAAATGCTCACAAACTTGCAACCAATGGATGGATTCTACCTATTGAAATATAGCGTAAATCCATCTCCGCAAAACTATGACGCCCACAATTTGATTTTTCGCTTCGTCACTCGACGTTCAGTGCATTGCTTTCGTTATCTAAAAACTAGGTAGAGCAGGATTACTGAGCGACAAAAAAGTTCCAGTGTTTGGATTAGACGGCAGAAAGACTGTGCAGAATGTGCGTGCTCTCTAAGCCGCGTGCGTCGTCGTCCAACCAGCTCTGCTTATTCGATATCTATGCTAACCGATCGTTACCTTTCAGACGCTGGCATCGCCAACAACCAGTTCCTGTCCCACGTACAGGTCCAGGTGATCACCAACCAGGTCTGCCAGGGCGTATACGGTGGCTCCGTCCAGGCCAGCACTCTCTGCGTATCCACCGCCGGCGGCCGCGGCACCTGCGGCGGAGACTCCGGCGGCCCTCTCGTCGCCAACAACCAGCTGGTGAGTAGGATGAGATGACCCAAGCTGAGCTCTGACATCGCTTTTCTACAGCTATTTATTTCATGATCAGAATGATAAAAATCTCCAACGGGGCAGCGCCAATAAAACTTGTTTAACGTTTTAGTGCGAATAAATTACCATCAATATTCGCAGGATTTGAGTATTGTCAACAGTAACTTTAAAAGTTAAATTAATAGAGAAAAATTGAGTTTTTTGCCCCAGGACAGAAGTAAGAGTTAAAGTAACAAGCTTCTGCAATTTTTAGTTCTAATCTTATTCGCGCTTTACTTGAGTTGTATTTAAAAAAAAACATATCTTAACACAATTTGGTTCTCATTTATACCTACGAACGGTCCATTTCGTAGAAAGTACAGTTTTGTTCAGTTAAAAGTGCAACGCCCACCTTTATATTATATTTACATAATATCGGCCATTTGCACTCTGTTACTATCTGAAATAGATTACACTAAATACATTCGACACGTAATAAATTTAAAAATCTCTCTCTGACTCTTGTGTCTTCCAGAGCGTCTTTGCCATAGTTGTCTATGCCGCCATTTTTGACCGTTTGCCACCTGTCCCACAGATCGGTATCACCTCCTTCGGCCACCGCAACGGTTGCCAGATCGGCCAGCCTGCCGGCTTCGCTCGAGTCACCGTCTTCAATAACTGGATCCGGGCCCGCCTTTAAATTTAGACCATTATTAGACCTGCAACTATCACGACAAATAAATTCAATTATAACTTTAATAAAACAGTTTATTTTACATCTGTCCTAAATTAAAATCGCCTCGTACTTTTACATAGCGACAAAGACAGTTCTACAAAATTGGGTTTTGTCCTTGTTTCATTGGCTCTTAATACTATGAATAAAGGGATATTGTATTTTTTATTTAACGGTTAGAAATATATTAATTATCGTTAGAGTTAGTTAAATTGTGATCGTCACTTTGGTAAATTTAACACTTATATGTGATCCTAAATCTGCCATTGCTCGATAATGTCTATCATACATACTAATATCGTATTCGTAGAAAAGTTACAATAACGAAAGTTTAAAGTTTCAACACAAGTGCCTTGCCTACCTACCCTGCTGCTGCTGCTGCTGCCTGCTGTGCCTTGCTAGTTGATCTAAAAGCAAGCCGCCAACAGACAGTCATCTGATTTGGATTGGAGCGCTTTAACCTTTTCATCAGGACCAGCCAGATAGGCTTATCCAAGAGGTTAAAAAGGTCAAAGCTTGAGTTGGTACATTGAGTGGCGAGATTTCAGTCATTTCTGTGTCTATCGCCTAACAATAAGAAGTTTTAACGCTTCTATAACAAGATAATTTCCGTTAAAAATAGTTCATAGGGTTAAGTCGGGCGAACGTGGAGGCCACAAAGTTGGTCCTCGTCATTTTATCCAAAAAATGTTCTACAGTAGAACCAGAGTATGAATAAGTAGTACCCGACTGTCTTTCGCTGTCACACTTTTTGTCATCTTTCAGTATACTTGTATTGCATACGCTGACTGACACAGATTTCTTAATATGCCGTCAATGAGTACCTTGATAATGACATTGAGCTTTAATTATTTAATTTTGACTCATTAAATAATATAAATAAATAAATATCAGGGGACAACGTCACACCAATTGCCCTCGTCCTAAACAGACTAAGCTGTAGGATTGTACTATGGGTACTAGACAACGATATAAATAATTATATATACTTAAATATATAGAAAACATCCATGACTCTGACAATTTTATTTATAATATACCTATTTATTAGCTTCGTAGGCTAACGCGTCGTTGATTCATTATTTATAAACATTAACTTTAATTATTGCATTTATTTTGTAATTGTTGACTGTATTATTTTTATGATTTATTTTTAATGCAATTATTTACTGAACATTAATGACAATGTATAATCCTTACTGAATAATTATGAATTATTATGAATTACATGCGTAAAATTGACCGTCTAAATAATTGTGAATAATTATGAATTTCTATTAAATGCTTAAAAAAATATATATTATTATATTAACATAATAATTACAATCGAACTAATCAGAATTCTAAATAATCTCACTAATGCCGCCACGCAGTCACTAATTTAATCTCCATAGATAAAATAACTATTAACAGTATAAATGAGCAGCGGATCCGTCGTCGAGCACAGTCGATATTCTGCTGCAATATGAAACTCCTGGTTGCCTTGGCTTTAGTGGGTCTGGTGGGGTCCGTGGTGGCCGAGGATTTCGATGTGCCGATCGAATTCGACTACCACAATAAAATCGGTATCCCCGAGGCTGCTCGCATCAAGGCAGCTGAAGAGGCCCTGGACTTCGATGGCGGCAGGATCGTAGGAGGCTCTGCAGCCGCTCTCGGGCAGTACCCCTACATAGTAAGTTTACCCTAATCACCGGGTTAGAAAACGTTATCTAATTAAGGGAACGTAGGAACTCTAAAAGTTGAAATCGCTTATAGAATGACAGGGGCACCTATTCCGAAGTATTGAGCCCATCTAGCATGTATATCGTAAAATGTTTACATTCTTATAGCTATTAATATGAGATACCATTACTTCAGCAATATGCCTACGAGATAGTAAGAAAGGCCTTATGTATGTATGCATGTACGTAAATGGATGTTTTATTTAATTTAAATCAATTTTTAATTAACGGCTTTATTTAAAATCTTATATACAGACGAAGGCAATCCTAACATGGTATTCCGTGTTATGATATCCACTATGATGGCATTTCTACTCCAATAAATGTATCAAGGATTTGGAAATTATAAAAAAAAATATATACTTCCGTATTAAAACTTCATCGCTCCAAAAAAAAAGTTTATAAAAACAAAAACCCGCCTTCATAAAGCAAAAAAAAACTTCTTTATAATGGTAGGTAAATAGGTCAGTCCAACTGAAGTCTGCTTTTGTTTAAAATATTGTTGGACGCCAACTTCAGTTGGACTGACCTATTTACCTACCATTTTAAAGAAGTTATTTTTTGCTTTTTGATGGCGGGTTTTTGTTTTTTTAAACTTTTTTTTTATTTTATACCTTTTAGTGATCATAATTATGCTGTTATTCTCCCACTTCTCAATTAATAAGAAACAATATAACATTTCAATCTCGCCGCAAGCAACGCCGTGGGAAAGTCATAGTCATATATTTAAACTTAAATATGCTTCGTCATAGTCGCTCAACTATCTTAATCGAAATACCTTGTCGCCACCCTCGAAATATATACCGTTTAGGAGTTCCGGTGGTCATCTGTGGTCTTCATCATCAGTTCCACTTCACCAAACAGTGCTTTCCAAGACCAAATACACGAGTTACAATGAAAAATACCAAAATCGTTATAGGTATGCCTATAAATTTGAAGAGTTCCGTCGATTCCTCATGGATTCCACCATCACATCTTCATTTTGATAAGAATGAGGCCAATCGGGAAGCACCAGCTTTCAAATAAAAAAAGAATCATCAAATTCGGTTCACGCAGTCGAAAGTTCTGAGGTAACAAACATTTTAAAAAAAACAGACGAATTGAGAACCTCCTCCTTTTTTTGAAGTCGGTTGAAACGACACTTATTTCGGGGGAAGTAACGTACGTGGCTGTTGACAGGGAGGTCTGGTCATCACCTTAACAAACGGAGCCACCTCCGTGTGCGGCTCGACTCTTTTGACCAACACTCGCGCCGTCACCGCCGCCCACTGCTGGACAAGTACGGGGGGCAGCGCTCGCCAGTTCGTCGTCGTCCTTGGCTCCACCCTTCTCTTCTCTGGAGGCACCAGGGTCACCACCACCGATGTCGAGGTGCACGCCAGCTACAACATGTGGACCCTGGTCAATGACGTCGCCATAATCAGGCTGGGATGGGTGAATTACAGCAGTAAGTTACTTCTTAATCTATTCTTCATATCATAATAATATTATAAACGTGAAACTAACTCTGTCTGGGTTTGTTTCGCTTTTACGGCTGGGCGGCTGAATTGATTACGATGGGTATGGAGGCAGTTTGAGTCTCGAGATTGGACATAGGATACTATCTATCCCGAAAAAAAAACGGGAAGAGTGATAAACGACTTCGATGTGGCCGGAGTTGCAGGTAACAGCTAAGTAGTAAATAATAAATTTAACTCGAATTTGTGATTCACATGATTTGTATAATTATAAAGTTGGTACAGAACTACAGAATATATCATTTATAACACCTAATATTAAAAATCATTTTGGAAATATCTAGGAAATGCTCCGACCATTTAAAACTAGGTTACCGAATTGATTGCGTTTCTAATACGTTCACTAAAATTTAAACCAATTAATGAGTGTATTTGTTTTAAAGACACCATCCGCAACATCGGCATGGCTACCGGCACCAACCTGTTTGTCGGAACCTGGGCTTGGGCTGCTGGCTTCGGCAGGACTAGCGACAGTAAGTACAACACCTCTCCAACAAACTAAAACTTTCTACAGGGGCTTAGCAACACAAACAAGGTATTGGGAATAGGTATTTTATACAAGAGTTCTCCGACCTTTTTTTATTCTGCTCAACTTTACCTAGATGGATATGTTAAGGACAAAACCTGGCACATTAAAAAAATAAATGTTTTACATTTCAGGCGCTGGCATCGCCAACAACCAGTTCCTGTCCCACGTACAGGTTCAGGTGATCACCAACCAGGTCTGCCAGAACGTGTACGGAAGCACCGTCCAGGCCAGCACCCTCTGCATAGCCACCACCGGCGGCCGCGGCACCTGCGGCGGAGACTCCGGCGGCCCTCTCGTCGCCAACAACCAGCTGGTGAGTAGGATGAGATGTCCCAAGCTGAGCTCTGACATCGCTATTACTCAGCCATTTATTGCATGACCAGAATGCTAAAACTCTCCGAGGGGGTGCCAGTAAAACTGGTTTAACGTTTCGGTGCGGATACACCACCGGCGCCAAAAATCGTTAAATTTTAGTATTGTGTACAGAAATAACTTTTTTGCCTTAGAACTAGAACAGAAATAAGAGTTAAACCACTCTGCTGTTGTTTAGTTCGATTGCCAGTCTTATTTGTGCTTTAAAAAAAAGTTTACCTCTTTTACACAATTGACAACAATTCATATCTGCTAAAGTAGTAAAATTAAATACCGTTTGTAGATTTTACACTGCTGATTACAGTAAAAATATTTTTCATTTCTTTTATGCAGTAGTTTTTTTTTATATTTAGGAAAAACAGTAAAAAAAGTTTTATTGTGAACGTTAGGAATACACTTATAAAAAATATACAACTGTCATGTCCATTTTTCATCTGTCTGCCGGATTACTTGATTCTAACGACACGCTTTCGATTCTCGTAATACTATTGTTTTGATATACGCTATTTAAAATGAAAGTGACTAACGGATTTGTAAAAGCGGATAGCCGCAAACTGCCCAAAGTCGACGATTTCATGTTGTTACAGTTGTTATAGTTGACAAGTGACATGACATGACAGTCAGTTCTGTTTCTCTGTTGAAAGTTACTTTTTTTATTTTATATCATGCTAAGATCACGACATCAGTATTCCTAACTTTGTATATACGGTCTTTTTAATGACTATTTCTTTAATAAATTATTAACGACGAATTTTAGTTAAATCAAAAACCAAGAAACACGGGTAGTCTAATTTTTAACCAGCTATTATAAACGCGAAAAAACAAAAGTGATTTTTTTTTTAAATGTTGTCAATGACTCGCAATTATACGATTGGTGCATTTTGCAGATCAGTAGCAGTAGCCCCTTTTGAGGAAAATATTACTGCTATATTTATACTGAAAGATACTGCTAACTATAAGGACTACTGCGAATAATCCCACTTTAGAAAATAGTACATTGTTGCCTAGGCGCGGAAAGTAAGGGATTTCCTGACGAGGTGGTTAGCAGGCCGAGCAATGGCGAGGCCTGCTAAAATACGAGTCAGGAAATCCTCGTTTCCGCCGAGACATAAATAATGCTTTTCTCAAACAATGCGAGAAAATTATACAAATACATGATTATAAGTATTTTTAAACACCTTTGGCAATCAAATGAATTTTTGTTTACAAAAATTTGCGCCCGCCGCCGCCGGTCCGCAGACCCCCGCCGCGCCGCCGCCTCTCACTGCGCCCCCACAAGTTGGGTGTACGGGATTTTTTTCATGGTCCTTTAGATTTTATATGCAATAGAGAGCACTTTTAAAAAACAATATGGATATGGACGGAAAGTGTTTTTATATGGTTTTTTTACTCCTAGGAGTAAAAAGAGGCATTTTCCGTCCTTGTATTTCAATCGGAAAACCGTTATTTCCGAGCATGTTTGAGAAAAGTACATTTTCGTTTAGTGTTATACCTTGTAGTGGTTTAACGTGTAATGTTGTTAGGCGCTTTAAGCCTAATGGTTTTAGGTGGAGGTGTAGGCCATTAAGTCGTCCATTTTCTTCTACTCTGGTGCTCTGTAAAAACAGATGATTCGATCAATAATAACTTAAAAAACCGAACCAGTTGCTCTTTTTTTCACTCTTGTGTCTTTAGCATATTTGCCATAGTTGACTATGCCGTAATTTTTGACCGTTTGTCATACCTCTCACAGATTGGTGTCACCTCTTTCGGCCACATCAACGGTTGCCAGATCGGCCAGCCTGCCGGTTTCGCCCGAGTCACCTTCTTCGCTCCCTGGATCCAGCAAAGACTGTAAATTTAGACCACCATACACCTGCAACGATCATGACAAATAAATTGAATGATAATGTTAATACAATGTTTTATTTAATATCTGACCTTGGCCATAAAATTGCTATGGTCTTTGACACAACTATACACATAGGGACGGAAACAGGTTTAAGAAAAATGTGGGTTAAACTTATTTCTTAGGGCTTGCTAGATTATTTTTAAAAAAAACTTTCTTCCCAATCTTAATTTTTCCTGTTACATATTCTCCTGACCGGATTGCTCCGAATCGCAGTTTTTTCTACTTATAATTACCTAGGTCAAAATATGTTTAAGATTTAGGCAGGAATAGCAGCACGCCCAAAGGGCTAAATCGCACAAAAAATGGAAGCTCCGCCTAAAGCGGACACTATGAAAAAACGGAGTTACTTAAAAAACGCGATTGCGGAAACTTAATTCGGTAAAAAATGCCGTTCACTTCTTAGAGCTGAAATAAGAATGAATATTATTTAATTTAGAATTTACATGCGCTTTTACAGTTTCCAGGGCGAAGACTAAATATTTTGTAATATTTTATCTACGTCTATGGCACGGCTGAGCAAATTCAAAACGTAGTAAGTCGCAAAAACTCAATTTTGCGATTTTTGCATAAAACGCGGTATCTAGCAAGTCCCTACCGGATGCAAAATGATTTAGAGCCCTATCTCACTCAGGTTCACATTAACCCACACCCCGAATCCTAGTAAGTGCACAAAAAAACGGACTTGTCCATTTCAAAACCTAGCATGTCACAAAACTATTTCAAAAACCTAGTATGTGACATGCACTTACTAGCTTTTGAAAAAAACAGAGAGGCTTGAAAATCATCGGGCTCACTGATTCTTTATTTGCATTTCATTTAAAAAGCTAGTATGGCACATAAAACATATAATATAGGAAATTAAGAAAAGATGTATATACCAATAATGTATTCATCTTAATCTAATTAATCGAGAAAGTATAACTTCTTGAACAAATATTGCAAAATTTTGCACGGCTGACACAAAACAAGTTTTTTCGCTCTCCTGTAAAATTTGCTCAATGCCCGTTGCTGGGTTTTGAAATTGCGCAGGCGAGCAACTATCCATAGCTTCTATTCTACGGGTCTTTGACATGTTATAGTAGGTATTGTAAACATCACGATATCAAATAATAGCGGCCGAGTTTAAAACAATACGATAACATGTCAAAGGCAATATGGTTTTTCCCAGTAGTCTCAGAGGGCCCTGCCAAGATGCACTCCGCTAACTAACGTTTCTATTCGATTCGTTTTTAAACCAATCGCGTCACAGGTAGACCACGTGACTTTTCATATCACGTCATCTACCAGTGACGCGATTGGTTTAAAAACGAATCGAATAGAAACGTTAGTTAGCGTAGTGCATCTGTGGTAGTTTGGTTTGAATTTCGAACCACGTCTAAAGGACGGCATATTTTACTGACCCTCTCTCTTTAATTTGCTGACGTTTTGCTCCAATGACGTATTACATTACGGACTTTTTATTATTACCCGTCTGCCGGAGGGTATTGTGTATCACAGCCTATATTATGTATGTTTATTCCTTTGTGGCGTTCTAGAAACTAAACGCGTAGACCGATTTTGACGATTCATATGTCAATCGATTTGTCTTAATCTCGTGAGGGTCTCTAAAGATATGACAGTAATTAAAATTTAATGGCAGCAACTAGACGCCAAATTGTAAAAAACAAAAAAAAATAACTTGCCTAACTATAACAAATGGGGTATCATTGAATAGGTATTTAAAAATGATCTTTAGGTTTCTTTAATCATTTTTCATTTTGAATGATAATTTAGGATTTATAACTATTTAAAGTTGGTCAGCAATAAAAGTCGGGTTTTTTAAAACTTGCTTTTTCTTGTTATTTTCAACGAGGATGTAATGCTATTAGGACCTTACAATCCTAATTCATAGAAGGTAGATCCCAGAAAATCTACACTGTTAAAAAAAAAACGTAAATTTTCTGCGTAAACGAAGTCGCAAACTATAACAAAATAAGGAATGGAGGGTTCGTTGTCTGTTAACCCATTAATTCGATAAGATCGACGGGAGTAAAGTCGCTACTTCGTTAGGTATTTTGTTGAGAAGTTCTCACCATTGGGTATATTCTTAGGGTTCCGTGCGAAAAGATAGCGAAAACAAGGGTTCATTTACTAACCCTTCGATGTTCGTCCGTCCGCCCGTCCTAACTGGGGTGTTATTCTCTCAAAAAACGGCGGTCGGTCAGACGAACGAGCGAATCGCAGCGTCGAGTTTAAGTAGTCGCATCCGAGCGAACAAAACACATTTTAGCGAATGCATTCTCAATTAGGGAATACGTTCGAGAAGCCATGCTGCCAAATTGAACACACGCGCTAAAATGTGTTTTGTTCACTCTGACGGGACTATTACACTCGCCGCTTGGACAATCACTCGTCCGTCCGTCCGTCCGTCGTTGTTGAGAGAATCACACCCCTGTGCGACACAACACAAGGCACACAAGAATGTCAGAGGAGAGCTGTCCCTAAATCATAGCGTCCATAGCAAGACGTGTCAGATGTTAACTCGTTTAATTAATTTAATACTTTTAATGTGGTGTCAGTGTTTCATTTACCAGCATTCGCCAAATAAATTGGCGTTGTGTGCCTTGTGTAGCGCACTAAATTTAAAGAGATGCATCTTTTAAAACACATTAGATAGTCGGTTGATTTGTGGTTGATTTCCTAATAAGTTAATGATTAAAAACCTAAATTAAAAAACCTAATCCCCCTTACTAATAAACGTTGAGTAACGGTGGTATAGCTATACAATGTTTTGTCCTTATCTGTCAAATTCAAATGTCACAATGACAGATAAGGACAAAACATTGTAAGGGGGAATAAGTAATAAAATAAAGTCCCCAGACAAAAAACGTTTATTTTCTTTTATTACATACAGTCAAAATCAAGAATACACGTTCCCAAGACGCCAAAAATAACTACACGCACCTATGCCACTGAAAATAAGGTGTATTTATATGTATATTTGACGCAATGGCTGCATAGATAATGCTTTCGTCTATTCAAGCGTCAATTTAAAAACAACAAATAAAAGGCTAAGTGTGAGTCGGGCGGCTCGGACCGGAACCCTCGGTATGCGAGTCTTACTGGCACTTGACCAGCAACAAACGGTTTTTTAATAAATCATGGAACTGGCACTGAGGGCCTTAATTAACCAGTCGATAACGTTGGGCAGTGATACGGTCGATAAAAGCTTGATTCGAAGTTATGTCTTGTGCTTATATCTAGTAAGGCTTGCCTTGTGGATTTAAGATGTTGATAAAATACATAGAATCACTTATTTAAGTAGTATAACTTGTAATAGTCCAAGGTAGCTGGTCAGGTGAGCAAATGAGACTAGGGTGTGAGTAAGTTTCAGCCCAGGAAAGAGTAAGTCAAAATTTATTTAAGTAAGGGCGCCAGACTTACATCCTATAAACAAATGAGATCGTTCAAATGAAAATCAGACTTTAGTAAACAACATTTATTAATTATTACTGCTTTATTTACTCTGATGTCGTATGGTACGCTCCTATGGGGAAACTCCACGGATGCCAACAGGATAATGCTTATGCAAAAGCGTGCCTTACGCACGTCAGCCGGGGTGAAACCTAGGCACTCTTGCAGGGGCCTTTTTGTAAAGCACCGCATATTGACGCACTACTCGGTTTACGTTTTTCAAATGTTAATGTTCGTGAGAAACAATATTTCATCTTTTGCACGCGTCAACATTCCGGACAAGGAGCTCCGCCACACCGGGCGTTGGAGAACAGTTCCCCGTCGCATGGCACTTGCGGGTAAGAACCCGCGTGTCATCGGTCATATAATATAAAAACAGGTAGATAAGTTACCTATACGGTATTCCGCGTGTAAAAATGGCCCGGCTTACGCACACATAATCAGTACATATTTCAATTACAAACTAATTGATAAATGACAAGTGAAAGCAGATGGTATGCTAATTTTCGGGAGCGAAACAGAGACGAGTGTATGGTGCTCCGCAGACTAGTTCACGGTTCACTTGACGGCGCAAGACTAAGTAAAGGTGTACCAATTGGCTTGGTTTAAGGGTGCCACTATCGAAGTGCGTATAACATATCTACCTCTTTTTACTATATTATATCATTTGTCTGCTAAACTTAAAAATGTTCCATCCGACGAAGCATTTAAACATCAGCTGAGGAACCTTTTATTGGATAATCCATTATACTCCGTCGACGACTATATGCAACTTAAATTGTAAAATTATTATTGTTTATTTGACGTTATTACTTTTTGTATATTGACATCGGAAACTGACCATTTATTAGTTGTTTATTAATGTTGACTTTGATTATTTGAGTGTTATTATTGTATTATTACATTATTATTTAGTATTAATTTTGACAATATCAATGTAATTTCGTATTTTTTGACATGCAATGCAATTTATATTGTAATATTACATTGATGAATAAATAAACTAAACTAAACTAAACATCAGATAAAGTGTTAGGTTCAGTATTGCTAAACATCAGCTATATTAAAGGTACACCTCTTAGTACTAAATTCCTCGGAGAGACACGTAGGTTAAGTGATGGCAATGGTACTCACGCGGTCATCTTCATGGTAAAACTGCTTGCTCGGTTTAATACTTATAGCGACGAGATCGACGGTGCTCACTGTCTCCGCAGGTGGTTACCAGCAGACCCTTGCACGTGTTGTAGAACGTCGACGTGATAAAAATAGTATAGCGTACTTAAAACGGTACCGTAAAACGGGGTAGGTAGGGATTAACGGGGAGTAGGGACACAACCTAAAATAAGTCATAACTTATTACAAATAAGAACAATTATTAAATGGACAATAACGTTACGTCTGTTGGAAATAATTTCAGTCTTATAATTAGTAACATATGCTTCATTTTAGGTTGTGTCCCTACTCACCCCGTTTTACGGTAACCCATGATTTTATCGAATTTCACTTCATTGGTTGTAACATTTCATCGACCGATGTTGTGTGCAAATTGATTTGCCAGTCTCTCACAAAGTTTACCTAGGGTGATGGAACCAGTAATGTTTAACTTAATGTTTATATCTTCTTTTTTTCGTCCTTTTTTTTCTAACCTGTTTTTGTGTCCCACACGCTGGGCAAAGGCCTCCCCTCTTTTTCGCCACTCATCCCTATCCAGAGCGCACTCTCTCCAATCCCTCGCAAACGACTCTAGGTCATCTCGCCATCTCCTTCTGGGTCTACCTTTGCTTCGAAGTCCGTCGCGTGGAAGCCAAACATCACAAACAGTACAAGTTAAGAAAAAAAAAAATTATAGAAAAACTTACAAAACACATTGACCAGTAATGGACAAAGACCAAATTGTGGACACTTGATTCTTATTTTACAGAAGATAAGGGTTAAGGGTAAGAGTTTTGCAACAATCAATTTAGGACCGTATGAAATTTGAATTAAGAGGCCACCTATGGTGCCACGCCCCCACAAGAATAAAATGGATGGCTTTATGTGCTTCCGCGCGAAGAATGTGAGATGGAGATAGTTCGCTCGCGCCTTGACGGCAGCGTTAAATTCAATTAATCGCTGTTTACTTTAAAACCACAACATTTATTGAAAAAATGTTTTGCCAGGATTAAGAAGTTACATATCCTCAACTATTGAAACGAAAATCATCGTTAAAGATTATATGGTTTCGAAGATTCAACCAAAAACATGCAAAAAAGGTGTCATGTTTGAAAAATAAAAGTATCGAGGATTTTATTTCTAATCGTGTTTTCACGTTCGAAAGTCTCAAGCAAATATGACCAAGTTTAATATATCCAAAAAACAGATACAAAGGCGTTATGGTTATTAAGATCCAGATCGCGGAACACTCCAGACTTTAGCATAGGTGGCCTCTTAAGAGTGAAGTGTCCATTACTAGTGCTTGTCAGCTAAAAGTGTCCATCATTGGTGCCGTCACCCTACGACATTTACAAATAATTTTGTTTTGTAATTATCCTATACCCTACAAATAATCTTGGATCGGTATGTCCAATCTTCTAAGAAACTAGTTTATAAAGTTAACTTTGTAAAACTTGTAAATTATTGCCGCTTTAACAAGAGAAAGTATTTTTTCAATCATAAGAACATAATAATACTTAAAAGTAAGTTACATTAAGTAATAATAAGGTAATAAAGTAATAAATAATAAATTATTTAAACTAGCAAAAATAAAGTTATTACAAGTTAAAGAAAAATATATTAAGATTAATTGTGAACTCTTTTTATGTTAATTGAAATACGTTTAGTTTTAATTTTTAATTGTATTATTGTTGAACTCTGTAAAAACGTTACTGTAATAAAATTATATAACTCTATTTAATTCCTCCTTAAATTTGTTTTTTTAATAGATACAGAGGTATTTTATACCTCTGAGACGGATAAAGAGTATTTATCCTGGAAAATGCAACCATTCCCGAGGGAGTAGTAATAAAGACTATTGGCTATTATGTGTGAATTGTGGACAAAAGCTAGTCAAATAAGTCTTGGGGGCTTAGTCAAGCAAGATGCATAACGCTAAGTTAGCGATTTTCGAACCGACAAAATGTATAGGATTGTCGTAAGATGATGACAGATTGCTCGACCGCTATGTCAACTCCATACATTTTGAGTCGATAGAAAACAGAAACGTTAGCAGCGTTTACGTCTTGGTTAGGGTTTCTGGCTTAAAAAAATTACTGTGCCATAGAAGTGTGTCTCAGTACTCACAGTAAATGAATAATTATAATAATAAATATAATAATAATAATAATAAATATCAGGGGACAATCTCACATAAATTAACCTAGTGCCAAACTAAGCCCAACTACGCATACGCCTACTCCTGGCTCAACTACGGCATCATTCTGTGGGGAAATAGTACGGACGCGCCATCTCTATTTACCCTACAGAAAAAACTGATACGGATATTAGTCAACATAAAGCAAACTGACAGCTGCCGACCCTACTTCCTGGAATACAAACTGCTTACGCTTCCAAGCATCTACATCTTAGAAGCATGTAAGTTCGTACGTAAGCATGAATACTTCTATAAAAAACGCGAGGATATGCCTCCTACACGCCCAATACGCCATAAACATAAAATTATCTTGCCACCTTCCCGCCTTAAAATCATCTCATCCGGCCCTTACGTAATGACTATAAAAATATACAACAATTTACCTGAAATATTAAGACAAGAAAAAAATAAACGTAATTTTTTAAATAAACTCAAACAGTTACTAATTACAAAAGCTTACTACACAATAAATGAATACTTAGACGACAAATTATAAATAAAGTAAATTACTTAAATTAATCAATAAAGGTAAATTATACAAAAATACAATAAATTCAAATATTTATAATGAAGTCTCTTCATATTATTAAAAGGATGAGTCTCCCTCTCTCTAAATATGTTTGCTGTGCCCAACAGGGTTCATAATTGAGACATTTATTATATTTCCATCTTTGTAAACATTATGATTGCAATAAAGTATTGAGTATTGAGTATTGAGTATTGAGTAAGCTCTAGGCTTGTACTATGGGGACTAGACAACGATATAAATACTTATATAGAGAAATATATACTTAAATACATAGAAAACATCCAAGACTCAGGAACAAAACTCGCTCATCACATAAATATCTGCCCTTACCGGGATTCGAACCCGGGACCTCTATGTTTGAAGGCAGGGTCACCACTAGAGTGTCGTCAAGTCAAGTGACATTTCGTTTAAAATTCCTACGATTTGATCTGTAAGGGTCTCCCCAGACCTATCGACGCGAAACCGCCTTGAGCCGGTAAGAAAAGGTTTTATGTCCATGCAATAAGAGCGAAAACGACGTCGTTCCGTTCTCATCGCCGAATCGAGCCGAGCCGAGCCGAGCGACGCCTTTTTCACTCTTACTGCATGGACATAGAACTTTTTCTTACCGGCTCAAGCCGATTCCGCTTCGATAGGTCTGGGGAGACCCTAATATAACTGCAGCTTGATTGTCACACGATAACGTTCTCGCGATGTACGAGTATCTTGTCTAGGGCCACTGTAGGGCAACTATAAAGATGTATTGGCAAATTTTAGTGGCAGATGCGTAGGGTTGCCAAAAATAGAAAAGCCGGACAGAGATTCATATTTAGACGGACATTTTGCCCTGAAAGCCTGACACACTGGAAAAACACTTTTATACTTTTGTATTTATGGCTATATTCATTTAAGACTTACTTAATTATATGTTAAATATTATGGGTCAAATTGGGCTCAACGCGCGGCTCCTGCGAGATCGCGAGTCATGAGTGTCTGAGTGACTCGCTCGCGCATTTTCGTTTGGTTTTTTTTTTGCGGGTTGGGTTGACCAAAAACCAAACATATCCGGACATATCCGGCTGAATCCGGACACCTAGCAACCCTAGATGCAGGTATTAATAAAAAACAAATCTGTATAGTTGCCAGTTATACCGCCTTATAGTACAGTCAACAGCATAAATAAGTGATCATTTATGTACCTTGTCGCTTTCAATCGTTTGACAATTTTGTATGACATTTCAAACACGACGTTAAAGTGACAAGGTACATAAATGATCACTTATTTATGCTGTTGACTGTACACACTTCCATTTTTATGTAATCCTAACTGTGCCATTACTCATTTACAAACCCATAGAATCCATACTAGTATTATAATATTGTCCAACTAACTCTATGTCGTTTGTTACACTTTCACAGCTAAACTGCATCAACGATTTCGATGATATTTGTTGTGGAGATAGCCCGAATTCCGGAGTAGGACGTAGGGTAGTTTTAATACTGGAAAATTAGTCAGTTTCTAAAGAAATAGCGATAAACAACTTCTACGCTGATGGAGTTGCAAGCAACAAGCCGCCAATAGGTAGTTATCGGATACGAGTATGTAGTCAAACCGACTGTTCGAGCGGTTAAACCTTCTCAATAAAAACAGTCAAATAACTAGGCATATGTAAAAGGAATAGAAAGTCAAAACTTGACTGGGGACATTCAGTAGCTACATTTCAATAATTTACTACCATATACCTGAAAATATATAAAACGTTTTAACGCTTTCATTAAAAATGGTTGCCGCTAAAATAACTCACGGGGTATAAGTCGGGCGAACGCGGAGGCCAAATATTGAAGGTCAGCGTTTTACCCAAAACTACTCTACTTTTCATTAAGTTAGTTTTAGTGCGCTGTGCGTGGCTTTATGCCTCGCCGCAGTTTAAAGTTTTCATAAAATGCATTTATGTATGTTAACTACATACTTAAAAAGAGACACCGGCCCCAATTAATGTTAAGAAATTTTGTTATTACTGAATAAATAAAATTTATTAAATGTTATTATTAACTCTTTATTGCACATAAACAGTTGCAATACATACTCGCATCCATATAACAAATGTACATATAGGTGAACATATACTATATGGAATATAAAGACTAAAAAACGCCGTTTACCGTAATATTCCCTAAAACGAAATAAAACATCTAAAGGCTATCTTCCATAAATTGACCAAGACTCAGACTAAACTAAGCTAAGCTAAGCTTGGCACGTACAATCAGTTGCATAGAAAAGTAGCCTAGAGAGGAGAGGTATTTTAAAGAAGAAAAAAAGAAAAATGCAATGTTTGCAGGGTTTGCAAAAATGTTTGCAGGGCTTGCATGGTCTGCTTCTACGCTGCTTGATCGCGTACGGGCTCAACTGTCCATACATATGACACTGCCGTGGACTGCATGCACCTAGTTAAGCTGCTAGTTTTATTATTTAAAATGTACGTACTAATCATAGACATAAGTCTCTATTAACAAATAATGTGAGTCTATCGTTACTTGAATAAGTTAATAAATTATTCTCATATTATTATCAGCCTGTGGTCTAATAAAATCTAAATAGTCTAAAACGTTGAACTGACATATATTCATATTGGCCGACAAACAGGTATCCTGTGACGAACTTTAAACTAGAGACGCTAGACGTTAGACGTCTTTACGTCACCTTAGCTACGCTTTTTTTTAAATTATATGAAAGAGGGTTAAAATACATTGTTCAGCCTTTATGTTTTCCATAGAAGCCGCGTTATATTTTATGGCTCATCATACTGTTTTTTTTTTATTTTAACCTATAAATATTACTTCTTGATGATAAAAACAAAAATTACAATCAAACTTATCATAATTATACATTTAATAATCTCACTAATGCAGGAATGCAGTTTCGATATTTTAATCTCCTTTGATAATCGAACGATTAAGAGTATAAATATGCAGTGGATCCATCATCAAGCACAGTCGATATTCTGCTGCAATATGAAACTCCTGGTTGCCTTGGCTTTGGTGGGTCTGGTGGGGTCCGTGGTGGCCGAGGAGGAGTTCGATGTGCCGATCGAATTCGACTACCACAATAAAATCGGTATCCCCGAGGCTGCTCGCATCAAGGCAGCTGAAGAGGCCCTGGACTTCGATGGCGGCAGGATCGTAGGAGGCTCTGCAGCCGGTCTCGGGCAGTACCCTTACTTGGTAAGTTTAGCGTAATTACGGAGTTAAAAAATATCTTTAATTAAGAGAACGTGGAAAATTACAAAAAAATACTATTTTGCTAGCAACACCGACCCCTCTGCATCTCTCAGATCTTCGATTAAACTTTTCCCGTTGACCAGGAAATACGGACAACCGAAACATTTTTGATTAATAAAAAAGATTTATAAGTGTATTTGTCATGGTCGGACCTTCTCAATGAAAATCAGCCAAACTATTCATTTAAAAACTTTAAATTTTGTCTGATGTCAATCATAACGTGGTATTCCGTGTTATGATATCCACTGTGACGACATATCTATCTACCTGGTAATTATACAAGAATAGTATAAATGAACATCAAAAACTAACCTTTTCTAACCTAAGTGGGAAAATAAGTTAATAATGACCCGTGGGCGACGAGTCAAATTTGTCACTCCGTTTCTTCTTTTCCATTATAAAAGCAAATTTTAGAATTTTGTACCATGGAAACTTGCGAAAACTAATAATCGCTTCTAAAATGGAACTTGTTTAGAGGGGAAATAATGTATGTGGCTGTTGACAGGGAGGTCTGGTCATCACCTTGACCACCGGAGCCACCTCCGTGTGCGGCTCGAGTCTGTTGACCAACAACCGCGCCGTCACCGCCGCCCACTGCTGGAGAAGTACGGGGGGCAGCGCTCGCCAGTTCGTCGTCGTCCTTGGCTCCACCCTGCTCTTCTCTGGAGGCACCAGGATCACCACCACCAATGTCCAGATGCACGAACACTACAACCAGTGGACTCTAGTCAATGACGTCGCCGTGATCGTTTTAAACTGGGTGACTTACACCAGTGAGTTACTTCTTACTTCAAACTAATGTTATAAATATAAAAGTAACTCTGTTGGTCTGCTAGTTACGATTGCAGTTATAATAACTTCACTAGAATTGAAAGTATTTAATTAGTGCATATGATTTTCAGACAACATCCGCAACATCGGCATGGCTAGCGGCACTAACCTGTTTGTAGGAACCTGGGCTTGGGCTGCTGGCTTCGGCAGGACTAGCGACAGTAAGTACAACACCTCTCCAAATAAATACTACTTATTACATGAGCTTAGCAACACAAACAAGTTCTTGGGAATAGGTTTTTGATAACTATAAGAGTTCTCCATTCTTTCCATTTTTTCACACCTTCACCTACTTATTTAGATATTTTGAGGGCAAATTAAAAACAGGAAATGGTCACCGAACAGAATTTTCCAGCAACAATGCGACATACCCTCAATCGAAATGCTCACAAACTTGCAACCAATGGATGGATTCTACCTATTGAAATATAGCGTAAATCCATCTCCGCAAAACTATGACGCCCACAATTTGATTTTTCGCTTCGTCACTCGACGTTCAGTGCATTGCTTTCGTTATCTTAAAACTAGGTAGAGCAGGATTACTGAGCGACAAAAAAGTTCCAGTGTTTGGATTAGACGGCAGAAAGACTGTGCAGAATGTGCGTGCTCTCTAAGCCGCGTGCGTCGTCGTCCAACCAGCTCTGCTTATTCGATATCTATGCTAACCGATCGTTACCTTTCAGACGCTGGCATCGCCAACAACCAGTTCCTGTCCCACGTACAGGTCCAGGTGATCACCAACCAGGTCTGCCAGGGCGTATACGGTGGCTCCGTCCAGGCCAGCACTCTCTGCGTATCCACCGCCGGCGGCCGCGGCACCTGCGGCGGAGACTCCGGCGGCCCTCTCGTCGCCAACAACCAGCTGGTGAGTAGGATGAGATGACCCAAGCTGAGCTCTGACATCGCTTTTCTACAGCTATTTATATCATGATCAGAATGATAAAAATCTCCAACGGGGCAGCGCCAATAAAACTTGTTTAACGTTTTAGTGCGAATAAATTACCATCAATATTCGCAGGATTTGAGTATTGTCAACAGTAACTTTTAAAGTTAAATTAATAGAGAAAAATTGAGTTTTTTGCCCCAGGACAGAAGTAAGAGTTAAAGTAACAAGCTTCTGCAATTTTTAGTTCTGATCTTATTCGCGCTTTTCTTGAGTTGTATTTTAAAAAAAAACATATCTTAACACAATTTGGTTCTCATTTATACCTACGAACGGTCCATTTCGTAGAAAGTACAGTTATGTTCAGTTAAAAGTGCAACGCCCACCTTTATATTATGTTTACATAATATCGGCCATTTGCACTCTGGTACTATCTGAAATAGATTACACTAAATACATTCGACACGTAATAAATTTACAAATCTCTCTCTGACTCTTGTGTCTTCCAGAGCTTCTTTGCCATAATTGTCTATGCCGCCATTTTTGACCGTTTGCCACCTGTCCCACAGATCGGTATCACCTCCTTCGGCCACCGCAACGGTTGCCAGATCGGCCAGCCTGCCGGCTTCGCTCGAGTCACCGTCTTCAATAACTGGATCCGGGCCCGCCTTTAAATTTAGACCATTATTAGACCTGCAACTATCACGACAAATAAATTCAATTATAACTTTAATAAAACAGTTTATTTTACATCTGTCCTAAATTAAAATCGCCTCGTACTTTTACATAGCGACAAAGACAGTTCTACAAAATTGGGTTTTGTCCTTGTTTCATTGGCTCTTAATACTATGAATAAAGGGATATTGTATTTTTTATTTAACGGTTAGAAATATATTAATTATCGTTAGAGTTAGTTAAATTGTGATCGTCACTTTGGTAAATTTAACACTTATATGTGATCCTAAATCTGCCATTGCTCGATAATGTCTATCATACATACTAATATCGTATTCGTAGAAAAGTTACAATAACGAAAGTTTAAAGTTTCAACACAAGTGTACTACCTTGCTAGTTGATCTAAAAGCAAGCCGCCAACAGACAGTCATCTGATTTGGATTGGAGCGCTTTAACCTTCAGTCAGTTAAAGGACCAGCTTGAAGTTACTTCTTTAAAGTATTTAACTGCTCAGAAGGAAGTCAAGGAGCATATCCTGGCTTTCACTCAATTGGTGGAAGAAAGTAGATTGAATGAAGAGCGCTTTAACTCTTTAATGAACAGTGGTTATGGTAATTGTGATAGATTAGGAACTTCACCAACTGCTGTGATTCAGCCAGATATGGCTTTTGATACTTCTAAGGAGTCCCCTAGACAAATTATAAGTAGGTATAAAACTATTGTTTATTCCGACCAGCTTGGATCTGGACTAGGTTTATTGTTAAATAACAAATTAAAACAAAATGTTACTAATTACTGTTACCATAATGCAACTCTTATGCAATTAAGTGATTTACTTTTAAAAGGAAGTTTTGACAGGACCACCACTTTAGTAATTTTGGTAGGAAATAGTCTTAGTGTGGACAAGTCTGGCGTAGATAAATTAATATCAACACTAAATACTATTGAAGGTAGGGGCATAGGTAAAATTATACTATGTGCGCTACCATACTCACAAAGCATGCCATTTAGTCATAATAATAGAATAGCACACTTTAATTCTTTAATATATAATGCTATAAGCTGTAATAATAAATATCATTTCTTTGATTTAAACAAATTTATAAAGCGACTTGATCTAACATCAGGAAAAATTCATTTGCCCAGGAAATATATTTTGACCTTGGTTGACCTATTAGCTTTTAATATAGAACCAAATACATACAGTAGTACCCAGCCCCAACAAGCCATTATTGGCAATAATGCCTTGCCTCATGATTTAAACTAAATTATAGGACAGCGGAAACACCCTTGAATATAAATTTAATTCACCAAAATATTCAAGGTTTTTCCAGCAAAGAACTAGAAATAGGGTTGTTCTTAGATAATGAAAATGTACAAATTATGTGCATTACTGAACATTGGCTTAGACAAGAGCAATTAATTTTTGATTTTTTAAATTTTAAATTAGTTAGTTATTTTGCCAGAAAAAGTGCCATTCATGGTGGCTCTTTTATAATTGTAAAAAGTACTCTTAAATCCAAAGAAAGAAAGGATATTGTAAAGCTATCGATAGAAAGGATTGTAGAAATTTCTTGCGCAGAACTAGAAAGTTATATAATAATATGTGTTTACAGACCACCGTTGGCTGACTTTTGCACATTTGAATCTACTATGGAACATGTGTTAAAATTAGCATGTAATACCCAGAAGCATGTTATAGTTTGTGGAGATTTTAATATTAACTTACTCGAAACTTCAAATAATACCACTAGGTTACTTAGTTTATTTAAAACTTTTAATTTAGGTAATCTGTTCTTAGAACCCACACGGATAGGTGTTAGTAGTGCAACCTGCTTAGATAATATTTTTTGTAGTTGCGAATGTTTGGATAAAGAAATATTTAATTGTTTTAATTCTGACCATAGTGGTCAGAAGGCATCTTTCATCTATGATTTTTATCAAAAACCTGATACAATAACATACCGACCTATAACTAGTAATCGTTTGGAATTATTCAAAAATAAAGTTCAGAGTAATCTTACAGTGTTACCGTTTTTACAGAATGAGTGTAATAGTATTTATAAAGACTTCTTCGGCGTAATTCTACATCAATTTAACAACAATTTTAAAATGAAAACTATTTCTAGGTCGAAAACAAAATTTAGTGAATGGGCTACTACAGGCATTCATAAAAGTAGAAATAGGCTTTATGACCTATATAGAGAGAGGGAGGAAAATAAGAATGCTGACTTTCTAAATTATGTTAGGAATTATTCAAGGACCTTTAAACAAGTTTGTTTAACTGCCAAGGCAAATTTTCTTAGTCTCAAACTTAAATCATCTGACAACAAGGTAAAAACTGTATGGAATATTATAAATAGAGAAACGGGAAAATCAAAAACTCGTGATAATCAAGTCACTCTGAACACAGGTGACCAACAAATCACGTCAAATAAAGACGTTGCCTTAGCATTCGAAGATTATTTTTCTAACATAGCCATTAATACTACGAAATGTCTTAAATCATCCGCGGTTGAAGCTCAATCATTACTTAGCACTAATGTCAGTAAATGTAATATAAACTTTGATTTCAGCCCTGTAAATTCAGATTCAATAGTCAAGATATTTAAATCACTTAGTTTAAAAAAGACTGAAGATTTGTGGGGCACATCAGTTAAGGTACTCTTTCATATCATAGATGTAATTGCACCCCATCTAGCATTAATCTACAATAATTGCATATCAGAGGGGGTCTTTCCAGATCTCATGAAATATAGTAAAGTAATACCTCTTTTTAAATCGGGCGAGATGAGTGATATAACGAACTTCCGTCCCATTTCCATACTACCAGTTTTAAGTAAAGTCTTTGAGAAAGTAATGCTAAAGGATATGTTAGGTCACTTTAACAGAAATAAACTACTTAACAATAACCAGTTTGGCTTTACCAGAGGTCGATCAACAATTGATGCGGCATCTGTACTCATTAAACATATATATAACAGTTGGGAGAAATCTTGCGATGCAGTAGGAATATTTTGTGATCTTTCTAAAGCTTTTGATTGCGTGGATCATACGACCCTTATTTTAAAATTAGAACATTATGGATTGTCCAACAAAGCTTTAAGCCTTATGTCTTCTTATCTAAGTGATAGAACTCAAACAGTTGTTGTAAACAAAACGCAATCTGTTGGAGCTACATTGAAAATAGGTGTGCCTCAAGGCTCTATTTTAGGTCCTTTTTTATTTTTGGTTTACATAAATGACTTGCCACCAACAGTAGATAAACTTTGTGATATTGTACTTTTTGCTGATGATACTTCACTAATTTTCAAGGTAGATAGAAAATCCGTAGACTACAGTAGGATTAACACCACACTAGTTAAAGTACTTAATTGGTTTACTAGCAACAATTTGCTACTAAATGCTAAGAAAACGAAATGTGTTAGGTTCGCTTTGCCTAATGTTAAACCGGTACATTCTAGTATTTTTCTAAATGACGAGTGTTTGCAAATGGTAGATAAGGCAATTTTCTTAGGCATAACATTAGATAAATATTTGCAATGGAGTCCCCATATAGCTGTACTGGCAGGTAAACTAAGTTCGGCAGCTTACGCCGTTAGGAAAATTAGACAACTAACCAATGTTGAGACAGCTCGCTTAGTCTATTATAGTTATTTCCATAGTGTCATGTCGTACGGTATTCTGGTTTGGGGTAAGGCAGCTGACATACAAACTATATTTGTGTTACAAAAAAGGGCCATTCGTTCTATTTACAACTTAAACTCCCGTGACTCTTTAAGAGAACTTTTTAAAGAAATTAATATCTTGACTGTAGCGTCTCAATTTATTTATGAGAATATTATTTACGTTATTAGAAATTTAGATTCTTTCACCAAAAATTCTGATATACATAATTTAAATACCAGAAATAAAAATAAAATCGCTATCCGAAAATTCCGCGTCCGTAAAGTATATAAATCATTTGTTGGTCAATGCATTCATTTCTATAATAAATTACCTGACGAAGTTTTAAAGTTACCCTTTCCAGCACTTAAAAGTTACTTGAAAAGGTCGTTAATGTCTAAAGCGTATTATAGGATCGAGGACTATCTAACAGACAAAAATGCATGGCCTAAATCCGAAACTTAGTCAATAATAATTTATTCAAATGCAAAATCTTTATCTTGTCTAGGGGACACCGTTGATGTAGGAAAACATATCGAAACTTTTATGTGGTCGTCTCGCACCATCTTATATACACATAAGTATGTGTTTTTTTTTTCTCTATCTCTCGCGTAAGATTCTTAATTGGCATGTTTTCCTGCTGAACTACGCATGTTATTTAATACTATATTTAATTTAATATTTATAGCTTTATATAATGCTAGACTAAGTAGTACCATTGTAATAAGAAATATGTTTAAAAAATGACTGACTGCTGAGTTTCTTGCGGCGTTTCTTCTCGGCAGTGGTCTTCTCTTGGGAAGCGCTGGTAGATTCTTGACGTGTAAAAGTGCCCGTGCGGCCTACTTACTGAATAAATTTCTTTTATCTTTTTATCTTTTTATCTTTATCTTCTCATCAGGACCAGCCAGATAGGCTTATCCAAGAGGTTAAAAAGGTCAAAGCTTGAGTTGGTACATTGAGTGGCGAGATTTCAGTCATTTCTGTGTCTATCGCCTAACAATGAGAAGTTTTAACGCTTCTATAACAAGATAATTTCCGTTAAAAATAGTTCATAGGGTTAAGTCGGGCGAACGTGGAGGCCACAAAGTTGGTCCTCGTCATTTTATCCAAAAAATGTTCTACAGTAGAACCAGAGTATGAATAAGTAGTACCCGACTGTCTTTCGCTGTCACACTTTTTGTCATCTTTCAGTATACTTGTATTGCATACGCTGACTGACACAGATTTCTTAATATGCCGTCAATGAGTACCTTGATAATGACATTGAGCTTTAATTATTTACTTTTGACTCATTAAATAATATAAATAAATAAATATCAGGGGACAATGTCACACCAATTGCCCTCGTCCTAAACAGACTAAGCTGTAGGCTTGTACTATGGGTACTAGACAACGATATAAATAATTATATATACTTAAATATAGAAAACATCCATGACTCTGACAATTTTATTTATAATATACCTATTTATTAGCTTCGTAGGCTAACGCGTCGTTGATTCATTATTTATAAACATTAACTTTAATTATTGCATTTATTTTGTAATTTTGTTGACTGTATTATTTTTATGATTTATTTTTAATGCAATTATTTACTGAACATTAATGACAATGTATAATCCTTACTGAATAATTATGAATTATTATGAATTACATGCGTAAAATTGACCGTCTAAATAATTGTAAGCGTATCATACTTTTTTACAAATAATAAGTTATTATTTGTAAAAAAGTATGAATTTCTATTAAATGCTTAAATAAATATATATTATTATATTAACATAATAATTACAATCGAACTAATCAGAATTCTAAATAATCTCACTAATGCCGCCACGCAGTCACTAATTTAATCTCCATAGATAAAATAACTATTAACAGTATAAATGAGCAGCGGATCCGTCGTCGAGCACAGTCGATATTCTGCTGCAATATGAAACTCCTGGTTGCCTTGGCTTTAGTGGGTCTGGTGGGGTCCGTGGTGGCCGAGGATTTCGATGTGCCGATCGAATTCGACTACCACAATAAAATCGGTATCCCCGAGGCTGCTCGCATCAAGGCAGCTGAAGAGGCCCTGGACTTCGATGGCGGCAGGATCGTAGGAGGCTCTGCAGCCGCTCTCGGCCAGTACCCCTACATAGTAAGTTTACCCTAATCACCGGGTTAGAAAACGTTATCTAATTAAGGGAACGTAGGAACTCTAAAAGTTGAAATCGCTTATAGAATGACAGGGGCACCTATTCCGAAGTATTGAGCCCATCTAGCATGTATATCGTAAAATGTTTACATTCTTATAGCTATTAATATGAGATACCATTACTTCAGCAATATGCCTACGAGATAGTAAGAAAGGCCTTATGTATGTATGCATGTACGTAAATGGATGTTTTATTTAATTTAAATCAATTTTTAATTGACGGCTTTATTTAAAATGTTATATACAGACGAAGGCAATCCTAACATGGTATTCCGTGTTATGATATCCACTATGATGGCATTTCTACTCCAATAAATGTATCAAGGATTTGGAAATTATAAAAAAAAATATATACTTCCGTATTAAAACTTCATCGCTCCAAAAAAAAAGTTTATAAAAACAAAAACCCGCCTTCATAAAGCAAAAAAAAACTTCTTTATAATGGTAGGTAAATAGGTCAGTCCAACTGAAGTCTGCTTTTGTTTAAAATATTGTTGGACGCCAACTTCAGTTGGACTGACCTATTTACCTACCATTTTAAAGAAGTTATTTTTTGCTTTTTGATGGCGGGTTTTTGTTTTTTTAAACTTTTTTTTTATTTTATACTTTTTAGTGATCATAATTATGCTGTTATTCTCCCACTTCTCAATTAATAAGAAACAATATAACATTTCAATCTCGCCGCAAGCAACGCCGTGGGAAAGTCATAGTCATATATTTAAACTTAAATATGCTTCGTCATAGTCGCTCAACTATCTTAATCGAAATACCTTGTCGCCACCCTCGAAATATATACCGTTTAGGAGTTCCGGTGGTCATCTGTGGTCTTCATCATCAGTTCCACTTCACCAAACAGTGCTTTCCAAGACCAAATACACGAGTTACAATGAAAAATACCAAAATCGTTATAGGTATGCCTATAAATTTGAAGAGTTCCGTCGATTCCTCATGGATTCCACCATCACATCTTCATTTTGATAAGAATGAGGCCAATCGGGAAGCACCAGCTTTCAAATAAAAAAAGAATCATCAAATTCGGTTCACGCAGTCGAAAGTTCTGAGGTAACAAACATTTAAAAAAAAACAGACGAATTGAGAACCTCCTCCTTTTTTTGAAGTCGGTTGAAACGACACTTATTTCGGGGGAAGTAACGTACGTGGCTGTTGACAGGGAGGTCTGGTCATCACCTTAACAAACGGAGCCACCTCCGTGTGCGGCTCGACTCTTTTGACCAACACTCGCGCCGTCACCGCCGCCCACTGCTGGACAAGTACGGGGGGCAGCGCTCGCCAGTTCGTCGTCGTCCTTGGCTCCACCCTTCTCTTCTCTGGAGGCACCAGGGTCACCACCACCGATGTCGAGGTGCACGCCAGCTACAACATGTGGACCCTGGTCAATGACGTCGCCATAATCAGGCTGGGATGGGTGAATTACAGCAGTAAGTTACTTCTTAATCTATTCTTCATATCATAATAATATTATAAACGTGAAACTAACTCTGTCTGGGTTTGTTTCGCTTTTACGGCTGGGCGGCTGAATTGATTACGATGGGTATGGAGGCAGTTTGAGTCTCGAGATTGGACATAGGATACTATCTATCCCGAAAAAAAAACGGGAAGAGTGATAAACGACTTCGATGTGGCCGGAGTTGCAGGTAACAGCTAAGTAGTAAATAATAAATTTAACTCGAATTTGTGATTCACATGATTTGTATAATTATAAAGTTGGTACAGAACTACAGAATATATCATTTATAACACCTAATATTAAAAATCATTTTGGAAATATCTAGGAAATGCTCCGACCATTTAAAACTAGGTTACCGAATTGATTGCGTTTCTAATACGTTCACTAAAATTTAAACCAATTAAACCAATTAATGAGTGTATTTGTTTTAAAGACACCATCCGCAACATCGGCATGGCTACCGGCACCAACCTGTTTGTCGGAACCTGGGCTTGGGCTGCTGGCTTCGGCAGGACTAGCGACAGTAAGTACAACACCTCTCCAACAAACTAAAACTTTCTACAGGGGCTTAGCAACACAAACAAGGTATTGGGAATAGGTATTTTATACAAGAGTTCTCCGACCTTTTTTTATTCTGCTCAACTTTACCTAGATGGATATGTTAAGGACAAAACCTGGCACATTAAAAAAATAAATGTTTTACATTTCAGGCGCTGGCATCGCCAACAACCAGTTCCTGTCCCACGTACAGGTTCAGGTGATCACCAACCAGGTCTGCCAGAACGTGTACGGAAGCACCGTCCAGGCCAGCACCCTCTGCATAGCCACCACCGGCGGCCGCGGCACCTGCGGCGGAGACTCCGGCGGCCCTCTCGTCGCCAACAACCAGCTGGTGAGTAGGATGAGATGTCCCAAGCTGAGCTCTGACATCGCTATTACTCAGCCATTTATTGCATGACCAGAATGCTAAAACTCTCCGAGGGGGTGCCAGTAAAACTGGTTTAACGTTTCGGTGCGGATACACCACCGGCGCCAAAAATCGTTAAATTTTAGTATTGTGTACAGAAATAACTTTTTTGCCTTAGAACTAGAACAGAAATAAGAGTTAAACCACTCTGCTGTTGTTTAGTTCGATTGCCAGTCTTATTTGTGCTTTAAAAAAAAGTTTACCTCTTTTACACAATTGACAACAATTCATATCTGCTAAAGTAGTAAAATTAAATACCGTTTGTAGATTTTACACTGCTGATTACAGTAAAAATATTTTTCATTTCTTTTATGCAGTAGTTTTTTTTTATATTTAGGAAAAACAGTAAAAAAAGTTTTATTGTGAACGTTAGGAATACACTTATAAAAAATATACAACTGTCATGTCCATTTTTCATCTGTCTGCCGGATTACTTGATTCTAACGACACGCTTTCGATTCTCGTAATACTATTGTTTTGATATACGCTATTTAAAATGAAAGTGACTAACGGATTTGTAAAAGCGGATAGCCGCAAACTGCCCAAAGTCGACGATTTCATGTTGTTACAGTTGTTATAGTTGACAAGTGACATGACATGACAGTCAGTTCTGTTTCTCTGTTGAAAGTTAGCTGTTCTTTAATAAATTATTAACGACGAATTTTAGTTAAATCAAAAACCAAGAAACACGGGTAGTCTAATTTTTAACCAGCTATTATAAACGCGAAAAAACAAAAGTGATTTTTTTTTTAAATGTTGTCAATGACTCGCAATTATACGATTGGTGCATTTTGCAGATCAGTAGCAGTAGCCCCTTTTGAGGAAAATATTACTGCTATATTTATACTGAAAGATACTGCTAACTATAAGGACTACTGCGAATAATCCCACTTTAGAAAATAGTACATTGTTGCCTAGGCGCGGAAAGTAAGGGATTTCCTGACGAGGTGGTTAGCAGGCCGAGCAATGGCGAGGCCTGCTAAAATACGAGTCAGGAAATCCTCGTTTCCGCCGAGACATAAATAATGCTTTTCTCAAACAATGCGAGAAAATTATACAAATACATGATTATAAGTATTTTTAAACACCTTTGGCAATCAAATGAATTTTTGTTTACAAAAATTTGCGCCCGCCGCCGCCGGTCCGCAGACCCCCGCCGCGCCGCCGCCTCTCACTGCGCCCCCACAAGTTGGGTGTACGGGATTTTTTTCATGGTCCTTTAGATTTTATATGCAATAGAGAGCACTTTTAAAAAACAATATGGATATGGACGGAAAGTGTTTTTATATGGTTTTTTTACTCCTAGGAGTAAAAAGAGGCATTTTCCGTCCTTGTATTTCAATCGGAAAACCGTTATTTCCGAGCATGTTTGAGAAAAGTACATTTTCGTTTAGTGTTATACCTTGTAGTGGTTTAACGTGAAATGTTGTTAGGCGCTTTAAGCCTAATGGTTTTAGGTGGAGGTGTAGGCCATTAAGTCGTCCATTTTCTTCTACTCTGGTGCTCTGTAAAAACAGATGATTCGATCAATAATAATTTAAAAAACCGAACCAGTTGCTCTTTTTTTCACTCTTGTGTCTTTAGCATATTTGCCATAGTTGACTATGCCGTAATTTTTGACCGTTTGTCATACCTCTCACAGATTGGTGTCACCTCTTTCGGCCACATCAACGGTTGCCAGATCGGCCAGCCTGCCGGTTTCGCCCGAGTCACCTTCTTCGCTCCCTGGATCCAGCAAAGACTGTAAATTTAGACCACCATACACCTGCAACGATCATGACAAATAAATTGAATGATAATGTTAATACAATGTTTTATTTAATATCTGACCTTGGCCATAAAATTGCTATGGTCTTTGACACAACTATACACATAGGGACGGAAATAGGTTTAAGAAAAATGTGGGTTAAACTTATTTCTTAGGGCTTGCTAGATTATTTAAAAAAAAAACTTTCTTCCCAATCTTAATTTTTCCTGTTACATATTCTCCTGACCGGATTGCTCCGAATCGCAGTTTTTTCTACTTATAATTACCTAGGTCAAAATATGTTTAAGATTTAGGCAGGAATAGCAGCACGCCCAAAGGGCTAAATCGCACAAAAAATGGAAGCTCCGCCTAAAGCGGACACTATGAAAAAACGGAGTTACTCGAAAAACGCGATTGCAGAAACTTAATTCGGTAAAAAATGCCGTTCACTTCTTAGAGCTGAAATAAGAATGAATATTATTTAATTTAGAATTTACATGCGCTTTTATAGTTTCCAGGGCGAAGACTAAACATTTTGTAATATTTTATCTACGTCTATGGCACGGCTGAGCAAATTCAAAACCTAGTAAGTCTCAAAACCTCAATTTTGCGATTTTTGCATAAAACGCGGTATCTAGCAAGTCCCTACCGGATGCAAAATGATTTAGAGCCCTATCTCACTCAGGTTCACATTAACCCACACCCCGAATCCTAGTAAGTGCACAAAAAAACGGACTTGTCCATTTCAAAACCTAGCATGTCACAAAACTATTTCAAAAACCTAGTATGTGACATGCACTTACTAGCTTTTGAAAAAAACAGAGAGGCTTGAAAATCATCGGGCTCACTGATTCTTTATTTGCATTTCATTTAAAAAGCTAGTATGGCACATAAAACATGTAATATAGGAAATTAAGAAAAGATATATATACCAAGAATGTATTCATCTTAATCTAATTAATCGAGAAAGTATAACTTCTTGAACAAATATTGCAAAATTTTGCACGGCAGACACAAAACAAGTTTTTTCGCTCTCCTGTAAAATTAGCTCAATGCCCGTTGCTGGGTTTTGAAATTGCGCAGGCGAGCAACTATCCATAGCTTCTTTTCTACGGGACTTTGACATGTTATAGTAGGTATTGTAAACATCACGATATCAAATAATAGCGGCCGAGTTTAAAACAATACGATAACATGTCAAAGGCAATATGGTTTTTCCCAGTAGTCTCAGAGGGCCCTGCCAAGATGCACTCCGCTAACTAACGTTTCTATTCGATTCGTTTTTAAACCAATCGCGTCACTGGTAGACCACGTGACTTTTCATATCACGTCATCTACCAGTGACGCGATTGGTTTAAAAACGAATCGAATAGAAACGTTAGTTAGCGTAGTGCATCTGTGGTAGTTTGGTTTGAATTTCGAACCACGTCTAAAGGACGGCATATTTTACTGACCCTCTCTCTTTAATTTGCTGACGTTTTGCTCCAATGACGTATTACATTACGGACTTTTTATTATTACCCGTCTGCCGGAGGGTATTGTGTATCACAGCCTATATTATGTATGTTTATTCCTTTGTGGCGTTCTAGAAACTAAACGCGTAGACCGATTTTGACGATTCATATGTCAATCGATTTGTCTTAATCTCGTGAGGGTCTCTAAAGATATGACAGTAATTAAAATTTAATGGCAGCAACTAGACGCCAAATTGTAAAAAACAAAAAAAAATAACTTGCCTAACTATAACAAATGGGGTATCATTGAATAGGTATTTAAAAATGATCTTTAGGTTTCTTTAATCATTTTTCATTTTGAATGATAATTTAGGATTTATAACTATTTAAAGTTGGTCAGCAATAAAAGTCGGGTTTTTTAAAACTTGCTTTTTCTTGTTATTTTCAACGAGGATGTAATGCTATTAGGACCTTACAATCCTAATTCATAGAAGGTAGATCCCAGAAAATCTACACTGTTAAAAAAAAACGTAAATTTTCTGCGTAAACGAAGTCGCAAACTATAACAAAATAAGGAATGGAGGGTTCGTTGTCTGTTAACCCATTAATTCGATAAGATCGACGGGAGTAAAGTCGCTACTTCGTTAGGTATTTTGTTGAGAAGTTCTCACCATTGGGTATATTCTTAGGGTTCCGTGCGAAAAGATAGCGAAAACAAGGGTTCATTTACTAACCCTTCGATGTTCGTCCGTCCGCCCGTCCTAACTGGGGTGTTATTCTCTCAAAAAACGGCGGTCGGTCAGACGAACGAGCGAATCGCAGCGTCGAGTTTAAGTAGTCGCATCCGAGCGAACAAAACACATTTTAGCGAATGCATTCTCAATTAGGGAATACGTTCGAGAAGCCATGCTGCCAAATTGAACACACGCGCTAAAATGTGTTTTGTTCACTCTGACGGGACTATTACACTCGCCGCTTGGACAATCACTCGTCCGTCCGTCCGTCCGTCGTTGTTGAGAGAATCACACCCCTGTGCGACACAACACAAGGCACACAAGAATGTCAGAGGAGAGCTGTCCCTAAATCATAGCGTCCATAGCAAGACGTGTCAGATGTTAACTCGTTTAATTAATTTAATACTTTTAATGTGGTGTCAGTGTTTCATTTACCAGCATTCGCCAAATAAATTGGCGTTGTGTGCCTTGTGTAGCGCACTAAATTTAAAGAGATGCATCTTTTAAAACACATTAGATAGTCGGTTGATTTGTGGTTGATTTCCTAATAAGTTAATGATTAAAAACCTAAATTAAAAAACCTAATCCCCCTTACTAATAAACGTTGAGTAACGGTGGTATAGCTATACAATGTTTTGTCCTTATCTGTCAAATTCAAATGTCACAATGACAGATAAGGACAAAACATTGTAAGGGGGAATAAGTAATAAAATAAAGTCCCCAGACAAAAAACGTTTATTTTCTTTTATTACATACAGTCAAAATCAAGAATACACGTTCCCAAGACGCCAAAAATAACTACACGCACCTATGCCACTGAAAATAAGGTGTATTTATATGTATATTTGACGCAATGGCTGCATAGATAATGCTTTCGTCTATTCAAGCGTCAATTTAAAAACAACAAATAAAAGGCTAAGTGTGAGTCGGGCGGCTCGGACCGGAACCCTCGGTATGCGAGTCTTACTGGCACTTGACCAGCAACAAACGGTTTTTTAATAAATCATGGAACTGGCACTGAGGGCCTTAATTAACCAGTCGATAACGTTGGGCAGTGATAAGGTCGATAAAAGCTTGATTCGAAGTTATGTCTTGTGCTTATATCTAGTAAGGCTTGCCTTGTGGATTTAAGATGTTGATAAAATACATAGAATCACTTATTTAAGTAGTATAACTTGTAATAGTCCAAGGTAGCTGGTCAGGTGAGCAAATGAGACTAGGGTGTGAGTAAGTTTCAGCCCAGGAAAGAGTAAGTCAAAATTTATTTAAGTAAGGGCGCCAGACTTACATCCTATAAACAAATGAGATCGTTCAAATGAAAATCAGACTTTAGTAAACAACATTTATTAATTATTACTGCTTTATTTACTCTGATGTCGTATGGTACGCTCCTATGGGGAAACTCCACGGATGCCAACAGGATAATGCTTATGCAAAAGCGTGCCTTACGCACGTCAGCCGGGGTGAAACCTAGGCACTCTTGCAGGGGCCTTTTTGTAAAGCACCGCATATTGACGCACTACTCGGTTTACGTTTTTCAAATGTTAATGTTCGTGAGAAACAATATTTCATCTTTTGCACGCGTCAACATTCCGGAAAAGGAGCTCCGCCACACCGGGCGTTGGAGAACAGTTCCCCGTCGCATGGCACTTGCGGGTAAGAACCCGCGTGTCATCGGTCATATAATATAAAAACAGGTAGATAAGTTACCTATACGGTATTCCGCGTGTAAAAATGGCCCGGCTTACGCACACATAATCAGTACATATTTCAATTACAAACTAATTGATAAATGACAAGTGAAAGCAGATGGTATGCTAATTTTCGGGAGCGAAACAGAGACGAGTGTATGGTGCTCCGCAGACTAGTTCACGGTTCACTTGACGGCGCAAGACTAAGTAAAGGTGTACCAATTGGCTTGGTTTAAGGGTGCCACTATCGAAGTGCGTATAACATATCTACCTCTTTTTACTATATTATATCATTTGTCTGCTAAACTTAAAAATGTTCCATCCGACGAAGCATTTAAACATCAGCTGAGGAACCTTTTATTGGATAATCCATTATACTCCGTCGACGACTATATGCAACTTAAATTGTAAAATTATTATTGTTTATTTGACGTTATTACTTTTTGTATATTGACATCGGAAACTGACCATTTATTAGTTGTTTATTAATGTTGACTTTGATTATTTGAGTGTTATTATTGTATTATTATATTATTATTTAGTATTAATTTTGACAATATCAATGTAATTTCGTATTTTTTGACATGCAATGCAATTTATATTGTAATATTACATTGATGAATAAATAAACTAAACTAAACTAAACATCAGATAAAGTGTTAGGTTTAGTATTGCTAAACATCAGCTATATTAAAGGTACACCTCTTAGTACTAAATTCCTCGGAGAGACACGTAGGTTAAGTGATGGCAATGGTACTCACGCGGTCATCTTCATGGTAAAACTGCTTGCTCGGTTTAATACTTATAGCGACGAGATCGACGGTGCTCACTGTCTCCGCAGGTGGTTACCAGCAGACCCTTGCACGTGTTGTAGAACGTCGACGTGATAAAAATAGTATAGCGTACTTAAAACGGTACCGTAAAACGGGGTAGGTAGGGATTAACGGGGAGTAGGGACACAACCTAAAATAAGTCATAACTTATTACAAATAAGAACAATTATTAAATGGACAATAACGTTACGTCTGTTGGAAATAATTTCAGTCTTATAATTAGTAACATATGCTTCATTTTAGGTTGTGTCCCTACTCACCCCGTTTTACGGTAACCCATGATTTTATCGAATTTCACTTCATTGGTTGTAACATTTCATCGACCGATGTTGTGTGCAAATTGATTTGCCAGTCTCTCACAAAGTTTACCTAGGGTGATGGAACCAGTAATGTTTAACTTAATGTTTATATCTTCTTTTTTTCGTCCTTTTTTTTCTAACCTGTTTTTGTGTCCCACACGCTGGGCAAAGGCCTCCCCTCTTTTTCGCCACTCATCCCTATCCAGAGCGCACTCTTTCCAATCCCTCGCAAACGACTCTAGGTCATCTCGCCATCTCCTTCTGGGTCTACCTCTGCTGCGATGTCCGTCGCGTGGAAGCCAAACATCACAAACAGTACAAGTTAAGAAAAAAAAAATTATAGAAAAACTTACAAAACACATTGACCAGTAATGGACAAAGACCAAATTGTGGACACTTGATTCTTATTTTACAGAAGATAAGGGTTATTCATTTGTTTTGCAACAATCAATTTAGGACCGTATGAAATTTGAATTAAGAGGCCACCTATGGTGCCACGCCCCCACAAGAATAAAAAGGGATGGCTTTATGTGCTTCCGCGCGAAGAATGTGAGATGGAGATAGTTCGCTCGCGCCTTGACGGCAGCGTTAAATTCAATTAATCGCTGTTTACTTTAAAACCACAACATTTATTGAAAAAATGTTTTGCCAGGATTAAGAAGTTACATATCCTCAACTATTGAAACGAAAATCATCGTTAAAGATTATATGGTTTCGAAGATTCAACCAAAAACATGCAAAAAAGGTGTCATGTTTGAAAAATAAAAGTATCGAGGATTTTATTTCTAATCGTGTTTTCACGTTCGAAAGTCTCAAGCAAATATGACCAAGTTTAATATATCCAAAAAACAGATACAAAGGCGTTATGGTTATTAAGATCCAGATCGCGGAACACTCCAGACTTTAGCATAGGTGGCCTCTTAAGAGTGAAGTGTCCATTACTAGTGCTTGTCAGCTAAAAGTGTCCATCATTGGTGCCGTCACCCTACGACATTTACAAATAATTTTGTTTTGTAATTATCCTATACCCTACAAATAATCTTGGATCGGTATGTCCAATCTTCTAAGAAACTAGTTTATAAAGTTAACTTTGTAAAACTTGTAAATTATTGCCGCTTTAACAAGAGAAAGTATTTTTTCAATCATAAGAACATAATAATACTTAAAAGTAAGTTACATTAAGTAATAATAAGGTAATAAAGTAATAAATAATAAATTATTTAAACTAGCAAAAATAAAGTTATTACAAGTTAAAGAAAAATATATTAAGATTAATTGTGAACTCTTTTTATGTTAATTGAAATACGTTTAGTTTTAATTTTTAATTGTATTATTGTTGAACTCTGTAAAAACGTTACTGTAATAAAATTATATAACTCTATTTAATTCCTCCTTAAATTTGTTTTTTTAATAGATACAGAGGTATTTTATACCTCTGAGACGGATAAAGAGTATTTATCCTGGAAAATGCAACCATTCCCGAGGGAGTAGTAATAAAGACTATTGGCTATTATGTGTGAATTGTGGACAAAAGCTAGTCAAATAAGTCTTGGGGGCTTAGTCAAGCAAGATGCATAACGCTAAGTTAGCGATTTTCGAACCGACAAAATGTATAGGATTGTCGTAAGATGATGACAGATTGCTCGACCGCTATGTCAACTCCATACATTTTGAGTCGATAGAAAACAGAAACGTTAGCAGCGTTTACGTCTTGGTTAGGGTTTCTGGCTTAAAAAAAATACTGTGCCATAGAAGTGTGTCTCAGTACTCACAGTAAATGAATAACTACAATAAATAAATATAATAATAATAATAATAAATATCAGGGGACAATCTCACATAAATTAACCTAGTGCCAAACTAAGCTCTAGGCTTGTACTATGGGGACTAGACAACGATATAAATACTTATGTAGAGAAATAAATACTTAAATACATAGAAAACATCCAAGACTCAGGAACAAAACTCGCTCATCACATAAATATCTGCCCTTACCGGGATTCGAACCCGGGACCTCTATGTTTGAAGGCAGGGTCACCACTAGAGTGTCGTCAAGTCAAGTGACATTTCGTTTAAAATTCCTACGATTTGATCTGTAAGGGTCTCCCCAGACCTATCGACGCGAAACCGGCTTGAGCCGGTAAGAAAAGGTTGTATGTCCATGCAATAAGAGCGAAAACGACGTCGTTCCGTTCTCATCGCCGAATCGAGCCGAGCCGAGCCGAGCGACGCCTTTTTCACTCTTACTGCATGGACATAGAACTTTTTCTTACCGGCTCAAGCCGATTCCGCGTCGATAGGTCTGGGGAGACCCTAATATAACTGCAGCTTGATTGTCACACGATAACGTTCTCGCGATGTACGAGTATCTTGTCTAGGGCCACTGTAGGGCAACTATAAAGATGTATTGGCAAATTTTAGTGGCAGATGCGTAGGGTTGCCAAAAATAGAAAAGCCGGACAGAGATTCATATTTAGACGGACATTTTGCCATGAAAGCCTGACACACTGGAAAAACACTTTTATACTTTTGTATTTATGGCTATATTCATTTAAGACTTACTTAATTATATGTTAAATATTATGGGTCAAATTGGGCTCAACGCGCGGCTCCTGCGAGATCGCGAGTCATGAGTGTCTGAGTGACTCGCTCGCGCATTTTCGTTTGGTTTTTTTTTTGCGGGGCTGGGTTGACCAAAAACCAAACATATCCGGACATATCCGGCTGAATCCGGACACCTAGCAACCCTAGATGCAGGTATTAATAAAAAACAAATCTGTATAGTTGCCAGTTATACCGCCTTATAGTACAGTCAACAGCATAAATAAGTGATCATTTATGTACCTTGTCGCTTTCAATCGTTTGACAATTTTGTATGACATTTCAAACACGACGTTAAAGTGACAAGGTACATAAATGATCACTTATTTATGCTGTTGACTGTACACACTTCCATTTTTATGTAATCCTAACTGTGCCATTACTCATTTACAAACCCATAGAATCCATACTAGTATTATAATATTGTCCAACTAACTCTATGTCGTTTGTTACACTTTCACAGCTAAACTGAATCAACGATTTCGATGATATTTGTTGTGGAGATAGCCCGAATTCCGGAGTAGGACGTAGGGTAGTTTTAATACTGGAAAATTAGTCAGTTTCTAAAGAAATAGCGATAAACAACTTCTACGCTGATGGAGTTGCAAGCAACAAGCCGCCAATAGGTAGTTATCGGATACGAGTATGTAGTCAAACCGACTGTTCGAGCGGTTAAACCTTCTCAATAAAAACAGTCAAATAACTAGGCATATGTAAAAGGAATAGAAAGTCAAAACTTGACTGGGGACATTCAGTAGCTACATTTCAATAATTTACTACCATATACCTGAAAATATATAAAACGTTTTAACGCTTTCATTAAAAATGGTTGCCGCTAAAATAACTCACGGGGTATAAGTCGGGCGAACGCGGAGGCCAAATATTGAAGGTCAGCGTTTTACCCAAAACTACTCTACTTTTCATTAAGTTAGTTTTAGTGCGCTGTGCGTGGCTTTATGCCTCGCCGCAGTTTAAAGTTTTCATAAAATGCATTTATGTATGTTAACTACATACTTAAAAAGAGACACCGGCCCCAATTAATGTTAAGAAATTTTGTTGTTACTGAATAAATAAAATTTATTAAATGTTATTATTAACTCTTTATTGCACATAAACAGTTGCAATACATACTCGCATCCATATAACAAATGTACATATAGGTGAACATATACTATATGGAATATAAAGACTAAAAAACGCCGTTTACCGTAATATTCCCTAAAACGAAATAAAACATCTAAAGGCAATCTTCCATAAATTGACCAAGACTCAGACTAAACTAAGCTAAGCTAAGCTTGGCACGTACAATCAGTTGCATAGAAAAGTAGCCTAGAGAGGAGAGGTTTTTTAAAGAAGAAAAAAAGAAAAATGCAATGTTTGCAGGGTTTGCAAAAATGTTTGCAGGGCTTGCATGGTCTGCTTCTACGCTGCTTGATCGCGTACGGGCTCAACTGTCCATACATATGACACTGCCGTGGACTGCATGCACCTAGTTAAGCTGCTAGTTTTATTATTTAAAATGTACGTACTAATCATAGACATAAGTCTCTATTAACAAATAATGTGAGTCTATCGTTACTTGAATAAGTTAATAAATTATTCTCATATTATTATCAGCCTGTGGTCTAATAAAATCTAAATAGTCTAAAACGTTGAACTGACATATATTCATATTGGCCGACAAACAGGTATCCTGTGACGAACTTTAAACTAGAGACGCTAGACGTTAGACGTCTTTACGTCACCTTAGCTACGCTTTTTTTTAAATTATATGAAAGAGGGTTAAAATACATTGTTCAGCCTTTATGTTTTCCATAGAAGCCGCGTTATATTTTATGGCTCATCATACTGTTTTTTTTTTATTTTAACCTATAAATATTACTTCTTGATGATAAAAACAAAAATTACAATCAAACTTATCATAATTATACATTTAATAATCTCACTAATGCAGGAATGCAGTTTCGATATTTTAATCTCCTTTGATAATCGAACGATTAAGAGTATAAATATGCAGTGGATCCATCATCAAGCACAGTCGATATTCTGCTGCAATATGAAACTCCTGGTTGCCTTGGCTTTGGTGGGTCTGGTGGGGTCCGTGGTGGCCGAGGAGGAGTTCGATGTGCCGATCGAATTCGACTACCACAATAAAATCGGTATCCCCGAGGCTGCTCGCATCAAGGCAGCTGAAGAGGCCCTGGACTTCGATGGCGGCAGGATCGTAGGAGGCTCTGCAGCCGGTCTCGGGCAGTACCCTTACTTGGTAAGTTTAGCATAATTACGGAGTTAAAAAATATCTTTAATTAAGAGAACGTGGAAAATTACAAAAAAATACTATTTTGCTAGCAACACCGACCCCTCTGCATCTCTCAGATCTTCGATTAAACTTTTCCCGTTGACCAGGAAATACGGACAACCGAAACATTTTTGATTAATAAAAAAGATTTATAAGTGTATTTGTCATGGTCGGACCTTCTCAATGAAAATCAGCCAAACTATTCATTTAAAAACTTTAAATTTTGTCTGATGTCAATCATAACGTGGTATTCCGTGTTATGATATCCACTGTGACGACATATCTATCTACCTGGTAATTATACAAGAATAGTATAAATGAACATCAAAAACTAACCTTTTCTAACCTAAGTGGGAAAATAAGTTAATAATGACCCGTGGGCGACGAGTCAAATTTGTCACTCCGTTTCTTCTTTTCCATTATAAAAGCAAATTTTAGAATTTTGTACCATGGAAACTTGCGAAAACTAATAATCGCTTCTAAAATGGAACTTGTTTAGAGGGGAAATAATGTATGTGGCTGTTGACAGGGAGGTCTGGTCATCACCTTGACCACCGGAGCCACCTCCGTGTGCGGCTCGAGTCTGTTGACCAACAACCGCGCCGTCACCGCCGCCCACTGCTGGAGAAGTACGGGGGGCAGCGCTCGCCAGTTCGTCGTCGTCCTTGGCTCCACCCTGCTCTTCTCTGGAGGCACCAGGATCACCACCACCAATGTCCAGATGCACGAACACTACAACCAGTGGACTCTAGTCAATGACGTCGCCGTGATCGTTTTAAACTGGGTGACTTACACCAGTGAGTTACTTCTTACTTCAAACTAATGTTATAAATATAAAAGTAACTCTGTTGGTCTGCTAGTTACGATTGCAGTTATAATAACTTCACTAGAATTGAAAGTATTTAATTAGTGCATATGATTTTCAGACAACATCCGCAACATCGGCATGGCTAGCGGCACTAACCTGTTTGTAGGAACCTGGGCTTGGGCTGCTGGCTTCGGCAGGACTAGCGACAGTAAGTACAACACCTCTCCAAATAAATACTACTTATTACATGAGCTTAGCAACACAAACAAGTTCTTGGGAATAGGTTTTTGATAACTATAAGAGTTCTCCATTCTTTCCATTTTTTCACACCTTCACCTACTTATTTAGATATTTTGAGGGCAAATTAAAAACAGGAAATGGTCACCGAACAGAATTTTCCAGCAACAATGCGACATACCCTCAATCGAAATGCTCACAAACTTGCAACCAATGGATGGATTCTACCTATTGAAATATAGCGTAAATCCATCTCCGCAAAACTATGACGCCCACAACTTGATGTTTCGCTTCGTCACTCGACGTTCAGTGCATTGCTTTCGTTATCTTAAAACTAGGTAGAGCAGGATTACTGAGCGACAAAAAAGTTCCAGTGTTTGGATTAGACGGCAGAAAGACTGTGCAGAATGTGCGTGCTCTCTAAGCCGCGTGCGTCGTCGTCCAACCAGCTCTGCTTATTCGATATCTATGCTAACCGATCGTTACCTTTCAGACGCTGGCATCGCCAACAACCAGTTCCTGTCCCACGTACAGGTCCAGGTGATCACCAACCAGGTCTGCCAGGGCGTATACGGTGGCTCCGTCCAGGCCAGCACTCTCTGCGTATCCACCGCCGGCGGCCGCGGCACCTGCGGCGGAGACTCCGGCGGCCCTCTCGTCGCCAACAACCAGCTGGTGAGTAGGATGAGATGACCCAAGCTGAGCTCTGACATCGCTTTTCTACAGCTATTTATATCATGATCAGAATGATAAAAATCTCCAACGGGGCGGCGCCAATAAAACTTGTTTAACGTTTTAGTGCGAATAAATTACCATCAATATTCGCAGGATTTGAGTATTGTCAACAGTAACTTTAAAAGTTAAATTAATAGAGAAAAATTGAGTTTTTTGCCCCAGGACAGAAGTAAGAGTAAAAGTAACAAGCTTCTGCAATTTTTAGTTCTAATCTTATTCGCGCTTTTCTTGAGTTGTATTTAGAAAAAAAACATATCTTAACACAATTTGGTTCTCATTTATACCTACGAACGGTCCATTTCGTAGAAAGTACAGTTTTGTTCAGTTAAAAGTGCAACGCCCACCTTTATATTATGTTTACATAATATCGGCCATTTACACTCTGGTACTATCTGAAATAGATTACACTAAATACGACATAAACATAAATTCGACACGTAATAAATTTACAAATCTCTCTCTGACTCTTGTGTCTTCCAGAGCTTCTTTGCCATAATTGTCTATGCCGCCATTTTTGACCGTTTGCCACCTGTCCCACAGATCGGTATCACCTCCTTCGGCCACCGCAACGGTTGCCAGATCGGCCAGCCTGCCGGCTTCGCTCGAGTCACCGTCTTCAATAACTGGATCCGGGCCCGCCTTTAAATTTAGACCATTATTAGACCTGCAACTATCACGACAAATAAATTCAATTATAATTTTAATAAAACAGTTTATTTTACATCTGTCCTAAATTAAAATCGCCTCGTACTTTTACATAGCGACAAAGACAGTTCTACAAAATTGGGTTTTGTCCTTGTTTCATTGGCTCTTAATACTATGAATAAAGGGATATTGTATTTTTTATTTAACGGTTAGAAATATATTAATTATCGTTAGAGTTAGTTAAATTGTGATCGTCACTTTGGTAAATTTAACACTTATATGTGATCCTAAATCTGCCATTGCTCGATAATGTCTATCATACATACTAATATCGTATTCGTAGAAAAGTTACAATAACGAAAGTTTAAAGTTTCAACACAAGTGTACTACCTTGCTAGTTGATCTAAAAGCAAGCCGCCAACAGACAGTCATCTGATTTGGATTGGAGCGCTTTAACCTTCTCATCAGGACCAGCCAGATAGGCTTATCCAAGAGGTTAAAAAGGTCAAAGCTTGAGTTGGTACATTGAGTGGCGAGATTTCAGTCATTTCTGTGTCTATCGCCTAACAATAAGAAGTTTTAACGCTTCTATAACAAGATAATTTCCGTTAAAAATAGTTCATAGGGTTAAGTCGGGCGAACGTGGAGGCCACAAAGTTGGTCCTCGTCATTTTATCCAAAAAATGTTCTACAGTAGAACCAGAGTATGAATAAGTAGTACCCGACTGTCTTTCGCTGTCACACTTTTTGTCATCTTTCAGTATACTTGTATTGCATACGCTGACTGACACAGATTTCTTAATATGCCGTCAATGAGTACCTTGATAATGACATTGAGCTTTAATTATTTAATTTTGACTCATTAAATAATATAAATAAATAAATATCAGGGGACAATGTCACACCAATTGCCCTCGTCCTAAACAGACTAAGCTGTAGGCTTGTACTATGGGTACTAGACAACGATATAAATAATTATATATACTTAAATATAGAAAACATCCATGACTCTGACAATTTTATTTATAATATACCTATTTATTAGCTTCGTAGGCTAACGCGTCGTTGATTCATTATTTATAAACATTAACTTTAATTATTGCATTTATTTTGTAATTGTTGACTGTATTATTTTTATGATTTATTTTTAATGCAATTATTTACTGAACATTAATGACAATGTATAATCCTTACTGAATAATTATGAATTATTATGAATTACATGCGTAAAATTGACCGTCTAAATAATTGTAAGCGTATCATACTTTTTTACAAATAATAAGTTATTATTTGTAAAAAAGTATGAATTTCTATTAAATGCTTAAATAAATATATATAATTATATTAACATAATAATTACAATCGAACTAATCAGAATTCTAAATAATCTCACTAATGCCGCCACGCAGTCACTAATTTAATCTCCATAGATAAAATAACTATTAACAGTATAAATGAGCAGCGGATCCGTCGTCGAGCACAGTCGATATTCTGCTGCAATATGAAACTCCTGGTTGCCTTGGCTTTAGTGGGTCTGGTGGGGTCCGTGGTGGCCGAGGATTTCGATGTGCCGATCGAATTCGACTACCACAATAAAATCGGTATCCCCGAGGCTGCTCGCATCAAGGCAGCTGAAGAGGCCCTGGACTTCGATGGCGGCAGGATCGTAGGAGGCTCTGCAGCCGCTCTCGGCCAGTACCCCTACATAGTAAGTTTACCCTAATCACCGGGTTAGAAAACGTTATCTAATTAAGGGAACGTAGGAACTCTAAAAGTTGAAATCGCTTATAGAATGACAGGGGCACCTATGCCGAAGTATTGAGCCCATCTAGCATGTATATCGTAAAATGTTTACATTCTTATAGCTATTAATATGAGATACCATTACTTCAGCAATATGCCTACGAGATAGTAAGAAAGGCCTTATGTATGTATGCATGTACGTAAATGGATGTTTTATTTAATTTAAATCAATTTTTAATTGACGGCTTTATTTAAAATCTTATATACAGACGAAGGCAATCCTAACATGGTATTCCGTGTTATGATATCCACTATGATGGCATTTCTACTCCAATAAATGTATCAAGGATTTGGAAATTATAAAAAAAAATATATACTTCCGTATTAAAACTTCATCGCTCCAAAAAAAAAGTTTATAAAAACAAAAACCCGCCTTCATAAAGCAAAAAAAAACTTCTTTATAATGGTAGGTAAATAGGTCAGTCCAACTGAAGTCTGCTTTTGTTTAAAATATTGTTGGACGCCAACTTCAGTTGGACTGACCTATTTACCTACCATTTTAAAGAAGTTATTTTTTGCTTTTTGATGGCGGGTTTTTGTTTTTTTAAACTTTTTTTTTATTTTATACTTTTTAGTGATCATAATTATGCTGTTATTCTCCCACTTCTCAATTAATAAGAAACAATAGAACATTTCAATCTCGCCGCAAGCAACGCCGTGGGAAAGTCATAGTCATATATTTAAACTTAAATATGCTTCGTCATAGTCGCTCAACTATCTTAATCGAAATACCTTGTCGCCACCCTCGAAATATATACCGTTTAGGAGTTCCGGTGGTCATCTGTGGTCTTCATCATCAGTTCCACTTCACCAAACAGTGCTTTCCAAGACCAAATACACGAGTTACAATGAAAAATACCAAAATCGTTATAGGTATGCCTATAAATTTTGAAGAGTTCCGTCGATTCTTCATGGATTCCACCATCACATCTTCATTTTGATAAGAATGAGGCCAATCGGGAAGCACCAGCTTACAAATAAAAAAAGAATCATCAAATTCGGTTCACGCAGTCGAAAGTTCTGAGGTAACAAACATTTAAAAAAACACAGACGAATTGAGAACCTCCTCCTTTTTTTGAAGTCGGTTGAATCGACACTTATTTCGGGGGAAGTAACGTACGTGGCTGTTGACAGGGAGGTCTGGTCATCACCTTAACAAACGGAGCCACCTCCGTGTGCGGCTCGACTCTTTTGACCAACACTCGCGCCGTCACCGCCGCCCACTGCTGGACAAGTACGGGGGGCAGCGCTCGCCAGTTCGTCGTCGTCCTTGGCTCCACCCTTCTCTTCTCTGGAGGCACCAGGGTCACCACCACCGATGTCGAGGTGCACGCCAGCTACAACATGTGGACCCTGGTCAATGACGTCGCCATAATCAGGCTGGGATGGGTGAATTACAGCAGTAAGTTACTTCTTAATCTATTCTTCATATCATAATAATATTATAAATGTGAAACTAACTCTGTCTGGGTTTGTTTCGCTTTTACGGCTGGGCGGCTGAATTGATTACGATGGGTATGGAGGCAGTTTGAGTCTCGAGATTGGACATAGGATACTATCTATCCCGAAAAAAAAACGGGAAGAGTGATAAACGACTTCGATGTGGCCGGAGTTGCAGGTAACAGCTAAGTAGTAAATAATAAATTTAACTTGAATTTGTGATTCACATGATTTGTATAATTATAAAGTTGGTACAGAACTACAGAATATATCATTTATAACACCTAATATTAAAAATCATTTTGGAAATATCTAGGAAATGCTCCGACCATTCAAAACTAGGTTACCGAATTGATTGCGTTTCTAATACGTTCACTAAAATTTAAACCAATTAATGAGTGTATTTGTTTTAAAGACACCATCCGCAACATCGGCATGGCTACCGGCACCAACCTGTTTGTCGGAACCTGGGCTTGGGCTGCTGGCTTCGGCAGGACTAGCGACAGTAAGTACAACACCTCTCCAACAAACTAAAACTTTCTACAGGGGCTTAGCAACACAAACAAGTTATTGGGAATAGGTATTTTATACAAGAGTTCTCCGACCTTTTTTTATTCTGCTCAACTTTACCTAGATGGATATGTTAAGGACAAAACATGGCACATTAAAAAAATAAATGTTTTACATTTCAGGCGCTGGCATCGCCAACAACCAGTTCCTGTCCCACGTACAGGTTCAGGTGATCACCAACCAGGTCTGCCAGAACGTGTACGGTAGCACCGTCCAGGCCAGCACCCTCTGCATAGCCACCACCGGCGGCCGCGGCACCTGCGGCGGAGACTCCGGCGGCCCTCTCGTCGCCAACAACCAGCTGGTGAGTAGGATGAGATGTCCCAAGCTGAGCTCTGACATCGCTATTACTCAGCCATTTATTGCATGACCAGAATGCTAAAACTCTCCGAGGGGGTGCCAGTAAAACTGGTTTAACGTTTCGGTGCGGATACACCACCGGCGCAAAAAATCGTTAAATTTTAGTATTGTGTACAGAAATAACTTTTTTGCCTTAGAACTAGAACAGAAATAAGAGTTAAACCACTCTGCTGTTGTTTAGTTCGATTGCCAGTCTTATTTGTGCTTTAAAAAAAAGTTTACCTCTTTTACACAATTGACAACAATTCATATCTGCTAAAGTAGTAAAATTAAATACCGTTTGTAGATTTTACACTGCTGATTACAGTAAAAATATTTTTCATTTCTTTTATGCAGTAGTTTTTTTTATATTTAGGAAAAACAGTAAAAAAAGTTTTATTGTGAACGTTAGGAATACACTTATAAAAAATATACAACTGTCATGTCCATTTTTCATCTGTCTGCCGGATTACTTGATTCTAACGACACGCTTTCGATTCTCGTAATACTATTGTTTTGATATACGCTATTTAAAATGAAAGTGACTAACGGATTTGTAAAAGCGGATAGCCGCAAACTGCCCAAAGTCGACGATTTCATGTTGTTACAGTTGTTATAGTTGACAAGTGACATGACATGACAGTCAGTTCTGTTTCTCTGTTGAAAGTTACTTTTTTTATTTTATATCATGCTAAGATCACGACATCAGTATTCCTAACTTTGTATATACGGTCTTTTTAATGACTATTTCTTTAATAAATTATTAACGACGAATTTTAGTTAAATCAAAAACCAAGAAACACGGGTAGTCTAATTTTTAACCAGCTATTATAAACGCGAAAAAACAAAAGTGATTTTTTTTTTAAATGTTGTCAATGACTCGCAATTATACGATTGGTGCATTTTGCAGATCAGTAGCAGTAGCCCCTTTTGAGGAAAATATTACTGCTATATTTATACTGAAAGATACTGCTAACTATAAGGACTACTGCGAATAATCCCACTTTAGAAAATAGTACATTGTTGCCTAGGCGCGGAAAGTAAGGGATTTCCTGACGAGGTGGTTAGCAGGCCGAGCAATGGCGAGGCCTGCTAAAATACGAGTCAGGAAATCCTCGTTTCCGCCGAGGCATAAATAATGCTTTTCTCAAACAATGCGAGAAAATTATACAAATACATGATTATAAGTATTTTTAAACACCTTTGGCAATCAAATGAATTTTTGTTTACAAAAATTTGCGCCCGCCGCCGCCGGTCCGCAGACCCCCGCCGCGCCGCCGCCTCTCACTGCGCCCCCACAAGTTGGGTGTACGGGATTTTTTTCATGGTCCTTTAGATTTTATATGCAATAGAGAGCACTTTTAAAAAACAATATGGATATGGACGGAAAGTGTTTTTATATGGTTTTTTTACTCCTAGGAGTAAAAAGAGGCATTTTCCGTCCTTGTATTTCAATCGGAAAACCGTTATTTCCGAGCATGTTTGAGAAAAGTACATTTTCGTTTAGTGTTATACCTTGTAGTGGTTTAACGTGTAATGTTGTTAGGCGCTTTAAGCCTAATGGTTTTAGGTGGAGGTGTAGGCCATTAAGTCGTCCATTTTCTTCTACTCTGGTGCTCTGTAAAAACAGATGATTCGATCAATAATAATTTAAAAAACCGAACCAGTTGCTCTTTTTTCTCTTGTGTCTTTAGCATATTTGCCACTTACTCTTGTGTCTTTAGCATATTTGCCATAGTTGACTATGCCGTAATTTTTGACCGTTTGTCATACCTCTCACAGATTGGTGTCACCTCTTTCGGCCACATCAACGGTTGCCAGATCGGCCAGCCTGCCGGTTTCGCCCGAGTCACCTTCTTCGCTCCCTGGATCCAGCAAAGACTGTAAATTTAGACCACCATACACCTGCAACGATCATGACAAATAAATTGAATGATAATGTTAATACAATGTTTTATTTAATATCTGACCTTGGCCATAAAATTGCTATGGTCTTTGACACAACTATACACATAGGGACGGAAACAGGTTTAAGAAAAATGTGGGTTAAACTTATTTCTTAGGGCTTGCTAGATTATTTAAAAAAAAAACTTTCTTCCCAATCTTAATTTTTCCTGTTACATATTCTCCTGACCGGATTGCTCCGAATCGCAGTTTTTTCTACTTATAATTACCTAGGTCAAAATATGTTTAAGATTTAGGCAGGAATAGCAGCACGCCCAAAGGGCTAAATCGCACAAAAAATGGAAGCTCCGCCTAAAGCGGACACTATGAAAAAACGGAGTTACTCGAAAAACGCGATTGCGGAAACTTAATTCGGTAAAAAATGCCGTTCACTTCTTAGAGCTGAAATAAGAATGAATATTATTTAATTTAGAATTTACATGCGCTTTTATAGTTTCCAGGGCGAAGACTAAACATTTTGTAATATTTTATCTACGTCTATAGCACGGCTGAGCAAATTCAAAACCTAGTAAGTCTCAAAACCTCAATTTTGCGATTTTTGCATAAAACGCGGTATCTAGCAAGTCCCTACCGGATGCAAAATGATTTAGAGCCCTATCTCACTCAGGTTCACATTAACCCACACCCCGAATCCTAGTAAGTGCACAAAAAAACTGACTTGTCCATTTCAAAACCTAGCATGTCACAAAACTATTTCAAAAACCTAGTATGTGACATGCACTTACTAGCTTTTGAAAAAAACAGAGAGGCTTGAAAATCATCGGGCTCACTGATTCTTTATTTGCATTTCATTTAAAAAGCTAGTATGGCACATAAAACATGTAATATAGGAAATTAAGAAAAGATATATATACCAAGAATGTATTCATCTTAATCTAATTAATCGAGAAAGTATAACTTCTTGAACAAATATTGCAAAATTTTGCACGGCAGACACAAAACAAGTTTTTTCGCTCTCCTGTAAAATTAGCTCAATGCCCGTTGCTGGGTTTTGAAATTGCGCAGGCGAGCAACTATCCATAGCTTCTTTTCTACGGGACTTTGACATGTTATAGTAGGTATTGTAAACATCACGATATCAAATAATAGCGGCCGAGTTTAAAACAATACGATAACATGTCAAAGGCAATATGGTTTTTCCCAGTAGTCTCAGAGGGCCCTGCCAAGATGCACTCCGCTAACTAACGTTTCTATTCGATTCGTTTTTAAACCAATCGCGTCACTGGTAGACCACGTGACTTTTCATATCACGTCATCTACCAGTGACGCGATTGGTTTAAAAACGAATCGAATAGAAACGTTAGTTAGCGTAGTGCATCTGTGGTAGTTTGGTTTGAATTTCGAACCACGTCTAAAGGACGGCATATTTTACTGACCCTCTCTCTTTAATTTGCTGACGTTTTGCTCCAATGACGTATTACATTACGGACTTTTTATTATTACCCGTCTGCCGGAGGGTATTGTGTATCACAGCCTATATTATGTATGTTTATTCCTTTGTGGCGTTCTAGAAACTAAACGCGTAGACCGATTTTGACGATTCATATGTCAATCGATTTGTCTTAATCTCGTGAGGGTCTCTAAAGATATGACAGTAATTAAAATTTAATGGCAGCAACTAGACGCCAAATTGTAAAAAACAAAAAAAAATAACTTGCCTAACTATAACAAATGGGGTATCATTGAATAGGTATTTAAAAATGATCTTTAGGTTTCTTTAATCATTTTTCATTTTGAATGATAATTTAGGATTTATAACTATTTAAAGTTGGTCAGCAATAAAAGTCGGGTTTTTTAAAACTTGCTTTTTCTTGTTATTTTCAACGAGGATGTAATGCTATTAGGACCTTACAATCCTAATTCATAGAAGGTAGATCCCAGAAAATCTACACTGTTAAAAAAAAACGTAAATTTTCTGCGTAAACGAAGTCGCAAACTATAACAAAATAAGGAATGGAGGGTTCGTTGTCTGTTAACCCATTAATTCGATAAGATCGACGGGAGTAAAGTCGCTACTTCGTTAGGTATTTTGTTGAGAAGTTCTCACCATTGGGTATATTCTTAGGGTTCCGTGCGAAAAGATAGCGAAAACAAGGGTTCATTTACTAACCCTTCGATGTTCGTCCGTCCGCCCGTCCTAACTGGGGTTATTCTCTCAAAAAACGGCGGTCGGTCAGACGAACGAGCGAATCGCAGCGTCGAGTTTAAGTAGTCGCATCCGAGCGAACAAAACACATTTTAGCGAATGCATTCTCAATTAGGGAATACGTTCGAGAAGCCATGCTGCCAAATTGAACACACGCGCTAAAATGTGTTTTGTTCACTCTGACGGGACTATTACACTCGCCGCTTGGACAATCACTCGTCCGTCCGTCCGTCCGTCGTTGTTGAGAGAATCACACCCCTGTGCGACACAACACAAGGCACACAAGAATGTCAGAGGAGAGCTGTCCCTAAATCATAGCGTCCATAGCAAGACGTGTCAGATGTTAACTCGTTTAATTAATTTAATACTTTTAATGTGGTGTCAGTGTTTCATTTACCAGCATTCGCCAAATAAATTGGCGTTGTGTGCCTTGTGTCGCTCACTAACTTTAAAGAGATGCATCTTTTAAAACACATTAGATAGTCGGTTGATTTGTGGTTGATTTCCTAATAAGTTAATGATTAAAAACCTAAATTAAAAAACCTAATCCCCCTTACTAATAAACGTTGAGTAACGGTGGTATAGCTATACAATGTTTTGTCCTTATCTGTCAACTTCAAATGTCACAATGACAGATAAGGACAGAACATTGTATAGCTATACCACCGTTACTCAACGTTTATTAGTAAGGGGGAATAAGTAATAAAATAAAGTCCCCAGACAAAAAACGTTTATTTTCTTTTATTACATACAGTCAAAATCAAGAATACACGTTCCCAAGACGCCAAAATAACTACACGCACCTATGCCACTGAAAATAAGGTGTATTTATATGTATATTTGACGCAATGGCTGCATAGATAATGCTTTCGTCTATTCAAGCGTCAATTTAAAAACAACAAATAAAAGGCTAAGTGTGAGTCGGGCGGCTCGGACCGGAACCCTCGGTATGCGAGTCTTACTGGCACTTGACCAGCAACAAACGGTTTTTTAATAAATCATGGAACTGGCACTGAGGGCCTTAATTAACCAGTCGATAACGTTGGGCAGTGATACGGTCGATAAAAGCTTGATTCGAAGTTATGTCTTGTGCTTATATCTAGTAAGGCTTGCCTTGTGGATTTAAGATGTTGATAAAATACATAGAATCACTTATTTAAGTAGTATAACTTGTAATAGTCCAGGGTAGCTGGTCAGGTGAGCAAATGAGACTAGGGTGTGAGTAAGTTTCAGCCCAGGAAAGAGTAAGTCAAAATTTATTGAAGTAAGGGCGCCAGACTTACATCCTATAAACAAATGAGATCGTTCAAATGAAAATCAGACTTTAGTAAACAACATTTATTAATTATTACTGCTTTATTTACTCTGATGTCGTATGGTACGCTCCTATGGGGAAACTCCACGGATGCCAACAGGATAATGCTTATGCAAAAGCGTGCCTTAGGCACGTCAGCCGGGGTGAAACCTAGGCACTCTTGCAGGGGCCTTTTTGTAAAGCACCGCATATTGACGCACTACTCGGTTTACGTTTTTCAAATGTTAATGTTCGTGAGAAACAATATTTCATCTTTTGCACGCGTCAACATTCCGGACAAGGAGCTCCGCCACACCGGGCGTTGGAGAACAGTTCTCCGTCGCATGGCACTTGCGGGTAAGAACCCGCGTGTCATCGGTCATATAATATAAAAACAGGTAGATAAGTTACCTATACGGTATTCCGCGTGTAAAAATGGCCCGGCTTACGCACACATAATCAGTACATATTTCAATTACAAACTAATTGATAAATGACAAGTGAAAGCAGATGGTATGCTAATTTTCGGGAGCGAAACAGAGACGAGTGTATGGTGCTCCGCAGACTAGTTCACGGTTCACTTGACGGCGCAAGACTAAGTAAAGGTGTACCAATTGGCTTGGTTTAAGGGTGCCACTATCGAAGTGCGTATAACATATCTACCTCTTTTTACTATATTATATCATTTGTCTGCTAAACTTAAAAATGTTCCATCCGACGAAGCATTTAAACATCAGCTGAGGAACCTTTTATTGGATAATCCATTATACTCCGTCGACGACTATATGCAACTTAAATTGTAAAATTATTATTGTTTATTTGACGTTATTACTTTTTGTATATTGACATCGGAAACTGACCATTTATTAGTTGTTTATTAATGTTGACTTTGATTATTTGAGTGTTATTATTGTATTATTATATTATTATTTAGTATTAATTTTGACAATATCAATGTAATTTCGTATTTTTTGACATGCAATGCAATTTATATTGTAATATTACATTGATGAATAAATAAACTAAACTAAACTAAACATCAGATAAAGTTTTAGGTTCAGTATTGCTAAACATCAGCTATATTAAAGGTACACCTCTTAGTACTAAATTCCTCGGAGAGACACGTAGGTTAAGTGATGGCAATGGTACTCAGGCGGTCATCTTCATGGTAAAACTACTTGCTCGGTTTAATACTTATTGCGACGAGATCGACGGTGCTCACTGTCTCCGCAGGTGGTTACCAGCAGACCCTTGCACGTGTTGTAGAACGTCGACGTGATAAAAATAGTATAGCGTACTTAAAACGGTACCGTAAAACGGGGTAGGTAGGGATTAACGGGGAGTAGGGACACAACCTAAAATAAGTCATAACTTATTACAAATAAGAACAATTATTAAATGGACAATAACGTTACGTCTGTTGGAAATAATTTCAGTCTTATAATTAGTAACATATGCTTCATTTTAGGTTGTGTCCCTACTCACCCCGTTTTACGGTAACCCATGATTTTATCGAATTTCACTTCATTGGTTGTAACATTTCATCGACCGATGTTGTGTGCAAATTGATTTGCCAGTCTCTCACAAAGTTTACCTAGGGTGATGGAACCAGTAATGTTTAACTTAATGTTTATATCTTTTTTTTTTCGTCCTTTTTTTTCTAACCTGTTTTTGTGTCCCACACGCTGGGCAAAGGCCTCCCCTCTTTCTCGCCACTCATCCCTATCCAGAGCGCACTCTTTCCAATCCCTCGCAAACGACTCTAGGTCATCTCGCCATCTCCTTCTGGGTATACCTCTGCTGCGATGTCCGTCACGTGGAAGCCATACAGCAAAAACAGTACAAGTTAAGAAAACAAAATTATTTCAGAAAAAAATTGCGAAAACATTGACCAGTGATGGACAACGACCAATAACGGACACTTGATTCTTATTTTACAGAAGATAAGGGTTATTCATTTGTTTTGCAACAATCAATTTAGGACCGTATGAAATTTGAATTAAGAGGCCACCTATGGCGCCACGCCCCCATAAAAATAAAAAGGGATGGCTTTATGTGCTTTTCCGCGCGAAGAATGTGAAATGGAGATAGTTCGCTCGTGCCTTGACGGCAGCGTTAAATTCAATTAATCGCTGTTTACTTTAAAACCACAACATTTATTGAAAAAATGTTTTGCCAGGATTAAGAAGTTACATATCCTCAACTATTGAAACGAAAATCATCGTTAAAGATGATAGGGTTTCGAAGATTCAACCAAAAACATGCAAAAAAGGTGTCATGTTTGAAAAATAAAAGTATCGAGGATTTTATTTCTAATCGTGTTTTCACGTTCGAAAGTCTCAAGCAAATATGACCAAGTTTAATATATCCAAAAAACAGATACAAAGGCGTTATGGTTATTAAGATCCAGATCGCGGAACACTCCAGACTTTAGCATAGGTGGCCTCTTAAGAGTGAAGTGTCCATTACTAGTGCTTGTCAGCTAAAAGTGTCCATCATTGGTGCCGTCACCCTACGACATTTACAAATAATTTTGTTTTGTAATTATCCTATACCCTACAAATAATCTTGGATCGGTATGTCCAATCTTCTAAGAAACTAGTTTATAAAGTTAACTTTGTAAAACTTGTAAATTATTGCCGCTTTAACAAGAGAATTCCTCTAAAATATTTGTCCCGAGAATTGACGTTGTTAATTTATCTCTCTATTCTGCTCGAGGCTGTAAAAGACTCATTTTAAGGTTCCGCCTGCGTTCTTATTTGATATTCTCACAACAAGACTTTTCAACTTTTATCTTTACATACAGGGCGTCCCAAAACTCAACGTCAACCCGCCTAGGGCTGATAGAGCACCTAAAAAGCTATCGAATTAACCCCTATTTTTCAGTTCAGCGATTTTTACTAGTTTCGGAGATATTGATCATTTTAATTTGAATGCCCATGTCACAAAAAATCCTTCATTTCATGTTTTATTTTAAAAGTTTTTCAGTGGTATCTTACATAATTAGAATCATTACGAATTAGCGAAGTTTTTAAACCTATTTGCCCGTTTTTTTTATCAACTGTCTTAGTAAACGCATAAAAAGTTGTTTTTGCCATACATACTAAAAAACAAACACTGGGATACTTAGGTATGGAGAAACAAACTTTACGTAACTTAAAAAAAATATTTAAAAAGACTAAACAGATCCGAAACTAGCAAAAATCGTAGAACATACATAGGGGTTAATTCGATAGCTTTTATGCTGCTCTATCAGCCCCTGGCGGGTTAACGTTTAGTTTTGGGACACCCTGTAGAATAAAACAAAGTCGCTTCCGCCGTCTATTCGCTTAGATCTTCTAAATTACGCAACAGATTTTAATGCGGTTTGCATCAAAAGGTAGAGTGATTCAAGAGGAAGGTTTTTATGTATAATAAATTCTGGTTTATGTACGGGTGTTACAGAAAACTCACATAAACCGAAGCGAAGCGAGGGTGGGTTGCTAGTTTGATATGTTTTGTTATATCTACGCACGTTAAATCCAACATTGACATTAAATTACAAAAATAACGTTTTTAAATGTATATAATTAGTTTATTCCCGTTGCGTGTTGTCTTTGGGTCACGTTCTTACATAGGTATGTGCACCAAATTTCAACTCAATAGGTCCAGTATTTTCGGAGCAAATTTAGCTGTGACAGACGGACGGACAGGCAGACACGCGAGAATAAGGGTTATTTTTTACCTTGTATTGTTAATTTGTTTCGGTGTGTGGGCCAACCTAATGATTGACTGGTAAAGAATACCTTTAGGTGTAATAGAGATAGCGTAAAGGCGTTAAATCTTAAAGCGATATTGACTTCATGTCATGCCATACAAATAAGCTAAATACATACATATTATAGTCCTGGCAATGAAAAATTGTGGATGGAAAAGTTGAAAGCAGAAACTTTGACTTCGGAACTTTGTTTGGACTAGTTAGGAGATAAACATACTAAAAGTCCCCACCCCTCGGAGGTGAGGAGGGCACAAAGAAGGTCCCGTATTTTGTTTTTTGTTTACATCTTGAAAACGATGCGTCATAGGAAATGGTGTTGTATCGCATTATTAAAGCTGATAAAATTCTCTACAACTTTGATTCTATACATTTTTCACCTATTTTCAATCGTTGTCTAGATACGAGCTCCAAATAGCGGTCGATTTTCAAAAATGTATTTTTGACGTCACCTATTTTTTCTTACATTTCTCTCCAACTTGCATATAAATCGTCTGTAGAAAACAGCCCCCTACATAGCTTGCACGAGGAAGGCAGCTGTCGGAGAGTAGTGGCGCCGAGTTGTGAAGCTTTCCACTGGCGCCTGATACGATGACCGCGCCCACTCTGTCAAGAGTGAAAACGACGAAGAAGAAGACTTAGCTTGTAGAGAATTTAATTCTCTTTAAGAATATATACATATATATTAATGTATCATCTACCGTTGAAAAGTTATACCACATTTAAAAAATTCCGCACATATTACCTCGTAAGGCCCAATGTGCAATAGGATGTATGTACATAATCAAGGCAATTTAATTTGAACTGTGTTACAATAAGAATAAGGTTTATTTTCCTATGTTCATAAACCGAAAATGGCATTATCGAACAAACGTAAATGAACTTTATTGCCTTGATGGTAGATTCAAAGTCCCACTGACAAAAAACTCCCTGTTTTTAGCATGGTAGGCCTTACGAGGTTAAATATTTCTCATCAATATAGTGCAAAGCTCATTACTTTCGCTATTATCAGATGCAACCGTTTTTTCTTTTTTTCTTTCTTTCTTTTCTAATACGGTTGAAGAGGCAGTGTTAGCAACAACCTTTAATCTCTCACGGAACCGTCAGTGCGCGAGAGCACGCGCTCTTGGCCCGACTTTTAAGCGCCATTTTACGAGCCATAAATCACTTGTGTATGCAGATACAAGTGTTGGATGACTTGTATGTACGTTTCACCCAAATTTGTTAAAGTAGGTTTATTAGTAATTCTGAGAATTTGATTAATTAATAAAACTTGATTTAACAAATAATGTCTAAACAACCGGGCATAAGTTATTGCTACAAGTTTTTTTACAAGGCACCAGGTGCTCTATTCCACTTTATTTTAACCATGTCGTCATCATATTATTAATGTTATTTTAGCTGCTACGTATATTTCTAATTGAGTTTTTTTTTTATATTGGTGCAGACAAGTTAGGTCACGTCTGAATTATAAAAAAGTTTCTTAAAAAACACAATAGCCTAAAGTAGCAAGTGCAACCGTATTGCCTACGTGGAGTGTTGAATTTGCTTCGTTTATTGAATTAGGGTTACCGCTTATTTTCGTAAATTTTCGTGACGCAATGATAAAGTTTCCGTTTCTTAATTTTATTCCTTAATTGTTTACTTTTAAAAATCGCCGAAACCTGTCTATACTCGTAATGGCGACTCCTACCTTTATGACCTATTTCTCAACCTCGTATCTGATCGAATAGTTAGACAGGAAAGTAGTCTTTATTCTTTAGCTAACATGAGTGCTTTTCCTATCTAATTATTCGATCAGATACGAGGTTGAGAAAGTAAAGAGACGTTTGGACATCTTTTGCTTCGAAGTGCCTATATAGAAGTAATAGCAATTGCCTCAATAATGGTTTGTAAGTGATTATCGGAGTTTAAATTGAAACATAGTTTTCATATCTTCTGCTCGGTAAAAACAGAATACCCTTATCTATAGCGGGATGAAGATGATATTTTCATCCCCAGGGAGGAAAGTGATTCATAAAAAGAATTGGTTCTAAACTTAGCCATTTTTAACTCGTTCTAGACCATGGCACGATCTTATACATGCACGTTTTTAAATAATACCATTAATAAAATGTAGTATTTATTAAGTTGATTTCCAAATAATATGTAGGTAATTATCCGCATACACGTTTGTATTGCGGTATCTAGTAAATGTTAGTTTGTAACTAACCAGATATAAACTTAAACGGTGGAAACTCGGTAAAATTTCTTGGATATCTGAGCATTTACTCACTTGTTCACAGGAAAAATCGATGTATTATATACGTAAGTGAATAACTCCATACAATTGAAAATTCAAAATAAATAAATCATAACAGTAGATATTTCGATATATGCGTCAAATAACCAAGGACACACAAAAAATGCTTTATACGCGATAAATGGTTAAATTAAGCGTTACTCAATAAAACGACGCTTATGATTAGATGATGAGTACGTATCATAATATATAAAGTTCAAAATACATAATGGGTCATAATACATAATATAATCATAGTAAAGTTTTCGGGAATGTTATAAAATAAACCTAACCTAACCTAATGGGTGATTCAGAAATAAAACCATTATATATTATGAACCATTATGTATTATGACCCATTATATATTTTGAACTTTATATATTATACGTTCCCTTAGTTGATGCACTCAATTTTTTTTCCAACTTTGAAACCGTTGTAACCGATTTCATTCAGTATTGCCCTGTCCTTGCTCACTAACTAAATAACATTATTACGTAAAGTTTTGTTCGTTTTTTGTCTAGTGTGTTAAAAATAAATCTATTTTTTCTTTATTGAAATGTTACTGAATCTCTTTTTGAGTGGTTTACCGCTCCATGATTAGAAAAATAAATGATTGATGAAGATGACATTGAGATTAATCTACCAACAAAGGAGTTTGGGTAAACGTGTTGTCATTTGTACAATTCATACATTTTCAAGGTGAGCGGCCATTCGTAAAAGTGGTAAATTATGATATAATTATTAAAAATAAACATATTTTGTTATGTAATGTAAGTGCATCGGAGCCGAGATATTTAAATATTCATACTTGGGCGTACATTTGTACTAAAAACTGAATACTTAAATCTTTTAAATCTCCGCTCCGATATTACTTAACGCCATAAATTATATATATCTATGTGTATTCAGAGGTCCTCTAAATAACTACGTAAAAATCATCCGTGGCCGCTGAAAAAAAATATGACAATATTCTTCAAACAAATTTACCCAATGCCCTTTGTAGCAACTAGCAAATAAGCGTCAACCATTGGAACCATTTAGTGGCAACAGGCCTTTTGTTTATGTCAGTGTTTTGTTTCTTTTTGTTTGTCTATTTGTCACGAATAAATGTTTTTTTCTTTCTTTCGTTCTCTTTTCTACAACAGCAAGATGAAGAAATTACACCTGCCATGTATACTATCCATGTAGCGTTGAATCACATGGCTTGCTCTTTAGCTCCCACACATCCTTCTGCTTCTTGTTAAGGGATATTAATTTACAAAGAATCACCTTTACTTCAGCCTTCACTATTGGACATATTTTTTAATCTACACTTATTTAAATTATATTTATTGCAGACCAAATTATTTATATTTCACTACGTTGGTTTATCAGCACATGATTAGTCAGGTGCGCGTGAATAAAACCACACTCCATTTTATTTACAAGCACGAGACATTGCTACGTATGAGTAGCCTAACCACGGTGGAGTCCAGACTAGTCCATCTACTCCAGCTACGTCGGTATTGACTGTTTATTTAAGAGCACCTGAATTTTTCAAGACAAAAAGAACCACGGCTGATCAACATTCTATAACGAGAAAACGCTAAAAAAACAATAGCATATACATACAAGTAAAAAAGGAAATTTGTTGAAAGTGAATTAAATGATTAGTTGTGTAAACAGAAAACAAAACAAAAAAAGGGGAAACGTTGGGTAAGAAAATTGTAGATTACTATTGAATTTTAGTAATTTGCCTTATTTTATGTAAAAATGTTTTGTCGTATATGCGTCTATTTGGCATTTACCGTTGTTTTTCTCTAAGACAATAAGGGAAAAATAACGTTGAACATGTATGTATCTGCCACTTACACACTCGAATTAAGGAAACATTATCAGGTATAAGTATGCAACTGATATAACTTAAAAACTACTAAACATAAGTTAAGCAAAAAAATCTCAAATTTATATTATTATTTTATAACGTCATATGTAAAATTTCATACTTGTAGTATTAATAGTTACCGCGCAATGACGATTTTAAATTTCTCAAAACTTTAAAACGCTCTCCTGTAAAAATTGGTTTTCGGAGATACACACTTTAACACGTTCACGGACGCAGCACCATCCTCGAAATTGCGTGATATGGCACAAATCAATCTCATACAACATTTTCTACGGCCATGGACGAACTGCAACATTTAACGTTTGTCAAACATTGTACCACTTTATGGCGTAAAAATTATGTATGTAATTTCGTACAATAAAAATCTTACCTAATGTGGCAGCTCGTCCACAGCCGTGATGTGCCACGACACGCGTCGTTCCCCTTTTAGAGTAGTGCATGAGGTTGAGGTTGCCCTAGAGCTTTTTCGCTGTGACACTGGCGGCTTGTGTTAAAACCTAAAACAGCACACAGTCCGCGCTTCCTATAAATGCTATGGGAAATAGCCGGCCGTGGACGGAGTTCCATTTTTGGTGTAATTAAAAACACCGGCCACAGCCGTAGTGCCATATCACGAGGGTCTCAGTTTACGTCTCTCGACGCACTGTCCGTGAACGTGTTAACTTAGGGCGTGTTTATGTAACAACTAAAACTTAAGTGTACCTAATATCCCGAAACTAATATCGTGGAATTCAATAAATGATTGAGTATTAAGTATTGACCAGCGTATTTTGAAACAAGGACGCCATTCATTGTTTACTCGTAAATGTTCACCAAACGTTTGTTAATGTCCGTAAAGAGCGTAATCATCGTACTTAATTAATACGTTTAATAACAACTCAACTAATCATAATCTTATTTATTAGGATAAGATAGTATTAATCAATAGTTTCCTGTACTAATATTTGATCAAATACTAGCTGTTCCCCGCGACTCCGTCGGTGTAGACGTTTATCGCTGCTTGCTTGAAAAAGTGCCCTAAGTATGTCCTTTCTCGGGTTTATACTATCTCCATACCAAATTTTATCTATATATCAGATCACCTAAAATTAATAAGCCTAATGTTTGTATCCGAATCCCTAAAGTTCATAATACCTAATCGGTTTTTTCTGAAACCGTAAACTTTTCAGGATTGATATAAAACAAAATTAACCTAACCTAATGAGTTCTATACAATGGCCTTTTAAAAAATCCTGAAATGTTTACGGTTGCGGAAAAAAAACCATTAGGTATTATGAACTCTAGTGATTATGATACATTAAGCTTCATAATTTTAGACGTTCTGATACGGAACCTAACAAACAGACAAAGCTACTTTCACATTTGTAATAGTTTTTTTTAAACAGATCTACCAACAATATGTTAAAGCACATTATATAGACCCCATATATTAGGGACAGGTATAATGTTAAAAGTCATAATATTGGAAGGTTTTATTTTGCATTTCCGATGTTTGCTGTCATTTTATGTCAAATGTTACACGTTGAATCATAAAAGAAAAATATATAGAATTTAAGCACCTTACATTTGCAAGTATGACATAGCAGTAACATTTCATAATATATTTAAAAACTAACATGGTCCGTGGGGTCCTAGCGCCCTAAGCCTCTTCAAAGAAATTTCGAAGAGACTCACTGACGTCACGGGAGACCGGAGAACTGGCTGGCTGAACTCGCTCAACGCAAAAGTTTAACTATCCAGTGAGGAAATGCTGCCAGTGTCTTCGGGACAATGCCGCAGAGCCTTTTTTTAGATATAGCTTTTTAGTTTTAAAATAGAATTAGGTATTAGATAGGTGTTATAATTGGGTGCCCTTCGACTGACCTAAAATTTTGTGCTAAAATTTTTTGGTCGAAAATGTTTCCTATAATATTGAATGGCGTACTTCTTTTTTAGCATAAAGATTTTTTAGCATACATATTTATTGTTCTAAAGCACTTTTGCTCTAAAATTGTTTTCTCTAAAATTTTAGTTACTAAAAGGCTAGAAATCCATAATATTGTTTGGTCGAAGCCTCTCCCAGTATAAAACACCTAGGTCTCAACTAATCTATAGGTTAGGTTAGGTTAGAATCGTGTCAAGGCGCGAAGCGCCACAACTACGCGGAATAGGAGCTCCGCTAAGCGGAGCTCCGTCGACTTCGCCTCACGGTCAACGTTATACCAAAAAGTCATTCGACAAAACAGTTATTCCAAACAAATGTTCGAAATAATTTTTCGACCAAACAAAATTATTCAATTTCAATTCAATTCAATTTATTTATTTCAAGATAACATTTAATATCATTATTGTTATATTATGCAAAACAATTTCGATCAAACAATTTTTGACATTTAAATCATTAGACGAAACGTTGGTAGGTATGCAAAAAAATATGATACGAGACAAAAATAGGCCAAAAAATTTTAGATCAACCGATATAGAGCCCTTATAATTATATCCACAATCAAATCATTTATTGTTCGATTAAATCGAAGACTAAAACGGGAGCTTTGCTAAGCTATGCTCCCTCCTCAGCTAGTGAACCTAACATAACAGAGTCGGTTTTTTTATTTATGTGAAAAAGAAGCCAGACGAGAAAGTGAGTCACCTGATGGTAAGTGACCCATAAACACCCGCAACACCAGAAGAGTCGATCCTGTTACTATGAGCATATATAATACATAAGGAATCAAATTGCGTTTTTCAAAAATTCGATACAATAAGTTTAAGGTTGACAGTATTTGATTAAAATACATGGCATGGCTGTAATCCGTGATAAGCATAACTGTTTTGATTTTGATTTCATGGAAATAACAATGCTGTAATGGTGAATACAGAACTGTAAATAGTAGGAGATCCGAATAGGAGACGATTTGCACCGGGCTGTTTATTCGATAAAAATAATTTTATACCAAATTTAATTTTTAAATTTTTAATTAATTATATACTGGACTGAAATTTTTCAGCCTACCTATTCGCCACATATTATTTAGCGCATTAAATTTGATTTAAGAATACTTTTCATCGAATAAACAGCCCGGTGCAAATCTTCTCCTATTCGGATCTTAGACCATAATACCTTGTCAGGACTTACAGAATTGTTGTTTGGCCATGACACCGCTATGGGCTATGGCAGCACAAGAGGAAGAAATAAATAAATACCTACTTACTTTTTTATTTACTCTAAAAACTACGCTTGTATCGTTATCGTTTTATAACTAATCCTGTTTTTTGTACATGGAAAAACCCTTTTAAATCTCGCCGAAATCTATCGATACGCTGATTACAATTTCCTAGTCACACGTAGGTACGTCACTTATAATTAGCTAGTGGCTTAGTTATTAATTTCTAATCCTAGATAAATGATTGCGTCAGTGGTATAAAAACGAATGTCACGATTAATAATTACATTCGTATTCCATCCTCAATATGAAGCTCCTCGTTGCGTTGGCTCTGATCGGTGTGGTGGCGGGAGAGGTGTTCCAGGCTCCCATCGAGCTGGATTACCACGGCAAGATCGGTATTCCTCTGGCCGCGCGCATCAAGGCTGCTGAAGAGGCTTTGGACTTCGATGGCGCCAGGATTGTCGGAGGCTCAGCCGCCGCCCTTGGACAGTTCCCGTTCCTCGTAAGTGTACTTTGCATCCTGTGTTTAGCTTATCAATTTATTAATTAGCAGCTTTATCAGTTACAAAAATGATGTCTTAAGGACGTATAACAAAACTAATCGCGCATAAGTTTCTCGTCTCATGACGAATCTAGAACGCGCATTATAAATAATTCCCAATTTCCAACCTAACCATACAACCCAGGTTGGATATCGGAAATCATAGTGCCATCTTCCAACCACCACGTTGTTTTCCACGACTCTGAGTCCAAACTAATTGCATCGGCCAGTCAATACTTGGAAACTATTGTCACCGCGAGCTCAGTGCAGGGAATTGGCTAATTAGTATGTTTTTGTTTTTTATAAGTTTAGTATTCCATTGGTTCATTCGTAATTTGTCCAGTAACTGTCAGTGATTAACATGTTTGGCTAGACTGTAAGTGTTAATTGCACAAAAATAAATAAATAGTCTAGTACCCACAGTACAAGACTAGAGCTTAGTTCGGGACTAGGTCGATTGGTGTGACATAGTCCCCTGATATTTGTTATTTATTTATTTTAATCTACGGCCCTCTCTCATATCGTGTTTGGGTGCTGATTTTTCGGAAATTATGTTCTGCTGTGTCTTCCTACTTATAACATTTTTTTATTTATTCTCCAGGGTGGTCTTCTCATCACGCTGTCTAATGGAGCCACCTCCGTGTGCACATCCTCCCTGTTATCTACCACTCGTATTGTGACCGCGGCTCACTGCTGGAGGACCCTCTTCTCCCAAGCCAGGTCTTTCACAGTCGTCCTCGGCAGCATCACTCTCTTCTCGGGCGGCACCAGAGTGACTACCTCCGATGTCGAGAACCACGCCAACTACAACATGCTCACTCTTGTCAATGACATTTCTATTGCACGTATTCCTGCCGTTACCTTAAACAGTAAGTTTATTTAAAGGCTCAGCCACACCGGATGCGTGCGCGTAGACGTGACGTGCGCTTTCCACTGCGGTGTATAGTGTGGATTCTTATACGACATGTCACTATACAACGCAGTGGAACGCGCACGCGCACGCATCCGGTGTGGCTGGGCCTTAAATCTACATTTTAGGTTTGGGCCCGAAGGGAGCCCAACCACACCCTACTAATATGCTTCTACTGTCCGTCCGTCCGTCCTTCTTAACTTCAAACAGCTGTATCTTTTAAAACGCAATAGATAGCGGGTTTTTTTTTTCGGAATACGTGTTATTACGAGGGATTTACAAAAAAATAGGAAAACTGAAACAATAAACTGAGTTTATACAAGAAAAGATTTAATTCAACATATTTTTTATTTTTGTTGTATCGTAAAAATGGTAAAACACACAAGCGTCAAATTTGGTATGTTTATTTTACAAAAACCCTGAAGAAAACAACCAATACCAAAAATGGTTAAGAGCAAGTTGGGCTTGCGCTGATTGAATTCGAAATCGGTTTCAAATTGGAACATAATAATACCAATTGTGCGGCGGCACGGAACCCTCGGTGCGCGAGTTCGACTCGCACTTGACCGGTTCTTATATTTATACATTTGATTAATTTAATAATGTGTCCTCTTCCGTTCAATGCTTATTGAAATGTCTTTCCTTTTAGACAACATCCAGCCCATCGCACCGGCGACTGGAAACAACAACTTCGTCGGCACTTGGGCTAACGCTGCCGGTTTCGGACTAACTCAAGACGGTAATTACAACACAATAACAATACAAAACCCTTTATTGTACAACCTACAGAGACATTACACAGAAACAGCACATGCAATATTGTACAGGTCAACAACAGGGACACGTTTTATAAAGCTACAAGTACCTAACAATTTTACGGGTCTAAACTGGCAACACTACTCAAATGGCTGGTCGTCATTGGTCGAGGTTGTGTCAAATGGAAACTTGTAATCTGTAAATTGTAATTTGTAGCTGTATAAAACAGGCCCCAGGCGGTCATCCAGACAACCTTATAAGGGATACGATGACTAAATTATAACTAAATAGTAGGAATTGTAACAAACTTAAATAAACTTATAAGTAAATGGATAAGTAAATATATAAAAAATTATACTACATATTACCATTTTGACTTATATTTTGATTATTTTAATCTCACAGCATTGCACAGACGTGTTGAGATTAATTTTATATTTCATCATTCTTTTCTATTCTTTTCCAGGTGGTTCCATCACCACTAGCCATTTCCTGTCGTGGGTATCTCTTCAGGTGATCACCAACGCCGTGTGCTCCGCCACCTATGGAACCGCGACCATCATTGACTCCACCATCTGCGTGGCCACCACCGGCGGCCGCAGCACCTGCAGCGGAGACTCCGGTGGCCCTCTCGCTGCCAACAACCAGCTGGTCAGTGATTGGACCTTTTTGAATTTCACTTACACTTAGTACTTATTATTTTTAATTACCATCGACGGACAAAACAGGCAGACGGCCCACCTGATGGGACGTTATCACCGCCGCATATGGACATTTGCAACGCCGGTGGCATAGAGACGGCAATCAAAAATAAGCCATCTGATGGTAAAGCCGGATAATGCGCCACCGGAGTAGATTAACCATTTAAATCGAATACAGTTTATTTCCAGAGATCTTTCTCGTACTTTGAAACTATGCAATGAACATCCCTCCACGGTACTTAGCACTACGACAAGTCCTCCTTTAAACACGGCTTAAAAAGAGTATTCACGAAAAGACAACGACTTTGCTGTGAGTGGTGAGATTGCCGAAGTTTCTGGGCGACGGTGACTGCTTATCATTATATAAAAAACCTTAAGGAATGAATGCCTCTGTGCAAGTTACTTCACCGGCAGTTTTACCACTCATACCAAAATGTAACAGAGCCAATACGCGGTTTGGTTTGCGAGAAAAATGGCGGTAGTAGTTACTCGTACAATCGTCGTAAGAATATTTTCATTCAATACTTAATTCATTTGGTGTATAATTGTTATCGAACACCATAATCATAAGAAGAAATAAAATAAATTCTAATTAAAATTCAAAACATTGAATAAATACGTATTCATATGCGTAGTAATAGAGATTAAGATAATGGACTTAAGATTTGATTTGATTGATATACCTCGCGTTATCTACTGTAGCTCGTTAAGTTGTGGTAGGACTGTCTGCAAGGTCGGTCCGGATCGCTACCACCATCTTACTGTTTAACCTACCGCCAAGCAACATTCGCAATGCTCTGCTCCGGTGTGGGGAAAGGACAACCCGTGAAGTTACTAGCATAGAGGCATTCCACCTTAGTCCTCAGGGTCGGCAACGCATTTGCCGTCTAAGGATTGCAATTTTTAGGTAGTAGCTTTGAGAATACAAATGTTTATGAGTCGCAGATTCCACTTACCATCAGCCCCCTATTTCACCATTACTATTCCAGGTGAAAGGTGAAATTTTGGTGTACATGGAGCAGGTTATACGAATCCATCTGATGTGAAAACTTGGCAATGTAGGGACACCGTAATTGTCACTTGTCACCTATCATTGTCAGGATGAAATAGGGTGGCTCGTTTCCCTTCGCCATGCCATTAAAAAAAACTCGTATTAGAATATCTTAACCGTCGTTAATCGGGTCGCCACCTTCCCGAACACATGGTTGAGGGAGGCGATGGCTGAGATACGCGTCATACTCGAGAACGGGTGCTGTCTGTGGGGTTCGGTCTGTTCACGCTTTTAAAGACCTGTTTTCCAGTTAGTTATTATAATTATCGTTCCTGACGAAGAGACCTCGTCATGTTGTTCTCGTAGTCACTATTTTGAATAAAAAAAAATTGTTATGTTTTTTTTGTGTGAGTTATAATATAATTATTTATTACTTTATTACCTTGTAATGTTACTTTTAAGTATTGTATTTTATGATTGGAAAAAATTTCCTTCTGCTGGAGTTTCTTGCGGCGCTTCTTCTCCGCAACGATGGTCTTGTCCTCCTCCTTCTAATTTTTTGCGCTGAATTGAACGAGACCATTTTCATACTTATAGGATCAATATTTTGCGAGATACGTAGGGTTTTTGTTGGAAAAAATGAAAAGAAGAAAATATTTCAAGGCAAAAGTAGGATTTGTTCATAGTTAATATTACATACGTACCTAGTGTAAAAGTTTTCCAAATGTTTTTGCTGATTAAATCCTACTTTTGACTTTTTTTCCAATAATGGGTACGGTCTCATTCGATTCAGCGCAAACAAAATACATGAAAAATGACACTTTACTCGCCAGTAACATTTCCCCCTTGCCCATAACCCCCAATGGAGGTAGGACCCCTAAATTTTGGTAGGATTCGGCATCTGCCGTATCTGCCGTGAGTATCTACTCATTTCTAGTGCCAAGATAAGTTATAAACAAAGTTTCATTGATGTACATAATTTGCGGCCAAACTGACGTATTTAGTCTTACTTTACCTGTATTATAAGAACTTTACGTAGACTAATATTTGGATACGCTAAATTGGGATACGTTAGTTCCGTCTCGATAAGCAGATGATAACCGTGCAAAGAAAATCAGCATTAAAAGCTAGGGTCAAAAAATGACATTTTTGACAAAAATATATTTTTAGCATTAGTAACTAAATGTCCATGAAATTCGTGAACGCTCTTCCTCCGTTATGTGTTTCTACCTTGTCGCCGAGAGAAAGCAAATGTCTATGGTCCCACTTACCTGTGCGCTTGTTTGTCTTCTAAGTGACACAAAACATATCATATAATATTTATATGTATAGTCAAGAGCAATAAAAGCGAGTCACTTTGTATTGAATTACCATAGAAGGGTAGTTCTACTAGCGTTCCAACCGCTATCACTTTCCTGGTCGCATTATTCACCATTTCCCTGTAGGATCTGATTACCATTTTGAGTTGTTTTGAAGAATGCCTGGACTCCTAGAAAATAACCGAAAATGGTAATCCGATCCTACTAGGAAATGGTGAATAATGCGACCAGGAAAGTGATAGCGGTTGAAACGCTAGTAGAACTACCCAGAAAGTGACCTGATTTCATTTCTTCTGAGCGTATATCATACACTAGTGTGTGCTGTGTGTGCTAGGGGTTCGCGACACCACAGGTTAAAAGCCGATCCACACCGGATGCGTGCGCGTAGACGTGACGTGCACGTTCGCTTTCCACTGGCGGTGTATAGTATGAATTCTCATACGACATTTCACTATACAACGCAGTGGAAAGCGAACGTGCACGTCAGGTCTACGCTACGCTCACGCAGCCGGTGTGGCTCGGCCTTAAGAATCACTGCATATCGGCGCTAGATGTGTTAAGAACCTGTGTAGTAACTGATATTGTTTGTGCAGATCGGAGTGACGTCCTTCGGACATCGTGACGGTTGCCAGGTCGGCCACCCCGCCGGCTTCGCCCGCGTCACCTCCTTCGCTGCCTGGCTTCAGGCCCGCCTGTAAACTCTTCGACTGGTGAAGACCTGACTACCTGTAGGATAACAGGAGACTAACTTATTAATATTAACTTCTTGTAGAAGTATTAAATAAATTATTTTATTACATTTAAAGTTTCTTTTATGACACAAATACTATAAATACTATGAAGTTGGGCGGGCCATTGGTTTGGGATGCCACTTGCTTGGACACCCTTGCGCCGTCACACCTTCCAGGGATAAGTAATAGTGCCGGTTTTGCTGCGGAATCAGCGGAGATCCTCAAAGGCGCAAATACAGTCAACTTGATAGAAGTTACATATTTGAGCCTTTTGGGGTCGATACGTTAGGACCGTGGGGACCAGGAGCTCACCGTATTTTTAAAGACCTTTTAAAGCGTGTGGTCGACGCAACTCGTGACCAAAATCCTGGCCTGTACTTGGTTCAAAGTTCAGCATTGCCATTCAATGTGGCAATGCTGCCAGGATTTTGGGAACAATGCCCACTGGTAGCGGTTTGTTAGATTAGTGTAGTTTAAGTAATTATGTAAGTTTGTTTTTTTGTTCTTAAGTATGTGTCTATATTAAGTATGTTTCTTTAAAAACTAAATTAACTTATTCTAAGTAACTATAATATGCACAAATGTTCCCTAAGTTACTGCCAAATAACAATAAAAACCAATAACAATAAGCACTATATCATCGAATATCCTTTTTAATTATACAAAGATTTTATGTAGGAGGAAACCTCAAATAACTGTGAGTTTTTTTTTAATCTGGAACATTGGGACGCCTACATACACGATTTTAGCATAATTACTTTGAATTACCGCCGTCTTTGCATGGCGATAACTTATTTCACACAAAGATTTCGAACTAGGTACCTGCCATAGTAATAGTTTTACAACTTAGAATTACCTATCCGGTGACATATCGCTTGTCCTTATTGGTCATAATCTGTTACTTATTTATGTGAAAAAGAAGGCAGACGAGAAAGTGAGTCACCTGATGGTAAGTGACCACCGTGACCTATAAACCCCCGCAACACCAGAGGAGTTTGTACATAAGGAATCAAATAGCGTTTTTCAAAAATTCTATTAAGTTTAAGGTTGACAAGATTCCCGATTGTTCACTATTTGATTAAAATACATGGCATAACTATAATCCGTGATAAGCATAACTTTTTTGATTTAGATTTCATGGAAATAACAATGCAGTAATGGTGAATACAGAACTGTTAATACCTTGTTATACTTACAGAATTCTTGTTTGGCCATGATACCCCTAAGGGGTATGGCAGCAAAATAAGCAGTTCACAGAACAAGAGGAAGAAGGAAAGAAAGAAATACCTACTTACTTTATTATTTACTCTAAAAACTACGCTTGTATCGTTATCGTTTTAAAACTTATCGATTTTTTGTACTTGGAAAAACCCATTTAAATCTCACCGAAATCTATCGATACGCTGATTACAACTTCCCAGTCACACGTATAATTAGCGAGCGGATTAGTTATTAATTTGTAATCCTAGATAAATTATTGCTTCAGTGGTATAAAAACGAATGTCACGATTAATAATTACATTCGTATTCCATCCTCAATATGAAGCTCCTCGTTGCGTTGGCTCTGATCGGTGTGGTGGCGGGAGAGGTGTTCCAGGCTCCCATCGAGCTGGATTACCACGGCAAGATCGGTATTCCTCTGGCCGCGCGCATCAAGGCTGCTGAAGAGGCTTTGGACTTCGATGGCGCCAGGATTGTCGGAGGCTCAGCCGCCGCCCTTGGACAGTTCCCGTTTCTCGTAAGTATACTTTGCATCCTGAATTTAGCAGTTTTATCAGTTTTACAAAAAAATTGTGTCTTAAGGCCGTATAACAAAACTAATCGCGAATAAGTTTCTCGTCTGATGACGAATTTAGAACGCACATTATACTCAATTCGGGTGTGTTCCACGATCTGGATAATCAGGATTTCTATAACCATAACGTTTATGTGTTTATGTGTCTTTGGGCATATTAAACTTGATACTTTTCCATTAAAACTGTTAAACGTGAAAACACGATTAGGAACAAAAGTGTTGATACTTTTATTTTTCGAACATTATCAAGAGATCAAGCCAAACATACGACACCCTCTTCGTATGTTTGGCTTGATCCTTCAAATCCTACGATCTTTAACAATGATTTTTAATTTACTAGTTTAGTACTTTTCTCTTCTCAAATCTCGTAAAAATAAATTTGTTTATTATAACAATTATTTGAATGCCTCCAATCAAGGCTTCAAGGCGCGTGCTCTCACATCTCACATTCTTTTCAAGAGGATTGTGAAGTGATTCATAAATGGCGTTGCTGTCAAAAAAATCCATACAAAGGAGAATGGGCAAATCTGTATGGAACTTGGTCTATGAGCGGCCAAGGATATTTTTTTATCTGACGATGTGGTATAGTCCTACTGTTCCTTGGTAAAAGTTTCATTACCGTGACTTAATTGTAATCAGAATAAAAGATGATTTTCTTCTACAATACTTTGTGTAGTTTTCCCGATTAGATGTTAGATCATCAATATATTTCATACCCCGCACGGGAGCGGTAGCGATCGGACGCGCTCACGTTACGTAATTAATAATTAGATAGATATATTGCACCTTCATCGCGACAGAATGGATAAAACCTGTGCGAAGTGTAGTGACATGGGAACTGACGGAGTCACATGCCAACAGTGTCGTAGCTTTAATCATTTCGAGTGCGCTGGAGTACGTGAAGCGGCCTTCAGGAGGTGGGATGTGGAAAAAAGAACTGCATGGCGGTGTGGTCCGTGTCGCCTGCCCGCGACCACGGAGGACATCTCTCTCGCCACAATTCTCCATGAGTTGCGGGAGACTCGTAAGGACCTCAAGGGTGAGATCACGCAGGTCAAGGCGGACGTGCGTGACATTACCGAGAAACTAATTGGATTTGATCAGCGTCTGAAGATAATTGAAACATTAAAGCCCCAATACAGTGATCTTAACGCCCAGGTACAAAAAATGTCTTCCACAATATCTATTCTTGAAACACAATTAGAGGTTAAGGAGCAGCAAGACCGCATTAATAACCTCGAAATCGCTGGCGTCCCTGTTACAAACAGTGAGAACCTACATACCATTTTACATAACCTATGTGTCAAGGTGGGTTTTTCCTTATTGCCCGGTGACGTTGATACCATTCATCGAGTACGTCGTTACCCAGCGCCAGCCGCAGCCGGCCAAAATGATGCCGAGGGTAAGCAGACGACCCGAGTACCGAATATTATTGTACGCTTCACGCAGCGCCGGCGCAAAAATGAGTTGTTATCGGCTGTAAAGGCGCGGCGGGGACTCAACACGGCTGATTTGGGCTTCGACGGACCGGCGAAGACTATTTATGTTTGCGAACATTTATCGCCTGCAAACAAACTTCTTCTTCGAAAGGCCAGGGGTCTATGTGGCGAGCACGGGTTCAAGTACATATGGGTCAGGGAATGCAAGATCCTAGCTCGTAGAAATGATACCTCCAAACCTATTCTCATATCTGGCGAGAGTGATCTTGTTAAGATAAAAAAATGACTATTGTTAATGTATATATCGTATGTAATGCAATCAAATCTCAACCGTTGCATCTTATGCTTTAGAGTCCATATTTGTGAGTCATCACGCTACGAGACAGTTGTTGTTTACAACTCAGTCAGGCAGGTTCAAGTTAACGGTATTATGTATACGTGTAGTTACCTATCTTTATCAATCATATGTTTGATTCGTTTCGGGCGCTGTCAATAAACAAAGCATATCGTTGTTCTATCAAAACGTGAGGGGCTTAAGAACAAAATCAAACGAATTTATGTCTAACGTATTAGTTAGCTCTTATGACATAATATGTCTTACTGAAACATGGCTTAGCGATTCATTCTATAGTTCAGAGTATTTTGATTCCAGTTTTATAGTATTTAGGTGTGACCGCGATGCTGCCGTGAGCGGACTAACGCGCGGGGGCGGGGTAGCGGTGGCGGTGCGCCGCGCGCTGTGCCCCGAGCCGCGGCCCGACCTTGCGGCGCCGGCGCCGGCCGATGAGCTGTGGGTGACTGTGCCTATGGGCCCGGCGCGCCCTCGCCGCTGTCCCGATACTCCGCGCGACACCTTCCTTCATATAATTTGCGCTTATATTCCACACGGCCCGAAGCATTTGAACCTATTAACTTCCCTATTCGATAGAATTTCAGATTTTCGTGACAATCGACCGGATGACATGTTTTTGGTCTTGGGTGATTTTAACGTAACAAATGCAAGCTGGTCTTGTAATCTTGATAATAATAGTATGAACATCTTTGCCAACGATGATCCAGCTGCGACGCTGGTGGCTGACTTCATGAGCTTATCACAATTAACACAATTTAATCACATTTATAATGCTAATTCTAGAATTCTCGATTTAATTTTATGTAATAATTTCCCTCGTTGGTTTTCTAAGCCTTTAATTAAGTTACTGAATGAGAAACGTAAGTTTCATAAGAGGTGGAAGCAGTATGGTGACCAGCTGGACTATGACACTTTCTCCTCTCTTAGGCTTAGAGCTAAGAGAATGGAGCGCGAATGCTATGATTTTTTTATTCAAACTACCGAAAACCGAATTAAACTAAACTCTAAATATTTTTGGTCATATGTTAAGTCTAAACAAAGTACCCCTGAAATACCACATAAATTAAAGTATCAAAATCAAACCACCACTGACAACAACGAAATATGCAACATGTTTAATCATTATTTTAATTCTGTTTTTGTATCACCAACAATAAATAGTCAAATAAATAGTAATCAAAATAGTTTGCCACAAAACACCCCTCTTTGCATCAATTCCATTAAAATTAACTCTGATATTGTATTAAGACATTTAGCGTCCGTCAATATAACTAAAGGAGCTGGGCCTGATGGCATTCATCCTCTGGTGGTATCAAAATGTGCCAGAGAGCTTACACTGCCCATCACTTATCTATTCTCATTGTCACTTCGTTCTGGACATTTCCCTGAGTTTTGGAAGCAAGCTCTCATCACCCCAATTCCAAAAAACGATAAACGGGACGATGTCACGCAGTATAGACCAATTTCAAAGTTATGTTTATTTGGGAAAATACTGGAAAAAATTGTCACCGACGAATTGTCTTTCTGTGTTCGCAATTACATTTCCCCCAATCAGCATGGTTTCTTTAAAGGTCGTTCCGTCGATACAAATTTGGTAGATTTCACAGATCACTTATTACAAGCTATGAGCGATAAGTGCCAAATAGACGTCGTGTATACAGACTTCTCTAAGGCATTCGACAAGATAAGTCACTCGATCTTGTTGGAGAAGCTCTGGAAGGCCGGAATACACGGAGATTTGCTTCGTTGGATCACATCTTACATCACTAATCGCTCCCAAGCTGTCTCTATTGCGGGATTTATGTCTGGATTTCTTAGTATCTCTTCTGGAGTACCCCAGGGATCACATTTAGGGCCCCTGCTTTTTACACTTTATATAAACGACATAGGAATGTGTGCTAAACATAGTAACTATTTACTTTACGCCGACGATGCAAAAATCTATAAAATAATTACTTCTTTAGATGATTGTTATAAATTGGAATCTGATATTGAATCACTCGCGGGATATTGTAACGACAACCAGTTATATCTTAATCCTGATAAATGTTTTGTCGTATCGTATACCCGCAAGAAGAACCCAATCCTATTTAATTATTCTCTTAACAGTTGTAACATAAACAGAGTTGACAAAATTCGTGATCTCGGCGTCATTTTGGATAGTAAGCTCACTTTTATCCCGCATATTAATTCTATTGTCCAAAGGGCCTACAAACAGCTTGGGTTTATCCTTAGAGTTTGTAAGCCTTTTCGTCAAACAACCACCTATAAAATCTTATATTACAGCTTGGTTCGCTCCATTTTAGACTTCGGCTGTATTATTTGGAGCCCCTTTTATGCATGTCATAAAAATAGAATCGAGCGAATTCAAAGGAAATTCCTTAAAACTCTGGATTATAGAATGGGCCGTGGTAATGACTACAACTTATATAAAGATGCTTTAATTCGTTATAAAATGTTACCGTTAGACAACCGTCGAAGCCAATTTGATATAATGTTTCTTTTCAAATTACTGCACTACATCATCGACTCCCCCTCGCTTCTTGGTAGAATATCATTTAAAGTTCCTCATCGCCCTACACGCCGTAGAAACTTATTTGTTGTACCTGCCTCTACTACTATTTACACTTCAAATGCCTTCTTCAATCGCTGTCTCGATTATTACAATAAAATATTATATTGTATAGATATTTTCAAAACTAATAATTGTAATAAGTTCAAAGATCAAGTGATTTGTCACTTTAACTCCTGTCTTACTTGATTACTTCGCACCCGGGTATGGGTGTAAGTACCTAAAAAAAAAAGTTTTTTTTTTTAAATTGTTATTAAGTGTATACCTGCAAATCAAATGAGTCATGTGGAGGTGAGGTCAGCAGCATCCAATATGGTTGAAAATCGTATAGAAGATATTTTTTATTTAGCGATTATTTTAACTACCAGACTACATTCAAAGCTGCTACATCAAAAAAAATTGGATGTTGCTGGCTTTGCTTCTATATGACCCAAATATATCCTCAATGTTAATTTTTTACTTACTTTAGAAGCAATATCTCATTTTGCTTCTCATTGCTTACCGCTTCCACTGTAGAATGTAATGCCATTAGTATATTCTAGTATGGCACTCAAGGTCGTTTCACAAAATGTATTTTTTGTAATACTTATAAGACTGTATGTTGCCTAAATAAATTAAAAAAAAAAAAAAAAAAAACAAATGTTTAGGAAAGAAGGGAAATCTCAACATATATTGATGATCTAACATCTCAAAGTGAAGTATTTAACAACTATCAATATGTTATTTATTTACTATTAGGCAATAAAGTACAACTTACAGATATAATAAGTATACAAATCATAAGTCACGGTGTATAACAAATCTGATGCTGGTAACAAAATATCTTCTTGAATGTCTTAAGTGATCGAATTCGTACTTATGTTTAAATAAATCCTTTTTTAAAACAGATACAAATAAAAGTTTTTTACAAAAAGTATTCCTTAATATCAGAGCTCTCATATAACACTAATTTCATCAGTAGCCGCCGATAGGCCAATTTGCCCATTCTCCTTTAATTCCGGGCGATAACGTTTCTCAACCCAAGTCTGATTTCCACGATTTTTGAATATACGTCAGCACTACTCCGTTTTTGTAAATAGGTTACTTTACAAAAAATATTTTCTTGGAATAGTACAGACCTAATTTTTAAAAATATCTACGAAATATTAAAAAAATTTAAAGATCAGACTAGGTTTAAGAGGAGAGAAACGTTATCGTATTGTGTATGGAAAGTTTAAGTTCCACAATCCTCCTAATAAATTTGAGTTCTCTTGAAACTGGTATCTTACTAAAGATCAGTTTTAATAAGAAAGGTAAGTTGAGGTAGGTAGGTTTAGGTAAGGGCAGATATTTGTGTGATGATCGCGAATATTTGTTCCTGAGTCATGGATGTTTTCTACGTATTTACGTATATACTTCTCTATTTAAGTATGTAAGTTCTGTTCTTTCTATATTCGAAAAAGTTTTCGAGTCAGTAATATATTCTCTGTTATATCCCCAGTTCAAAGGCTGATTCTGTGACCCTTACGTTACGTGATAAATACAGTTACTTTGATTGCGAACCACTTTTGCAAGGCCTTTGATAGAGTATACAACGATATCCTGCTAGTAAAGGCTGCATTGGCAGGTTGCTCACCCACCCTATTAGCATTTTAGCCCTGCTACTTGAGGGGTAGACATCATTATGTACAGTTTCATACTACTACTTAAGTCGGTAGCATATCAGGTAATATCTGGAATCGACCAGGGGAGTAATCTCCGCCCCTTAAGATATTCCTTATACTGATTAATGATCTTCCTGAGTCAATCACCTCAACGTGTTTAATATTTAACAGTGCAGTCTCTCTCTCGCCGTTGCACCGCGCGCTGAAGCTGTTAAACGATATCCTAAACAGCAACAGCACACTAGATGTTTTCCACTATTCTGAGTCCAAACTAATTGCATCGGCCAGTCGATACTTGGAAACCATTGTCACCGCTAGCTCAGTGCAGGAAATTGGCTAATTAGTATGTTCTTGTTTTATGTAAGTATTTAACAAGTTGTCAGTGATTAACAAGTTCCGCTAGACTGTAAGTGTTAATTGTACAAAAATAAATAAATAAATAAACTCATATCGTTGTCTAGTACCCACAGTACAAGACTAGCTTAGTTCGGGACTAGGTCAATTGGTGTGACATAGTCCCCTGATATTTTTTATTTATTTATTTTAATATACGGATTGATGATTTCTCGGGAAATAGGTTCTGCTGTGTCTTCCTACTTATAACATCCTTTTTTTTATTCTACAGGGTGGTCTTGTCATCACGATGACTAGTGGAGCCACCTCCGTATGCACGTCCTCCCTGTTGTCTACCACTCGTTTTGTGACCGCGGCTCACTGCTGGAGGACCCTCTTCTCCCAAGCCAGGTCGTTCACAATCGTCCTCGGCAGCATCACTCTCTTCTCGGGCGGCACCAGAGTGACTACCTCCGATGTCGAAAATCACGCAAACTACAACATGATCACTCTTGTCAATGACATTGCTATTGCCAGAATTAATGCCGTTACCTTAAACAGTAAGTTTCGTTAAATCTATATTCCCACACATTCAACTTTTTTGTTGTTTCCTAAATACGGTAAAACATAGAAGCGTCCAATTTGGTATGATTATTTTACAAACCCTGATAAAAACAACCACTTCTAAAATGGTCAAGAGCGAGTTGGGCTCGCGCTGATTTAATTCAAAACCTATTTCAAAGTGTATATTACCTCTATAATATGTACCTACTGCGCGGCGGCACGGAACCCTCGGTGCGCGAGTTCGACTCGCACTTGACCGGTTCTTATATTTATTCATTTGATTAATATAATAATGTGTCCTCCACCTTTCAATGCTTCTTGAAATGTCTTTCCTTTTAGACAACATCCAGGCCATCGCACTGGCGACTGGAAACAACAACTTCGTCGGCACTTGGGCTAACGCTGCTGGTTTCGGTTTAACTCAAGACGGTAATTAGAACACGATAACAATACAAAACACTTTATTGTACACCACACAGTCACATAACATATAAACAGCGCATTAAAAATTGTCCAGGTAGGTAAACAAGCGGTGGTCATCCAGACAACCTTAGAAGGTATACGATGACTAAATTATAACTAGGAATTGTAACAAACTTATAAGGAAATGGATAAGTAAATATATAAAAATTTATACAATTACCATTTTGACTTTAAGTATAATTTATGTTTTGAATCTAATTTCGAGTTTTATTTTCAGTATTTTAACCTCACAGCATAACACAGACGTGTTGAGATTAATTTTATATTTCATCATTCTTTTCTGTTCTTTCCCAGGTGGTTCCATCACCAATAACCAGTTCCTGTCGTGGGTAACTGTTCAGGTGATCACCAACGCCGTGTGCTCCGCCACCTACGGAACCGCGACCATAATTGACTCCACCATCTGCGTGGCCACCACCGGCGGCCGCGGCACTTGCGGAGGAGACTCCGGCGGCCCTCTCGTTGCCTACAACCAGCTGGTCAGTGATTGGACCTTTTTGGATTTCATTTAGACTTAGTATTTTTTTTATTACCTTCGGCGGACAAACAGGCAGACGGCCCATCTGATGGGAAGTGATGACCACCACCTATGGACATTTGCAACGCCGGAGGCAGTACAATCACGAATTCGCCATCTGATGGTAATACCGGAAACCGAATGCAGTGTATGCTACGTACGCATTCCCTATACACATCACCCACGTGGGTTCATTGATCCAGCAACGCGTGTCAACAGTTCCACAGCAACCAATTAACTCCTTGGTAACTAAATGTCCCTGAAATTCGTGAACTCTCTTCCTCCGTTATAGTGTGTTTCTACCTTGTCGCCGAGAGAAAGCAAATGTCTATGGTCCCACTTACCTGTGCGCTTGTTTGCCTTCTCCGTGACATAAAACATATTATATTATATATTGTATATATATATGTATAATGAAAACGAGTCACTTTGTATTGAATTACCATAGAAAGTGACCTGTTTTCATTGCTCATGAGTGTATATCATACACTAGTGTGTGCTGTGTGTGCTAGGGGTCCGCGGCACCACAGATTAAGAATCACTGCGTATCGGCGCTAGATGTGTTAAGAACCTGTGTAGTAACTAATATTGTTTGTGCAGATCGGAGTGACGTCCTTCGGCCATCGTGACGGTTGCCAGGCCGGCCACCCCGCCGGCTTCGCCCGCGTCACCTCCTTCGCTGCCTGGCTCCAGGCCCGCCTGTAAACTCTTCGACTGGTGAAGACCTGACTAACTGTAGGATTAACAGGAGACTAACTTATTATATTAAGTTCTTGTAGAAGTATTAAATAAATTATTTTATTTCATTTTAAGTTTTCCTTTGAAAAAAAATATCTAAGTAACTATAATATGCACAAATGTCCCCTAAGCTACTGCCACCGGGAATGGTGCCCATAATGCTGGCTGCATTGGATAGCTATTGCTAGCCGTTGGCCGGAGAAAGAGCCAGCCCTATGGTCAACTGATGCACGGATTAGATTATTTTTTAAATTGTTAAAAAGCATCCGTGCCTCGGGGCCCCACGGTCCAAGAATTTCTACCGCAAAAGCCGCAATTATCAGCTATATTTGCATATTTGAGGCATTTTGCCGATTCGGCCTGCACTCACCTGCCTTCAGAACCGTCGCGCCGAGGTGGGACGGTGCCAGAGTATCCACATAGGCGGCATCCCACACTAAAGACCGGCCCGTTTCCCACGGCACGAGAGTCATTCCATTTTATTTTATTGATCGAGTTGTGTTTGTTGACATGAGGGAACGACAGTTTTCATACGGCTGTCTAAGATGGGGGTATTTTTGGGTGTTCGTTCGTATGTATTTAAATTTTAAACTTTTAAACCTTTGACTTTTGTTTCTTAGGTTACTTTCTATAGATTAAACGGCTTGTGTTTGAAATGCGGAGAATCATTGGAATGGTCTTTATCAAAGGGGATCTTGTGCTGAAAAACTTAAGTATGGTTGACCTAAAAAATATGCTGACACTTTTTTAAATTAGGAGTAAAAATGTTAAGATATATTTGACGTAGTCTGTTCCTTCACATAAATGAAAAGCTCTCTTGTCGGTGGAGTAATTGGCACTTTTCTCTGTTTTCTGCCAGCTTATTCACCTCCTGATACGACACGACATTGGCCTTCTGTCTTAATTGGACAAAGTAAGCAAGCCTAGGTCTTCCTCTTTCTCTTTTTCCTTCGACTTTGCCCTCCAAAATATTCAAAAAGAAACTGGCGTGCCCTATCAGGTGCCCCATCGTCTTGTCTCTTCTACAATCTGTAGTTTTTAAAATATGTCTTTAATATCGTGTTCAAAACCTCATCGTAACTTTTTTTCGTGACGTCAACTGTCACGAAAAAAGCAACGAAGTGGGACTATATGTGTCACTTCTCAATTAGAAACTATACACTCAAAAAAATTAGAGCCAACAAAGAGAGATTTTCACTTAGTTGACATAAAATGAATACAATAGTTAAGATATTAGTTATCTAAACCAAAACTGATAGTAACAAACAGCAATTTCTTTAGTGATTCAACTAACATCTTAGTTGATGTATCTAACGGCTTAGTTGGTGTATCTATCGTCTTGTCAGGCTCGTATGGGATCAAGACGCTTATGCACAACAATCACAATCTTGTTAAAAGCGACCAATTATTTTTTTCAGTGTAGGACATTTTAAATACTGAATTTGTTACTGAAAATACTAAATGTATGCCTATTATAATTTTACGAGCTCCCTCAATTCCTCACGGATCCCCTCGTCGGATACCGATTTGGTGACAATGGGACCACCTCGGGAGTATACCTTATCAACTAAAAACTAATTATCAAAATCGGTCTACAATTGACGGAGAAATCGGTGAACATACTTATATAAATACAGATATCGGAACATAGAACCTCCTCCTTAATTGAAGTCGGTTAAAAAGTATTTCTTCTCCGATTTCTCCGCTGGTAGGTTCTTAGTTTTTGTATTTTTAATGAAAATACTTACAATAAATTTTAAAATATCTTTAATAAATAATTTCAATTGCACATGAACACTTTTAATAACTTAAAATTATTAAAATAAAGAAATAATAATAAACATCATGCTATACAATCAATAATTATATATTATCTAGTTTTCAAGGCTCGCAGCCTATTTAGCTAATCTAGCTATATCACATTTGGAGAGGGCTATCCTAGATGTATCCTCTGCTTGTCCCCAACAGTACCTACTGGGTACGTGTGGTTCGGGAAAAATACTGTGGTTCTACGCTACCGGAACCTTGCGTGACTCAATCACGTTAGAAAGTAATGTATGACCAAATACAGTTTTTCAAACCACGAAATCGCGCCCCACTACCTCATTTTACGTATATTGACAACGTCAATTTAACTTTAACTGAATTTTTAGTGAATTGAAACCACTATAGGTAGAGTTGCTTAACACGATTGTTCACTGGTTAAAGCTTTAAGAAGTGTTAACTTGAAGGGTACAGAGAAAGAACACCTTCGTTAGTCACCCTAGTATTCTTTTAATTTATCGCTTTTTTAAAGTTAGGAACCATGTCGTTTTGCACATTATTTTCGCATACCTACAGGTTTTACAAAGTTTTATTTAGATTTATTTAAAAAAAAAAAGTGACATGTCGGGTTCCTTCCGTGCACCCTTCAGTTGATATTAAAACAATGACATATTGTAGGGAGTTAAGTACGTTGTTGTGGCAACATAGAAATGGATTCATCATGAAACAGCCTGGAGAAACATGCAGAGACGTTATTCCCTTACGTGGCAAACACGTACCGCCGCGCGATCCTTAACTTCCTAAGTTATACCGATCAAGTTGAAGCGCGACCGTCCCGCGGGGAGGCAGGTGTTGGCGGGGGCGAGGTATCTAGACGTTAGCGGGGTTGGGCGGTGAAGAGGGGAAGGGAAGCGCTACAGCGCCACAGAATGCAGGATGGTCGACAAGCTTGTCCGTCGGGGTGAGCTCGCTTTTGCCACGTAAATGAATAATAACATAGGACTTCCATATATTCTACGTTGTTTTAAACCATATTGTTTTTATATTGCTAATGATGTGACAGTTGCTCGCAATTAAAAGTAAAGGTGGATGTATCGAAAAAAAAAAGACAAGTGCGAGTTTGACTCGCGCCCCGAGGGTTTCTTGTTCTAATTATTTTTTCGTGTGATATAACAAAAAGTACTGACCCTCGGTTTTTTTCTGGACCTACTTGATTTTGTTTTTTTGCGCGTGTCATAATATGCGGCATACTTATATGGCAATATTTTATGATTGCGTTGACTTAGAACCTTATTTTTTTTTACATCTCGCACGCGTTCCTGAGAAAATGCGTCTTGTCCTGAAACTCTAAAAATAGCAATATGGTTTCAAAAACAAGATGGAATAAAGGCCATGGGCTAGTATCGCCCCGAGGTTTGTACTGTGCGGACGGAACTCTTTGGTCACGGCTCGTAATACTATGTAACGAGGTGTGCGCGCACACGAATAAGTTAAACAGATAAACATATAACCGTCCCGCTTTCGCAAGGGACTTCAAACATAACAACAGCGTCAGCGCCTCACGAGTAGATCGTCATCAGGATCATCTGCAACAAAGAGAATAAATGAATATCATGGGACAATGTCACACAAATTGACCTATACTCGAAAATGTAATTAAAGACCAACGTGGGTTGCCACTAAAAAAAAATATATTTGCCTTAGTATATTTCCACTTTTTAAAAGACCGCACTAAGAATATTTATTTGTAGGTACTTTTAAACCTTCAATTTAAATAAACAAGTTAATTCAAGTTACTTACACAAATACAAGATGGCCTATTAAATATTAATTTAACCATAGAAGATAGCAAAACTGTTATTGCACTTGTAACACTTCAGGTATTAATAACATTTGGTACGATAAATAAACAATAGTTGTAAACAACGTTACATGCAATTTAAATATTACATACGTTTAGCTATTCAACAAAACAACAGGCCAAAAGTGTGTAGCTATAATAACAATCATCGGGCATTTTACCAGCCATCACACCATGGGGTCCATGGGTAACTGTCAAGTTTAAATCAAGCATAAGTGTAAGGCATCCAAATTTAGCTTGTCTTTTTTTTTAGCTGATAAAAATATCGCCATTGAACACGCACACCCGCCATTTAACACACTAATGACTTAACATACTATATGAGAAAATATTTGTTTTGGGATATTTTAATGTTTTGAATATCGGGTAGATAAAACATTGAATGCAAATTCCCTATTGTTAAATATAACTTTTGATATTGAAAATGTTAGAATTATCTACAAATATTTACAACAATTTGATTATCAATGCAAAAAGGTTGGCTAACTCTGGAATGTTCGATCGACACTGACATAAGTGACTTTGACACTTATGACAGTGAGGTATCTGTCGTAGATTTTTTGGTCTTAAATTAGATTTTCGAGTATAGTCTCAAACTAAGCTCTAGGCTTGTACAGTCTTCCAAGAAATTGCTCTACCACTTTTGGACTTAAAATCCTACAAATAGAACCGAAAAGTGGTAAAGGAGGTTAAAGATACAACGATACAAACAGTGTGTGTCTTCCATTCGAACATTTTAAGGGCTAAAAGTATACAGTGTGTTACCGGCATAAGGGCTTTCCTTCATATAGAGCAATGATCCCCAAAGTGGTCTATATCGACCCCCAGGGGTCGACGACGACCTGCAAGGGGTCCATGTGACCGGGAAAAATTAATGGGGGTCCATGAGAGGAAAATGGGGGTCCACGATAGTGCATCCCATTTAAACAGGTCGTGACTTTAATTTTGGCTTTCCATTAATGGAATAATCCATATTCATACACAGATACTAGGTAGGCACTTACTTACTTACGTAATACTTTCTTATAAATATATAAATTTAAACATAGCTATCAATATAAATATCTTTCTGCGCCAAATTTTAATTGCGGCCTTTGTCAATTTTTAGCCGACTAGACCTCCCAACGTTATCCGTGCAAAAATCCCGAAGATTTCTTGCTTAGTTTTTACGTGACAACGTAAATATTAGGTAAACAGGGGGTCCAACCAAAACCGAAGAAACTGCCAAGTGGTCTACGAGTCAAAAAGTTTGGCGACCTCTGATATAGTAATAATCCTTATTGTACAGTCAACTACAAAGATATGTATCCATGTTAATCTTACAAAATGAAGTAAATTTTCGTATGCCATTCTTAATTACCCGCTTGCCGCTCTGAATGATTCAGAGGAAACAAGCGGGATACATAATTATTGCATTTTAAACGAGTCGATCACAATGTAAGGTTTTATTGATACTAGAAATGTCACGAAGGAAGGGTAATTAAGAATGGCATACGAAAATTTACTTCATTTTGTAAGATTAACATGGATACATATCTTTGTAGTTGACTGTACCTACATGTTTATTTTAATTAAAACAATAAAAAATAGTACACACTTGTTTTCTAACAAAAAATAAATTGCAAGCAAAGTACACTGTGCGTTAAAGTTAGGTAATTAATACAGCAGCCCCATATTTGACGTTTGACTTGTTTCGCCCCTGTACCAATGTATGCCTTGTACCAAGTAATAAAGATACTGATTTCGATGGTTCTCCTATGGAAGCCCTAATCGTCATTTGTCCTAATGCATCGTTTGTCCGAATTTTCATTTATCCTAACGCCATTTCCGCTTAAATTTTAAAACTTTTTAGTATTGTTATAATACAACCCTAACCTAACTGAACCGAACATATAATTGAAAAACTTAAAAAGTTGCCTGACACATCTGAAAACCAGTTTAGGGCAAATGAAAATTCGGGCAAACGATGTGTTAGGACAAACGTTGTTAGGTTACTTTTTAGGGATTGTGAGGGACACCCGATTACGATACTTACCCATAGCTCCAATACGTTGATGGTAGTTAAAATGTACGAAGTTAAATTCAAAGAACGACTTAATTACACCTGCAAATAATTACTTATACAACATATTATCGTTACTTAAAGCAGAAGCCCTCATGCTAGTAACACACTGTATGCACAAAATTTTGTTAAAAAAATATAAGTATAATTTTTTTTTATACAAATCAACTGATAACATTGAATAAGGCCAACATTAATTTTGAAATGAAACTACTAAACTTTGCATTACATTGCTCCTCGAGAAATCTTAAACGTAATAAAATCGTTAACAGTATTAAAACTTTCGTTAGTTACTGAATCGGTAGGTACGTTTCGTAATTATTATCGATGCTCGTTTTTGATGAATTGCATTTAGATAAGGCATTATCTGTATATCTATCCGCGCATTAATTAAGTTAATTAATAGATTGTAACTAACTGACAAAGTGTTAGCTTTATCGTTATCTCTCTCACCCCTACCATCATGGATATCTCCGGTAAAGTTACAATTATGTTCGTGTGGAAGTCACACACTGTATAGAGAAATATAGCTCTTGCAATTCACGATGGCGAGTGGGCTTTATTAGTGATTGAACGTGTACATGCACATTGCGGTAGTGTCCGTGTCTGACGGAGCGATCAGTCGCGAGCGCGCCGTCGCTCAAGTCACTTGTGCATATTGTTTCCACGACGCTAACTGCCACAAAGTACCGTCAGCATGTCTGATCTCCGGAAAAAACGCAAAGTTATTCATAGTGATATAACACATTTTTATTTTGAAGTACGCTTAAATAAAAATAGTAAATTAGTGAGGTAGAACTGTCCGTGTTTATCGCGCGACAGAGCTATATCGCGTGTCAAAATGTGGATAAAATATTTGTCTCTTTCTGAAAAGTATATAAGTAGGAGAGTGACGGATGTTTTATCCACGTTTAGTCACGCGATAAACACGGCCATAATAAGCCCTATGAAATAAAGACAAAACCTACAGATAGGTATTAATTCACATAAAATTTCACGTAATTTTAGGAGAGAAAATACGGAGACATTATGTCATCTTCGCGACAAGATAGAGAACAATTTCGTAGAATATGCGACCAAGGAGGTCGCATATCACGGCAAAAAAATAATTGTTAGTTGTTTTCGATGTTATATCTTATTTTATATTGTTTATAGGGACGAGCAATAATGGTCGCCAAAGTTTTCACTATCTTAAAGAATAATATAATTTTATCTTTATTTTTGTATGCTTACCATACCCACTTTCGCTGTCACGCACACTTTGACACGTATATAGATATGTGTTTACCACAAGTAAAGCCCACTCGCCATCGTAAATCGCAAGAGCTATACCTAGAAAATATCTAAGACTCAGGATCAAATACTCGCGCACACAAATATTTCTCCATACCGGGAATCGAACCCGGGATCGCTAGCTTCGTAGGCAGGGTAACGTTCACAGTCACGAGCCAAAAAACCAAACTTAAAAGTATGCAACAACGTGTTCTCTGACGTGAAACATCTTCACGGTAGTGTGTGCCCGGCAACTTTAGCACCTTGGTCTAATAGGCTATAGGACAGCAATAGTTGCCAGTCACACAATGCCGTGAGAAATTGATCTTTTTCTAGTTCTCACAAAACAATAAACCTAAGTATTTAGATGAAGTGGATTTTAAACTAACCTCTTCCAGTGAGAGAGGATTTGATTTCAACTTCGTGTCGAGGCTCCGGTACCTCTCTGAAACACACCATTATCTAATAAATTCCTGAAAAAGTTAAGCCACATGATGAAATTAAGGGAAATGCTATTTCTTTTCACGCCACATGTGCGGAAATTATCCAAACGTTGAATATTTAGGTAAAGAGCCGAGCAGTAATAGAGTATAAATTAATTAATTTGAGAAATATAATTGTAAAAGGATGTTAATTTACAAAAGTATTATATTAAAAAAAACCAGGCCAAGTACGAGTTGAACTCGCGTATGGAAGATTCCGTACATAAGTTTTTTTTTATTAATTCTTGATAGAATTCTTATAGGTTTTCCGGTAATCTACAAGCAATGAAGTATATTTTGTATTTTTTTCAAAATTTTAGACTCGGTAGTTTCGGAAATAAATTTCCGTCTTCTTTCATGAATAAAATCAAAACTATTTATTTTACAATAATAACAAATGTATATTTGAGATCCCCATAAGGAGCCCTTTTATTTGATACATATGTGACACATTAAGGTTTGCATTTTTTTTTTAATTTCCTAATTTGTCCCACGAAAATGACCCCTTTTAAAAAAAAAATGTAGGTACTTTGCACATCTGTGTTTAGATCATCAATTTACATATGTGTACCAAATTTTAATTCAATCGGTCTAGTAGTTTCGGACGGACGGTCGGAGACAGACAGACGCACGAATGATCCTATAAGGGTTCCGTTTTTTAATTTTTTGTACGGAACCCTAAAAAGAATCGGCACAACTGTATTACTATCTACAGCAGCCCTGCCAGCTCCGGCACCGATCGGCGACGGCAGATTGGATAATTTGATTCTTCTTTCAATGGCATCCAATAGGGAATATTCATGTATTTTTTTACAGCTTCAATAAAAGTTGATTCATGTAACAAAAAGTTGAGAAAAAACATTTTTTGTATAGCTATAAAAATAACCAAGATATAAGCCAACAAAGACTTGTTCCTATCTCTTTCTAGCGAAACAGAATTTTACGTGGAGTTTATTTGGCCGTACTGTACGATGACGTCACCGATGCACCTCGGATCTCTCTGTCTAATTAGCATTTTAAAATGATTGTATCATCCGTACTTGTTACTTGGCCGATTTTAATTTTAATTTCACTTTTGGTGATCTCTTTCACGGTATTTTCATATTTTGTTAGTAAATGCTATTTAAAAAGTCCATGCATATTCCCTATTCGCAGTTAGTAATGGCTGCTTCACATGAGCGACGGTATCCTCGATCATTTATATTTGACGGACGCTAATGCTGACGTAATACCAAAGAAGCTAACAGCAATTAGTAGTTGAAGCATTCTATACTCTATTGGTAACCACGTAAAATTCAAAATGCTTATTCTATTACTATGCAGTTACCCCCCTTATTTGGTGTTACGGCAGCCTTGAGGCGTGTACGCACCGTGTGCGAGGTGGATGCGTGCTAGAGCCAGCAGAAAGGAGTCCGTGGTCAGCGAAGCTCGCGGGGCGAATCGCGCCACGCACCCCTCCACAACCTGGGGACAAAAAATAATTATATAAAATTAAAATGAAACAATTAATGAATGAATGAATGAAATTTGATTATGAAATGTCTCATTACAGGGCAAAGGCCACCTCTGGACAAAGGCCTCTTCCCCATTTCTCCATGTACTTTATCTTATGTCTATGTCTTTATATGTAATCTGGGAACAATAGTCCCGCAGAAAGATGTTTTTTCACACGAGCAATTCTAAAGACTACATTCTCAAGACTGCAATACTAATGAGGGCCGTATAAATAAACTCATCTTGACTGAGATACCCGTCACAAGATACGTCAAAGTAAACGTCAAGCCGTAGAAAACTGTCATTTGTACACATCTTGAGATGGACATTACAGTGGAGATCAGTTCATTAATACGACCCTTAGGGCCACTTGCACTTGGGTTAAGGCACTAACTCGAGTTAAAATGACATTTTTCGCATGAATCTGACATTTTTTTTGGCAAAATGTATCGTTTCCCAACGGTTTCATTTGCCAACCCGCTATTTTTTCTGTAACTGTAAATATTTCAGGATTTATTTCACTACCGTCGTGTACGTGTGCATTGCCTAGGTTAGGTTAGGTCAGTTTTTATAAAAATCGTGAAATATTTAGAGTTACAGAAAAAAAGACAAATGGACAAATGAAACGATTGGGAAACGATACATTTTGCCAAACATATTTTTACCAAAAGCCAGAGAACCGTGAAATTTATCTCGCTACCTGCACTATGGCCTGACTCGGCGTCGTATACAATCAGGTGAATCCCAGTTCCAGGATGGTTGGCTGTTCGGCATGCAGCAGGCGTGTCTGACCCAGTCCCATGAGCATGGTACAGATGTACTGCATAATCATTCGATATCGCATGTAGTCGGGTAAGTTGATTTTAGTCTTTGTATCTCAAATGGATACTCAAGTAAGCGAGAAAGCAAGATAAATACGAACTTTTCTGTACCTGTTTGTAAAAAACTAATAAAATAAAAATTTACCATTGAACTCTACAGAAAAAAATCTTCACTAAAAAATGCTACAAGACAATATCGTGGTGAAAGTCCCGTTTTGAGGTAACTAGCTTGCGGTCACATCACACTGTACCCCGTAACCACCATCACCACCATGGCCGGTCTTTGGAAGTAATCGCAACTCAAGAAAGGTTGCCGGTCTGCCGGCTTATTAGGGCGATAAAAGCTTGGTGTGTCGTCGTCAGGTCCTCATGGCAAAACATAGGCCTGTACCGTACCTATCCAGTGAGACTTTTAGCTAAAATGATGATGTTGTTCAGGTACCTTATTGCTGGCGGCGACCCCGGCCGCCCACAGCAGCTCCCGGAGCCGATAGGAGCTGGCGCCGCCGCAGCGGCCGGCGTGCTGCGCGAAACACTGCCGCCAGCACGCCAGCACGGCCAGCAGTGGCGGCACGTCGCGCGCCGGCATGCGCCCGCTCACGGCCGCGTCGCGCAGCGCCACGAGCGCGCGGCACAGCTCGGCGCCGCCGCCGGCGCCCGCGCGGCGGAGCGCCCGCCGGAGCAGCGACGCGTCCACCTGTGGACAGATTGAACGTGAGTTTTTATTCATTATCGTGGAGGTGTATTGTTGTTTCGTGAACTCGGGGTGAAATGGCGTCTTTTTAAAAAAGGGCGGTCCTTAACAAAATTGGAAATTTTGTAGGGATTATAATTTTACTGACTCTCATCCATTCAATCAGTAAGACGATTGGGTGAAATATGAGTGTACATGAAATATGATTACACAGACAACTTGACGTTGGTAGTGACCCTGCCTACAAAGCTAGCGGTCCCGGGTACGATTCCCGGTATGAGACAATATTTGTGTGTTGAGTGCGAATATTCGTTTCTGAGTTTTGGATGTTTTCTGTGTATATAATTGTTTATATCGTTGTCTAGTACCCATAGTACAAACTTAGTGCCTAGTTTGGGACTAAATTAATTTGTATGAGGTGGTCCCGTGACATTTAAGTTTTTTTATTTTACACTATATAATAGCCAGGCCCTATACACCGTGCCCGGGACGTACCCGAAGGATTTTAACCATCGATTCTAGACCCTATTTGGAGTATATAATGTGGTATAACATGTAGTCCAATATCGCATAATTTCCGAGATTTTTATTATTTAAAAAATAATTCCATAGTTAATTTAATTTGAACTCTGTCACCTTAACTGAAGGATCATTTACTAAGAAATCGATTAAATTAATTTATGTTGTACGTTGATGATATTGCTACTTACGACATGAATCTTTCTTACTAAATAATGCTTTAGGTTAAGGTGACAGAGTTCAAATTAAATCAACTATGGAATTGTTTTTTAAATGATAAAAATCTCTGAAATTATGCGTTATTGGACTACATGTTATATACTCCAAATAGGGTCTAGAATCGATGGTTAAAATCCTTTGGGTACGTCCCGGGCACGGTGTATACCACTTACCTCTTCCACTTCTTCATTTCCGAATAATTTAACAAGCACCGTCCGCATCTCCACCTGTAACACACCACAATGACATGACTAGTTAAAAATCTTAGGCTCTGTTGTTTGATCAGTAGTTAAACTAACTAATTGTTAAAATTCGAAAAAGGAATGGAAAATTTTACACATTTGCTTGACATTTTAACCATTAGTAACGTTTTTTGACCATTAGTTAGTTTAACTACCGATCAAACAAGAGAGCATTAGTAAACATTAGTTTAGTTTAGTATACTCATTCATCAATGTAATTTACAATATAAATTGCATTGTACGACAAAAAATTCAAAATAATTTTGAGATCGTCAACATAATTAAATAATTAAAAAATAACACTCAAATAATTAAACACAACATATTAAATAAACAATTAATAAATGGTCACCTACCTGATGTCAATATGCAATAAATAGTAATTTTACAATTTAGGTTCCATCAATAGAATCCAATAAAAGATTTCTCAGGTAATGTTTTAAACAAAACTTCGTCGGATGGTACAGTCAACAGCATAAATAAGTGATCATTTATGTACCTTGTCATTTTAACGTCGTGTTTGAAATGTCATACAAAATTGTGAAACGATTGAAAGCGACAAGGTACATAAATGATCACTTATTTATGCTGTTGACTGTACAATTTTACTATTGTTAGACTTATAATTATAACGTAACTAAATTAGAAAATATTGCTGTTAAATTAATAATAATTAAGTAAACAACGCTGCATCGGTACCACCGGGTTTCTCTCGGGATAACAAGTGTTGACTTCCGGTGCTACCGATGGCGGTAAATTGCTGCAGTGGCGCCGTGGTGACCGTTTTTTTTAGGTAACTACAGTCTTGGTCACCACTCCGCCACTCAGAGATTTATAACGATAGTCGTTGATCCGTTTTGAATTGTGTCGGATTTAAAGTGTCCTATAGTGGAATAAATACTGTTCGGAACAATTGAGGTTTCATTTCTACACTATTAAACCCAAACTCAAACCATTTCAAACTAAGAGAGCACCTACACATAAGTAGTATTTTCTTGAAATCGAAGAGTGGTTCTTTGCTGAGCTGAATATAAAAAATCATCTTGGAACAAATTGATCTTCGATAACTTACCGGAAAAAGCCACTTTTCTCTTTATTTTTTTGGTCCACGGCGGTGAGCGAATGAAGAAATCAGGGGTCCAACTCACCGGTAATGGCTGTCGCTCGTCCAGGAACTCTGTGGAGATACTGCGGAGGATCATGTTGTCCTCGTTCACCTCCCTGAAACGGCAATCAGTCAGGTGAAACAAAGAGTTTTGTAAGTAGGAATGTAAAAAAAAACTGAGTATATCTACCTAGGCCAAAAAAAAACATTAAATTTAAAATAAAAAACGAAATATGTAGGTATACTTATAAACATAAGATCAATTATAAACTAGTTTCAATTAGAATTCGCCATTTTCGCCATGTTGCACAGCTCAAAGTAAATTTTTCTTTGTTAGTATCACAACTACCACACATAGATTAAACATAGTAAGTACATGGAACCTACCATATATTAGCGTGTTGATCGGTGAGCACCCGCAGCAGAAACGCAGCGTCAGCATGCGCGCGGCGCGTATGCGGCACGAGGAGATACTCCCCCGCCGGCAGCGTGAAAAACGTCGCGACTTCACGCGCACGCGACCAGTGCGTCACGTCCAGCGCGCGCAGCCCGCGTACGCCCAGGCGAGGCGCGCGCGCGCCCGCTGGTAGCTCGTACAGAGCGAAGCCGATGCCTTGCAGCGCATGAGTGGACCGCAAGGAGTACTGCTGGGTCACTGAGACCACGACGTGGCACTTGCCGCCCTCCCCTGGAATCTGCACGTGGAACTGAGGGTTGGTGCCTGTTGTTTCTGGAATGGGTAAAAATAAACAGTTTTGAGGAACGTAACCGGAGGAAGTGATGTCATCAATTGGAGTCGCTTTTGTTGTTTTGTCTAATATTGGCATAGCGTTTTTTTTAGAAAGAAAGGAATATTAATTCAACGCGGCAAAAAAAAGGTAAAGTAGAAAGAGTTAGATTTAAAAAAAAAACAGAATTGTCTGTCACGTAACTCCCACCATAAGGGTTCCTTTTTATATTAAAGCATGTCATCAAAGTATCGGTTATCGATGTAGTTGCTTTTTAATGTTCACATTAAAGTATCGGTGACCCGTTACCGATTCTTTAAAGTAAACATTAAGATGCAGGTACATTAGGTTACAGGGCAACCACAGGTACAGGTTTCTCACATGCACGTAGATAAATTTATGTATGCGACTACATAATTATGTAATTAGGTATTAAAACACTCGTGTGAACTTTGAGTAACTCGCCTTTGGCTCGTTTCTTAAAACCACACTCGTCTATTAATGCCTCCTATTATGCGCCACGCCAGTCACATAAACTACTATTAATATACAACGATCACCACGCACCCACAGCCTCCGGCGGCCCGCCAGCGTTGTAACCGCGCCGCCAGCGCCGGCGCGCCAGCACAGCCCGCCAGGGGCGCCGCGCGTGCAGCGCCGGCTCTCGCATCCAGTCATCAGGACCCACGTGCACCAGGTCTAATCGGGAGAACGAGCGAGCGAAGTCCTCGAACGACATCCTGGAATGTGACACATAAATAGATAAGCATCAAGGACAAGCATTATGTTGACTGGTAGGTCAAATGACCTACAACTTTTTAGGTGGCACTTCACTCGGCGAGATTTTGCATATATTTTAGTTATATCATTCACTTTTGAAAATGAAAAAGATGCAACGATAATTATATGACAAAGTAAAATGCCGCCATTACAAGGTACACACAACTTTTGTTGACTAACCAATTTTTGGAGGGAAATCATCGTGAGGAAACTTGCACCACCAACCAACTGAGCGTGTAACCCACTGCAAAGAACAAAGTATCATACTAGATACCAATTTAAGCCATTTTTCTGATAGACTTGCATTTTTCTGATAGACCCATAGACTTGCATTCTCAAGACTACAATCCGAAGACCGCCAATGCGTTGCCAACCCTGATGATTAAGATGGAATGCCCTATGCTAGTTTCACCGGTTGTCTTATCCCCACACCGGAACACATAATGCGAAAACTGCTACTTGGCGGTAGGTTAAAGGATTAGATGGTGGTAGCTATCCGGACGGACCAGAAACCAGCAATGCATGTATGCATGTGTTGTTGAGTAAAACCAACGATACTCACATATTTTTTTGTTTTAACGTTCAGCTGGACAAAAACGATGACTGCATTTTTTTTTATGACGATATTTAGGTGGGATCTGAGAGCCATTATGGACAGCTGAATTCCCAAGACTTCGAATGCATTGAAAACCATAAGCACTAAAGTTGGAAAGCCTATAGCTAGTCATTTCACCTGTTGTCTTATCCAAAGATAAGGTTTTTTTATTCTGGATTGACCAGTTATTAACCTCTATCTTACCTAATGGTAAATTATGATGAAGTCTAGGTCTCTGGTTCAGTAGAAGTCTATTCAATCTTGATTTAAAGACACCCAGATTATATCTCTCAGGACATATAGACCAAGGAAGCGAATTCCACTCTTTAGTTAGCAGTTCGCAAAAAGAAAGAAGCAGCGAAATGGTTTGTGCGAACGAATGGTCTTTTGACAGCATAAACGTGAACCCACTCCGTCTGGACGATCGAAGACGGAAAGATGATGGAATTAGGTTATGCAATTCCTGCGTACAGTCTACAAAGTGTAAATTTAAATTGCGCGTCAAAAAACAATCGGTCAAACAGTCACGCTTAATGGCTAATATTTTTATTTTTAATTAAAGTGCAGCTTCCGTGTGATTAGCGTTCCTCTAACTTAGCTAACTGTACTGTACTTATTGTACTATTTCATTTTCTTGGTATAAAGTTATGATGTAGAGATTGTAGAGATTAGAAAATAGGAACGGGTAAACGTGAAACGGAGCGTGAACGAGCGCTATGGGGGCGCGGGCCCTTGCGCAATGCGTCTGCGCAGCTTAGGTTCTCACGCTCTCGATCCACAACTCACACAGCATGTGTCTCACCAATCGCTCAGCACATCTCTTTTACTCTAGACTAGTTAAAAGGGGATAGGGTAAGGTTTAGATTTGCTGAGTGCGTTTGGTTCCACACGCGAATCGGTTTGTTAGAAATGCTATACTGCTTTCAAGCCGCAATAAAGACCCGGAAATACACACGTTTATGGCTATACGTATTTGATATTGTCTAGCGGGATTGTAGCTGACCGATTTATGTATAGTTCTCGAAGAAAATGTACAGAACTTTAGTTTCCTGTCTTAATAAACTTCAACTCTTCAACTTCCTCGTGTGGTTGCCGAGTTTCCTCGTGTGGTTGCCGAGTTAGAATAGTGCCACTCCATGTCTTCCCGTGGATGTCGTAAGAGACGACTAAGGGAATAAAGGCTTGTAGTACTGTTAGGCGATGGGCTTGCAACCTGTCACTAATACGCTGGTAAACATCTTAGCCTAATTGTGCAAATTGTGGTTATAGAATTATCAACAAGTTTTTAGAGATGTTTGTAATTCTGTAGCTCTGCCTACCCCACTCTGGGAACGAAGGCGTGAGATTATGTATGTATGTGTATGTATGTATAAACTTCAAACTGAATGTAGAATTACAAGCACGGTTTTGTCGAAGTTACTCAACACGATAAGGTTCTAAGTATGCTTAACAATGTTTATTGGCTGACTGAACATGTGTATAACATATTTTTGTCTTGCCTACTTTGTCAAAGATGGGAAGAATGGTAGGTACGAAATTGGGTGGTTATTAATCACTCTCTTACGTTACCGCTACAATATGATATGTAGAGTAGGCCTGGTACGTAAATAACTCATTTACATTGCAAAACTTTTTTCAAAACGTACTTGCGTAGCATTATTGTGCTACTTTTTAGATTAATATAGTATATTGTTTCTGTTTGGCCCATAGGTTGACTACTAGAGATTGCCTTAAGGCATTAATTCCGCCATGTGTATTGTGCAAGGGAGCCCGTTGTTTACCATATTTTTTTTGGTCATATTGTCATTGTTCACATAATTATTGAATGTCATAATTTTTATATCGCTGGACCATAAACTTTTCAGAATTTCTTAATTGTCTAACGTGTAGAAAAGGCTAGTTTAGGTTAGATTTTTTTAATGTAGAGTATTCTACTAGTGGCTGATTTTCCAAAAATTCTTAATGTGCTCCCCTAGGTACTTTAGTACCAGCACAAGATAACATTTCTAAAAACTTTAAGTCCCTAGGTCTAGGCTGTCGTAGTCAGTAAGTTGGTCGGTCAGTCCGTCACGGAAAACATTTATCTTGAGCGATGCCCCGCTGCCGGCGGGATCCGTAGGTTACATTTTTTTTTAACCTCGTATGGCCCAGTGTGCAATAGGATGTAGGTACATAATCAAGGCAACTTAATTTGAACTGTGTTACATTGGGAATAAGGTTTATTTTCCTATCCTCATAAACTGAAATTGGCATTTCCAAGCAAACGAAATTGAACTTTGTTGCCTTAAGGTTAGATTCAAAGTCCCACTCACAAAAAACTCCCTGTTTATAGTATGGTGGGCATTACGAGGTTGTTGATTTTTTTATAAAATTTTAAAAAGATGAAAGATAAAAGATAAAAGAAATTTATTCAGTAAGTAGGCCGCACGGGCACTTTTACACGTCAAGAATCTACCAGCGCTTCCCAAGAGAAGACCACTGCTGAGAAGAAACGCCGCAAGAAACTCAGCATTCAGTCATTTTCTAACATATTTCTTATTACAATGGTACTACTTAGTCTAGCATTATATAAAGCTATAAATATTAAATTAAATATAGTATCAAATAACATGCGTAGTTCAGCAGGAAAACATGCCAATTATGAATCTTACGGGAGAGATAGAGAGAAAAAAAAAAACACATACTTATGTGTATATAAGATGGTGCGAGACGACCACATAAAAGTTTCGATATGTTTTCCTACATCAACGGTGTCCCCTAGACAAGATAAAGATTTTGCATTTGAATAAATTATTATTGACTAAGTTTCGGGTTTAGGCCATGCATTTTTGTCTGTTAGATAGTCCTCGATCCTATAATACGCTTTAGACATTAACGACCTTTTCAAGTAATTTTTAAGTGCTGGAAAGGGTAACTTTAAAACTTCGTCAGGTAATTTATTATAGAAATGAATGCATTTTATTTATTTTATGCTTTTAGTTATTTTACTTTTATAAATTAACTAGAGGACGCCCGCGACTTCGTACGCGTAGAGTAAATTTCCCGCTACTCCCTCTAATTCTTCCCGTAAAGTGTCGATTTTGGTAAAATCCTTTCGACCCTCCTAGGAATAATCCGTTCACATTAACTTCAAGTCCCTAGGTCCGGCGGTTAAGACTGTGTGCATTTTCGGTCAGTCACTCACTCAGTCTAGGTACTGTTTTATTTGTTTAAGCAAATATTAATGTAGAACCTTAGCTTGCAGAAAAAAAAACATGGGACAATCTCACAAAAATTGACCTAGCCCCAAACTAAGCTCTAGGCTTGTACTATGGGTACTAGTCAACGATAAACATACTTATATAGAGAAATACATACTTAAATACATAGAAAACACCCAAGACTCAGGAACAAATACTCGCGCTTGTCACACAAATATTTGCCCTTACCGGGATCGAACCCAGGACCGCTAGCTTCGTATGCAGGGTCACTTCCGACCAGAAACCGCGTCGTCAAATAAAAAATAATCCTTAAAAAAACATTTGTTATGGTTGAGAATGATTGTGATATTCAATTTATTATGAGTTGTGTTCGTCTTCTGGGCTTACACGTCTTAAGCACTGCTGGGCCTTTATTCTAGGCGGTAAAAGCCATATCGTATTTGACCTGTAATGGTATTGTTTTTATCTCGGCCACTATTACTGTCAAGTAAATAAGAGCCATCAAAACGTTGACAATACGACAACATGTCAAAAACGATTTGGTTTTTATCGTGTTGAATAGCCCTATGTTCTCTATGGAGGGCAATTTCTAATGACGAAGTGATTTCTAGTGTCGCCAGAACCTTGTGCAGGATCTGTCCAGATCGCTAGGTACAGTCAAGTTCATAAATATGTGTACACTTTAATCGCTGTGACAATTCATGTATGGCAGTTTAAACATGACATTAAATAGACAAGGTACTAAAGTGTACACATATTTATTAACTCGACTGTATCACCATCTTACGCTTTAATCTGCCGCCAAGCAACAGTGTTCCAATTGTTGTGTTCCGGTGCGGGAGGAAGACAACCGGTGAAATTACTAGTAGTATATCTAAATCCTCAGGGTTGGCAACGCATTTGCAGACTTAAGATTGTCATCGTAAGATTGCAATCTTGAGATTGTCAATTTCTAGGGCTTCGGAATCCGCATACCATCAGGTGGCCTGCGTGCGCGTTTGCTAACACAAAACAAAAATAGATTATTGTTATTATATGGCCAGAAATTATTATCGGGTCAATTTTTTTTTAAATAGAGGAATACAGCAATAGTTCACTGTGTTAAGAGGTCACTAAAATCAATCGGTGACACCCAAACAGCATTCTTGCGGCAGAACCTGTTCGTTGTTGTAGCGGATGACGTATGCGTGACGTCACGACTCACGAGTGGGGTGACTGACCGGCGGGAGAGCAAGGTTGCCGGGCGAGGGGGCAGGGGGGGGCAGTGGGTCGGGCCGTGAGAACCGGCGCGAACTTTTTACTGCAATGCACTGTACTGTAGAGTCGGCCTCAAAACTTGAAGACAGGTTATTTATCAGCAAAGTCAATGATTCGTTTTAATAGGCATAATGTTCCTACTAATTGTATATTATGCAATCCAGTACCTTAAGCACGAAGTTCATTTTTAGGATTTCGTACTCAAAGACCCTATTACTGTCTGTCTGTCACCAGGCTCTATTTCATGAACCGTGATAGCTAGAAACAGTTGAAATTTTCACAGAAGATGTATTTCTGTTGCCGCTATGACAAGAAATACTAAAAACAGAACAAAATAAATTTATAAAGGGGGCTCCCATACAACATTTTTTTGCTTTTTTTTTCTCGATATTAATAACGGCAACAGGTAGATGCTTGAAATATTCACAGAATATTTAGTTGTATATTCACTTTAAAAATAAATAATCAAAAAATAAAATAAATATTTAAGAGGGGCTCCCATACAACAAAATGTGATATTTTTTTTGCTAATTTCGTATAGATAATGGTACGGAACCCTTCGTGCGACTCGCACTTGACCGGTTTTTTTCTATCCAGTAAGCAACGTTAACGTATCGTCATTGAGAAAATGTATACCGTAAACTCGGGTTACTTTAGCCCTAGGGGGTAACATTGCCCACCCGAAAAACCATCTTTAAAATTTAATTATTCTATTAAATTGTCGAGCCGTGTTGGTGCCGGTGCCGGTCGAGAATAGCACCACCCCATCTCTTCCCGTGGGTGTCGTACGAGGCGACTAAGGGATAAACCGGAGGATGGGCAGCAGCGTCTTCCGCGGACTACATGGTATAACTGCGGTCGCCAACCCGCCTGCCAAGCGTGGCGACTACGGCATTTTCCCCCCAACGGTTCTAGATCAAAAGCCTTAATTAATTATGAATTTAAAAATACAGCCCAGACCCCTAGTCCCCGGCGGCCCCGCTATTCCTGGCTCCGGTAGCGGCTATGGTAACGGCGGGGCAGGGGGTGCTTTAGGTAATCTCCGGCAGAGACCCGGCTACCAGAAACGACGACCTTTGGCCCTGGTAACATACAACTGCCGAACATTGCGGACCGACGAAAAGTTGCTGGAACTGGAGGAGGAATTGAGCAGGTTACGATGGGGAATCATAGGGTTGTCAGAAGTCCGTAGAGAGGGGGAGGACATGATAAACCTGAAGTCCGGTAACTTGCTCTATTTCCGGGAGGGCGACCACCAGTCCCAGGGAGGTGTCGGGTTTATCGTCCACAAGTCCCTCGTGAACAACGTGGTGAAGATCGAGAGCGTGTCGAGCAGGGTAGCGTGCCTTGTACTCAGAATGACCCAACGATATTCGTTGAAGGTCATACAGGTATATGCGCCGACCTCGACACACTCCGACGATGAGGTGGAGGCTATGTATGAGGATGTTTCCAGAGCCATGCATAGCTCCAAAACTCACTTCACGGTTGTAATGGGGGACTTCAACGCAAAGCTGGGTAAACGAGACGGTGAAGAGCAGAGAGTGGGGACTTTTGGAGTGGGGCATAGGAATCACCGGGGCCACCTACTGGCCAGTTTTATGGAGAAGGAGGGACTCTATATGATGAACTCCTTTTTCAGGAAACGTGAGCATAGGAAGTGGACCTGGATGAGTCCTGATGGTGTAACGAGGAATGAGATAGACTTTATCATGTCGACGAAAAAGCACATATTCAATGATGTCTCCGTGATCAGTGCGGTTAAAACCGGGAGTGATCACCGTATGGTACGAGGCTCATTGAATATCCAGTTCAAGCTTGAAAGGTCTAGACTGATGAAGTCTACGCTCCGCCCGGCACCCGCTCAGCTCCAAAACCCCGAGAGCTTTCAGCTCGAACTTCAAAACCGTTTCGAGTGCCTAGGTAGCGACGTGGACGATTACAACGACGGGTTCGTGGAAGCTGTCCAAACGGTCGGGTCTAAGTTCTTCAAGATCCGCCGTACAAAAACCAAGAAGCTCTCGGACTCCACCCTTAGGCTCATGGAGGTGAGGCGTGAAATGATTCTGCAGTCCTCTGGTGACGCTTGTCGCTATCGGCAGCTCAACAGACAGATCTCGAAGTCTCTGAAACGTGATATACGCCGATTCAATACTAAAAGTATTGAAGAGGCTATTGAGCGTAACAGGGGCTCTAAGGTGTTTGCCAGGGATCTGTCTATTGGCCAAAGCCAACTGATGAAGCTGAAGACCGACGACGGCAGAGTCATTTCATCCAAACCTGAGCTATTGGCGGAAGTTGAGAAGTTTTATGGACAGCTGTACACGACAACCCGAACACCCGTCGCAAATCGAGCTAAAGACCCGAGGGCTAGATTAACCCGACACTATACCGAAGATCTCCCCGACGTCAGCCTGTACGAGATTAGTATGGCCCTCAAACAGCTTAAGAATGGCAAAGCCCCAGGTGAGGATGGAATTACAGCCGAACTCCTGAAGGCGGGTGGTAAACCCACCCTTAGGGCCCTTCAGACGCTGTTCAGCTCCGTCCTCCACGAAGGGAGAACGCCGAAAGCATGGAACAGAAGTGTGGTGGTTCTCTTCTTCAAGAAAGGTGATAAAACTTTGTTGAAGAACTATAGACCCATCTCACTTCTGAGCCATGTTTACAAGCTGTTTTCGAGGGTCATCACAAATCGTCTCGCGCGCAGGTTTGACGATTTTCAGCCTCCCGAACAAGCCGGTTTCCGAAAAGGCTATAGTACCGTAGACCACATACATGCGTTGCGGCAGGTTATACAGAAGACCGAAGAGTATAACCTCCCCCTTTGCCTTGCATTTGTGGACTACGAGAAAGCCTTCGATTCGATCGAGACCTGGGCTGTACTACAGTCTCTCCAGCGGTGCCAAGTTGACTACCGATATATCGAAGTGTTAAAGTGTCTGTACGAAAACGCCACTATGTCCGTCCGACTACAGGACCAGAGCACGAAGCCTATTCCTCTGCAGCGGGGAGTCAGACAAGGAGATGTGATCTCTCCGAAGCTGTTCACCGCTGCATTGGAGGATGCTTTTAAGGTTCTGGACTGGAAAGGACGAGGCATCAACATAAATGGCGAGTACATCACTCACCTTCGATTCGCTGACGATATCGTAGTCATGGCTGAGACCATGGAGGACCTCAGTGCAATGCTCGCTGACCTCAGTGGAGTTTCCGACCGAGTTGGCTTGAGGATGAACATGGACAAGACGAAAGTCATGTCCAACGTCCATGTCGCGCCAACTCCCGTGATAGTCGGAGGCTCTGCGCTCGAAGTTGTTGACGACTATATTTACCTGGGACAAACGGTCCAGTTAGGTAGGTCCAACTTTGAGAAAGAGGTCACTCGTCGAATCCGACTCGGATGGGCAGCGTTCGGGAAGCTTCGTAGCACCTTTTCGTCCAAATTACCGCAGTGTCTGAAGTCAAAAGTCTTTGACCAGTGTGTGTTGCCAGTGATGACTTACGGATCTGAGACGTGGGCGCTAACAATGGGCCTTATAAGGAAGCTCAAAGTCACTCAGAGGGCTATGGAGAGGGCTATGCTCGGGGTTTCTCTGCGTGATAGAATCAGAAATGATGATATCCGCAGTAGAACTAAGGTTACCGACATAGCCCGAAGAATAGCCAAACTTAAGTGGCAGTGGGCGGGGCACATTGCTCGCAGGACTGATGGCCGATGGGGTCAAAAGGTTCTTGAGTGGCGTCCGCGGACCGGGAGACGAGCTGTAGGTAGGCCTCCAACAAGATGGAGTGACGACCTTGTAAAGATCGCGGGAACGCGGTGGATGCGAAAAGCACAAGATCGGTCTGAGTGGAGAGCCTTGGGGGAGGCCTATGTCCAGCAGTGGACGTCTTTCGGCTGACATGATGATGATGATGATGATTAAATTGTACAACAGAACTAAGCTACTTATGTAGTTCTAGAATTCTTCAACCGGTTTAAGATGATTAGCACTAAAATAGTTGTAGTTTTAAGGGTGGGCAATGTTACCCCCTAGCTAGGGCTAAAGTAACCCGAGTTTACGTTATCGCAATAGGGAATGGATCCTTCAAATCGCATATCTCAACAAAACATGAAAATAACGTAAAAGAGATCACCAGAAGTGAAATTAAAATTAAAATCAGCTAAAAATTACGGAAGACACAAGCATTTTAAACTGCTAATTAGACAGCGATTAGACAGAGAGATCTGATATGCAGACGTTATGTTACAGGTTGGCCATATAAACTCCATCTTAAATTCTGTATTGCTAAATAATAGTTTGCCTGAAGCCATTAGACGTGAGAAAAATAAGAATAAATTTAAGAGACTTTAAAAAAACCATTATCTACTAATATAATAATAATATGTATGTTTAGTACTGTTACTGTGTACAGCATAGTTCTGCTATTTAATTAATTTAAGCCTTACCTAGAGACTGCCGTTCCCACAGTCAAACTGTTACTCCAGTTTTGTGGGGCAATGTTTAATTTGTAATTCTTTAATAATATTGTACTTATTAAATAAATAAATAATAAAATAAATAATAATAATAATAATAAATAAAAAGAGATAGTACGAGTACTTATTAATAAATAAATAAAATTCGTGCTTGAGCTATCGCTGTCCGCGACTCCATCAGACTCGTTTATCGCTTTCAATATCAAATTTTCCTGATGCCAACGATGCCCTCTGTACATTCTCAGATTGTACAATGATTCTATTAAAATTCAGAATTGCAGACATGAAATTTTTGATGGCGAAGCATGTGGAAAGGTCATCAAAGCTTTCCGGTAAGAAATATGTTACAAAATAACGCTGGCCATAATGCCCTATTGTTTATTTTACTGGATCAGTAATAGATAAGCATCTGTAAGTGCGTGTTGCAAGATTTGCAAGTCAGCTGCCAGATTTCGTGTTTCGCAAATGTGGATGGTGTTATCGACCGAGAGATTTAAAGACTCAATTGAGCTGGCATTCATTTTGATAATTCTTTGGTCTTGTTAATAGTATCTTTATGAAATTTGGTAAAATAATAGTTGCAGTAACTACAAGTTTTAAGGTCAATCATGCGCAGGATTGGTCGAGGGATAACATAGTAAGTAACGATCAATAGTGGCTTAAAATGAATACACTCATTATTATGTTTTCTTTCATCTTTTCGCTACGATTCTCTTCTCAGTGGAGTAATTTCTACTTCTCTTTCATCTCCCGCTTTTCCACCTCCTGATACGACAAGACATTGGCCTTGTCTTTATTGACTAAAGATAGTAAGCTTAGCCTAGGTCTTCCCTTTCCTTTTTTGACTTCGACTTTGCCCACAAAAATGTTTTAAAAGGAACTATTGTGCCGGATCGGGTGTCCCATCATCTTTTTTAGTGTACCCTATGTCCCGATGGGAGCCCATCGGGACCCTATTACTATGTCTACGCTGTCCGTCCGTCCGGCCTAACTTTAAATAGCTGTGTCTTTTGAACTGTTATAGTTAGCTGGTTTTTTTTTCAGAATACGGTTATTACGGCGAAACTAAATTCTTTTTTTAAAGAAAGTAATACAATTTCCCCCATTCAAGGTCCCCATTCAAGTTTTATTTTTTAGCGTGTTTTTTTTGTTGTTGTAGGTATCGTAAAAGCGGTAAAACATACAAACGTCAAATTTGATATGATTATAGTACAAAACCTAAAAAAAACAAATAGTAAAGAATGGTCAAGTGTGAGTTGAGCCGGCGCTAGTCCGACTCGACTGGTTTTTTATTCACCATCGTTAAATGTTTTCTTGATAAGTTTAAAAATAAAATAGTAAAGGCCTCACCAGAACTCGTCGGGGTGCAGCGCGCGCGCGTCGAGCAGGTCCTGGTCGGGCGCGCGCAGGGCGCACCACTCGGCGCTGCCGCGCGCCCATGCGCCGCGCCAGCCGCCGCGCCCCGCCGCGCGCACGCGCACCTAACCATCAACATATGGTCATCATGAGGGATCGTTCACACTAAACGTGTCCGCCGCCGACTGTGAGCGCGCGTTACGCACTTTATCGCTTTTCCATATATATTTAAGTTTTGGTTAAATATATATATGACACCGAATTCACACCGAACCGACAATACGCTATTACAACACACAATACAGACAATGAGCATGCTCACAGTCGACGGCAGACAATACGTTTGGTGTGAACGATGCCTTAGGGTTAGGACTTTTGGTGGCATACCGTGATTCTAGAATCCATGGAGTCGCTATTTCCTATTTTATACAGTGTGTTACCACCACCCTGGCTTTTTTTAAAGGAGGTTAAAATAACGTATATCTGTAACGTAACCATGACATTAATTTAATTAATAAACAAAGGGGTTTGGGTAAAAGTGTTGTCATTTGTAAAATTCATACATTTTCAAGATGAGCGGCCATTCATAAAAGTGGTAAATTATGATAGAATTATTAAAAATAAACATATTTTGTTATGTAATGTAATACTCTAAAGTGCATCGGAGCCGAGATATTTAAATATTCATACTTGGGCTTACTTTTGTACTAAAAACTGAATACTTAAATCTTTAAAATCTCCGCTCCGATATTATTTACCGCCATAAATTATATATATCTATGTGTATTAAGAGGTCCTCTAAATAACTATGTAAAAATCCTCCGAGGCCGCTGAAAAAAAAAAAGACAATATTCTTCAAACAAATTTACCCAATGCCCTTTTCAGGCTTTGTTAACTTTCTATCATAAAATTTATTGCCAGCAATCTAAAGCATAGCAATTTGACAAGTGTAAATGACAGTCGATGGATTTGATTATTATGATTTGCCCCCGTACCACGACATGCCTTGTACTAAGCAACAGCGATACTGATAACGATGAACACGCAGCACATGCACTACATTAAAAATGTACAGTATCTAAGAATATTAATTGTGAAGTTATTTTAATTATTTTTTAATTGATAATACTTGCAAACGATTGCTAAAGCAACATATTATCGGCAGTTTTAATAAATGCCCGCATGCCGGTAACACACTGTGTACATACAAACAACTTGATTTAGACTTTCTGTTTTGTCATAACATTTAGACTTTTAACTTGAGACACTGCGGTGATTTGGACATTTGACCCCTTTCTCGAAGTTGCACCTAACAGGATTACCTTGTCTTTGTTTGTTCAAGTTTATACTTATGTTTTTTTGTGACATCCAGTGTACAAACGGCTTTACAGATTCCGAAATGCAAGGTATCGTCAGATTGCCCTTAATCCAGGGAAAGTCATAGGCCCTCAAGATCTGATGCTGAAGAGGTACTGACCAAAAAAAACTACGAGGTGTAAGGGTTTGTTAATTTTAAGTACTGAAGCTATCGAGTGATGACTTTACATTAAATTTCTAATTCCAACTCCTTATTCCTGATGATGCAATTGTCAACATCCGTATCCTAAAATGGCAGTCGGGTTTTCAAAGTTCGTTATTTTTTTAGTAAACTGCTTGTATTATAACCTCGTAAGGTCCACCGTACTACAAACAGGGAGTTTTTGTGAGTGGGACATTGAATCTACCATCAAGGCAATAAAGTTCAATTACGTTTGTTCGAAAATGGCATTTTCAATTTATGGAGATAGGAAAATAAACTTTATTTGCATTGCAATACAGTTCAAATTTAATTGCCTTGATAATGTACATCCTATTGGACACTGGGCCTTACGAGGTTATGCTTTTATACCCAGCTAAGTTCTAGTCACTGAAAAGAATAAAGCTATAGGAGTCATATATCCGTCCTTTTCACTGCATGTAACTTGTTTTGACAGCTCGGGTCTTACCAGTGCACCTGCGTCCCGCACTCTCGCCAACCCCGTCACACAGTACGCCTGCCCCGCTACCAAACCGCTGCGTAACCGCCGCCACGCCGCCGCCTTCTCCGGTGCGGCGCTAGCCACGATGATGGTGGAGCGCGGAGCTGCTGAGTGAAGCACCTGTGATTGGATTGGGTGTTTTAGTGGCAAGTACTAGGTCTGAAATGTTCTAGAGGTTGACGATGTTTTAGCGGTGGTAGTACCTTGTGCAGGGTCCGTCTGGATCGCTACCGCCATCTTATCCTTTAACGTACCGCCAAGCAGCGTTCACATTGTTGTGTTCCGGTGTGGGTATGAGACAACCGGTGAAATTACTAGCATAGAGGCATTCCATCTAGTAGGAGATCCGAATAGCAGACGATTTGCAGCGGGCTGTTTATTCGATAAAAAGTATTTTATACCAAATTTAATATGCTAAGTAATATATTGCGAATAGATAGGCTGAAAAATTTTAGTCCAGTACATAATTAATAAAAAATATATAAATTAACTTTGTTTTAAAAAATTGCAATAGCTTGTTTAATAGACAAATTACATAGGGTAAATCCGGGATAGATGCCGCAAAGGGATAGGCGCCTATTTTTCAAAAACCTAACTTCCCAAAATCGCAGCAAAGAAATAATAGTCTAAATAGGGAGCGCAAGGGCCACACACCTCAGCCCCCGCAGGCCGTCGCGAGGAAAAGACGCGTCTCGCTTGTGTGAGTGAAAATCTCCGCGATGAGCGCAAAAAGTGCCACAAATTTTCAAACGGAAGTATTTGCAGTTTCATAACTTTATAATGAGTATTAACTTCTGTTCTGTTTTTATTATATCAATATAAAGTTTCATTAAGTGTACAACTATGTATTAATTATCGCTCTTTTGTATTTGGTTTAGATAAAAAATAAAAAGTCACCGTTCCAAATCAAAAAGGATAGTCGCCGGGGTGTACGTGCCCTTGGGGCATCTATCCCCCCATACTCCTATATAAATAATCGTAGCATATATGTTTTTAGCGAATATTGTTTTTTTCGTAAGGGGTTTTTTCCTTAGAATTTTCATGGTGGGGCATCTATCCATATAGGTAGGCATCTATCCTAAAAAAAAGGGCCCTGCAAAAACTCTATTTGTACACAATCAGTATTAGGTCAACAAAAACAATCCGTAATGTAAGATTAAAGACTAAACTAGGTATATCGAAAGGAAATATTCAAGGGAAATTGATAGTTTTGAAATTAGAAGGCCTTTTCAAAAAGTGTGGCATCTATCCCGGATTTAACCTACCAATCGAAAGTATGAAGCCTATAGAATATGCAAACGTTAGTTTGGCTTTTTTTTTCTCGTCAAACTATTGGGTAGGCAGGTATAAACAGGTAAGTCGGTACTAGTAATTTGCACCAAACCTAACGTTTGCATATTCTATAGACTTTAAACTTTCGATTAGTATGTAATTTGTCTATTAACCAAGCATTTGCAATATAAAAAAACGTTCATTTTCAAATTTTTCAGCCTACCTATTCGCCACATATTATTTAGCGTATTAAATTTGATATAAAATACTTTTCATCGAATAAACAGCCCGGTGCAAATCGTCTCCTATTCGGATCTTAGACCAATCTTAATCCAAGTAGTTGCCAACGCATTTGCGGTTTTAGGATTCAATTTTAAATATTGTAGGTCTGAGAGTGCCATTGTCTGCGGGTCACAGAACCCACTTACCATCAGGTGGTCCGTGTGCTCGATTAACATCTCATATAAAAAATAATCTTGCGTCAATGAGTAGTCTAGACCGGCCAAGTTTCAGACAACCTAGAACTAACTAACTGCCTGTAATTTGGCAGGTTTTGAAATCACGTGACTTTTCGTATCACGTCATCTACCAGTGACGGGATTGGTATAGAAACGAATCGAATAGAAATGCTAGTTAGTGCAACTCAACTGTCATAAGCGCTGCGCTTGACATGACTATCTGGCAGCTTACATCAATCCTATGCATTTTCGATAACGATATCGATCTAGGCACGCATCTTGTCTAGAACAACACATTTATTTATGCACGTTACACAACATAAACACACGCACGCCTACACACAGACACACCTGCAGCGTCAGTGCGCGCGGCTGCCTCGCCAGCGAGAAGGACTGCACGATGCCGCCGGTCAGCTCCTGCAGCGCGCGCGCGCCCGGCTCGCTGCCCGCGCGCATCGCGCTGTACGACCCGTACAGCCTGCGCAAATACACTAATGTAGTGTAGGAAGAGACAATGGAGAGATCTCTCTCCAGGCGGGTGTTATGGTTATAAACACACTCAAAAAAACTCTCTTTTCTCTCTCATGTCTTTCCCATGGTCAATAGTTAAAGTGCATATAAGTTATGTTTTTATCTGATAGGACTAAAATAAACCTGACGCCGTCCAGCCAGAAAATTAGGCCGTAAATCGCCCTTTATTTTATTAAAAATATTGAAGTATTTACACCTGCACCTAAATACCATGAGAGCACGCTGTGTACAAAATTTCGTCATTTTGACGTCATCGGCACCAAAAGTTCAATTCCTGGTTATGAGAGTGCTATAATGATATATTATATAATTGCTTCTACCATAGCAAAGCTCATTACAGTACTGTTATCGCCATGACAACGCTATAGTTAAACTTTGTGTGGCTTTGTGTTAACAATATCAAAATGAACAGTTTATAGAAACGATTAGAAAATAGTATAGTATCAAAACTAGCAGCTTGATCATCATCATCATTGCCGCCAAAAGACATCCACTACTATATAGGCCACTGCAAGCTTTACCACATGGACCTGCGTCGCTTGCCTCCAACTACTAGTTAAATCTAACCACTCACTTGGCATAGGCCTTCTCCAAGAGCGGCAGTAGGTAGTCGTGGGCCCGCGCCCGCGACGCGAGCAGGCGCGGGGGGTTGCCGCGGCACGGCAGCCGGTCGTCCACCGCCACCTCGCGCCAGGACCCGAACACCCAGAACCGGAACCTGATGGGGGAAACCAATCATCAGCCTACTTCTTTTCATCATGCGATGTGTTTAGCATAGTTGGTAGTGACCCTGCCTACGAAGCTAGCTATCCCCGGTATGGGCGAATATTTGTGTGATGACCAAGAGTAGGTATTTGTTTTTGAGCCTTGATTGTTTTTTATGTATAAAGTATCTCTATATTGCTAATCGGCTTTTGCGCGTACAGAGTCACGGGCAACAGCTAGTAAAGAATCTACACAAGATACATTTTAACAAGTAGGTACCAATAATATGCTAGCAGATGCTTCGTAACCATTGGACTAACAGTAGTTACTAAACAATTTTGATAGGTTATTACATTAAAATCGAGTTAACTTGGCTTAATATATGTTTCATAATCATATTGTTGAAGTTATGTTAGCTTTTATTTGTATGTCAGTAAGAGGAATAACATCAACGGATAACGATATAAATATGTAGAAGCAAGATAGGCTACAAAATTGAATAAGTACAACAACTTGCAAAAGCAATTCACGTAAAGTTACATTTTTGCTAAGCTGCATTAATTTAAAAAGTCAGTCGTATCCTTCCAATCAGCCACAGAAAGAAACTAAAAATACATAAAAGAAAGCCGTCAAACTCAATGTCTTCGGTGCCCAGTTCCACGGAAATCCTAGCAGAAATACTCCTTTTTGAACCCTTGGTAGTGAACTCTTCGGCTCATTCGTTGCCGGTAACTAGCATTTTGTATGTAAGTTGGACACGCAAGTGTGTCAGTGGCCGTGGACGTGTTAACTGTAGCTCGGTTAACCGCTCGGAGCCGACGCGATCTTTTTATCCGCGTTGTAACGGTTAAAGCTGAACGTTGTCATTAGAATTCAACGATGATGACGATAGTAAGGAATAAATCATAGCACAAGAGCCGGTTGCTTCAACTCTTACCTCGTACTGTCACGTGATTAAGGCTTTAAAATCTAGTGTTGCTGTTTTAAGCAAAAATATAGATAATGAGATGCAACGACTTTTCAAAAATGACTTTCGACAACGAAAAAACTTGTTACTAGATCGTTACGTTATTGGCCTGCCGAATCCTATTGGATACCTACTTTAGGAAGTGGCTTTCAGACCTATGAGAAGAGAGGAGAAGGGAGCGTCGGTGACCTAGTAGCTTAGGGTGTCGACTTGTGATTTTAAGATACAGAGTTCGAACCTCAATGGTGGCCATGTCAATGAGTTTTTCTATCTAAAGTACATCATCATCAAAGAAAACCTGCACATTCAAACAGCTGAGTGGTAAGAGGTAATTAATTGGATAAAATATCTGTATAAGTCAAGACAACACCAGACAAGGCCGACCTATTTAACCTCATTCATTTTAATTTAAGAAATAAAATCAACTTAAGGTTAGCAAGTCAAGTTTTTAAAGATGGAGAGAAAGCAATCGTTGCGTTGCCGAAAAGCGCCAGTTTACGCCTCAAAACTCAACGGATAAACTTTACTTTTACTTACTTGCTTTGATTTTGATCTTGTTACAGTAAATTCAAGTCGATTAATAACAAATGTGGAACACTTTTATATTTTCGCTGAATAAAAGACTTACATTTAGTATTTTATGCTCTCATCCTAAAGTCCTAAATTCAGTTGTTAAAACGTAATTATTACCTACTATTTCCTTCGATCCCATAACATTACGAGGTAGGATTTCGTGCTGCCGGCTCTTAGGCTAGTAATGAGTGGATAAGAGCTAGCCGTGCCGACAAAGCGGTCGGATCCGGAGAACATGTTCATATTATTAATGCAGTGTAAAATTAACGATAATGTCTGTCATTTCAAACGTGTATTGTCCAAAATTGAATAAGTATTTTTTGTGCGGAATGAGGACAAAAGAATTCGATGTTACAATATAGTTAGTAAAAAAATATGCGAATGTTACAATTTCAATTTAAATTGAGCAGTCGAATTTGATATATAATATTTTTTATTGAATATTATGTTTATCTGTAATGTTATTTATACCGTTGTATGAAACACTAGTATGAATAATTAACTTTTACAATACAATACAATACACAACACTTTATTGTACACCAAACAAAAACATTAAATAATAAGTACCATTGTTTGAATATTTTTCGTGTCCTACAGTTTGGTCGTTCTAAGAGGGCCGATTTGACAGCTGTCAACGCAGTATAAAATATAACCTCAAACACATATTTTGTACTGAGTTGACAGCTGTCAAATCGGCCCTCTTAGAACGACCATACTTACAGTACACTACGTCGGCACATCAGAGCGGAAATATATTTGATTATATTTACCACATGCCTAGGCGAAATAAATCTATTTTAAATATACATATTTAAAAAAAAAAACAATAAATATTAACTGAATAAATAAATAAAAACCAGAGGTTGGAATAAGACGACGTATTCTAAAAAAAATGGTCTATAAACTAAGCTATAGCTGTGGAGACTCTCGTAAAGTTTCAACTTACCGTTTACAATTTTCATTTCAGAACTAATATCACGAAAATTACTCCTTTAGGCACCGTTCCTTTCGCTCTCAGGTCGTGACGCAATTCCAGTATAAAATTGCGTTTTGATTGTGGTACTTTGAACTACGTATTACGCGAATGATATACTAAAGAGCAATAAAAACGGGTCACTTTACATACAACTTTGTTGGTAGAGAGAACCGATTTCATTGCTTTTTAGTGTAGTTCAATCCAACAAACGATTGACTTAATAGACCAAAACGGCATCGTCAGTGACCTTACCTGATCGAATACCAACAAAATACAGTCCGATCGTTTTTATGTTTATGAATAGTTTTTTTTTTCAAATCGATCCGCTAGCTTAGAATATCCCAAAACATTTTCCCCCTTACTAATAAACGTTGAGTAACGGTGGTATAGCTATACAATGTTTTGTCCTTATCTGTCAGATTCAAATGTTACAATGACAGATAATGACAACGTGTATTAGTAAGGGGGTGAGGTTCTTGTCTAGCTGTCATTTTGAAAACATCTGTCTATTTATTTCATTTTTTGTAAATTACTTTATCGTTGATTTTGGTTCGCAAATCCAGGGCAACTTTGTGAAGTAACCTCCAACACTGACGCAGAATATGCATCAAATAAAATAACAGTGAAAATATGGTACTGAATGAGCAAGCGGTCAAGAACACTCCAAGCCATTGAAGTGGATGCCCGCCATCTTCAATGGTGTGCCGACTGGGACTGGAAGACGCCAACGACAATGACGATTCACCTTACAATTGCTTATATATACTTGACATTGGCAAAATTACATAACTTGTAGATGCCATTAAAATAAATAAATAATAATAATAATAGTAAGGGGGTTTGGATTTAGCATCAGTTGTAATTTGGAAAGCTGAATATTTTCAATTCGAATATCAAGTCACGGCGCGGCTAACCAAACTTTTTGACCATACTCGAGTTTAATCTTATGAAAGAAGTAGATTGCTTGAACAACATGACGTATTTAGATGTTTTTTCCAATCGTACACAACCAGCCAGGTTTCGCCTAAGACTGACCTTTTTAAATGAAACTTTTTTCTCTTCTCTCTATAGGAACTGTATTCTGCTGTAACTATATCTGGGGGGTTATTATGAAATAGCAATGCAGTTCAGTTTACGCAGAGAGAAAAGGACAGCGATATATAACTGCTATAGCTCTGTCCTTTACGCTTGCCATAAAATGAACTGCATAGCTATGTCATAATAACCCCTCAGGTAGGGCTACCGAAGGTGCCCTCTCGGTCTAAATATATTTAAACGCCGACATCGTGTGAGGGTGCGGCCGAAAGGTCAGGTATTTGTTAAATTGGATTGCAGTGGGCGATCGGCAGCCATGCTTTGAGGCGACGCACCCTTTAGATATCAGATGGAGTGAATTTAGCCACAAAATTCAAAGGGCGGATACAATATGATCATCACAGCCACTTAAGACTAGCCTTCAATCAATCCTTGGTTCACGGTCACCAGTTGAGAACTCTTTGGCGCCATTTACCATCCACATGGTGGAGGCGCTGGGATTAACCATCAATGACATATATTTTACCTAAAAACGCCAGTATAGTGATTCCTAAAGGAGTGCGGAGGTGCTACCCGCGCCAGCAAGCGCGGCGTGAGTGCCAACGCGGCCGCCGCGGCGCATAGGGCTCCGCTGCCCAGTGGGCCGACCGTGATCTCCCACTGCGCTGCGAAGTCCTCCGTACCCTCAGCAGTGACCTCCTCAGCCTCTCCCAGGAAGGTAGGACGAACGCTCAGCTCCTGATTGAAGAAATAATACTGATTAGTAGTAGTACATTTTTTAAATGCCATGTAGAAGACAAACGAGCACACATTTCACTCATAGTAAGTGGATTTGGGGCCCTCACTAAACCTGCTTAGTAGTCATTTCAACAATTTTGACAATGGAACAATGCAAACACTGCTGCTTGGCGGTAGGTAAAAGGGTAAGGTGATGGTAGCAACCCGGTCTCAACATATTGTGGGCATATCATGAAAAGCAATATGGATTTGAAAGCAAAATGGGTAAAACAAAATGAAATGCTTGAGCGAAATATCGCTTGATTCTTTTTCGATTATTTAGACTGCTTTCTTTCCCACGCATACATAACAGCATTATGTTATCAGTTTAACTTGTGTATCTTGCTTACTTTCTGTGGCATGGTAATTAGATGCTACCTGGATGAACCGATTTTGATTTAAGAGGGCACATCCATATGGGCGCCATTGCCACGCCTACACAAGAATAAAAAGTGACGGCTATGTGCTTCCGCGCGAAAAAAGTGAGATGGAGATAGTTCGCGTGCGGCCTATCAAAGGCAGCGTCAAATTCAAATTAATTACTGTTTACTTTAAAAGCACATTTATTGAAAAAATGGTTTACCTTGATTAAGAAGTTACACACACTCGACTTTTTAATCAAAAATCATCGTTAAAGATCATAGGGTTTCGAAGATTCAACCAAAAGCATGCAAAAAAGGTGTCACGTTTGAAAAATATAACTATAGGGGATTTTATTTCTAATCGTGTTTTCACGTTTAGCAGTCTCAAGGAAATATGACCAAGTTTTATATATTCAAAGAACAGACACAAAGGCGTTATGGTTATTGAGATTCAGATCGCGGAACACTACCGACTTTATCATATTAGGGCCAGCGCAAACTGGCGGACGGCAGGGGAGTTTTCCCTATAAATTTCCTCCGCCGCAATCCACTGCGATGCGCCGAGGTCGGTCTCAAGGCATTGAAATATATACCTTATTTCAATTATAATAGCATTAAATATAAATTGATAAATTGAATATCCTCTGCAGTCCCGACCACCGGTTTGCGCAGGCCATACGCTGGTCTTATGATATTGTAAGGATGTTCCAACGTTTTGACGTCTATCTTTTAATAACTTGAATAACTAATAAAGATAGAACCTGTGTAGACGTCAGTTGGAGCTATCTATAAGTAAATCAATCAAAAAACATGCATAATCATCCATGATTATCCTACCCAGTACATCACATAACAATGAATGAAATCTGTATAAAGGTAGGAAGTGCACGGTGCGCGCGCGCAATTTGCGCGATTACCGGCGCCGGCGCAGCGCGACCACCCCCCTCCTCACCCCACCCTGCAGTCGCAGGTGCTCGAGTCAGTGCCCGCTGGCATCAGAACACAGCTGCGCTAGCGTCTTTAAAAAAACTGATTTGTATATCAAGAGGGACTAGTGCTGTAATTCTTTTTGATGCGAAAATTTAGGGTTTTATGCAAATATCCTACACTCAGCTGTGTGCAGTGTGCAGGTATCCTCATAACGTACTTAGGGTGGCGGCACCAATGATGGACACTTTTAGCTGACAGGCACCAGTAATGGACACTTCACTCTTGATTCAAATTTCATACGGTCCTAAATTAATTGTTGCAAAACAAATGAATAACCCTTTTCTTCTGTAAAATAAGAATCAAGTGTCCATTTTTGGTGCCTTGTCCATTACTGGTTTCAGCACCCTAAGTTAGAAAAACTCATTGATACATGGTGACCGCGGGGGTTCGAACTCGATTAACTTACGGCCACGAGTCGACCCCATAAGCTAATAGGCCACCGACGCATCTTAAATACTGATTTGAATATCAAGAGGGCCCTATGAGGCTAGACAATAGACAAGTTGCTTAACTCTAACGTAAACGATTTACGAAAACTGAAAACGGAATCGACGTAGGCGCTCGACGCGACCGTCTGACAGCTTACGTTAATCCTATACATTTTGATAACGCCGAATGCATCTTATCTAGGTAGGGTTGCCATCTCAAAAATTTGGCAACCAGGGCAAGAAGCTTGAAAACCCCGGATTTTGAAGCCCAGAACCCGGACAGTTCATCGGTTGTCCACACCGCGGCGCGCGAGTCGCGGCGCCGTCGCGTAGGCTCAGCGGCGCGGCAGCCCAAGACTACCCGGACTACAAATATAACCCCACCCGGACGCTACCCGGACGCTTCCCGGACGCCCTCTAAACTAGGACAATTCCGGGGAAACCCGGACGAATGGCAACCCTATATCTAGGATCTCAGTGCTGATTTTATTTTTGATGCAATGCAAACGAGGGGTGTTATATATCTTATCTTATCTTATAGAAGGGCCATTTTAGTTAGGTACACTTCGAGCGTTTAACATCTATTGTGCAACTACCCTGACACACTAAGCTGATCGAATAGGGTAAATCCGGGATAGATGCCGCAAAGGGATAGGCGCCTATTTTTCAAAAACCTAACTTCCCAAAATCGCAGCAAAGAAATAATAGTCTAAATAGGGAGCGCAAGGGCCACACACCTCAGCCCCCACAGGCCGTCGCGAGGAAAAGACGCGTCTCGCTTGTGTGAGTGAAAATCTCCGTGATGAGCGCAAAAAGTGTCTCAAATTTTCAAACGGAAGTATTTGCAGTTTCATAACTTTATAATGAGTACGAGTATTAACTTCTGTTCTGTTTTTATTATATCAATATACTGGTTCATTAAGTGTACAGTCAACAGCATAAATAAGTGATCATTTATGTACCTTGTCGCTTTCAATAGTTTCACAATTTTGTATGACATTTCAAACACGACGTTAAAGTGACAAGGTACATAAATGATCACTTATTTATGCTGTTGACTGTACAACTATGTATCAATTATCGCTCTTTTGTATTTGGTTTAGATAAAAAATAAAAAGGCACCGTTCCATATCAAAAAGGATAGTCGCCGGGGTGTACGTGCCCTTGGCGCATCTATCCCCCCGATACTGCTATATAAATAATCGTAGCATATATGTTTTTAGCGTATATTGATTTTTTCCAAAGGGCATCTATCCTCCTTAGAATTTTCATGGTGGGGCATCTATCCATATAGGTAGGCATCTATCCTAAAAAAAATGGTCCTGCAAAAACTCAATTTGTACACAATCATTAATTATTAGGTCAACAAAAACAAGCCGTAATGTAAGATTAAAGACTAAACTAGCTATATCGGAAGGAAATATTCATGGGAAATTAATAGTTTTGAAATAAGGAGGCCTTTTCAAAAAGTGTGGCATCTATCCTGGATTTACCCTATGCAGGTTTCCTAACGATGCTTTTCCTTCACCGTAAGAGTATCCCCTTCGGCCGCGTACGAAACCGCAAGTTCGTAACCAGTTACGATAGAAGAATTTTTATTCGTTGTACGAAACCAGTTGCGATCGATGATTTTTTATTCTGTGTACGAAACAAATTGCGATTTCTTTTTCGTAATTCAGCAGTTTCGACGGAGCCCCGCGTTGCGGGGCTCCTATTTCTGGTCTGTTTGCCCTTCGGGCATCTGAAGATAACTAACGAACCTAACCTACCTAGAGTTTTGTGATCGTAACAGGTTTCCAACAAGGAAGATTAATTCTTCGATCATAACTAGTTTCGTACAAAGAATAAAAATTCTTCTATCGTAACTGGTTACGAACTTGCGGTTTCGTACGCGGCCGAAGGTAGAGTATCATACTCATACTCGTACTTTAGTTACGAAAACTCATTGAGACATGGTGACCGCGGGCATTCGAACTTGGTATATTTTTGGCTTTTGACCTCTCCTACAAAGGGAATTAGAGTAGCCAATCTTCGTTCCAGCTTGTACGGTGCTGCCAGTATATTACACAAATAGGTATATATTTCTGCACGAGCTGTCTGCCCTTGGGATAAATAAATACCCGTACATTTAATGAGTTTAAGACTAATAAAAGAGACAGGTATGTTCAGTTCGAGTGATTTATTAACACTAAAAATAATATTACAATGCAGTGTAGACTGAAAAATAACGAAAACAATGCATTACGTCAACATAATAATTACTATATGTACAGCTTGCTCGTACATGGTTATTATTACGTGGACTGTATATCCATAGGCCACTGGTTCGTGTCCGGTTCGAAGGACCAAAATGAATAAGCTCTCTACCCGTGGGATAAATGTATACCTACATGTAATGATTTTAAGACTCTAAGACAAGTATGTTCAGTTCGAGTGATTTATTAACACTAACCATACTATTACAAAGTGCAGTATTGGATAATAAAGGATGCGCTATACAGCAAACATAATAAAAACTATGTACCAACAGCTTGCTCGGACACTTACTAATATCATAATCGGTTATGGCGCGTTAATATTTATTACACGACTGCCCCAAAAAAGGAGTGTTATGTTTTCAGGGTTCATGTTTGTATGTATGTTTATTTCTTTATTCCACTATAACTTCTAAATCCCTTGACCGATTGAGATGTGTGAGGTATCGTTGGAATCCTTACTAAACTGTTAAAATTGAAATAACAACAATGGCAAAATGACAATTATTAACATATGTAGGTATATCGACGACAGTATATAAAATGCAGTCGGGTTTTAAAGCTTGCTTTTCATATAAGTAGTTATTAATTGTTTCAAAAGTTGAAACTTCCTGAATATGATAATTTCTATAAAGATTTGTTTATTATCCTGAAAATGTATCAACAGGTTTAGTTTCTTAGACATTCCGTTTTCACCAAAACAGGGCCTTTATTCTAGGCGGCATTAACCATATCGTCTTTGACGGTAATGTTATTGTATTCAATACTGTCAAGGGCCATTACTGTCAAGTACCGACAGTACTAGGTTTAGTAGTATTTAGTTATATAATTGTGATATGCCTATTATGTTAACTTTTTCTATTGTGTTCTATTGTTTGAATTTGCCGTTTTATATTTGTTTTTTAGTATTTTATTATTATTCTTTTGACATTTTAATTGCCTACTATATATTTGCACGCTTGCATGCGAGCTTGATACATGAAACACAATGTACTGTAACATCCCTATACTGTGTCTATGCAAATAAATATTTATTTATGATTATGAGTAAATAAGAGCTATCAAAACGTTGACAATACGATAACCGGTCAAAGACGATATAGTTTTTAACGCCCGGACTCTCGGCCCAGACTCCAATCAAAAGTTTGAAATAAAATACAACGGGCACGCATTTCACGGCGGATTACATCAAAAACAGTTCATTCTTGTGTAAAAAACACTTGTAATTAGTTATACTGTGTAACGGCGCGGGCGCAGACGCTGCGCGAGTCGAATGCGATTTTCGGTGGTCTTGCGCAACTTGGCACGCGACCACGTCCGCTATCACCCCATGGAGTTTTTAAAATTACATATTGTATTATGAATGCATTTTGATCACATGTTGATCTTCATACTATTTATAAATTATTTTTTTATTCAATGTCCTAGGATTGCAGTCTTGAGATGTATCGTTTCCCAACCGTTTCATTTGCCAACCCATTTTTTTCCTGTAACTGTAAATATTTCAGGATTTATTTCAGTACCATCGTGTAGAACCCTAGGTTAGGTTAGGTTAGTTATTATAAAATCCTGAAAATATTTTCGGTTGCTGAAAACAAAGCAGGTTGGCAAATGAAACGGTAGGGAAACGATACATTTGGAAAACATATTTCTGCCAAACGGCAGGCTTCCCCATAGAAAAAGAAAGTAAGTAGGTACGAGACTATAGGCCATTGTAAGGAAATATGTTTATTATTGATTATATTGGTATGTTTTTGACTAAATCTTACCCTTGGAGGACGAAGATTTAGGAACTTATTAGGAACAGAAATAATCCAAAATTCAGAATTCAATATTCGCGCTCATATTTGCCCATAGCGGGAATCGAACCCAGGACCGCTAGCTTCGTAGGAAGGGTAACTACCACTTGGCTAAACCGCTAAACGCGTCGTCAATTGATTCTTATTTATGCTATAAGTACTAAACGAGCAAAATTTGTTTATTAGCAACGTATTTTTTCTACTTATTTGCACAAAACACAATATAGTACAAAATGGCGGACTAAATGCGCAAAGGCATTGTCAACTAGTAGGTCAACATAGTTTACAGGTTTACATCTTCGGGAAAATTCGTTTTCAACCCGAGCACCGCTCTGTCTTCCAGCTATAGATTAAAGAGAATAACACTTAGGTATTGTAAATTCAACAATGGTTACAAAGACCCAACCGCTTACACTACAGCGTGCTTGAAAATAAAGTGCTTCGTGCGATTGTGGCTAGAGTTAGCCCGTTTTGTTTGCACTTTCTGTTCCCTCTCAAAGGACATTAATTGCTCAGCTTTTGAGCTGGCATCAACAACAAACAGCTCAGCAATTAGACATGATTTCTATTGCTGTTTCTGCTGAGCTTTTCTTTGTATTGACTTGTCGTGAAGTGGTGGAGAAAGTGATAAGGATGTCCACAGTTCAGCTATTTTTACCCGACTGCCGAAGGAGGAGGGTCATATGTTTCACAGCCTATATATGTATGTTTGTTCCTTTGTGGCACTATAAAAACTAAACCCGTTGTCCGACTTTGATGATTCTTATGTCAATCGATTTGTCTTAATCTGGTGAGTGTCACTGAAGATATGACAGTAATCAAAATTCAATATGGCGACATCCAGACGCCATATCGTGCAAAAAAAAAAGTCGTCCAAGTATGACACGTGGGGTATCATTGAATAGGGATTTAAAAATCATATTTAGGCTTCTTTCATCATTTTTCATTTTGAATGATCATTTAGGATTTATAATGATTTAAAGTTAGTTAGCAACAGTCGGGTTTTGAAAGCTTGCTTTTTGATAAAGTTATTCTTCTTTTACTTGGATGAAATGCTTCGATATTATACATAAGTGTTAAAAATGCTGATTAACCCTAGTAATGACTAACAGTAATTGGCACAAAAAGGCAAAATTAATTTTCCACACTCATTTCTATATTGATATCGTTAACGGTATCAGAATACCACCTATAGCGTAACCGAAGCGCGAAAACAGTTCTATAATGAGCGTAGCCGTGGTAATAACAGTTGTTTCATAATTATTATAGCATTGTTATTACCATGGTTATGCTACGCTCATGAGCAATGTCAGTGATGGTGTTTAGTGATCAAATGACATCTCAATTTGTATAATATTACTGAATGTCATAACAAGGTTTGAAACAACGTAGTATTTATAAAAAGATAAAAGAAACAAGATTAATTAATACGTGTTTAAATGAGCTGTCACAAGGATCATCCGAGATTGAACAGAGTATTAGACAAATATCTAAATAAGGCAGGCCCGACTGATTTTATGACTTTATCTTTTTGTTACTTCGACATCTATAATAAAAAATCGGGCAAGGTCCAAATCCAAATTTCAAATTATTTTGTTTTGACTACTAAATGCTACAAATATTCCAAATTTTAGTTAGATATAGTAAGAATTTTATGAAGTGACCCGATTAGCAAAGATATTTGTTTAATAGGAGGGCCAGTTTAAAAACTTCTTACCATAACTTCGGCCGATTTAAAGGGTCTTGGCAGAAAGACAGACGGACGGATGGACGAACAAAAGGGCACACGGACAGAAAGACAGACAGATGGAGAACAAAATCATCTCATAAGGGTTTTGTTTTTCAGTATTCGGTGTGGAACCCTAAAAATGATAAAAATAGCAATTTAGAAACCTCGTTTACACCATCGTTAAGACAATATAGAATATAGGACCTTGGCGCATGCGTAGTATGAGCAGGTGTGACCTAGTTCTATACAAGAGTATTGACATACCATTGTGAGAGGATCCCACGGTACGCGTTCAATACCATCTCAAGTGTAACTGTGAAAATATCTTGGAAAAACTATAATAAACTACCTCATTCTAGCAATGCCTTTAACTGTTTATTAATATAAAAATAAACAATTTAGTAGGTAATACTTTTTTAAACAGGCACACCTACATACAAACGTTATAAATAGATATAATAATGCCATTTGATTTAACATATATAATGTATAATTATTAAAAATAATAAAGCATTTGCAATAACGATCCTGGTGGTAATAATCATCTTAAATGTTTTGTGCCAAACTAATTGTAATGATATATATTTCAAATAAGCCAATTTGCTAAATTAGGTCAATCTCATCGTCATGGTGCAAAGTGCATCCTTCACGCGGAATAGAAGCTCCGCACAGCGGAGCTCCGTGGAGTTTATCGTACGATTCTTATATTTTTGAGTATTATGGTTTCCGTCCTTACATCGAAAGTACATTATGCATATTAAACATTATACATTATGTATAAGTTGACTTGTTCGTTAAGCAACTGACAACATTTCAAAAAAAAAAAGTATTTCTGTTTTTTCGCGTTTATAATAGCTCGTTAAAAATTAGACTAAAAGTGTTTCTCGGTTTTTCTTTATTTAACTTAAATTCGTCGTTATTAATTTATTAAAGATTTAGACATTAAAAAGACCGTATATACAAAGTTAGGAATACTGATGTCGTGATCTTAGCATGATATAAAATAAAAAAGTAACTTTAAACAGAAACAGAACTCACTGTCATGTCATGTCACATGTCAACCATAAAGACTGGAACAACATGAATTCGTCGACTTTGGGCAGATTGCGGCTATCCGCTTTTACAAATCCGTCAGTCATTTTAATTTTAAATAGCGTATATCAAAACGAGAATCGACAGCGTGTCGTTAGAATCAAGTAATCCGTCAGACAGATGAAAAATGGACATGACAGTTGTATATTTTTTTCAATTCCTATGGTAACAAATGGACTAAGGGCACTATAAGTGTATTCCTAACATTCTCAATCCAACTTTTTTTACTGTTTTTCCTAAATATAAAAAAAACTACTGCATAAAAAAATCCAAAAATATTTTTACTGTAATCAGCAGTGTAAAATCTACAAACGGTATTTTTATTTTACTACCTTAGCGCATATGAATTGGTGTCAATTACAGATTATGGCTACTGATCATCAGGTTTCAAAAAATTATGCGTTTTGTTTTTATGCATTTTACCTATATGTATATCATTTGATTATTACACTGAACGAAATTAGTCAATTCTAGTTATGTTCAATGAAAATTGGTACATTAATATTTATGTGAATCAATATACATCCGTACCATAAGACTAAGTAAGCCAGTATTGGTTCCCACGACTCTTTAAACAACTTAGTACTAAGCCAGAAGTTTACCTGGTACGAGTTTGTACCCAGCGTGTTAACCGTAGTGAACATTCTGTGGTAAAGGTGTTATTCTCCTTATAACGGCTTCTTGTCAAACGGTCAGTCGAGCGAGCAAAGCGATATGAGCGAGTTTAAAGCTACCTAATTAAGAACGCATGCCCTATGGTTTATACTCTTTAATAAAAAGATAAAAGATATTTATTCAATAAATAGGCCGCACGGGCACTTTGACACGTTAAAAACGTGGTGTTTATCTATAATTAGTTGCACAATTAGCATAGCAATTATAAACACGTCATATTGAAGCAACTGTTGGTAAGCCAATAAATAAATAAATCTACAAAGCTCCCCAAGAGAAGACCACTGCTGAGATGAATCGCCGCAAGAAACTCAACAGTCAGTCATTCTCTAACATAAATAACTTATGACAATGATAATACTTAACCTAGCATTATATAAAACTATGAATATTAAATAAAACATCACGCGTAGTTGAGCAGGAAAACGCCATTATGGTTGCGTTTATCGCTGTCGATAAAACATCTATAACTTTCTGACAAATATGAGAAATATGAAATTCGAGAGTGAGAAATGCTTTATCAACAGAAATGAACGCGACAAAAAAAAGCCCGCAGACAGGACGTCTTAAACTCGCCAGTTAATAATGTGCCCGTCGAGTTGTAAAACGAGTTGGTTAACAGAATCTACCTACCCTTACCATGAGTTACAATTACCGTACTCGCTAGCGAGTCGAATGCGCTATCCCTCGCACTCTATAAAAGGGGTGATAGACGGTCAAGCTTTAATATCGCGATTTAAAGTTCGCGAACTTACTAGGCTCGCGTCAGTGACAGTCGCGCGAGCTATAAAATCGCAATCTTTAAGTTCGTGAACTTGCTCGCCGCGCGTCGGTGACACACGATGAAACTTACTCACACTTAAAAAGCAAAATTTCGTCGACAGAGGAAGCTTTGAGTATTAAATAAGGAACTATATCATATCATATCACATTTTAAACGTCACTCATTTTAGGTTTTAACTAGAGTTTCTAAACCAAAATAAACAATCAACACAACACTAGACTGCCGCAAGAAAATCGTGGCTCGCTACTCGTGGCGATGACAGCGTACGAGCCAAGACGTGCTACGAGCATAATTCAAACATGTTGTATCGACACCGAACTTACTCGGCGGTTTTTTTAGTACGCGTACTTCGGATGACACACGGGCGAGTAAGATCGCCGAGCCGCAAGTACCGCGAACTTACTTGACCGTTTATCACCTCTCTAAGAATACCGCGAGGTCTGCGAGGAACAGTACCCTTACCATGATTTACAATTACCGTGCTCGTTAGCGAGTCGAATGCCTTGTCCTGTCCCTCACAGTATTGACAAAGAGTGCGAGGGACAGAGCATTCGACTCGCTAGCGAGTACGTTAATTTGTAACCTATGGTAAGGGTACAGATACAAAATACTTAGAACATGTAAAATGTATTAAACATTCCGTGGTTGCAGGCTGCAAGTGTTGCAACACGGTGCAGGTGTCCTGGTCACTGGGATGCATGCTGCAAAGTTAGCTGATTTGCATAACGTGCATAGTATAGATATTACAATAATTAAGCATACTGAATCCTGCATTAGCAACCAATTATAATGACTGTGTATGCAACGATGATTTTTAAGTCAGGCAAATAAGGGTGAAAATATATCTTAAATATGTGAGATATAAGGGGAAGTAAGAATTTGAATAAGGGTGAATAAGAATCCATACTTATCTTACTAATATTATAAATGCATAAGTTTGGATGTTTGTTACTCAATCACGCCAGTACGGCTGAACAGATTCAGATGAAAAAGGACAGTCTGGAATAGGACATAACTCCTTTTTATCCCAAAAATGAACGGTTAAGAATTTTACGCTGACGAAGTCGCTGGCAGAAGCTAGTAATATTGTAATACGAAAGAAACAATGTTATTTTGTTACTCTTTTATAGCTAAATCGCTGAATCGATTTTAATGAGATTTGGTATGGAGATAGTATACATCCTGAATAATAGAAAGGTAGGTAAGGAAAATTTTACAGCTCCTGAGAAAAGAGATGATAATCATCATCTTCGCGGACGGAATCACTGCCAACATCTTTTAACTATATAGAACAAATTAAAAAAAGTTTAAATGTCATGTCATACCAAAACATCAAAGAAGTGGCTTTATTAAGGAAATTACAGGTCTTGCTTTAAGCTACATAAGAGTGAGAGAAAGATCCGAGATGTATGTGTACTGTATAAATACTTTGTTCTTCAAACAGGAAAATCAAATATAAAAGAAACAAGAACTCAAAACCCCTAAATCAGATTCATCTCAAAACGCCACCATATACTACTTAAAAAGCAATTCACTTCTAAATTCCCTATAATTTGCTCCAATAATTGTCAACTATTGAAGTGTTTGAACGGTCGCCAGCATCGGCGTTTGCGCACGGAATACCAATCGCACCGATGACACAACGCGCCTGATTATAGCCACGCACAGAAATAGCATCCTGTATAAGGATCGAGTTCACTTGTGAAATTATAATGAACGGTTCCCGTATTCAAAGTGGTTTCTTGGAGCTTAGTCAAATCCTAGAGCAAAAAACTTTCGAAAAATATTGTTAAGAATTTTTATCATACATTCTTATTCGAAAATGCAGTTATCGCTTACTCTAATATGAGTAACACATGAGCAAAAGTGAGTGGAAGGGTCGGAAGGGGCCGCCCTAAGCGTACTTTTTCGAATCAAATCGGAGAAATACTGGAAATCCGAATCTTAAGTACCCGAAACCTACGTGCATGCATGACTCGGTGTATGAATGTGGAAGAAGCGAAAGAGATTTGTCAGGATCGTAGCAGGTGGAAAGAAGTGGTCTCTGCCTACCCCTCTGAGAAACAGGCGTGATTTAATATACAGGGTGGAAAGTTCATATGCCACATGGAAGGCAAAACTACCTTAAATATTGGAAATAGCACATTCTGTGTAAAGGAGACATTCCTTTATTTTTAAATACTATAAACTCTGCATTTATGGATTTTTGAAAAATCTACTGTCCCAACCGGGACTCGAACCGGTCAGTCAAATGCGGTGAAATAACATGCCGTATTTTATGATGCAGATCGAAAGTGTTACCGATATGGTTCATTTATCTCTAAATAACAAACACAATCAAAATAACGGAAGGCCATGAATACTAGCAATTACCATTTAACTTTGGAATCGGGAATCGAACAGGTCAAATATGACAGAAATAACATGCCGTATTTTAAGATGAAAATCGAAAGGGTCTTTCATAGCGATAGAAAGTCCCCTTTACACAGAATGTGCTATTTCTAATATTTAAGGTAGTTGCCTTCCATGTAGCTTTCGAATTTTCCACCCTGTATGTATGTATGTATGTGATAACACGTTACTAAGTTATCATTCTTTTAAGGCTGTCTTGAAGTGATATATATGATATATTTCTTTCAATGTATTTTTTATGTTAAGTACGTATTTTTTATATGATGTTTTAAATCTTAAAATTAGGATGTTTTTTTTCGTAGCCTATATGAGTGTCTCACTGCTGGGCAAAGGCCTCTTCCGGCCAGTTGCTGAGGAATGCGTCCAAGTCGTCCCGCCATTAAGAAAATATATTTAAACAATAATTCTAAAATCGATGTAAGTTTTTAAAATACTCTTACATACGAGTCAAACACACAACCTCACATTTTTAAAGTTGGTTACAAATAACAATGATTTCTCGGTTTACAATGGTCGATAAGGTTTCAAGGTAGGCCGTGAACTGACACGACATTGACAATTCGTTCCCACACTTGCTACTTAAAGTTAATTTAACTGAGTATTGCGGTGTCAGAGGTAGTGGCAACTTTTTAGGTACCTCTACTATCTATTCTAACGCTATAGAAGTCATTTTCTGCCTAAATTGGGACATTTTGAGGACAAGATGCGTTCTTTTTTACAAGAAAAACTTTTTTTATGATAAAAATGTTATTAAGTACTAATCAAACTACTGTTGTTTTTTTTTTATGCTAGCTAAGAATAGAAAAACTTTTGTTGCTAGTCCACCCGACTGCGAAAAATATGTTAATGTTTGACACCGTATCTGAAAGCAAGAGGGAACCGAGTAGCTGTCAAAAAAATCCATACAAAGTTAGCTCCGAGCGGTAACGTTTGTCACCCCCTAAATCAAGTCCGATTCCCACGTTATTGAATATGTCCTATCTACTTATTATGAAAAACTAAGTCTGTACGTTTCTGTTTCTCTTTTATATTTGTTCCATTGTAAGAAATATTTTCTTAGAAAGGAAAAAGTACAGAAATAGATTTTCGTAATATTTACATATTCAAAAATCGTAAAAACCGGATTAGGCTTAACATTATCGCATTTCGCGTATATGTATGTATGTATGTAGATTTAGGGGTTCTCTATCGTTTGCCCGAATTTCAATTGCCATAATTATATCACTTGCCATTCATTCATTTGCCATAAAGGCATTGTTTCTCTATATTCAGAATTGTTATAAAAAATAAGCCTAACCTAACCTAACCTAACCTATTGACCTTTATACGATGGTGTGTAAAAATACCTGAATGGTTTACGGTTTGAGAAACAATGCCTTTATGGCCAATTAATATTATGGCAAGTGATAAAATTATGGCAATTGAAATTCGGGCAAACGAAGTGATCGAGTATGTCCGTTCCATTGTGACCTCCTGTAGCCTAAACGACTCGAACGATTTTGAAGAGTGAGGTGTCGTTAGATTCGTCTTGGTTGTGGGAGTGACATAGGCTATATTCTAATAAAATTAATGTGTATAAAAAATAACATTATGTTGACGACGATATCATTATGTCTTAGCTAATTCTATTATTTGGGCGTTTTCACTAAAAAGTGTATTCAATTAAGGACTGAAATTAAGGAACTTTAACTTCGTCAGTTTTGTGACGAAAATTAGCCATACATTGCGGCCGTCAATATATAGCAATTTTCGTCAAAAAACGAACAAAGTAAAAAGTTCATTAATTTCAGTCCTTAATTGGATACACTTTTTAGTGAAAACGCCCAGTTATTAGCTTCACAATCTTCTTAAACAAAGTGGAATAGATTCCCAGGTTTACACTATACCTACGCAGTAGTCTACTGCGCAGTTCGAGCGCGTTGATGTCTCTTGTACGTCGGCGCCTGCGCACGCTCTGACACAATCTGTCTCTTTCTTTGTCGTCATTATTACCCATTAGCGAAGTGTTATAAACACTGTTACCCTACTAATATTATAAATTCGAAACTTTGTACCAGTGTGTGTGTGTGTATGTGTTAGTTTGTTACTCCTTCACGATGCAACGGCTGGACGGATTTGGATGAAATTTGGAATGGAGATAGCTTATACACTGGATTAACACATAGGCTACTTTTATCCCGGAAATTTTTAAAGTTCCTGAGGGAATGACGATAATCGAAATCTACGCGAACGAAGTCGCGGGCAGAAGCTAATACTCGTAATGTATGTGGGCGACCAGCCGTAGGTCATATTACTCATATTGTGTACCTATCATACATAAATATTATTTCATTATTTAATATTAACGTAATAATAAATCTTCTAGTGTTTTTCACTGTAGTACCTACGTTTGGCTAACATATTGCAATCGCTCTAAGATTAACCGGAAGAGATCCCTTAAAGGGATAAGTTCGCCTTTGTACAGACCTATAGTGTGTCTGCCTATTTTATTGTTTGTTATTTTACGATAAGCAAATGGCCTATACCTATATTAAGAAGCCTGTATCTGTGGCTGTATTTTAATGTTAACATTAAAGTATTGCATGTCATTAAAGTATCGGTTATCTATGTGGTTGCATCTTAATGTACACATTAAAGTATCGGTGATCGATTGAAATACTAGTAGGTACATAAATACCTACACGTATTTTTACAATGTTCTGTTATTCAAAAACCACTCCAAGTAATTCCAGCTTTCTCACAATTCGTACTGACATTTAAATGTCAGATCATAATATTTTGGCTTTGACATTTGGTTGAATATCACATTCAAAAAAATGAGAGCCAACTAAGACAGATTTTATCTTTTTTGACAAAAAAATAATACAATATTTATGATATTAAGTAGGTAGGTAGGTACGAGTAACGACGAGTATATCAACCAAAGCTGATAGTAACAACAGCAAGTTCTTTAGTGATTCAACCACGAGTAACATCTTAATTGTATATCTAACGTCTTGTCATGCTCGTGTGGATCAACACGCTTATGAGCACAATCACAATCTTGTTAAAAGCGACCAATATTTCTTTCAGTTCACATTTTAGAACAAAAGACTGTTCAAAATTTATTCAAATATTAAAAGAACAGTTAATTTGATTTTAGGAGTCACAGACGCCAGTTGTTCGCCACAAAAAACTGACGGACGGAAGATTCTTGTCTCGGAACTGAACGCCTCATCACCGTTACGAAGCGTTCAACTGTGACCGCTGAAGCACTGGGCATACGCGTCTGCGCAGCGGACCACTACCAGATTATAAGAAAATAAATACAGCTTCTGCCCGCGACTTTGTATGCGTAGAATTATTTATAATTTACACCAACTCTGTCGACCGTGTCACAGGAAAATTACATATTTATCCAGCCTAAACATATAATAGTACATTATTGCCTAGTCATGGAAGTAGGCAATTGCGGGCCGAGTATTGGTTTAAACGGACGAGCTCGCGAGTCCGTTTAAAAATACGAAGCCCGCAATTGCTGTTCCTGCCGAGGCAAATATAGTGCTTTTCACAAAAATAGCAAGACAATTTTTGTGTTGGAGTAAAATCTTCATCGCTTGAACTCATTTTTTGAATTGCATACAAACAAACTTCATGTGAAAAAACTATCACTCTTTACCGCCTTTTTGTTTATGACAAGGAGAAACGCAAGTTTTGTTTTAAAAAAAACATAAGCTATTCCAGACACAGATAAAAAAGTTATGTTTCGAATAAAATTTGGATGTATAGACTTGTGCCCTGATTTTATAATGGCCTTTTTCACTTTTAAAAAAGTTACAAGCTAGATAGTAATGGAATTTGTATGCAACATTGCGGGCTTGTGTAGCGAGCACGCAATATTTTTTTTTTTATTTGAGTACTCTCAGTAAACTATGTACTTCGCGTCTCAATATGTAGATAGTCAACATTTCCGGACATTTTTGAGAAAAACATATGTCCCGTGTGGTTTCGGGGTTAGAATAGTGCCATTCCATGTCTTCCCGTGGATGTCGTAAGAGGCTACTCAGGGAATAAAGGCTTGTAGTACCTACTGTTAAGGCTCAGTTTCATTTGTCGCATGTTTTTTTGTGATACATTGCATGGTTCGATAATGTTTAGTGGTGTTAGGACCTTAGGGCCCTGCAAAGATGCACTACGCTAACTAACGTTTCTATTAGATTCGTTTTTAAATCAATCGCGTCACTGGTAGACCACGTGACTTTTCGTATCACGTCATCTTCCAGTGACGCGATTGGTTTAAAAACGAATCGAATAGAAACGTTAGTTAGCGTAGTGCATCTTTGCAGGGCCCTCTTGTGCGGTCCGTCCGGATCGCTACCACCATCTATTCATTAACCCACCGCCAAGCAGCAGTGTTCGCATTGCCGTGTTCCGGTGTGGGGATAAGACAACCGGTGAAATTACTAGCATAGAGACATTCTACCTTGGTCCTCAAGGTTAGAAATGCATTTGCAGTCGTAAAGTATCACTATACTTTGACGACGCGTTGGCCTAGTTGGTAGTTACCCTGCCTACGAAGCTAGCGGTCCTGGGTTCAAATCCCAGCATAGCATAGAGGCATTTCATCTTAGTCTTCAGGGTTGGCAACGCATTTGAAGTCTTAGGATTGCAGTTTTGAGATTGTAGTCTTGTGATTTCAAATCTCTATGGGTCTCAGATCCCACTTACCATCTGGTAGCCTTTGTTCTCGCGTGCCTTCTCCATGCCATAAAAAAAACCAGCACGTCAATGGATTGCTACAAGCATGCAGGCTAAATCCTAATGAAACTGCGCGTTTAGGCGATGGGCTTGCAACCTGTCACTAATACTCTGGTAAACATCTTAGCATAATTGTGCAAAATGTGGTTAGGTACAGAATTATCAACAATTTTTTGTGATTTTTTTCATATTTTTGGACATAAGTACGGTTTAAAAGATAAGGGAAGGATCACAATTTATGCAACTTCCAGAGCAATTATTTAAAAAAGCAACTAATCAAAAAACTGCTTAGAAAGTGTTTTTAAAATAAATGTCAAAATATTTAATGTACTTAGAATTCTTAGAAAGTACCGTCAATTTGAACAAGATGAAAATCTAATATTTCCATTTATGCTTACAATGGGTTACCGCTAAGGTGCTTCGTTTACCCGAAAATATTTTTTAAATATTCTGAAACCTTTTTTCTCCCCTGGATTGTTATAAAACTAACCTAACCTATTTAAACATTTAGAAAACTTGGGTTCAGAGAAAAATGCACTTTCGGACAATTAAAATTTCGGACAAACGAAACAACGGACAAAAGCTTTTCGAAACATCGATAGGTTACCCTAACAATGTTAACGGGAATCAAACCTGGGACCACTAGCTTTGTACGCGTCACTATAGCAACTAGGCTAAATATGTCGTCAGTAAACAAACATATCGTTGGTGATACTGCAATACCGCGAAACGAACAAATTAAATAATGAATGAATGAATGAATGATATTTATTTTCCAAAGTAAGTCACATACATTGCGTGTTATGTCAAAAGTACAAGAAATTACATTGGAATCGTCAAAAATATACACAAACTTATAATCAAAAATAGAAATGAAGTCAGGATAACAATAAAAATACAAAACTAAGGAGCTATCACCGTTAAGGATCGTCTTAAAAATAGCATGCAACCAAATTAGCAATTTTTTTTTAAATATTTAACATAATAAGTCAAAATAAGTCATAATAAGTCAAATAAGGTCCAAGCTAGACCTTAGCAAGTAAGTCGGTAAGGTAAGTTTTGCAACTTATAGAGTTCCTTAGTTACGAGGTATTGTAGTATCACCGACGATATTCGAAACTCACAAAGCACGTATGGTAGCGGTCAGTCGCTCCTACGAGTACCGTTCCCGGAAGACGGTAGGAAGCAGCGATAACAGCTGTAATACTCGTAATGAGCAGGCATCGATCCGCATCGATCGCGACACGGAGGCGCGCGCGCCGGTGCGGAACGTTCCTGTGATATCGGTGAATCAGTTGAAGGTTGCGGGGTGTGAGAGTAGTTTACTAACAACGATTTTAAACTTAAAATTGTTGAGTAAACTAAAAGTTTTAATTCCTGCATGCAGCATGCTGTTTGGCCGAAATTGTTTTGGCCGAATGTATCATTTCCCAAAAAGTTATTTGTAATATTTTCAGGTCGCTACTACCATCTTTTCCATACCGCCAAGCATCAGTGTTCACATTGTGTTCCGGAGTGGCATAACATTTTAGTCCTCAGGGTTACCAAGGGTGCGGTCTTAGGATTGCATTCTCAAGACTTGTCTATGTGTCACAGATCCCACTTATCATGAGGTGGCCTATTATGATCGTTTGCCTTCTCCGTGACATAAAGAAAGTAAACAAAGTAAACGACTTCCGTCGTCGTTACGAAAAATACATTTGTAAAATGTAGGTCAGCAAGCCTCTTCTTAAATAGTTTCCAAATGACAATACACTGTAAAAATAAAAACTCAACGAAGCCCGACGTGGGCATATTTTAGTACTCCGTATAAATTAGCATTGCGTCAGCTGACAAGTGCGGCTGAAGGCCCACGCGCAACGTATTTGCGCAGCCGCGAAGACGCATGCGCGACTTGTTATCACCCACGTTGTATGTATAGGAAGCATTTGCATAAACTATATAATTTTACAGCAGTGTTTTCCGGATTAGTTTGAAGGCTGGTAGGAGCGGAGCGGCTGCGGGCGTCCGGGCGGTAGTGTGGCGGTAGCGTGTCGGTAGCGGGGCAGTAGCGAGGCGGTAGCGTGTCGGTAGCGTGGCGGTAGTGGGGCGTTAGAAGAACGTTAGCGGGGGGGTACCTAGCGGGGTGGTAGTGGGTCGATGCGAAACGCTAGCGCACTACTTGTCCCTATTATTATTTTTCTAAATGTGCCGAGGATTTGATTGGTACTGTGAAAGTTCTTATTTAGTCATTAATACATATTTATCATAACTTCCCTACAATATTTTCAGAAACGATAAGCAAATGGCCTATAAAAAAAACATGTTATCTGTGGTTGTATTTTAATGTCAATATTAAAGTATTGCATTTCATTAAAGTATTGGTCACCGATACTTTAATGTAAACATTAAGACACAGGACGATCGTATATAACTTATGATATGCATGTATATATAAAGTTATGTATGCGAATGTACACATAATTAGGCATTATGTACCAGTCACATAAATTATTATTTTGGACCTGCACTTAATTAAGTTTTTAATGGCATGAAGAAGGTAATCAAGCACGAAAGCCAAATGTTTGTAAACGTGATCTGAAACCCATAGACCTTTGTAATCTGAAGACTAAAATCTCAAGACTGCAAATGCGTTGCCAAACCTCAGGACTAACATACTTATTCTAGTAATTTCACCGGTTGTCTTATCCCTACACCAGAACACAACAACGCAAACACTGATGTTTGACGGCAGGTTAAATGGTAAGATGGTGGTAGCAAACTGGACGGACCCTGCACCACGACCCTTCCACTACTAAATCCCTTCACTTTTCTTTCCTTTTCTTCATTATGTAAAGAGTAGGTTCATAAGACTTACGTGAGGGCGTCTCCAGACAACACCAGCGGCGAGGCGGCGCGCCCCCAGAGAGCGCCAGGAGGGGGGAAACTCCGGGTCCTCCCAGAGCTCACCAGCCCCCGACCCGCTCCAGTACCTGCTACAGAAATTAAACATTCATTGACTTTTAAGACATGGTACCGAAAGACCACGAGAAGTATGCGGAGCTGACTTCCAACTTCCACGAGTTGGAGAGGCACAGAAAGATGAAGAAGACATGGTACCGGAATATCAGGGAGTGGACTGGTATCTAAACTGGCCCTCTATTTCTACTTGGCATAACTATAATGCCATTGGCATGTTATCGTATATCAACGTAACGATATAGCTCTTATTTACATGACATTAATGGCGACAGAGTTAGATTTAAAAAAAATGAGAGCCAACCAACAGAGATTCTCTCTTAGTTGACAAAAAATAGTAAGATATTAGTTAGCCAAAGCTGATAGTAACAACACCAAGTACTTTAGTGATTCAAGTAACACTTATGGCCGAATCCTATATTCACACCGCGGATAGATAGGCTTACTTCGGATTAAGATTTGACATATTTAGTATGGGCAAATGTCAAATTTAAACCCGAAGTAGCCTTGTCTATCCGCGGTTTGAATAACGGTATAGCTAACGTCTTATTAGGCTCGTATGGAATCGAGACGCTTATGCACAACAATCGATCTTGTAACCCTTTCTTTTCATTGTAGTAACATACCATAATCCTCATTAGGCCCACCATACAAATTTTGCCAATAGAATATGAAACTATCATGAATGCAATTGACTAATTTAATTATCAGTCATAACACGTTTTTTAATTCTATTTTATCTCCTTTGCAATGGATCTTTATTTTAAAGGCCGTATTATGTACAGTCACGAGATTTAATTTGGTACCCACCTTAGGTCCAGAGTCAATCTGTCATTCTACAACAATAAGGTTGAGTTTCGTAAAAGTTACAAATGACTTGACATCTCTAATGACATTGACGACTTCAAACATATTTTTCTTTAAATGGGTCCCAAATTAATGCTCATGACCGTACATTGTTTTGTATGCGGGACCTTACGAGGATATACACTAAAGATATCAGAATATATATTAATATTACAGATGTACCTGGAGAGGGTGGAATGGTCGTCACGCCGCACGCTTGCGCTGCCGTCTGCGGACAAAGGAAGCTGTTAGCGATGCTTACACGTGATGTATAAAGTAGAAACAAACAACTCAATGATAACATCTACAAGAATGTAAACATTTGCTGGTTATTCCTTTTTTGTAAAATAATTTCAGGATATGGAAACAAAATTTTAGGATAAGAAAGTACCTACACAGTTTACACCAAAAAATATAGTCAAAGATTTCGCAGGGGAATCAGGGAATGCGGTATTTGGTCTATTGCCATTTGACATGCATTGTGTCTTTCTTCCTTTCCCTTTCTTAGCCAAACCATGGCCTCTATTCTACTGGTTAAGAAACCTTATTTCCTTTGACGTGTATTGTCAACGTTGCATAGCTCTTACCGCTCCGGCGCTTAAAGTCAAAGTCTTGAAATTTCAAGTGCTTAAATTATATCCAGATGGGACGACGTCAAAGTCTTGAAACGTCCTTGTCATCTAATTTCAAGGTCTTACAACGTCAAGGTCTTATAACGTCAAGGTCGTACAACGTCAAAGTCTTACAACGTCAAGGTCTTACAACGTCTAGCTTACTACTCTGAAATTGTACGATGTAGGCAGCTTGACATTTTAAGACTTTGACTTTGAAAGATGATGGTGTTTTACTCCCTGGTCATTCTGAGGCTTTGACGTATTACTAGTACGACATTCTAAGATGTTGACGTTGTACTAACTGGTCATTCTGAAACTTTGACATATTACTACCCTGACATTCTACGATCTAGGCAACTTGACATTTCAAGACTAAGACTTTAAAAGATGATGGTGTTTTACTACATGGTCATTCTGAGACTTTGACATATTACTGGTACGACATTCTAAGATGTTGACGTTGTACTAACTGGTCATTCTGAGACTTTGACATATTACTACCCTGACATTCTACGATCTAGGCAGCTTGACATTTCAAGACTAAGACTTTAAAAGATGATGGTGTTTTACTACCTGGTCATTCTGAGACTTTGACATATTACTGGTACGACATTCTAAGATGTTGACGTTGTACTAACTGGTCATTCTGAAACTTTGACATATTACTGGTACGACATTCTAAGATGTTGACGTTGTACTAACTGGTCATTCTGAGACTTTGACATATTACTACCCTGTCATTCTATGATCTAGGCAGCTTGACATTTCAAGACTGACTTTAAACGCCGGAGCGGCTCTTACCTATTTACTTTACAGTTACGGCGGCCGAGTAAAAACAACACTGTAACAACAGGGTTTTACCCAGTAGAGTATTGTTCCAGAGCACAATAAATATTAATACAATGTTGTAGAAAACGGCTGAAAACAATACTGCTAAGACAATTCCAAATGTAGGCCCAGACGGATTGTCAAATCGCGAGCGAGTGCTAAGTGACGTAACCTCGGAGCAACCGACTGCGTTTCCGACCTCGACCTGTGATATAAGCTAGTGCACCGACCTTCGGCTGGTATACACCATATTTTAATAGCTAATAAATAAATGCAAACCACTACTTTCAGATCCGCGGGCCTGCGTCTATATCGCGTGTCAAATGTGGATAAAGCATCCGTCACTCTCGTACTTATTAACGTGTCAGAAGGTGACGGATGCCTTACCCACACTTTGTCACATATTAGGGCCCCTGATAACTCTTCAACGGCCAAACCGATTATCGTCAAAGTTACGTAAGAAGCATCCCGATTACAACAGCTTTCTTTAAAAAAAAACATTTATGTATCGGTCTATCCGTTGCGAAATACAATGCCAATAGACAAACAGATACACAGGGGAATTCTATCAAGTCCTAATTTTTGGCAACACGTACCGAAAATAGCAATAAAAGTGGTTGGTTACCTATCTTAAGTTCGAAAACCTTTTGTCCGCTGTTTCGTTTGTGCGAAAATGTTCATTTGTCCGAAAATCATTTTTCTGTGAAACCGATTAACTTTGATTGCTATAAAACTAACCTAACCTAACCTAACCTAACTTAGAGCTTCTGTAGTAAGTTAATAGGTTCAGAGAACGATGATTTTTGGACAACTGAAAATTTCGGACAAACGAAACAGCAGACAAAAGTTTTTCAAAACATTGATAGGAACAATGTTAATGGGAATCAAACCAGGGACCGCTAGCTAGCAACTATACTCGAAAATCTAATTTAAGACCAAAATCCTAACCTCAACCGGCCCACATTTCTTTTTTATTACTGCATTTTGGTTTAAATGTAGGTATTTGTATCATTAAAATTTACCCTAGTATTACTGGTTACATGAGTTCTCGTTCATATTTTTAAGAAATAATGTTAAAATAACAAAATAATAAGATGGGAACTGTCAGATTTTGATCTTTAATTAGATTTTCGAGTATAAGTAGGTTAAATGTGTCGTCATTATACCAACATGTCCATGAGCATAACGTAGCCTGTGTAGTAAAATTAGTGGTGGTAGGACCTTGTGCAGGGTCCGTCCGGATCGCTACCACCATCTTATCCATTAACCTACCGCCAAACATCATTCGCATTGTTGTGTTCCGGTGTGGGTATAACAACCGGTGAAATTACTAGCGTAGAGACATTCTACCTTGGTCCTCAAGGTTAGAAATGCATTTGCAGTCGTAAAGTATCACTTTACTTCAACGACACGATGGCCTAGTTGGTAGTGACCATGCTTACGAAGCTAGCGGTTCTGGGTTCAAATCCCGGTAAGGGGAGATATTGATGAGCACGAATATTTGTTCCCGAATCTTGGATATTTTCTATGTATTTAAGTATATATTTCTCTATACATAAGTATTATTTGTATTTAATACCTGGAAGACCGAGCGTCGCTCGGGTTGAAAACGAAATTTCCCGAAGATGATAACTTAACAGATCGATTTTTCCCGTAAACCCCTATATTTCAAATTTCATCGAAATCGTTGGAGCCGTTTCCGAGATTCAGATTATATATACATATACTATATACAAGAATTGCTCGTTTAAAGGTATTATATATCGTTGCCTGGTACCCATAATACAAGCCTAGAGCTTAGTTTGGGACTAGGTCAATTGATGTGGCATTGTCCCCTGATAATTATTTATTTTACTTGCTTGTTAATTATCAATTATTTTAGTTGCTTCTTTCATTCGTTATGTCATTTGTAATGTAAGATCAACATTTGGCATACATTTTTTTTATCAATATGTTTGATTTTGATCTCAGTCTCACCTGATGTATGTAACGTACTTCACATGGCCAAGTGAAGTTTAAGGATTGCAGTCTTGGGATTATAGTCTTGAGAATGTAAATATCTATGAGTCTCAGATCCCAGTTACGTTCAGGGGCGCCTTTTATAAAGCTACAAGTTACAATTTTACAGGTCTAAACAGGCAACACTGCTCAAATGGCTGGTCGCCATTGGTCGAGGTTGTGTCAAATGGAAACTTGTAACCTGTAAATTGTAATTTGTAGCTTTATAAAACAGGCCCTAGGTGGCTTGTGTGATATTTTGCTTGTGGTTCGCTAGAACTAAGGTAAACTATAAACATCAAACGACAAGCATGGCAACACTGACAATCACAATGAAAAAGTTTCTAAGTATGCTCACATTTTTATTGGGTGACTGTTCTGGATGCACTGTACATGATTATTTAACACTATTATTCAATGAACCATTTTTCCATGTCCAAATAAATAAATAATATTGATGAAAACAAAGGTCCGACGACGCCTTAAAAATGCAATACAATAAAACTAAAAGGTATACGTATATCCTCGTAAGGCCCAGTGTGCATGTACATATTCAAGGCAATTTAATTTGAACTGTGTTCCAATGGAAATAAGGTTAATTTTCCTATTTTCATAAACTGAAAATGACATTATCGAACAAACGTAACTGAACTTTATTGCCTTGATGGTAGACTCAAAGTCCCACTGACAAAAAACTCCTTGTTTGTAGTATGGTGGGCCTTACGAGGATATTATTATGTCATCATCATCATTCTCCTGCCACTATTCCAACTTATTTGGGGTCGGCGCAACATGTATTTTTCTTTCATACTCCTCTATAGTCATACTCATTTATTTATTGCATTATGTGTATACATCATCTTAAAAATATATTTAGTCTTAACATAAACCCTGCAAGGGCGCTGCAATCGAATCAAAGAAACTACGTTAGTGACTAATTCAATTCAAACATGTCATCATAATTACAACTAAATAACTATCTACAAAAAAAAAAAAAATATATAAATGCTGATTATTTTAAATCTATTAGTCTGCGTATATTATTATGTATACACCTCTTTATTGTAAAAATTGCATGCGTCGAGTTTTTACCTAGTTCATGTCTAGAAGTCGCACACAATAACTAAATGCATTAGTTACACAGAGATGGGCATCATTCCAATAAAAAATAATTCGTAATATTTTTATTCGCGAATAATTTATTTGTCGAATAATTTATTTGCGAATGATTTATTAGCAAAAAGTTTATCCACGAATGAATCATTCAACGACTTTTCGAATAACGAATAATTTATTAATTTACATAATAATTATTCGTGGCAATTCATTCAACGAATAAATTATTCGCGAATAAATTATTCGACGAATAATTTATTCGAATAAGAATAATCGTTCGAGAATTTCATTCGTTATTCGCGAATAATTTGGTTATTCTTATTCGTTATTCGTTATTCGAATAAATTTTGCCCATCTCTGAGTTACAACGCCAGACGTCGACAATGTCTTGTTGTCGTACGTTCATATATCTTGGTTCTCATGAGTTTTTATCGTAATTGAAAAGACCGGATGTAAGTCTAGCATGTCATAACATCGTAAAAGATATCTCTGAACTGTATCACATAGTAACACTGCCTACACTTGAATTATACTTTCTATTACGTTTACGGTTATTTTTTTATTATAGAGCCATTGAGGAGTTCCTATTGCCACCTTCCGTCTCCATCGTTATAGCCACGGACCTAAAAAAAATACGGACGTAACCTAGTCTAATCATGTAGTCATCGGTGAAGCACACAAAATGGCCGTCCGTTTACGAGTGTGCGTGCTTTGAGGGTTGCCATATAAATCGTCAATTTTCCTATTTTAAGGCCTTTTACCAACTGCAACTTTTTGCAGCGATGACAAATGCGTATTCGACAGCCGCAGCACTGTATCGCGACTAAACCTAGACGATTTGTGACTGTATCGCTGCAAAAACTTGGTAAAATTAACTCGTGTTATCATTTATGTACTACTTCAGCATTGGGTTCAATTGTGTCATGCAACCGTTTTAATTTAATTGAAATTGGGTTTTCTCATTTTGTAATGACAAAACCAATTTCAACTAAAAAATAATGGGAACTAGAGCTGAGAAAATTATATGACAATTTAAATTTCAACGGTTGCACGACAGAATAATATTTTTTTTACGTCCGTGGTTATAGCCAGTTCAACTCGATGGAATGGAAAAACCCTAACATCTTGGATCTTGGCTAGGCCTACAGGGCCTCTATTTTGAGCGGTAAGAACAATATCGTGTTTGACGTGTTATGATATTGTAACTCGGCCACTTTGTGAAGTAAAAAGGAGCTATCAAAACGTTGATAAGGGTAAACTCACCAGTGGTCAGCCAGATACCAATAGTTGATCTTATATGAGTGCGAAGAGTGGGAATACGGGTTGGTAGTCGATAAACTGTACACATTGAAAGGGATGAAATTTTAGATTATTTATAGGTAAAACAATTTTTTATTTATTTTGCCACTGGTTTTTTTTTACAGATTGTCAAACTTTTTAATAAAGTTTGGGTAGTAGGTACACTTACTTGCGACGGTGTAACTTTTGATCTAATAACCCAAAAAAGATAAAACAAAATGCATAGTATTGACATTAGTTAGGTTTATAATAATTGATAACAATATTAGACCAATTAAAAAAATAACTGAGTAACTGCTTTTTTGTGGAAAATTACTGCAAAAATATCATTTTGTTTTCATAAAAACACGATTGCAAAATTTTGCAGATATTTAACAATTTTTTTTAACGTTTTTAGATCTAAAATTAAAAGAGAAATAATAATAAGCAAAAAAATTGTGAAATACCTACAAAATTTTGAGAAAATCGTGTTTTTATGAAAACAAAATGTTATTTTTGCTGTAATTTATTATAAAAAATAAAAAAAAGAAAGTAGCTAAAAATTCTTTTTAAAAATTGTTTTATCGATAAATTAACCTAAAATTTCATCCCTTTCAATATCTACAGTTTATCGAGTACCACCCTGTATATCTTTCGTACTCTTCCCACTCATACAAAGTATAGGCAGAGGCCGACTACAGATCTCTGGGTGCTCACTGGTGATTTTAAATACGATCACAGGTCTAAGACGATATGGTTTTAACCACCTATAATCTTGGCCCAGCTTGATGGAATCACATTGTATTGTCATCGGAATTGCGTAAGTATGCCATATTTTCAAGTCAGTCCGATAAATAGTAGACTTAAAATTTGCTGATTAGAAGGTTTCAATACATTGTTTATTAGTTTGTCAGTTACAAGTGAACCTAATGTAACTGTGTTAATATTTAAAGATATTAACATTATTTCAAAACGCAAAATGGATACAATTTTCTCGACACGATAGTGAATTTTTTATAAAATTAAAACTGATGTTTAATCTCTTTAGGCGTACGCCATTATTCATTGGTTGCAATTTACATGTGGGTCGTCATAACACCAACGCTGCGCTGGCGCCTCAAAACGAATGTAATCACGGGCCATTATTATTATTCCGGAGTATTATTAATCACAGGGTATTATTTAATCACAGTCTCAATGTGCAATGCATCCCACGGTCATCATTAGGCCCTTTGAATCCACTATGTGAGAACTTAAGTAAGAGGATATTTAGGTGAGTGTATGGAAAAAATGAACTTGTACAGGTATTTTTTTATCCTCGATTAGATTTTAAGAAGATAGTATTTCCATACAAAATGCGAAATGTTTCTCTTCCCATAAACCTAGTCCGATTTTTGAATATGTTATGGGTATTATGAAAATCAAGTTCTGTACGTTTTTCTTAGTCTGTACGTTTTTGTTCGTTTCAAGTTCTGTACGTTTAAACCTAGTGTTTAATAATGACTACATCAACATATAACAAAACCGGGAAAATTGGACGTGATTTAGGGGATGACAAAACGTTATCGCCTGGAGCTAAATTTATATGAAACATTTTTGACAGCTTCGCCATTTAATTGTCGTTTCACAATCCTCTTAAGTGAATTAAGCAGTAATGAGTTCAAACTTGATGAGTATAGAGATTTTTAAATTTAACAGAAACGTCTGTTACGAAATTCTAAACTATATTAAAGCGAATAAAAATCGTCGGTGTTAGGCAGGATTCGACCCTACATCTCCTCTGGCTCTCCGGGCCGATGCAGGCGCATTACCACTTATGCCACCAAGACCCTACTTAAGATCCACGAAATTAGTAATCGCGTGCTTTTTCATACTCGGAGGGTATGCTGACGCCATCTATCGTTGTTTATTAACAAATCCTTCCTAAAACCGACGAAATTTTTTCGCTTTAATATAGTTTTGATGAGTCTAGGTTAGGTGCAGCGGAGATTCTGTTTCCAAATTCCGTCTTCATCATCAAAATATCTCTATCTATGTACCATTAACTGGCAGATTCACACTGCGGGACGTCAAAAAAAATACCTCTTCTGGCGCCGCCATTTTGCACAAATATGCACATCTGCCAGGGTACCAGCAGAAGCACTTCGTTCTGTCTCGCTCTGTACAAAAGCTGCAATTTAACTAACTGTGTATCCTTGTTTCACGTTCTCGCATTAGAAATAGTTAGCTCAGCGTCAAATCAGATTACCTGTCTAAATTCACGTCTAAACCGAACACTACGATATTGTATCGCGTTAAAATAAAAACGTATCGGAGCGGGAAATAGCCAATAAACCGCGCATTTTTTTCCCATTCCAGTAACTGGGGCTGATTCAAAACTAATAGCCAACAATTGATAAACAAACAAATAAACATGTGACTTAAAAAAAGCATATACAAACATAAGTAGTTTCAAGAACAAATTAAAAGAGCTAGCTTTGACACTACAAAAAGACGGTTGCATGGATCACTTTTTGCAATATGTGTGTGTTTTTTTTATGTTCAAATATTACGATTTTTCTTTATTTTTGTGTTTGCTGAATATTCAAAATCTTTATCTTGTCTAGGGGACACCGTTGATGTAGGAAAACATATCGAAACTTTTATGTGGTCGTCTCGCACCATCTTATATACACATAAGTATGTGTTTTTTTTTTTCTCTATCTCTCCCGTAAGATTCTTAATTGGCATGTTTTCCTGCTGAACTACGCATGTTATTTGATACTATATTTAATTTAATATTTATAGCTTTATATAATGCTAGACTAAGTAGTACCATTGTAATAAGAAATATGTTTAAAAAATGACTGACTGCTGAGTTTCTTGCGGCGTTTCTTCTCGGCAGTGGTCTTCTCTTGGGAAGCGCTGGTAGATTCTTGACGTGTAAAAGTGCCCGTGCGGCCTACTTGCTGAATAAATTTCTTTTATCTTTATCTTATCTTTTATTTCGTTTTCAGCTTCAACTTAGATTATATGTATAATTATGTAAGCAAATAAGAACGCGCTTAGAACGCTAGATCTCACTTTGTTGTTATGTTTAACATTTTAAATTTTATTATTGTTCATTAGGATTATTTTAATTATTTGTAGAATAACTTTTATGCAGTGGCTCTTTTTATTATTGATTTATTTCTTTTGTTGTTTTTGCCATCTATCTCATACGGGCCAAGTGAAAATCAGCGCTGCGGCTCCGTGCCACAGCACCACGCTGAGCTGGCACACCATTTCGGCTATTTTCTTTTGTGTTATTAATAGCCGAATAAATGATTATATTCTATTCTTTTCTATTATATTATTTTATTATTTCTCTAATGAATAACGAAACTAGTTCCAAGCTAACAACACGATAAAGTAATAGGTAGTCATCATCAAACTATATACCACTGCTAATATGTCATCAGATTACTACATCGGTCTACTTAGGCTGTATATTAGTAACGATGAGCACGAAGCTCTGCGCACGCGACGCATGAATAAACCATGCGCGCAAATTGACGCAATTAGTTGCGTAATTACCGCACGCTACTTACACCTGAGTGGCGTTTCCTTTAACTTATTCTATGGCTCTGTTTTGGTTTGTTTTCGCCCATACGTTTCGTACGACATTCGTATATACTCGCACCATAATGATATCGTTTTATGGCAGCCCTTAGTAACTTAGCAGTGGTAGGAAAAAGATCGAAGGCCGAAATAGTCAAATCAATAATATTGATTTTAACATTTATATGTATAAGCGAAAATATCTCGAGGTGAGTTTTAAATATGAATGTGGATGGCTAACCTTATAACTAAATGACAAGCAAGCTTTAAAAACTCGACTGCATTTTTTATATTGTCGTCGATATACCTACCTATGTTAATAATTGACATATTTTGCCATTGTTGTAATTTCAATTTTAACACTCTAGGTCTCCTATGTCAACCGGGATGGTGAAGGGATTCTAACGATACCACACACAACTAAATCGGCTCAGGCGTTTAAAAGTTACGGTGGAATAAAGAATCGTACATACATACATACATGAACCCTGAAAACATTACACTCCTTTTTTTTGGGCAATCGTGTAAAAAGAGATGAATGGAATGTGTGAAGAGCGATATATGAAAACAAGGAAGTGAATATTGAAATGACGTCTGATAGGGATGATGCTTGGAAGAAAAACACTGTGCTGACCATAAATAAATAAATAAATAAATAAATAAATAAATAAATAAATATCAGGGGACAATGTCACACCAATTGACCTAGCCCCAAACTAAACTCTATTCTTGTACTTTGTACAGTCGACTACAAAGAGATGAGATTTTTTTCACATCACACATCTTTTTGTTTTCGACTGTACTATGGGTTTAGACAACGATATAAATACTCAAATAGAGAAATATATACTAAAATACATATAAAACATCCATGACGCAGGAACAAATATTCGCGCTCATCACACAAATATCTGCTCTTACCGGGTTTTGTACCCAGGACCGCTAGCTTCGTAGGCAGGGTCACTACCAACTAGGCCAGCGCGTTGTCAACGAATGACTGGGAATAGGGCAAGATGTATGTATATGTATGTATGTTAACTCTTTATTGTACAAAAATATAGATATTACAACAAGATGATGATGATGATGGACGAAAATATCACAACACGTAAGTATTCATGCTATGAAAGCTTGCTTCTTGTTTTACTTTTTAATGGGGCCGATTGGCATTCAGCGATCTCTTATTTTATATATCTCTGAACCAATATTTTATAAACGTCAAATTCTATTCTCGTTAGACTAGAATCAGGCGGATCCAGTGGGGTTACCCATCCCTTGAACCATGATACAACCCAATGTCCCTCCCCCCCTCCCTGTTCCCCTGTACCGAATTCTGGATCTGCCTTTGATTAGAATCGAGTTTGACGTCTATAAATTTAGGTTTTACGTGCGGTTGCCGGGTTAGAATAGTGCCACTCCTTGTCTTACCGTGGATGTCGTGAGGCGACTAAGGGAATAAAGGCTTGTACTGGAGTTAGGCGATGGGTTTGCAACCTGTCACTAACACACTGATAAACATCTTAGCCTAATGGTGCAAAATGTGGTTACAGAATTATCAACAACTTTTAAGAGTTGTTGGTAATTTTGTAGCTCTGCCTACCCCACTTTGGGAATGAAGGCGTGAGTTTATGTATGTATGTAAGTAAATTTAGGTTTACATATTTTTTAGAGAACTGTTCCGATTTGGGCCTATGAGTGACTTTACATAATTTTGGAGGAAAGTGGCAAAAGTTGTCGTAACGACACAATAGCCGTATCTCACGAGCACTCTCGGTTTCGGCGCAGGATCGGCGCGCACGACTGTTTCGGCGACTTTCACTGCGATCGCCGACTGAGATATGGAAAATGGAGCACTCGCGTTCTCTTGTTTCGCTAACAGATAGCTGTTTACGTGAGAAAATTGAGGAGTTGTGAGATTGTTTTATGGAGAATTAAAATTAACTTTCCATTGAGCTGTGCGAAGAAACGAAGCGGTAAATTGAAAGGGCTGTTAATCCAATTTCATCTCACGAATCCCAGGTTTGATCTTCAGTAAGGACAAATGGTTGTGTAATGAATGACTTGAGCGTAAGTAAGAACTTAAGTTTTTTGTGTAGGTTTATTGGAATTCGTTCGATTTGGGTGGGTATTCCTTGATATTTATTTATTTGCACAAAGTCTGGACGAGCTTAGCCACTTTGCTCTTGGTAAATCAGAAGATAATCTTATATTATAATCATCCGTGGTAAGCACACGGCCATCTGACGGTAAGTTGGATCTGTGACCCATAGACATATGCATTTTCAAGACTGCAATCCTAAGACCGCAAATGCGTGGCCAACCCTGGAATGCCTCTATGCTAGTAATTTCACCGGTTGTCTTATCACCGAAACAAATCAGGTAGATAAGAAAAGATAAGATAGTGGTAGGGATCCGGGTGGACCCTGCAGGTCCTATCACCACTACGTAGTCCTTTACTAAGCTTTATCCTTCTACGGGTACTAGAAACTTCTTCGTATGGTGCCTCTCCGACTAGCGAAGTTTGGCAGTCAGCTCCACATACTCTCTATTCCTCACGAGGCGAAACAGTAGGGCAGCATTCGCAATTCCTGTCCTTTCTCTTATATTCCTGAGCCAAGATTTCTTCCTGCGACCCACGAATCTCTTTCCTTCAACTTTGCCCATCATTATCAATTGCAAGAGTTCGTATCGTTCGTGCCTGATATGTCCGAGGTAAGTAACCTTTTTTTTGTCCCATAGTTTACGTGGCTCACCTACGCGTCGCAAGACATCGTCGTTGGTTACTTTTTGAGTCCAGTTTATTTCAACATGCGTAGGCCCACAGCTCGAATGCTTCTACGCGTCTTTTTAGGCCTCCTTGATTGTCCAGGACTCCCAACCGTATAGAAGTATTGCCCATACATAGCACTCCAGAAGACGTGTGCGCAGAGTAATCTTAAAGGCATACCGTTAAAGGCATTCGTGGCGAACTGTAGAACTACTGTACGATGATAATGTCTGAGGTGTGTTGTGTACTTACTCGCCTGTCCATTGGTCTTGCTGTGCCCGTTGGTGAGGGGCGTGAGGGGCGGCGCGGGGGCGGGCGGCGCGGCGTGGCGCGTACGCATGAACTTCTTCATGGCGCGGGGGGGGCCGGCGCGGGCGCGCCTTGCAGGGGCTCCGACATCGCAAGCTGCTAAAGAGAGATGATACTGGTTAAAATTGTGCTCAGTTTTATTCGGACTTTATAATTTCAGAGAGTACCATGACATGGTTTTGAAATTCAGTTTAAAATGAGTGTCCGGGACAGAGCTATAGCAGTTATACGGCTGTATGTTTCTCTCGCCGTAAGCTGAACTGCATAAGTATGTTATGGTAACTCTTCGGAACCTTCTCACCTTCTATCCGTAAATTAAAACGAGAATACATTTGTATGGTGACGAGGACGTGCTTATCACTACCTATACATAGGTATAGTAAAACAAAATCCCCGCCGCGTCTGGTCTTTATGTCTGTATCTTCGCGATGATCTCAAATACAACTGAGGGCTCAGACAAGATGCACTACGCTAACTAACGTTTCTATTCGATTCGTTTTTAAACCAATCGCGTCACTGGTAGACCACGTGACTTTTCGTATCACGTCATCTTCCAGTGACGCGATTGGTTTAAAAACGAATCGAATAGAAACGTTAGTTAGCGTAGTGCATCTTGTCTGAGCCCTCTGAACGGATTTTCATGCGTTTTTTTTCCAACAGTTAGAAAATATTCACGGAAGGTTTTTATTACATTCTGGTTTTTGTATGGGTTTTGCAGAAAACTCACATAAACCGAAGCGAAGCGAGGCCTGGTCGCTAAGTATCTTATCTATCATATCTATCTCTCCGAGTGATTTAAGTGTCGCATTCATCGACCCATTATTTTATTTCCTCTATTTGGTGGACAATTTTGCATGTGTTTCATGTTACGCAGCAGTACCTAATCCCTAATCTACCCTAACCTAATTTTTCGATATCGAACTGATACGGTAAGTATTTGTTTGTCCTACTTTCCCGTCTAAATTGATCAATAGATTAGCTTTAGGATTTTTTTCCCGACGAATTGAGAGCTTCCTCTGTTTTAGAAGTCGGTTCAAAATTAAATTTTACCTTGTCTTTTTACCCAACTGCCGAAGAAGGAGAATAATGGTTTTGACCTGTATGTATGTAGGTATGTATGTTTAAATGTATGGTGCTTCGTTCCGTCGAATCGTCTTAACTCCAATGAGTATCACTATGAGTAGGTATTCTGAATTTTCTGAATTGACAAAAATTCAACATGGCGGATTTTAAAATATACATATAAATCGTTTTTAACATGTAGGTAGGCTACAATATCAATCACGCAATCAGATTTTTAAAGTTCGCTTTTCGTTATGTTTAATTTAACGGTAGTTTTAACTATTTGACCTCCCTAACTTTGTAAAGTGCATACGTTTAGTGTAATGGTGCATCGGATTCCTTCACATAGCATAATGGGCCCACCACGTGACATGCATTGCAACGAGACGCGCGTGCGGGACAAGCGAGACCGATAAACCATCTTATGTTGAACCCTGGATATTTAGGAATTATATGAGATAAGAGATGGAATATACTGGTTATGTTGGCCTACTTGATTCGATTTTGGATTATTACTTTATCAAAGTTGAAATAAACTGGTAAGTTTTGATTAAAGGCTGCGTATTAAAATACTTAATAAGTATCTACAGGTATTTTGATAAGTAATACTGTTATGTTATGTCTCTTTCTTTCTTTTCAACTCTTTGCACAGCAAGAGTAGGAAAAAACTTAGCCACAAAAAACAATCAGGAACAGAAAAGTTTAGGCGATAGGTAAGTATTAAAGATTCTTTGTCCCTTTCACCTCAAGTTTAAGCTTTAGTACCAATTTCACAAAACGATGAATCAAAATCAAAAATCAAAATCAAAATATTTATTCAGTAAATTGGCCACATACAGGCTCTTTTACACGTCGGTAATATACAGTGAATCTACTAGCGCTTCGGACAAGACCATCATTGCGGAGACGAAGCGCCGCAAGAAACTCCAGCAGAAGGTCATTTTTTCAAACATAAAATACAATAATACTTAAAAGTAAGTTACATTACAAGGTAATAAAGCAACAAATATAAATTATTAGAACTATCACATATAAAAAAAAATACAAATTCAAAATTAAAAACATTACAAATAAATGTAAAAATTAACAATGTTTAAATGTGATGTTAAATTTAATCAATGTTAATCGACTGTTAGTTATACATTTTGACAGCTGTTAACGCTTTAATCCTCTGTTAAGTGGCATCGTTTGGTGAAATTGGTACAATCATCCATAAGATTTCGTTTTGATTTTCGATTCGATTTATTTCTTATCCGTACGAAATAGGGATAAAAAAATATATCTTGTGATATTATTTTTAATAAAATTTATTTTAAATTTTAATAAATTATAGTTATAATTCCATGTCATAATCATCTCGTTATCTTTCTAAAAACTCAGGTCCTAGCCAAGATGCATTAAGCAAAATACACACCGTAGCTTCCTGTTTATCCTAGACTAATCACCAGCTGGCCTTAGAATAAGTTGTTTTAATAGCATAATGGCATAGGTACAGTGATTTGTAGGGTTTTCTTAAGTTCTTTATTACAATAATCTCTTTTCGGGGTCCGCCACTATGTCTATCTTCACCACTTGGTTTCATACAGCAACGAAAATTGGCCGAAGCTATTAAGAAACTGGAAATCCTACCTGTACCATACAAAGAAATTGGTCACTGGAATATGACCCTATTGTGAATATCATAGAGTAAATTTTCTAATTCGATTGTTAGTCATAAAAACAAAGGAAAATCTATTTTATTTCCTTTGCAATGGATCTTTATTCCAATGGCTGTATTATTAACATTTTTGTACGCGGGGCCAAACGAGGCTAGACCATTGAAATAAAAAAAATGTTCCACACGCAGACAGTATTCATTTTAATCCCTGCTTCCTAAAAAACTGTTTTGGTTCTGTTTTCTCACTGTATTTAGTCAGCTATTTTAAATACAATGTTGGGCTTTTTCATAAAAAACAATGATACATTCGGTATCCTGACTTTTTACCAAATCATCATTTGACATCTATACTTACCATTTTACAAACTTTCATTTCGCAAAAATGTCATTGTGCTTAAACCATTACATATTACATAGGTTACATGGGCTTAGTAAATAAGTTAGGTTAGGTTAGATTAATGAATATAACAAAATAAAAAAATATGTGGCGGGAACTCTTCGTCTTTGCGAATTGAAAGTTTGTAAAATTATATAGTTTGTAAAATTATGATTTGGTAAAACTGAAACATTAGTGAACCGATAAATTCATTGGAATTAAAAATAATTAAATGAAATAGTAGGTAGGCACGTAAGTAATTCTAGTGCGGAATTGGAAATGATCAGCATCTCAAGTTTCAAGCATTGCGTCATTCGGCCAACTAACATGGTCTACTCAAGTTTAACTTAGGTGCCGTCTGTCTGTTTAGCAAACGAAATATCTTATTTCACATTCCATTAGTCTATAAACTTCTGTTACGTTGTCCATTGTGTTTTATTTTTGCATAGAGAAGGCAAACGAGTGTACTAGTTCTTTTTTTATAATGATCCGTGTGACAGCAGTATTTCGTAATTTTATGGTGGCCATACACCATCCTTCCTGTCGTCCAATCGGCTTAACGCTACCTATTGGATCAGTTAGAACTGACCGTGTGTGGGAGTGGATTGACATGACGGTTATACTTGACGGCACAATCGAATTTCGATTCTTTCGGCTTGATCATGGCGATTGGATCATGCCGATTGGGCCGTGTATGGCGGTCGGCAATCGTCAGTTCAGTCACATCAAGATTTTTGTCGGTGATAGACGTCGTCGTGCGCGCGTTTCTTCATTCATTCTTATATTTTTAACCGACTTCAAAAAAAGGAGGAGGTTCTCAATTCGTCTGTTTTTTTTTTTAATGTTTGTTACCTCAGAACTTTCGACTGGGTGAACCGATTTTGAAGATTCTTTTTTTATTTGAAAGCTGGTGCTTCCAGATTGGTCCCATTTTTTTACAATAATCTTTTGGCGTAATCCTCAATTCTTTAAATAAATTTGTATGAGTGAACTGTTTTCTTTTCATTAACCACTGCTAGCAACGCTCTGCTCGAACTTTTCTTTTTTTTTGTTTAATTTTCACGAGTAAAATGCCCAAAACGGCTAAAACATCGTCGTCTGTCACCGGTGACGCCATGGCTTCAACTGAACGTCGCTGCCGATTGGGCAATTTAAACTGATCGTGTGTGATGTATATAGACGAACTGCAAATTGGATCAAACCTGCAGCGTCATGTCGATTGGACGATAGGAAGGATGGTGTATGGTCACCATAAAACACTCACACTTACGATAATTTTAAGCACCAGTGTTCGTCTTACTGTGTTCCAGTGTGGGTATAAGACAACCGGTGAAATTACTAGCACAGAGGCATTCCATCTTAGTCCTCAGGTCTGGCAACGCATTTGCGGTCTTACGATTGCAGTCTTGAGATTGTAGTCTTGAGAATGCAAATGTCTATGGGTCACAGTTCCCACTTAGGTATCATCAAGTGGTCTGTGTGCTCATTCGCCTTCTTCATACCATAAAAAAACTAACTATACTCGCATAGCAAGCAATGTATGTAAAAAGAGGTGAATAAACTGATTAATCATTTCAATTACTAAACGTAGTCGTCGCAGTGTAGCAGAGTAGGTAGAAATAATTTCTGAAAAGTCATAGAAACATGTGTACTCTATTATAATTTTAATAAATGGCTTTCACTCCAGGCGAGGCATTTATTATGTTCGCCTTTGGGTGAATCAACTTTTAAGGTACTCCGTATTTTTAAACATGTTTCACAGAGAATACTTATGTTTTTAGAAAAACTATATACTTATTTGCTAATGACATGGCTTACACGTTTATTAAATCGGGCAAATAGGCTAACATTTGAATGTGTTTGATAAAAAAAACGATAAATGGTAACGCAGGGGCGATGTTGTCCCTAGGTTTTGTATGAAAAATGTGCAATTTACGCCGAGTTACCAGGTTCCTTCGAAGATTAATAGTAGATTGTTCAACAAGAGACTAAAACAAGCCATAATGACACGAGATTTTTATATTTATATTAGCATGTCCTCTACAAACATAAAGTAAAAGCATATCGCCTTTTACATGTTATCGTAATGTAATATACTCGTACCGTAAAATGGAGTGAATGGAGATTCGTGGGGTGAATAGAAATACAATCTGATATAAGCCATAACTTGTTACTAACAAGAACAATTATTACATTGACAAGTCTTTTGGAAAATTACGTTAAAATCTCAGTCTCATAGTTAGAAGAATATGCTTTATATTAGGCTGTATTTCTATTCACCCCGCGAATCTCTATTCACCCCATTTTACGGTACGTTAGCTCTTAATTTGACAGTAATGGCTGCAGAGTTTAAAAGAATACTACTGTATACTGTTATAACTTTATACTGACATGTAATGTATATATTACCAATAAATAATTTGAATTTGAATTTGAATTTTGAATACGATAACGTCAAAGGCGATATGGATTTATCTAAATACATACCTAGTTGAATATATGCCCTGGGTTCTCCTATGGAAGCCCTAATCGTCCTAATGCATCGTTTGTCCGAATTTTCGTTTATCCTAATGCCATTTCCGCTTAAATTTTAAAACTTTTTAGTGTTGTTATAATACAACCCTAACCTAACCGAACCCAAGATATAAATGGAAAACTTAAAAAGTTGCCGGACTCATCTGAAAACCAGTTTAGGGCAAATGAAAATTCGGACAAACGATGTGTTAGGACAAACGTTGTTAGGGATTGTGAGGGACACCCATGCCCTGTTATATAAGTTAGGCATACATACATACAATTACATACACACAAACCTTCACGCCTATCTCCCAATGGGGTAGGCAGAACGCAGAACTATGGAACGCCAGTTGCAACGGTCTAACATACAACTCGCTTCCTCTATATTCATCAACCTCTTCATGCACTTAATTAGGTCGGTGTCGGGTGCTTTTGATTTGACCCTTATTGAGTATACCTTGAATCTGATCACTGTATGCGCTCACTCTCGCTCGCCATGCCTCTTTCGTAACTCTTATTTCATCCATCATTTCTAAATGACCAAACCATCTTAGATATTTGTCCCTACATCCTCTTTCAATCCACATCGTTCTCGGATCTCACTATTCCTAACTCTATCCATCATCCTTACTCCACACATACTTCTCAGAGCTATTATTTCAACAGTATTCACTTAACTGTATTTCGTCAATCTCGAGTTATTTATAGACACTCTCATGGACTTATTACTCTTATTAGAGAAATAAGTCCATGCATATCACACGTGAGGACAATTGTTCGGTAATAGAGTATTTTTAACCGACTTCAAAAAAGGAGGAGGTTATACGTTCCACTGTATGTATTTTTTTTTTTATGTATGTTCACCGATTACTCCGTCAATTGTCGCCAGATTTCAATTTTTTTTTTTGGTTTGATAGAGTATACTTCCTAGGTGGTCTCATTGTCACCAAACCTGTATCTGATGAGGGGATCAGTGAGGAATTGAGGGAACTCCTCAAATATTGTAGGCAAACATATAGCGATTTTAGTATTTTTAGTAACAAGTCCAGCATTTGCATTCAAAAAGTATCATTTGGTGTAGTGGAACTGATGATGAAGACCACAGATGGCCACCGGAACTCCTCAATGGTACCGATTTCAAGGGTGGCGATAAGATATCTCGATTAAGATAGTTGAGCGACTATCTACCACTAATAAAATTTACTTGTTGAAATATGACTATGACTTTCCCGCGGCGTTGCTTGCGGCGCGCTTGATATAAGTTAAAGTTTCATTTCAACTAAGAAGTGGGACTACGTAACAGCGTATTATGATCACTAAAAAGTATAAAATAAAATAAATGTTTTAAAAAACAAAAAACCGCCTTCAAAAACGCAAAAAATAACTTCTTTAAAATTGTAGGCACCTAATAGGTTAGTCCAACTGAAGTCGGCGACCACAACATTTTCAACAAAAAGCCGACATCAGATGGACTAACCTATTAGGTGCCTACAATTTTAAAGAAGTTATTTTTTGCGTTTTTGAAGGCGGTTTTTTGTTTTTTAATCTCTTGTGGACTATACAGAATCGCATGGGGTTAGCTTCACGCGCTTCTGTCAAGTCACATGTGTACCTAATACGTATTTCCCGACTCGATATATTGTTTTGTCATTAATGAGATGGCCAGTATATAGAAAACAAACATGTATTTAATTGGAATGGAATCGGAAAGACCACCGCTGCAGCTGTTAAATATAAAAGCTTCACGAAATCTCATTATATATTTAACTGAGATAAGGGTAGGATTTTCTTAAGTTGTTGTGTGCCTACGAATAGTGCACGTCAAAAACTTCACTTGCTAAATCCCATAGAACCCTGTCACAATGATAGCGTTAAGTCACGACAAATAAATTACTTACTTCAAAATGTATCATTTGTTTTCTGTAAAATGGTTCTATAGTGGCTGAATAATTATGTTGATGACCGTACCTAAGTTCTATAATTGGTTTCTACATTTGTCAACTATGCAGAAATCCATCCAGAATTTACCTAGTTATGGTAAGTGTTTTACAGTTTCTTCCCTTGATTTCGAAGAAGTGAATTTCTAAAGTACAGGTAGAATACACTGACCTGACATCCACCCTACCAACTAACCTTAGAGTACTCACCAAAATATCCAATTTTGACTAGGTATATCAATGTTTAATAATAATTATAAAACCAAATTATACTTTGATATCAAACTACCCTTCATTAAAAGGGGTGATAGATACGACGAGTTAGTACGCCGTACTTTCATGACATTTGGTCATTTTCACGAAAAAGTGTACACAATTAAGGACTGAAATTAAGGAACTTTAACTTTGACAGTTTTGTGACAAAAATGAGCTATACATTGCCAAAACTGACAAAGTTAAACTTCCTTAATTTCAGTCCTTAATTGTGTACACTTTTTCGCCCGTCTATCACCGCTTTAATCCATGTTTAAGTATTATTGATTGAAGGTTTTTTTTATAGCTCCGCGAAGCACACATAAACAAACACTGCGGAGATACAACTAGTATTAAAACTTTAATCACATGGTATAAAAATCACAACGTTAATTAACAATCGCAATTTACGCAGAACACTTCTTTCCATCAACCTAATTTAACATAACGGTCATATAACCGAGTAATGCCATCACACTCGTGCTTACTGTGTCTTGCCCTAGAACGTGCTCAGCGGCGCTCCGTCTCACTCACTCACTGCACACGCGTCCGCGCAGCTCAGCTGGCGCGCTTAAACTGAAGACGGAGGGCCGCGCAGTGGCTGAGAGATTGGGTTATCCATTATAATAGGGTTCCGTGGTTTATCTTTACTGACCATTTGAAAGAAAAGAAAGAAAGGAGAAAGAAAAACATTTTATTGATAACACACCTCCACCTCCACCTATCCTCGTGTGGTTGCCGAGTTAGAATAGTGCCACTCCATGTCTTCCCGTGGATGTCGTAAGAGACGACTAAGAGAATAAAGGCTTGTAGTACTGTTAGGCGATGGGCTTGCAACCTGTCACTAATACGCTGGTAAACATATTAGCCTAATTGTGCAAATTGTGGTTATAGAAAATTGTCAACAAGTTTTTAGAGATGTTTGTCATTCTGTAGCTCTGCCTACCCCACTCTGGGAACGAAGGCGTGAGATTATGTATGTGTGTACACCTCCACCAACATAATAACACAATTGGATGTGTTTTTTAAAGGTGTTAGGTATAGTCTGTGCCAATTGGAATTGGCAAAGATGTAAACACCAAACGAACCAATTTACCATTGTTACTCGATCATCTCGTACTTTTTAAGATCAAGTGAGGTCTTAGCAATGATTTTTACTTGATATTTACTTCCACATTAAGTTTAAGATTAAATAAATATTAATTAAAAAAAAACCGGGAACAATCTCACATAAATTGACCTAGTCCCAAACTAAGTTCAAGGCTTGTACTATGGGTACTAGAAAACTATATAAATACCTATATAGAGAACTATATACTTAAATACATAGAAACATCATGAAACTCGAACAAATATTCGCCCTCGTCACACAAATATCTGTCCTTACCGGGATTTGAACCCAGGACCGCTAGCTTCGCAGGCAGGGTCACTACCAACTAGGCCAGCGCTTCGTCAAATGCGTTACCTATTTCAAATAAAAACACGCTTGATGAATATTAGAGGTTATGTGTCAAACAGTACTTATTTGTTTACATCTTTGGCGATTTCAATTGACATAGACTGTATAAGTTTAACTTGTGTATCTGTCTGTGGCATCATAGTTAGCTCCGAAACTGATGGAAAATTAGATTTAAAAAAAACCATACTTAATAATGGTGACCCCTTCTTTCAGAGCTTTATATCTCCTTAACGGTCAAACCGATTTTGATGAAACCTAGCTAAGAACCACCGTTTAAAAAGCTGCTTTCAAATAAAAAAAACACATCCAAATCGGCTCACCCGTTTAAGAGATACGGTGCCACAGACAGACACACACACCCTCTTTTTGTTTGGTGGTTAAAAATTAACGTACTTAATACGATACGATACTTAAAATAGGAAATTAGTATTGGTCGGACCTTGTGCAGGGTCCATCCGGATCTCTACCACCATTTTATACCTGTAACCTATCGCCAAGCAACATTCGTATTGTTGTGTTCCGGTGTGGGGATAAGACAACCGAAATTACCGGCATAGAAGCATTCCATCTTAGTCCTCAGGGTTGGCAACGCATTTGCGGTCTTAAGATTGCAGTCTTTAGATTGTAGTCTTGAGAATATATGAGTCACAGATCCCACTTACCATCAGGGGCCTGTTTTATAAAGCTACAAATTACAATTTACAGGTTACAAGTTTCCATTTGACACAACATCGACCAATGACCACCAGCCATTTGCGCTTTACACACTTGTAGCTTTATAAAACGTGCCCCAGCCATTTGAGCAGTGTTGCCAGTTTAGACCTGTAAAATTGTTACTTGTATTATAAAACGAGCCCCAGGTGGCCTGTGTGCTCGTTCGTCTTCTTCATGTCTTAAAAAACTTAATAGTCAGGCGGTACAGAACCCTCGGTGCGAGAATCCGACTCGCACTTGACCGGTTTTTCTCGCCTACTACGTTAACCAACTTTTTTAAGTATAAGGCGATAACTTAGAAGTAAGAAGTAAATAGCTTTTTTAACCTCGAAGCAAAATAAATATTTATCATTTTCATAATGGTCAAGGGTGAATCGGCTCGTGCTTGTAGTGTCTATTTGGGAAGAGTAAATAATATCACGAGTCTTCTACAGATTAACCTCGTAAGGCCCACCATACTACAAACAGGGAGTTTTTTGTGAATGGGACTTTGAATCTACCATCAACGCAATAAAGTTCAATTACGTTTGTTCGATAAGGACATTTTCAGTTTATGAACATAGGAAAATAAACCTTATTCACATTGCAACACAGTTCAAATTAAATTGCCTTGATTATTGTACATTCTATTGCACCCTGGGCCTTACGATATTAACTTGCATTAGTATAGTTGAATACAAAGTACTTACTATCGACTTTGTCAAGTTATTGCATTGTAGTAAGGTTCAAAATTGGATAGATACCTACATCTTAATGTAGTCAACTGTATCACTCAACGATATAGGTACTTACTTACTTACTTACATATCTATCCGTTTCTGTCCCACTGCTTGGCAAAAGTTTCAGGCCTCTCCACAATAGGGAATAAAGGCCCAGCCACACCGGTTGCGTGACGTGCACGTGCACGTACGCGTTCGCTTTCCACTGCGTTGAATAGTATGAAATCTCATTACGACATGTCACTATATAACGCAGTGGAGAGCGAACGTCACGCAACCGGTGTGCTCGGCCTTAAGCATGGATTTTTTAAATACCGTAAAAGAAATCACCAAAAGTGAAATTAAAATTAAAATCAGCCAACAAAAACGGAAGATACAAACACTTTAAACTTCTAATTAGACAGCGATTAGACAGAGAGATACGCCGTGTGACGTCATGTAACACGTCGGCCATATAAACTCCATGTTAAATTCTGTTTTGCTAGAAAGATATGGAGACAAATCTTTGTTGGTTTATATCTTGCTTGTTTTTATAGCTACTAAAAAATGTTTTTTCTTCTCCACGATTGTTTAAAACGTCCTTTATCATCGTCATCATTATATCAGCTGAAGGACGTCCACTGCTGGATAAGCAATTGTCCTCTTGACCCCAAGTTACCTCTGCGTTGCGTGTTTACCATTTGCAACCATAAAAATACATTTGCCCCCATTACAGGTACAGTCGAGGACATTAATGTTTACACAGCCATCGCATCGAACATATACAGACTCTAGTTTCAGTGGCAGGCGTGTAGATGTTTTTGACGTCTTCGGATAAGTTCGCCTTTGTAGGTAAGTACTACTTTTATATCTGCAATTTTAGTATTTTATTATTGTTTTATTACATTGAAGTGTTTACATGGGTACTTATTATTTTATTGAAAAAAATAAGAATTACGAACGTATCATTTCATTAGGTACGCAGAATTTTCATTTCGTCGAAAGGCATTTCTCGCCGAGTAGGCAATTTTTTTTGGTAATCACAATTGTAACCTAACTTATGTAGGGTGATGGAACCAGTAATGTACAAGGCACCAATAATGGACACTTGACTCTTATTTTACAGAAGATAAGGGTTCTTCATTTGTTTTGCAACAACCAATTTTGGTCCGTATACAATTTGAATTAAGAGTGAAGTGTCCATTACTGGTGCCTGTCAGCTAAAAGCGTCCATCATTGGTGCCGTCACCCTAACTAATGTTTAAGATGGGAGCGCCAAAGTTCAACTAAAATTGCAACTCCTATTATCGGAACTCCGAAAATGAATTTTTTATACCGCTGGAACCGTAAACTTTTCAGAAGTTCTGAAATATTCAATGTGTAGATAAGACTAGGTTAGGTTAGGTTTGATTTATAAAAATCCTGAAAATGTAACAGTTGCTGAAATAAATACGTTAGGAGTTGCGATAATTAGGACTTATGAGTCGTTATGAGTAAAAATAATTAGGTGAGCCAATATGGACCCGTTTAAGATACATCGATTAAATGGTAGGTAAGCATTTATGACTAGGACTGTACCGAAGCAATTTCGGAAATAGGATTTTAAGTTTGCAATGTTGCAACAATTCAGGGAATCAGCTGAAGACCCCTGTTGTTAAATGTTGTAATGTTGGTAAACCTGTAGTTAATCGCTATGTTGGTACACCGCGGGTCCATACATTTATTGGAATGTATTCTAAGTGTTGAAGTTATACTATCTGTGGTCTTAAAAAAATAAAGTGCTTCTTCTCGCCGATGTCTTGCGCAACTGATATGCTTATTTCATTTTTAAAGCCCAAATACAACAAAACCCAGTCTCTAGCTTAAAATACCTGTTAAACAAAACCCATGCGTATTGCGTTGTAGGGGAAGATGGGGTGGCTTCGTACAAAGGGAGCATTCGTACAGTGGTCATATCTCGACTATCCAACATGCTGAAGCGGTTATATTTGTATGCGTGACTGCCGCTCATATGCATAGGCTACCCTCAAAAAGCGATGGCAGTGCGGCAGCAGATTTCGCCAGAAATAATTAATATGTGTTTTCGCGACCCGAAAGTAATTTTTGGTTCTCCTTTGAATGCGTCTGTCTCTAATAAGTTTTACTCGAATTAGTTTTTTTTTTATATAGTTTGTAACAATGGTTTTGGGATTATTTTAACAGTATTTTTTTTCGGATCGTTTTGGTTGGGGTAACTTCGTACAGTCAAAATGAATGTAATATTATACTGTACGAATGCACCCCATAAAAGTTAAAGAATAAACGTATTAAGAAACAAAAAACCGCCTTCAAAAACGCAAAAAATAACTTCTTTTAAAATTGTAGGTACCTCCGCACTATACTGATCATCTTCCAAAAGTGAAAACCGACAATTACGTTAAATTTAAATCCTATTTCAATGAGTGCTCTCAAAACAAGGGCATCTGGTACAGAACCATTGTAGACGAACCACCACGCGTACCTTGGTTTGCCTCACGAAACCTCAACAGAAAAGAATTAATTATTTGCTTCCGAACCCGAACTTACCACCTCCCACTTAACAAATTTAACTACCTTATGAAAAAAAGTGACGATCCAAACTGTACACAATGTGACAAAGAAGAGGACCTCCTCCACTTAGTTCTAGAGTGTAAAATCAACGAACAATCTAGGTTGGATCTCTTAAAAGAAACTGGGTGCTTTGCGGGGGATCTCCTCTTCTTCTTCCATCAAATCTTAGGCTCAGGGTTCACTATCGAACACAATGGTTCATTTTTAAGTTTCATTATGCACTCATTGAACCTACATACATACATAATCTCACGCCTTCGTTCCCAGAGTGGGGTAGGCAGCGCATTATACACTCATTGAACCTAAGATCTGAATATTATAAAAATACTCCTTAAGTATCAATCCCAATGTTTAAAGTAACACCTAAAGTTTAAGTTACATTGTTATTATTTTTAAGCCGACTTAATCATTAAGATGTATGGCTTATAAAATAAATGAGAATTAAAAAAAAAAGAAAAAAAACCTACCTACCTAATAGCTTAGTCTGTGGCTTAGTCCAACTGAAGTCGGCGACCACAATATTTTCAACAAAAAAGCCGACATCAGTTGGACTAACCTATTAGGTACCTACACTTTAGAAGAAGTTATTTTTTGCGTTTTTGAAGGCGGTTTTTTTAACAATAGAGTCGAATACGGAACCAAACGCGCCCTAATAGGCCTATACCTATTTAGATATTACTATCAGCCCAATGGAAACCTGACCCACCATAGAACGGGGTCACAATGACATTATAATAGTGGATTGTTCCACAAGAGACTAAATCAAGCCATAATAACAAGAGATATTTAGCCACGCGAGCGAGCGGGCGGGCGAGAGTGGCTATAGTTCGAGTGTCATTATGGTTGTTTAGTCTCGCGTTAAACACTCTACTTTTCACTTTGAATGCGAGGAAAAAAAACGACGTTCAGTGCCGTATTGGCCACGTAGCAAGAGTAGCAAATGCTACGGGCCCCGCGCATTGGGTGGCACCGCGCACCCACCTCTAACCTCTAAAATGCTTGTCTGGTAGAAATTCTCCTGTTTTAGTACTTACATCAGTATGCGTGTACTCATATCCATCAGGGTTGATGATAGGATGAATAATCCAGTCGATATTCCTCAGCAGAATAACCTAAAACAAACCCCCACTCAAAATAGGCGCATATACAAGTCGCCTTGTTGCGGAAAAGAGCCCGCCACAATCTGTAACCTAAAACAAACCGGATCTTTTTATAGAATTTGCTACGGACCCCTTGCCTGCTTAATCACGCACTATTGATAATAAGAAAGTTTGTTACGTTCCGCGGTTTTTTCTTTTATTTTTTTATTTTTTTGTGAAGTGCCGCTTTAAATGCTTGCATATTTAGCCAATAGGTTCAAACTTGACAACTATTTTAAAACTAATTGGACCATGCATAATAAAATGAATTCATCCTTAATATAATTAAATAGATTCATATTCGTAATCATTAATCGTGTTTCAAGAAATTAAATAGTTTTTTTTAATATTTTTGCACAGTTGTCATTTTGAGGTTATTTCCACTGCCTAAAAATGAGCCGTACACAATCACTGAAAATGGCGATAATCCTCCTTTCACAAACACCGTGATTGGCTGTTTAGAGGTTTCCAAAGTAAAAAAAAAAAAAAAACTTTAATCCCTAGAGATTAATAACGTCGGCCTAAATTGCAAACCTGCTAAATCCATTTTTAGGATTTAGCAGCTTTGCACTTTATTTCATCTATTTAGAATGCAAAACTGCTAAATCCTAAAAATGGATTTAGCAGGTTTGCAATTTAGGCCGACGATAAGGAGCTTTAGTCCCGATGTGCATAGACTAAAGTAACATTTTAAGAGCATGAGAAGTGAAAAACAATTTTTCTACTCGCGTACTATAAACCGCTAATATTGATATCGTTAATGGCACCACAATACCACCTATAGCGTAACCGAAACGTGAAAACTATCCTATAATGAGCGTTGCCATGGTAATAACAGTTCTATAATAATAATTATAGCATTGTTATTACCATGATTACCGACATTGCGGATATCAGTCTTGGCGTTTAGTGAACACTTGACGTCCTGTTTATTTGTATAACAAACCGTTAAAAATATTTTAATACCAATTTAAATTACGTATACCTACTAAAAACAAAATTAATTTTGAGACCAATTATGTGTTTAAAATTTCATTTTTATCAAATTACTAAAAATAGATGATTAATATCCATCGATTTGTTATTTGGTTACCATAATATGGTTACGTTCAATATGGATAGCAACAAAATGGCGTTTCATTTGATATTCCGACTTTTATGATAAATTGTCAGAACTGTTTTATTAACTATTAAAATTGGCATGAAATTTGTAAACATTATAACAATTACAATTCACAAACTATTAACGCCAATCGGATTAGGTAATGAAAATGAATTGGCTGACAAGTAAGTAATTTGTTAGCAGAAAAATCGAAGAAAGTATGCAAGAAAAGTTAGCGATTGTTTATTTTTGTCATTATCATTTTAAGGCCGTAGAAAAAGTTATGTGTGCAACGGTACATAATTAGCTCTTAAGGTACCTACTCGTGCCTGTAATTAGAGCGCTCGCAAGTTCGCGCTCGAACCTCGACACTCGTATCTTAAGAAGCTTCATTACGGACCAGTTAAACAAATAACTATTGTTTTACCCTTCTTACGACTTCACTCATAACCATTTAGTCATTGTGACTCAGTTCTAGTTGACAGAGTTCGATTGGAGTGATAGTTCTTATTCAGTGGTTACCGGCAATTTTTATGACTCGGATGGTTGCAAGAAAATATTAAAGTTGAAGATTACAGTTTTTCATTCTCTTAATACGGTGTCCTTAACGCGGGAAAGCACAAACATGTTTTCCCTAGCACATGGTAGTTTCACAGGTTTCACTAGATGGCGCCGCACGTCTGTTAGCTCGCGATGGCGTTGTGTTCTCCCAGATTGTGAGCCTGGAAGCGTTTAATTCGTCACACACTTACTTAATATCCATATATTTGGTATTTTTTGAACTCATCCTTGTGAACACGAGGATGACAATTATATTGTAATCAATCTAACTTTAACATTTATTTAACCAGTAAAATTATTCGCGTGGTTAGTGGTTACACTCCGTGTCTTAATGTTGATAATGTCGTAAGTGGCGATTAAGGGAATAAAGGCTTAGTACTGTTAGGCGATGGGCTTGCAACCTGTCGCTAATACGCTGGTAAACGTCTTAGTCTAATGGTGCAAAATGTGTTACTGAATTATCAACAAGTTTTTAGAGTTGTAGCCGTTGTAGGTAATTCTTTAGCTCTGCCTACTCCACTCTGGTCACGAAGGCGTGTGCACGGACCTAAAAAAAATACGGACTTAACGTTACACGAAAAAGGTGTGAAGTATGCAAGGTCTGTTATTTCGTTCCGTCATACACGATCTACCGTCTCACATTTTCACTAGGTCTTTAACCCGCCGCCATTACGCGTCGAGCCACGGAGTGACATTTAATTATACGTCGAAGAAAATGCCACATTGTGTTGTAAAAACGTGTAAAAAATACATTAGTAAATATAAAAAGCCACACGGTATCACTTATCACGTGTAAGTTATGATTATTCGTGTTATTTTTCATAAATATGAGTTTATTTACTTTGACGCAAATTACAAACAAAAATGACAATCAGTGTTGGCAGTTTTTTCACGGTTTTTTTTTCCTAAAAGTGGGGAAATCTGTAACGCCGTTTGTTATTGTACGGAGCCCTGCTTATGCGAGTCAGACTTGATTTTGATCAGTTTTTTACTCACTTTTAACTAAGTCACAAACAATCTAAGAAACTAAGAATGTACTCTCTATTCTCTCTATTCTCATTTAATAAGAAACTATAGAACATTTCAATCTCACCGCGAGCAACGCCGTGGGAAAGTCATAGTCATATATTTAAACCTAAATATGCTTCGTCCTAGTCGCTCAACTATCTTAATCGAAATATGTTGTCGCCACCCTTGAAATATATACCGTTTAGGAGTTCCGGTGGCCATCTATGGTCTTCATCATCAGTTCCACTTCACCAAATAGTGCTTTCCAAGAGCAAATACACGAGTTACAATGAAAAATATAAAAATCGCTATAGGTGTGCCTATAAATTCTGAAGAGATCCGTCGATTCCTCATTGACTCCATCATCAGATCTTCATTCTGATAAAAAATCGACCAAACGGGCTTTCAAATAAAAAAAGAATCATCAAAATCAATTCACCCAGTCGAAAGTTCTGAGGTAACAAACATTTAAAAAAAAACAGACGAATTGAGAACCTCCTCCTTTTTTTGAAGTCGGTTAATTATAATCACAAAACCAGGTCAGTAAGATATGCCTAAAAGGTGACTGAAACAGGTGAAATAGCTAAAAATCCAATGAATCCTGGGAAAAAACGAATAGTGTACGAAGCCACACCACGTTACTATGGGGTGCATTCGTACGTTTCACACTTTTTGGGAAAACCATTATATTTTGCCACAGTTGCTTTGTATCCAAATTGAAATACACAATTATTATAGCCAAATAAGTGGAAAATGAAGTAACATTCATCTCATTTAAAAATAGCGGTAGTTTATTTTTACAAGGCTTAGAGTAAAAAGTGTACGAAGCCACCCCATCTTCCCCTACCCAACATTGGCAGCCTCTCTTTACTGCTGTTACAAAACACCATGTAACACTGGTAATTACCATGGCAATTACCATTTACCACCAGCGTTACGCGGCCATTGTCATGCGCCATTTTGTCTGTTCACGGTCATCGACGCACGCGCAGCGTCCGAGACAACGCAACTTTTTTTGTGAGATGTCTTTATGAGGAAACGCGGTCTTGGACATGTATTTGAATAAGCTATTGCTATAGCGATCTCTGCGAACGTTCGGCGACCGATAGACCGTGAAAGACTGCAGCAAACTTACCTTTTCTCAAAAATGACCGGGAATGTTGACATTCCTATCTACATATTGAGACGCGAAGTACATAGTTTACTGACAGTTCTCAAATTTTTTAAAAAAAACATTGCGTGCTCGCTAAACAAGCCCGCAATGTTGCATACAAATCCCATTACTATCTAGCTTGTAACTTTTTAAAAAGTGCCATAATAAAATGAGGGCATAAGTCTTATACATCCAAATTTTACTCGAAGCATAACTTTTTTATTTGTGCCTGGAATAGCTTATATTTTTATTTAAAACAAAAATTGCGTTTCTCCTTTTCATAAACAAAAAGGCGGTAAGGAGTGATGGTTTTTTCACATGAAGTTTCTGTTTGTATGCAATTCAAAAAATGAGTTCAAGCGATGAAGATTTGAGTCCAACACAATTTTTTTCTTGCGATTTTTGAGAAAAGCTCTATATTTGCCTCGGCAGGAACAGCAATTGCGGGCTTCGTATTTTTAAACGGACTCGCAAGCTCGTCCGTTTAATCCAATACTCCACCCGCAATTACCTACTTCCATGCCTAGGCAATAATGTACTATTGTAGTTAGGTGGACATTTTCGAATCAAATCGGAGAAATACTAGAAAAGGACCGAGACTCAAATACCTACCCGAAACCGACGTGAATGCGTGACTCGATGTATATGAATGTGGAAGAAGCGAAAGAGATTTGTCAGGACCGTAGCAGGTGGAAAGAAGTGGTCTCTGCCTACCCCTCTGGGAAACAGGCGTGATTGAATGTATTTATGAATGTACGAGGGCTTTTCCGAAAATTAACTATATATCCATGATTCATCACTTGTCAGGATGTACGACACCTGCTGTGATCTGATAACATTCTCGTGAGTCACTGCGGTCGGCGGCCTGACAGGTCTAGCTTCGTCTTTGACAGACTCTCTTTCTCGATTAAATTCACGAAACCAAAAGGAAACGATGGCTAACGAAGGAGCAGATTCCTCAAAAGCTGCGTGTAAGTTTTCATGAGATTGTATATAATGTCCACCCTCTTTTGTAGTAACAGTAAATCATCGCGCGAAATTCTTCTCTGGTAACGTTCATTTTGCTATCAAAACAATGTGTGTGATACATATGTTAAAAAAAAAGTATTTTTCTTGTTTAAGTCGTTTTGATTATTATTTTCGGTCAAGGACATGAACTCAATAAAAAAAGGTTTTAATTGGTAGTATAAAAAGTATAAATTTGCTAATAGGTTCAGCACAGCGGAACAGGGGGCCGATTTTTGACTTTCGAGCGCTCGACAGTACCACTCGGAAGTAAGCATAATCTTCGAAACCGTTCTTTGAAATACGAGCGGTAGAACTGAAAACGAATGGTGTGGAACTGTGATCAAAATCTGGACAAATCATCGTACCAGGTGTCTTAGCCCCGCACCGGAACACAGTAATGCGACACTGCTGCTTGGCGGTAAGTTAAAATTCCGATTCGTTTTGATTGTAGTGCACACCTTAAATTAATACCACTAATAATTAAAACCGGCCAAGTTTGAGTCGGCTCGTGCTGAAGTATGGGTTCAGCATAAATGGAAATCTAATAATATTGCATGGCAGTGCCAGACGAAACCCTCGCTGCGCGAGCCTGACTCGCTTTTGCCCGGTATTTTGGTTTCTAGTCTGAAGTCCTGTATCCTAATCTGAAGCAAATTTAACCCTCCACGTTAAAAAATAAGATCACTAATAAATACGCGGTTCTATGAGACATACGCCCTTTTCTCTAAGGACGGCAGAACTGCCGTCCTACCAAAGAAGGCGGCTTACTGCAATGTAGTAGTCGAAGCATTGTATACTTTATTTGTAAACACATTAAATTTAAAATGCTTATACTATTACTAATATTTTTTTATGGCTAGTAGTAGGCACGCGAGCACTCAGGCCACCTGATGGTAAGTGGGATCTGAGACCCATAGACATTTGAAATCTCAAGACTACAATCTCAAAACTGCAATCCTAAGATTTCGAATGCGTTGCCAACCCTGAGGACCAAGATGGAATGCCTCTATGCTAGTAATTTCACCGGTTGTCTTATCCCCACACCACAACACAGCAATGCGAACACCGCTAGTGGGTGGTGGATAAGATGGTGGTAGCTATCCGGACGGACTCTGCACAAGGTCCTACCACTAGTATGCAGTTAGCAGTCTTCTTTGGTAGAACGGGAGAAAAGTCGATCGTTTGTCTTCTAGTTAGTTTAAAGTGACGCACTTTAAAGGCCCAGCCACACCGCTTGCCTGACGGACACGTGCACGTGCGCGTTCGCTTTCCACTGCGTTGTATAGTATTAATTCTCATTACGACATGTCACTATACAACGCAGTGGAAAGCGAACGCGCACGTGCATGTGCACGTCACGCAGGCGGTGTGGCTGGGCCTTAACGTCGTCATTTGACACGAAGAGGAAGAGGAGGAAAAGGAGGAGTAAGAGGAGGAGCAGGAGGAGGAGGACGAGGAGGAGCAGTAAGAGGAGGATTGACAAAAACACGATACATGGAAATAGTTCGTTTATTTATAAGATGAGTCTACATAATTCGCTAACTACCCGTCTTGCCGCTCAATATTAGCGTTTATTTACAGTCAGTAACTTTATACCTTTCCTTAAAGAATAATGATGACTTTAGGCTTAGGCAGTTCTGTGATAATAATAATTGTGTTACTAGCGTATATTAGTAGTTACGATATAGGGCTTTTTTGTTTTGATTATTGTGATAATTATGTATGTGTCATTAATATGAAGTAAATTTTACCTACTTATTATATTTAAATAGTTTTTGTTTTATTTCCTCTCAGTAGTTGAGAAAGATATTGCTTCCTTTTTCATCGTATTCTTGTTTTGACACATTCTTGTTTCGTCGCTTTCCGTTTTCGATATTAGTGAATAATGATTAAGTAAATTAAATCAGTCTGGCACTAATACGAGGGGTGCCTTTTAAGTTCTGTCGTTTGAAAAAACTAAAGACAATTTAAGTGTTAAATGGTATTTATTGTTTTTCAAAGTAATCACCGTGATATGTATTACACTTTTTCATTCGATCGAACCAGTTTTCGAAACACTTATTCCATTCCGAATTCGGGGTCTCCAAAATGGCCGTTTTGCCGGCCTCAACCGCTTCTTCAGGCGTCCGGTACCGTTGACCACGAAGTCGTTGCTTGATTTTTGGAAAAGTGAAGAAGTCATTAGGGCTTAAGTCTGGACTGTACGGCGGGTGATCCAAATTTTCGACGTTTTGTTCTTTTAAAAACGCAATTGTCTGCCGGGCGGTGTGCAAGCTAGCATTATCGTGGTGCAGTACTATACGACGTCTTGGGTTATTTTTTCGGAACTCGCCGATAACTTCTGGTAAACAAACAGTGGTATACCAGTCAGCATTAACTGTTTTACGATCTTCGAGCTCGATGGTCGCAACGTGGCCACTTTTCGCTACAAACGTGGCGACCATTTTTTTCGAAGTGCTCCGTGAGCGTATTACTTTGGTCGGTTTTGGCTCATCTTGAAACACCCAAACAGTCGACTGCTGTTTAGAATCCGGATCGTAGGCATATATCCAAGATTCGTCACCACTGATAATGTCATAAACGTGTTTAGAGTCTCCTCGGTTGAATTGCCGCAGAGTTTTGCGGCACCATCTAACGCGAGCCGTTTTTCGGTCTTCACTAAGTAAATGTGGTATCCAGCGTGAGATCAATTTTTTTACACCTAAGTGATCATGCAATATATTTTGAACACTGGTCCCTGAAATGCTTAATGAAGCTTCTATCTCGCGGTATGTCGCATGGCGATCTTCGACGATCAGTTGCCGTACAGCATCAATGTTTTCCTGGGTTACAGCTGTTTTTGGTCGGCCTTCACGATGCCTATCACTAAGACTAGAGCAACCACGTTGAAATTCCAAATACCAACGTTCCACAGTCCGGATGCATGGTGCTTCATTTTTAAAAACCGTAGTCAGCTCTTCAAAGCACTGAAGACGCGTTAAACCCCTTGTAAAGTTGTAAAATATTATCGCACGTAAATTTTCCTTCGAAATTTCCATTTTCAAAACCGACTTGTCAACTTTGAACCGACGCTGTACTAAAACGAATCGGCCGATCTCGAGACATTCTTTTGTTTTTGAATTCTAAATTCAAATATTTTAAGATGATACTAGTTTTTTTTTTAATAATCACGGGAGTTTTGCAAACGACAGAACTTAAAAGGCAGCCCTCGTATGGTTGAACTAATAGGCTGTGTCAACTTATGTAAGATTTTTGTTTCCTAGAAATAAGTTCCAAGTTTATGTTTTCTGTTTTATTTTATTTCCTTTCATCAAATATTTTTTCTATTTTTCTTTTTATGCAAGCAAATTCATAGTCATTGTAGTGTAAATTGGCAGTTCCACTGTTTCCATTCAAGAATATGTCGAAAACGGAAAGCGACGAAAGAAGAATGTGTCAAAACAAGAACAGGACGGATCAGGAATACGATGAAAAAGGAAGCAATCGAGAAAAACTATGTCTGCCTCGGCAGAAAGGGTAATTAATGGACTCGTACACTAGAGGGTCGCAACTTCGTTTGGGCCCCCTATCCTCGTGCCTACCTAGTCGGTTACTAAGTTCTTTTACTAAGGTTGAGGCAAATAAAACTAACTTATGTTTATTTTTAATTTCAATATGAATAAAAATTAAAAGCTTAATTAATGTTCATTTTGAAGAACAAAGAATCATTCTTGTTAGTTGCCGCAATTTCCGACACGATCTTTTTTACATTCACATCGGCATCGATGAAAGTACGCATGAATTTTCTGTAAATTTCACTTTTTGAACAAATATCCACATTGGTCCATATTGGCTCACCTAATTATTTTTACTCATAACGACTCATAAGTCCTAATTATCGCAACTCCTAACGTATTTATTTCAGCAACTGTTACATTTTCAGGATTTTTATAAATCAAACCTAACCTAACCTAGTCTTATCTACACATTGAATATTTCAGAACTTCTGAAAAGTTTACGGTTTCAGCGGTATAAAAATTTCATTTTCGGAGTTCCGATAGTAGGAGTTGCAATTTTAGTTGAACTTTGGCGCTCCCCTTGAAAATTGGTCTTTGTTTACCAAAGAACTTTTTTTGTGTAAAATTATAAAACTTCCAATCTCTGTATATGTTTAGAGACTAAAATTATGTTTCTCAACATGACTTAATTCAAACTTATGACGCAAGAGATTTGGTGTGTTTTCGTATTTCTGCAAAATCATGTGAAATCGTAGAGTCGATTTAATGAGACATCAAGATTGATCGGTGTACAAGCGGATCTTTAGTTGCTTGTAATACAATGTATCAGAATTCAAAGCTACAAGTCTGTTCAATATGTCACGCAAATTTGAACTCTTTACAAGAACTCTTATAAGAGTTGTGGCCGTTATCAGTATCATCGTCGTGCGTGATTTGAACTATGATTTTCTCGTCCGAAATGGGAATACTTCAAGCTCGTACATCAAATAATTGCAATAGTTTAGAATACATTATTTTTATTTTTATTCTATATAAATCAAAGTTTTTATTCATATACAGGTTTATGCAAAACTCCTTTACAATATTTTTTTAATTGTAATAAATCTCAGTAACAGAACTTAGTAACCGACTAAGTACATCCTTTCTTTGGAAAGGACATAAGAAACAAAGCAAACTAATCCCTAAGCAATATCATCTTAAAGTTTCAAAAATATATTCCATAAAAAGTACCCCATGTAGGCACGAGGCTATATGACTCGTCCATAAATTCACCATTTAAGAGGATTTTGAGGCGACGCATCGCGTAGCTGTCAAAATATTTCCATACAAATTTAATTTAGGGGGTGAGAAACGCTATCGCATTTTGTAAGGAAATTTTCAACTTTACAATCATCTTAAAAGGTACCTTATTCCAAATGGACAAGGGCTATTTTTGTTGTACATAATCCGGGCGAAGCCGGGACGGGCCGCTAGTCGTGTATAAAGTTACTGACTGAATTATTGTTTATCAATACGAATTGGCTACTCTACTAACAATAGATTTCGATACAAAAATAATTACAACTAGGAAAGATCTCGACGTAGTAAAATAGAGAGTAAAGACATGATTCTGTTCTGACCGCGTTACTTACCGTGGTAACATAGTAAGGAACGCTTGGGGTTTTCCATACATTTGCTTACAAATATGACTTCTCTTCTTCTTGAAAAAGTGCTTGACCGATTTTATTGCTATCGATTTGAGATCATTAACTAAAGTTCACTGTCGTAATGATTGACCACATTCTTGCTAATAATAAATATGTCTCATTTTTAATATTAAACATTATGGACATGTCAGTTTTGTTACCAAAATCATATCAATATCTAAGTAACAAAATGGACAACTTCATACGTTTTTGAGTAAGTATCCGGAATGATTTTTTATTGTTAAAATTATGTGAATCTACACTAAAAATAAAAAATACGATCCTATTCTTTAAAAAATTCTAAAGACGAAAATCGTTTAGACCATATTTTTATTGTGTTTTTAGTTGCAGCTATTAACAGCGGTCAGAATATTCAGAATCATAATGTAACAGTTGGATAGATGCCTAAAGTATTCAATCACACCTATACAATACTTATTACAAAACACACATTTAGTCTAACTTTTAACAATTCTGATAACGTTTTGGACAGTGTCACTTGAAACAGGAGGAAAAAATGGTAAAAGCTTAAAAAAGGACAGTCTTACACGAACTGAGATACTCGTAGTCCCAAACGGAATGAAAGACACGCAGTGATACCAAATGTACTGTCGAAGAATTTGAATGCTTAGCGGGTTGATACCATACATAAGTTTGCCGCGTTGTACATTTTCCACGTGTCATTAATTATGTCACATCGGGAAATGTATGGCATGGCAAATTTACGTATTATGTCAAACTACCTACCTGGTACCTAATCTATAGGGCCCCGAATTTTGGGGGCGACTTTTGACAAGTTGTAGGGAGAGAAAACCGGTGATTATCGTTATTATCGACAAATCGATAGTTTATTTATTTATTTAAGTCTTTATAAAAGAAAACCTCAAATTTTCCAATGATACGTACTCTTTTCAGCAATCGATGATGATCATAGTTTATAACGGTTTTCGTTAATTATCCTGTCTTCAACAAAACGATTTAAACGGATTACTCTTTCCGATTTTTCGAACTTTTTTCATCATCGACCGCTGAAAAGAGTAGGGTATTTCTCAGAGCGTTTGAAACGCTGTCATAACCGTGGTCGCATTATTGATCCCTGTAGACTCGAATGCCATTTGCGGCTATTCTGTAGAACTCAACCTCTGCTTACAATTCTTATCAAATTTGTTTAGCTTTTCCTCAGAAAATCGTCAAAATTGTAGCCACGGTTGTGACAGCGTTTCAAACGCTCTGAGAAATACCCAGTACGTCTCATAATAAAATTTGAGGCGTTATTAAATAAATACATAAATAAATAAATAAATTATCGATTTGTCGATAACATCAATAAACAGCGGTATTCTCTCACTATGACTTGTCAAAAAAACCCGCCCCCAAAATTCAGGGCCCTACTTATCTATAATACAACTGTGATACCTACGTAGACGTTTTAATTCGCTCGCGTACTACGGGTACAAGATAATGGTATACATACTTATAAAGACAGATACATATTTAAATAGTCTGAAAACATCCAAAACTCAGGAACAAATATATGATCAGCGGTGTTACACAAATATTTGTCCCGGCCGCGGATCGAACCCAGATCGCCAGCCAATTAATTCCAGGTGACAATTCTTCTATATTTCTTGTAACAAACGGATGAAAATTATTTGACATATTTAAAAATCATTCCTAGGCAGCATCCAAAAGAAAATTCGCTATAAGATTCGTTCAAACACTGTTACTCTTGGACGAAGGTTTAATAAAAGGCTTTTTGTCATACGAGTATTCGTCTTATCAGTGGCGGATCCACGGCGGGGGTCAAGTACGTCATGACCAGCCCCTTCGGCACTCGTAGATACGGGTCAGAAAGTAAATAGTCGTGTGGCATTACCTCGCACTTGACCGTACTTCTGCGTTCAGTAGTTAATGACCTCGCCCTAATCTGAAAGCTCGATCCGCGCCTGCGTCTTATATGATTCTGTTAAGCTGTCAACGTGAATTAACTGTCATAAGGATAAGAGAACGATATATGGTTGATAGACAGCCTCTAATTATCAATAATCAGGTATATTTTCTATTTGTGACTAAATTAGACAACAAGAGTGCTTATTTAAGAATTTACAACATGATTTTTTTATATCCGTGATTATAAATCTAGATTCTAAAGTTTTTAATGACTCGTGATAGGCAAATTGAAAGTGCCTTCAGGCAAAATTATAAACAATTATTGTCATACACAAAACGCAATTATACACTACTTAACATTAAAAATATACATAACATTAATAACTAATCGGAATAAACCATGTAAAAAAGGTAACAAACATCAAACACAACCAATATAATCATACGTAACACACAAAATCAATCTTATCGTAGAGAAAAACGCACGTTAAAAATTTGATAGAAATAAAACCAGTTGAAAATCAGTAATATAAACTTTATGATTGTTATTAAAAATCAAAAAGGCCTCGCTCTGGGACAGGGATATAAATATCAAGGGACAATTTCATACAAATTGACTTAGTCTCAAACTAAGCTCTAGGCTTGTACTTACTGGTTACTACAACGATAAACATACTTATATAGAGAAATAAATATTTAAATACAGTAATCGCGTTTCACACAAATATTTGACCATACCGAGAATTAGAAACCGGGATCGCTATGTTCGGAGTCAGGTCACTACCAACTAAGCCAGACGCGTCGTCAATATATTTGATTTGCTCGCGCCACCCAACGCCGGTCCCTGAGCGAGGCCTAAAGCTGCGCGTCTACTGGCTCGGAATCGGAGCGTACGGAGCAGACGGATTTGTTGCTTTGTATTGATTTCTATGGCGTCCAGCGTGCACTGGATTGGCATATTTGCTTATATAGGCTGTCCCATAAACTGACGCCTAGGGCTGATAGAGCAGCTAACGATTTAACCGCTATGTATGTTGTTTTTTTCATACAAAGTGAAAAACTAACACTGAAACACCTAGTATCGAGAAACAAACTTTATGTCATAAAAAGTAGATTATAAAAAACGAGCAAAAGAGTTTAAATACTTATCTGATTCGTAATAATTCTAATAATGTAAGATACCACTGAAAAACTTCTGAAATAAAACAAGAAATTAAAGATTTTTCGTGACATGGGCATAAGGGAAAATTACAAAAATTCAGATTATAATGCTAAATATCCCGAAACTATTAAAAATCGCTAAACATACATAGGGGTTAAATCGATAGCTTTTTAGCTGCTCTATCAGCCCTAGGTGGGTTGACGTCGATTTATGGAACATCCTGCATAGAAATCAACAAATCCATCCGCTCTGTACGCGACTCCGACTCATTGGACGCGTAGCTTAAAGGATGATTTCCACCAAACGGCTCGCATCGCATCGGATTGGAAAGGATACGTACGGATGCGCCGACAGCCGATCGCGTCTGTTACAATTATTATTGTCTATTTATGACGGAGTCGATCGCGCGTCGCAGCATCCTTTCGGCTTTGATCGCGTGTCGCGGAAGACGCCCGAAGTCAAGTTGCTTGGTAATATAGACTTTAAATACTGTGAACATGATTTAATATCGTTTAAAGACCATACAATTATTTCCGTTTCGATCCGTTGCGGGCCGTTTGGTGGAAATAGTGCTTAAGTGTGTGGTAGGTATTTCTTTTTGATTTAAAACGTGCGAAAAGATGAAAGCGAGCCACATCGTTTAGAATGAGCAAAGGTAGTCGGAGAAGATATTACCCCATTAAAATTTCGTGTTCTTTATTTATACGTTGACTCAGAGAATATATCTGCTTTCCTAAGCCAATAGGCAGCATGTTAGATAAAACGCTTGAAGCAATATCAACCTCATTACCAACAAAAGAGAATTAAAACTGCTTTGGTTATTGGATTTGAGATATTGGCTTAAGAAGATCTGTTACTACAATAAAGACACCACTTTGCTCTCTGCAATAAAAACTACCAATCGGTAGCGATTTAAACTTTAGAGAAAGTCGACAGCGTCTCGTGATGTAGCAATTTGGGTTGCCCAGAAGGTACAACAAGAAATACACAAGATGACAATGGCATACGACTGCTTCGTGTTTTACCTTTGATTGACAAGGAGTAAATATTAGACTGAGACTTTGGTTACAAAGAGACGAAACAACCAACATCCGAGGCGGTAATATCCACTCTCAACTTCCAACACAAACTCAAGTAAGTTTTCATTACAATGCAGCTCCGAAATCCATCTTAAATAATAGGAACAATAGAAATGCAACAGGAATGTTTTGATTCGCGTTCTATTATCTAAACGTTTATTTACTCTTTTTTTAAACGCTTGATTATATTTTAACATAACATCTTGCAAAACATTGTTTCAATCTAGCTTCTTCAAAATACAAAACTTCAATTTATCTCTTTTTGATATCCATTAAGTTCTAACCTTTTTCTCTTTCTAACAAGACATACGTTAAATTTAATCAAGCATTTATAAATAGAGCTAATCTAAATACAGTTTGTTCATTAAGGGCTAATTGTTATTGGGTCATATAAACAGCTTTCGAGCCGTCCGTCTAACATTTTATGAGTACTTCTTAAAATATTGTACAGGCACTTCCTATTTTGTTACCAAAAAGTAAGCATTTTGGTAACAAAAAAAGAACCGTTTCATACAAATAATTCTGGACATATTGAGATCTCATTTAAGAGCTCTTTTTAGAGATTTCACTCACAGTGGACAGCGGAAAAAGGCAGTTAAAGTGTGAAGTCCTTAAGCATATACTTTATTATGTTTTTGCTTTTGACGGCAGTGTACCTGACAATTTTTCTAACCTCCTCAGGGTTCACTCAATTCAAAGAGCGATTTTAAGTGAGCTTACTAAAAATCGACCTAAACAGGAACGATAGAAATGCAACAGGAATGTTTGTATTCGCGTTCTATTACCTGTTCCCTCCCTCTCAGTGTTCTTCGCTGTCATCTTCGTCCTCGGGAGGCCAGGGCGCGTTGGGCGCTGCCGCAGAGTCCGAATCAGAGTCAGCCGAGTCTTCGCCGCAACACGCCGCGCCCTGAAAAGACAAATGTCACGTGATAAAACGTAAATATACATAAGGAGTTTCAGGCCGAGTACAGAGAGCTGCTGAGTTTTATTATAGCCCGCTGGTGTTTCTGTTATGTTACCATCAGTTTTGGTTGCGGGTGTGTTACAACCAGATTTTCTATGTTACTACCAGTTAGTGTATGTTACTGCCGGCGGGAGTGTTACTACCAGTCGGTGTGTGTCGCTACCAGGTTTTATATGTTACTACCTGCGGATGCGTCACTACCAGTCGGCGTATGATACTACCAGGGTTTCTGTTACTATTTGCCGTTGTATTTTCCTACCTGGGGGTGCGTCACTACCGGTTCGTGTGTTGCTACCAGGTTTTGTATGTTACAACCTGCTTACCTTGTATTATGCGCGTGGTGCCTGGCGGGGCGCGTTACCTGCGGGTGCGTGGGCGGCGGGCGGTGGCTCTCGGGCAGCAGGTGGTAGGAGCAGGAGGCGGGCGGCGGGCGGCGGCAGCGCGGCAGCAGCACGAGCGGCAGCGGGAGCGGCGCGTCGGCGATGGCGCCGCACGACGCGGACAGCTTGCCCACCAGCGACACGCGCACGCCGCACACGCGCCCGAGCGCGCGCGCGCGCGGGACTGTGCCCACTGCAATGCAATAGAATAATTTGTAGATCGACGAAGCCTAGAAATAGCGACTGGCCCTATTTCCTTCACAAATGTACGGTATAACTAGTTTTGTTTTCAAAAAAGGTTTTGATTTAGTGATGTACATATTACACGGTTACGGGACGTAGACATGTGCTACACGAGTGCTGGACCCAGACTTTTGTCACAATCTTTAAGTCCTGTAGTAGGCAATAGACTTCGTCAAAAAGTGTCCGAATACATCATACACGGGATCACGCGGTGCGAACAACGTTACACGGGTACAGGACCTAGTCTGGTATTGATCCCGTGTGTTACAATGATGCCCGTGAAGATGTGGCGCGTAAGCCTAATTTTCGCGATTTATAACTATTTAAACGAGTACCATTTACGATCTTTTTGACTTGGACTTTGACATGTCGTGCTCGAATCGAATCGAAGCAGTAACAGCGCATTTGGGATTGTTCATATTTTTACAATTACTCTAATTCGAAAACCATTTCGAGGAATAGGGTTTTAAAGCCGTTCTGCATTATTTAGTTTTTGAAATATTTATCCATTTCGAATATTTCGACAAAAGTATAATTAACCTTTGTTTGACTTTCGTTTTCGGCCTGAAGCCCTCCTAGGTGTATCTTACTGGTTAGGCGAAAACCGCTTGATATACTATTACAATCACTTTATCATTAAATATCATTTAATTGTGATAATTAATTAGAAAATGCCTTCCCAAATTTAAAATAATCATGTCATTCATAAAATGTCCGCTAAATAAATATAGATATTAAAACAAACTATTGGGTAAAATACAAAATTAATGAAATTGGTCTCTTAAAATTACCTATTCTTTCGAATTAGAATGTAAAAACCGTGAGTTTTTTTTTTGCTATCTTAAATATAACTTCTATGAACTAAAAAAAAACCAACAAGCTTTATGAGTTTATACAGTTTTGATCCAGCAGTGCAATATGTTACACGGGTACATAAACCTGAACACATAGTACACGGGTACTTGTTCAAGAACTTGACACGTGTATCGAATACTGTTAAATATTACACGGGTTTTTTACATAGCCTAGTTATACTGGGTAAAATATACTATAACCACCGTGTTATTTTAATTCCGATAACTTAAGCATTTTACTTGGTATAGTCATAGTAACAAAGTGACAGCATAGTGTTAACTTTTTGAACAGCTTTGGCAGTTATCTGAAAGTCGTGCCACTGACGCAGTGAGTAACACATTTTGTATTCGACGAAGACGAAGAAAAAACCAAAAAAGTTATGTCATATTTTCTTGTTTTTAGAGTTTTTGGTAATTCTGTAGCTCTGCCTACCCCACTCTGGAAATGAAGGTGTGGGAAGGTATGTATGTATGTAATTATTTTTTTAGTTAAGTCTGTTGTATTCACTATTTAACAATATACACAATTATAAATTAGTTTTGAACTCTTTTTTGTGATTGTGATTTCTCTGTGTTGTACTGTGATACTGCTTTATTCGTAACTTAACTACGTGATTTGAGTAAATAAAAATTATTCATTCTAATTTTATATTACCTGTTATTAAATTAAACTTTTGAAAAATCAATAAAATAAAACACCATGATGCGCGTGATGTTGCGGCACTAGCATGCTATGCGCACCGGCCGTTCCAGCCACAAGCGCATTTGACGCACTTGGCGCATTGAGAGGCCCGATGAGTGGAATGTTGAGCGGGGGGGTTGAGTGAGGGGTTGAGTGGGGGGTTGAGGGGTTGAAGACGAGAATCAATAAAATAAAATATAAAATACCTTGATGCGCGTGATGATGCGGTACTAGCATGCGATGCGCACCGGCCGCTCCAGGTGCAAGCGCATTCGACGCACCGGGCGCATTGAGAGGTCCGATGAGTGGAGGGTTGAGCGGGGGATTTAGAGGGGGGTTGAAGACCCCGGGCTGGTGCGGCTGCTCGTGCGCGCGGTTGAACTCGAGCGTCTGCGCGCGGCCGCTGCGCACGCGCCACCACCACGGGCCCTCGCAGTTGACAGGCTCGTAGATGTTCTCGCCGTACTGGAACTAGACATTGATTTTCTTTTTTATGGAAAAAGGAGGCGGATGAGGGGGCGCGTTACTGGTGGTAAGTGATTATTGCCATCTACAGGGATCGCAAGTGTGTTGCCGGCATTTGAGAAAATCACACTAATATTATATTTATAAATGCGAAAGTTAGTGTTCCGAAATAAAAAAAACTTTTCCCGTATGGTGAAATTTTGTACACGGAAGAAGTCGCAAGCAGAAACAATGAAAATATCTGGAGGCAATTCTAGACTAAGCTCTTATTTAGATAAATAAGGTCACGTTCATTTTAGTAAGGTAATCCAAAAGCATCCCTAACCTGTTCCGCCTCAGCCCTCAACAGCCGCTGGACATAGAGAGGGCGCCAGCGCGCGCCCGCGCCCGCCCCCGCGCCCGCCCCCGCTGCCGCTACCGCCCCCGCTACCGCTCCTGCCCCCGCGCCCGCCGCCCCCGCCGCACCCGACACGCTCACTGCTAAGTTGGCGTACCTGGAACATAATGTAGTATATTACTGCAGAAACCGGGAAGAGGGTCGTTGCGGGAAGAGTATGAGTTAACGCAGTCAAGGCCGCGCTTTATTATATATGAGTCCATTGTTTGTTTAGTGCTTTTCTCCAACAATGCGAGAAAATATAACACAATTAATTAAGCACAGTTCCAAAATTGCCTTTGAAAAAAAAACTCCACCATCATTGTCGAGATCACTCATAATGCGATTTATATTCGAAATAGGTAAGACATAGTATAAAACTGGAATAAACCGTTAAATAAAATCACAAATTTAAATGTAATATATCTGTGTCTGTTAGTGTGTTTGAACATTTGCTCGTAGATCCGTGTTCGAGCATGTATTCACGGTTGTGCTTATAGCCAGTTGATGCGTGTGTGCGTGTGACTACTCGGTGTGTGTTTGTAGTTACGTGTGCTCAGCGTGGGGCGCGCGGGAGCGCGGGGGCGCGGGTCAGGCGCGCTCGACGACGCACACGCCGGCGTACGAGCGGCCCAGCGCCATCGGCGCCGCCAGCAGCGTCCACGAGTCCGCCTCCGGGTCGTACACCTGGAGGAGGAACACCACTACCACTAAGATTTTTGAAGTGATAACTTCTTTACGGAGGGTAAACCATTTCGTTACGTAACGCGCGTTACTAGACAGCCTGCCTGGCATCCCTTCTTCTCCGCAATGATGGTCTTGTCCGAAGCGCTAGTAGATTCACTGTATATTACCGACGTGTAAAAGAGCCCGTATGTGGCCAATTTACTGAATAAATATTTTGATTTTGATTTTGATTTCACGCATACGGCAGAGCGGTAGTATTAAATTTTTAAACAATTTTTTAAATACAAAAAGATACTCGAATCGGATGTGATTTGAGCCGCGGCACCATGGCGTCATAGACCTACCTCTCAGCCGCTAGGCCAATCGTAACTTACAGGTAAGGTCGAAAATGGTCAACTGTATTTGATCATACCTGCTGACGTCATCCCGTATTGCGTTTCTAAGCATAAATACTGTTGACAGTGAGCTTAATTATAACCTAAAACTATAACCGTTTTTGAAAGTGATTATTTTAAGTTATTTGTTACTGGTTCGATTTTCTTGAAAATCGATATCTGAGGGCCCCTTGAGACTACAAATGCGAACACGTAATCAGATTTAAAAAAAGTGGCCGCAATTTTGAACTTTTTTGTTACTGGTTCGATTGTCTTGAAAATCGATATCTGAGGATCCGTTGAGACTACAAATGCGAACCCGTAATCAGATTTAAAAAAGTGCCCGTTATTTTGAACTTTTTGAAGTGATAACTTCTTATTATTATGGGAGGGCAAAGAGGGTCCCGAGACGCACAAGATATTTTTTTTACCTTTTGAACGCCTTACGTCGAAAGCAAAATGTGTCACACACATGTTTGCTGTGCTATGCCAATAAGAACTTAATTGATACGAATCAAATTCTCCTTTAATCTTGAACTTTTGACGTCTGTAGCCGTCATGACTTTCAGTTGACGGCTGGAACCGTCTGTGTCGTTCAAAAGGTTAATACAATAAGACGTTTGTTGCCGACTGTATTAAAACACTGATGATTTTAATATAATACGAGTCCAAAGAGTCCAAACTCACCATCATTTAGATATACTGAAATACACTACAGTCTGTGAGCACTTAGAAGGTGCTTCGGGTTTTTATTTCTCTCACTAGCTCTTAATAAGAGCGTATGAGAGTGAGTGAGAGACAAGTACAAACCCGAGGCACCTTCTTTGAGCTATCGCCCTGTATTGTATTCGGTTAAACCAAATTGCTCCTGACACGTTTTCGTACTGTCAACGTTATGATTTACCTGACAGTAATAATGGCGGTCGAGTTATAAACAATACGATAACATACCAAATTAAATATGGTTTTACAAAGTAGTATCGGTGAGACGACTAACCGATTATGGCGAAAGCGTAATTATTTTTTTGAAAAAATCAACACTTTTTATCAGTAATGTTAGATAGTTACAATATATAAATAATATAGCTAAAAATAGATTTTCACAGAAAAAAATACCCGAACCGGTTTACTCGTGAAACAATTGATCAGGTCCCAGAGCCGTGCAACAACACGACCGGGTCCGATACTCGTGTAACAAGACTAAATAGTTTCGATTCTCCAAATTAAATTCTCTTGTAAAACGGGTACACTACATAATTCCAAAGAGTCATAATTTCGAATTTATAAAAAATCGGAATTTTTGTTATTCGAAATGCAATTTTTTCAAGTTTTTTTTTTAAATATCACTTATCCCTTACAGCACAGAATGACACTATAGTGTGGGTTAAAAGACATTGAAAATGGACCTTTATTCCATGACTGAAAATTAGCAAAAAATTAATTAATTTAAACCTTAAAAACAAAAAGTACGAGTCGTATTATCTGTTAACTAATTAGATAGATTAAATAGGGATAGATTGAATACTATTATTGCTGACTTGATCGGTCTGAAATCAAATCTAACCTAACCTACGTATAGCAATTAATTTATGCATTTAATCCGAAATAACAAAATTGTAAGGCTTTTCCTCTGTAAAACATAAGCGACTACTACCACTGACCTCGACGCTAGCCAAATTAGCGGCGCCATCGTCTCCGCCCACGACGTAGAGCTTGTCATCGATGGCGACGACGCCGGCGTTCCTGCGCGCGTGCGTCATGGGCGCCACGGGCCCCCAGGCGCCGCCGCCGGGCCGCCAGCGCTCCACCGAGCGGCGCACGGCCGGCCCGTCGTGCCCGCCCACCGCGTACAGCGCGCCGCCCACCACGCCCACGCCCGCGCCCGAGCGCCGCGCCGACATGTCCGCCACGCCCTCCCACGCGTCCGTCGCCGGGTCGTACCTACGGACCGCGGCCTCGGCGTGAATGGTCGCGCTCAAGTACACAAAAATAAAACCGAGCGAGAGCTCGGCGGCACGCGAGATACGATACCGACCTCTCCACAGACTGCAGGCACTGCCTGGCCGCCCCGTCGTACCCGCCCACGGCGTACAGGTGGCCCGCCAGCGCGGCCACGCCGACCGACGAGCGCCGGGAGCTCATGCTGGCCACGGGGCGCCACTCGGCGGCACCCGGGGCCAGCGCCTCGGCGGAGCTGAGGCCGGCGGTGCCGTCGAACCCGCCCACGGCGTACACGACGCGGTCGATCACGGCCACGCCCAGCGTGGAGCGGCGCGCGCACAGCGGCGGCCCGGGGGACCACGCGTCCGCTGCCACGTCGTACACGTCTACGCTGCGGACGCGCAGGGTCCCTACAAATTTGAAGAGTCTGGTTTATTAAAACCATCATTTTTTTGGAGTGATAACTTCTTTACGGAGGGTAAACCATTTCGTTACGTAACGCACGTTACTAGACAGCCTGTCTGGCTTCCCATTCTCTCACGCATACGGCAGCGGTAGTACTAATTTTTAAACAATTTCTAAATACAAAAAGATACTGGAATCGGACGGGATTTGAGCCGCGGCACCATGACGTCATAGACCTACCTCTCAGCCGCTAGGCCAATCGTAAGTTACAGGTATGGACGAAAATGGTAAACGGTATTCGATCTTACCTGCTGACGTCACCCCGTATTGCGTTTCAAAGCATATTGTTGACAGCACGTTGACAGTGAGCATATAACCCAAAACTATCACCATTTTTGAAAGTGATTAGTTTAAGTTATTTGTTACTGCTTCGATTGTCTTGAAAGTCGATATCTGAGGGCCCTTGGGACTACAAAAGCGAACACGTAATCAGATTTTAAAAAAGGAGCCGCCGTTTTGATCTTTTTTGTTACTGGTTCGATTGTCTTGAAAATCGATATCTGAGGATCCGTGGGGACTACAAATGCGAACCCGTACTCAGACTTAAAAAAAAGTGGCCGCCATTTTGAACTTTTTTGTTACTGGTTCGAATGTCTTGAAAATCGATATCTGAGGATCCGTCGGGACTACAAATGCAACTGTACTCAAATTTAAAAAAGTGGCCGCCATTTTGAACTTTTTTGTAACTGGTTCGAATGTCTTGAAAATCGATATCTGAGGATCGGTCGGGACTACAAATGCGAACCCGTACTCAGATTTTAAAAAGTGGCGGCCATTTTGAACTTTTTTGTTACTGGTTCGATTGTCTTGAAAATCGATATCTGAGAGCCCCCTTTGGACTACAAATGCGAACCAGTAATCAGATTTTTGAACTTTTTGAAGTGATAACTTCTTATATGGGTTCAACTTAGCTTAGTTTTAACTTCTGTCGGGTGTCCGAGATGCACACGTTTTATTTGTAATTCGAAAAATGTAATTTCAAATTCTGTAGTCGTGATCTATTAAGACTTGATACATGGCAAAACATTTTAGGAAAATTGTTAACTCAAATTAAACTCAACTTAATTAATTGAAATTCAAAGAATTCAAAATATTTATTCAGCAAATAGGCCACATGACATCGGCTCATGGGGCACATGAGGCTCTTTTACACATCGGTAATATAGGGTGAATCTATCAGCGCTTCGTACAAGACCATCATTGCGGAGAAGAAGCGCCGCAAGAAACTCCAGCAGAAGGTCATTTTTTCAATCATAAAATCATACAACAACAATACTTAAAAGTAAATTACATTAAGTAATAATAAGGTAATAAAGTAATAAATTCTTAAAACTACCAAAAATAAACTTATTACAAATTTAAGGTCAATAAACCTAAACTAAAAATAATGGATATGAGAACAACACGACGAGGTCTCTACGTAAAAATCTATAACTAAAATAACTATCTGAACAACAAGTCCTTGCAAACGTGAACAGACCGGACCCCACAAACAGCACCCGTTCAGGAGTATGACGCGTATCTCAGCCATCGCCTCTCTCAACCATGTGTTCGGGCAAGTGGAAATTAAGGTGGAATATATTCATCATCATCATTTTATCAAACTAAAGTGCCAGCAAGCTGTCCGATTTATTATTCTGAAGGTTCATTGACTTTAAATAGATGGTGATTACTATTATAGCACAGAATCCAATTTTACCACAGTTTTTTGAGAAAATCCGTTTTTTCCAGTATAAAACCATACGAAAATTATTAACATCGATTGAACTCATGCTATTTTTGTAAAGTAGTTCGAAATAGTTCATGGAAATATACACAAGACTGATACGGCATCCTTTTTCGTTTCCGAACCTGCCTTGAAACACTGCTTTATGACCAGATTCATAAATTTCAATATCACATCGTGCCTATTTTTACCCGACTGCCGAAGGAGGAGGGTAATGTGTTTCACAGTCTACATAATATGTATGTTTTTTCCTTTGTGGCACTAAACTAAACTAAACCCGTTATCCGATTTTGATGATTCTTATGTCAATCGATTTGTCTTAATCTGGTGTCACTGAAGATATGACAATAATCAAAATTCAATATGGCGGCAACCAGACGCCACATTGTGCAAATCAAAAAAATTAAGTCGACCAAGTATGACTAGTGGGGTATAATTTAAAAATCATCTTTAGGTTCCTTTCATCATTTTTAATTTTGAATGATCATTTAGGATTTATAACGATTTAAAGTTGGTTAGCAACAGTCGGGTTTAGAAAGCTTGCTTTTTGTTAAAGTTATAGTTCGTTGTTCGTTACAATGACACTTACCATTGAACCCACCAACAGCGAGCACCCTTCCATCCAGCACCGCGAGTCCCGCGCGGCACCGGCGCGACGGCAGCGGTGCGGCCGTCCGCCATCGCTGGCACTCCAAATGGAATGCTTCCACATCCCTTAACAAACAAAACGTTTTCCAAAAAACAGCTCGGAAATATTGCTAGGATGGTCTGGTTTGGGGTCACAAAACATCGCTTAAATGAACAGGTACAGAATATTTTCGCTGGCTTGTATGCTGATTGGTCGATAACGTTGTTGTCCAACTCTGAGGAAAAATTAATTAATATCTTTCCGTATAATAGCGCTATGATATCAAAGAATCCTGATTAGTCCTCATCGACTAATCAGGACACACAATTTTGTTTCGTGAAATATTAACCTTTCTTATGTCAGACGGGGTATTATACTTGCACCCGTGGCAAAATGGTGTATCTATAGGGAAGTAATTAAATGGTCAGCCGTTATTCAAATTGATTCGCAAAAAAAAGAAGCAATTTACTCATTTGGGCAGCATACAAAGATTTGGCAGGCAATCAATAAAAATCGGGCTGCAACTCTTGTTCAGCAAACAATTTACAAACGGTTAACATTTTAAACAATATCAATCTGCTTCTTTGGTCATTTGTCTGCCTTATAAACAGTCGAGCTGCAAAATAATTACTTGGGCAGCAAGATTTTACAATTGGTCAGCAGTGAAAACATGTCTGTAAGCAGTTTAATTGAGAGGTGTGCATATTAAAATAATGGTTATCTATATAAATAAGTGGATTGCGTTTAGTTTGAAAAATCAGCAGTGTTCGTTATTTGCGAGCGGAGCGAACGTTTGTATTTTTGAGGCTAGTAGTAATTACAAGTTACGTTTTGTCACACAAATTTAGGAATTACAATCACACCCTAGATTAACCAAAATTTGTATCATATATATGAGGTAGGTTAGGTTAGGTTCGTTTTTATATCAGGCCCGGAGGGCCAGAACAACCCAGAAATAGGAGCTCCGCGTAAGCGGAGCTCCGTCGACTCTGTTAAATTTGTAAATTTGATGGTGGGTTTGGCATATGTGCGTTGCCGGCACGGCAGTATATTTGCCCCCTTTTTTTTGATGGACAAAATGAAATATTTTGCTTACCTACTGATTGCTTACCAAAATTTGATTAACTGCGGATCGCTCAATGCAGCTCAAATATTTAATTTCCTGACCAAAATGATTTAGAGCAGTTCAGTATATTATTAATTGCAGACAGATTTATAAATGTTTGCTAACCCTTAGTTGCTTACCGACTAGCTATTTTGGCTGTAAAACCATTATGTCCTTTTTAGCTGAAAGGTCAATATAATATGAACCGGGACACTGAACGACTCGTCCATCGATTGCGTTGTGTCCGGTCCCTGCCGGGCCTCACCTGACCGCCTTGGGCGCCTGGCCGCCGACGACGAGCAGCGCGCGCGGCGCGCGGGGCGGGCGGCGCGGGCGCGCGCGCGGACAGCCCGCCGCCGCCGCGGCGCGCCGCTCCGGCCGCATCAGGTGGAACGACAGCGCCTCGATCACCAGGTCCTGGGGGGCACGTGGATACACTTTAGCTTAGTCTTTGTGTCGTAGGGAAGGCAAACGACCACTCAGGCTGATGGTAAGCGGGATCCGAGACCCATATATCCTCCTAACACCCGCCGTCCGACGAAATTTGTCAAAGGAAAATGAACCTATTAAGTATAATTGCAATAAAGTCAATTTTCTATTTTAATTGACAGTCATAAAAACAAGGGAAATTCTACTTTATCTCCTTTTCGATAGATCTTTATTGCGATGGCCGTATTATGTACATTTTTTTGTACGCGGGGTCTTACGAGGATACATTTTCATTCTCAAGACTACAATCTTAAGATTGCAATCCAAACGCTGCAAATGCGTTGCCAAACCTGAGGACTATGATGGAATGGCTTTGCGTAGAATGCATTGCATGTCAAAGTATACGAAATTTCATTGAGTTCGTCAACATAAATAGCATAACCAAATGTAGAAAATAACGAATTGCCTATACTAGTATTAATTTTGAATAATTTTAACAAAACATATTAAACTTCTTCAATATTTTACCTAATAAGTACAATTCAAACAGCTAGCTGATACTTTAATTTAAAGACTATTATTTATTAATTTTATCTCTTCGTAAATAATACTTTTCACGCCACTGCTCGGAAATGTGGCGAAAGATGGTCTGTTCATGGTCCCCAAAACTATCAAAAATTTTACATTGAATAAGCAGGCCAACTATGAATTTAAACTGACCAAAAATCTTAACATTGTTGGTCTGTTCCATTGAGCAAGTCGACTAATGACATCGGTCCGCTGATTACTGATTCGACCAATCAGAACAAGACTTGTGCTGCATATGAAATTAAATTGGCCAATGAGAAGTCGTTTTATTTTTTAATAATTTTCATCCCTTCACGGATAGGCAAAGGAATCAGATTCCATACAGCCATATGTGTCTGTTTTTAATTATCTGAAATATAGTTCTGGCACGGTCAGAGTCGTCAGTTTAAAAAACGCCTTTGAATGACTGGCCACTAAGAACGGTATCGTTAAAAAGAAGTAAAATTTTCCGAGAGAACGTAAATTTTTTATGTTATAAATTTATTATAAGAATTGATTTTTATTTCCTGGCAGTAGTCGTGAAAAGCACTGTGTTAAGCCTCGGCCGAAAGTGCAATATATAGACTCGTACTTTCGAGGGCCGACGCTACTAACTCGTCCATCTATTGCTTACTTTTTAACCTCTGCAACAATGTAGGTACTATTAGCACCAAATAGTCGCGCCTGCACACGAGCACGTTACCTTAACTTGCACGGGCGCGGAGCACAGCGGCTCGGCGGCGGCGCGCGCCACCAGCGTGTCCCGCGCCAGCAGCGGCAGCCGCACGTGCTGCAGCAGCGTGCCGAGCTGCACGCGGCGCGCCTGCACACACACTTAACTTTACTACCAGTTTGTTCATGGCGATCGACATCTTCGTTTGGCCGCTGTATACATTGGGCCAATGCGTTAGGCTAAGGTATTCGGCCAACGTGGACAGGACTACTTGGCTATGCTATTGACTAGTTTGTAGTTGGCGACCAATACTGGCCAGCCAACCGGATAGTGTTCGTTTTTTGTGCACACATCAAACGATCTTCTTTCTACTCGCATAGTACAATGTCCTACTAACTATATCTACTAGCTATCGGTAATCCAATGAAGTGCATTGTGTGATCGCAAAGTTAACATTTCATTATGAAACGTTTTACAATGTTCTTTTTAATACAGTTGCTCAAAAAGTGGTACTTTTCGTAGCTGTATATCGTGCGCAAAGTTGAATTTTTTCGAACAATTCGAACTAGTGCTTTTTACTTTTCCTATCTGCATATTGTGCGGAATGTTAGATACTTCGCACTAGTGCGTTTTACTTTCCCATATTTTTTTAATATGCTTTTGTTCTAAGCCATCCAACCAAAGAGATGGCATGTTTAAATAAAGTACCAGGAGCGCAGCGGTAATTAGGAGGGTGTCTAGAGCAACCTAGACATCCATTTTCCATACAAAGTGAAAAACAAACACTGGGAAACCTATAGAATGGAGAAACAAACTTTATTTGATAACTTAAAAAAACGGCCAAATAGGTTTAAAAACTTCGCTGATCCGTAAAGATTCTAATTACGTAAGATACCACTGAAAAACTTATGAACCAAAATACGAAATTAATAATTTTTCATGACAATGGGCCTAGGTTCAATGCATCAATATCTCCGAAACTAGTAAAAATCGCTGAACATACATAGGGGTTAATTCGATAGCTTTTTAGCAGCTCTATCAGCCCTTGGCGGGTTGACGTCGGTTTCTGGGACACCCTGTATATGATATAAAAACACGCTTAGATTTCAAGACAATACTTTAGTTTATTGGAAAACAATAAAAGTACTGAGGGCGCCACTAGATGCCCGGATCAGTCCTAATGCTTCAGACGTTAGTAAAAGGAAAGGTTATGCGATTTTATTTTACCTCAGGGTCATGCTGCATCCAGCGAATTACCGCGTCCAGAATCACCTCTTCGTTTGGCACCTGGAAATGTTAGTAAAACATAGACACTTCAAAATTAAATGTTCTGTGATGCTAAATAAAGATAGGCCATCATACTGCGACATAGGAATAAAGTAAGGAGTACATAATTTTAAAATTTACGAATAGTTGGCACCAACTAAACTGGCACTAATAAAATGGACGCTAGCAAAATTGACAACAACGATAACGCCAACAATTGACACCAACTAAATTAACGCAGACAAAATTTACATCGATTTTCGATTTTATCTATATCAATGATGATTACCTTCACGCCTGTCTCCCAATGGAGTAGGCAGAGACTAATGGAACGCCAGCTGCCCCGGTCTAAACATAGAACTTTCATCAACCTCATCATGCACGTACGTCTGTTTCGGGTGCTTTCCATCCACAGCCGGCATCTCCACTCTCGCTAGCCTTATCTTATCCTTTTTAAATTATCAAATAATCTTAGCATACCTTCTCGACCTTTGTCACTATATCTTCTTTCAATCTACATCGTTCTCGGATATCGCTATTTTTACGGTAATATTATCGTGTGGTTGCCGGCCTCGTGTGGTTGCCGAGTTAGAATAGTGCCACTCCATGTCTCCCCGTGGATGTCGTAAGAGATGACTAAGGGAATAAAGGCTTGTAGTACTGTTAGGCGATGGGCTTGCAACCTGTCACTAATACGCTGGTAAACATCTTAGCCTAATTGTGCAAATTGTGGTTATAGAATTATCAACAAGTTTTTAGAGATGTTTGTAATTCTGTAGCTCTGCCTACCCCACTCTGGGAACGAAGGCGTGAGATTATGTATATTATCCCTCTTTAAAGACAATGGCTAGTAGAAAAGATTTCCAATATTCACGAGCTTGCGCGGCGACCTCCGGTCATTCCAGCCGACATCAGTTGATGCCTGTATAATCGCGTCTTATAAAATGGACACCAAAAAAACTAGTACCATCACAAACCATACCGTAATCCTATCAGAGTCAATCAACGCAGCCAACGCGTCTGGGGCCAAAGCGAGGAACTCATCAGCATCCAGGACTTGGAGGAAATGCTGGTCCAGGAACCTTGCAGCGGCTGCCTGCAGTTCTGAGCACGCGTGCAGCTCCGCGAAGGCTCGGATGCCCAGGGCGTTGTCGGGGGCCAGAGCGCTGGCCAGAAAGGCGCAGCAGACGGCCCGGGCTCCTGTCACTTGGAGCAAAGATGCTGCTGAGAGAACAGCCTGGAACATCACAATTGTACTTGTTTTCATGGGGGTCCGTTTATTTGACCAAAAGTATGTTTGAAAAACGTATGATTTTGCAAACTTTCACTTTGCAAAATGTTCTTAAATCATTTTATATTACGTAGGTTACATGGGTATATTAGATAAGTTAGGTTAGGTTCGACTATAGACCATACAAAAATGTAAAATAATGCGGCAGAAAGTACGTCATTGCGAAATGAAAGTTTGTAAAATGATATAGTTTAACAAATGTTGATTTGGTAAAACATTAAGTGAACCGTTTTTATGTATATTAACACTATTGGTACTAAAACAGTTGAATAAAATTGAAAACATATGAGAAAGGGTGGTATTCCACCTGTCCAATATCTTTTTCCAATGTGCATTTGATCAAAGAAATTGGATGACTTCATAAAATCTTCTAGAAACACCTACATTTGATCAAATGTTACGAATGACATTTAGTTCAAAATGGCTACGCAAATAGTATAAAAACTGGAACCAAGATATTGGATAAGTGGAATGGGCCTCCAAAAGAAATTTGATTAAATATTGAATATAGACATTGGACAAAGATATTGGACAGGTGGAATACCACCCTAAGGCGAAAGGGATATCTTTCATTTGACTTTAGGGCGGTTGAGAAATAACTGATATCCTGATCTACCTACTAAGAGATCAACTTGCAAATGCATTGTAATACCCAGTGGCGGATTAGCCACGTAGCAAGAGTAGCAAATGCTACGGGCCCCGCACATTGGGAAGCCCCAGGCACCTACGTTTCCCTGATATGTATTTCTACCCAGAGGGCTCAGACAAGATGCACTACGCTAACTAACGTTTCTATTCGATTCGTTTTTAAACCAATCGCATCACTGGTAGACCACGTGACTTTTCGTATCACGTCATCTTCCAGTGACGCGATTGGTTTAAAAACGAATCGAATAGAAACGTTAGTTAGCGTAGTGCATCTTGTCTGAGCCCTCAGTTCTATTTCATTTTCTACGGGCCCCGCGCTTGCTTTATCCGGCACTGGTAATACCCAGTTTAAAATTTAAGCAAGTAGACTTGGAGACGGTGGAATTAAGACTTGATTGTGTTTAAGCCACTAACCTGAACGTTCTCCTCAGTGATCACCAAGGAGTCTGGGTTGTAGATGTAATCGATGATCGCTTGCAACGCCTCCGGCTCCACATTCTACAACGTTGACCAATTATATATGGTGGAATTGGATAGAGTTACTTAGGGCCGTGTAGTCCAAGAGCTGTTAAGCATTTTTGAGTAGATTTTTGAGGCACCGTGCGGTCTTTGCAGGGGCAAAGACAAATGGCGGTATCTCTGACTGAACTCCCGTAGCAAGTGCAAAAGTATTACTAACGGGAGAGGGTTGTATCTGCTTTGACTATTGATATTGAGATATCGCCTTTTGGCTTATGAGGGCAGCGTGGAAACGTGTATGATATTTAAATACAAAGAGGCCGACCTGGCTGAAGGGTATTTAGGGCAAAACCAAGTTTTTTATAAGTAACTAGTAATTGTTTTTCGCAAAAAAGGTCCTTAAGGCATTTTGAAACATTTAAAAACGTTATATTGGATATCTAAGATGTTAAAAATCAAAGAGCCCGAACTAAAATTGAGCCAGAGATTGCAAAAGTATTATTTAAACAAACGAAAGAATGTATTTGAGGCGCGTTGAAATTTTAACCCGTCTGGCGCCCTTTGGGTAGGAAACCCTACATGCGGTAGTAGCACCCCGCGAACAGGTTTACTGCGGTTCTTCTTCATCTCAGTAGGAAGCTGTGCTGGTCGCCCGATTGGTCGTCTGGCAGCAGCAGCATACGCGCGGTTTAAAGCCGTCGACGACACGCGTAGCGTCACCTCTGCTACTGATAATAATTCTGATAATGATGGCAGTAGTCATGATTGTGATGATGATGGCGATGGTGGTTGTCTATAGTGGTACCTGTATGGTGACGGCGGGTCGGGTCCGCTCGTCGAACTGCGTGAACATGGCCCGGAAGTAGGGCGAGCTGGCGGCCAGCACCGAGCGGTGCGCCGGCACACCCTCCCCCGCCGCGCCCTCCCCGCCCTCGCCCCCACCCGCGTCCAAGCAGCCTTCGGCGCATGCCTGGAATATGGACACGAAGTGTATAGAATAAACGGTTCTACATGAGGAACCCTTTCTCTTCCAATCTTATGCTAATATTTATTTTTAACACCCACTTCAAAGACAAAGGTGTAATTGTGTTTGTGTTTGGCTGTCTGTCTCACGCCGCCTAGAATGAAAACGGAGTTGGACTAATTTTAAATGATTATCCTCGAATGGCAGATCGTTCAGAAATAAGAGCTCCGCGCGCGGGGCTTATAAAAAAATGTTGTTAGTGCAAATGCTTTCTATACTGTAACAATCTCGTGCGCAACCATCCCGGATGTAAAGCTCGCGCAATTGTCGCATACGGTCGAACTCACAAACAGCTATACATTTTAGTACCTTGTCGGTGACGAGGACACATTCCGCGCTGTTCCAGTCACATCTTTTTTTTTTATTATTGTGTATTTATGTGTGTCCTGTGTAGTGAAATGCCTTTCTTTCTTTCTGTTTTTCTTTCTATCGATATACTGAACTCAAACCACTCACTCAATCCTTAAGTTATTGCGACAAGATACTGAAATGCAAGCTACTTCCAAGTTCAACTGCACTCACAGTAACTCTGCCTCCCCCAACGTCCGTCACTCTGCGGAACCGTCGCGCATGAATTTGTTGAACACTAATCATGCCATTGAGTTACATTTAAAGCCAGTCGTCGACTGATATACGTGGACGACGCGTTAGCCTAGTTGGTAGTGACCTTGCCTACGAAGCTAGCGGTCCTAGATTCGATTTCCGGAATGGTCAAATATTTGTGTGATGAGCACGAATATTTATTTCTGAGTCTTGAATGTTCTGTATGTATTTAAGTATTTATTTATCTAAATAAGTAACCTGTCCCCTAATATTATTTATTAATTATAAAAAAAACTGAACAAAACTAACCCGTAATCTGACGTCACAAAGCGCGGTATCTGCGCGCAGGCGCGCGAGCGAGTCGAGCAGCCGTAGCGCATGCGCGGCGCGTGCGCCGGGGCCCGGCTCCGCGCGCTGCGAGCACTCGTCCAGGGACGACTGGGACGCACAGCGCACCATGAGGCTGCGACACATGCGAAGGGGCGTAAGAATTTTGACACATTAGCACTATGTCCCGACAGATTTGAAAAAAAAGGTGGGGCCGCACTGCATTTTTTGTATATTTACTCAAACCAATTCAGGGCCTTTATTTACTTATTTAAGGAAAACCTAGAGCTATTACAAATACATTTGAGACATACATACATTCCGAAAGCCATTTACACGTTCTCACTGACAGTATACAGTAGCAATAATGATTTATATTGCATAAGTAGTAGTTTTAACTTTTTGGTGTGATACTATTATTATCGTGTTTCCAGGCTCAAAACGAGTCAGAACCGAGACCGTACTTCAACAACTATTGCAACAAATAAGTGATAAAACCATCGAAAAGAGAAAAGTTTGATATCTTGGGCACATGCTTTGGCGTGATAGATACCAACTGCTTCAATAGGTCATGATGGGTAAAGTCGAAGGCAACTGGAAAACTGCATCTCTTAAATACAAACATAAACACAATAGTTTAAGAAAAAAAAAAATTTACAACATTTTCACTCAAGGACAACAATATCTGTATGTAAGTTTGCGAGTAAAGAAAAGTTTTAAATATTTCACCAAAATTAAAACTTGTTTTGCTTTTTAACTCTAAATCAATGAACTTTCTATTTCATCTTAAGTTTGTATATGTACCTGTATCTTCCTCTGTCTCCATCTCCCTCTACAGCACTGCTCTCATCTGCCGAACTGAAAAAACCATTCAATAACTTTTATTTAACTTAATAAAAGGTAAGTTGTATTCCATGGTTAACTTAAGTAACAATTGACCTGTTATACCAATTAAGAACATAAAATTATATTTTATTATGAATAGACCTTATTATCAAGCGGGCAGTTTGGTGGCTACCTAACATTAAAACTTTGCTTGGCGACTCAGCTAATGAAAATGAACAATTTTCACAAAAAACTTTGGAGTTCCAATACATAGCTACAACGTCGAGACTTGGATACTACGTATTGCACATCACTTATGTTAGGTAGCCACCAAACTGCCTGCTTGATAATGGGGTCTAATTATGAATCTGTCAAACTTTGTAGTTACCGGATACTGAGATTAACAACTAAGCTACCTAACTAAACAACTAAATAGGGAAACAGCTAAGCAGGTCAATCAACAGGTAAAACATCTATCTAGAGCAGGACATCTCAGTGTGCACTCTGGGCCCCTGGGCCTTCGTAAGGCCTCTGCTGATGCTCTACTGAAAAATCAACCATTTTGGGCAAGTATTGTGAGGAAAATTGTAAAGTACAATTAAATTATAGAAAGGTCTTAGAGCCCCCTGGAGACCACCGATTATTAGAAGAGTTCTACAGGGATTCTGGTAAGGAAGATGGCCGATTAAAAAATGTCCAGCTTTTACTTTTGATTTATTTTTTTACTAATCATACTTTCACTCACTTGACATTGGCAAAATCACTGCGGTGGTGGACCGCCATAAAAACAAAAGAAGAAGTGATCCATTTTACAGATTGTGGTGACAAAAAACAATTAGCTGAAAATTAAGTCTGTAGTGTGCTGGTGCACTAATAGTTGCTGAAATTAATATTGAAAGGGCATAAATTTGCAATGTTATCACGGCTACATAATATTTATATGTTTGATTTTATTATTTTCAAAGTATAAATGTACGACAAGTTAATTCCAATTAACCGACTAATCAAATATTTACAAAATTAAGCATATCTCAAACAGATCATAGTCCAAATTAATTAGCAGATTACCAAACGAGGCGAACAAGGCCACTGTGAGGTCAAATCATGGAATAAATAAATGACCTACAAAACATAGGAAGCAAACTAGGCTCTATAAAGTTAACCTTTTACCGATAACCTTTGTCCTAATTTAAAAAATAAGATACAAACTAAAGCGGTGCCCAGACTTAAATTTAAACAAACTATGTGTAATCACGTTAAAGTTTTAATCGAACAAAAGTATCTATTTACCTAAACACAAAAGAACGTACTGTGAACTAGTAAAATATGGCGAATCTACTAGATGTTAATGTATTTTATAGTGCATTCTAGCTTCTAGGGTAGTTGGTACGCTTACAGTGGGTTGTGATCGTGCTGCATGTTTACTGCACTTCCGCAATCGCGGCACCCGCCTCACACACAACCAGCACACACAATCATCGTCGAAATCCACACTTTAAACCTTTTTCCATTCAGCGAATCCCGAATAGTAACGGATTTTACGACAAAACTGCAATATTTTAGCACAAACACAATCGACTGCTCGCTCGGTTTATTTTGCCAACTTTGACATTTCAGTTTGACAGTTAACTGTTTGTTTGTGCGACGGTATGTTTCGATTTTAGATATTAAATGTATTTCTTATTCACGCCTATTAAACTGTATACGGTAATTAGTATTGTTACATAACTTAAACATAAACATTTGTTTACTTTTATAAGTTTAAATTCAGAAATATTTAAAGTTGGTTTAATACAGAGACATCTATTGGCAGAAGTTGTAACTACGTCGGTGGAAGCTACGAAACAGCTGACTGTGTTGTTTTGCTATGCATTGTTTGATGAGTAATAGAGATGGCGCTAACTGCGAGATGTTAGGTTACAAACTTGAAATTCTAAGATTTTGAGTAAGGTCCTTGAAAAAATTATCTCCAACAATCAGCTGCTCTTCTTTTCTAATAAAAAAATGTTATTATAAAAAACAATGATTATCCTACCTATTACTAAGGTTTAATTTTGAGTTATTTTTTGGTTGGTTGGTGGTCCTGTGTTTATTAAAACTTGTTTTGAAATAGGTAAGTAGGTACCTACCTATCTTTGAAGTTATTTCCTTTTTTATTAAATATGCAGTGAGTACCTATAACAAGTTAGACAAAACTTACATCTCATAGGTTTTGTAGTTGCTGAAAAAAACTGCTGTGACATGTAGACAGACTGGTTCCGTATCAGAACGCCTAAAATTAAAAAGCCTAATGTATCATAGTCCCTAAAAGTTCATAATACCATATTTTTTTTCTAAACCGATACGATATCTAAGAGCGAGGTGGAGGTGTCACTGAGTACTTTAATTGTTTTAAATATGAAATAAGTCAAATAACAAATACCTATATGTGACGTTATCTATGAAAAATAAAATAAATGTTTAAAAAAACAAAAACCCGCCTTCAAAAATGCATAAAATAACTTCTTTTAAAATTGTGGGGCAGTCCAACTGCATTCGGCTTTTGGTTTAAAATATTGTGGGACGCCGACTTCAGTTGGACTGACCTACCATTTTAAAAGAAGCTATTTTATGCATTTTTGAAGGCGGGATTTTGTTTTTTTAAACATTTATTTTATTTTATACTTTTTAGTGATCCTATTTATGCTGTTACGTAGCTCCACTTCTAAATATTAATGAGAAACTATAGAAAATTTCAAGCTCGCCGCAGACAACGCCGCGGGAATGTCATAGACATATTTAAACCTAAATGTGCTTCGACATAGTCGCTCAACTACCTTAATCGAAATATCTTATCGCCACCCTTGAAATAGGTACCGTTAAGGAGTTCCGGTGGCCATCTGTGGTCTTCATCATCAGTTCCACTTCACCATATAGTACTTTTCAAAAGCAAATGCACGAGTTACAGTGAAAAATACCAAAATCGCTATAAGTGTGCCTATAATATTTGAGGAGTTCTCTTGATTTCTCCAAGATCCCATCATCAGATCCTGACGTGTTGACAATGGGACCAACTAGAAAGTAAACCCATTCAAACAACGAAAAAAATTTTCAAATCGGTCCTGTGGTCTTCGAGTAATCGGGGAACATACATAAAAAAAAATATATCCCGATGAACTGAGAACCTCCTCCTTTTTTTGAAGCCGGGTAAAAAGGGACCTAATTTTCGATGGCGCTTCCGCAATTATTAAAGATGCTCCGATATAAATACAACGTCGCGTGACGCAGTGCGGCGTAAGCGCCATCGACAATAAGGTCCATTTGCATAGATAATCCACATGTGTGTAGGTACATGGTTATTAACATTATATTGACGACATTATCCAAGCAGCAGTCGGGTTTTTGTTAGACTATTATGGGTACAGCGGAGTGTGTTATGTAAAGTGATACATGTAGGTAGGTACACAAGAGATGTGACTTATTTAAGATACAAGTATCTGAAACACAGATACAAGATACAAAATACGTATTTTCATCTTGTATATAAAATACTTTTTTAAAATTAATTTTGTATCTTGTATTGAAATACTTTTTGTTTGGTATTTTAGTATTTTGTAAATACTATTTTTGTTAAAATACTTTTAGTAATAGTTATCTATGCATTTATTCACAAAATGTGACAAGATTTTATGGTGATATTAACTTTAAATGTCACCGTAGATAAAACGGAACGCAAATTTAGTTTAGGACCAAATTGATAGATGGCGACTCTTTCTTTCTACAATTAATGTCAAATGACAACATCCTACAATATATATTTTTTCCAAATATAATACTTGTTTGCCAAATTCAGCCCTTGTGGAGCGACTCTTCTCTTGTCTATGATTATGAGGCCTCATCGAAGAAAAATGAGTGATAAAATGTTTGCAGAACTGGCTTTCATCATCATTATCAGCCGCAAGACGTCCACTGCTGGACAAAGGCCTTCCCCAAGGTTTTCCACAACGATCGGTCCTCTGCTGCTGTCATCCAGCGGTTTCCCGAATCAGGAATGAGGAGATTCGCAGGAGAACTAAAGTAACCGATATAGCTCACCGGATTGCAAACCTTAAGTGGCAGTGGGCGGGGCACATAGCTCGTAGAACTGATGGCCGTTGGAGCGGAAAGGTTCTAGAGTGGCGACCGCGAACCGGGAGACGAAGTGTTGGCAGACCTTCCACAAGGTGGACTGACGATCTGATAAAGGTCGCGGGGCTTTACTTAAGTCTCAATTAAAACCTTAAAAATATAATATTTTGTCTGGTCACATTTGCACGCTTTATTCGTAAATAATTCATGTAAAAAAATAAACTTGCATTCAATAAAATGTTGTTTTCTTACAAAGGTAAGTATTTTATCGTTAAAAAGTATTTGAAAGATACTTATTTTGTATCTAGTATTTTAGATACCATCCCAGAAAGTTATTTGTATCTGATATCTGAAATACTTAATTTAAAAGTATCATGCATTTTGTATTCCAGATACTTTGTATAGGGTATCTTGTACATCACTGAGGTACACTAGTAGTATCCTATATGACTAGGTACTTACTAATATAGAATGCAGTCAGGGAGGGCTGCGGTGAGACGGATGCGGAAATTGCACATGCACCGACTGCACCGGCGGAAGTGAGACCAATTTTTAATTTGTTTGCGCTCGCATCCCGTTTTTGTTGTTTGCGTTTAAATTAAGTAGGTATCGCCGACAAAGAGTCATATCTTTTAGCGTAAAATCATTTACTCTAAACTCACATTTTATAATTTCTTATTCTGATCGTAAATCACTTGATAAAATCATTAATTTCTAAACTCCACTTCATATTCTATTATATTTTATAATTTCAAAATCTATAACATTCAAAAACTATCAAAATCATGTGATATAAATATTACACTCACTTTCCATAATATTCCATAATAGAGATAGAAATAGAAATAATTTATTCAACGCATACACACATTTGAAAAAAACAGATGACTCAAACAAAAAACATTAACATGGCGTTGAAAAGGGCTCCTCTCAGCTTTGTGCCGCAGCAAGCCGCAGCGCTGGTTTTCAGAGGGGGGGTCCCTCTGAAAACCTAACTTAAATATCTAAAAACAAAAACAAAAATAATATAATATTACAAAACCTAACCTAAAATAAATAGGTAATAACTTAATGAATACATACCCCACATACAGACATACACACACATATAATTTATAACACCTTTTTTTGTCGGGGGTTAAACATAAAACACAAATTAATATTCAACGAGAATAATATAGAATATAATCACTATCAAGTAATTACCTAATAAAATACAAAAATAAAAATAGTTCGTCCGCGTAGATTTCGATTATTTTGTATCCCTTGGGAAATTTTAATTTTTTCGTGATGAAAGTGGCCTATGGTCTGTGCCAATTGAAAGTGGCAAAGATGTAAACACAACCAAACGAATCAATTTTCCATTATTAGGTACTCGATATTCACGTGCTTTTAAAGATCAAGTGAGGTCTTAGCAATGATTTATACACTTGATTTTTACTGTTACATTAAGTTTAAGAATAAATAACTATGAATTATACTATATTTTAAAAAACACACGCTAAAATATTTGAGGTTATGTGTCAAACAGTGCTAATTTGTTTACATGTTTGGTAATATCAATTGACACAGATTATATCTGTGTTAATCCAGGGTATAAGATATCTCCATTCCAATTTTCATTGAAATCCGCCCAGCCGTTGCATCCTGAAGGAGTAGCAAATAAAACACATACCTACTTTCGCATTTATATTTAACTAGATTGCGAATAAATTCATCCGCGTAGATTTCGATCGTTATTCCCTCGGGAACTCGGGATAATAGTAGGCTATGTGTTAATCCAGTGTATAAGATAAGCTAGGTATCTCCATTCCAAATCCGTCCAGCTGTTGCAGCGTGAAAGAGTAACAAACTAACAAACACACAAAAACTTTTGCATTTATAATATTAGTAGTATCCCTAGTAGCATTGTAGGACAGGGTTCTATCGTGGCTTATTTAGGTATTATTAATTATTAATTATAGTTCGTGATGTTAAACGTTTATTTATTGTCCATCGTTATTCTCCCTATTTTGCCCTTATAATTGCTGTAGGAAACCAGGAATGCAAATGGTACCCTTTCAGACAATAAATTTAATGTAATAGGTCCAGTTATCTTCTCCATGTATATTATTATAGGTACGTACGTTATCAAAAAATCTACAGGGTGTAATCGTTAAGTGTGTCCAGGCAATTATTCCGTAAATATAACAGATATCAGAAAACTTTAAATAAAACCAGAAATATCCCAAATATTAACTTCAAACCCATACATTTAGTACGCCGTTCGTTGAGACTTGAGAGGCTTTAGTTTAAAAGGCCTAGTCATTTCACCATTATCATATGATTAATGAATTGTTTTATTTATTACAGTTTATTCGTGTAAATTATGAATCTTGTGCGTAATAAGAGGCATTAAAGCAGGAGTGCGGTTCGGCTCGTTTCATAATAGGATCACACGAGTGTTTTAATGCCTACTTATGTATAGCCGCATAAATAACTTTATCTACATGCATATCATAAGTTTTCTATAATATGTTCAGATATATGGCCTGTATTTTTATTAAGTTAGTGTTACTGTTAACTTGTTTGTAGTACCAAAGCTTAAATTAAAAAACAAAAACTATTAAAATACAAACTTTATTTATAATGTACAGATATGGCTTGCATTTTCAAGTTAGTGGTACAGTATTACCGATACTTTAATGTTTAGGTACCGATACTTTAATTTAAACATTACGATGCACTATACTTTAATGTAAACATTAAGATGCAACCACAGATACAGGTTTCTTGATATAGGCGATTTGCTTATCGCTTCAGAACATATTGTAGGGAAGTTATGATATGGATGTAGATAAACAGTTTTATTTCTTACGGTAGGGAAATTACAGCCTCAAGGAACGTCGCGCCACAGTATAGAGATTTCTATTTATACTATGGTCGCGCTATATGGGTATGGGAGCGTTTTAAAAACTTAATTTTTTAATATTACTACTTACTTTTATTTTAAGTTATTAATGTGATTTTATTCATTGGGTAACGTACTTTCGATATCAGTTTAAAGTTTTCTGATATCTGTTATATTTACGGAATAAGGCTGGCTACACTTAACGATTACACCCTGTATACTAAATAATAAAGACAATTCCAGTATGTATAATCAACTGAATAGGTATACAGGGACCTATTGAGTTGATTATACAAACATACGTAAATCCAACGATTGATATTTTACTTAGAGTTTTAATGTGTATACGAGTATGTTTACGAGTATATAGTGAAAATGTGATGACGTAGGTACCTATTACTTAAACTCGTGTGAAGGGTTTTGTATCTTTATTTTATTATTATTTGGATATTTGCCACAATCATAAGCAAACGATACGAGACACTTTTTATTTCAGGCTATAGCCTCGTCGTAAGACCCACGTTAAATATCGTTAGTTCGAAAAATAATCTTGTGTCGGTCAACTAAAGTCAAAAGTCACTTTGACAAACAAACCTCCTAAATTTAGGACGTTGGGCCTTACGGGGATAGGACACGCGCGACTTTTCACGCGTAGATATAGTTTCCCGCTACTCCCCCTATTTTAACCCCTTAGGGGATAAATTTCCAAAAATCCCTTCGTAGTGCACCCCAAGAATATCTAAGGAATATTGCCTACAAATTTCAGGTCCCTAGGTCCAGCGGTTTGGGCTGTGTGTTGGTCAACCTGTGAGGGTTAGTTTCTTCTTCTTAGGGCTGATTTTTCAATCTCCAGATAACACGATCTGTCAGGTAAATTGTAGCTCTGTCGTTATCTTTCTTATGACAAAGTAAAAAAAAAGACAGAGCTACAATTTACCTGACAGATTATCTGGAGATTGAAAAATCAGCCCTAAGATATTTAAAACTAATTTCTGTAACGGGTAAGGTAGGTTAAGCTATGTTGACGATAGGGCAACATGAGATGGTTGTTACAAACGAGTTTAACAAAGAAATAATAAAGAAAAATCCTCATAATAAACCTAGGTACCTGTACAACGGATCGCTAGTCGCTACCTGCCACCATCTTACCCTTTAAGCTACCAAGCAGCAGTGTTCACATTATTGGGTTCCGGTGTGGGGATAAGACAATCGGTGAAATTACTAGCATAGAGGCATTCCATGTTAGACCTCAGGGTTGGGTACGCATTTGCAGTTTAGGATTGCAGTCTTGAGATTGCAGTCTTGAGAATGCAAATGTCTTTAAATGAGTGTTAGATCCCAGTGGGATCATCCCACTTACCATCAGGTGGCCTGTGTGCTCGTTTGCCTTCTCTTTCCCGTAAAAAAACACATAACATGAACATCAAAACATCAATTACGTTAGGTAGATTGTTTTAAGTAGCAGTGTAGCAACATTACATTATTTTTATGGTCAGCTACCTACCTACCTACCTATCCATCCTACCTATCCTGCCATCTTGCATCCCCTTTCAGTCTGAAAGCTTCAACGTTTTAAAAACCTGAGCGTAAAACTTAAAACTGTCGCAAGTTTCGAAAGTCTGAGGGCCCTCCGACATTCAGCCAGCCCTTTGTTTAACGGTGCACCGCTAGAGGCGCTGCAAACAACGCCCCATGCATATTCATACCCTAGCATTTGTTTATAATCTGTCCCCCCCTCACCCGCCGCCCTATCCCGGTTAGCAACAGTCAAAATCAGCTGGAGCCATTGCGCAAGGCGCTCCATAACGCCGGTAACTGCGTCTCGCTCACGCTAAGCTGGTGAGTGTCGTGCGTCGCGCTCTGACTTTTCGTGGTACAGACACGCCTTTGCCGAGTCTTTGTTTGAAAATTACTATTAAAATCATCGAAATTAAACAATGTTTTGATAGAATATGAAGGAAGGTTTATTTTTAAGGCGTTGGGACCGGAATTTTTGGGATATTAATGTGTTTTTTCACAGATTAAACGCATAAAGATGCGTAGCCGGCACGCCGGTCGTGTCTGTACCGCCGAGGGGTAAGGGGCGAGGGACGCGGCCAGCTGGTAATCGATCGCCCCCCCGCACGCCCCGCATGTGGAAGGAATATACAACAAGCAATAATAGCGAAACGAAACGAACTCATTAGGGTTACCTGTCTCAAAATAGTTTTGTTCAGTTTTAGTCATTTTTCCTCTTTTTAACTTAGGTACTTACAAGGATTTTGGCAAGAAGGTACCTACTGTGGAAAGCCTGCAGTGAGGGCTTTCCTCTACTCAAGATGAACACCAATAACTTTGAAATATTACGTTTATTTCACTATACTAGATAATTACAACGATACTTAAGGGCTTCATGAATCCAATCGTCGTAAACGACTGACTCAGTTATAACAAGAACTCATCTAACTATCACATTCGGAATCATTCAATTTAAATATTACCTACTGACGTAATAGCCAGCCAGTACAACTTAGTTGTACCACAGGTTGTACCTAGCCAGCACGCTACAAGCACCGAACCTTCACAGTACCTAAAGACAACAATTACATCCAAGCCTTCACCAAAGGAAGCACTAGACAATATTACTTAGCCTTGTGTCTTTTAAAAGCCGTTACAAACTGTTATTTCCGTAAAATTTTCCGTTAGTTCTTTCTTTTCATATGACATGTACACTTGCGCCCAATAAATTATGACCGTACCCTCCTGTCACCTAATATGCGCGTTCGTGTACATATGTATGCATGGATATACGAGTTACACATGAATGAATATTCCAATTCAAACTCGAAGTCGACTAGCATCCCCTGATGCGACACAGCTCTCTGATTAAAACTGGTACTGGGCGTGGATCTGTATGAAGGGGTGGTATTCTGATGCAATGGGTTCTTCGATTGGAGAGTATAATTACATTTCGACCCTCGGTTGCAAATAGAAATCAAAATCATGCTGGGCACTGAACGATTATTTGATTTTGAATTGAAACGGATTGTTGCTTATGACATTAGGTGCTAGTTAAATAATTTGATAAAAAAGGCTTTACTATTTAATGAAAGGAATATATTTTAAGTCTGTTTAAAAAAAGTTCCAGGAGAAACCATGAATATTTTACTAAAGACGCCTGTGAACAGCAAATGGCAATTGTTTCGTCACCAAAGAAATTGTTCAAATTGCAATGCAGGAGAACTCTGAATTGGTATGTGTCACTGATGAATGAGTTGTGAATTTTCAGTTGATTTTACATAATAATATAAATAAATATCAGGGGACAATGTCACACAAATGTATTTAGTCCTAACTAAGCTCTAAAACGCTTGTACTTTACTCAAATACATAAATGGTACCTAAATGTAATTCACTACGCTGTTAATTTCCTTTTCTACTCCAGTACATATATTTGTATGTATTTTATTTATTTATTTAACCTTTATTGCACAAAAAAAGCACAAATGGCGGATTTAATGTCTAATGTCATTCTCTACCAGTCAAACTAACAAAAGTGGCGCACAAAAAAAGATAGACAGAAATCAAAGCAAAGAACATATTTATATGGTTTTTGTCGTCGTTAACTATCACAGTGCACCCTGTCAATACCAAACGCACTCCCACTGTACCATTCCAGCCCTCATATTTGCCCAACCATACGAAGGGGTAGCTAAGGTCAATAATTACCCCCCAAAAACCGGCAAACTCAATCAAAACTCCAGTAATTTAACCCAATCGGCCGAAACGTCCAGCGAGAGCCCGAAACGTGTCGAGTCGCGGATATTTATCAGTAATTACTACAATCAATGCCCAGACCTCCTCTGTTACTCCAATTTTCTACAGACATCAGGCACTTTGGCATTGAAAATGTTCTACGAAGGGCAGGGGATTGAAGCAGGTGAAACGATTTCGAAACTTCGTTATCGTCTCTCTTGCTCTTTTGTGTCGGCCATTTGGAGAGAATGAGACAGGAGTAATGTAATTACGGGAGTTAGAAATCAGTCAGCACGGCAAAGCTGCTAATGGAATAGGTAGACGCCCTTCATCATGAGGATAATCTATTTGTTGGTTGTAAGTAGAAACAAGTTAGAGTAAGTTAGTTATTGTAATCTTAGGATTTCTTTTTGCTGTCGGTATGAGGTAAAGTTGTACAGAAAACAACAAAGAGCGGTAGTCACACTTGTGTTACCATAGCAACCGCCGCACTCACATTCAGTTAATGAAGATTAAGTCATTCCTTAGGGCCGTATTAATAAACTCATCTTGGCTGAGAAGCCCGTTACAAGATACATCAAAGTAAACGTCAAGCCATAGAAAGCATGCCCTTTTTAATCTTAGTCACTACATTTTAACAAGTTAACGTCTCTAAAATGTCTTAGAGTACGGCGGTAAGCATTCAAGAACTTACTCCACTGTGGAAAGACTCATTGGTACACGGCGGGCACCATTAGGTACCGTTTTTACCATAAGGGCACACAGGGCCCGCGCCCAGGGCCCCCATCCTCAGAGGGGCCCGACGGACCGACCATTTCTCTCGCGAGATCATAATAAAAAAAAAATAGTATGCTTAATTAATTAGCTTTCTCTACTTTTCAAAAGGGCCCATATTCTTGTGTGCCCAAGGGCCCCAGCATAGTTTAAGACGGCCTTGCCGGCCACTCAGGATCAAACCAAGTACCTAGCGATAATGACGCGTCACATGAGGCCACTAGGCCACCGGCGCTCTGATTACACGTTACTAACAGCCCTATATTTCACATAGGTTCACCATTTTGGCCCAAAGGGCGTAACACAATGTCATTTCGCAAATGCTAAACTGCCAAGTAAAAACAGCTTCTAAGGAATTGAATACCGCGACAAAATCAAACCCTGTAAACTCATAAATAAGGTCGCATATGCTGCACAATATTTGCAACATATTCCCCTTTATAAAGAACAGTAAACTCATGTAATCCTGTTTCCCGCAATTCCCGCAACAATCCGAATCTTCATACAAATTATAGTAGAAGTGCTCCGCAAACAGATCCGCTGCAGTATTTGGGCTCCAGACCCATTACAGTGTACAAATAATGTGTTTCGAGTAGGTACTCTCCTGAGTAAATACTGTTTGCCTCTCGTGTTCCGATAGGTGATTCACTTAAGCAACTTACTTTCGAGTTCGGAACTTCGGAGTCGAATCGTTAACCGGCCAGCCTAAATTAACATTATATACACTTGGTTCGTGTAATTTAAATTTAGCCTCCGGTTTTTTCAACTAAGCAGAGATCGTAGACAAGATGTACGAGTATAACTCTATTTTATACTATTTACCGATTTACGGGGGCAAAAATCGACCTCTCAAGTTGTCATCTTCGGGAAAGGGAAAAATCGTTTTCAACCCGAGCCGAGCGACGCTCGGTCTTCCGTAATGTGCAATAAGAGAGCAAAGTTGTTAGTTTTTGCTATTCAACACGATAAAACAATGTTTCTTTTGACGTGTTATAGTATTCTTTTAATTCGGCTGCCATTTCTGTCAAGTAAATAACGGCTATCGTGCGTAACATTGACGATACGGAAACGGAAACACGTCAAAAGCAATTATTGTTTTACCGAGTTGACTATAGTGTTTGACGCGTTATGATTATTGTGTTTGACGCGTTATTGCATTGTTTTTAACTCCGCCGCCATTACTGCCAAGTAAAATAAATAAGTAAGTGAGATCGATAAGTTGGCAATACGGTAACACGTCAAAGGCAATATGATTTTTACTCAGTAGAGTAGAAGTCCTGTTAGTTTCCGAAGTCAAATGTTTACTTTGCTGTTCAAAAACCTCCCCTTACAGTGTTGTACCGAAGCGTTCTCACATTGAAATTTATTAATATGTTTTTCGGCAACTTTTTCGATTACTTTCCCGGACGGGCGAAGGCGCCGGGAAGTTTCATTTCCTGGTAGCTTTTTATGTTTTCTCGGCGCTAAATATTTGAGGCCCAAAATGGTACGGAAGTCCTTCCGGAGGATGCTGTTAATATCTTTGAGGGACCTTTGGCGGAGTCTCTAGCGGGCCAGAGTTTGCAGCCCCATTTTTTGAACAAACGGCGGTGTATATTTTAGGGCTTCAAACCCAAAGGGTGCCATCATCGTGACTATTTTTAGACCTACGCCGGGCGTCCGTCCGTCGTCGTCTGGCCTACATTTTAAGGGTTGTCTTTTGAACCGGAATAGCTAGGTAACTTATTGAAATTCTCTCTAAAAACGAGTTACTGCGGATATCCTTACAATAATAAAAATCAAACACAATGAAGGGAGTTTTCCATGCATTGTATAGGTTGTATTTCCATAATGACGGCTCAAATGCTATCACGTCATCGACGAAATTCGCTCAACCTATTCTCTTGGATTCGATTGGTGTTAACGATACGCTTTGTATGTTCCCTGACAGATATGCCTAGCCTCTCCCCAACAACGTTTACCTACGGTCGCGTTGAGAGCTTCCAAACATTTTGACAGAATTCGAAAATCGTTTTTACCTCAGCTCAGTGTCAGCACCTCAAAAAGGCCGTTCCGCTGTTCAAAGACGGTGTGTTGGATTTTGCTGCGAGAGTGAGACGAAGTAACCTTTTAGTAAAAAAAAGCGAGATCAGTGGTTGAATTTTTACAATGTCCTATTTTTTTACATTTAGGTATCAAGTTCTCGTTGCTGAAAAGCTGTATGTGCAACACGAGACCAAAGTTATTTGCATCTCTTATCTTCTAATCCCTTGCTGCGCTGGATTCTACAAGAATCACATAGATAATGATAGTAGAGAGTGCAAGAGATGCAAATATCATAAGGTTAAATTGTGTACACGTGCGTCTTTGTATTTATGTGATTATACTACAGCATCGTACCTTCCAAACGGGAAAACCTAATTTTAGTCGGTTCTTAGCTAAGGTTTAATTATGAAAATCCGTTGGGCGACATAAGGCATATTTATTTTTCAGTCATTGCGAAAAATACAGTTGGCGTTGACAAAAATGTATTGATAAGTACTCTAACAAATAGGTCCTCAGAGAATTTGCAAATTGAGGTCAGTGAGGGGCTTGGCCCAAGCGTTATTTAGGCAAAAAACGCTTTTAATAGCATCGCAAACACACTCCGACCCCAATAATTGGGTACCGTGCGTTAAATAATAGGACAGCTCTTTTATATTTTCCATTAACACGACCAGTGCCAAAAATACACCTTTGTATGTTATTTAAATAGCCCTATGAGTGTCACGGGCACTGGGTATGGGTACGTCTCTAGCGCCGTGTGTATCCACATCAGGTCCATTTCATATAAAATTCAGGAAGCTTGGCACGGAATGTATGAAATATTAATGTTATATAGAAAACTGCGTTACGCAGGAACGGATTTGTACACGGTCCATTTGTTTACTTCTCGCTTTTACATAATGCTGCGTCTCTTTCATCCGGAACGACATACTAAGCACGAGTATATCGCAAATATCGTAATTTATCGGAATTAATGTACGTTGAGACTTGAATGACGTAAGACACATTGGAGAATTAAGTTATTTTATGCTCTATCTTCATAGTTTTTAATTTGGTAGTCATGTTTTTCTCTTTACATAGTATAAAATAAAGTCGCTTTACGCGTCTGTATGTCTTTCTGTCTGTGTATCCCTTAACTCCCTCCTAAACCACCAACCGATTTTGATGCGGTTTTCTTCATAAGTTAGATATTTTTTCACGGAAAGTTTTTATGTAGGTATTATAAATTCTGGTTTTACATTTACAATAAACCGAAGCGAAGCGAGGGCGGGTTACTAATTTCTTATAATAATTAGAATCGCTATATAAACATTAGATAGCCACAAGGAATTATCAAAAGTCATTTTCTACTGATTAACGTATGGATTATCTTGCTATAGTATAGTGATTGTGTGGTGATATCATTAAAGATAAGGCACGAGTGCGGGTTCGGTGCTCGGCCTCGGCCACCGTGGTATCAATCAAGTAAACAAATTGATTTGTTACTGATCGACTCATCGGTTGACATTCCATTAATTATTTATAGGTTATCAGCAGGTTATTTTGAACTTGATTTTGTATGCTTTGTATGTATGTTCGTAAGGTATAAATTACTTATAAGTCATAATAATAAGGAATGCCGGCCAAGTGCGAGTCGGACACCAGGCAACTTTTTTACTCCTATAGTTCGCGGCAATAGAAATACACACGGAAAATTTCAACTGTCTTATAGTTTATGAGATACAGTCCGATAGAGAGACGGACGGGCAGCAGGCTTCGTAATAGGGTCCCCTTGATACCCTTTGTGTAAGGAACCCTATAAAGGATAATTATGTCGTATGAAAAAATTACCATTATTAACTATACAAAAGGCAATAAAATAGTAGTAAATGTAAGATGATTTTATGCGCATGTTTTGTTCAAGGTTTTAACTTCATTTCGTAGTTCCATACAAACAATTCAACCATCTGGTATTCAATGTTTGTGTTGTCTGTGTCCCAGACGACACGATATGAAAAAAAAAAGAATTGCTAATTACGGTAAGTTCTTACATTATTCAAGATTATTATTTGTAGGTATGTTTGTCATATTACAACTATAATTAGTGTTATTTACCTACGTAATGCCTTTTACATTAAATTTGACTAAATTTACACAGACGGAATTTTATTCATGAACAGCTCTTGAAATATCTTTGCTCCGAAACCACGCTTAGAGGCGTCCGTATTACTCCGTCATGATTCAGATAATACAAAAATGCTACCGTTTAATGAGTAGATTATTATAATAGTAGTGTAATTAATCTGTTATGTATGTTTATTGATTAAATGAATACAAACATTAACAACATTTGTTCCTTGCAAAAAAAACTAAAATCTTTATGATATTAATAGTCATTAGTCAATCATCGTTCCATAACCGATTTAAATTGATAATTATCAGGATTACCTACGTAATTTCGATTTGCGTTTAACCTCAACAAAATATAAAAACAAAACATTTCTAGCAAGCGCCGACCGCCGAGCGTAGCGTTGGGTAGCGGGCGGGGCGAGCGGCGCGGCGCGGCCCGCGCGGGCATGAGCAGCGGCGCGTCAGTCGAGCCCGGCCCCAGCAATGGAGCACCTCATCGATGCCGTGCGCAACTACCCCTGTCTGTGGAACACCACAGCCATAGAATACCGGGACCAAGAGCTCAAGGACGCGGCCTGGACCGAGGTGATGAAGGAAACCAATCTATCCTCAGGTAAGTCGCTACTCGCTGTCTAAACTCATAACATGGCTGCCTGCGCTGTACACGGCTGTAAGCAGCTGAGCGGGACCGGTGCGTGGTCGGTACGAGCGGCGCGAGCCGAGCGTGCCCGAGGTTACCCGAACGTTGCCGATGTTATTGTATGCAAATGCAGCCGGGCGTTTTTGTCGTTTTTGTGTTGTTATTTATAAGCGTTTGGTTTATGCGTTTGTTGCGTTGTTAGTGGGATGTTTGTTTATAGATTTGGTGGGAAATTCACGGGTGATTTGGTAAAATAGACAGATTACAATGGTAATTTATTGAAAAAATATCGTATTATTATTATTTGACTAATAAGTACCTAGGTACATATTATGTAGGTACGTAAGTACCTACCAACTTTGTAACTATGAGTTAAATAAATACCATGTTTATTAATTAATCGCGTTCCTTTAATTATCGTTTTTATAGTAGGGTTTTAAGTGTATTTAACCTTCAAAACCTGTTTTTATTAAAAATACTACTTTAGTAGGTACCTACCTATTCATATAGTATTCGTGTTCATGCGAAAAATGTAGCGGTTTTATACGGAAAGGCAGTATTTCTGTGGTGTTCCTTCCCAGTCTCAGCCCAGTTAGGTTAGGTTAGTAAAGTAAGTAGGTACCTAGGCCGTTCAAAAAAACGTTACGGCGCGCGTCGTTTACGCCACTTTGATTATTAGAGCCGTGTTATTTGTATATTGGTAATATTAAGAACGGCATAACCGCCGGAGGCTTTTAAGTACACTTTAATATGTTTGGCCATTGTTTCATCGAGTTGTTTTAGATGCCTTTGTTTAGTATCGTTATCATATTAGCTTTTTAAGGCAAGTAGCTCTTATTAACTTGACTTTGATAATAAGTATTATAAGTACCTACAATAAATCATAATGGTTTCAAAAGATGGCTTAAAATAAAATGGAACGGTTCGGTGATTTAATTATGCTTTAAATAAAATAAACATGATAATATAATTTAAAAAAACATACCTACTTACCATTGGTAGTAAATCTGGATGTCAATTCTCGTGTCGTTCGAGAAGTTCGAGATGAATCTCTATCGTGAATCTGCATGGAATGGCAGCGTCACTTCTTGGAATCTTGAATAGGAATTCATCTCGATCGCGACCGAGAATCGCTTCACTGGAATTAGGTGTTGAGGAGTCTATCACGCTAGGTAACTTATCTATTTGTGGTTTTGCTAGGTACAGTCAACAGCATAAATAAGTGATCATTTATGTACCTTGTCACTTTAGCGTCGTGTTTGAAATGTCATACAAAATTGTGAAACGATTGAAAGCGACAAGGTACATAAATGATCACTTATTTATGCTGTTGACTGTACTTTTTTACCGGGTATTTAATATGTTTTCCTGAGAACCTCATTAGGTTTCAGTAAAGTTATTTTGAATGCTGATTGTTGACTTCCAATTAAATCGGAGAAATCTTCTTTTTAGCATTTGATTTATGAAAAAATTAGTTGTTAGGGTGGCAATGGTGGCATGACAGTTCATGGTTACCTACCTATTCTGGATATTTTGAGCAATAGGTAAACACAGTAGGTATCTACCTAAGTATTTTCCGATGTAGGTACCTACTTACATATTTTTTAAGGCATTCCTTCCTACCTTGACCTGAAATTATAGGTAGGTACCTACCTATTTAGTATTGTTCAAAGAGATACCATGGTGTGGGGGTAGGACCTCGTGCAGGGCCCGCCCGGATCGCTAACACCATCTTATGCATTAACCCATCAGAGGCATTCCATCTTAGTCCTCAGGGTTGGCAATGCATTTGAAGTCTTAGGATTGCAGTTTTGAGATTGTAGTCTTGAGATTTCAAATGTCTATGGGTCTCAGATCCCACTTACCATCAGGTGGCCTGAGTGCTCGCGTGCCTTCTCCTTACCATAAAAAAAAGAAACCATATTACTTACTTACCCAGTTTTACTCTCTTAATAGAAAGAAACCACAATCGGTCCATTTACTTTAATTTCCCCCGTAAATTTATATCTTTTAGTTACGTATTCATAGTGGACGTTGAGCGGGAACGGAGGGCTCTTTCCGTTAGGGCTAATATGGTAGCTCGTAAGTGCGCGCTGTACAAGGGAGGTAAAAGTTACGTTGTTTAGAGCTTTCTGTACATCCCTGTACACGTGCAGCCTATGGATGCAATACACGCAACGGGCCTATGGAGCCCTCCGTGTCCAGTACAACAATGCGTTCCGGGTGATAGTGGGGCTGCCTCGCTTCTGTAGCGCGTCAGGGATGATCGCGGCCGCCGGGGTCGACTGCTGTCACACCACCATGCGCAAGCGGGCCGCGTCCCTGGTGCGTCGCGTGCGGGCCAGCCCCAATATCATCCTCAGCATGATAGGGAGTAGGGTAGACTGCCCTTACATGCGTCATTGTTGTGGGCTACATGCCCCTTACAATTAGTGTTATTTATTAGTTACTAACAATTAGGATTATGGAACTACTAACAATATATGAGTGTAAATTTACTCGAAATAAATGATTCTATTCTATTCTATTCTATAGTCATCCTAGTGAAACTGAATCTATTCCCTTCCGTATCAACGTAATAATAACAGGCACGTGGAGTTGTGAATAGATGCTCGATTGATTCGACCGTGACCTGGAACTGCAAGACCGGATAGCTCATTCATTTACTCACAATATGTCACTGCAAAACCCTCGTTAAAAGAACCACCGAAAGAAGAAAAGAAAGAAGTCGTTTTTACCCGACTGCCGAAGGAGGAGGGTAATGTGTTTCACAGCCTATGTATGTATGTTTGTTCCTTTGTGGCACTATAAAAACTAAACCCGTTGTCCGATTTAGATGATACTTATGTCAATCGATTTGTCTGAATCTGGTGAGTGTCACTGAAGATATGACAATAATCAAAAGTCAATATGGCGGCAACCAGACGCCATATTGTGCAAATAAAATAAAAAAGTCTACCAAGTATGACAAGTAGGGTATCATTGAATAGGGATTTAAAAATCATCTTTAGGTTTCTTTTATCATTTTTCATTTTTAATGATCATTTAGGATTTATAACGATTTAAAGTTTGTTAGCAACTGCACAGTCGGGTTTTGAAAGCTTGCTTTTTGTTTAAGTTATTTGGGGATTATCTTTGGGTTTTTGACAAAATGGTGTCGCTTTCTTAATTGCATATTTTGTTGTTTAATGGATAGTAATGTAATGATGTATTAATATGCAGTAAATTAACATTCAAATGTGCAGTATTATGAACAATTCAAGTTTGAACACGTATCGCCTTTGGAAGGATTGCTCCGAGAACATCCCATCTGAGGGCTCAGACAAGATGCACTACGCTAACTAACGTTTCTATTCGATTCGTTTTTAAACAAATCGCGTCACTGGAAGATGACGTGATACGAAAAGTCACGTGGTCTACCAGTGACGCGATAGTTTAGAAACGTTAGTTAGCGTAGTGCATCTTGTCTGAACCCTCTGGTCTTCGTAAAGTTCATCTACGTCGCTTCACGGGGGCTAGAGGATCACCGTACAACGTTGCCTTATGTTTTTTTTTGGTATGTACTTAAATATTAAATACAAACTTGACATGGGCAGAAATGGTTTAGTAGGAGATCCGAATAGGAGACGATTTGGACCGGGCTGTTTATTCGATAAAAAGTATTTTATACCAAATTTAATATGCTAAGTAATATATGGCGAATAGGTAGGCTGAAAAATTTCAGTCCAGTATATCTATTATATAAAATGCTAAGCTGATTGTTGATATATCAACGCACAGCCCAGACCGCTGGACCTAGAGACTTGAAATTTTGCACATAGATACCTTATATAGTGTAGATATCCACTAAGGAAGGATTTTTGGAAATTCCACCCCTAAGGGGGTAAAATAGGGGAAAAACATTAGTATCAAAGTCCGTCAGTTTTGAAGTTAGACGCTTCAAATTTTGCGTTTAAGTTGGCGATTGAATTTTAACTTATACTTTTCCCAGCGTTTATGATAATTTCAACCCCGAAGGGATGAAAAGGGGTAAAACGGATTGTTGATATATCAACGCACAGCCCAAACCTTAGGACCTAGAGACTTGACATTTTGCACATAGATACCTTATATAGTGTAAAGATCCACTAAGGAAGGATTTTTGGAAATTCCACCCCTAAAGGGATGAGAATTAGTATGAAAGTCCGTCAGTTTTAGTTTAAGTTAGACTATTCAAATTTTGTGTATAGGTTGAAAATTGAAAATTAATTTATACGTGTTTCAGCGTTTTTGATAATTTCATCCCCGAAGGGATGGAAAGGGGTAAAACTAACTGACTGATCGATCAACGCACAGCCTAAACCGCTGGACCTAGGGACTTGAAATTTTAAGGGAATATTCCATGGGGGTACCCAAGTGTAAGTAAGTGTACACTAAGAAACGATTTTTGGAAATTCATCCCCTAAATGGTTAAAATAGGGCGTAGAAATCTGTATAGGAGATTAGTTATTTTTAAAATAAGCAATTTGGAAATTGGTATTTAGGCTACTGTTTATAAACAAAAAATGCTTCTTTCAGCGATTTAGAAAAAAATACCCTTAAACTACCCTGAACTACCCCTGGGTAAAAGGGAGTTTTAGTTTGTTCCTCCTTCACGCTGCAATGGCGCTGGATGGATTTGGATGAAATTTAGAATGGAGATAGCTTATACCCTGGATTAACACATAGGAAAATCCCATCCCGGAAAATTTAAAGGTTCCCGAGGGAATAACGACAATATCTTTGGTGTTTTTTGAAAAAGTCATCATGGGTGTCGTTTTCTTAGGTTGCGTTGACGCAGATTTCGAAAATGATATCAAATTTGGGATTCAAAATGGCCGCCATGATGTTTATTGAAAAAGTCTTCATTGGTATCATTTTCTTACATTTTGGGGACGCAGATTATGAAAATGATGTCAAATTTAGAATTCAAGCTGGCGGCAATGATGTTTTTTGAAAAAGTTGTCACGGGTAACATTTTCTTAGTTTTTGGGGACGCAAATAATTACTAATATAGAATAAGATTAGTAATTATTTGACAAAATTGCGCAATTGAATAATTTATTTCTCCTATGGCTTTTGCCATCCAGTGTGACAACATGAGACAGGCTTTGTACCTTCATTCAGTTTTGTTAGTCTATATCAAAAGGAGCGGTGTCAGATTGAAGTTGTCAGCGTTGACATATCCAGATTTTAACATTTTTTTCCGCTATTTTCAATACTATTCACGGCGTATTAATTCTACGGCTGTTATTTAATATTAGGGCGGTTATTATGATCACTTGAAAATAATTACGGACAGGCATTTGATTTTTCGGCGAATTGGTAGGTTTGAAATGACATTTTAGAATTAAAATGTCATTTCAAACAATACACAAGGGGTAAAAAAACTATACATCGATAGGTATACATAATATTGCTGTAGAAAGAAAATCCATACTAATAGTATAAACGTGAAAGTAATTATGTCTGTCGTCTGTCTGTTAATTAATTTGTATCTCGAAAATCACCCCTAAGGGATGAGATTTGGGATGGTAGTTTGTATGACAATTTGGTCATTTATGTTAATTTTTTTAGTTGGAAACGTGGTAATTGGTGTTTAAGCTGCTGTTTAATAATGTTTAACATATTAAAAAACTTTCAGTGATTTCGGTAAAACTAACACTACAAATATGCCAGGAACTACGAGTACACCATGATACACAGTCGGGGCAATATATGCGGCAGCTCTACTAAAAATTGGCGAAGATCGTATGGCGAGAGATAGTAACGATTTGAATACATTAAACCGCGAATTCTGTAATATTGTACAAAACACAGATGATCTAAAAAATACCCTGTACCCTGATCTAAAAAACAATATAAAGAATAGAGAATGTTTGTGCGAGAGGGCGATATTAGCACCGACAAACGAAATTGTCGGGCGGATAAACATAAAAATATTTCTCATGTAGAAGGCGATGTTGTGGAGTATCTCTTGGTAGACAATGTCATAGACACAGAGCAAGTCACGTCCTACCCTTAGAGTTCCTGAACTCTTTCGAGGTATCGGGAGTGCCCTCCCGTACGAGTTAATGGTTAAAGTTGGTGTCCCGGTAAATTTCGAGCTCAATATAACATGTGTTTGAAAGATCATTCTTGCCAGGGAGGACGTCAAACTATAGAATTACTTCATCATCATCATTAATTTACTTAAATGCGATAAACGAGTTCAACGCGGACGAAGTCGCGGGCAAAAGCTAGTAATTAATAAAAATAAAAAAATTACTTCGTTTTAAAAAATTACAATAGCTTGTTTAATGGATAAATTACATACCAATCGAAAGTATGAAGCCTATAGAATATGCAAACGTTAGTTTGACTATTTTTTTCTCGTCAAACTATTGGGTAGGCAGGTATAAACAGGTAAGTCGGTACTAGTAATTTGCACCAAACCTAACGTTTGCATATTCTATAGACTTCATACTTTCGATTAGTATGTAATTTGTCTATTAAACAAACATTTGCAATTAAAAAAAAAAACGTTTTTAATTAGGTATTTTTTTAATGATATAAGAAAAGAAAAGAAAGAAAAGAAAAATACATTTATTCACTACACACATAAGACACACAGAAAACAAAAGTAAAAACAGAAAACAGCAATAAAAAGAGTAGTGAGTGTGTCTTCGCGGCAGTGAATCGGACACTGGCTCAGCATAATGCTGAGGTGTTAAACACCTGCAGCGCTGATTTTCAGCCAGCTCCGTTTGTGACAGACGGACGGTACGCTAAACGAATAAATAGTCTAGGTAATACAAAAATATATACTACCGAACAAATACTTATAGATAGTGACAGAATAAATACAAAAACTACATGCAAATACCTTACAGAAATATAATATTTAAAATAAATATACCTACTTAGCCAGTATACAGCATCGACCATTTGGCACAATTCAATAAAAAAAAAACAAAGAAAACTAAACTATAATTTAAGGACAAAGTGCTGGTTGGGAAATTATGATTTTTGGAGCGTCAACAAATAGCCTTTAAGCTTACGCTTAAAGGTGTACTTGCTAGGCGCTCCTTGGATGGGAGGGGGAAGATCATTCCAGCACTTGGACGCCGCGAACCTGAAACTACCCCGAAACGCCGCGGTTCGGTGCAGCGGCACAATCGCCCTAGGTTTAAACCTGCCCTAGGTTTAATATAAGTACTGGACTGAAATTTTTCAGCCTACCTATTCGCCACATATTATTTAGCGTATTCAATTTGATATAAAATACTTTTCATCGAATAAACAGCCCGGTCCAAATCTTCTCCTATTCGGATCTTAGACCAGATGCTCGATATTGCGACCGGTTGCCCTTAAATAAAGAAATAATAATAATAAATAATAAGAACCATGTTCTAACGATACCAGTGTCCGAATCAATTGAAACAGGTTTTTTTTAAAAAGGTGTTTCTATAGAAATCATACTTATCTTAAAAGCATACAATAAAAGAAAGTTATTTACCGTCAAAAAAATTACGTCATTTTGTTTGTAACCGCGTTTTAGTTTTTTAAGTCCAGCATTAGCTTAGCGCAGTAAAGACCATGTGGCGTTTAAGCTCTTTAGCCATCAGCAGAAATGATTTTTTTATTTTCTCAAGGTCATGTGCGAGTCGGTCGTGTACCGAGGGGTTGGGTTTCACCCTTGGCCGGTTTTTCTTTAGGGTTTGAATTGAAGTATAATCACACCGACGCGGTTCCGTATAACACAGTTTATGATAGAACAAAAACACAAAAAAACCTTGATAATAATCATTTCTTGTATGGAGACTCCCTTATTACCTTACTTTTTATTTTTTCTGTAAATAAATCCAAACATAATCTTTTAATTTATATTACGTTTTAAAAAATACCTACAGTTGTTTAAAGTTAGGTTAGGACAGGACAGACAGACGGACACTGTAGGCTTAGTAATTGGGTCCCAGGGCCCATTTATCTCCCTTGGGGCACCTAAAAATTATAGACATTTGAGGAAACTGTAGTACTATACTCTATCGTTCTTTACAGTGAAGGAGGTAAAATTGAAATGGAAGAAACTCCGTGACTCCTACCGGGACGCCCTCAAACGGCAAAACGAGATGCAAGCTAGAGATGTTCCCTCTCGCAAGAACTATTCCTGGAAATACATGTCGTCAATGGCTTTCCTCCAACCCCACATGAGCGCAAGGAAGAAGCCAGCAGAGGAACCTGTTCAAGCTCCAACCGAGCATGAAAACGAGCATGAACAGAATGGGATAGACGAGCACGAGCAAAATGGACATGAGACGAGTGATGATTCCGATTCGCCCGCTTCTTCGCCCAAGCGGAAGAGCTCGCAGCTGACTGTCATTGATAGGAAGCTTGACTATCTTTGCAAGGTAAGATTGATTCATCATTATCATATCATATTTAGTGGTCCCTTGTGCTAGGTCCAGCACGAGCGCTACCACCATCTAATCATTTAACCTAGCCTAGCACTGTTCGTCTTGTTGTGTGGGGATAAGAGAACCGGTGAAATTACTAGCATAGAGTCATTCCATCTTAGTCCTCAGGGTTGGCAACGCATTTGCGGTCTTATGATTGCGATCTTGAGAATGCAAATGTCTATGGGTCAACTATCTTTGTACAAAGTTTCGCATCGATCAGTTAATTTTATAAAAAGACACAATCCTTTGGAACGACCTTATCTCTTAGATTCGGACTTCCCCATTCTGATCTTTTTGGATTACTCACCTTGTAACATAGTAATCATGTTGTTTTATGTGCAGGCGCAAGGCAAACGGCGGCTGACCGAGGCAGCGCACGAGGCGCGCACATCCCCAACCTCCGAACCCATCGACATCTTCTTCAACAGCATGTGCCAAAGCACCAAGCGGTTCCCTTACCCAGCTCAAATAAAGATCAAACGGGCCCTCTTCGAAGCTGTCATCGCGGGGGAGGAAGCCTTGGTGGCTGAACAGCAGAACTACGCTAGTCTATGGGCAAGGGCTGCTAGTTCTTCCAGCAGTGATGGGGAGGAGGGGGCCGCGGGGGGCGCGGGGGGCACGGCCTCCTGAGCCCAGCTGCGCCAGTACAATGAGTATTGTGCGCAGTACGCCAAATATTTTTACGGTACGCAGTAGACTGAAGTGAAAGTTTTGTTGGTCCTTTAGGACCGTGGTTTGGAGTGACTTGTTTTATGTGGCCGTCGAAATCAAATCAAAAAGGGGTTGGTGTGGATAGCGTGTTTGTTCTTGGTTTTGCCATTTAGTTATGCTAGATTTTTCGCGATTTTATCGAGGAATAACTGGTTTATTGATTTTGCTTTGGGGATCATTGAAATTAAGTCCTCTTTTGGAGATTATGTTACTTGTATCAAAATTGGTTTAAATACGTGCATTTAAAATGTTGGGGATAAATATGGATAGTAACCATGATCGGTTCTGTTATTAGCGAGCGACAATTATAACGTGATCTGCGCAGCCGTAAGCATTATATGACTGTACGTGTCTCAAACTTGGTTCATTCCACACTCTGTGCCAAGGTCGCTAACTGCTATAAGCTCGTTTTTGATCTGGACGGCTGCATTATGTGATGGTTAGTTAGGTAGTGATTATATAAAAGAGCTTGTTAAGCCAAATAATGTTATTGGACATTGCGAAGCGATATTTTTGACAATATTGTTTCCTTTAGGATATTTATTATACTCAACTGTGTGTGGCCAAGCCGTTTGTTATGGCACAATTACATTTATCCGGTTGCCGTGTGTGATTGGTTAACTACATTTCAACGGACATGTATAAACGCCGGCCACGGAAGTGCACGGCAGCGTAGCAGTGACGGCGGTGTAGTGAAAACAAATGCATAAAAATCTCGTGGCATGCTTCATATGATCTCTATGCATTTGGTCGTTGCCGCTTCTCGCTTGTCGCTGCTGCCGCAGCCGACAACGATACCAGCTCAATTCGTTAAAAAAAAATGCAATCGTCTAGTAAGTAAACGAAGTAGTGTGAACCAATGATATAATATAGTAAAAATAGGTAGATATGTTATACGCGCTTCGATAGTGGCACCCTAAAACCAAGCCAATTGGTACACCTTTACTTAGTCTTGCGCCTTCAACGGAACCGTGAGCTAGTCTGCAGAGCAACATAGTTACACTCGTTTTGTTTCGCTCCCGGAAATTAGCATACCATCCTGCTTTCACTTGTCATTTATGAATTATTGTGTGATTGCAATATTTACTGATTATGTGTGGGTAAGCCGGGCCATTTTTACACGCGGAATACCGTATAGGTAACATATCTACTTACCTCTTTTTATATTATATCGTTGGTATGAACAGTCAGCCGGATAAGACGATAGTATGGCGATCGGAGGTACTATCAGAAATAGTGGGTCGGGCCCATTTGAGACTGATCCGAACGCCGTATCAGGCGGTTGGACTAGTGTACGAGTTGAGTCCGTCAGATCAATTTGAGCCTGATTTAATTATCGTATCAAAAGGATGAGATCTAGTGTCGACATGAGATTAGTCAGTTAGCTCTGTGAGAGACTGATGCGACTGCCGTATCAGGGCATTGGACTATCTAATGTAAAAACGAGATTAGTCACTTAGCTCTGTTTGAGACTGATATGCACCGTAAGGCTGACGGACTATTCTAAACTTAAAGTTATTCTGTCATCCTTTTGATACTGATATTCCTGATGCGACTGCCGTAACAGAACGTTTGACTATCTAGTGTTGACACGAGATTAGTCAGTTAGCTTTGTTTGAGACTGTTGTGACCGCCGTATCAGGCTGACTGTCGGATCTTTTTGAGACTAACACGACGGACGAGTGTAATTGTGCCATTAGGTACCTAGCATAAATAATGTGTCAAGTTAAGATTTAATTTTAAGTCGTTCTGATTACCAGTAAGCAGTATTGATAAGAATTTAAATATTTTGTACCAGGATTTATTGGAATCTAAGATCTCAAAATTCTACCTCAGCTTGAGGTACTCTTATTTTATTTTGTACTGTACATTTTGTAATGAATAAACGAATATTCGCTTGATGTGACTTTTATTAACCTTAGAAATTATAAGAACTTCATTGAATAAAATATTAATCAATATGCTACGGATTTTGCTATGGATCGATCGACCTAGATTTTAAACCATATGGTAGATCCTATTTATTTACAGTAACGGTGACCGAGTCAAAAGCAATATGGTTTTAATAAACTGGTGTTATGATAAGCTGGTACGATGTGGAGCTCAGTGACTACTTTTTAATCGACTTCAAAAAAAGGAGGAGGTTCTCAAGTCGTCTGTTTTTTTAAAAATGTTTGTTACCTCAGAACTTTCGACTGGGTGACACGATTTTGATGATTCTTTTTTTATTTGAAAGCTGGTGCTTCCCGATTGGTCCCATTCTTATCAAAATGAAGATCTGATGGTGGAATCCATGAGGAATCGACGGAACTCTTCAAAATTTATAGGCACACCCATAGCGATTTTGGTATTTTTCATTGTAACTCGTGTATTTGGTCTTGGAAAGCACTATTTGGTGAAGTGGAACTGATGATGAAGACCACAGATGGCCACCGGAACTCCTAAACGGTATATATTTCGAGGGTGGCGACAATATATTTCGATTAAGATAGTTGAGCGACTACGATTTTACGACGATTGAAATGTTCTATTGTTTCTTATTAATTGAGAAATGGGAGAATAACAGCATAATTATGATCACTAAAAAGTTAAAAAAAAACAAAAACCCGCCTTCAAAAAGCAAAAAATAACTTCTTTAAAATGGTAGGTAAATAGGTCAGTCCAACTGAAGTCGGCGTCCAGCAATATTTTAACCAAAAGCAGACTTCAGTTGGACTGACCTATTTACCTACCATTTTAAAGAAGTTATTTTTTGCTTTTTGAAGGCGGGTTTTTGTTTTTTTAAATATTTTTTTTGGTACGATGAATACCTTTTCCGCTTCTTTCTTTGTCGCTGCCGACTGTGCTGCTCTCATAATCAATAGAGTATGAAACGGAAAAAAGAACGTGTAGCGTTCCCCGTCTACCGAGCTATAAATACCTACTGCCCACGTCCTATCGGCCGATGACCCTTAAGTCGACTATACAATGTGTCATACCTACCTATGTATATAATTATATTCACGTGTGGGGCGAATCCGCCATTTTAAAACCAGATGCTGATTTTCACAGGCGTTTCTTTGGATGGCAGATAAGAAAACTAAGGGTGTCTTCTAAAAGTTACATGCGTTCCTTTGAATATTATAAACATGGAGGCCTAGTTTTTACCTGATTGCCGAAGAAGGACGATAAAGCTTTTAATTTCCTTGGGGAGGCTAAATAGACGCTCTGTTTTTGTATTTGCCTTAATACTGTGAGTGTGCCTATAATTATTCGAAAAAATACCATGAGGCGGATTTTATCAGGAATCAGTAATTTATTGCAATATCATAATGTTATTGAGATCATGGTTAATTAATAGCTATGTGCTATTTTAACTGTCTTAAAAATGTCCTTCAAACACCATACTGTAGGGCTAAGGTATCAAATTAAGGCTTTAACGATCATTCTACTAATAAATACAATTTATGGTTAATAACATAAATAATTACCCGCAGAATATAAAAGTACCTACATGAAAAAAAAGGTTGCTTTCTTCCGGACTTTGAAGAGAATAAGTACGTTATCTTTACCAAATTAGAATTAGGATCCGAGGATTTTTTTTGGATTATTTACTTAATTAGGTCATCAATTTAAGCTTTGTGGTCAAATGAAGCCTAATTACATTTGGTGGTATACCTAAGTATATTATATCCAATTTACACTGTAGATTGAGTGGGTACTTACTTACCCTTTTGGTTTTCTCAAAATTGGGATGACGGTGATGATACTCGTTGTGTGTAAAATATTGAGTTTTTGACCGATACCCATTTATTGGTGGTAAGTATTGATAGTTGCGATCTATGTGTGTAGTGGTAAGGCTTCGTTTGAGATTTAAAAATAGCTGCTTTAAAAGTATTCTACACAATATTGGAGCAACCACGCAACTCAACCAAAGGTCAAGTTGTGTTCGCAACTTCAAATTTATTCAATTTAGTTGTTCAACTGACGCAAAGGCTACATCATTAAAGACTTTCTTGATCTTGGTTAAGTTGCGTGGTTGTTCTATAAGCGTAGAAAAGGTTTTAGTCTATTATCACTGATCCAAATTCACGCTAGCAATTTTCGAGTTGCTTTAATTATAGGTACCTACATAAATTCCGAGTAATCTTACACCAAAATCGTTAATCACCAATAATCTATCCAGAGACGCCATTAGCGTCGTTCGGGCAAAACCAGGTAAGCCCAAGTTGGCCATAAATCTCCCCCCCCCTCGTTTTGCCGCATCCGCACTTACACGCATCCGCATCAGCTGATCTCCCCTCGGCTTCTAGGAATGCAACAGCTGTTTTCTGTCAGGAAACACATGTTCACGCGTAAACAACGGTTCGCAGAAGCGGATTCTTTTGACTTTGACGTACCTGCTGGTTTTTTTCTTGCCCTTTGAAGTTTGGTCATGGTGGCCCGTGCGGTTGCAACGCAGTTGCTATACACACACACGAGTGTAAGCAGGAGGCATATACAATAGCTTCTGCATTCCGTGCCCAGGGCTCTATTACGGGTCTATTTTTAAAGGGAATGGGTAAGTCTAGCGCGTGAGTTAATTATTATACCTATTCCAGTGCCGCAAGCATCGGTTTACAAATGGAGTCATTAAAGTTTCAAATTATCAATTTATATTCACGATTCGGATGCAATTTACATACGAAATAATAACTTTTATTGGCAGATGTATTTAAATTTGGTGGTTTTAATCAAAAGCAGGTGTCGCTGGGGACTGATATGATCAGCTTTGCATTGTAATTTGTAAACGAGTTGAATGATATTTATTAAACATACATACATACCTACATGAACCCACGCCTTCATTCCCAGAGTGGGGTAGGCAGAGTTACAGAATTACCAAGAAATATAAAAAACTGGTTGATAATTCTGTGACCACACACAATTAGGCTAAGATGTTTACCAGGTAAGTACTTACCTACTACAAGTAGGGCATGCAGTACCGAGCCCGGTTCCGAGACTTCCATTTCCCGGTTCTAAGCAGGGACGGTACCGGGATTCCCGGTTCTCCCGGTTCTTTATTTTTTACCTCAAATTACCGCAATCATGGACATTTGAGATATAAAACGATTGAAAAACATTAGGAAACTTTATTTTTTATAACTGTGCAATAAAATCATGTACGTTTTCTTCAACAAAAACATGTCTTGATTAAGTAAAATACTTACTAGAAAGTTATTTGTTCTTCCTTTTTTTTTTCGCTGAAAGGATGGACAGTCCTATCCTCACGCATTGGATGTCCATCCACGTCAACCCTAACGAACTTTTTAAATTTTAGTAACTTAGTTTATAAGTCTTTGTTACTAACATTATTGTGATGCGATTATGGATATTCTTTGTCCGAAATAAATATACTCATTTCATTTCATTTCATTTTACAAATCTAGAGATCAATTATTGCAAATATGCCGCAAAATATGATGGATGTTGATGCGATGTTGCCGCTTGTGCCGGCTTCGTCGCTCAGGTGTGAATTGGACATATGTGATACCCGCCACGATATTTGTTTGGTATTTATGGAAAGAACCGGGAGAACCGGGATGTAATCTTCAGTACCGGTTCTTTAGGACCTGTGAAATTCCCGGGATTTCCCGGGAATTACAGAACCGGGATTTCCCGGGAATTACAGAACCGGGATTTCCCGGGAGGATGCCCTAACTACAAGCCTTAATTCCCTTAGTCGCCTCTTACGACATCCACGGGACGACTTTTGTAATTATGTATGTGTAAAAGTTATTATTTACGAGGACGAAAGCCTTAATTTATTTATATTTTCATAAGGATGAGGAGCAAGAAGTTGGACATATTAACTCGCGCAAATGAAATTTTCTATGAATATTTGTGACAAAAATTAGCCACACAATCGAATTAAACACTGCATTTAACCTAAGTAACGCAATTACGGGCAATTTCTTTCCTGTCATTCAAAGAGACTCTTACATACATTTACAATCTTAAAACACTTACATTACACACGCACACACTCACTCATACACGCACACGCACACACACACACACGCACACACACACTCCAGCTTGTGCATTTGTAATTTAGTTCTAGTTTTACTTAGTATAAAATTTATACCTTAAATTAGACTTTATTCCTTTGTGTTGTGTATTTTATTAGCTTTTCGCAACTTTCTGCAAACTCATTTCTGTATTGGTTACCTATAGGACAGGCTACGCCTAGTGTAGGGACCAGTGTAAATCTCTTATGACAATGTTTTAAGTGCATGAGTATCATCTACATAGTTCTTATTGTATGAAAATAATCAATATTCCATATGTATCTTTGTCAACTGAACTTGATGTGTATTTATGTGCAATAAATTTTTATTATTATTATTATTATTAATTGTGAGGAACTTTTTCGCTTTCGTGGTTTGTATGGTTAACTAACTATGCTTCACTATCTTTCAATTGGGTCCAACTTTATGGTCCTCACACATTTATTTACCACTAAATCACTTATTTATTCAATAAATTATTCCTTTCCCATCCTTGTAAATTTTTTTTTCAAGTCCATCTAGTTTTAAAATAAACTCCCAGCCAGCCAGTGTCTAGACAATTTTAAGCTCTTCGACTTCTGCTGCTGACTTTTTTTATAGCAAGGTGAAGGCACGCGAGCATTCAGGCCACTTGATTTGGGATTGAAATGGGATCTGAGACCCATACTGCCCTCCTAAGCAAAAATGCAATAAATAGAAATAGAAATAGAAACATTTATTCGACGATCACAAGAAAAAAAAACAAAATAAATTGAACATAAAACAAACAATGGCAACACAGAAAACAAAATTAAACAATGAAGAAAAGGAATAAAATACAATTGTAACATAATGTTGCCATGGGTGATTCTGTGACGTCGAAATTGACACCACTCAGCACTATGTCACGGCATGATAACTAAATTCAATAGCCAAAACAGATTCAACTCTCTTCTGTTTGTAACTAGGTTGCAATTTCTACAGATGTTTTGTCTGAGATATCGTCACTATGCTTAGTAGGGCAGCATATACATACATCAAAAAAGTACTACTAAGTATCCCACGACAAATTTGATGTTTTGACTCAGTAGTAATATGCCTATACTGAAATGTTCAAAACGGTCTAGGGATAAAAAACCTTATGGACTAAGATGGAATCTATGCTACTAATTTCCCCGGTTGTCTTATCCCCAAACCGGAACACAACAATGCAATAACTGCTGCTTACACTGTACTATGCTGAAACAAAGACATTAACCTACCTATCTAATCTGGTAATCTAGAAGCAAGTGGGTTAATCCTCGCTCAGCGCTGATCTTAGCGTCAGAGGAAATCAGGTCACATCCGACCTCTGACTTTATCTTTATAAATGTACTTAAGTTGACTTATGGAGATCTAATACCAGTTATTTAATTAAATATAAATATACAAGTACTAGGAGAAAATCCTTTACGGATAAAATTTACTTAAGGCCATTAAAAACGGCCTTCTTGCAGAGTGTATTTGGAATAGCACCAAAATTTATAAGTAGTTACCGGAACATGTTAGAAGAAAATGTGACGTGTTAGAGTTCAAAAAACTATTATTAGTTTTTCAACAGACAATTCGGTTTATTCCGTACAAGCTTCTGCCCGCGACTTTGTCCCCTTGGAATAGTTACCTTGGGCTAACGCTAACTTTAACCCGCGACTTTGTTAACGTAGAAGGTTGAAACATTATTCATTGGTGCTCCACTTCTATTGGTCTTAGCGTGATGATATATAGCCTATAGCCTTCCTCGATAAATGGGCTATCTAACACTGAAAGAATTTTTCAAATCGGACGTAGTGCCTGAGATTAGCGCCTTCAAGCAAACAAACAAAAAAACTTCATCTTTATTATAATATTAGTATAGATGGTAAAGATACAAAAAACACCCTCGCATTACATGTATGGGAGGTACAAAGAAATTTTTTACTTATTTTACTATTGTTTTCAGGGCGCGGTAAAATATCTTTGTGTGCAATTTCAGCTTCGTAACCTGAATAGTTTCTGAAAAAAGTGAGTAGAACATACAGACAGTCAGACGGACATGGCGAAAATTTTGACTACGGAACCCTAACAAAGAGCTTAATGTGGTGCTTAGAGTATTTATTATATTTTGTATGCCTAATCATATTGATATTTGTAGTTTTAAATTGTACACCCACTTTCACGATTGTACCATTCATGTTACCTTTGTTTTACGAATAAATAAATTGATTGATTTATTGATTGGATTAAATGACTTTTAATTGAAATTGTCTCAAGCTCTACGTGTTGAAAAATGAAAAATGAAAAAACGTTTATTCTATAGCACAATAAATATTACAATAACTGTGGTTGATGCCTCTTTTTAAGTAATCAAGTTACCTGTGCTAATAGGCACCGCTCTTCGTGAGTTAAAAACATATCTGTCTTATGCTTAATCGTTGATATTACTTATATATTTTATACATTAAACTAACAAAAGAAAGAATGACATAATTTAAGAAATTTGGTTTACATTTTCAAGACAATAAAAACAAAAACAATAGGTCCTAAGAAAAACGTAAGTAAATTAATCTGCCTGTATTTACGTGTGTGTGTGTATATGTGTGTGTGTGTGAGAGTGCATGTGTGCGAGCATGTGTATGTGAATGTGTGTGTATGTGTCCGTGTGCGTGCGTGCGTATCTGTATGTAATGTTTGTTTTAGTTTGGTATAATGAATGATTTTGGCAGCGCAACCTTAGCCACGTGTTTATAACTGACTCAGTCCTTTTACAAAAGTTAATATTGGTGAAGTCTGAAACAAGCAAGGTATTCCTGCCTTTTCATCGTGAGTAGACCGTTAATAAAACGAATGAAAATTTTCTCGATTCATCTTTCATTCTGCTCGTCATGCCGCATCATCTCGCACCGAGTATGACTTGGAAACACTTCTATGGACCTTGTTCAACCATGCTAACTGCTGCGAGCTTTTAATCTTTTATTTAGAAACATTTTATTACCTAATATGTATGTATGTATATATGTATACTCTTTATTTTACAAGAATAGTACGACTTGGGGACCTTCAAAAAACGAGCCTATACTCTTTTCTCAAAGGCCGGCAGCGCATCTGCGATTGCGCAGAGGGCTCAGACAAGATGCACTACGCTAACTAACGTTTCTATTCGATTCGTTTTTAAACCAATCGCGTCACTGGAAGATGACGTGATACGAAAAGTCTCGTGGTCTACCAGTGACGCGATTGGTTTAAAAACGAATCGAATAGAAACGTTAGTTAGCGTAGTGCATCTTGTCTGAGCCCTCTGGTGGTGCGGGTGTTAATGGGTCGCGATGATCACTCACCATCTGGGGCACGTTTTATAAAGCTATAAGTTACAATTTGACAGGTTTAACTGGCAACACTGCTCAAATGGCTGGTCGTCATTGGTCGAGGTTGTGTCAAATGGAAACTTTTAACCTGTACGTCTGCCTCCTTTTTCACATAAAAAAATGAAATACAGAACACAGGCAAACAGGCAATATATCAAAACGGCAAAAAGTACAAAGGCGAACTTATCCCTTCAAGGGATTTCTTCCAGCTAACATTTCCCATCCCCTAACTAAGCTCTAAGTTTGTACAGTCAAAGTCATAAATTACCTACACGTTCCTTAAGACGTCAAAAATATCTACACGCTTCTGTACCAATAATATATTTAACACGATAGCTGTACGAGTATACGGTGTGTAAATGGAATACGAGCAAACATTTTAACGACGGCGGTTAATATGCATCCTAATTAACATAAAAACATGTGTATCGTTAATATAACCTGTATTTCTTTTTTTCATACAAATTAATTCTACCTTTAAATAGTACATTATTGCCCAGGCATGGAAGTAGGCAATTGCGGGCCGAGTATTGGATTAAACGGACGAGCTTGCGAGTCCGTTTAAAAATACGAAGCCCGCAATTGCTGTTCCAGCCGAGGCAAATATAGTGCTTTTCTCAAAAATCCCAAGTTTTTTTTTGTGTTGGAGTCAAATCTTCATAGCTTGAACTCATTTTTTGAATTGCATACAAACAGAAACTTCATGCGACAAAACCATCACTCCTTACCGCCTTTTTGTTTATGACAAGGAGCAACGCAATTTTTGTTAAAAAAAAAAAACATAAGCTATTCCAGGCACAAATAAAAAAGTTATGTTTCGAGTAAAATTTGGATGTATAAGGCTTGTGCCCTCATTTTATTATGGACCTTTTCACTTTTTAAAAAGTTACAAGCTAGATAGTAATGGAATTTGTATTTTGTTATTATTGCGGGCTTGTGTAGCGAGCACGCAATGTTTTTTTTTTTTAAATTTGAGTACTGCCAGTAAACTATGTACTTCGCGTCTCAATATGTAGATAGGAATGTCAACATTTACGGACATTTTTGAGAAAAATTAATTGCTCTCTATGTATTAGAGTTATAAACGAAATTCCACTTTTACACGACTTCTAGAGCCATAACCTAAGTACGTCTAGTTTAAATGTTTGTTCGTATTCCATTTACACACTAGATATTTATGATTTTCACTGTACTAGGGAAAAAAACAATATGCATACTTACTCAAAATGGTATTGGGTAGTAACTAGATTTAGAGGTGGTAGGGCCTTGTAGGTAGAGGTACAAGGTTCATGTGGATCGCGACCACCATATCCTTTAACCACACAAAGCAGCATTCGCATTGTTGTGTTCCGGTGTGCGGATAAGACAACTGGTGAAATTACTAGCATAGAGGCATTCCATCTTAGTCCTCAGGGTTGGCAACGCATTTAAAATAATGCAATCTTAGGATTGCAGTCTTAAGATTGAAGTCTTGAGAATGAAAATGACTATGGGTCTCAGTTCCTAATTACCATCAGTTGGCATGAGTGCTTGTTTGCCTTCTCCTTGACAGAATGTTAGTAAATCCAAAAAAAAACTTCGTCCTCATTACCATAAATTTTGCTCTAGCCAGGGATCAAACTGAGACTAACGAAGAAAATAAGATTTTTAATAATGCCAAGTTGCAGAAAACCGAACAACCAAACCTCTTTAAGAGCAGACCCTTGCTCGAATGAAAATCTCAAATGTAATGCTAAATTAAAACTTCTGTCGATCAGTAATGAAACAAATATTTTACTACAAGTACCTATTTAACATCGAACCCCAATACCAGGGTAGCCAGGTGCGTAGTCACCCGCGTTCATTACGTTAGTCAAGGGTGGCAACACTGCCAACAATGGCTATAATCAATCCCCCGCCTTCGACTCATTGGTAGGTAATTGGTTCGCGCTACCGAAATAACTTTCAAAGCCAAGTGCCGTCTTTTAACGAAGGCAGCTTGAGTAATTTTCACGATTCTTCCTTCAATATTACAGTTGTAAATATGAACGAAATAAATTGACAGTTAACAAGCCATTTTAGCCATTTAGAGATGTTTTTTGCAAAACTTTAGTAAATATAACCTTGTAGCATTAACGTTACTAAACTTATAATCACACAAGTCAGTTTAATGTGTGCATTTAACACACATGTGCGTGTGGCATTTAAGGGGAGCATGGAAGGAACCTCCCCGAACGACGCATTCTACTAGATTTCTAAGCGTCTGGCACACCCTGGGCAACGGTCAACACTGCACTGTGCTGACCGGCTAATCCTTCCACCACGATGGTTTCTCTAATTTCCAAAAAACATACCATGCGATAAAAAACGGCACTTTTCAGCGTCAGTCCTGTCATGTCCATCAACATAGAGGGCTTCCCGGAAGACAAAGCACAACTCCTTACCGAAATGTCGCGCGGGACGCATTGCGACATACTATGCATAATATGCATTCAGGAAACACACCATGACAAATGCCAACAACGGCCGCCCAAACTATAGTGCATATGATGTCTTACTTGTCCGGAGTACATCTGCTCCGAGCAAGATCCCCGAGACGCGACGGAGAGAGCGTTAGCTGTCGCAAGTTTCTGGTCCCGCACAGTCTGATGAAATTAGGAACCATCGACCCAAGAAGTAGAAAAATGTGTAAGTCGTTTGGTAACAAAGTATACAGTATTTTTTAAATTCTCTATGGCATGTCCTAAGCAGTAGATAAAAAGCTGGTGGAACGAGTATACTCAACCAGAAATTTATACATTCACAACCATACGGCTGGAAAAGTGTTGTTTATGCATGCCATACAGCTTGTAATATCCGTTCCCATTCCATCAACGCGTTTTATTATTTCCACCCTTGTACAGTCATAAAAAACCGGGACATTTGATTCGGCTGTTCATTTGTCACCGTCCCTCTTTGTTATGAATTCCAGGGAGTGATCGGCAGTGATGGCGGATCGAGGTGATTTTTCATTCCATAATTCGGTCGGGGCATTGTAAATATGTTTCATTCACGCATCACTTGAATTAAATCTCTTGCTAAATGCGTTATTGTTAAAAAACAGTCTGCGAAAATGCATCTCCTTTCTTTATTAGAACTATTGTGGTGTGACGCGTGCGATTTTGGTTTGGGCGCATGTTCTAGCACACACGCCTTTGGCAGCTGATGATGTCAATAGCAGCCCTTTTGTCTGTCGTTCTGTGACGCAATAATTATGTTGCTGTAATAATTATTCTTATTATTAAGAATATCATCAACCAGCCTGAAGTAGAAGAAGAAAAAGAAGAAAATCGTTTATTTGATGCAAAACACAAAGCAATAATAATAAAATGAAAAACCACTAGGGATATCGATTTCGAATTATAACTTAAAACTATTAAGTAATGCACCAAATTGGATGCCTTTCAATAGTGTCTGACATAATATAGGTAAGTATAATAGTAGTCTCTTATTGTGCTCCAGAGCATATTCTCGTTACGCAATCGCTTTAAATCGAAATTCCCAGTACAACTTTTTTCTTTAGATTGGAAGAGAGGTAAAATTGTGAGTTTTTTTTTTTTTGTATGTTGAAAGTAATATCTAGAACGACTATTTTAAAAATTCTTCTACTGAAGCTGCATTATTCCTGAATCCTGACTAATATCGCCTGTTTTTTATTAAGTTTAACCGGATCAAAGAGAAGGCGGGTAGTTTAATATAATTAGGTCGGGATATTGCAAACAAGTTTTATCATGCCTCTCTTAAATTATATTTGAAAAAGAGCCGTTGCTAAAATGTGTTAGTGTTACACAAAGGTGCAGTTCGTGCTATGCTCTTACCTTTCTCCAATCATAATAGTGTGACGTGTGTTTTGGCACACGCGTCTTCAACAGCTGATGTTGACAATGGCTGCCTTACCTGCTCCTACAACACAATTGGCTCAACTGCCCTAATGACACCAATATTCTAAACAACAACAACATCTTCGGCGCCATTTGTTATTTTAATGTTGTTTGCGACAGATGAACTAATTGAGTTATGTTTAACAATTACTCGGTTAAGTATTATTGACAACAACACATTGCGAATGTCTTTTGTATTGCAAGAGACCTCGTATTTGGTTTCTATATTCGTCCGTTACAAAAGGTGGTCGTTTGCGTAACTCTCCTTTCTCCACTTCATCGATTTATAATGCGATGCGTGCAACTTGGGATTCGGCGCATAATTCAACACCACCTTTGGTAGCTGACGATGATAATATGGCAGCCTTGCCTTTTCACGTGATGTTTATGAGCCATTAATTTCATAGTGCTCAAGCCTCGTGTGGTTGCCGAGTTAGAATAGTGCCACTCCATGTCTTCCCGTGGATGTCGTAAGAGACGACTAAGGGAATAAAGGCTTGTAGTACTGTTAGGCGATGGGCTTGCAACCTGTCACTAATACGCTGGTAAACATCTTAGCCTAATTGTGCAAATTGTGGTTATAGAATTATCAACAAGTTTTTAGAGATGTTGGTAATTCTGTAGCTATGCCTACCCCACTCTGGGAACGAAGGCGTGAGATTATGTATGTATTATGTATGTAATTTCATAGTGCACTAATATATCCGCTTCTATAAGACAAAAGCACCAACAAAATACCCGACATAAGTAGCTATTTTTAGGACAAATAAATAAATATCAGATACGAGTAAATAATTAAAAACAAAAAAAAATCCCTTTTACAGCTTACTTTTAATTATTTAACGTAGTCAATGAAGAACCGTCGGCTCTCAACAAATAATTGGTCATAATTGCGATAAATATGATTAATTCTGAGAAATAAAAATAGCGCTGATTTAGTTTAATTTAGTCGTATTTTTGTTAAGGGGCTACCATGCGCATATCGGACGTTTTTGATAAAGTTTAAGTTCTTATAACTCAGTTAAAACTGAATGTAAATTTATGAAAAAATATATTTTAATTATCCATATAATCTTTGATTTTGTCGAACCGAATTTCAAAATAACTCAAAGTTATTTTTTTATAAATTTTTAAAACATGACTATAAAAACACAAAATTTGATATAACTTTTTCATCTTGACGTCAATTGATATGGAGACAACTTCTAAATATTCTTCATTAATATATCTAATAAATCATCGAAGGTTTTTTTTCTAAAGTAAAAAATATGGAAATAAAGGCCAAAAAACTACTTTTTTGGAGCAAAAATATCAAACTTTGATAGCATGAATCTCGATATCAGTGACTTGTAAAAGAAAAACTGAGATGGCAGGTAGTATAGAACAGCAGTGTTAATGCAAATAGGTTTTTACAACAACTGAAACTTTAATGCTTCAGATCGAAGGTCATCTGCCCATGGTAGCCCCTTAATAAAAGGATTGACAACAGCACTGTGATGAACTAATTGAGTTATGTTTAACAATTACTCGGTTAAGTATTATTGACAACAACACATTGCGAAAGTCTTTTGTATTGCAAGAGACCTCGTATTTGGTTTCTATATTCGTCCGTTACAAAAGGTGGTCGTTTGCGTAACTCTCCTTTCTCCACTTCATCGATTTATAATGCGATGCGTGCAACTTGGGATTCGGCGCGTGTTTCAGCACCACCTTTGGCAGCTGACGATAATAATATAGCAGCCTTTTACCTGAGGTTTATGGCACTTGTCGCCCATAATGCACTAATAACACCAATCACTCCTAACGAACAAAACCAAAACTAAATTCTCGACATAAAAAGTTATCTCAACTATTCAAACAAACATCCCAGGACAATCTTGCACAAGTGGACTTAGTGCAATACTACTTAACTTCAGGGAACTACACAACAATAAAGATACCTAGAAAACTTTTACAACAAGAACAAATACGGGATCTCTAGCTACCTAAGCAGAGACACCAGGTAACCACCGACCAGGACAACCAACCACCAACTAGAATAAGTACGTCGTCAATATGAATAATTGAGTTATATTAAACGTATACTTGATAATTATCTGTGGACGACTGTAGTAAAAAATGCTTAAAAAAATCTGAAAAATAAAAATATTACCCCTTATTAAGTTAAGTTAGCGCATCTTGCGCCATATTAATTGTTATTAAAAGAATAATACTCTATCACCTTTCTCCACTCCAACTAATTATATAATGCGACGCGTGCGAGTTCAGCTTGGGCGCGTGTTTTATCCTACCTGCCTTTGACAGCTGACGATGACAATAGCAATCCTTTACCTGCTGTTTATGAAATAATTCTGCTAATGACACCAATATCCCCACTCGAACCTTTTTCCCCCATAAAACGGCAGTTATTCGAGCCATATGGATTATTGGCATGAATTATGTAAAATGACAGAGAAATGGGCCTAGCAAATCCACGTAGGGTCCGGCAGCTGCATCAAGGCAATTACGCCGAGTCCCCTACACGTAAAGCTTTGAAGTTATGTCCCAAATTCAAATTTGCCAATCCAGGGGATGATCGCGATCGTGGAACTCGTAAAAATGATGCCAATTTACGATAAAAAGCTGATTTTGGCATTCCGGAAGATTCTTGATAGCGTACCACCCTCACGGCCCTTCGCCGAAGTCTGAAGTGCGAATTTATTGCTTAAGTTTTGATATTATGCATAAAGATAAGAGGTTTTTAAAAAGTGCCATAAAGCATCCAGAGAGGAGTTTTATGGGGAGTTGCGGATGGTTTGTATTCAATTAAAACGGAGGGGAAGTGAAGGTTGGAGTTGACATTGGTTTCGCACGCTTGGCTTGCTGTAGTACTTCGATATATTTCCTAGATTGCTTTGTACACATGTGTGCAGATAAATTTATCGTAGATGCATAGAAAAACCCGTTTTCAAGGTGAGGCTTACGATGTTAATTCAGAACAAAGACGTACATACTTAGTTGCATGACATTAAATGTTGCAATCAACCATATTGTACCAGGGTTGTAATCTGACCAACAACACCATAAACTAGGGTGGGCCAAAAAAAAATCAATTTAGAAAGAGCAAAAGCTAGTAAAAATGCAAATATTTCTGACCCACCCTAATATTATATACAAATGTGGTGAATAAAAACGTCATAATAATTAGTTGGATAAGTTCGCATGTAAGTATCTTGGTTTTTAGGTAAATTATCGATGGGTACAGTCAAATGTAATAAAGGGAGAACGCAACATTTCGAAAATATGTCCCAATGCACCTTATTCCAATGTGATAAGAACTTTGTAACATATTTCTGAGAGGATTCTTTCGATACATATTTTTGCACTTGCCTGTACTAAAACGAACTAAGAAAGCAAGATAAAAACAAGCAACAGAACAATGTCGTTTGATTATTATCTATGTAATGAGTACCTATTATTTCATCGAGACACCTTTCAACGAACGTGTCATTAAATTATAATTAAGCAAAAAGTTCATATCGTCGATTTTTTAAAGTCTGACCTTAGCTAACCTACGCAACTGATGTTTAAGTTGTCCTAAAAAAATATGGTTCCAGCAGAAAATAGCGTTAGATGAATACAATAGATAAAGTGAAATTCTATAAAATGATGTACTTATACTATCCTAGATAGATACATAACCTGCGTAAGGGAAGAACGCTTTAGTTTTCTAAATCAAAAAGGCAGTATGTGCACATGGAGCTGATACTACTATACTCCTTTTTTATTGAATGTCAGATTAGGGGTAAGTAGAGGGGGAAATTGAGTGCTCAACGTGATATCACTCCCTCGCAGCTCGCCGGGGGCGTGTAAAGTGTAAACAGACTGCAAACAGTAAACATTGTAGAACATGATTAATGATCGTCCCTAGTGCTCTCGATATTCTCGTAGCTTGGCTCAGCCATGCAATTGCATATTTGTGAATATTTAATATGATAGATGAATATTAACAATGATTTCTTTTATGACAAGGAAAAGGAAAATTAACACATAGGCCATCTAATGGTAAGTGTAGTCTGAAGATTACGTTCACAAGACATCCTTAAGACTGCAAATGCGTTGTGAACTCTGAGGACCAAGATGGAATTCCTCTTTAGTTTCACCGTTTGTCTTATCCCGACACCGGAAAATAATAATGCGAATGATGCTTGGCGGTGGGGTAAAGGATAAGATGTGTTGCCAATCTGATGACTGAGATGGAATGCCTATATGCCAGTATTTTCACTCATTGTCTTATTCCCACACGGGAACACAACAATGTGAACTCTGCTTAGCGGTAGGTAAAAGATTGAATGGTGGTAGTGATCCGGATGGATTCTTCACGAAGTCCTACCATCACCAATTATTCTGCAAAGATGCTCTGAAGTCATATTGCAAGGTGTCAAACCCTTGCCAGTTTCGTTCAGAAGAAAAGGAGTTATAAGACAACAACTGTGTTCTCTTTACTGTCTGGTAATGACGGCTAATTATAAGGGCCTTAGGTTGGTAGACACTTTTACAACTCTAAAGGCCGTATTAATGAACTGTTTGTTGTGTTTTTCTTTCTTTCTTTGTCAGTTTTGTCACGACAAAATCATACAACATGATTCGACATTTTGTACAAAAGAGCTAATGACATTGAATTCAAGAAATTGCACAAAAGGTAATAGAAAACATACCGAGAAGTCCAAACGGTATTTTTCCGAAGCTCCGCTCAAAATTTAATACCAATCTCCAAATTTCACCTCCCATAACTTTTTTAACCTGATGAAGCGTTTTTTATGACGCAAATTCCCTCCTTCAAGCACTCAAGTTAATAAAAACATCCCTCCGAAGATAGACGTAGTTGGCATTGTAATCATCGCCTTAAGCTGAGCTTCCTTCATCATACACTTCGTGCCATCAGCCTGCTCTTGGTAGTAAAAAGAAAATTGCTCTAAATCCTACGGTTTATTTATCTCGCTACTATCTTTTAATTGAAAAACTGTATCGCTATAGACGTCATCCATTGCGGCATTTATACAACTTAAATTAAGTTACTTAATATAAAGTAAGCCGGTGTGAAGCTAGCTATGTAAAGTGTTTTAGAGATTGGGTCGTTGCTAGGCGCGGGGTACGGCCTTGCCGTTGATATGTGATAAGGAACAGTATCAAAGCGTGTCGTTCTTCGTTCAGTAAACAAAATATACATGTATATACTTACACGTGTACTTTCTTCTTTGTGAATGGAAAATACTTTGAGATTTCATTACACAAAAGACTCGTGAACAAGAGTAAATCATTTAGAATAGGTACTTACGGGTGATTAAGACTGCGTCTTAATGAATAATGATATTGATATCGATATCAAATTATATTCATACGTAATATAGGTACTTAATCTGACTAACATATGAAAATGTGTTTGTTTGTTTAATTTTTATGATTTAACAGCTCAACCGATCGATGTAAAACGTACAGAAAGGTTTATAGCCCATAGATATTTTTTTCTGAAAAAATAAACAAGTTCCGAGAGAATATCCAGCAACTTCAACGCAGGCGGAGTCACGCAAAAAGCTGCCAGTGATAGCCCCTATTTGCCCATAAATAAGGTTGATCAAATTTGCACGAGCACTCAAGTCGTTAGTTGCGATCTTCCGTAGTTTTTTATATCGCCTAAGTTAATCTCTACAGAGCTAATAGCCACTCGTACGCGAAACTATTAATTAATCAAAAGCATCCAAAGTAAATTTTATTTCATTTCGTTATCTTAATAAACTAACGCAAACGAGTACACTGACTCTCGTTTTCTAGTTCTAGGCCAAGGCTTAAACACAATGTCAGTGCCAATAGCTCTAAAACGCGTACAATTTCCCAGAAAACCAAAAGAACTGGCATTGAATCGAAAACTATTCATATTTGAAACCGCGCGTCCTATTTTACGTATTCGCTACTGACTGCCCAAAATACCAGAGCAAAAAACCCGTAAGCCGGGCGGCGGCCGATCGATCGCGACTTATAAAAAGACGCGGGTCCGAACACGGGGCGTCTGCGCTCTTGCTTTTTCACGTGTCTCGCGCGCCCGCTCTATCCCGCAAACACTACGCGCGCGGGAAGGAGACGCTCGTGTTTGCGCGCTTGCTTCTGCGCGTGTCTGTTTGCCGCTCTGCGCGCCAGCGTGTTTGCCCCGCGCTCCCGCGGCGAAGCGACGTGCGCTCGGCACTACGCCATCTTGGAACTAACGGTATTCTTTTTTCAAACAATTTAATAGTAATAGCGCTTTGAATTTAGAACGTTTTAAAGTTTAAAGTGATGAACGGGTCGAATCGCGGTAGGAAGCGAGGGTCTGTGGATCCGGGGGAGCCGGAACCGGAAGTGGGGGAGGTGGGGAGGCTCGTGGATTCTAGCCAGGCGGATGACAGACGGATGATCCAACTGGTGCGCGAGCGGCGATTGCTGTACGCGAGGAACAACATGCCGGTGGCTAGCTACTACTCGCAGGTCAAGAAACTCTGGCAGGAGGTCGCTGACCAGATGGGATGGACTGGTAATATGTTATTTATTTATTTATTTATATATTATTTGTTACAGCTAAATAATTTTCAACAAGTTATAACCAATTATAACACAAAAATGTGATATCGTGATTGCCTTAACTGCTGCGCTGATTTTGATAAAATCTTGCCGATATCCTAGTCAGAGTAGATAACAGAATTTTCTCAGGGTGTAAAATATTTGCTTTATAAAATGTGTATTTAACAGTAGGTACAATTCGAACAGTGTGAGTATAGAAAGCCATCTGGCTATGAGATACCCATGGCTGTGTACGGGAATCGAACCCGCCGCGCCGCGCGCCGGCGCGCGTTCCGTTCGCTCACCGCTAACAACTGAGCCGGTGACGGTCATTGCCTTGTTACCTGGAGGAGTTACTCGTAGTTTCGATCCGTTTCACTCAGGTATATTTTTTTATGTTGGCGTGTGGTTTGAGTCGCTATTTAGCAATAAGACCGCCTTCTTTTCTTGGTTTCCAATAAAGTGTATTTGTATCTATTGGTATTGTAGGTACCTATTTAAGAATTATTCATAAAGGGGTTTTAAGTGTTCGCAGCCGAAAATTATTATTGTGTTTGTTTTTGATGTTTTTTTTTCTGTACTTACTTGGGACTAGGTCAATTTCTTGGTGTTTATTAGGTATTTATTGTTAAGTTTTTTTTAATATAGGTTTCTTTTCAAATATAATTACTTTGGTACTTACCAATTTTAATATTAATGTATTTTTTACTTTATTCGTCATTATAAAAAAAAACACGCAGCAAAAGAGAATTTCAATGACTTGGAATGCGTTAATGTTTTATGTTCTCAAAATAAATCAAATAAATGAATAAATTTGACTCCTTTAACTGTTTCGATAACCTCGCGGTTTTTAGGGTCCCATAGTCAACAAGGAACCGCTATAGGTATAGGTAGTTTCACCATGTCCGTCTGTCCGTCTGTTCATGGATTTACTCAGAGTCTTTTGGTAGGTACTACAAAGCTGTAATTTGGCATATTTATACATTTAAATAAAATCTAATAACTATATATTTTTCGGCCACAAGTTAATCAAATGTATTTTTTATATCATTATAACATCGAATGAGGTGTAAAACATTAAGTACTTAGATGATATTATATTTTTTTTAATTGTGGGGACCGTTTAGGAAATATTGAACTCGAAAAGTGTCATCGCTAGAGAACCTATTATAACACCCTCTTTTTTTTCGGGGATTAAAAAATAACTACATTGGTGGATATAAAAGATGTAACGAATATTCTCACACCAACGAATATTCGCGAAACGGCAATGTTAAATAATCGGTTGAGAAATATTGAAATAATTGTGCAAAAGTTAAGTACCTTAGCGCAATTAAATGGGAAACCGAAGAAAAATCAAACACGTCTGAAAAGGTGGTTCTTGCGTAGGTGGGCTGTTTCAACAAACTTTCGAGTTCGCAAAAGCCTTATGACGTGTATACGAAGCTTTTGTTCTTCTAACAATAAAATTGTGTTTTATTACTTTGATACAAAATGAATTTATTACTTTTACGGTTCCGTACCCAAGGGGTACAAACAGGACCCTGTTACTAAGACTTCACTGTCCGTCAGTCTGTCACCAAGCTGCATCTCATGAACCGTGATAGCTAGACAGTTGAGAAATTTTCACAGATGATGTATTTCTGTTATCGCTATAACAACAAATAGCTACCAAAAAAAGAATAAAATAAATATTGAAGGGGGGAATAAAATAAATCTTGAATATACAACAAACGTGTTTTTTTTGCTGTTTTTTGCTCGATATTACTGAATTTTAAACTGTCCAGTTCTCTAGGGAATAATGATAAACGACTTCTACGTGGACGGAGTCGCGCGCAAAAGCTAGTAACAAACAAACTGTCAGCTGTGAACGCTATTTTAAACCTGGAAGTACTCATCAGGAAATGATGGAACTTGGCTGGCTTGCAGCCGCAGGTATACCTACCCATGATTTCTTGTTGCAGTGGCCGACGTGCGCCGCAAATGGTCCCACATCCGCAACTCATACTCGAGGCACCTGCGCAACGAAGTAAGCGGCGCGGTGACAGGCCGCGGGCGCATGGTCTCCCGCTGGTACCTCGCCGACGAGCTGAACTTCCTCCGAGACCACATGGCTACTGACGTGTGAGTATGGCTTAAGATCTTCATTGTTCAGAACGGGCTCTGTTTTGATTCCATTTATGGCACGCAGTTGGCAAATCACATAGTCTGGCTGATGGTCACACGCTCTGAGGCCCATGACCTGTTGGAGGCTGCACAACAATGTATTTTCTTTTCAACTCAGTGGCTGTCTGACCAGCTTGATGGAGACTGACATACGAGTCACTGTATTTTTCAAATTTGTCATGGAGAAGGGAAACGAGCACACAGCTGCTGGTATGTGGGCTCACATGCACATGCTCTACTTTGAAAAATGCGAAATCCGGGCAGGCTAGTCACTACTGCCACTACCTTTCCCAATTGACATCTTGCTTAAATCAAGCTTTTTGAGTCACATGGCCTATTTCACAATGAGCCGATTGTTTTTCATCAAGATCAGTTAAAGAAAAAATAACTCGTTGTTTCAGACGTTCACCCGGATACTACGGTCCATCATTTCTGGACATGGAACACTCCCACTCACATTCAGAACAAGTAGATGTAAAACCTTTCATGAGCCCCTGGTTGCTAGGCCCAAAGCTGGAAAAGCCAGACGTCTCCCACAACGAGGACTCCTCCGGATCCCATTCCGCCTTCAGCCCTGAAGACAACTGCTCCTACTTCCAATTCTTCAAAGGCATCTTCAATGACTTCCAAGAATTACCTGTGAAGAAGCAGAGGATGTTCAAACGGCAGTGCTTGAATTATCTCCATGATTTGTTGGATGAAGACGAGGGTCCGATGGTGATTCCTGAGTGTATCCAGGGGTATTCCGGTGAGGAGGCGGTGAATTTATCTGGGACTGGGGGGACGGATGGAAGCGATGAGGAGCGGGATCGGAAGCCCACGATGAGCGAGCTCTCGATCTTGCCTTGTAATTAAATGGCTGTGATATTTAAGTAGACTGTTCAGTGCGTGAATGTTGGGTTTATTGATAGATTAATTTGTTTATTGTTCAACGAGATGAGATAAGGTACGTTTGAGTAAGTGAAAAAGTGTTTTAAAATATGTTTGTTCTTTGTTCGACTGTATATTGTTTAAGCGCGAGTCCGTTGGTCAGGTAGGTACATTGATTGGCCTATATTTCGGTAACCTATCGATCGATGTTTTGAAATACTTTTGTCCGCTGATTCGTTGGTCCGAATTTTCATTTGTCCGAAAAACATTTTTCTCTGAACCCATAAAGTTTTCAAATGATAAAGAGATATATACTAATCAAAACAAAATAAGGGCCACGCTATGTTCTGCATATAAAAGAACTGTTTTCGGAGAAGGATTATTATAACAAATCTTAACCTGTAATTTTGGCTGAAACCATATTGTTTTTGATAGACAACCAAGTTATTTTAACTACAATGTTTTTAATTTATTTTGGTACGACGTACGACACCCTAAAAAATATTGTTCTTTACCTATCTCATCCCTTTGAATGATTTTAGTAAGTAGTTAGCCTTAAGTCGGGCCACGTGACTCGTCACACAAACACTTCCTTATTAGTACTAATTTACTTTTAATTAGTTTACAAAGCGGATACCGCGTCCTTGTTCTATTTTACCGAATTACGATCCAATTACGAAGGAAATAAAAGGACAAAAACAACGTTGATTTCTTTTCTGGTTTTATTTCATGCTACTTTCCTTATCGTAAATGTGAGTTTGTAAGAATGTTTGGAAGAAAGAAAGAAAGAAAGAAAAAAAACATTAAAATAAAGAGACGACAGACACAGTAGTAATTTTTGCTACACGGCCGCAAGGTCCGAACTCAGTATATTGTGCTGGCTGTGATAGCAACGCTGGTCTTCCGTTAGGACTGTTTGGATGTAAGTCATTCAATCACGTTTTTTTTTATAAACGCGGCCGAATAGATTTGGATGAAATTTGGCACACAGTTAGTCTATATACTGGATTAAAACAAATAATGTATTTTGTCCCGGGAATTTTGGTAGCTAACGTGAAAACCAAAAAACGGGTCGCGTCGCTACAGTAGTAACTTTTTGCCACGTAGGTACGAGAGTGACGGATGCTTTATCCACATTTTGTCACGCGATAAATGCAACCATATACTAGGCCCGCAGAAACGATAGCAGGGTTTTTATCTGCAAGGTTACTGAGAAGCGATAAAAGTGAGTGCTCATCCAAAACAACGAGAGAAATCTGCAGAGGGGTAAGGGTTCCACGAGAATGGTTGTCATGTGTATTTTTAGTCTGTTTTTGAAGTGGTGGAGCCCGAGGGCGCGCCCCTAGGGCCGTGATCGATGGGGCTTTGTGTGACGGAGTTGCATGCTATTATTAATATTGCACTTGGTGAGATGCAGATAAAACTGGATTTTGGAATATTATGCGGAAAAAACATGTCAAATGTAGTTTAAAAATATAATCATTTTTGTTTCATTCGTTACGGCAAGGGTTTTAAGTTTTGACTGTTGTTATTGTAGTTTGTGTCTGAGTACACGTGTATCTGTGTCTGCGTATGTGTGTCTGTCTGTGGCATCGTAGCCCCCAAATGGATGGTTCGATATGGACGCTTTTTTTTTGTAATGAAGCTAGTTTAACCGGGATGGTTATAATCGAAGTTTCATGAAAATCGGTTGGGCTGTTTAAGATATATCAGCTCTGAAAGAAAGGATCGCCCTTATATCGGAGTTTTTTGTCTATTAAATAGTTAGTTATCTACCTAACGTATTTGCACTTGTTTCCTATTCATACTAATATTATAAATATGTAAAATAGCTTATGTTTGATTGTATATATGCACTACAACACCGGATTTAAAAACGCTTTTATTACAAAGCTACATGACTCCCTCCTGACTTAGATAGGTACCCATAATGGTCTAAGATCCCAATAGGAGACGATTTGCACCGGGCTGTTTATTCGATGAAAAGTATTTTATATCAAATTTAATACGCTAAACAATATGTGGCGAATAGGTAGGCTGAAAAATTCATTAAAAAAAAAAAATGTTTTTTTTTTTTTTAATTGCAAATCGTCGGTGAAACTGCAAAACCGCGTAAGTAACATTTTGAATATGGAGCAAAATGCACCTTTTTAATAAGGTAGTAAGGTTTATTTTGCTCTAGCATAAATTTGTTAGTTACGCGGTGTAGGAGTATCACCTACGAAATGCTTGTTTAATAGACAAATTACATACTAATCGAAAGTATGAAGTCTATAGAATATCCAAACGTTAGGTTTGGTGCAAATTATTAGTACCGACTTACCTGTTTATTCCTGCCTACCCAATAGTTTGACGGGAAAAAATAGTCAACCTAACGTTTGTATATTCTATAGGCTTCATACTTTTGATTGGTATGTAATTTGTCTATTAAACAAGCGTTTGCATTTTTTTTAAACAAACTAATTTTTAAAAAAAATAATTAATTATGTGACTTGACTTAAGGTCCTATGTCCCCTAGATGGGGCAGAGGGCGTCCACAGTGCATCGCCATCCCGTTCTGTCTTGAGTGTGTCGCTTGATTTCGCTTCAGGTTTTGCCAATGGCCTTCGCTTCGCCAATTATAGTCCGCCGCCAGGTTTGTTTTGGACGACCACGTTTGCGTTTTCCTTGGGGATTCCAATCCAGGGCTTGCCTCGGGATGTGGTTGGGATCCCTTCGGAGGGTGTGGCCTATCCAGCTCCATTTGCGTCGTTTTATCCGCTGATCGATTGGGACTTCATCGCAGCGATCCCACAGGTGAGCGTTGGATATTCTCTCGGGCCAGAAAATACCGAGTATATTGCGAAGGCATCGGTTCACGAAGACCTGAAGTTGATGCGAGATGTCCTTGGTGACCTTCCACGTTTCACACCACGTTGGTTTTCACGTTGGATCGGAATATTTTGAGCTTGACTCTCCGTGTCAGTTTCCGTGATTGCCATACGGGTCTCAGCTGCGAAAACGTTGCTCGGGCTTTGACGATCCGCGAAGTGATGTCCTCTTCAGGTCCTCCAGTCTCTGACACGCAGCTACCGAGGTACGTAAATTTGTGGACGTGTTCCACTACCTCTGTGCCGATGACCAACGGCGAAGAGCTCGTTGCCCCGCACCTCATTTCCTGGGTCTTCCTGTTGTTAATTTTGAGCCCCGTCTTCGCCGCCTCAAGTCGTAGGTCGCCCAATTTGGCCTGCATGTCTGCGCGAGTGTGGCTTAAGAGGCATATGTCATCGGCATAATCCAAATCCTCTAGGATATTGGTTATGCCCCATTCTATGCCGCGGCGCTTGTTTTCTGTGGTGCTATGCAGAATGCCATCAAGAACAACCAAGAAGAGGAGCGGCGACAGGAGGCACCCCTGTCGTACGCCTGCGTGTACCGCTATATCCTCCGAGACGAGTCCGTTGTGCGTCACTTTACAAGAATAATTCTTGTATAAGGCTCTTGTGATGTTAATGAGCTTCTCGGGGACACCAATCTTGCGTAGGCGGGACCAGATGCTGACCCATATCACCGTATCAAAGGCCTTTTCGAAGTCTACAAAGGTTAGATATACCTCCCTTTGCCATTCTGAAGCCTGTTCCAGTATGATACGTAGAGTGTTAATCTGGTCGGTACATGATCGATTGGGGCGGAATCCTGCCTGCTCACTGCGAATTAGAGGGTCAACGGCCTTCGAAAGCCGATCCAAAATAACTTTGCAGAGCACCTTGGAAGGAATCGAAAGCAAAGTAATGCCTCTCCAGTTGCTGCATTGACTGAGATCGCCCTTTTTTGGTACGGTGATAAGCAGGCCTTTGTTCCAGTCGTGCGGTAGCTCTTCGTCTTGCCAAATGCGCTGCAGCAGGGGCGTCAGGGCATTTGCTGCCGAAGCCACATCCGCCTTTAACATCTCAGCTGTTATGAGATCGACTCCTGGGGCCAAGTTTGAGCGAGCGAATGGCATTGATTACTTCAGCTCCAGTCGGTGGGGAGCAGTCGATATTTAAACATTGCAGAGGCAAACTGTCTTCGGGCATGGTGTTAGTCTGGTCGTCTGGAATGCGGAAGATCTCCCGGAAGTGTTCCTGCCAGCGTCGCAGTTGCCCTTCCGATGTCCCAATAAACTGTCCCTCCCGGCTTTTCAACGGTTTCTTCTTTGCGCTTCGTTTTCCTGAGAGAGTCTTCGTGGCCTTGTACATCTCCTTCAGATTACCGGTGTCTGCTGCACGCTGGGCTCCATCAGCAATACCATCAGCCCACACTCTTCTGTCCCGACGGGTACTGCGATAGATCCTCTTACGGATCTACCGGTATTGCAGTCTGAGATCTGCCTGTACAGATTCCTCACTTGTGGCAATAAGTTTGAGATGAAGCTCTCGTCTTTGTCAAATGAGGTCCCAAGTTTCTTGCGACATCCACTCCTCTCTAGTGTTTGTTTTATGTCCTAGAATTAATTATGTACTGGACTGAAATTTTTCAGCCTACCTATTCGCCATACATTACTTAGCATATTAAATTTGGTATAAAATACTTTTTATCGAATAAACAGCCCGGTGCAAATCGTCTCCTATTCGGATCTCCTACTAAACCATTTCTGCCCATGTCAAGTTTGTATTTAATATTTAAGTACATACCAAAAAAAAACATAAGGCAACGTTGTACGGTGATCCTCTAGCCCCCGTGAAGCGACGTAGATGAACTTTACGAAGACCAGAGGGTTCAGACAAGATGCACTACGCTAACTAACGTTTCTAAACTATCGCGTCACTGGTAGACCACGTGACTTTTCGTATCACGTCATCTTCCAGTGACGCGATTTGTTTAAAAACGAATCGAATAGAAACGTTAGTTAGCGTAGTGCATCTTGTCTGAGCCCTCAGATGGGATGTTCTCGGAGCAATCCTTCCAAAGGCGATACGTGTTCAAACTTGAATTGTTCATAATACTGCACATTTGAATGTTAATTTACTGCATATTAATACATCATTACATTACTATCCATTAAACAACAAAATATGCAATTAAGAAAGCGACACCATTTTGTCAAAAACCCAAAGATAATCCCCAAATAACTTAAACAAAAAGGATTCGGATCTTCTACTACTATAATAGGTTAATATTTTATTGCTTTATAACGAAGCGAAACGAGGGCAGGGGGCTAATCAAGACGTTAATTCTAAGCTAGCCATTTTTGAAAATCGTCAAAATTGACGTAAGCTGATGACAGATCGTATCGACCATCGACCGCTTGTCAACTCCATACATTTCAAGTCGATAGACAATAGAAACTAGTAGTTAGTTACTCATAAAATAATGAATTCACGTCATAACCAACTGATTCGTCTAGCGATAAACACAACCCAAGATAGGATCACAATTGCGATTACGTTAACACCAAAACGCAGAACAAGTCCAAGAACACAGCATACTTTTATAACCTTTTCGTTTTGTGCTACTAACAGATGTCGACCAACTTGGTCTAGGCTTAATATAGAAAGAAGATCTATTAACATATTAACATGGAGTTAAACTAATTTGTACTTGTAATACTTCTAAATATAGGCAAATAAGAACTCCGTGAGAGTAAAAGGCATTTATCGCCTATTATTGTCGTGTCTATCGATGTGGATAAGCGTGGATAACTGTCACTTCCGAACACCATGTTAGTGCGAGAGAGACGGATGCTTTATCCACCGCGATAAAAGCGACAGTAAATACGGGTGCTGGAACTTTTGATTTTGGGCGACAAAAAAAAATCTTTATTTGTGCGATGCTGGGACTGTTGATTGAATATGCCTTGGGTAGGTATCCTAGAGATAAAATGAAAGGATTTTTCGAAATTACCCCGCCCCACGGGAAGACGGGGGCGAAGCGGAAAAATGATTCTACGCATACTGCCTTCCTACGAAGAACAGGCACAAGTGCAATTAATTCATAGAAGCATATTAAACTCTCACAGGTTATAATAAGGTTGGAAGTGCAATACAATTCATATAGTAGATGAGCCCTTTTTCCGTATGAGGTCAGCATACCAATTCGCAGGCGTTTTCTATTATGTGATATGATATTAAAATTACACAGTTAAAATATTACTAGCTGTTACCCGTGACTCCGCGTCGAAGTCGCGTATCGCTCTTCCCTCGGGAACTGTCAAAAATTCCGGGATGAAAAGTATCCTATGTCCTACCCAAAGCTACAAGTTATCTTCATGTCAAATTTCATCGAAATCGGTTCAGCGGTTTAGCAATGAAAGGGTAACAAATAGAGAGACATACTTACATATTTGCGATATTAATGGATATTAGTAGGATAGTAGTATTTATTGTTGTGTCTGTTACGAGTAACGACTAACAAGCTTATCGCACACATAAGCAAGAGCAATTCTGTAGCGATATAGGTAGTTAGATATCTATCTACTCGTTGCACCTCATTGCGTATTTGTGTATTGCTCAGAATTTTGTATAAAAAAGTCATTAATATTCCCTGTTACCTGACATATTTGTTAACTATCTGTAGATTAATAGCGATTTTCGAAAATCGACAAAATTTATGAAACTGACAGACCGAGTCGACGCTTACGTCAACTCCATTGAGTCGATAGAAAACGGAAACATTAGCAGCGTTTGCATCTTGGCTTACTTTACTATGTAGGTAGTATGGGATGACAGTTGATCACGTGATTTATCGTAACGCACGGGAATGTCATCCCATACATTTTCAGTGATAGAAAAGAAAAACGTTAATAGCGTTTGCATCTTTAGGTAGTTAGTTAGCTAGGGTCTAAGTCTTTATTCTCATCGGTACACATTGCTTTTGACATGTTATCGTATCGTTTTTATGAGGGGTCCGTACCGAAAAGGTAAAGACGGGACCCTATTACTAAGACTCAACTGTCCGTCTGTCTGTCACCAGAGGGCCCTGCCAAAATGCATTGCGCTAAGTAACGTTTCTATTCGTTTCGTTTTTAAACCAATCGCGTCACTGGTAGACCACGTGACTTTTCGAATCACATCATCTAACAGTGACGCGATTGGTTTAAAAACGAATCGAATAGAAACGCTAGTTAGCGTAGTGCATCTTGGTAGGGGTTAAAGGCTGCCTGGGGCACGTTTTATAAAGCTACAAGTTACAATTTTACAGGTCTAAACTGGCAACACTGCTCAAATGGCTGATCGTCATTGGTCGAGGTTGTGTCAAATGGAAACTTGTAACCTGTAAATTGTAATTTGTAGCTTTATAAAACAGGCCCCTGTAGGTATCTCATGAACCGTGATAGCTAGACAGTTGAAATTTTTACAGATGATGTATGTCTGTTGCCGCTATAACAACAAATACTAAAAACAGAATAACATAAATATTTAAGTAGGGCTCCTACAACAATCGTTACGGAACCCATCGCGCGCGAGTCCGACTCACACTTGGCCGTTTTAATAACTTAACCGCCATTAATATCAAGTAAATAACAATAATATAATACAGCAAAATTGTTTTACCTCGTTGAATAGAGGCGCTGCATGTTTATCATGGCGGCGGGCGCTCACTCGTGTCACGTGACGTCATAGGTAGCTCGATCGGCCATTTTGCGTCGGCAACGCGACGCCGCCCTCAGTTCAGTCCCCCGCTACTCGTAGCCGACGCGCGACGCGACGCGAACCAGTGCACGGTCAGTGATCGATACGTTCATTACATTTAGCGCATAGATATACTTAGCTAAAAGTGAATCCTTAAGATATCCTTGTAATTTGAATTTTAAAGAGACTTAACAGGCGAGGTGACGAAGTTGTTTTTTGTTTTTCTTGATAAGGGAAGGGTCGAACGAGTGAACGCAGCGCAGCTTAGGTATAGGTATTTATAAACCGGCGAATTTAAGTCAGAGCGTACAAAACACATTTTAGCGCGTGTCAATACGGCAGCAGGGTTTCTATCGAACGATCGAATTTATAAAGGCTGTCTAATTGAGAATGCACGCGCTAAAATGTGTTTTGTTCGCTCTGACGGGACTACTTAAACTCGCCGGTTTATATCCATACCGAGTCCGACTGAACGCCGTTTTTAAGAGAATAACACCCAAGGTCGGGCGGGGCATCGGGCAGAGGGGTAATTGCGTCATTTAAAGATTTTAAGGGAATAAACCTATTGTTGCTGCCTTTTATAGAAATTAAAGTACCTACCTACCTACTTATTTAAACTAATCATTTGGCCCTCTGCTGGAGCCCCGCCCCGCCCAACCCTAATTGAAATGTATCTAATTGAGTGAAATTTTCTATCTTTTAACTTATTTTAACCTCGTAAGGCCCACGTCAAATTTCGTTAGTTCGAAAAATAATCTTATGTCAGTCAACTAAAGTCAAAAGTCACTTTGACAGATGTCCTAAATTTAGGACATCGGGCCTTACGAGGATATAAATCTGTGTGCAATTTTTCAGAATCTGGCTTTTAATTGTACCTAATACTTACCTAAAACAATTATATTATAATATGTGAAAGATCAAAATCAATCTAATCACAACAAAATATTGCATCATACACATTTAAAATAGGTTAGGTACACTATAGTTTATGCCAATTGCAATTGGCAAAGATGTAAACACAACCAAACGGACAAATTTAAAATTATTACTCGATAATCGATACTATGATTTATGATACACTTGGTCTTGCAAAATTTTTCAAAATTAAACAACTATTATTTATACGCTGTTTTAAATAAAACACGATTGACTAATATTTGAGGTTATGTGTCAAACAGTACTAATTTGTTTACATCTTTGGCGATTTCAATAGGCAATCACTATAGATGCCCTGTGTCAATTTTACACACAGCAAAATGTAACCTTCTCATTGATTTTTCTGTCAAAAGAAATACCTGAAACCATAACATCAACAATATGACTACGAATTACAATATAGAAGCAAGATAGGCTACACCTACAAGCTAAAACTAAGTGGAATATATCCATATCGTGAACTTTACGGTAATTCATCGTCATTGAGTAGTTATAGAAATTCTTTGTGCAACTCAATTTTCCATGTTTGATGTAAAATCTACACTCCCGAGAACACGATTTGTCCTTTGTTAGTATGCTGAAACTCAATGTAACTCTTCTTTTACCTTATTTTATACTTTTTCTCAATTTATCATGTAATGGTCATTCTTAGCGAGTTCGGGTCACTCTGGTCACTTCACACGTGATCCGTCTCTTATGGCGTTGGCGCCCTGATTTTAATTTAAATTCTTAGTTTATGGAACTTTAGGTCCTTTTGTTGTTAACATGACTGTTTTTGTGTTTATATTTAAAAAAACTTATTATCCTACAGTAAACGATGTCGAAGATGTCGGAGCAAGCATTCAACCTGAAACTAGTGGGTGAAGTCGAGAAGCATCCATGTCTGTACAACTTCAATCTGCCAGAATATTCCAGAAAAGACATCACTGAAGAGGCCTGGTTCGAAATTGGAAAGAAAGTTAATTTGACGGGTAAGTAAAAAAACTGGTCAAGTTCGAGCCGGACTCGCGCACCGAGGGTTTCGTACCGCGGCACAGTAGGTTATTAAATTCCGATTTCGAATCGAATCGGTTCTCTATTGGATGGCTAAAATTATTTGTAATAATATTGTTACGCATAATTGCTTTTAGCCGAAATAGCGATGTGCATAATCATCTTTACGCATATATTTTTAAGCACAAAATTAAAAAGCATAAATACAAAAAGCATAATCGTCATGAAGACTAACGTCAAATAGCGTAAATACAAAAAGTCATAATAATAAATTGGCATCATTACAAAATGCATAACATTATTGTCCTAAAAAATAATCATGTACAAATGGCACATAGCAATACAATTGCTACAGCGAAATTCGTAGACGTACTACGAGAAAAGGTTAGTTTTGGTTTTGTTGTTACCTATATATATTTAGAAACTAAGGCGAGGTCGACGGTGCCTATGCTGCGTTGCTTGGGATATCATACTAACCTAACCCAACCTAATGTACCTTTTTTTTTTCTTTTTTTTTTTCTCGCTTGGGAAATGCATTTACGCATACCACCCAGGTCCAGGGGGACCTGGGATGGTTATGTGGGACTCGCCAACCGAGAACGGCCGGAATACCCACTAAAAACCCAGCGGTGAACCATAACCTAATGTACCTAACGTGACCTAATTTAACCTTACCTACCTAATATGTAACAACGAAACTGTATTTTATTAATTTAGAAAACTGAAATTATGGTTAATGACACATATAACAAATAATTATTAGCCCAAACAATAATATGCATAATGTGTATTAGTCTAATACAAATTATTCCAACTGAAATTATTCCAATAGCGTTATATGCCAAAAAACTATTAGGCCAAAGTATTATTATGCGACAGTACTATTATGCCAATACAAATTATGCCAAATCAATTGTGCGAAACAATAATAGTCTAAAACAAATTATGCGATCCAAGGGGATCCCATCGAATCAGCGCGAGCCCACCCACACTTGAGCATTTTTTGTATTTGTTGTTTTTCTTTAGGGTTTGTACTTACCTACTATATAATACCAAATTTGACGCTTGTATGTTTTAACGTTTTTACGATATTACCATAATAAAAATATGTTGAATAAAAACAATGATATAATATAGTAATTAAAAAAACAAACCGCCTTCAAAAAGCAAAAAATAACTTCTTTAAAATGGTAGGTAAATAGGTCAGTCCAACTGAAGTCTGCTTTTGGTTAAAATATTGTTGGACGCCGACTTCAGTTGGACTGACCTATTTACCTACCATTTTAAAGAAGTTATTTTTTGCTTTTTGAAGGCGGTTTTTTGTTTTTTTAAACATTTATTTTATTTTATACTTTTTAGTGATCCTATTTATGCTGTTACGTAGCTCCACTTCTAAATATTAATAAGAAACTATAGAACATTTCAAGCTCGCCGCAGACAACGCCGCGGGAATGTCATAGTCATATTTAAACCTAAATGTGCTTCGTCATAGTCACTCAACTTCCTTTATCGAAATATCTTATCGCCACCCTTGAAATAGGTACCGTTAAGGAGTTCCGGTGGCCATCTGTGGTCTTCATCATCAGTTCCACTTCACCATATAGTACTTTTCAAAAGCAAATGCATGAGTTACAGTGAAAAATACCAAAATCGCTATAGGTGTGCCTATAATATTTGAGGAGTTCTCTTGATTTCTCCATGATCCCATCATCAGATCCTGACGTGGTGACAATGGGACCAACTAAAAAGTATACCCAGTCGAACAACGAAAAAATTTTTCAAATCGGTCCAGTGGTCTTCGAGTAATCGGGGAACATACATAAAAAAAAAAAAAAAACCCGACGAATTGAGAACCTTCTCCTTTTTTTGAAGTCGGTTAAAAAGAGGTATATGTTATACGCACTTCGATAGTGGCACCCTAAAACCAAGCCAATTGGTACACCTTTACTTAGTCTTGCGCCGTCAACGGAACCGTGAACTATAGTCTGCAGAGCAACATACACTCGTCTCTGTTTCGCTCCCGGAAATAAGCATACCATCCTGCTTTCACTTGTCATTTATGAATTATTTTGTAATTGCAATATAAATTACTGATTATGTGTGCGTAAGCCGGGCCATTTTTACACGCGGAATACCGTATAGGTAACATATTATCTACCTCTTTTTATATTATATAATTGAATAAAAACGTTTCATGTATGGGGACCCCCTTTATTGGGCCATTCTACTTTTCAGTGTACATTTTTGTTATCGTCCGATAAAAACTATACCAATATATGAATCCGCGTATAAATAAATAACATGAAATTAGAATGTTTAAGTTTAGCGGTTTTCAAAAAAAGAACTTTTAAATTACTAAATTATCGTTGAAGAATCTTGGTAACTCAGTGGTAAATTGCACTTTTTCCACAGAAAAAACAAAAACCCGCCTTCAAAAAGCAAAAAATAACTTCTTTAAAATGGTAGGTAAATAGGTCAGTCCAACTGAAGTCTGCTTTTGGTTAAAATATTGTTGGACGCCGACTTCAGTTGGACTGACCTATTTACCTACCATTTTAAAGAAGTTATTTTTTGCTTTTTGAAGGCTTGTTTTTGTTTTTTTTAAACTTTTTTTTTATTTTATACTTTTTAGTGATCATACTTATGCTGTTATTCTCCCACTTCTCAAGAAACAATAGAACATTTCAATCTCGCCGCAAGCAACGCCGTGGGAAAGTCATAGTCATATATTTAAACCTAAATATGCTTCGTCATAGTCGCTCAACTATCTTAATCGAAATATCTTGTCGCCACCCTCGAAATGTATACCGTTTAGGAGTTCCGGTGGCCTTTTGTGGTCATCATCATCAGTTCCACTTCACCAAATAGTGCTTTCCAAGACCAAATACACGAGTTACAATGAAAAATACCAAAATCGCTATAGGTGTGCCTATAAATTTTGAAGAGTTCCGTCGATTCCTCATGGATTCCACTATCAGATCTTCGTTTTGAAAAAAATGGGACCAATCTGGAAGCACCAGCTTTCAAATAAAAAAAGAATCTTCAAAATCGGTTCACCCAGTCAAAAGTTCTGAGGTAACAAACATTAAAAAAAAAAAAAAATACAGACGAATTGAGAACCTCCTCCTTTTTTTGAAGTCGGTTAAAAAGGCGGAGACACCAACGTCCACTGCGTTACTCACTTTAAAGTTATTACAAATAACTTTTTATGAAACAGGATAATTCTAAATATAAGCTTATTTATGTCGCTTTTCGAGTTTCAAGTTAGAAAACGCAGCACTTTCCCGGTTTTTGAAATAAAACTAGTTTAGTGAGAACGTGGCTAAAACTTATGTACAACGAAAAGTAGAATGGCCCTATTATTGCACTTTCTTTAATTTTTATACTCTTTATTAAATCCGCTGTAATAAAAAATAACATATTCCGAAAAAAAGCCGTCTTTTACAGTTCAAAAGATACAGCTGTTTTAAGTTAGGCCGGCATTACATCTGTAAGTTATTACTGTAAGTTTTGAAACAAAGCTATATGCAAGAGAGAGATGCAGATATTTGCCACACACTCTTACCCATAGTTGCGTCTTAAAACTTACAGCAATAACTTACAGATGTAATGCCGGCCTTAGGAGTGTTAGCATTGTTAGCAAGCACTTACAAAATACAATACAAAATCTCTTTATTTAACACTTCAAAGGTACATTATTGAAAGGATCTACAACAACAAAATCCACTTAATAAGTTCTTCAAGTCTTATTTTTAATTAAACGAAGTAAACCAATTAACATAGGATAATATGAAATACCTACAAGTATTTCCTCTATTATTTCAACACATTCTATTTTAGTTAGGTGGGTAGGTTTTTTTTTTGGGATTTGACGTTTAAAAAAAGGAATATAACAAGCTATCCATATCTATCTGTCTGTTCGGCCGTTATTTCTTCTAAACTGCGCAATGGATCTTTATAATCATTTAGAGAATTTCTTTCGAAAGGTGACAATAATAAACATTCTAGTTTATGTATGTGTATTACAGAAAAACTCATATATGTAGGTATATAAGTCGACACACGTAAAAAGAGCCCTTGAGCGACCTACCTGCGCAGTGAGCAAATTACGGACCAAATTGGTGGGCGCGGCGGGGGGAGCGTAAACCGCTTCGCTTTGCTGCCACGCTATTGGTTCCCAGTAATACTCTCTTATCTATGATTGGTTTGTTGGCAGACAAAATGCGCAAACATATCCCCTCTACTAGGCCCCCGGAGCTCTTTTTACGTGTGTCGACCTGTACCGAAGCAAAGGAAGGGTTTCTAGTTTCTTATAAGATTTGCCACCTATTGTTTCATTGTTAGAAGGAGTAGGGAGGGGGGAAGCAAGGGGGCGGTGCGTATTTTTTTTGTTTAAGTATATATCTTTTAATATTTTTTCTTTCCCAGGGCATGAGTGCAAAGAAAGATGGAAGAATCTCCGCGCAGTCTTCGTACGTCATCTCAGACCTTCATCGGCGAACAGGACCTTGAAGCCATACTATCTATCCGAAGCCTTTCAGTTCACCCTGCCCTTCATCAAGACCTCGAAACAGTATCACAGAGCATCAGCAAGCGACGTCCAGAAGATCGAAATAGAGAGTGACCAAGAGGAGAATTCTTTCACATCTTATAATATGGCTCCATCGCCTTGCTCCTCGCCGGTTTCACAACCTGAAGTTCCCTCTCCACAGCCCTCGAGTGTCTCCTGGAGCAAGGGAATTAAGACATCTGGTTCAGATCCTCTAGTGGAGTATGGACTGAGTGATATGCAGGAAGCAAATAGGATGTTCTTGATAAGTCTGCTGCCTGACCTGAACGCGATGACTGCTAGTCAGGTCAGAACGTTCAAGAAGAGGGTAATGGAGGCAGTTGTTGAGATTCTAGAAGACAATAAGTATAAGTAATTAGTAATAAGTATGAGAGAGTGTTGCCAGGTCTAGGTTTACATAAATCAGGACTCTGCTAGAAATAACTCGGGACAGTACTTAAAATCGCGCAAATCACAGCCCAATTGTGACAAACCGTTTTTGGCTTTCTCGGTTGTTGTATAGTACCTATCTTATATATGAAGTCTAGGGTTTGCAATATTCGTCCAATTTTAGTATTCGAATAATACGAATACTTAGATTTTCAATATTCGAATAATTCGAATATTTCGAATAATACGAATATTTTTGAAAATACAACAAAATAATTATTCTGAGTTGTGTAATTGGGAAATATGTAATTTACAATTAAAATGTAATTAAGAATCCGGCCAAGTGCGAGTCAGACTCGCGCACGAAGGGTTCCGTACCATTATCTATACAAAATTTGAAAAAATCACGTTTGTTGTATGAGAATGTAAATATTTATTTTATTCTGTTTGTATTTGTTGTTATAGCGGCAACAGAAATACATCTTCTGTGAAAATTTCAACTGCCTAGCTATCACGGTTCATGAGATGCCTGGTGACAGACAGACCAACAGACGGACAGACGGACAGCGGAGTCTTAGTAATAGGGTCCCGTCAAATCAACGCCCCTAAAAACAACATTTATGGTATCTTCCACAAATTAAAAAATATTCATTTGAATGATAAAAAACGATTGAAGTAAAATAAGTCATTTAATAAACACACAGCTGCACAGTTACAATATAAATTAATTTGTTTTATTTAAGTTACAATAAAAACAAATCGATAATGAGCACTCGTTCCGTATGTATGTATATATAGAAATGAGTAACTATCACCTTTTTGGCAATCAACGAATTCAAACTATACTCAGCGGCAAATCTAACCGTCCACTCTACATACATGTTTGTAAAGTGAGGTAAGAGAAAAAGAGAGAGAGGGCGGTTAGATTTGCCGCTGATTAACAATGTTACTACTTAAAAACCACCATCACCATCACCACACGACAAAGATCATGAACTAATCCTTAATGGCTCATGTGCTAATGGTTGACTTGAGATTTTGGCAAGGATAAATAAAAATAGGTAATATATTGTTTGTCTCAGATTTGAAGATATTTTTAATATTTAAATCTATTTCCAAGGAGTTGTTAATGTGGAGGATATTATTCCTGGAATTTTGTTATACTCTTCCGCTAAGGTAAATAATTACAGACATATATCTGCACTATTCGAAATATTCGTTTTATTCGAATAATGAACATGGTCGAATTCGAACAATATTTATGGCGAATAATTCGAATATTCGAATATTCGCATTGCAAACCCTAATATGAACAGATGAACACTCTAGCGATGTCCTGAAAATCGGGATTATTAGCGTCCCGGATCAAAGGTAGGTACTTCGGGACGTGTCCATAGATCCCTGAAAATCGGGACTCCCGCAGAAATCGGGACGTCTAGCAACACTGACGAGAGATTACATGGTTTCTTTTAATATCACTATTGGTTTTATTTCACGCCATTCGTTTCAAATAAAAATACGAAATAAGATACTCTCACTCGATGTTAATAAATGAAAAAAAAACTTATCTTTACATCTAAATAGGTACCTGCTTTTTTTTTTCATTTTACGACTATGTCGGCATAATTTAAATATATAACCCAAATTACAGGTTGATAGTACCAAGAGCCTCTGAGTTAAACAAACCGCGGACAGACGGACGTTCTAAAATACAAGGGTTCCTTGTGGACTACGGAACCCTAAAGACGCAAGTATTTCTTTCTATTTATGTGGCTATAGCTACAAGGTAAAAATAAGGTAAAAAACCGGTCAAGTTTCGACACATCTAAAATTCAACTTTGCCCTTACCTCGGCTTACATTATACACTTACATCACGTTTGCGAATTCATTCGTCCAGGGACTTGGCCTGTCTATCTATGTCAATATGCTAAGGGTAAAGTACATCCCTTCAGTCGAATAAATAGTGCGATGACGTCATCAGACCTCTCCGAAGGGACCCTGTCGTCCTTTGGGACCCTACTCCCTTTCTTAAGCCTTTAACTGCCATCAGTGCAAAAAGGACTTCATATCATCGAAAATAAGGTCGCAATTCTAAATCGCTATAAGATAATGCTGTCGAAATCCGTATTTATATGAAAAGGACTCTATATCATTGATAATGTAGTTCCTTTTCGTGCTTACTTGAAGAAAATATCTTAAGAATCTCTGTCAATGTGAAAGCGACTATGTTTGTTGATAGATAGAGTTGTGTTTTATTTAGTGGAGTAGGGGATAGTGCAGAGTTGTGATCAAATAGAAGGGATTTCAGAGATCTAAATGAGAAGAGTGATTCGCGAGACCCCGTTGGTGTATTGCGTCAACGGATGGCTTCCTTAATACTTGTTAGCAGGATGATGATAGGTATCGAGTTAGTGGTAGTAGGACCTTGTGCAAGGTGCGTCCTGATCGCTACCACCATCTTGTCCTGAACCTACCGCCAAGCAGCATTCGCATTGTTGTGTTCCGGTGTGGGGGTAAGACAACCGGTGACATTACTAGCATAGAGGCATTCCATCTCGGTCCTTACGGTTGGCAACGAATTTGCGCGTCTTCGGATTGCAGTCTTAAGATTGTAATCTTGATAATGCAATTCTCTATGGGTTACAATTACAGATCCTGCTTACCATAAAATACTTACGTTTGCCTTCTACATGATGTAAAAATATGTAGGTACTATTTTTATTTTATTTTAGTTTTTTACCCCCGACAAAAAAAGAGGGGTTTTATAATATTTAACTTGTGTATCTGTGTATGTCTGTGGAATCGCAGGTCACAAACGGATAGACGACACACAGTCACAGTAAGCAATTTTAAACGTTAAACAAGCATTGACGTACGAGTACTTCTAATATTATTGTTTTCTATTCCCCGATACTGTTCGATTAGATCAGGCTAATGGCACTCGCAGACTAAACAACTGTCTGCATCGAACACGATGTCTGTCTGTCATGGCTGATTGACATTGGTCCAGCAATAGCATGCCAGTAGTGCATTGACGAGTTGGTTTTCACATTTGAGGCGAGAGCTATTGTAACGACGCAATGTAATTTAAAAATACTATTCTTATTGGCATGATTTTGCTGGACCATGTAATTCAGCCAACACGCAGGCGCACTCGCTATTTATTTACCACCGGCCAAATGGGTAGGTCTGGTGACTAGGTAATTATATGGTTGTATGTATCGTTGTATTTCAGCGCTGGATGAATGGATGCAATAAATGCTTTTGACATATTCGGGTGGCAGATCAAAGATGATAATCGAAGAGGTACTAAAGCGTACAGTTATCAATGATGCTGACTAGATGACTAAAGTCAAGAACTTAAATTTGGGACCCATCTTAGGTCCAAAGTCAAACATTCTACAGCAAAAAGCTTGAGTTTCCTATAAGTAACAAATGATTTGGCATCTCTAATGACATGACATTGACGACTTCAAGCCTAACTGAAAACATGTTTTCATTTTGGGAAACAAACGTATAAAAACGTACAAAAATTAACGATATTCTTAGATGGTACCTACTGAGAAAGGTTTTTTTATAATATGAGAAGCTTCTGCCCGCGACTTCGCGTTGACTATCCAACAAAAACAGTATTTTTCGAGATAAAACGTACCTATACCCTATACTCGTAATGATGTGTTCATTTAGGGTAGGTATAAGTTGTCTCTAATTCAAATTTCATAAAAATCCGTTTGAGCGAGTGCAGGAGTAACAAACACACACACACACTCACATTCAATCGTATTTGTAATATTTCGTGTGATAATGTAGTTTATTTTATCTACACACATATTATAAGTCCTCTATTATGCGTTTAAAACCCGTAGACAATGACCAGCATTACCTGTGGTAGTAAGTGACAGCGATGACAGCTGTTAATTTTGGAAGATGTTCCAAATTTGGACATTACCTTACAATATTCGATAACGTAATGAAATTACATTACACCTCTCATATCTGTCATCTACTACCACAGGTAATGCATTTGCCTTTCGGCTTCTGAACCCATCTTAGAGTACTTATAAATCTTATAATATAAAGTAGATAAAATATTGCTTGCACGCGACTCTGCGTAATCGGCATTACGCAACCCTCACTTAAACTAGGTACTATTTCAACCACAAAAACAAGATGGTACGAAAAATTACGAGTTGACATAGAATAAACCGTCCCTTTACGTTCAAGTGTTTAAAACGGCAGGAAGGTTCTCTTTATGAGCCGTAAGTTAAAAATAAGGGCGGTGGTAAACATGGCGACGGGGGGTACAAGGGGGGGGGGGGGGGACATAAAGAGAGCGGAAAGCGACGCTGTTAGCCACGGTTTATGAGGGTCCGGCGTTATTATCTCCACGGGCATCGAATTTGTTGATCAGAAGAGATAGGTATTATGTTATGACCAGTGATCGGAAATAGGTGAGCTAATTTGCCTAAACTTGATGCATGTTCATTCAATAATGTATTCCCATCTCTCTCACGCATGAATGAATATGCGTCAAGTTTAGGCAAATTAGCTCTACCTATTCCGATGAGGTGGACTGACCAGATAAAAGCGGCAGTGAATGGCTCATCATCACTGCATGAATGCACGAGGAAGGCGGCCATCAGAGAAGAGTGGCGGCGTGTTGTAAAGCTTGCCACCAACACCTGAAGTGATGACCACGACCACTCTGTCAAGAGTGATACCGACAAAGAAGATTCCGATCACTGGTTATGACCCTTGGATAGAAAGAAAAGTATACTAAAAAAACCTCAAACACCTTCTTAAAAGTTTAAAACAATGACATTATCCTTGTTTAGGGCATAGAGTTGGCAAACGAGCGTAGAGGCCACCGGATGGTAAGTGGGATCTGTGACCCATAGACATTTGCATTCTCAAGACTGAAATCCTAAGATGCTGGTACTTCACTGATTGTCTTATCCCCACACCGGATATCAACAATGCGAGCACTGCTGCTTGGTTGTAGGTAAAAGAAGAGGATGGTAGCGACCCGGACGGACCTCGCACAAGGTCATCTATCATCACTAAAATAGCCAGCAAAGGTATGTATAAATATGGGCCTCGTTGCCAGAAATAAAGGTATTGTATTCGCTGTATTTGTTACCTGTGGGCCACTTGCGATATTTCATCGTGACATGGTTACATGACCGTGGCAGTAACGCGTGTCAGTACCGATTATGAGGACGATATTTGTCATGTTACGTCGTACTGTCGCGATGTAACCCATCACAAGCGCATGGTTTGCGACTGTCCACATTAATTTAGCGTAGGCAACGAGTCCAGTGAGGCGATTCTCGGTCGAGATGAGTTCCTATTCGAGATTCCATAGATAGAGGTGACGCTGTCAATCCATGCATTCACGATAGAGATTCATCTTGAACGACCCGAGAATTGACATCCTGTAGATTTTCCAAGCAGTCCAATCCGATGGAGGCCACCCTTAGGCGCCTACTAGATTTAGATGTTGCATTGTCAACGGACTTACTTCCTTTTAGCTTCAAACAATAGAGTAAAATGCATATTATAATCGTTTTCTTATTCCCAAATCTAGATATCGAAACTATTGAACGATAAATAGTTTACTACCTCCCCCAACAAGTTATAACAGTGAACTTGTTCCAGTCGTTACTCGCAGTCACGTCCTGTAATACCCGTCGGTAGTCGTGACGCGGTCGTAACGCAACCGTAACGACCGCGGCACGTGCGCGCGATTATTGTCGCGCGATAAACGCGAACTGCCGCCGATCTAAGTTTTTACAGACGCCATTAAATCTACAACCAAAGCTATACCCTTAGTCTAAGGAAAAACAAGCGACTTTAATATCTATGTTGTTTACGAGTAACGTTAAAATGAATAACTTCAATTTGGAGTTGCGTATTTTGCTTCTGAGGTGCGGAAGTCAAATTTTAAGTTCGTACATCCAGTGCCCAAAAATCAAAATAGAAAGATATTGAGTCAATTTTGTTAAGGAAACAGTAAGAACCGCATTCAAAGTTGTTAAATGATGATTGAACCGCCATGTTGGAATTGGAGATTTAAAGCGATGAAACTCGAAGTGCTTTAGGTAATAGATATGCCATTTGAACATCAAAGTTCTAAAGTTAGATATTTTATGTTATAATCATTTTAATTTGTTCGCGTAGAACTCGTTTGTCGTTATCTCCTAGGTTTTTTTCGAGATGGAAGCTGTATAACTTATAAAGGCCCAGCCACACCGCTTGCGTGACGTGCACGTGCACGTGCGCGTTCGCTTTCCACTGCATTGTATAGTGGCATGTCGTAATGAGAATTCATACTATAGAACGCAGTGAAAAGCGAACGCGCACGTGCACGTGCACGTCACGCATCCGGTGTGGCTCGGCCTTAAACCAACTTCATCTATTATCTATAGGCTAATAGCTTTTACTAACGACTTCATCATCTGCAAAGGTTGTTATTCAGTATTCCCTCGAAAACAGTAGCGTTTTCAAGGATAATCATTAACCTGTGTCCGTCTCCAGGCTGTATTCTATCTCTGTACAGTCGCTCTTATGCCTCTAGTAATAGAGACGTGTTAAAAAAAAAAGACTTCATCATCCGCAAAGATTGTTATTCAGTACTCCCTCGAAAACAGTAGCGTTTTCAAGGATAAACATTAACCTGTGTCCGTCTCCAGGCTGTATTCTATCTCTGTACAGTCGCTCTTATGCCTCTAGTAATAGAGACGTGTTAAAAAAAAAAGACTTCATCATCCGCAAAGATTGTTATTCAGTACTCCCTAAAACAGTAGCGTTTTCAAGGATAAACATCTGAAACTGAAACTGTGTCCGTCTCCAGGCTGTATTCTATCTCTGTACAGTCGCTTTTATGCGGTTACCTAATGATTCGCCGACAATACACAAACGTATCGCTTCGCAGTATTTTCATTTCGTAGAAAGCTAATTTCTGCTGAAACCTTATTGTTTTCAGATTATTTTTTGGCGGTCACACGTCTAACCTAACCTAACCTACGTAACCCATGTTAAAAATAATCTGAAAACAATAAGGTTTCAGCAGAAATTAGCTTTCTACGAAATGAAAATACTGCGAAACGATATATTTTCGTAATAATTGTCGGCGAATCATTAGGTCCCCCAGTCCGGTAAATAGCAACGAAACACTAAATTAAATTAAATAGCATCTAGCGTAAAAAAATGGTAGGTACAGTTGCCAGCATTAATATATTATACAACATTGGGCTTAAAAATATTGAACACGTCTCTATTACTAGAGACATAAATAAATATGAATATGAAGTAAATACGAGGGGACAATGTCACACCAATTGACCTAGTCCCAAACTAAGCTCTAGGCTTGTACTAAGGGTACTAGACAACGATATAGATACTTATATAGAGAAGTATATACTTAAATACATAGAAAACATCCATGACTCGGGAACAAATATTCGCGCTCAACACACAAATATCTGCCCTTACCGGGATTTGAACCCAGGACCGCAAGCTTCGTAGGCAGGGTCACTACCGACTAGGCCAACGCGTCGTCAAAAGAGGGGACCTAATGATTCGCCGACAATTTTATTATTACGTGCTATTTAATTTAATTTAGTGTTTCGTTGCTATTTATTACTAGACTGCCAAAGGAGGAGGGTAGCTGAATTTGAGCTCAACCGATCTAAGATACTAACTATTAGTGCTTAAGTTATCTTTTATACCTACATGCTAACACAATGGATAATAATGTCTCAGATACATGAAGCACGTTAGGCCTATATTCCACTCGGTAAAACCATATCACTTTTGACATGTAATCGTATTGGATGGTATTAGCAACGTTACGTTAGCTCTTATATTTACTTGTCAGTAATGGCGGATGATTATATCGGTGGTTAAAATGGCAATTGGCGTAAAGGACATCTAATTTTTACTGTACAATTGTCCTATACGCCAATTGCCATTTTAACCACCGATATCATGTTGAAATTTAAATACATTAATTGTTAGAATTAAGTACGGGCACTAATAGACATTAATAATAATGAACCTGCAAGAAATGACTCGATTCTAAATATCGATTCTGAATCTGAATTCGAGTCCCAGACTTTGGGCCCAGGAGACGAATTGTAGATGCGTTGCCAGCCTTTAAGAAAAGAATATGCTCGTCTCTTAAAGGTCCGTAACTCTTAGCGGTAAACCCCATTTTGGAATCTAGACTGAGTGAGGCAGGTCGGGTGGCAACTAGTAATATTAATATACGAACGCGTGCGCACGTGTAGAGGCAGGGGAGAGAGGGGGCAAGGTGACACCCCGCGGCAGACCGCGGCGACCCACCGGCTGCAAACGATCTGGGGATTACCGACATACACATACATACATACACTTGACGTCGTGGTTAGCCTTAGTACCTATACATATAGTGATCTTGCGTATGAAGGGCAAAATACTTATGCATAAGCATGAATGTATGCTCCTTCCTTGGTCTTGAGTATTATTTATTTTTACTACCACTACCTAGTTCAAAGCGGGTATACAATACAAAATACAATACAAAACACCACATACACCAAGTAACGAATATACAAGAAACTAAAATATAGATTACATAGTGAGTCAACAGGCGGTCTTATCGCTAAATAGCGATCTCTTCCAGACAATCTTACAAAGAAGAGATGGTTAAATATAAACAATAGAAATAGGCAGGCGGTGCAAACTGAATTGAACAATTTAAAAATACATATAAATATCCCTTAAATAAATACATATAGGTACGTAAATTAGAAATACATAAATACAAAATAAAAGGTAAGGAGAAAAAAACAAACTAACGAACTGACAAAAGGTGTTCTTTTAAAAGATTCTTAAAAATAAGAAGTGATTTTAGTGGTTGAGTGGTATAGTAAATATGGTTTTTTTTTCTCAATAAATAATAACAATTGATAAAATTAGAAAACCAAATAGTATGCTTTTGAGGGGTACCTGTTACTTCATCGAAACAACTTTCAACGAAAATATCATTTCGCAGAATTTTCATTTCATCGAAAGGCATTTCTCGCCACATGAGGTTTTTTTTTGGTAGTTACAAGTGTGAACTAACCTAACCTACGTGGTTAATGAAATGAAATACTTTATTGAGCTAATAGAAATGGTACATGTTTCTGCTTACATTATTTTAGACATAAGTAACTTACAGAGAGCAATATAGAAGGTAGGTATATAGGTAAGCGTCATCTGACCCCCGTACTAGTGTGAACTGTATCACGGTGCCGGTGGGTCAGGATTCGCCGTCCTTAACAAACATGTTTTATCACTCGCACTAATTCCAAAGTTAAAATTTTTAATGTTTCAGATATCCTGAAAACATCATGGATTCAGGAGAAAATAGCGTTAGTTGAAATTAAATTCGATGAAATTATACAATCGATGAAGTGAAATTCGATAAAATTATGGGTTACCGCTTTTGAGACAGACAAAAGCATGATTTTTATCAGGTCACCTTTTCAAAAAATACCTGTTGGTAATTTGTATAAAGTAGGGTAGAAGTACCGGTTTTGGCCAACTGTACCCTTTTTGCCATTTAAGGTTGAAATGAGCATTAAAAGTGTCCAAAACCGGTACTTGTACACTATGTATTTTTTTATTGCAGGGCTCGGATAGATATTAACATTCTTAATACTGCATTACTGCAAAAGCGTTGCCTTTCCAACGCATCATAATAGGAAAACAAGGCAATTATACTGGAGGTAGAACCTTGTTTCAGGGTCCCTAGAGGTGTGCTCGAAGTGGGATCCGGAGCGCCGCGCTCTGGTTGTGGACACAGGGCTCTCCGATCTCTCCCTGCACAGCATGGTGTCGGGCATGCTGAGCAGTGAGAGATCGTGGTTGGCGGTCGTCTCCTTCTGCGAGAGCATTATCTCGCAGAAGGAGGCGGCGGAGCGGGAGGGCGAGGAGGACGTGGATGCGCACCCGCTCCGGCGTAGACGTGTGGGGCGAAGGCGGAGGCAGTTTGCCGCCCGCCTGAACCCCTAGTAGGACCGTGGGGATAGGGTCCCACACCATGGTCCTTCACGTCTGGGGGAGGGTTCAAGGTGTTAACCGAACCCTCCCTCCTTTGGCGCAGGTGCCCCAGCTATAGGCTGGGGCGGCTGGGGGGCACCCAGTGGTGAATAGCCATCAGCCCACGGTGCCCTCGTTAACAGCCCTTGGAGATTAACACCGGAGTGGTTTTAGACGGTAGGCTGCTCCCTCTACTCTCGCGAGAGAGTGGACGGGAGGAGAGAGTCCGTCTTACCCCCCTATAGCATGGCCAACCCTAGGCCGGGGGATGATGCGTAAAGCATTTCCACTCCGTCAAAAAAAAAACCCTCCTTTTACCACACCAAGCTGCATTCACATTTTTGTGTTCCGGTGTGCGGATCAGACAACCGGTGACATTACTAGCATAGAGGCATTCCATCTTAGTCCTCAGGGTTGGCAACGCATTTGCGGTCATAGGATGGATCAGGAGGTCTGTGTGCTCGTTTACATTCTCCATGCAATAAAAAATGCATTATCGTTAAGAGGATTGTGAACAAACGCATGAATCACGTAGTTTTCAAAAAATATCTAATCCTACTAATTTAGCTCCGGGCCATGACGTTTCTCACCCTCTAATAATTAGAGTCTAATTCAAGTCCGATTTTCAAGATTTTTGAATATGTTGTAGTTATTATGAAAACCTTGGTTTTCTGTACGTTTCCGATTTTATTATTACTTATGTTTCTTTCCAGGAAATATTTTCTTGGAAAGAAAAACGCAAGGACCTAGTTTTTCATAATATTTACTTAAGGTACTCGAAACTTGTGAATATCGGTCTGGGTTTAAGACGAGGGAGACGTTATATTATAGCATTTTGTATGGAAATTTATAGCTTCACAATCCTTTGAATATAAGTTATGTTACGTATAAACTAGGTACCCATAATGTTGTACCCATAATGTATCGCTAACGAACCGATTCTGCTGTGAATTCTGTTCTGTTTATCAACTGGCAGGAGATAGCTGTGATCTTGTACCCCGTAATATAGTTAGGGGTGAATGGGGGTAATTGGGGAAGTTGTTTGTGGGGGATCAAACACCAGCGTAAACCAACCGTGGAGTGAGATTTCTGTGATTGACTCCTAAAATAGGTTATTACGATTCAGAAGAGAAACAAAATTGTATGTTTACGAGATTAATTTGGTCTGAATGATCTTGTGAGTGGAAGAGATCGCAATAACGTATTCCGTAAATTATACCGTATTCATTCTTACCTACTTAATTGTCTAATAATAGTAAACAACATTCTAACCTCAAAATGAACCTTTTTTTGGCTAAAACAGCTTTTTTTGCGGTCCTGGGTTCAAATCCCGGTAAGGGCAGATATTTTTATGATGAGCGCGAGTATTTGTTTCTGAGTCTTGGATGTTTTCTATATGTATTGAAGTGTGCATTTCTCTATAATGTATAAGTATTTATATCGTTGTCTAGTACCCAAACTACAAGCCTAGATCTTAGTTTGGGACTAGGTCAATTTGTGTGTTTGTATTTATGTATTTTTTATTATTATTTAGTATATAAGAGCTGTCATAGCGTTGACAATACGATAACAATGTCAAAAGCAATATTGTTCTACCGTGTAGAATACATCCTCAGCTTTGTAAACGGAACCTGGAACCAAATTAAAAATACACACTTATCAATAACACTCTAGTGCATAGGTACTGTCGGCCAATTGGGACCCTGTCTGACCCAACATAGAACGGTGTCACAGTGACATTACAAAACAAATTGTTTGACACTTCTTACGACTTGAATCATAGCGTCACTGTGACACAGTTCTATGGTGGGTCAGTGTTCATTGGGCTGATAGTAAAATTGAATTTATTAACATACAGTATTTATCATATCAACACGTTAACTAACACTCAGTATTATCATGATGTTTATTCTCTATCAAAAACACTAAAACAATATTAAATTCCTTGGAAATTTTCATTCGTCTTTAGAAAAGTTTTTATTTAATAAAGCATTGTGTGAAACACCCATTGAAATTGCAACTGCGGGTAGCAAGATAATAACGGCAGGCAAATTTAATATCAGCTGACAAATGTGCCCGCAGCGGCGTTTGGCTGGAAAGTGCCCGGGAAGCCACAACATTCATGTAATTACATTACACTCACCGGCAAAAATATCCGCCCACCCGTCTTTTGTCCGTACAATTGCTAACAAATATAACTTCTTAAACCATAGAGTAACATCAAAAATACTGAACGAATTTCGATGTACCTTTTTGTGTTTTGTTGCTAATTAACCTAGGTCCCAAATGGCCAACAAATATATTTTTTAAATTGTCGTGGTTCTTTCCGAAGGAACCCAAGAGATCCATGAATTATCTGTTCGTAGTAAATTATTGTGTTTTGTACGCCTTTTAAATTTATGGATCTTTTAGGTTCCTTAGGAAAGAACCACGACAATTTAAAAAATATATTTGTTAACCATTTGGGACCTAGGTTAATTACCAACAAAACACTAAAGGTACATCGAAATTCGTTCAGTATGTTCGAAGTTACTCTCTGATTTAAGAAGTTATAAATGTTAGTAATTGTGCGGACAACAGACGGATGGGCGGATATTTTTACCGGTGAGTGTATTTCTTAGTGAAACAAAAGCAAAGGCATATTGGGGTCCCGTTGGGCTCCCATTGGGTACGGAACCCTACAACATTGAAACGCTTTTTGATTTTGAATTAGCATGGAAAATTTACAACAACAAAGTGGACATTATGGTATCTGCACTGCGAAGAACACTGTCAATTTTTTTTTTTCGTTTGGATCCTTGGTTTTGGTGCAGATACGCACCGTGACACTTTCGCATTGGACCTTGAGGGGGCGCTTGCGGGCGCCACGACTCCTTTTCTTCTGCTGCTACAACTATTCTGCCGCCCGAGCAGGGCGAGGGCGGTCAGGTCGGGTTGGGTTGGTTAAAAGCGGGTTATTTCTAATGTCGCATGCCGCGGTTGGGCTTGAGGACCTTGCTGGGATCGGGTTCGTTGGTCTGGGTGGTCTGGGTGGTCTGCCGCGGCGGCGTCGGCGGGGCGATATTTTGGTCCGTGAGAGTGATGCTCCCTCCGACACGGCGAGTTGGCCAGTCTGGAGGGTCAAGTAGGATGTGCTTGGGGCGCCTGAGGGGAGCCCCAAGTGCAGATCAAATTATTGAATACGAGCGAGCAATTGGCCGGTTATTTTTTTATTTGGCTAAGGCTAAAGAATAGCTATATGTCAATCGTGGACGTGGAAAGCGTGTCAACGGTACCTATTACTAAGACTCCGCTGTCCGTCCGTCTGTCACAGGGCTGTATCTTTTGAATCGAAATAGCTAGTCATTATATATTAGTAGGCCGGTATAACAAAAAAATAAAAATAAAAGGGGTTCCCTATAAGAAACTAGTTGTTTTAGCAATAATTGAAAATTGCCCGTCAACATTATCTGTCTTACTCTAATTTGGTGTAATAGAATGAGACATACCTACGTGTTGGTACAGTAGTAACGACGTCTTATTTAAAAAAATAAAAACGGGATCCCCTTGGATCGCATAATTTGTTTTAGACTATTATTATTTCGCATAATTGATTTGGCATATTTTGGATTGGCATAATAGTACTAATTAACGCATAATAATACTTTGGCCTAATACTTTTTTGGCATATAACGCTATTAGAATAATTTCAGTTGGACTAATTTGTATTAGACTAATACACATTTGCATAATTATTATTGTTTGGGCTAATAATTATTTGTAATATGTGTCATTAATCATAATTTCAGTTTTCTAAATGAATAAAATACAGTTTCGTTGTTACATGTTAAGTAAGGTGAAATTAGGTCACTTTAGGTACATTATGTTGGGTTAGTTTAGTATGATATCCAGGCGCGAAGCGCCCAAGCAACGCAGAATAGGAGGTACGCGAAGCGGACCTCCGTCGACCTCGCCTTAGTTCCTAAATATATGGGTAAGGCCGTAGATTTTGCCACTTTGTAACATAGAGTAACATAGACACTTCTACGTTACGGTAACGTAGAAGTAACGCGAAAGTAACACATACTATTTGTAAGGGCGATATCATAACGCACTCTTTGACGTGAAAGTCATAAAATGTACTTGTTTGGATAAAAAGAACAAAAAGTTCAAATTACAGTCCGTTTAATAAAACATAAAAGAATATTATTGAGATAACAATCAACAACTAAGTTCAAAGTAGGTAAATAACAATATTTGTTTATAATAAAGAAACAACCATAACTTGGCCTCGTATCAAAATAAAGTAAGGAAACAACATATAATCATTCCTCAAACACACTTCTAGCAATAAAATGCTATTAATCTATAAAATAAGCTTAACAATGAGATCTTAAAAATTGCAAGTTAATAACATTGGTAAAATTTAATTTTAATATTTTCAATATGCACAAACCTTTACAACACTTCTATGTTCCATAAAATACAATCAACGTTACCAGTAACATAGAAGCTACGTATAAGTAACGTAGAAGTGGGATTTTCAAGGTTATAAATCGACAATAATATGAAAACTTAGCGAATTTTAAACAAAGATATATGATAACGTTCTTATTAGTCACTTACGAATAGTACTACATCTAACTTGTGAAATAAAAACTGTTATTTACCTTTAAAATCGCCAAAATTCACAAAAAATATCCACTGCCGAAACACACGCTTCCATCTTTGACAGAGTCCAGACCGCAAAAGGGGGTCTTTTAATTCTTTTTTTTTCGTGTCGCGGATACTTGGCGTTGCCAGTGTCATTATAAAATATCACCATGCTGTTTTAAATACTTAGCTAGACGAAATTATGGTAACATAGAAAATAGTAACATAGAAGTGAAAATGTAAAGACAGTTTTTTAAATTGTAATTAAACCAACAAAAAACGCGTATTTCAAAACATTACCACCACGAAGTAGCTGCTTAACGTTTAAATATTTCAAGTAGTTCCTAATTAATTAGACTTCCAATAGAAAAATTATATAAGATTTATAGTGTTGTGGTCAGATGAATCAAAAAGACAGCGTGTTTTTGGTTAAATTTAGGGGACTGGATGAATTAAACTCGTTGTATTTTTGAAACTGTTCGACTTACATTTATTTTAAGAATACATTTTAAGATTTAAAGAAATGCATAATTTAATGAAAATACTTAATTTACAATTAATTTAAAATAGTTATATATATATAACCACAAAAACAAAACTAACCTTTTCTCGTAGTACGTCTACGACTTTCGCTATAGCAATTGTATTGCTATGTGCCATTTGTACATGACTATTTTTTAGGGCAATACTGTTATGCATTTTGTAATGATGCCAATTTATTATTATGACTTTTTTGTATTTACGCTATTTGACGTTAGTCTTCATGACGATTATGCTTTTTGTATTTATGCTTTTTAATTTTATGCGTAAAAATATATGCGTAAAGATGATTATGCACATCGCTATTTCGGCTAAAAGCAATTATGCGTAACAATATTATTACAAATAATTTTATGCCATTCAATAGAGAACCAATAAAAACGCCTTGTGTAACACCTTTATAATACAGGGCCTCTATTCTAGGCGTTAAAAACCATAGCGTTTTCGGGTTTGACCTGTAATGGTATTAGTAAATAAGAGCTATTAAAACATTGACCATACGATAACAGGTCAAAGACGATATCGTCTTTGATAATGCAATACAGCATAAGTAACAAATAAAATAAGTTGCAAAATATACCTTAATGACTTACTAGAAGGTGCATTTAACCCCGGTTTTAAATTGTTAGTTTCGCGGTATGGCATTATCCACCATTGGTTACCCAGTACCTAATCTTTTTAGTTTTTACCGCCTAGAATCGGCCTAGTGCGACTAGCACAAGTTGCCCGCGACTTGGTTATCGCTCGGATCTCCCTTTCTATCTAGTCAGTAACGATAGAGACGCACTAAGCGACAACCGAGAAGAAACAACTTGTGCTACCCGTGGAGTTGTTTTATCTCACAAAACCGGGTGAGTCATACAGTATAGTTGGAATGTGTACACGCGCACTTGTGTGTGTAACTACTGGTAGCGTCAGCAAGCTTATCGTTATTGAACAAAATAATATATGTTACATTTGCGATTTGTGTTACGCTTATAGTCAATATGGTAAAATTAAATAAATGCATTTAATAAAAAAGCTTTATTTTAATTTTAATTTACATTATTCGTTACTCACGGTATGATTATTTTAGACAGAAAGTAGGAAAATCCATACAACAGACAGAAATGACACATAATAATATTACTAACGACGCTTAACAAGGACTTACTTAGCATAACGGTCATGGCACTGGTTATCAGTGGAGACCTAACTAAAACTGACAACTAAACACCTTTATGCTTAAACACTACTATTAACGCAAAACGGAACGTCTTTACTACGACACCGGACGAGCACGACGACGTCATAAGGCGACTGTCGAAAAAGCACACATCATCTGCGTCCGCTAGAGCTTTGAACTTTATAACCTTAAAATCTACGGTAGCGGTCACCTTGCGTGACAAGTCGAATTTATTATAATTATTTTGTTATATTAATTAAAATTTTGGAAAACAATCCACAACGATTTTATTATTGACGTACAATCCTGGACAACTACAAATAAACGGAATACATTTCTACGTCGAGTCATAACAAGAGTCTTGCTCTGAGTCAGTTTCGTCGGCGCTGCTGTCTTGATTGGCTGTTTTTGTTAAATATTCTGACGTACAATTCTGTGTATCATTCCGTTTAACTAAAATTTTTCTGTGTTTATCGACTTTATGCCACGTGTAGCCCATTTTTCTCAATAAAGTACTAAGCGTCGCTATGCATCCATCAAAACCAATTTTTCCATTTAAAACTGTTTTTAATTTTGTCAATGTCGGATTTTCTTCCACAACATTAAAATCTTCTATTGTGCTTCGAATGACATCAGCTGTACGTTCGTCAATGTCTACTTTATTTTTTCTCTTTCTTCGGTTTTTCATCGGCGAAGTAAATTTTATAGATGCGTTATCGACATTTCCTTTACGTAATATTTCTCTTTCTTCCTTTAATATTTTTTGCACTGTACTTTCACTAACTCCCGTCGCGTTTGCAGTGCGCTTTGTTATGTTACGAAAATGTGTAAAATCACACTTACAATTTGGTTCTCGATAGAGTTCCGTGAATTCATATTCGTTTTTTAGAAAATGATAAACATTAGCGATAATTTGACGGCCCTAAAAATAAAACAACAGATTAATAGAATCACGTTCAACATGTCATTATTAAACTGAAACTTAATACCTACATTACACACAGTAATAATAAATAATTCAGTCTTACCTTTCTGCGAACAACTATTCTCTTTTTACTCGTACTTTCCATGCTGATGGTACCTACTCGAAAATTCTTTCTGGCGCGATTAACTCTACCGACCCGACCAGCGTCTAAGGCGTCTCGGCCGACACTGAGCGCTCCCGAGCTAACGCACTCAGAGACAGCGTGCACGTACACACACACAAGTATGGCGTTACCGTTGTCGCTACACAAATCAACTGCTATTTTATTATGTAGGGTTCGTAAAATGCGAGCAAAATTGAAGTGCTAGGGTTGTCACTTATAATATAATCGAATAAATTAAATATGGAGGAATGTGTTTATACTTGTGAAAGTACTTGTTATCATTATGGTAATAAATTGCTCCTATCAGTGTTCACGGTTTATCTATAATGTTAAACTAAAACATATTAGAATTGATGAGTACATTGTCTATAGATTTACGAGTATTATCTTGTCATGATTGTCAATCTGATTGTATTGTTTTCATTGTCTTCGTACTTGCGAAAATTATTACTAACTATCCCAAGTGTAATTGGGAATTATTTAGTTTGAAATTGTAAATATAATTTAAAAAAAATACCAGCTAGTAAACTGAGTTTCGTATTGTGTTCAATTTCATCAGTAAAAAAAGATTTATTTGTATTATTTTAGTACTTACCTAATATTGTAGTTCAGAAATTTAGAACCATCGCCAACCGTGTGTTTTTTTTTTCTCTCTATCTCTCCCGTAAGATTCTTAATTGGCATGTTTTCCTGCTGAACTACGCATGTTATTTGATACTATATTTAATTTAATATTTATAGCTTTATATAATGCTAGACTAAGTAGTACCATTGTAATAAGAAATATGTTTAAAAAATGACTGACTGCTGAGTTTCTTGCGGCGTTTCTTCTCAGCAGTGGTCTTCTCTTGGGAAGCGCTGGTAGATTCTTGACGTGTAAAAGTGCCCGTGCGGCCTACTTACTGAATAAATTTCTTTTATCTTTTATCTTTTTTAACCCTAACTGGCTGTCAATGTTGCCATACGTCATTTCAATGGATTTTGCTCGCGTTTTACGATCCCTGGTTATCAACTTGCCAATTCAAACATGATTCACAAAGTCCCTGAGAATAGAAAGAAAACAACATCGCACCATAATTCTGCGCGCCGCAAACCACAGGGAGGGGCTTAGGGTATAAAGTCGTTAAGTAGTAAGTAACATTTTAGAAGTAGAACATAAAGATAATTAAACTTTGAATGCTCTGTAATTTAGACATTATGAATGACTTTAAGAGACAACATAAATTTTAAGATTGTGATTTTGAACCTTTAAATTGACATACAAAATGTGATAACGGTTTTCTACCTTTATTGTAAGGAAATAAATAAAAATAAATATAGCAGAATCGTGCAAACCATTTTATTAAACTACAAAATATTTAAAAATCGTGGCATTCGGACTTGATTTAGGGGGTGAGAAACTTCATCACCCAGAGCTAAATTTGTTTGGACAATTTTATACACCGTACTACAAACAGCCAGTTTTTTTATCAGTATGATTCGAATCTACCATCGAGGCAACAAAGTTCAATTACGTTTATTCGAAAATGCTATTTTCAATTAATGAAGACAGGAAAATAAACTTTATTTCTATGGCAATACAGTTCAAATTCATTTGCCTTGATAATGTACATCCTATGGCACACTGGGCTTTACGAGGTTAAAAATCGTGTGTCGGTAATTAATGTTTAAGATATATTCGATAAAATCATGAGCTTACCCATAATTAGTAATTAGACAGACGCTCTTCCATCGGAGTTACTCGTAAAAAAAAGTAGTCTGCCCACATACTACCGCAACCCATCTCAACTATCCACCATGTAGGGTGACGGTACCAATGATGGACACTTTTAGCTGACAGGCACCAGTAATGGACACTTCACTCTTAATTCAAATTTCATACGGCCCAAATTGATTGTTACGAAACAATTAATCTTCTGTAAAATAAGAATCAAGTGTCTTGTCCATTACTGGTTCCATCACCCTATACAAAATGTGTAAGCTCCCACGACATATTTATTTCAATTTTTTTTTTTTTATAAATTGGACCAAATTCAGATACTCAAATGGCTCTCGGACTCTGCCACGACCAAATAATTTCCTCGTTTCCTCCCCTAACGAAAACAATAGCCGTCGAAAAAACATCGTAAAGAGAAAACGCCGTTCAGAGATTTATTTAAATAGTATCGTTGGACGTCGCTTTTAAATAAATAAAGGAAACGCGCGAACGCAGCAATGGGCCGGAAAAACAGATTCTACCCACTTTTTTGTAATAAAAAAACGTTGAGATTCGGGTTTGTTTTTGTGTTTGGGACGAGAAAACAATTACTACTTTTACTCGTTCTTTAAAGGCTATCTTCCTGACACACTACATACTGTTTAGATAGGTTGTGAGCTATAAAAAAATTTGGGAAAGGTGCGTTCAGTACGTTATAAGAATGAAAATAAATATTATTGTAACACTATAAGGCAGTTGAGGATATTACGTGTACTGTTCTACTGAGCGAAGCATGAGTTTTGATAAAAAACATAATGATAAACATGATTGATTTTGATTTTGATAAAAAACATGAAAAAATATGATAAAAAAGTATCCCAAAAATATACTTTACACTTAGACACTCGAAATAAATTATAAATTATTTTAAGGACTCAGATTTTTCTTGGGAAACCTTATAGGTATTGGATAATCCTACACCTCCGTGAATGAATATTATGGAACTTAAAGTTTGTAAATATGTTTTGTTATTTTTTTGTAATTTGACATCGGATAAGGTAAATTAACCATTAATGAATGTTGCTTTCATTATTAGTGTTCTTTTTTGTATTCCGCTACAATTTTTAGGTACCTATTTTTGGACCATCTCAATATAATTTCGTATTTTTGACATTTATACAAATTTATACATTTAATTTATACAACATTACAATGATGAATAACAAACTAAACTAAACTGTGGCCTTAGACAAGATGGCGAGATCGTTATCGTTATCGCTATCGAAAATGTATAGAATTGACGTAAGCAGATGGTCGTGTCAAACGCTTATGTCAATTCCATATGGTCTAAGATCCGAATAGGAGACGATTTGCACCGCCAGTTTATTCGATGAAAAGTATTTTATATCAAATATAAATGATATAAGTACTGGCCTGAAATTTTTCGGCCTACCTATTCGCCATATGTTACTTAGCATATTAAATTTGATATAAAATACTTTTTATCGAATGAACAACCCGGTGCAAATCGTCTCCTATTCGGATCTCCTACTAAAACTTTGACAGTTTTCGAAAATTGTTTGCAACATCGTTAAACATCTTGTCTAGGGCATCTGTTTTTCAAAATTAGAAACAAATATATTAATTATCTAGACCGCTATTAGCAGCTTTCGCAACGTTAAATCATACCGTGTCATTCGTGTTTAATTACAAGAGCTTGAGTGATCAAAACAAATGAACGTCTTGAGTGACGGGCCGACTGCTGCGTGACGTTAGCAGCCATCTTGCCAAAACGAACGAAAACAACGTATAATTCAAACTGCAGGCAGTTGACGTGCGAGCTGAATATGTTATTTAGTTTTTTAACCGACTTCAAAAAAAGGAGGAGGTTCTCAATTCGTCGGGTTTTTTTTTTTTTTTTTTCTAAGCAAAGTTTCATAGGAACACGGTGGCTTAGTAATATTTTTATGCGACTGCCTACCAAGAAGGGTTGTTTTTACCCGATTGCGGCGGAGCCCAAAAGGAAGGTTATGTTTTTCACCGTCATGTATGTATGTATGTATGTCCAGTTCTATGTTCCCCGCTACAGCAAAAACAGCTTGGACGATTTTGACAAATGAGGTATCATTGGATTCGTCTTCACAGCGAAAATTAAAATAACAACAATGGCCAAATGACAATTATTAACATATATGTCGGCATATCGACGACAGTATAAAAAATGCAGTCGGGTTTTTTTAAAGCTTGTTTTTCATTAATTATTACCCGACTGCCGAAGGATGGGGAAATGTTTTTACCCGACTGCTGAAGGAGGAGGGTAGTGTGTTTATCAGCCTATATATGTAGGTATGTTTGTTCCTTTCTTATATCGATTTGTCTTAATCTTGCGAGTGTCACTAAAGATATGACACTGATAAAAATTCAATATGGCGGCAACCAGACGACATAAAAAAAAAGTCGACGAATTATGACAATTGGGGTATCGTTGAATAGGTATTTAAAAATCATATAGTTTTCTTTCATAATTTTTCTATTTCAATGATCATTTAGGAGTTATAACGATTTAAAGTTGGTTAGCAACAGGCGGGTTTTTAAAGCTTGTTTTTTTAACCGACTTCAAAAAAGGAGGAGGTTCTCAATTCGTCGGGATATTTTTTTCATTTTATTTTTTATTTTTATGTATGTTCCCCGATTACTCGAAGACCACTGGACCGATTTGAAAAATTTTTTCGTTGTTCGTATGGGTATACTTTCTAGTTGGTCCCATTGTCACCACGTCAGGATCTGATGCTGGGATCATGGAGAAATCAAGAGAACTCCTCAAATATTATAGGCACACCTATAGCGATTTTGGTATTTTTCACTGTAACTCATGCATTTGCTTTTGAAAAATACTATATGGTGAAGTGGAACTGATGATGAAGACCACAGATGGCCACCGGAACTCCTTAACGGTACCTATTTCAAGGGTGGCGATAAGATATTTCGATAAAGGAAGTTGAGCGACAATGACGAAGCACATTTAGGTTTAAATATGACGGCGGCGTTGTCTGCGGCGAGCTTGAAATGTTCTATAGTTTCTTATTAATATTTAGAAGTGGAGCTACGTAACAGCATAAATAGGATCACTAAAAAGTATAAAATAAAATAAATGTTTAAAAAACAAAACACCGCCTTCAAAAAGCAAAAAATAACTTCTTTAAAATGATAGGTAAATAGGTCAGTCCAACTGAAGTCGGCGTCCAACAATATTTTAACCAAAAGCAGACTTCAGTTGGACTGACCTATTTACCTATCATTTTAAAGAAGTTATTTTTTGCTTTTTGAAGGCAGTTTTTTGTTTTTTTAAACATTTATTTTTTATGGTATTAATCTGTATGTATGTTTGTTTGTGTGTTTCTTTGTTCCCTTGTATAGGCTGAACGGATGGCCCTGTTTCGATAAGTGAGGCGTCGCTAGATTAGTCTAAGCGTCGCGGATGTAACTATGTAAATTAAAAAAAAAGTGAGATTGGCGAAATAAAAAATATATAGTTAAGTACATGATAACTTACATTACATTAACGGGTTTTTAAAGCTTGCTTTTTATTAAACTATATTAAATCGAAAAAAAATCGTCGGTCTTAGGGAGGATTGGAACCTATACATCTCCTCTGGCTCTCCGGGCCAAGACCCTACTTAAGATCCACGAAATTAGTAATCGCTTGCTTTTTCATACTCCGAGAGGAGATGTAGGTTCGAATCCTGCCTAAGACCGACGAATGTTTTACGCTTTAATATAGTTTTGAATTTTGTAACAGACGAAAAAAAAAACTTTGATTTTTGGTGTTATTAATCTGTATGTCTGTTTGTTTATTCCCTCGTAGAGGCTGAATGTATAGCCCGATTTTAACAAAGGAGGTGTCGTTGTCGTTAGTATTGTTTTAAGTACGACAGTGTCACAGTGTCACACACATCTTTTTTGTGTTATTGAAGTGTAAATAAAAATAAATACTTGCATAGTTTTAGATTCCAAACTTTTAAACCTAACGTAACCTAATTTTAAATCAGTTATCAACTTGCCCCCTACAACCAGACGGCGCTTGGCCTCCTTGCTCCCCCGCCCTTCAGTACCGCGTCCGGCGTAGATCAGTGTCCGGCACGCGTCCGTAGTCGCCGCACGCCGGTAAGCTGACGCCATACACTTCGGGCGCGTTCGGGAAACTTCGAGCGCGGTGGTGTCCAGGTCCGCGGAGTTAGCAGTAAGTAGGGATGCAACGATACCGATGCCGATAATCGTAAACCGCAGGTTATCGGTTATCGTTATTTTTGACGATCATCCGTATCGTAAAAAGTATTACGATTTATAACGATTCTTAAAACTAGTTTCATGTAAAAAAAAAAAGTTAAATCGTGTAAGACAGCATCGATGTTTGCCCTGGCAACACTAATGACAGCCATCTTTCATATTTTTGACGTTTGACACTGACACTGACAATTAATTTGTGACATTTGTTTTTCGCGCGAGGAAGGTTGTGTTGATGATGATGATGATGACTTGTAGATGCCATTAAAATAAATAAATAATAATAATAAGTTTGTTTTGTAGTATTTATTGTTTTTGTACGTCTTAGTTTTGTTTTTAATGGAAAACCATGCCAGAAAGGCACGAACACATATAAATTTCAATAAATGTTGATTTTACTCAATTGTCTTGTTTTATTACATGTAAATTAAATATCGTAATGCATTCATTATGGCATTCGTTATCGTATTCGCTATTACGATGCATTCGTCATTGGTATCGGTATCGTAATAGACATATCGTTGCATCCCTAGCAGTAAGTATTGTAGGTACGGCCGGCCTTGTTGTACACTTTAGTGCCTTGTCACTTTAACGAGTTTAACGTCATGTTTGAACTGCTGCACTCATTTTATCGAAGGCGTTAAAGCGACAAGGAACTAAACTGTGCAGCTACTTAAGGCCGACTATAGGTAATTGTATAGTCAGCCTTGTAAGTACATAGCTGCAATGTACCTTTTGACATATTGAGCGCAATTCACACAGCGGGCGGGAGCGGGTCGTGCGCCGGGCGGGTCGGGAGTTCGGCGGGTGTTTTAACATGGAGTTATATGAAAGCATTCACACACGCGGCGGGACGGGTCGGGCGCGGGTCGTGACCGCAGCACCCGCGACGGGCCCGCCGCGCCAGCCGCCCGACACTCCCAGCGCGCGGGTGCGGCGGGTCTGTCGCGGGTCAGTCGCGGGCGTCCTTGGCCGTAATAAAACGCATTCTCCGATAGGCATTCTCACAGAGCGCGTTGTAAATTCTACTCTAAGTACTCGCCATTAACATCCGATCCCGAATGCCCGCCTGCGATCACCCGCGCACACCCGCGCGGGGCCCGCCGCGTTTCGGCAACGGGCCCGCCGCACCCGCGCGCTGGTAGTGCCGGGCGGCGAGCGCGGCGGGCCCGTCGCGGGTCCCGCGATGTTAACGACATGCTCGGCGCCCGACCCGCTCCCTCCCGCTGTGTGTATTGCGCTTTTTAGTGCAGCAGTTCAAACATGACGTTAAAGTGGCAAAGAACTAAAGTGTGCTACAAGGCCGTTTCGAAAACTGACAAAATGTACGCATTGACGTTGACGCTTGACTCGAGCATCTTGTTTGGGGCCTGTGGTCGGAAAGTGACAGATGTTTTATCCTAGATTACCCACATCTTAACACGCTCATTACAGACCAGGATCATGAGCAATGTACCCAAAGTGGAGGTGTACGCGTCATCAAACATGCGCGCGGGCACCGACGGGAAGCTGATCGCGGCCGTGCGCGCGCGCCGCGTGCTCTACGACTCGACACACGCGCGCTACATGGACAACAACCACAAGATTGACGTCTGGAAGGAGGTCGGGCAGCAGCTGAAGGCTAACCGTAAGTCGTGCAGTTCTATGGCCCCTCCCATCATGGGCGAGTGTAAGAGATCTATTTACATCTAAGAGCGAGCAACATATTCGTCTATCTCACTCTTTCGCATTACTCCGTCCCTACGTTGGCCCATGATGGGCCATCGTGGCGTGGGGCCTTTAAGATTAACGCCAGATTAACATTAAGGGTCTGCTAGGCTTCCTGGAAGACCTGGGTTGGCAGGAGTAATGCCATCAACCCCTCACGCAAAATAGGCGCACATCTGAGTCGTCGAGTTGCGGAAAAGAGCCCGCCACAACCAATAACCTGTAACCTACTTCATAATTCATAATTTATTCACTTCGCCTAATTTGTTTATTCTATTAAAAAATTAAACCGCTGGCACAGAATAATTAGTACAAGTTGCCCTGTCAAGAGGCAATCAATGATGACACAGACTTACTGTTTGTTGTTATTTATTAATGATTGCTTAGAAGGTTTAACTTTGAAATTAAGATGACCAACAATCAAAAATCTTGAAAGATAAGTCAAATTGTAATTATAGTAGGTAAATTCTCATTTTCATTACCAGATGCATTATCCATATACCAGCTTTATATAAATAATGTAAGCATCATACGAAGCTTATTTTAATCACGACGATTGTGTTCTTATACTGACGATGTTAGCTTAGCAAACATCGCAGCAATAACAACCATATTGACATAGAACAAGCGCCGTATTAAACAATCATTCAATAAATTATAGAAATGACTTGTTTCAGCAACCGCGTGCAAAGCTCGCTGGAACAACATCAGAGATAACTATCGCAAATCATTAAGAAAGAAGCGTTCCGAACGTGCTAGAAGCTGCCGATACAAATATGCAGATCAACTAACCTTCATGACCAAATTCCTCAAAAGCAATGATGATTCTGACGAAGCCGAAGAAGACGATGATGACGACGAAGAAACAGAAGCAGCATCAGCTAATTCAGCTACTTCAGCTAATGAAGTTCTTGTAGAATTCCCTACTGTAAAAGTTGATGCTAACGATGTAGAAATAGAACATCATGATGCAGCAACAGATTACGAATTCTTTGATAAGAGAGAATCTGTTGGTAAAGCAACATCGTTCCCTGTGTATCCTTCGTCCATGCATGCAGTGGATGCGTTTTTAGCTGGTCTGTCGCCAACTCTGAAAGCTATGAGCCCGTATCACCTGAGTCTGGCTAAGGCAGAGATTTTTGCAACAGTTCATAAGTATGAGATGAAAGGAATTATGGATGGCGGAGGGTGGAGGCGAGATGTCAACCCTTTGCCTTGAAAGTTTAAAGAAGTATCAGATGATTATAGTAAAAAATAAAGACTTACCCCTTATTCTAAAACCCGCGTAAAGGAATGCAATACTTATTTTTTGTGACGACGAAGAAACAGAAACAGCATCAGTGTATTCGGCTAAAGATGAAATGATCATACTAATAAGACTCACTCAAAAATTTCATTTTTGGGATAAGTTTTTGTTGCCAACTGTAGGTACTTTTTTTTGTAAAATCCCTATCTGCTTATCAAGACCAAAACGAATGAGTTGAACACGGTGGGTCTACATTAAGAATATCGGAGATCCTGTCGCCACATCAGCTCTCTGATATCACAGATATTGTATTTGAATTTCTGTGTTTTGTACAATAAAGAGTTTACATACATGTTTACATACCATAATATAGCATTTTCATCGGGTTTTAATACCTACATATCTGGTTCAAATTTCAGCCCATTCCATCAACGGGAACTCGTTCAAAATTGACAATTGCAAATTTTGACGGACAACTTACTAACATACATACGAACAGTGGAAGTTAAATAAAAGCTTGTAAAAATTAAAGACTTACCCCGTATTATAAAATCCGAGTAAAATAAAACAATCCTTTTTTTTTTTTCAATCTCCACTTAGCACATGAATTCATCCATACTAGTATTATGAAACTGAAAGTAACTCTTTTCTGTTTGTATCGCTGACATGGTTAAACCGTTGAACCGATTTCGATGAAAATTGGTATGGAGATAGCTTGAGTTTCGAGAAAAGACAGACAGACTTTTTATTCCAAGAAATTAGAGAGTTCCCGAGGTAATAGCGATAAACGACTTCTACGCGGACGGAGTTGCTGGCAACACCTGTCACCTAGTGCTGATATATCCCACCAATATTATCAATGCGAAAGTTTGTGTGTGTATTAGCTTGTTACTCCTTCGCTCGGCAACGGCTTGACAGATTTGGATGAAATTTAAAACGGACATAGCTTATACCCTGGATTAACACATAGGCTTCTTTTAATCTCGGAAAATTTAAAAGTTTCCGGGAGAATAACGATCGAAATCGAAGCGGAAGAAGTCGCGGCTAGAAGCTACTAAAATATATTAATGCGAAAGTAAATCTGTTTGTTTGTCTGATATGCTTTCACAGGTAAACCGCACCGAACTAAGGATATACTCTTAGGGAATTAAAATTGGATTTTTTCCGAAGAAATAGCGAAAAATTACTTCAGACGGAGTCACGGGAAACAACTCGTGTATGTACATTACTGGCTTAAGACTTAAGCCAATTGGCTTAAGTAACACATTTAATGCAATAATCCCGTTAGATATAGCAACGGAAGCTACACAATGTATAGGGAATCAATTAACGGACTAAGTACCTGGGGCCTGTTTTATAAAGCTACAAATTACAATTTACAGGTTACAAGTTTCCATTTGACACAACCTCGACCAATGACGACCAGCCAATTGAGCAGTGTTGCCAGTAAAATTGTAACTTGTAGTTTTATAAAACGTGCCCCTGATATACTGGCTAGTAAACGGAACAAATAGGAGTACCGGGAAACTAATTCTACGTACGAAGTAATACAACCACTCAAGGCTCAGTTTTCATTGGTCGATGCCGCATGCTTTTAGTAGTACATTGCGTCCCTGCAATAGCTCCCGGCTCAAAAACGTTAACACAACCCGTCAATGGATTGCTACAAGCAGCTACCTATTGCCCAATGAAACAGCCTTCATAGTTAAACCAGAGTTTTAATAATACTCGGTTCTCTATCGCTTTTACACGGGTCCATATTGGCTCACCTAATTATTTTTACTCATAACGACTCATAAGTCCTAATCATCGCAACTCCTAACGTATTTTTTTCAGCAACTGTTACTTTTTCAGGATTTTTATCAATAAAACCTAACCTAACCTAGTCTTATCTACACATTGAATATTTCAGAACTTCTGATAAGTTTACGGTTCCAGCGGTATAAAAAATTCATTTTCGGAGTTCCGATAATAGGAGTTGCAATTTTAGTTGAACTTTGGCGCTCCCCTTTTACACTCTGGCATAACATAAAGTTAAATATTTATTTATATCTATTAAATATTTAGTAGTGGCAGGACCCTGTGCTGAGTCCGTCCGGGCCTTCCGTCGTTGGATATGATATTCTCAAAATATTATACAAGCAAAACATCATATTCGCAAAACATGACATTCGCAAATAATCATAGTAGCAAAACATCACATTAGCAAAACATAATTATTAGTAAGACATGAATTAGACTGTGTTCACGGAGCTGCGCTGCTGCTGAGCTCCTATTTCTGGGTGGTTTGGCCCTACTGTAAATCTAACATAACCTAAACCTACCTACAATTCTATAATCAAAGCCGACTATTTGTAAATATCATGTTTTGTGAATATCGTGTTTTGCTAGTATGATGTTATGTGTATATGATGTTTTGCTAGTATGATGTTTTACGAATGTGATATTCACACTATGAACGGCGTCCGGGCTACCAGTGCTACCACGTTAACATTTATGAACCTACCTAGGTGTGGGGATAAGACAAGCTGTGAACTTATTAGCACAGAGGCATTCTGTCTTAGTACTCAGGGTTGGCAACGCGTTTGGAGTCTTAGGATTGCAGTTTTGAGATTGTATCTCACTTTCCCACTTACCCATTAGGTGCTCTGTGTGCTCGAATGCCTAATCATTGTCAAAAAAAAAAGTTTGATAATACTAAATATTCTAAGCACGAATCAAATAAACCACACCTTCCTAAGCCCCGCCATACAAGGAAAAAAAAAACAACTGTCAGTGGAATATGAATCTATTGTGAATGAAATAAAGTCAATTTTCTAATTTGATCATTAGTCAGAAAAACAAAAGATATGCACTAGATATTTATTTCAATGGTCGTATTATGTACTATTTTTAGTACGATCACGAACGTTAATTTGTGACCCATTTCAAAAAAAATTGGCTTGAAGACGTCAATGTCCTTAGAGATACAAAATCATTTGTTACTTATTGGAAACTCAACCTTATTGTTGTAGAATTTCAAATTGACTTTGGACCTAAGGTGGGTCCCAAATTTAAGTTCGATAGGAACGATGCACTTTAATTTACGTTAACACTGAATCTGTAAGAATAGCTACGTCATATTTAGGAGGTCCGTCCTCAATGCTGATCGAAGTATCTCTTCCCGGAAGTACCTCAATACTGGTGTCATCCGGTTAGCCAACATTACGAACCAGTCATAAACTGGGCGATAGCCGATAACATAACATAAAACATAATATTTAATTTCAAGTTTTTAACTTTCTTATATTTTACGACGGCGTTATGACTGTTTAAGTGAACTGGCAAAGTTCAGTTTTTATTCTCATTAACAGATTTAAATTTATAAATATTTTAATAAATAAAACCAAATTTAAAAAATTATGCATGACAAGTTACTTACCCCTACGCTTTAAAATTGCTTTGGTGAATGTCGTACCTAGGCATAGAAAATTGAAAAAGAAATCATTAGTAGGGTTAGGATTTTGGTGGTATATCGTGGTTCTAGAATCCATGGAGTCGCTATTTACATGACACTTTGATTTTGACCTTCATTATGGTCATAGTTTAAAATGAACTAAATACATGTTTAGTTCGGTTATTCCATACCTACTAATATTTGCTTGTTAGTAACCCTTTCACAGCAGAGAATAAATATCCTCCATACCAAAATTTAGCGGTTTAATGACCGAATGAATTTTGAAATATTAAAATACTAAAGGTCAAAATCAAACTGGTATGTATGATAATAAAAAGGAAATAGCGACTCCATGGATTCTAGAACAAAGATTTGCCACCAAAACTCCTAACTTTAATCATTAGGTTTCTTTCTAAAATATAATCATGCTGTTTTGTCAGGTGAAATGAAAAATTAATAAAAACAGATTCTTTACATGTTCTATTATTTTTATACTAGTATCAATTAACGTTATCTAGACCAAATAAAAAGTCAAATACAATCCCTTACATACGAATATATTACATACCTACTTAAATGTGATGGGTTATTAAGGTTTAAAGCACTACAAGAGAGATACAGCATGTTCAATAGCACAAAAACATTAAGGCTATATAAATGCATTTTCGCAATTTCAAAACTGTCTTTCAGCGCCACCGATGCCAAAATGAGTCAGTTTCGAATAGAGATCACGCAGCTTGGCATTTAAGCACGAAACAAAAGTCAAGCGCGACACGCATGCGCCAGCCAGTTATATTTTAAAACCTTTGCTGCAGAGTGAAATTGCCTTCTTTTCCTTTGTCTCTTTAAACAACCCACACCCAACCTTATTTCACCGTTATAAGATACAAATTCAATCGCTTTACATTAATTTAAAAGTGTACGCCCTGTCATTGAGTTTTGCTTCTTCTTGTTCGGTATTAAGGTTGAAAGTTGATAAATAAATGATAATTAAGGCTCGTGGAGAAAGTTGGTCGTGTGCCCTTTGTGGCTTTGAGCGGAGTCGAACTGGCGACCCGCGGCGATGGGTGATAGGACGGATTGATACTGATGTGCCTTTAGGACTAGAAATGTATGTCTGTCACAAGCCTGACTTGATTTCAATGGGTGCTTATTATATGCGGGCTTTCTATAACCAGTGCTGGATTAAAACATGCGCTAGGTTTTCCACGTGGCTTTATTCGAATAGAAAGCGTTCATACCTTAGGAGTTGGGAGTTGTATTTCGTTCACGAATTATTTTATTATCTCGCGAGTCTTGTACCGTCAGAGCACCAATGACAAGTTAGAGGGTCTATTTTTAATTTGGCCGTAGGTCTCGATGACGAAACAGGATGGCCAAAGCAATAGGTATGTACCAACCAGCACGCAACACGACTTTAGTTTGCCGGCTTCAATGAATTAAAAGTAGGTTTTTAAAGAAAAACAACGCCCTGTAGATCTTGAAGACTTAGATAGAATGCTAATGTGCTAACAGGTTTACTACTTATCTCTTCGTTACCCTAAATATTGGGATACAATAGTGTCAACAGCTGCTGGCGCTGCCGGCTGGTTTTTTACACTTTATTATTTTTTGTTTTAACTTGAATTTATTTGTAACAACAGTTGCATTAAATTATATGATATTCTAGTCTTAACACTACTACTTGGCAGCACATAATTATGTTTGAAATATAAATGTATAATACCTTAATTAGCACTAACCTCCAAAATTGTAATTTACACCCATAAATATTTACGGCATTTTCTTGTAAATCATTGTCATTACGGCTGCTTGACAACCAAGTTACGACCATAATGAAGATTTAAAAATTCTCCGGCATGACTTCATTTCGGCTCCCAACATAAAAACACGCAAAATCCTTGTTCGGTGGGGCACTAAAATTTTATACCACCATCTTATAACCATTATACGACTAAACGGCCAGCATGATGCGTATACTGCGATATGAGCAGAAAATATACAGCCTGGCAAAAAAGGGTTTAGAGAAAATGAGGGCGCTGGTCAGAGGGAAATAAAATTGGTAACATGATCCAGTTTTTACTCAACAACTGCCGTTGAGGTGCACTTGAAAATATACAGTACCATCTGTCTTGTGGAATTGCGGATTTACTGTAGTGCCCATTGCAGCAAAAAGTCAACAGAAAAATAATCTAAAACAACATTTGAGCAATAGGGAATATAAATGGATTTTTTAAATCGCATTTCTCAACAAAATATGCAAATAACGTAAAAGACATCACTGAAAGTGAAATTAACATTAAAATCGGTCAAGTAATACGGATGATACAAGCATTTTAAACTGCTAATTAGTCAGAGAGATCCGAAGTGCACCGGTGACGTCATCGTGCAGTTCGGCCATATAAACTCCACGTAAAATTCTGTTTTGCTAGAAAGAGATAGGAACAAATGTTTGTTGGCTTATATCTTGGTTATTTTTATAGATATTCAAAAAATGTTTTTTCTCACCTGTTAGTTACATGAGTCAGCTTTTATTGAAGCTGTAAAAAAACATGCATATTATATCACAATGCTTGCTCTGTTCGTTTGCTTTCTCCGTTGTCATAAAAAATGTATAATACAGTGTGTCCCGGGATAAAGTGCACATCGAAAGTCCAGCGGAGCACCTTAAGGGATATCCGAATCACCCCCACGTATGTTCAGCGATTTTTAGGTATTTTCGGTGATATTGATCATTTTAATCAGAATTTTTGTGATTTTTCCTTATGTCCATGTTATGAAAAATCCTTAAGTTCATGTATTATTTTAATATTATTTCAGTGGTTTCTTACATTGATAGAATCATTATGAACTTAGAATGTTTTTAAAACTACATGCCAGTTTTTTTTCATGACGACTTTTTGTGTCATCACACAAAGTTACTTTCTCCATACTAATCGTACCCCATGTTTGTTTTTCATCTAGTATGGAAAAAAAAACTTTGTGTGATTACACAAAAAGTTGTCGTGAAAACAAAACTGGCATGTAGCTTTTAAAACATCCTAAGTTCATAATGATTCTATCAATGTAAGAAAACACTGAAAATATATTAAAATAATACATGAGCTTCAGGGCGCGTTCACATAGAACGTCCGTTTTACAGGATCCGTTTTAACGGATCTTTTTACCTTGTAATCTTTTTTTTTACTGGATCCGGAATACTGTTTTGGGTGTGAACTTGTTCATACAACTACATACGCCATTAAGATCCGTTAAAACGGATCCTGTTAAAACGGACGTTCTATGTGAACATTTCATAACATGGACATAAGGAAAAATTACGAAAATCCCGATTAAAATGCTCAATATCTCCGAAAATACTAAAAATCGCTGAACATACGTGGGGGTGATTCGGATGCCCCTTAAGGTGCTCTACCTCTGGACTTTCGATGTACACTTTATCCTGGGGCACACTGTATATTAATAAGTATTTTTTCTTTATCTTTGAAAGCAAAAACATAGCATTAAAATATAAATGTGAACTTTTATTGGTTATGTAACATAAAAAATTAACATACATACGGATCAAACACAGAACCTATTTTTTTTAAACCAGCTAATAACTTGAAGCTTAAACTTGCAGTCACAGTATATAATCACCATTCATTTCGGCGCCATAAACATAACTTGAACGACTTAGTAAATTGGCAACTGGTGTTAAACTTAAAATTGAAACGCCCTGTACATGTTTTTTGTGCACACAACGGACAGGACGTTGCGTCACCGTTATATCCTGCGAAAGGTTACATCTGCTGGTTTTTGCACTTCTCATGTGACGGGACATTTGCGGTTGGCGACGAGTTTTTGCAAGTTAATTTGTATATTAAGTGGCTTGTGAACCGACGCTTAAAAGGCATAGTCAAAAATTGCCCATACAGGGTAAAACAACTAGTAATTGGCCTCTGATATAGCAGTTACTGGCACCTAGTGATTGTTGAATTATCGTCTCTATTACCTTATGTTAAAGTTCACGGGGCCAATAATCGGTAGGCGGCCAACAATAGGTCAGTTTACCCCAAATTTTGCTCCGGGTGATAACGTTTCTCACCCCTTAAATCAAGTCCGATTTCCACAATATTTGAATATGTTATAGATATTAAAATATTATAATTGCAGAGGAAACGTATAAGTACAACATATTCAAAACTTGTGGAAATCGGACTTGATTTAGGGGGTGAGAAAATTAACGCCTGGACTTAAATTTCTATGGTTTTTTATTTAAGCGTCTGACATGCTTCTTAAAAGACACTGTAGGTACCAATAATTGCCAAAGAAGTATAATTAAATATAAATTGAAGGCATGAAATAAAATGGCTATACATTCAACTGTTCTGTCTGTCTCTGTTCAGCTAAGACATTTTGGTCATAATTCATTTTGAGCTTACGTATATCATTTTGGTCTTAAATGTCTTAATTCATATTAGACTACAATTCAGTTTGTGCGTATTTAATTTTGCTCCTAATTTACAATGGACAAAATTAATTTCGGCCTTAATTACTTTACAACATAAATTAATTTGGTTATTTATGTTTTTGAGCACAATTACATTCCAATATAGACTTAGTATCCTGTAAACAACACAAACTAACAATCCGTCGGTCTGTCTTGGCCTGTCTGTCTGTTCATCGTATTAGAACATAGAATATCAGTTTCTCTTAAGAGGATTGTGTAGCTAAAAAAATCCATACAAAATACGAAAACGTTTTTCTCCCCTTAAACCTGGTCATGGATATGTGGATATGTTGTAGATATCATAAATAACTATGTCTGTACGTTTTCCTTTACACGAAAATATTTCTTAGAATGAAACAAATTGAAAAAAACAAAAAACAGAAACGTACAGACCTAGTCTTCATAATAACTACAACATATTCAAAAATCGTTCAAATCGGACTTGATTGATTCGGGTGAGAAACGTTTTCGCCCGGAGCTAAATTTGTATAGATTTTTTTTGACAGCTACGCGATTTTAGCGGCGCTTCACAATCCTCTTAAGGTTTCATACATTTTTGGACTGTCAGTTGCCCCTGACTGATTAGGGACAGCAGGGTAAACTGTAAGTAGGTGATGGCCTTAATACTGAGAGCGATCGTCAATACCAAATTGTGTTGTGCAGTTGTTTTGATCGAGATTTATTCGGACGGAACAAATGAAACAGCCTTATTATTCGAAAGGAAAATTCAACGACAATTTCCCCTAATTTCGAAAAGCAAAACAAAAACAATCCTCCTATAATTTAGATTGAACGCGTTGAATTGGCAATAATTTCAGTCTCGGATTGACGAAATAATAATTATGCTGTGGGGTCAGAAGGGAGGTGGAGGAGGGGGTGGGGTGGGACCTCCGGTTCGGCGCTGATCAGAGAGAGACAAGGACACATTACACGTGCTTCACAACAAGTACGCATTCATAGATTGATGTCTGTGAGCTTGTCTGTGTCCTTTTCCTCCGTTCGCACCCCCTTCCCTCGCACTCTTTAGTTATCCCTTTGCAATCGCCGTGGGTGCTCCTGTGATTGAACGTCTACCTTGAATTTTTCACATCACTGTGTACGTATTTTCTAACGGTAAGTGTCTAGTTTTCGTCAGCAGCCGAATATGTGGCAGTTGCCTTCTAGGATTCACACCCAAAATAGATTGTAAATCATTAAAATAAATATTTTGTTTGTTTTTTTAATGTATTTGATTTTCTTTGGCATTTTGATTTGCCCTATGGGCAAAAAATTAGATAAAAGATGGGGTGATCTCATAAAACTACTACAATGTCTATATAATGAACGATGTATTTCTTTGTTGACAGGATCATAAAGTAAATTATTTAGGTGAGAAAATAGTAATTAAAATGAAGATTAAGCAGACTAAAGAAGAAAGGTTACAAAAGAAGAGAATTGCAGCACAGAATGTTTGAGAGAAAATAAAAAATGAGCCGGTTCGTTACGATGATTTTAAAGAAAAATAACGGCAACGATACTATATAAGAAAAGCGGGTAACAAAATGTTATCCATTAGTGAGATGGCACCAAAAGACCAGAAAATTTTTAAGCACCGAAATTGGGATACTTTCCAAAAAATACTAAAAATCACTCACCCTGACTTGGTTGTGGAGGTTAGAGAACCAGCTCTATTAATAGAAAACCAGGAAGAATTTCAAATAAAAACAGAAAAGCAGACTAAAGAAGAAATATTACAAGAGAAAAAAACACAAGGGCAATTTGAAGCGGTATTTCTAGAAAACCGTCCTTCTGATTCGGATGTGGAGGTTAAAGATCCAGCTCTACTAGTGGACAAAATAAAAAATGAAAACACAAATAAGCAGACGGAGGACGAAAGATTACTGAAGAAAAGAATTGCAGAGCAGAAACGTATGGAGAAAATCAGGAATGATCCTTTGCTTTACGCAGAGTATAAACAGAAAAGAAAGCAAAGTAACCAAAAAAGAATAGAGAAGAAAAAAATAAGACGCATGGGTAAGATGGCACTAAAAGTCCAGAAAATTAGTAAGCAACGAAATAGGGACAATTTCAAAATATGTCTAGAAAACAGTCCTCCTGATTCGGATGTGGAGGGTCTAAGAAACCAGGACAAAATAAAAATAGAAAATAAATAAAAATAAGCGGAAAGCATAGCAAAGATTTTTTTCAATATAAAGCAGAATAGGAAATAAATATTACAAAGAAAGAAAATTGCAAACCAGAAGCATTGGAAGAAAATCAGGAATGATCATGAGCGTTTCGCAGAATTTAGAGAGATACAAAGACCAAGATATGTAAAAAGGAAGAATAAAGAAGAATGTTCACAAAACAAGATCATTGCAAATCAAGAGAGTATGGACAAGCTCAGAAATGATCATAGCAGCAGAATATAGAGAGAAATAAAGAAAAATAGGCAGAGTAAAGAACAATGATTTGAAAAGCACAGAAATGCAAACCAGATGCGTTTGGAAAAGCTCAAGAATGATCCTGTGCGTTACGCAGAATTTAAAGAGAAACCACGGAGCTATATAAATAAGCAAGATAAAGAACCAGAAGCGTTTAGCGAAGTTCAACCCTTGAATCACCGACATTCATTTTATAGAATGTGTTAGGTCGGCGATCTTGAGTCTCAAGAAGAAGTGAGAATTATTAACCAGCGACAGACGGACAGAAGGAGAAAGATAAATTTATTTGCTAAAAAGGAGATAGATGTAGAATCTGTTTTGTAGCCCTAACAACGTGTCGTCATTGACAATATAAGAAATAAGAAATGTTATTATAATAACAATTGATGTTTATGGCGATTACCACACTAGGCTTGGCCTGTATCGTGGCTATCAAGATTTGACGATTAACAGGTAGGTAAGACTATATTTAATTTACACATGCAAGATATATCTTTATATATCTTTTTTATGCAATTTCGTATTTTTTGGCATTCAATGCAATTTATATTGTAATATTACATTGAATAATAAATAAATTAAACTAACTAAACTATACCTAATGACAAAGTTGTATAATAAAAGCAAAATAAAGCTTAAGTATTGTGTTGTGGGTCAAAGCGTATGCGAGTGTGGGTGTATGTTAGTGTGTGTGTGTGTATGGCCACGTTTATGTTTGTCAGTTATTAGCCAGTATCATTATCATTAGTTATTATAAAAATGTATACTTAGTTTATGCCCGCGACTTCACGTCTCTTCGCGCCTTTGACATACCAATCCACGGGAATGATAAAATCATGATAAAATGTATGTGTTAATTCATTCCAACCACCCAGCCGTTTCAGCATGAAGAAGTTACAAAGATATAACACATTCTCACTAACTGTTGAATTTATAATAAGTATTAATTTGATGTTGAAGCAAAATTTCGTGGAACCGAATACATTGTTAAACGTATTTTCAAAATCAATTTAGAATAGTATCACTGAATCACGAAATGGCGTCGATAAGCCTATTTTTATCATTGTAAACAAAATGGCGGATTATTGAATAGCCTAAAATGGCGTCCGCACCATTACTCTGTTAGGAGCGGCGTCGGTTACACCACCTTATCTCCTAGTAGAGGTTAATGCTCGCATAATCTCCAGTTTTGCGGCAGCTTCACAACAAACCAGCCATACACGACCTTCATTCTCTAACAAAACACAAGTCCACAGAGCTCTTGATACATAAGTTGTATTACGAAAAATCCATTACATCTTGACACTTTAGTCAGACTTAATGTAATGATTTGAGGGACCAAGTGAAACTGGTTGTTACGCACCGATTTAAGTCTGCTTGACTGTACCGTTATAGGCCTTTTGCTTAACCAATTTTTGTAATCTATAGCCCAGTCTTGCTAAAGTAAATTGTAATTTAAAGTTACGGTTCCAAAGCTTATTTTTCTTTGTAGTAAATTAACCGAGCGGTTTTATAAAATGTGATGCGTATTATAAATTATGGTGTGCAATGTGATATTTGGGTTGTCCTGGATTATGGGGGGGAGGAGTGTCGGCAAAAACAGGGAAAAAGATAAAAGGGATCAGGGCGAGTTAATGTATTTAAGTACGAGTAAATATTGTAAACACAACAATGCCCCCATTCTTAATAATGTACTTAAATATTATTCTACCAGTATTAAAATGTGTGTTTGTATTTATACAGGTGTGTAAACCTCTATATTACACAAAAAAACAGAAACACCTAAGGTTCAAAGACGAACTCCTTAAGTGATCTCTAGTTAACCCTTTTACGACTGGGAAATAAATAACAACAACTAGAGATTAGTGAACAATATTATTCTATCGTTTTTTAACCGACTTCAAAAAAAGGAGGAGGTTCTCAATTCGTCTGTTTCTTTTTAAATGTTTGTTACCTCAGAACTTTCGACTGGGTGAACTGATTTTGATGATTATTTTTTATTTGAAAGCTGGTGCTTCCCGATTGGTCCCATTCTTATCAAAATGAAGATCTGATGGTGTAATCCATGAGGAATCGACGGAACTCTTCAAAATTTATAGGCACACCTATAGCGATTTTGGTATTTTTCATTGTAACTCGTGTATTTGGTCTCGGAAAGCACTATTTGGTGAAGTGGAACTGATGATGAAGACCACAGATGGCCACCGGAACTCCTAAACGGTATATATTTCGAGGGTGGCGACAAGATATTTCGATTAAGATAGTTGAGCGACTATGACGAAGCATATTTAGGTTTAAATATATGACTATGACTTTCCCACGGCGTTGCTTGCGGCGAGATTGAAATGTTCTATTGTTTCTTATTAATTGAGAAGTGAGAGAATATCAGCATAATTATGATCACTAAAAAGTATAAAATAAAATAAATAAGTTTAAAAAACAAAAACCCGCCTTCAAAAAGCAAAAAATAATCTCTTTAAACTTATTTTTGTCGGATAAGTTCGTATTGATCTTGCTCTCTCAATTAGCTTATCGGTGGGTACTAAAGTTGACTGAGACAGCAAGATAAAAACGAAGTTTTCCGAGAAAAAAAAAGATGGCAAAACATTATTCACTACATCTGTATATGTATGTGTTTGAATCGCTCATAAATGGCGGAACGGATTTAGAGGAAATTTGGCACGCATTGTCTTTATTCTAGATTGACACATAAAGTACTTTTAATCTTGAAAAAATTGAGAGTTCCAGAGGGAAAAGCGGTTATCAACTTCTACTCGAGATATACTAAATGTATATAATTTAATAGGTATTGTCATGTTTATCTTCTCTCCTTCACACCGTATACTACAAAGTCAGTTTCTGCGTCTGTATATCCGCTGACTCCTTCTAAACCACGCAACGGATTCTGATGCTGTTTTCACCAACAGTTAGTTTTTTTTATGTATAATAAATTATGCTTTATGTAGGGGTGTTCCAGAAAACTCATAAACCGACGCGGAGAGAGTTAAATGCGTGATGATTAAATCAATCTTCTTTCAGGTATAACTTGCTTTTATTTAAATTCCGAAAATAAAACGAGTGTATAATTTTATTCTTCCAACAATTTTAAAGCGGAATGCCTCTGGACTCCATCCCTAAATGTGCTGCAAATTATCTCCGCTAACAAAGGCAGCAAATATTTTACCTGTTCCTTTGCTGCATTTTTCAGAATTACTTTCACAAAAGCTGCAATTTGTGGTTGACAACAAAGAGATGCATTTAGCATTTACCGAATGTAATTAGGGAAATTGCAACGGAAGCTGCGAGGTATCATTGTGACTACAACCGTTTGTGTGGTGGCATTCTTTTAAATGAAATCAAATTTATAAAACCATTGTATCCTGAGTTACGAACTCGTACGAAATGTTCTAAATGGAAGCACAGATTATGCTTGGCAAGACTAAACTAATAAACAACATTTCGTAATTGCTTTGAAAAAATCTCGTATCTCATATTTCGTGACGTACGATTTTAAACTTAAGAAAGAAGAGAATTAAGTTCAAACTCCAGGTTTTTCCAAAGTAGTAACGATTTATGTGGTGAATTGCTAAAGATACTCGTGTTACAACCAATTTCCAGGCTATCAATAGATTGAAACGAGCGTATAATTACCTAGTTAGACCCACTAGGTGTTTTTTCCTGGAAAATAAAACTGTTTCTGGATCGAATAATGATAAGCAACATAAGCGCCGATTATCTGGTTCCGGGAACACGGTAAATAAAACATAGTTGCAGAATAAAAATAAATCTAAAGCTGTCTTAAGTAGAGTTTAGTTAGGTACGTCAAACTGTCAGTAGGTATTAAATCTACATTTAAAACTAAAGTGTATTTTATTCATTTTGCTACAAGGGACCCATATATTCGTATTCTCGAGTGGCGTTTGCGCATCGGAAGACGTAGCGTGGGTAGGCCTCTAACGAAGTGGACCGGCGACGTAGCTAAGGTTGCGGGAAACCGTTGGATTCAAGCGGCGCAGGAACGGTCCTTGTGGGAGGTTCAGCAGTGGACGTCTTTCGGCTGAAATGGTGATGATGATGATGATATATTAAAAGCCAAATAATTATGAAACTTGATCCATATTATCAATAATGACTGGGAGAACAACACTACGAGGCCTCTAGGTCAAGAAGAAAGCAGCCAGGTAATTATAATACCTCAAAATAGGATAAATCCCATTTTCATAACTCTTGTAGAAATTCTAAGCAATTCCCACAGCTAACTATTATGATCCTATTTTCAGAGCTGATAATTTTTATGAAGATTTGTGTTGAGATTTTGCGTTTATGAAGGCGGTTTTTTGTTTTTTAATTTCGTTGGGAATTAAAAATGACGAAATAATTATGCGCGAATATTGATTTTTAATCCACCCATTATTTTTATTAACTCTTAGCACATTCACGGATATAGCACAATTTTCAAAATTGCAAGATATGGCAGAATTGCAATCTCATACAACATTTTCAACGACCATGGACGCACACATTGACGTTTTTTTAAACATTGTGCCACCCAATAACTGAAATATTTCCACCTATTTTTATTTCGTACAATAATAATCTTCCCTGTTGTGGCAGCTCGTCCACGGCCGTTACGTCCACAGACGTGATGTGTCACAACACGCGTTACCCTTTTTTTGGGTACTTACTTAGTACATGAGGTCGAGGTTACCTTAAAGCTCTTGCTGTGACACTAGGGGGATTTGTGCACGAGTTCCTGCTTTCACTGTAATCTTTCCTATATCGTTGCGCCTGTGGACGAAGTACCAGTTCTGTCGCGGTTAAAATCACCGGCTATAATACGCGTTCGTCATTTCGGCCACAGTCGTAAATGAAAAACCTCATGCTGTAGCCGATGACCGGCTGAGGATGAGGTTTTTCATTTACGACTGTGGCCGAAATGACGAACGTATATTATATTCGTCAAAAAAAAACGAAGGCATCAATAGCGAGACACAAAGGCAACCTGTATCAGCTATTTATTTTCCAATTAGGTACTTACAAAAATCGAACGTGTCTCACATAATTGGTTTATTTTCCTCACGATCCTCTCGCAAATAAGGAAAAATAACCAATAAAATCTTTAAGTAACGAGCCAAATAAAATGAGAGTTTGATCCAATAACTCGGCTATGTTATTTTCTATCGGCATGCAAATACCGGGCATCTATAGGCATGACTAAAGGTATTTATGGGTTGCTAAGGGTATAGAGAGGTGGGTTTATGGCTTGCGCTGTATCCTTTTTGTTATAGGTAATTTGTTTTTTGCGTGCTGTTGCTATATCATTTTAGCTCCATCTTATAACTTATACGGTGCTCGAAAACACTCATATTTACTGCCTAAAATAATAAACCAATAGCCGGAACATGTACAAAACGTATAATTATGTGACAGGTTGTAAAATAAGGAAAATCTTGAAAATGCACTTTTTAAAATGTAATAATTTATCTTATATTCTGTAATTAAGTTGTAAAATATCTAATTTCTTTATTTATCTATAAATTAGATCAGTAGTTAAGAAGTCCCCATCCCCATCGGCACACAAACCTATTTAAGGTTTTGCTTAGATGGGCATTGTACCTACTATGTATTTTCTTTTGTCTTAATCAATAAATTAAAAAAAAGGATAATCGCACAATAACTGAACTATGCTTCAAATATGGTTTGTCCTTATGGTGACATTTGAATTTGACGGATAGAGACAAAGCATCATCATCATCATCATCATGTCAGCCGAAAGACGTCCACTGCTGGACATAGGCCTCCCCCAAGGCTCTCCACTCAGACCGATCTTGTGCTTTTCGCATCCACCGCGTTCCCGCGATCTACAAGGTCGTCACTCCATCTTGTTGGAGGCCTACCTACAGCTCGTCAGACAAAGCATACTTTAACTAAAATAAGTTTGTTGTATGTTTATGAATAAAATGATAAGGTTTTACGTGGTACTTACCTTGCACAAGGTCCTACCATCCCTAAAATTATAATCGATTATGATCAATTGAAGTTTGAAAAATCAGCCTTAGTTTCATTGGTCGATAGCCGAATGCTTTTAGCCTCGTAAGGCCCAGGGTGCAATAGAATGTACACAATGACAATTTAATTTGAACTGTGTTGCACTGGGAATAAGGTTTATTTTCCTATCTTCATAAACTGAAAATGGCATTATCGAACAAACGTAGTTGAACTTTATTGCCTTGATGGTAGATTCAAAGTCCCACGTACCAAAAACTGTCTGTTTGTAGTATGGTGGGCCTTACAAGGTTAGTGGTAAATTGCATCGATGCAATAGCTCCCGGCTCAACGGAAAGAATAAAATAAATAAATGGGAAAAATGCGTCTGGAAAGTTTGCTCCCATAAAGGTGCCCGTGCTTATCTATATCTATATATATAAAAGGCAAATCTGACTGACTTATATATTATTATCAACGCACAGCCGAAACTACTGTACCCACAGACTGTACCTAGAAACTTGAAATTTGGTACAGGGGTTCCTATCATGATGTAAGTGAGCACTAAGAAAGGATTTTCTGAAAATCGACCCCCAACGGGAAGAAATAGGGGGAGTAGCGGGAAACTAATTCTACGCGTACGAAGTCGCGGGCGTCCTCTAGTACTAAATAAACATCTTTATTGTTTCCTTATGCACTACTCGTATACGTATACCTATATCCTTATCAAGTAGTATCTCCCGTGACCTATATTTCTATTAGAACGGCCTTGCGTACGATAGCAACCAATTTATCGACGTCAGGTCTAATTTCATTGGATTCATTTTCTTAAGGTTGTGTTACTAAGGCCCGGAAAAATAAACAGATCTCGACCTTAATGATCGTCTCAACATTTATTGCGACGGGCATCTCTCTCTACCAAGATGAGTTTATTAATACGACCATGTCATTATCAAAAGAAAAAACCAATTTTACCCATAATCAATCGATCGAGGATGGTCTTTTCATCGATAAAATGCACTTTCAGCTCTTTTGTAAAGATTATCTCGATTGTCCTTAATCATCTCCATTCATCCTCATCAAGTTCGAAGTTTGATTTCCCAACTGTTTCATTTGTTCGAAAATTCATTAGTTAGATATTTATTTCTGAACTTTTTAACTTTTCAAAGTGTTTAAAGAGTTATATGTACCTACAGATGCAGGTGAGGTTAGGTTAGTTTTAGGAATAACAATCCAGGAAATTTGAACGGTGTGAGAAGAAATTCATTTACTTATGAAAATTCTGACAAACGAAACATTTCTTAACTGAAATTCGACCTTGTGGTAGGTCTATTGACACCAGAATCTTGAGCCTAAACGTAACATCTACTTTATCTATGGTATAACGTAGATAAAGATGTACCTAATGTGCCGCCATCATTTCACCGTGCGTCTCGCTAAGGTCTTTATTTATCTCTTTTTTAGGGTCCCGTACCCAAAAGGTTTCCACGGAACCCCTATTACTAAGCCTCTGCTGTCCGTCCGTCTGAAAAGTAATTGAGTTTTTTTATATAATAGTGGGAGGCAAAAGAGTATGCGGGTTACCTGATAGGAAGTAATCACCATCACCGATAAACACCAGCAACTCAAGAAGAGTTGTCGGTCCGTTGGTTTCCGGCCAATTGGGATTGTGCATAAGTATTTTTTTACAATAAGTACTCTAGTAAATACCTAATTCGAAAACCATTTAGAGGAATAGGGTCTTAAACCGATCCGAATTATTAAGTTTTCGAAATATTTATCTATTTCGGATATTTCGACAAAAATATTTAACCTTTGTTTGACTTTCGTTTTCGGCTTGAAGCCCTCCCAGGTGTAACTGCTTGAAATAGTAGGTATGTTTTAATACACTATTACAATTACTTTTTCAAATCAAATCAAATCAAATCAAATCAAATCATTTATTGCTGATAAGTGAGTAGAAAAAGGTGTTACATAAAATGTATTGATCTGTCACAATCTGCTAGTATCTAGCATGCAATATAATATAATTCTTATTATATAATAAGATTTTTATGATTAGATGTCATTAAATTGTTGTAATTTATTAGGAAATGGCAATGTCATCCATAAAATGTCTGCTAAATAAATAAAGATACCTAATAAAACAAAACTATTGGGTAAAATACAAAATGAATGAAATTGGTCTCTTAAAATTCCTATGAATTCTTTTGAATCAGAATGTAAAAACCGTAAGTTATTTTTTTTGTCTATCCCAATTAAGTAGTTAGGGAAATGAAAGCTCTTAAATGATTTAAAACGATGTTGGTTGCTGACTTATAATTTGGGGCCTCCGAAGTGTCTAAATCAAGATTTCTGTTTCAGTTTACATAATTCTAAGCACGTCATAAGTGTCAAAAATATACAAACTGCGTAAATCACACGCACGAATCAGCTGAGATTAATTTGGTACGACTAATTTGACATTTCCTCAGCCCCTTTGTATTAAACAATCAACCAATGTTATTAGACTTCTCCTTTTTTAACGTATTATTAAAATATACCTACCATTTTTTATGGTAATTGTAACATCTACAAATTGTTACCAAAAACCCCAAAAAAGAGAAAAAAATAAAAAAATACAACCTTTGTCAGCTGTCCTCTCAGTCATGAACAAATTCTTTTTTCGGTATTTCTCTAACACACAGATTCTTTTTCATCTGTAAGACAAATTATTTATTTGTCAAAATCATTTTTTAAGGAATATGTACATACATACATAATCTCACGCCTTCGTTCCCAGAGTGGGGTAGGCAGAGCTACAGAATTACAAACATCTCTAAAAACTTGTTGATAATTCTATAACCACAATTTGCACAATTAGGCTAAGATATTTACCAGCGTATTATTAAGGAATATGTAATAGAATTTATTCCGCAAACAATTTAACTTACGCGTTAGGTTTAAGTGTTTTTATCGGCCAGTGCGTGTGTTATCTTTCATTTAAATTCAAACATTACAAAACGCCGCTGCCGCTTTCAGTGTGTCAGCAGCTTGCTGTCTAACTGTAAAGGGATCTTACAATGTTGGTTAGTAGGTGAGATGCCGGAAGGAGTTGTGAAGTGATCCAGTTGACATATGCGCAAGAGTTGGCTATGCGCCCGCTTCTGCCTTTTGAAATAATAAGTAAACACATATTAGACCCTCCAGTATTGCATGTAAGGTCGCATATGCAATACTATTTCTAAGACAGTTATGCTCTTTTTCTGTAAGTTCGAGTGAGTATTATTAATTTAGAGGCTAAAAAGCGGTGCTGAGAGATTTCGTTTAAAGTTTAATTTTGAATGAATACATCCGTATTTTGAGATATAGGCGCGATTATGGTTAATTGTTATAATTTACGCCTGTTTTAATTTTAACTTGTTTATTACTTATAACTAAGCCGGGAAAGTAGGTATGTACGCGTAGTAAAGTTTTTATTTTCAATTTTACTAATGGGGTTCTATTCTTTGTTATAGTTATTCTACTATGACTATAGGAATTAAGTATGAGTACCTATATATTTAGACTAAATCAAAACTGTTATCTTGATCTTTAATGGGACACTTAAGGAAAATTATAATCGATTCAAGTTAACGGTTAGAGATAGGTATTTAAAATTTAAAATCAATGGGGTGACTGTAGTGTTCACTAATTTAAAATTAGGTTTTACATATGATGATCCTGCTTAACCCATTTTTTTAATTATGTTAATTTATATATTTGGCATTTATTAAATATCTATGGAAATTGTTCGCTGATGAAGCTAACGCCACTTTTTGTCAAAACTACCTTAGTATGCCATGTAAAACCGGGGTGAACCATACATTGACTACACGGCTAGTCTAGTTGGTAGTGACCGCTTATACACGAAGCTAGCGGTCCCGGGTTCGAGTCCTAGTATTGACAAATATTTGTGTGATGAACGCGAGTATTTGTATGTATGTATGCATGTAAACACTTCATTGTACAAACAAAAGAGATAACAATAACGTTTGTTCCTAAGTCTTGGATGTTTTCTATGTATTTAAGTATGTGTTTCTCTATATAACTATATTTATTGTTGTCTAGTACCCATAGTATCTATAAGCCTAGAACTTAGTTTGGGACTAGGTCAATTTCTGTGACAATTCCAAAAACTGTATCATCCTTTGCCAGACGTTTTCCATCCTTCTCCTTTCCCCACACGTATAACATGGTGTGTAAGTCCTGCAATGTAAGGCAACTTCGGCGTTCGGAAATGAAACGGGTTCTGAGGCTGTGGCTGGTTTCATTGAACTATGGCGACACGGAAAAGCTCCTTTGCTCTCCTTCATGAGCACACACACACACGCACACACAAACACACACACACACACACACACACACACACACACACACACACACACACACACACACACACACACATACACACACACACACCACTAGCGCGCGCACTCATATCTGCATGCCTAAATTCATTTTTCATTTTTGTTCTTACTTTAAGTTAGTTAGATCTTAATTTTATTTTACAATGTACTTAACTCACTCCACTGCTGTGTAACTTTAAGCTGTTAATAGGAAATTATTTATAACCTGTTTTCACCTATCAATTTTTTTTTTTTTTAATGTATAACCTGTGCTCATGGATACCCAAGATACAGGCTCAGCCTAGTTTGGGATCCGCCGGAAACTGATGTTTTTGTATACAGTGTGATTTTATAAAATAAATAAATTGAATTGAATTGAATTGAATTAATTATTACATACATTCATACAGGGCCGGTGTTCTACGCGGTAAAAACGATATCGTATTTGACCTGTTATGATATTTTTTTAACCCGGCCGCCATTACTGTCAGGTAAATAAGAGCTAAAAACGTTGACAATACGATAACGGGTCAAAGACGATTTTGTTTTACCGTGTTGAATAGAGGCGCAGGTCAAACACAATACCCACATTACCCACCTCTTTGGGCAACCAGGAAGAAATAGGAAGAAGAATATTATTTTTAACTGTTTAACAACAGCGTGGCAACGAAAAGACGAGCGTACATAACTATTACACAATTAGGTTCCGTATCTATAATTTTAGAATGATGAAAATAGTGCAAATAGTCCTTGGCAACATAATATTTTTAGGTTTTAATTTTTATGTTGGCAACTTGCCGCCATTTCTTTTGACCGTCGCAAACGCACAAGATCAAGGTGGCTGTCCGTCAACGAAATGTCACTGACTTGACAACACTTTTTCATAGAATATTGGCCCTTATTTCATGAACTGTAAGGGTTAATCGCTGAATAATGTGTGTGCGCAAACAAGTCGTTAGATTAATCATAAATTTATCATAATCCTGCCTTCCGTTACGTAAATTATTAAACGTATTTTCGAAGGTAAAAAAGGCACATGTAAAGTTTAGCAGCTAAATTAAATTCAAACCTGTGGGTTGTAGTGAATGGTTGAATTTGCAACAAGATCGTGTAAATATTGGTACGTTTCTAGAGTTCTGTTCTTATTGTATTATTTACTTTGTTCAGTATAAATTTAAAAATCTACTTTAGACTAACTATATTTTTCATGTAATTGTTTTCAGTTAATCTAAGTACTTTTACGCCTGAGATGCAGGAACATCCTAGTTCAGGCAAGTAATTTATAAATGTCTAGTGTTTTTGTTGAGTTATAGTTCTTCTTTTTCTTTTTTATTAATGGCGGTCCACCACAGTATAGTAAGATTTATTAAAATGCCGGAAAACACTTCGGAAGCGTAGATTCCGATATTTAAAAAAAACTTACTATATCCCGCAAAGATTTCGCCAATGTCAAATGAGTAGAGTAAATCAGTAAACAGAATAAATCAAAAGTAAAAAAAGAACATCTTTCAATCGGCCATCTTCCTCTCCAAAGGTATAGAAGATTAAGTAGTTATAGATATACATTGTAAAAAAGTACCGACTTAGAACAAAAAATATTATTATCTTTAAAGATAATGTTAGCCAACACTGCCATAAGCGGGAGTTGAATCTCTTCCACTTAAAGTAATCATAGCAAAAATACTAACAGAATCGAACAAATCCCCGGGCGGGGGCGATTGCTGGCTTAGAGCCGGACAGGGCCGGCCGGGGCCGTCCCGGCGATTTCACCGGATCGGCCCTAAGCCCGGATCACACGTGTAACCCCGCCTTATACGTAACCTTATGGACGTATTTGCTACCAATTTTACTGATATATTGGTGCCTATATGTAACGTTGTGAAACTGATCAGGAATTGCGCAAGACATGTGCAAAATTACAAAAGAGAAAAATTGTTACCGTAAAATGTTCCTACTTTGCGTTTCCCACGGGTAATTATGCTCCGTGGTTACGAGTATATTCAGGTAATCTGTATTGTAAATCAATTTATTGCCTTCATTCGCCTCGTGACTGGATGTTTACATCGATTCTTTTTAGCAAATTTTGTCATCGACCTTGACTTATAAGCAACAAACGCAATAGTCACTATGGTATGGAGCATAGTAACCTATGGAGGACGGTAGGTACATGATGTGTGTGACCATAAGTCAAAAAACTTGAAAGTAAATTGAAACCTTTTGGAAAGATGCTTCTTTTATAGTATAACCAAGAATACTGACTAGGGTACTCAAGAATACTACCTATTAATAATAAATAATATTATACCTTAATACCTGTTATTTATACGATGTCTCATATGTTTAAATCCATGAGACCGTTTACTCTGCAGAGCGCTTAAAAAATAGACATACTCTCGAAAAACATAACCTACTTCTGGTAAAGTTGGGTAAAGAGAAAAAACTTCGTACATTTCTCCAAAAGGTTCTTCAATAACGCAAGATTAAATATCAATAAAATGAATAGCCCATAACGAATCTCAGATCATTGAGCACATCAAGCGAAGCGGAGCGGAGAGAAGCGATGCGAGGCCGGAAGGGGGGAGGCGTCGGCGAGGCGATGAGCGGAAGCGGGGCGGAAGCGGAGCGTTAGCAGAGCGTTAGCGCAATGGCGGAAAGGCAAATAGAATGGAATATTCCAGAACATTTCTTAATAAGCAACGGGTAATTTATTCGAATGAATAATATTTATTTATCAAGGAAGATTGGGCACTGTAATAGGTATAAGCTTTAACGGGGACAGAAGAAAATATATGATAAATATTTTGTTTGTTCGTTATTAATGATTACCAAACTTTGTACTCGTTATCAGATGTCGTGTCACCATTGATTTTAAACTAGATAGGGTGGTGCGAAAACAGACAGAGCTATAACAGTTATGCAGCTCTGTCCCTTTCTCTCAGCCTTAACTGAACTGCTTTAGCATGTCATGATAAGTGATCTTGTTGCTTCGCCAAACACAATTATGTGACATTTTTGGTCGCGGGTGGCCATTAAAAAAGAGCGCCAACTCTCAAATTTCTTAGAATCTACGTCACTCGCACTAAAATAGGTAGGGCTGATTCTCAAAAAATTGGCACTTTTGATGATTTTAGGTTTTTAATTTTTTTAATTTTTTTTGTGCCATATTTATGATTGTTTGAGCAAAAACAAATACAAATCAATGGGAGGGAACAAGAAATTGCTAATATCATAGAATATATAGCCATTTTAAATTTGTATGGACAGGTTAATTAGACTTTACTACCAGGATAATGAGAAACTGCAATGGGTTAATGATATACTTGAATAGGATAATGAGAAATAAAAAACACAATTGCTCGTTTCTTTAATTTGAATTATAAACGCTATTTTGTCATCAGTCTCACTCACAATCAACTTTTTATTTTCTTATTCCCAATCAATAACACTTTTGTACTATTTCTTATGTGATTATCACAAAATGTATAATTGAGCCTCTATATAATATTATACTCAAGTATGAATGACTAAAATTAATTACTTTTTCAAATAATTCCACATAGAATCAAGCTACGTACAGACTTCTAATTGAGATCAAGAATAAAGAGATTTTGAACACATAGAACACTAATGATAATGATAATAAAGTTAAACAGTAGGTTTCATTTTTGCTTAAAAAATACTTTGCATTTTAACAATAAAATTACTGAAAATAATTAAATTATAAGATTATAACCTAAGCCATTTTTGCCTAATTTAACAACATTGACTGAAAATGAGTTACTTTAGCAAATGATTCCACATATGATAAAGCTAAATAACATAACACAGTACAGACTTCTAATTGAGACCGACAATAGCGATATTTTGAACACGCCGAACAGTAATGATAATAAACTTAAACAATAGGATAACATTTTTGCTTAAAAAATACTTTGCACTTTAACAATGATTACTGAAAATAATCGAAATCTAACCTAAGCCACTTTTTTTCGCTGATTTAGTAACATTGACCAAAAACATAACATGAGTTACTTTAGCAACATTGACCAAAAACATAACATGAGTTACTTTAGCAAATGATTCCACGTAGGATATAGCTAAATAACATAACACAGTACAGACTTCTAATTGAGATCGACAATAGCGATATTTTGAGCACACAGAACACGAACGATAATTAAGTTAAACAATAGGATAACATTTTTGCTTAAAAAATACTTTGCACTTTAACAATGATTACCTACTGAAAATAATCGAAATCTAACCTAAGCCACTTTTTTGGCTGATTTAGTAACATTGACTAAAAACATAACATAAGTTACTTTAGCAAATGATTCCACATACAATCAAGCTACAGTACAGACTTATAATTGAGATCAAGAATAGAGAGATTTTGAACACATAATGATAATAAAGTTAAACAATAGGTTAACATTTTGCTTAAAAAATACTTTGCACTTTAACAATTCTTACTTAAAACAATCGAAATTTATAACTTAACTTACTTTTTTGCTGATTTATTCATGGTTTGCAAAACCAGATACAATAGGTATGAATATAAAAGTAAAAGTAGAATCCAACCCAACGAAAACAATTGATAATTCTAATGATTATTAATTATAACCATATTTAAATAAATTGTCTCCATAACAATTTACGAGCACCTGGTTCGTTAAAAATAATATTCTTACTCTATAGAATATTCAGTCAAATCTTCAGATATGTATTGACCCCTTCTATTTACTACGGGATCATTTAACATCTTCACAACAGCTGATGAAGCAATGAAATCTTTATCTATTGCTTGAGGCCAAGTAAACAGATTGTTTGATGATCTCCCACTTTTACGTATGAAATTTATTTCTAAGATATAATTTTCATCAATTTTTATAATTTGACCGATGTAATGTTTCACTTTTTTTTTTGTCTCGTATTTAACCAGAACCCACATGTCGCATTTGTAGGGAAAGTTACTTGAAATTTCATTATTTTCGGGCAGTATTTTGGTATTTATAGGTGTATATCGGTTCTGCACTTGAACGTCTAACAGGTTGACTGCGGTAGAGTTGTCAATTGAAATGAGTGCGTCTTGATCTGTAATATCGACACTGAACACATCTGCATCAATGTTTTCGGAAAGATCTTTATTATTGAAATCATCAGAGTTGTTAAATTCTGGGAATGTGGTGCTGGCAATCAATTCCGCGGGCAGGTCTTCCTTGTTTAATACAGAAAAAGCTTGAGATATCGTTACAATCGCTACTGAAGAATTATTTGACTACCTTTTTCTGTTCCTTTCTTTTTATGTATTTCAGTCTGTTTTTTGTTTTATATTCAGCGTATAGTTCGGGGTTGCTTTTAATTGGTGCATATCTTTTCCTCTCATTTTCTCTCTTGAGTGCTTTTTTTTCTTCCGCACTAGAAGCGCGGGTCTTTGGTTTACCCATGCTTTATAGTACCTTAAAGCGAAAATAAAACGCAAATAGAGCATAACAATTTAAAAAAGAGAAAGTAAGAAATAAGAAAGCTAAATCTAATTCACCTGAATGATCGATAATGACGTAATTTAACCTGCCACCCCATCTAATTCACCTGATTTTCATCTAATTCACCTGGTACCAACCGGCAGGTTAATTAGACACAGGATAATCAGATAATGACCGTTATTGCGTCATAAAACAGAAACCGTTAGAATCCAGTCAAATCCAGTTAGTTCCAGTTAAAAGCAACATCAAATCCCAACACATGAAGCATGCATACTGAACTATTTACACATTAAAGTATTTTTTTTAAGATACAGAATATTTAGACTCACCTGTTACAAAATCCGGCAGTGAATGCTCAAAAAAATATATTTCGTCAACACTGAACGCTAGGCACGGCTAACCTCATCGGCCGCACGTTTGAGACTGAGAGGCCCCGGATAAGGTAGGGAGCGGTTATTGAGTGGTCAAAGATTATGAATTGGCAAAGAATAATTATACTCCAGGTGAATGTGGTTTTTTTTTTACAAAACTTTGAAACACTTTAGCAAAGGGGCTAAATCGCTTATTTAAATTAAATCTACACAAATATTAAATGAATGTATATTTAAATTCGATTGGCAATAAGTTCGTTACAATAAACTTAATAGATTGAAAATGAACTGTGTTTTTTTAAATATTCTCGTGTTTGGAAAAGTAGGTTAATGAGAAAATGATGTTACAAAGTTTTTTTTTTAAGTCGTCTATTGTTTAATCTGATTAAATATAAAAGACATATTTTAAGACTATCTATTTTAATACTAATAAAATATCAGACAAGCAAGTAAATGTATGTAATTAAAAAAAATAAGCCACAGATTGACACAGGTTAAGGTGCCATTTTTTTGAGAATCAGCCGTAGCAATGTCTCATTGTCTTACAAATATTAAACCCACAGAATTAGGCACTTCGAAATTTAGATGATTGAATTAGTTTTTAAGGTATTCTAGTATTGTCCATGTTATGACAGCTCTTGTTTTACTTGACAGTAATGGCGGCCTAGTTAAAAAAAATACAATAAGATGTCAAAAGCAATATAATTTTACTCAGGGCCTGTTTCCCAATCGACCAGTAAATTTATCTGCCATTTAAAGTTGGCTCTTACCTTGTCTATTTTTAAGTGCAAGAAAGAGAAAGGGCTAAATTTATGTGTCAAATATGTTTTACTTGTCGATTGTGAAACAGGCGGTGAGTAGAATAGAGCCCCAGATAGACAGACAGATAGATAATACTAGTATAGATAGTATAATATATATATGTATGTATGTCTACATTTTATTGTACAAAACACAGAATTTCTCCTCCGCAACTAACCTTTGATTGAGAAAAACAAAATGTAAGTACGAGTATATGAATGAAATGATGTTCTCTATCTACCGACCATTTTTTTTTTAAATTTGGAGATGTCACTCAACGTGGCAATTTTTTTGAGAAATTCTCAAATGTGAAGCTATTTGAGAATTATGAATTACCAGCCCGCGTATCTAAACAATTTGAATTTTATCAGCAACGAATCAATCTTCGAGGTTTCGCTGAATTGAATGAACATTGAATTACGATAACGCCGTGTAAACCAGGTCAGCTGTGTCGCTGATACCAACATTAGCGACGATAGCGGTGGTCGATTACTGTCACGGTTATTCTATGCATTTAAAGATACCTAAACTTTATTTATGCACTAACTAGCAACCCGCCCTCGCTTCGCTTCGGTGAGAGTTTTCTGTAACACCCGTACATAATGTATGGGGTTGTACACATATACAAGTAGTTTACGTGACGGTTGCGTAATGACAGGCATTACAAGAAGAGTGTGGTTTATGAAACTAGCCTCAAGACGAGTGTCGTAATGCCAATTACGCAGAGTCGCGTACAGTCAACTACAAAGATATGTATCCATGTTAATCTTACAAAATGAAGTAAATTTTCGTATGCCATTCTTAATTACCCTTCCTTCGTGACATTTCTAGTATCAATAAAGGAAGGGTAATTAAGAATGGCATACGAAAATTTACTTCATTTTGTAAGATTAACATGGATACATATCTTTGTAGTTGACTGTACAATACTTTATCAACACACGTCACACATATTATAAGTACTCTAAGATGGGTTCAGAAGCCGAAAGGCAAATGACCAGCAATACCTGTGGTAGTAGCTGACAGCGATGACAGCTGTAACATAATTTTGAAATTACGTTATCGAAAATTGTAAGGTAATGTGATCGAAATTTGGAACATCTTCCAAAATTAACAGCACAGCTGTCACCTACTAGGTACCACAGGTAATGCTGGTCATTGCCTACGGGTTTTGAACACATAATAGAGGACTTTATGATATGTGTGTAGATACAAGTTATTTAATACACACACACACACACAGACAGATACAGTTTTATTTATAGATATTGAATGCCAATGCGATGTGGGTAAACGTGGATAAAACATCGGTCACATTCTGATTAGTAAGTGCGAGAGGGACACATGCTTTATCCTCTGAGATAAAGGCGACAATAGTCATACACCGGATTGACGGGGGCAAAAATGTACCAGTGCTAGTGCTTCATTAAATATCGACTAAGTTTATCGACAACTTTTTTCGCGACATATGTATGGATGTTACAATTCTTGCAACGGTAAGTAGTACCTTAATATTGCATCTTTTTTCCTTCTACGCATTTTTAACCGACTTAAAAACAAAAAGTTTCTCAACTCGTCGGAATGCTAAAGAATATTGGGGTCTATATTGACAGACATAATTATTTTTAGTGATAATGTGTTAGGTCATAATCATCGCAAGTCATAACGTGTTTTTTTAAAGAAACTGTTACTTTTTCAGGATTTTTATAAATCAAACCTAACCTAACCTAGCCTTGTCTACACCTTAGATATTTCAGAACTACTGAAAAGTTTACAGTTCCAGCGATATAAAAAAAAATTACTATCAAAAATTATGTCAACAATTACATTATGACCAATAAAATTATGGGAAACAAAGGGCTCCCGAAAATTGTTGTACTGAATTAACTTTTAATTCAATGTAATTTCAATGGTTGTAGTTGCGATAAGTATAAATAAAAGAGGTTTGCACATAATTAAAAGGTATTCAAACTTGACCATTATTGGTTTTTATCGATGTCGATAAACTTAGTCGACATTTAGTGAATCACTAGCACTGGTACATTTTTGCCTCCGTCAATCCGGTGTTTGACAATAATACGGGCCTTGATAAAGATAGGGCCATTATTGAACGATAAACTTAGACAACACTCAGCCACAAGATGGTCTGTGGCCTCATTTGCCTCCTCCATACCATAAAAAAACCATAAACATCACAATCCTGTCATCGCATCCAAATAAACTCCACGCCACCGACCCCCTAACGAGCATTCCGCAATTAAACTCTGAATTAGTACCGAACTTAATTCAGTCTTATCCCAGATAACGCTATCTAACCTCTTTATCCTAATTTACAGCTGTATATCCCGTTCGGCTAAAATTAAGGCCCAAATTTGCATAACAATGACCTTCCTAAGTAACTCCCAGATCGTATTACAAGCGCCGAGGAAATTTGTGCCCTCATTAACGCTCAAGGTTTTCCATTAGTCGAGAAAAACTTGTTAAATAGACAGGGTTTGTTGAGGGGTTTTGATGTTCGAAAACCCTGCGTCTTGAGAGTCATTTAGAGAAATAGGTCCATTGGGATTGGATTGTATTGTATTGTCTTTTTGATTAAGTTGAAATCGTATTGGTGACTAAGGGAATAAAGGCTTGTATTACTGTCAGGCGATGGGCTTGCGACCTGTCACTAATACGCTGGTAAACATGTTAGCCTGATTGTGCAAAATGTTGTTACGGAAATATCAACAACTTTTTAGAGTTGTAGGTAATTCTGTAGCTCTACCTACCCATCTCGGGAACGAACGCGTGAGTTTATGTATGTATGTATGTTGAAATCGTTAAGACAAGACCGAGGTTAGGTAAGAGGTTAGAGAAAAGGCATAAGTCGACTTCACGATCATCATTTAAGCCGATCGGTTTCCCGCAACCATAGCCACGACTTTGCTGGAGATCTACCAACGTCACGTGTTCCGGTACGCGGACGCCACTCGAGAACTCTTCGACGCTATCGGACATCGGTTTTGCGAGCGATATGCCCCTTCCACTGCCAAATAACTCTAGCAATTCTTAGAGCTGTCGATGAATTTGTTTGTTGTCTGCGGATCTTTTCATTTCTGATTCCATCACGCAGAGAAATTCCGAGCATAGCATAGCCTTTTTCATTGCCCTAAGTCGACTTAGCTCTTGAAAAAAAAGTTATAAATTATCTACATAGTATATTAGTATTAAGCCCTTCTTCAAGCCTCAGAAAACTTTAAAATCTACCTTTAACCCGAGCCACGGATATGCCTATGCAGTAGGAATACCATGTTTCGTAATACATTGACGAGTTAACACCCTCTCGCTTAACGCATGACTTCTAGCATGTTTCAATGTACTATGAAGTTCGATTCACGTATTGCAGTCCTGCAATGCGTGTGCGATGTTTCTTGGAGGTGTAAACGGGCTCGCAGCCAAGTAGTGACGTCATAGCAGTTCCTTTGTTTCACTTGCGGTTGAATTTTGGCCAGGGACCAAAAGCCGAGAACGGGGAAAATCTGTTGATGGACTGGAATTACTTACTTGATTTTATTTGAAAATTAGAAAGCTTGATACATTTTTTAACCTCTTAGCAAAAGGAAATTTAAAGTTAAACGTGTATATCTGGAGCATAGCACTATACGGTAGCGAAACGTGGACAATGACACAATGGGATAGACAACGAGTAGAAGCCTTTGAAATGTGGTGTGATGGAGAGAATTAGCTGGACTCAGAAAATTACGAACGACGAAGTGCTTAACATGGTTAAAGAGAAGAGGTGCTTATTGGAAACCGTTGGAAATAGAAGAGGGAAGATGCTAGGACACCTTTTACGACACGATGGATACATTAAGACCATAGTGGAAGGGACAGTTGAAGCGAAGCGGAAGAGAGGAAGGCCTAGAACGTTCTTGGATCAGATAAAAGAAAAAGTAGACGTCGAGTCGTATCAGGCCCTAGAAGAAAGGCTCTAGAAAGAGAGTCATGGAAATTGCTCCACCGATAAGAGCCTAGGTCTTAAATTTAAGAAGAGAGAGAGAGAATGTGGATATCTGTGTGTGTGTCTGGCATTGTAGCTCCCAAACGGATGGACCGATTTGGACGAAGTTTTTTTTTTAAATCTAGTTCATTAAGATGGTCTTAGCTAAGATTAATGAAAATCGGTTGGTCTGTTTTAAGAAACAGCTATGAAAGTAAGGGCCGCCATCATGTCGGGGTCTCAATCAATTTAATTTGGATTTTTTCCTATAGAATACGACAAGAGCTTACCTTAGGACTGGGAAACATTTTATAGATAATAAACTCGTTACTTTTCCAAACTTGTTACACTACTGATCAAAAAAAGAGTGTAATGTTTTCAGGGTTCATGTAAGATTCTTTATTCCACCATAACTTCTAAACGCCTGAGCCGTTGTAGATGTGTGTGGTATCGTTAGAATCCTCCACCACGCCGGCTGACATAGGATACCTAAACTGTTAAAATTGAAATAACAACAATGGCAAAACGTCAACTATTAACATACAGTATATCGACGACAATATAAAAAATGCAGTCAGAGGGGCTATTGCCTAACGCACTCGTAATCGCAATCGTTTTCATTTTGAAAATCGAAGGCTTGTCTACTTACAAAATGAAAACAATTGTTCCGCTTTGAAACCGATTGCGATTGCGAGTGGGTTAGGCGATAGCGACGCGGGTTTTAAAGCTTACTTTTCATTTAGTTATGTATGAAACATCGTCACTAAGGACCGACTTAGGGTGGAGTCACATCTATCAGTAGACCCCGTTATCTTGTCGCAGTGACATCGCTATTTTGTAGGGATTTAATGTTTATTTTATCGACCGCCTCCATATCGACGTTATGTAGTTTATATTATGCAACAAAGCGATTGATATTTTGCCATTTAAATCTCTGCTCAATTTCAATATATATGTACAGTGGTGGCCACATAATTAGGGACACTTGTTTTTTCCCCATACAATTGCCTACAAATATGGCTTTTCAATTTTGACAACCAATCAAAAAGTTCTTAACCAATTATATTTTTAGTCACACTTATCGTTAACTAATAAAGTAAAGTTTAAATGTATGTACAATTTTTTTCTGTTGAGATCGGATCTTTCATTTTATAAGCATTTGAATAAATAAATATTCGGCGCTCATACAAAGTTATAGAATTTTGTATGGACGCGGCAGCACTTAGTTTTTAAATCCTTATAAAATATAAGGTCCGTTTGTAATATTAGTTCACTGTACATCCGTTTAAACCTTAGTTAATTATGTAAAGTAAAATGTATGTAGCAATAAAATTGGTCGAGAACTTTTTGATTAGTGGTCAAAATTGAAAAGTCATATTTGTAGGCATAATTGTATGGGGAAAAAACAAGTGTCCCTAATTATGTGGCCACCACTGTATATAGCGTAAGTATAATAACTTCTTGATTAAAAATAAGTAGATAACCTCGTTAGTACCTGTAGTACCTAAATTTTTAGTAGATATTGTCTTTGACTCATTGTCAGTGACGTGATATAATAATATAACTTTAAATACAATACCATCGACATTTAGATGGTCGATAGAATAAACATTCAATCCCTACCAAAAAACGATGGCACTGCGACAAGATAACGGGGTCTATCTATCAGCACCAATTCGCATTTTCTCTTTATAAAATAGTTACTTTGTATCAAGTTGCGTACGCACGCATCAATTCTCCTTCCGCACGCGTACGCATCTTCATACAAAATGCGAACCGGTGCATAGATGTGACTCCACCCTTTATCGTCATTAATTGACACTAAGTGCGGCTGTGACTTTCTAGGTTAATATATTTACGAATGTCCCGTGATATTTATCTATACTAATATTATAAACATTCAAACATACAAACATTCTGGGAACGAAGGCGTGAAATTATGTATGTATGTATGTAATATTATAAAACTGAAGAGTTTGTTTGCTTGACCGCGCTAATCTCAGGAACTACTGGTCCGACTTGAAAAATTATTTCAGTGTTAGATAGCTATATAAATCATCACGCTAAGACCAATAGGAGCGGAGCACTAATGAAGAATGTTTCAACCTTCTACGTTAACAAAGTCGCGGGTTAAAGTTAGCGTTAGCCCAAATTAACTATTCCACGGGGGCGAAGGTGCGAGCAGAAGCTAGTCATTAATGTTTGTATTAGCATGTAATGGTAAAGCGACATGATACTAAATTGTATAGGTATATTAGTGGTCGTGTCCACGTAATAAGAATGCCACATAGCAATTGGACGAGTGCCTTTTGCGTCAGATGTGCCGAGGTGTCTGCGAGACGCGGGTTTTGGACTGTGTTCAACCCTGGTACACGGGTTCAATACGTTTGGTCTATATTTATAAAGCTTTGTAAAATAATATTAGTGGTAGTAGTATGTCCAGCCATTATTGAATGACAGGTGTAAGGTGACAGTGTACCTACTGTTGACCTCTTAAGTAACTGTACATTTTAGCACCTTGACGCAGTTATTCAAGCTACTGTCGTTTTAATACGTTACTGCGACAAGGTATGTACTAAATCGTTCAGTTACTTTTGTACCTATTAAACTTTACTGTGTGTGTGTTTTGAAGTATGTATACCGAAATTACATGCATCACTATCATTTACTGGAAGTGTAATGATCTGAACTACCCAAAAAAAAAGCAGCTTAACAATCACACAAATTATACTACACTTCAAAAACTGTTATTATATTAGACCTTAACTTGAAATTATGTCTGTAGGCGTAGGAACGGTTAACCCCTTCTTGGGGAAATAGAGGAATAGCGAGAAGAGAAATGTAAGAATGAGGGCATTATTTAGATCTTATTGGTTTTAAAACTATTCCTCATTTGATAATGTTCATTAAAGCACGTAATTCAAAATAACCATCATCTTAAATTGTGATTTTTTAAATAACGCTTTAGTTCTTAGTTTATCGAAATCAGCTCTTAAAGTTGTGGTTGAAATGATACCGGGGTGTTTATCAAACATCTCTAAACGTTTCCAGATTAAAAAAGGTTGCAGACCACTATTCTAGAACAAACCTTACGAACAAAACTAAACCAAGCAGGGATATTAATAAGATTGCTTTTGAGATGAGGGACCAGCAAGTATAATATGACGCAGGCAGCAATTTGGGAATGGCGGAGAAATTTAATATGTTACCAATTTGTCTAAAAGCGTTGTCCGTTTGTCCGTCCCTGACAGTGACAAGTCACTAATTTCATATCATGGTGTCCGGTACACGACAGTTGGATAGCTTGGGTCTAATCTATTGAGAAATAGATAGTAGAAGGGTTATAGATTACATGAAAATCGTGCGCCGAATTTGGAGTTGGTGACGGTGGCAAAGTTAAACGTTTTTCTTGAACCTGTCTTTGCAAATTAAGGTTACGTAGTTCGTTAAGGTTTTTAGTATCAGACAGAATAATGCCCAAATAGTGCAAATAACCTTTAGGAAAATGTACAAATAGCTAATTATTTGACTCTAAAAAAAATTTGCGCTGTAAAGCTTAATATTTCATAAATGGATCCCTTAATCGAAAAATTGTTTGCATAAACCCGCTATATTTTTGTAAGACCTATCCGACGACACCACACACTATGGGGTAGACGAGAAAAAGAACACATCCCCGCGTTACGTGGTAGGGCAGGTACAATAAAAAAAAACACGATTTTATTTTACCACTTTGTTGACGTGACTAATATGTATATTCATGCCAAATTACAGCATTCTAGTACTAAGAGTCTCTCAGCTAGGCTGCGGACGGACGGACGGACGGACGGACATGGCGAAACTACCTATAAGGGTTCCTAGTTTGACTACGGAACCCTAAAAATGGTGGATATCCCGATCTTTAGCAAGGTAAAATGTATTTTTACTGAACTATATTGCCGAAGGATGGTAACAGGTATTTTTTATTCTATATGAATGTATGGTTCTTTATTTCCTCTTAGAAGCTAAATGGATGGCCTGATGTCGACAAACGTGGTGTTATTAGATTCGTCCTCTTGTCAAGAGCGACACCAGATTACTTTAATTAAAAAAAGGCTTGTTTGAAATAAAACAAGGATAATAGAAGGGGACTGAGGGGAAGGAGGGGAGTGAGGGAGCGGGAGGGAGTTCCCAAATATATGTATGAGCAAATTATGGCAAAAGTTGGCACCAATAATGAGTCGGGGACGAGTGATGCCAAATAGCTAATCTGGTCTCCCTTACCACATGTGTTCACACCTTCGCTGCCAAAAAGCCGACACCAGGTAGGTGATTCTCTGAACCAACTAGCTTTACAATTCGACGGAGGAATTATTAAACGGCAAGTTTAAGTTGTGCCGTCAGAGCGTGCAAACAATATTTAGAGGTGCGCATTCTCAATTGACGACACCAACTATTTGAAAAGGTGTTCTGACGAAAAACATGGTTATAGAGGTTTGGTTCAAATTCAAAAGCATTGAATTATTTTGATCATTTTTTACTGAGATAATAAATAAACCATCTTCTGCTAGTGGCTAAAGAGCTTAATCGCCACATGGTCTTTTCTACGTGACAGTTAGTGCTAAACTTAAAAAATAAACAACGGTTACAAACAAAATTACCTCATTCCGATCACGCTAGTCGAAAGCGGGCGCACCAAACACTGATAATATTCAATATAAATAATAAAAAAACATCTTGATGACCTATCGCGTCGCCCACTTACCTACCGCTGCGCTAGGTATATTGGCAGTAAGTAAGTATGGTAACCATACCTACTTACCTACTGCCAATATCGCTAGCGCGGCGGTATGTCAATTCCAAACATTTTAACCAGTATTCGAAAATAGTTATACATATTGTCAAGGCCCCTTAGTTAGTTACTATTATTAAATTGGAAACTTCGGATGCACCATCCCTTTTGCTCATCAGATACATTAGGGTTGCCACCTTTTTTTTAACAGAATAAAAATATTACTTACCAAAAGAGGAAGAAAAATAAAGTACGCAGCATAAATAAAAAGTATTTTTTTAATTATTTTTTAAATACATATTTTTTCTATCACTCATCAGACCTTCCTTTTTCTAACAGCGTTTTTGGCAACGATTAAAGTATCAAACGCGTTCAAACATGGCAAAACAAAGTTTTTGTCGAGGGTTTTTGACGGTTGCGTTGCGGTACAATTTCGTTTAAATTTATTAATTATTAGAAAAAAAAGACCATTAAAAACCGAATGTCATAAATAAAGTACTTTGCCGTACTTTATGTGTTGCGTAAAATATAACGTATGGGAAGCTAAAATAGAGTACAATAGTTAATAATAAAGTACGGGTGGCAACCCTAGTCATCATTCTAGATTAAATTGGAAGAAGGGGATGGAGGTAAAGTAAATTTGAACTTCGATTTTCAAAATGTACTGACTTCTATTCGATTTAAAATGTGTTTCGCATTTCTTAAAGAGGGTTAAAGTAAATCTTTTCATTTTATTTGATCAAAAGTACGTTTGGCAAAGGTAAGTATATTTAAAAAAAAAACTCCTATTTTTTTCAGCACAGTCCCGGTTTCTGATAGACTAGAATTCTGCCGTCCTAAATAAAAAGGTCGCATGTGCCATTTGATAGTCAAAGCCAATTTTACCCCTATATTAAAAAAGGTAACTTATACATACGCGGTTCTATGAGACATGCGCCCTTTTTAGGTTTCCGTAGTCAAACTACCTAGGAACCCTTATAGTTTCGCCATGTCCGTCCGTCCGCAGCCTAGCTCAGAGACTCTTAGTCCTATAAAGCTGTAATTTGGCATGAATATACATATTAGTCACGCCAACAAAGTGGTAAAGTAAAATCTTGGAAAAATAAGTGTACATTCCCTACACGTAACGTGGGGTTGTATTTTTTTTTCTCGAATTCCTCATATTGTTGGATGTCGTTGGATAGATCTTTCAAAAATATTGCGGGTTTGTCAATACAATTTTTTGATTAAGGGATCCGTTTATGAAATATTAAGCTTTAAAGCGCTAATTTTTGTTAGACTCAAGTGTCCCCCCCCCCTACAGCCAAAACTACAAATATTAAAAATCTGAAAAATATCTTAAATGAAAGCACATATAACGAATTTTAAAGGAAAACTATGACGACTAAGTAGACTTGATTGATTCCTGAGATACAGGCGACTAAAGTGTTTATTTTATACCTACTAAAATGACCTAAGACAGCAACAAATAACTTTCAATAGAGAATTACTTCATACTTGTGGTTTTTTGAGATAGTTTTTTTGTATTAACGGCTTCGGAACCCTACACTGAGCATGGTCAGACATGCTCTTGCCCGGTTTTTTCTAAGGATGGCAGAATTGGCAACAATAGGTGTGACGTAACCCGCGCGCGCGCCGCTGTGTCTACGCACACCGAAGGGCGCAGACGCGGCGATGCCAACATATTATCAACTGGTGTCGCTGGGACAGAAATAATCATGATGCAATAGTGCGGTAACGTAAAGAGAAAAACATTCATTAGTTATAAGTGTCTTGTAATTAGTTAACAAGTCTAGAAAAGGGGCAAGTGCGAATTGAAACCGTGTGGACAGAGTTCTGTGAGATTCATAGCCTTCCCTGTTATTTACCTATGTAGGGCTGCCTGAAAGGGCTGTGTTCTGTAAAGTTAGATTCTGTGGTTTTAGAGATAAGGTGGAATGTTAAATTTTCAAACTTTTTCTTCAATAAGTATCTTTAAAACTAGATATTTTTTAAAATAAATAAAAATATTCGAGACCCGCACAACAAGCCATTTCATTTGATATGTACGGTACAGTCAACAGCATAAATAAGTGATCATTTATGTACCTTGTCACTTTAACGTCGTGTTTGAAATGTCATACAAAATTGTGAAACGATTGAAAGTGACAAGGTCCATAAATGATCACTTATTTATGCCGTTGACTGTACGTACAGAAGGTATTTTATCGTCTAATTTGCTCTCCGAAAATAACCCACATATTTAAAATTTATTATTTTACGTTACACATCTAATAGATTTGGAGCAAATTTGCTATGACAGACAGGGAAACATACATATACCCTACCCGAGTGATCCTATGAAGGCTCCGTTTTAAAACTCTAAAAAACAAGATAAAAAAACCTGACATCTTGCTTTGACAAAGTTGTCTACATATCCTGGCCCGATCGTATAATTCGCCTAACCGTGATATTCCTAGGCATGTGACGAAATAACCTAACCTAACTAACCATATGCCTAGAAATTTCATGATCTGTGATCCTAATATATGGCTGCGAAAGTTGGACACTTAAAAATCGGGATAAAGATAGAATAGAAGCATTTGAAATGTGGTGCTGGAGGAGAATGGAAAAGATTAGCTATGGACGGAGAAAATCACTAATGAAGAAGTTTTGACTAGGGTAAAAGAAAAGAGGGAATGAATGATTTCCCTCTTTTCTTTTACCCTAGTCAAAACTTCTTCACTTACCCTAGTCAATAGATAAAAGAAAAGGAACAATGATGGGACACATATTTAGACACGATAGCTTTATAATTAACATAATGGAAGGGCAGATGGAAGGAAGACGAGGCCCGGGAAGACCGAGAACCAATTATGTCAGAGAGATTCAAGAAAGAGTAGGAGCAAGCGGATACCAAGAGATGAAGAACCTTGCACAAAACAGAAATAAGTGGAGAGAATTACACCTACATCCTAATATGGCTGCGTTTATCGCGTGACAAAATGTGGATAAAACCAGAGACCGGCCCGCTATCCCATTCAAGGGCGAATGGGTTTTTATAAGGATTTATTTAGAAAAACCGTATCGCTTGAAAGCCATTCGATTTGCTTTTTGAAGCGCTATTTATAACTTTACCAAGGGTTGGGAATGGGTATTTCGAAAGGATTAACTATCCTAATCCGTTTCGTATAAATAAGTCTTGTTCGATTTTGCTTTTAAAGCGCTATTTTTCAGTGATACCAAATCCCTTTAACTTAAAAAAGCTGTGCGATTGGCTTTTTAAGCGCTATTTATAAGGGTTACCCTAATAAAAAGCTGTTCGATTGGCTTTTCAAGCGCTATTTATAAGGGTTACCCTTATATTTGGTTATGCAATAAGAGAGGGATATCAATTTACTGCTGACGATCTGAGCTTTAGCTCTTTAGATCTCTCTTATGTGAATGGTTAGTTTAACAAATAACAAAATCATATATTTCTTCCGAAGGGGTTATTCTTTAAGTGGGTTCAAGAGGTAAGTCTTTTAAACTTTTATCGGGGAATGGGTGGTCGGATAAAACATCCGTCACTTTTTGACACGTATATGTATAACTACGAGAGTGACGGATGCTTTATCCACATTTTATCACGCCATAAACGCAACGCCGGTGAATTATACGATCGGGCGACGACATCTAAATCAATACCCATTTTATGTACTTACTTCTATTGCCGCCATTTTGCCAACTGGAGTTCTCACGCCTTTGCCTATGATATCAACACACACACACGTAAATGAGATTTCATTTCATTACAGCACGACACAATTAACATGGCGCGCGTCGAAACCTTTGACGGAAAGTCTATTATTGCTTAATCCACGCACCAAATTAACTGTGCTATACACATTCATCAGTGGGATACTAAAATCGACTCCTATATTTAACCCCCGACGCAAAAGGAAGGGTGTCATAATTTCAACGTAGGTATACATATGAATCTGACTGTTCGTCCTTGACAATATCGTAGCTCCTAAATATTCATTATTTAGTTTTCAGGGTTCCGTACCTCAAAAGGAAAACACGGAACCCTTATAGGATCACTCTGTTGTCCGTCCGTCCGTCCGTCCGTCCGTCCGTCCGTCAGTCCATCTGTCTATCAAGACCCTTTATCTCGGGAACGCGTGAAGGTATTGAGTTGATATTAAAACCATATACTCATGTCTATACAGTCCGTAAAAAGCTGTGAAAAAATCAAATTTCTAAGTTAACCTAATAAGAGATACGGTCGTTTATGCCGCAAAAAACGTATACTTCGGCACTCTCAATGAAATCATATTTCATAGGGTTTTTCCGTTGACTTAGAACTATCAAATTTGGCAAGTAATACCGTCTTATACTACAAGTATAGGGAAAAATCTGAAAACTATACATTTTAAATTAATAAAAAAAACAGGGTCTAAATGCAAGGAACGGCGGTCCAATACCTGAAATATTTACAATATGTACCTACAAATTTGTACGGAACCCTCAGTGGGCGAGTCCTACTCGCACTTGTCCAGTTAATTTTCAAGAAAGCTAGGTTAATTGGGATGCTTCTTAGTCAGGTTTGAGCAAAATTGGTTGGGCCGTTGAAGAGATATCTATTTATTAGCTCTGAAAGTAAAGGTAGCTATTATTTGTGGGTTTTTATCTATTTAATATGTAAATACATACATACAACGCCTCTTTCCCGTAGGGGTAGGCAGAGACTACTTCCTTCCACTTGCTACGATCCAGACAAATTTCCGTCGCTTCCTCCACACTCGTAAGTCTCTTCATTCACGTGCGTCGGTTTAGGGTCTCCTGACCTGGCCCTTTCTTAATACGTCCCCTACCTGATCTTGGAACGTTCGCCTTGGCCGCCCTCTTCCAACATTCCCATTTACTTATACTTACATTTACTTATACTAATACCGACAAGAAATGTAAAATTAAATAAAAACTGTACATAAATAAACAAACTGTACATTTAATACCAACATTAATAACTCCTCAACTGACAAGGACCCCAGACAAGCAAAACTTCGGGCCGATTCCTTTGTTGCTCTTTGTTATGAAATTTGTCTTAAGTTCTTTGGACAATAAATTGACCCTTTCAAAGAAATTTCAAAGTTGGTAATGAATTTACAAAGATCGGCCCGCGGCGGCCCGAAAACCCGGGATAATGCTCTTAAATAACTCGCTGGCACGGTCGTCAAAGGCACAGTCAACCAATCTGACGTCATTCCAAAGAAGGCTTCTTCTTCTTCTGCAACTTCATTGAAATAGTACAAGAATTTAAACTTAATGTGGTTACGAATAGAGTATAGAATGCTTCCCAACGTTATTATCTTAAATACGGAACCCTCGCTGCGCGAGACTGACTCGCACGTTAGGTTAGATTTTCGAACACAATTTAAGCCTAAATTTAAAAAATATTGAAAATCAGTCGAGTCTTTTAAAATATATCCTCTGAAAATAAGGGGCGAATCGGAGTTTTTGTCTATTTCATACATAGGTTCATCAAAAATGTGTAGAAATAAAAAAATGCCCATATCAAAATAATGCAGGAATATTTTTGATTCCTGGACATTTTTTATAGGTGTAGCTAATATTATTAATTGTTAAGAAAACTAATTGATGAAACTAATTTAGCTAATTAAAGCGTAACCGTAAATAATGAATTTGTAACCGAAGGGGGAAGGAGAGCTAATTTATCTCACGAGATGAATATGTATGAAGCCTTTCCTGATCCGACAACATATATTCAAGGTACGCTGTTCCGCTGTATGTTTGTGAGGCAGTACTCTCGGGGCTGAATATTATAACGGTATCTTCGTTCCAAAAACAATACGATTTAAGACAGATTGGAAGCCCCCTATACATTTAGTGGTGGTAAGACCTTGTGCAGGGTTCGTCCGGATAGCTACCACAATCTTATCCATTAACCTACCGCCAAGCAGTAGGGTTCGCATTGCTGTGTTCCGGTATGGGGATAAGACAGCCGGTGAAATTACTAGCATAGAGGCATTCCATCTTAGTCCTCAGGGTTGGCAACGCATTTGAAGTCTTAGGATTGCAGTTTTGAGATTGTAGTCTTGAGGTTTCAAATGTCTATGGGTCTCGGATCCCATTTACCATCAGGTCGCGTGAGTGCTCGCGTGCCTTCTCCTTGACTTAAAAAAAACTAAACATTAATGATGATTTAAACTATTAAAACACCGATTTCCCCGTTTTCGTAGCTACAAATTACTTGACAGGGCCTCTATTTACCAAGGTGAAACAATATTGCTTTTTTAATGTTATCATATCATTAACGTTACGTTAGCTTAAAAACAATACGATAACACGTCAAAAGGAATAAAATTATAGAAATGTTATGTAGAATCTCAGCCCTCTAATAATTTATTCTAGTACAAGTGTATAAGGCGAGCAGTGAGGGGTATTCGCAGCAAAGAGCGTCCATTTTATTAGCGGTCCCTCTAGTTTCGAGGGGCGGAAGAAAATTGAAACTTATCGTATCAATTTTAATTTTGAATATCATAATAATGTAGGTTCGATGTTTAAAAGTAAAGTTGATAAAGTTCTTAGTTATATCAATAAAAACGTTTTCAAGAGTTACATAACTAATAACAAAGTGAGGCTCGTCTTAGTAAGTATACTAGGTATTCCCATACAAATTGATATAATAAGATAAGAATAGGTACTTAATCAAATGAACATTATCAAGTTCAGGTAAATAAAGATACCCTAGGTGGTGGCAGGACTTTTTGCAGGGTCCGTTCGGATCTCTATCACCATATTTACCCTTTACCTAACCTGCCACCAAACAACAGTGTCCGCATTGTTGTGATACTTTATATTTTGCTATTGTTTTTCTTCTGTGTGCGTTGAATAAATATTATCTATTCTATTCTATCCATTGGGAGAACTCACTGATCGTTTCTTTTCTATGGTAAGAACATACAAGGCGAACGCACACAGGACACTGATGGTAAGTATGGTATCTATAATCTTTCATCTAGTTATGGTTTTCTTATTCCAAAACATAACCATCGCAACCCTTTACCTTTAAGACCGTGTATTTCACAAATTAAATTATCGCCGGGTGATATACGGCCAATTACCCTACCCCTTACCCATACCCTAACCCATATTGCAGGGTAATTGAATTTGCTCTGTTGTTAAACGCGCGGGTTAACAATTGCTTTTCATTTCAAGTAATCATGATTTAATGTTGTTTTACGAACACGTTCTGTACCCTTACCATGAGTTACAATTACCGTACCCGCTTGCGAGTCGAATGCTCTGTCCCTTGCACTCTATAAGAATACTGCGACGTCTGCGAGGGACAGAGCTTCGACTCGCTAGCGAGTACGTTAATCGTAAATCATGGTAAGGGTACTGTGCCCTACAAAATGGTTTGACGCCATGTTTTGCATAGGGTGTTAATTGGGAATGATTTATTGTGTGAATATTTGTTTTTTTACAAATAGGTAAGTTAATATGACGCGAGATTCTTACACTAATTAAGTAAGTAGCTTGACACCTTCAACTCGCAGGTTAATAATTGGAGTGTCGAGTTCACAAGCGACTGGTTGAAGAGTGTCACCTACCTGCTGGCAGGGCTAGCTGGCTAAATATTGAAGGGGGCCTCCTTCCTATACAACAAACGTGTTTTTTTTGCCATTTTTTACTCGATATTAATAACGGCAACAGTTAGACGCTTGAAATATTCACAGAATATTTAGTCGTATATTCAATTTAAAAAAAAAAAAAATTGAATAAAATAAAGATTTAAGGGGGAATTCTGTCCTATACAACAAACGTATATTTTTTTTGCAGTTTTTTCCTAAAGTTGTATAGATAATGGTACGGAACCCTTTGTGCGCGAGTCCGACTCGAGCTTGGCCGGATTTTTACGTTCTAACGGGACAACTTAAACCCCTAGGTTAATAATTGGTGCGTCGAGATCAAAAGCGACTGGTAAAAGAGTATCACCTACCTTCTGGCAAGGCTAGCTGGCAGCGCGCTACGCGCCGCGCCGCTCGGTCTCCGAAGTTGTTTTTTTTGCGTTCGGACGGGACAACTTAAACTCCCAGGTTAATAATTGGTGTGTCGAGTTCAAAAGCGACTGGTTAAAGAGTGTCACCTACCTGCTGGCAGTGCTAGCTGGCAGCACGCCATGAGTCGCGCCGCTCGGTCTCCGAGGTGCTCATTATACCAGTACACTTCATGACAGAAAAAAACAGTACCCACGGAAATTGGTACCGATCTAGACCTAGTACCAAATTAAGTTCAGCGTTAAACTTATTTGGTAGTGGTTCTGCCAGCAAAGCTAGCTGGATTCGAGTCCCGGTATGGGTAAACATTTGTGTGATGAGAGATGGTATTTTGTTTCCTTTGTCTTATACATATAGTCTTTGTTTTCTTTATATTTCAGTATGTATTTCTCTGTATAAAGTCTCTATGTTTATCGTTGTAACCATAGCTTAGTTTGTGACTACACTCTGTTTTATCTAAGATGATTCCAGTGACAGGTCACATACTCGTAAACACGTATTAGGTACACTTGTTTCTTTAACTTTACATAAATATTACATTGGTACACACCTAGCGACGCCGTTCAGTGACTTAAATAATTAATCGCCTATTTTTAAGTACCTCGCATGTACGTAAGTAAGTGATTGAAATTACGAAATTCGGCTGTCACAGGAGTCATCCTAGATGAAACAGACTATAGCTCGATTCGTGTGAGATTGTCCCCCGATATTTATTAGTTGTTTTTTCCTTTTTAGAGTTCCGTAATCAACTAGGAATCCCAATAATTTCGCAATGTGTCCGTCTGTCCGTCTGTCCACAGTTTAACTCAGAGAATCTTGCTTGGTATTACAAAGCTGTATTTTGGCATATACATTTCAATTACTCGTGTGGTTGCCGAGGTACTCGTGTGGTTGCCGAGTTACTCGTGTGGTTGCCGAGTTAGAATAGTGCCACTCCATGTCTTCCCGTGGATGTCGTAAGAGACGACTAAGGGAATAAAGGCTTGTAGTACTGTTAGGCGATGGGCTTGCATCCTGTCACTAATACGTCGGTAAACATCTTAGCCTAATTGTGCAAATTGTGGTTATAGAATTCACAACAAGTTTTTAGAGATGTTTGTAATTCTGTAGCTCTGCCTACCCCACTCTGGGAACGAAGGCGTGAGATTATGTGTATGTGTACATTTCAATTAAGCCGACAAAGTAGTAAAATTAAAAAAAAAAAAAATTTTTTGGTGACGGACCCCTTACACTGAGCACGGTCCGACAAGGTCTTACCCGGTTTTTTATGTAAATTTACTTAAATGTACTTTCTACTGTCTTAAATATGTGTTAATCACAGAATTTTAAGAGGTGTTTCCCTAGCGAACTGTACCTCGTCAGTTCCCTGGAAGAGAGTGCCAGGTACTTCGCCCCTAATTAGCGGAGATCAAAGTCAGGGCTTGCGTGACGTCATTCAGTTACATCATCTCTGTCATCTGGCTTTCATCGAGTTTACACTGGTACAATATAGGTAAATTATACAATAAGATTTTTTGACTGGGATGAATATTGTCTTCTATTATAATTGAATAATCAATCTCGACAAAACATCTTATTGTTACACTATTATAGCTCATAAACCCATCATTTGTATGTTGTTATTAACTTTTACTTTAGTGTGCCTGATGAATTGATGCATCTCTGTCATAATTTAGTAAACTGATAGAGGCAAAGGATGCTTCATCGGACCGCTGACCGCAGAACGTATACAATGTGCCAAATCCCTAAAGCTTTTATTTTTTACTGTAATATATGAGATACTAGCTTCTGCCCGCGACTTCGTCCCCGTGGAATAGTTACTTTGGGCTAACGCTAACTTTAACCCGCGACTTTGTTTACGTAGAAGGTTTAAACATTCTTCATTGGTGCTCCGCTAGTCCGCTCCTATTGGTCTCAGCCTGATGATATATAGCCTGAATTCCTCGATAAATGGGCTATCTAACACTGAAATAATTTTTCAAGTCATTTTTCAAGTTCCTGAGATTAGCGCGTTCAAGCAAACAAACTCTTCAGCTTTATAATATTAGTAGAGATTGAACCTTCGGCCGCGTACGAAACCGCAAGCTCGTAACCAGTTACGATAGAAGAATTTTTATTCTTTGTACGAAACTAGTTACGATCGAAGAATTAATCTTCCTTGTTGGAAACCTGTTACGATCGCAAGACTCTAGGTAGGTTAGGTTCGTTAGTTATCTTCAGATGCCCGAAGGGCAAACAGACCAGAAGTAGGAGCCCCGCAACGCGGGGCTCCGTCCAAACTACTGAATTACGAAAAAAAAACGCAATTTGTTTCGTACACAGAATAAAAAATCATCGATCGCAACTGGTTTCGTACAACGAATAAAAATTCTTTTATCGTAACTGGTTATGAACTTGCGGTTTCGTACGCGGCCGAAGGGTAGATTGAGGGTAGCTTTTCATCGCCCCACTTTATTGCGGCAACTCCATACTCTATTCTACATAAATGCTGTTAACGATTGGACGTGATTTTGTGGTCTCCCAAGTCTAGAACGTTAGTACCTATACAATCTCGGATTCTTCAGTTAGGGTGACGGCTCCAGTGTTGGACTCTTTGAGCTGACAGGCACCAATAATGGACACTTAACTCTTAATTCAAAGATCATTAACTCCCCAAATTGATTGTCGCAGAACTAATGAACGAAAGACCCAACGAAAGACGAGCGCTGGCGTCACAGCCGCCATGCTGAATTGGGACCGTTTCGCAACACTAGCACTACATGTCGTCTCATTTCCTTCATTTTTAGGGTTCCGTACCAAAATCGTAAAAAAGGAACCCTTATGGTGAGACTTCGTTGTCTGTCTGTCTGTCTGTATGTCACAGCAGTTTTTCTCAGAAACTATACAAGCTATCAATTTGGAATTTGGCATAGCTGTATGAGTTGCTTGCCCGCATCTGCTTTTAGTAAAAAAAGTATGAAATTATTTTTCTAAGTATTTGTTATGGGGTCTAGAATGGGGGGTTGGTTGTTGGAGGGCGACTATTTTTTTAATAATTTTTCGGGACGTAGGTACTTTTTGATTTATAGGCAAAAATGTACAAAAAATGACCGTTCCCCCCTTATCTCCGAAGTTTATGGATCAAAAAATCAGAAAAAATCCTAATTTAAAGATAATTACTTATATTTTACAGGAAAAATAAAATGAATTTGTGAAACTTTACAGTTTTGGAAAAATTATCAAAAAACTTTAAAAATCTGTATTAAAATGTAGGCTAGTCAAAATGGGCCTTATTGCATAGATAATAAAGTTCATAACAAAGTAAGTATTTTCTTTTGCTTTTTCCAACCATATTATCTACGGAACCCTCGGTGCGCGAGTCCGACTCGCAATTGACCGGTTTTTTTATTGTTATTTTTTCGTGTGTGTTTTTTGTTGTAAATAAATGTTTTACTTACTTACTTAATTACTTAACTTCTATCTTCTGCAAAATCAAGTGTCCATCATTGGTTCTTGGCCATTACTGGTTCCATCACCCTACAAGTAGAAAACAATAAATTGCCAAGCTTTCTCTGGTCCATACAAACCGTAAGTATTTCTTGGCAGGCAACGAGTGACCTCTCTGCACGGTCACCAGTAAACGGTCACCGCCAGAAATAACCGTCCACTAATGAAAGCGCAAGTTCTAATGAACACTCGATATTAACCCCTGACGGTAAAAGACGGGTATTGATAGATTAATGTGTGTGTCTGTGTGTTTGTGGCATCGTAGCGCCCAAACGGATGGATTTGGATTGGATTGGATTAATATGGGTAGGTTTTACCAATATCAACAGTAAACTTTTTAATTTATTAGAACATAGCTAAAATGTAAATAAAATAAAATAAATAAATAAATATCAAGGCATAATCTCACACAAATTGACCTAGTACCCAAACTAAGCTCTAGGATACTATGGGTACTAGACAACGATATAAATACTTATATAGAGAAATATAATTATGCTTAAATACATAGAAAACATCCAAGACTCAGAAACAAATACTCGTGCTCATCACACAAATATCTGCCCTTACCGGGATTTGAACCCAGGACCGCTAGCTTCATAGGCAGGGTCACTATCAACTACGCTAGCGCGTTGACAATACAAATTAATCTAAATATATAAAAGAAGAAACTGACTGGCATGTCAACGCACAGCCCAAACCGCTGGGTCTAGAGATTCCAAATTTGGCACGTAGGTTCCTTATAATGTTTAGGGGTGCACTAAGAAGTCTCACCATAAGGGTTCCTTTTTACCATTTTGGTGGAGAACCCTAAAAAAGTAACCGATGTGACATAATCCATTATTTATCCATTATGATATATCAAGGGTCCCGTTATTGTCGTGTTTCTCATCGCGAATCACACTCATTCGTCATACGCAACAAAATATATGGCGGCAATAATCCCCAATCGCACCAATATCGACTTTTATGACGGACGTCCGTCCGTTAATGTCCAACTCGGACCCGTATGTCATCGAGATATATGACAGTTGGGGGGGGGGGGGGGCGGTAATGGACGACGACGGTAACTTATCGAATAATATTATGGTCTAAGATCCGAATAGGAGACGACCTTCACCGGGCTGTTTATTCGATAAAAAGTATTATATATCAAATTTAATATGCTCAGTTGTATGGCATATAGGTTGACTGAAAAAATTCAGTCCAGTTCTTTATAACTAAAAAAAAACTTAAAATGAACTTTTTTTAAAGTTGCTATTGCTTGTTAAATTGACCAATTACATACCATTCGAAAGCATGAAGCCTATACGATATACAAACGTTCAGTTTAGTGCAAATTACTAGTACCGACTTACCTTCTACTCAATAGTTATGACGGGAAAAAATAGCCAACCTAGCGTTTGCATATTCTAAAGGCTTCATGCTTTCGATTAGTATGTAATTGGTCTATTTAACAAGCAATAGCAATTTTAAAAAAAAGCAAATTTTCAGTTTTTTTTTAGTCATATAAGGACTGGACTGAATTTTTTCAGTCAACCTGTATGCCATACATTACTGAGCATATTAAATTTGATATATAATATTTTTTATCGAATAAACAGCCCGGTGAAGGTCGTCTCCTATTCGGATCACCAACTAATAGTATCGCCAAAGTTTTGGCTGGGAACGTGAACATAACTCTTCAATAGATAAAAACCAACGTAATGGAGATCACTAATTTCAGAGTGAATATCTTTTAAACGGCCTTACAGATTTTCATGAATTTAGTTAAAAACCATCCCGAATAAACGAGGATTATTTAAAAAAAAAACGCTTTTGAATCGGTTCATTCGTTTGGGAGATACGATGCCAAAAACAGACATGAAGATACAAAGATTCACATTTTAAAGTTTCGTAACACGCTTCGTAAACGGCTCAACCGATTTATATAGCTCTGCGGGCCTAGTGAAAAATGTGGATAAAGCAGCCGTCACTCTCGTACTTTACGTGTCAGAATGTGACGGATGTTTTATCAACATTTTGTCACGCGATCAACGCAGCCATATTAGGCCCCCAAATTAGGGGTCACGATTTTATTGGCGATGTTTATCTATTTAATCTTTTTTTTTCTAATATATTGTTTATGATTTTTCATTTTGTTTTGTAAAGCATTTGGTTTTGTGGTCCCAAAAAAGAAATGTTTACACTATTGTTTATTACAATCACTAGCCTAGAGGCAATCGATCTTAGGCTCTCTTAGTGTCTCACAGCACGGGAAGCACAAGTTGTATTTTCTCGCTTGTTGCTCAGTGTCTCTGTCGATACAGCGGGGCTAGACAAGTTGCCATCGAATACAAACGCTAGCGTTAGGTGATCACCTGTCGCTTTGAAAAATGTATGGAATTGACGTCAGATAGTCACGTGATATATCACTCGTTACAACTGACACGCTGTAAAGTGATCACTATCACTCGCGCTAATCAAAAAGTGATAGTTTTGACAAGTACGGTCGTTACGCGGTACTATCTTGACAGGTCGAATTCAACACGAGCACTATCACAATATAAACGTCGGTATCCAAGGGCGGTAACTATGCGAAGAAACTGTCAACTGAGTCAGTGTCATCCCAGGTGATCACCTAACGCTAGCGTTCGTATTCGATGGCAACTTGTCTAGCCTCGCAGACTAGATAGAAAGGGAGACCCGAGTGACAAACAAGTAGCGGACATTCCCGGATCAATTCACTGAGTGCCAAATTAATTCAATCAATCAATACTCATTAATACTTACGTGTGTTTCAACCATACCCATCCCCCTCTAACGTCAAAGAATAATCATAGTGGCGAGACGAAGTGAAGAACCCAACACAAAAAGTAATCATTGTTATTTTATCATAAACATCTGACAAATGACCAGAAAAATACGCAATATTTAATCGATATAAATAAAAAAGTTATTCGACAAAGATATCAACTGAAAATACTAACTTTTGATTACCAAAATACAATAGGCCCCCCTGTAATAAATTACGACGAGCGATAGTGGATGCAATACTGTGGAACATGTTCGCACTAACATGCCACGCATTTCGTCCCTTACACCCTTCACCCTACAGGTGATAGTTTCTCGGATATTCGCTTTGTTTCAACCATACCTCATTACAACCGTACCCAGTCTCCCCTATTATTTTAGTCTTCAGGGTTAGCAACGCATTTGCAGTCTTATTGAGAGTTATAATCTAAATTTTATAAATTTCTACAGGTCTTAAATACCACTTACCGTCAGGCCTTTGTGCTCGTTACCTTCTCCATGACAAAGACCGTAATACTACGAACAACCTGCCCTACCTTCATCCAAATAGAACCCACTTTATGTGGTACTTTTACTTAAAAAAGGACAGCTTTAATCTTTTCTTGTAAGCTCTTATTGTTCCTTTCACCGCCACGATTAATACCCCCATATCTGTCGCAGTTTACTGAAATTATGTCCTTCTCCGCGACCGAAACGACTTCTTTATTTAAAGCAGTTGTCCTCTCAAAAAAACATTTTTAATGGCAGGCTTTATTGCTGACTCTACTTATAATACCAACCCAGTACAATCGATAGCATAGCGGCATTGTGTCTTAGTCTCTCTTAGTTACTTTAGCCCTAGGGGGTAACATTGCCCGCCCCAAAAAGTATCTCTAATATTTAATTATTCTATGAAATGTTGCAATAGGACTAAACTACTTATACAGATGCAATTTTTTTTAACAAATTAATATGATTACCACTCTAAATTAATTTAGTTTTAGGGCTAAAGTTACCATAGTTACGGATAGTAATCTAACTATCAAAAGAGTGTTAACTCATATACCTACTATATGAGCCATTCATTAGTTTCTATGGCCATCTTCCGTTTCCATCATCACACATATATATACACACAGTATCATGATGTTTTCAGGATATCTTGAACATGAATGTACAGTCGAGTTCATATATATGTACCTATATACACTTTAGTACCTTGTCCCTTTAATCGCAGTGATAATTCGTATATGGCAGTTTGAACATGATATTAGATAGACAAGGTACTAAAGTGTAACATATTTATGAACTCGACTGTTCGTATGTTAGGTTAGGTTAGGTTAGACTTGGGACTACCAGAAAAAAAAACTGGCCAAGTGCGAGTCGTACTCGCGCACGACCATTATCTATACAACATTAGCAAAAAACGGCAACAAAATCAGGTTTGTTGTATGGGAGCCCCCCCCATAAATATTGATTTTTTACCCGACTGCGGCCGAGCCCAAAAGGAGCTTTATGTTTTTCACCGTCATGTATGTATGTATGTCCAGTTCTGTGTTCCCCGCTTCAGCAAAAACGGCAATGACGATTTTGATAAATGAGGTATCATTGGATTCGTCTTCGCAGCGAGAGTGCCATAGGATACCTAAACTGTTAAAAATTTAAAATTGAAATAACAACAATGGCCAAATGACAATTATCAACATATGTAGGTATATCGACGGCAGTATAAAAAATGCAGTCGGGTTTTTAAAGCTTGCTTTTTATTTAGTATTTGTTGTTATAGCGGCAACAGAAATACATCTTCTGTGAAAATTTCAACTGTCTACCTATCACGGTTCATGAGATACAGCCTGGTGACAGACAGACGGACAGCGGAGTCTTAGTAATAGGGTCCCGTTTTTACCCTTTGGGTACGGAACCCTAAAAAGTACAGTACGATACCCCTTAGAAGGTTGTGGTTTGTACTTCTCTCTCACTCGCTCTTAATAAGACCGCATGCGAGCGAGTGCTCCTAAGTGCTCACAGACTGTACAAGTTTTGTAAAAAAGGAAGGAAAACAAACCAGGGTCATTCACGATTTTTACGTGTATTTAGACGCTTAATGGTTCCTAAACCCCCCCCCCCCCCTCCCTCCTCCGCTCAAGTGACTCTCAGATGAATTTATGTAACAGTTGGAAAAATTGAGCTGCGATATTAATTTTGGAGGGTTCCTTTTATGGTATGAAAAACCACAGGACGAGCGACCCGCCGTCGCTTCGTTTCGGTTTATTTGAGTTCTCTGTAACACACCCGTACATTAACTAGAACTAGTTATAATACAGCTGTGTGGTTGCCGGCTTAGAATAGTACCACTCCATGCCTTCCCGTGGATGTCGTAAGAGTCGACTAAGGGAATAAAGGCTTGTAGTACTGTTAGGCGATGGGCTTGCAACCTGTCACTAATACACTGATAAACATCTTGGCCTGATTGTGCAAAGTGTGGTTACAGAATTAACAACAGGCTTTTAGAGTTGTTGGCAATTCTGTAGCTCTGCCTATCCCAAACTGGGAATAGGGGCGTGAGTTTATGTATGTATGTATGTAGTTATAATACATGGAAACCATCCTCTTGAATCAATCTATTAATGAAGACGGCATTAAAATCCGTTGCGTAGTTTAAAAGATTTAAGCGTACATACAGAGGGACAGACGGCGGGAAGGGATTTGGATTCATACATACAGTCAAGGACTTCAATTTTTTATGCCACTATGGAACCCTGTCATAATGACAGCGTTAAACCACATGACAGAAATTACGCTTAAATTAATGATTAACGTTATGCGACAGGGTTCCATAGTGGCATAACAATTAAAGTCCTTGACTGTACTATAACTCGAAACTGTAATTAAAGACCAACGTGGGTTGCCACTAATTAAACAAATATTTGCCTTAGTATATTTCCACTTTTTAAAAGACCGCACTAAGAATATTTATTTGTAGGTAGTTTTAAACCTTCCATTTAAATAAACAAGTTAATTCAAGTTACTTACACAAATACAAGATGGCCTATTAAATATTTAACCATAGGTATTAATAACATTTGGTACAATAAATAAAAAATAGTTGTAAACAACGTTAGATGCAATTTAAATATTACATACGTTTAGCTATTCGACAAAATAACAGGCCAAAAGTGTGTAGCTCACTTTATAATGACAATCATAGGGCATTTTACCAGCCACGACACCATGGGGTCCATGGGTAACTGTCAAGTTTAAATCAAGCATAAGTGTAAGGCATCCGAATTTAGCTTGTCATTTTGTTTTAGCTGATAAAAAAAATCGCCATTGAACACACTGTGACACTACGACTTTGCCATAGTCGTCTGTCCCTTTCACAAATATATAATTTTATTGAGATATTGCATAAAGAAGTAGACTTTCAGTTATAGATAATGTAACGCCTCCATAATATCTAAGTTTTTAAATAGGTTTTGGATGAAGGAGTTTTTTATCTTGGATAGCAAGCAAAACCTTTGCAAGAGGTTTAGCGATGGTTTTTGACGGGGAGGGAAAAGAAAAGAGGATTGAAAAAAAACAAGAAAAGATGGGGAACAGAAAAACATGAAAAATGTTATTTAAAAGAATTAGTAAATAAAGTGTACAAGAATCTATTTTCGCGCTACGAAATCGGATAATGCTAGCCAGTAAGGCATGCGGTAGAGGCAGATATTCAGGGAAGTATCCATCTGTATCAGTTTTGTAGAACCAGTATAAATTATTCTCGTGCGGATACCGCTAATCTGGTTTATGTTTTTAATCATTTATTCTCACCTTTTATCGTAAAGTACAGTACATCCTTTCAACTTCTGGAACTGTTCATCTTGCAATTAAGAAATTCATGTAATAAAGAAAATCAAACTGATATATTTATCTGGGGGAAAGTCTCATTGACATGAACGTTCTAGTGTTCAGGATCTCATACATCGATTGATGAATCGAAGTTCAGATGAAGATCAAGGTCTCGCTGAACGCTGTCCCTGAGAAACTGATATAAGAAAATGATCATTCAAGTCTACGGACAATACAGTAATTTAAACTTCCTACGGACATACAAGAGAGGCGAAAGTAATGCCCAAAGCTTGAATTAATTGCTTGATGTAACTGTTTTCCAAGAATATACTACTTCAGCTATCTTTTCCACCTTTCATTCATTCATATATCAAGTCCTTCATAATATTTTCTCTTTGGCTATTTAAAGTATTGCCCTATCAGAGTGCTTGTCTTCTAAAATAAAAGTTAAGAAAAGAAACAAAATCACAAACTACGCACTCTATAGAGGGTTTCCTCTTGACCCCCTAGCTTGACAGAGACTACTGATCGACAGACATACAATAAATAGGGAATTCCTTTAGTATCATCTTAGCATCTTAGATCGCGCTAGAGGGATACCCAGTCTGGTGACGAGTCTCATAGGTCTGGCGATAGCCAGGGGGCACTACCAGCTCCAGAGCGGGTGTGGAGCTCTACCGTTAGCGCAAACCTTACATGTTTTCCAAACATGTACTCAGTTTTTAGTTAATTTTCACTCCCATAATCTCATTCTACAATCAGCACGATAGTTTCCTTTCCTCAGTGTTAATTAGATTAGATTTCCAAATTGTTTGAGTTATATTTTCCTTAGGTTGGTTCAGGAGAGATCGTAACATGTTTTTTCTAGCTTTTGTAGGATTGTTCTCAGTAGCCACTTCTCAAAAGTATTTGGGTTACATTTCGGGTTATGACGTAGGTTTCTAGTTCTTTTATCCCTAGACAGATCACTTGGCCATTACAATTCCGTATTTGCTACAAACTAGATCAATTCTAAAAGTTTTCTTAGGGAATAGCGCGGCAGAGTAGAGTATGACGTCGGTTTTTGGTGCTTAGGTTTAGTTAGGTAGTTTGGGAGGTTACAATTTGTCGCTGCGACCAGGATCGTACCGTGCCGCGCTGTAGTATGTTTTTGTTGCAATTGATCTGGTTTGTAAGTAAAGCGAGGGGTGTTTGAAGACACCAATTTGTTACCGTGAAAAAAGGAGAGAAGTGGATACTTTGTACATGGTAGGAAAATAGATTTAACAAAAGGTAGATAAAAGGTAAGAAAATAGACAAAAGGTATATTTAAATTTCTTAGGAGTTCTTAAAAAATACCTCTTGCAGTTTGTTGATAATTGAAAAATATTGTTAGTCTTAAGGCAGTTACACACAGCGTTCAGAAACGCAGAGAAAACGCAAATCAATACTGATTACTGCAAACCTTTATTACATTATTTAAAATTTAGATGTAGCAAAGGGACTTATTCGGGCTGGGGGTTGCTATAACATAATTATAATATCAGTAGTTATAATTTGCTCCCAATCTGATGACTTTTTCAGTAGCTTTACATTACTTTGCTTTGATAGTAAAACTTAATTTGTTTGCATAATTTTAAATTGTTAATGTTTGCAAGCTTGTCATGTTCATAAATACTTGATTTTTGTTCTAGCAGTAATCGGCGTTTATCGGCTTTGTGTGTGATAGCCTTAATACGAAGTACCTTGTCACTTTAATTTCACTTAAGGATTAGTGAGAAATCTTTTTCTTAGCGTTAAAATGACACAGTACTAATTTATTAATTGTTATTCTAGCATTTTTCTGGTAAATTGTTAGTTTAATCAGTGGATGTCAACATGCGGCCCGCGGACGTCTTACTTGCGGCCCGTGAATGTTTGAAAATAATTGTATACTTATAGGTATATTGGGCTTCTAGGGTTAATATCACAAGTGCAGTGACCTTTCGTTTATTTTGCCATCTTGTGGACCTTGCCTGCCAAAAGCTTGCCGACCGCTGAGTTTAATCGTTTGTCGCGTTGAGTCGTTTAAACGTTATGTAATGAACATACCCTTTAATATTTGCAAGGAAATAATAACATGAATAAAACTGAAACTTTAAATTTAATTACACTTTATGTATTAAATTATTACAGGGAAAATGCTTTAGCTGAGTTTGAATGTTTCAGGTTTTCTTGAGTGGACAGGCAGCTGTACTCGCTGCAGTCTCTTACACTTCTGGGGTCTCAAAATGCTTCGGAGTCTGAGCACTGAGATGGAGATAGTTAGTTCATTGTAGGGCTGTAGTTCGGAGCTGCCGGCAGTCTGGTTGTGGGCTTATCATGATAGGCCGTTCGTATCGCGGTTTATTACGATTATTTGCATTCCAAGGTCCAGGAGAAATCTATTAGTTGAACAGATCCAGATGATATCACAGCGTGTATCTTCGACGTTACGTGCAGCGATGATTCCTTTATTTTAGCGCAGTACACTCTTATCAAACTTCTTTTTCCATTTGCATTTGCTAATTGCGCGATGGACGATATTTATTTATATTTTACACTCTCGTATCTACGTATAGAAATAAATAAAATAGACGGACGTGGTTTTCACTTTGAAGTTTATGACAGGTAAGAGATGTAGTCACAGACTTTAGAGTAGTTTTCTTTTTCCTCTCCTTACCACAGAGTTGCAACAAGAAGGTTGTAGGTAGAACTTTGCAGTAAACATTCGTTAGATTGTAAATATTTTTGGTAGAGAAATTTTTAAAAATACATTACAGTTTAATTAAAAAATAACTGGAATATTTATTTAAAATAATAAAATAGCAATTTTGAATTGTACATATTCTGTTGTATTTTCTAATATAGAACTGTACGAGCCACAGGAGTAACAGAAAAAGGGATCGGACTTCTCTTTCTTGTTCTTCTTTGTTGATGAATATTATTTCTATCTTTGTAGTTTGTATTTATTTTATTTTGTTTTATGTAATGAATAGATAGGTAGATTCGTCACGCATTCCCTTTTAGCTTTTCCCAGAAAAAATAGGATGAAGGAGCTTTTTGTCCCTGGTATTAATGTTAGAGCAGCTTGGCGAGTCAACTGGAAGATTTTTGGGGTTGTCGGGCGTTGCAGTTGTGGAGCCAAACTCGACTGCTTCGTCATCGACAGCATTAACAATGCGATGGTGGAACGCACACGTAGATGCAGTCTGACGATTTTCTACTAAGCTGCGTTCGCTTCGAGGCTATCACTCCGCGTGCACTTTGGTTCGGTTTTGATACGCGTCCCACGGTTTGTGATAGTCAATGTGACAGTCAGTGTCGAGTGTCCAGACGACTGTTAGAAAGATTTCGTGTTCTGGAGATTTCGCGGTAATCTACCATACCAGTAGCGATCACGATTGTTAGTCTGAGGTATTTGTAGTTATGTGTATTTGTCAGGAATAAAATTGCCTTATTGTTCTTATCCTTATTATCAAGCATCGTTATCAACATTCAGATTTCGTGGCGGGGTACGGTTTACAGAAAAACAAATACAAACAAATACATTTAGTATTTGGAACCTTTATTTTTATAAACGGAAAGAAACGCTAAAGATGTATTAAAGGTTTTGAATTAATTACTTAGATTTATTCCATGGGTTTTGCTGTCAACCTTTGACTTCTGTTATAATATACATTTTCAATGCCTAAAAGACCTTTCCCACTGACTAATATTTATTGGATGTGACAATTAAGTTGACATTTGTTATCTATTTGGCAAATATAATTTTCCTAATGCAAAATGAGTATTAAGGTTCTATGATATTATTTAGAATAAAACCTCTTAAGTATAAGTACTATATAAATTTGGGTTCAGTTAGCTGCAGCATACTTAAGTTAAAAAGTAAAACGGAAAATAAACGTAGGTAATTATTCATTAAATAACCGAATGTATTTCTTTTTTTGCTACCATTCCGGGGTGCCGTGAAGGTTGAGTGTTGATACCGAAGTTTACTTATTAGAGAGTATCATTTGGTCATTTGGTTTGTTAGAATGGAGTATTTAGGAAAATCTGTTAAAAATAAATGTAGATAACAAAAGGTTTGTTAGCTAGTGTCGTAAAGCATTTAGTAATTATATATTCTTCTTTGAAGTTTTTTAAATTATTTTCGGTTAAGCCATCTGTAGTAGTTCTTGAAAATCGTACTAAATAGCCAACATACAACGTATTTCATTCAAAATGTTATAGATGACGCTGTTCTTTTAGTTGGCTAGCTAGTGAAGTTTACATAAACTGTTTACCGGTTGTCATAGTTAATTTAGAATATCATAGATGCCGTGACTGTTTGGATAGAGTAGAGTTAGTATCATCATAATACTCGTAGTCTAAGGAATGTAGTTAATAGAATGTAGATAATAGAAATAACGTAGATAAATATAAAATATTTTATTAATATTCCTTATTTAAGTACTACCTAGTTAGAATCTGAAACAGGAATACCGAACATTTAATTTTTGGAGTTGGAAGCGCCAAACAAACAGATACATATACACAGAGGCGCCACGCGACGGACTCGTGGACGCGGTGGTACTTATTAAGCTCTCTGGTATGTGATTCATTGTTTATTTTAGGGTCTGGGTTCGATACCAGTAAACGTTAGTTATATTTTATTTTCAAAATTTAAAAGTCTTTCACTTGGGGGGTTGTTAAACTATATTTGTTTAAATAGTTAATCTTAGAATTTAAGAGTTATTTCAACACTAGTGACCCGCCCTTGCTTCGCTTTGGTTTGTGCCGGTTTTCTGTGGTACCCGTACATGGTCCAAAACTTGTTGTGCGTAGGGCCTTCCTCTTGAATCACTCCTATCTATTGAAGGAACCGCATCGGTATCCGTTGCGTGGTTTTGGGGATCTGAGTGTACATGGGGACGGACGGACAGCGGGAGGCGACTTTGTTTTGTACTGTGTAGTGAAGATAATATTAGTGATATTTGGAAACTTTGCTGTTAAAGATTAATTATTTACGGATAGTACTTTTGAATGGAATTCTTTATATGTCAAATCTTTTGATCTCAACTAAGTATCTAAAAAATATATATTACTTAATTGATTTCTGGTTAATATGAGTAGGAATATGTATTATTTACAGGTATAAAGTTTGCTGATTTATTTTTACATAAATACCTTATATTATTTTAGGGTGTTTCCAATATTAAATGGGAGTTTCTAAATTTAAAATAAAAGCCTGAAATTTTAAATAGGTATTTACTTATATTAAAATTAAATCCACTTTACTATAATTTAAAATATTATGTTTTAAGGAAGTATCTAATATTTGTTCGTTTAAGTCTGACGGTTTGATTACCGATCTTTTATTTCGACTATTTTTAAGAGACGAATTGAGACTATTAAGTAATTAAATCTTGATCTTCTTCATAGTATTAAAACATTAAACATTTATTTTTTTTGCGAGTGTCGTTTCTAGTTATTTTTATTCTTTAACCTGCTGTCAAATCTGTCATGTGTGCTCGGGGTTGATTACCTACGATTCGAGGATTTGTTCTAGGGTAGTTCAGCGGAAAATTTGCTTTAACTTGAGGGTTTTATCTTAATCAAGCGAATACATTATTTCTATTAGTACATTTCAGGAATGTTTTGGGAGATTCAATTTGAATAGGATTATAGCTGCAGTTTGAATATATAAGGAAGTAGTTTAGTTGTCATAGCTTACCTGTGATTTGATGTTATAGTAGTGTTTGGTTGTTAGTTCGTCTATATTTTTTAGCTGTTCACAAAGTTAAATTGAGGGGGATTTTACACATAGTTTATTTTAATTTGTTTATTTGAATTTGGACAATCGTTAAAAAGTAAAGATACTTCATGCTTTGTCAGCATTTTATCAAAACCGGATTAGTAATTATTCTTTTTGTTTTTTTTTACTCTTTATGAGATCCTGTTTATTATGCAGAAAATAGTGGATATAGCTCGAAGAGTGGCAAGGGACGCAAGTTAAAAAAAAATCTTATTTCAATTTCAGTTATAATATATTTGATGTTTATTTTAGAAGCAGATTCTCAATTTTAAATGTTATAGCTCGGTGTCCGAAGATAATTAGGGGTATTAAACGTTTGGAAATCTGATCTAAAGGGAGTTGGTCAGGAATCAGGATTGCTGTTTAATGTATGTTTGTTATCTAGCAAACTAAATACTTAACTAATGAGGTTAATTTTTTTTATTCCTTTTTCGAATTTATTCATATTCATATTTATTCATTGTTTTGTAAAAAAATTGGTGGCATATAATCAATTTCTTTAAAATATTTTAATCCATTTAGTCATTGAAGGGGACATACGACTTTTCCTACTGTAAGAATTAAAATATATATGAAAATTTGAAGGTTTGAGGGGTGCAATAGTTGGAGCATGCCAATTGACTTTCGTCTGTCATTTATAACATTGTGCAATAACAAATAATTTAAATATATAATAATATTAGTTCTATTAAAGTTAAGTCTATGAGTATATGCTCAAAGAAGTTCCATTTTGTTTGGACTAGTGTATTGTTTGGGAGAATGTTTGATGATTCTGCATTTAGAGGGCCCTAATGAGATTGGAGGAGTGTTATTTTCTTTAGAGTTTGAGAGCAGATTTTGTAAGTGAGCGCTTGGTTTAGTTTTCGCTATAGGTTGGGGAAGAACTCAAACAATGCAATGGTTTCAATAAAAATGGAAACGTTTTATTGATATTTGATCCCAAGGCATTACACGGTACAAAAGGGCTTTTGTAGTGTTTGGAGTTAGGATAGGTCAGCTGACAATCTTTGCAGAGTTTAAACTGCCTTACAGAAGTGCCATACTATACAAGAAGCTAAGGCTATGATGAATATTCTTCGGCGACTCTACATGCTCCAAGAGAGTTTTATTTCTCTTCGATTGTTGGTCTTAATTTGAATAGTTTAGTTACTGCCCACTTGATGTCCTTATCTATTAAAGTTAATCCGTTTTGCGAAGGGACCTGAAGACCTTCCGGACCTGGCGGAGGAACCCGTACAGACAACCGGCGGGCTATCAGGTTACGACTAGCGTTGACAGGCCTCGCAACCCTGTTCCCTTTGTGAAATTGGTTATCCTTGGGATTAAAATTTGATGGGATATAACTTGTTCACTACTAAATTATTTTGCAAGTTGGGAGTCTTCACTCTAAGTTTAATCAAAGCTCTTTTGGTTGAAAGACACACTACATTTAAAAAAAAACATTTGGGTTAAAATATGAATAAAATGCTAGTTATTTTCTTGTGCTTAAAGGTTTATTTCGGCTCTCCGATTATGCATGTTCCTAAATCTTTCGATCAAATGGTTCAATCGATTTGTTAATACTACATCTCAAGACGCAACACTTAACAATGTGTTATCTGTGAATAAGTGTTAGTTTAGATCCGAACGTTGAAATTTGAAGTAAATCTGATTTCACAGAAAACGCATACTCTACCGGCCGACTGCAATGGTTAGTGTCAATTTCGTCAACTGCTCATGCTCCAAAGGATGGATGTTGATAATGGGGACTGACTTTTAGCTTGGGTATACTGATTATTGGGCTGTTAGCATTTTAGCTATCAAAGGCACCCGGTTTTTAGAGGGGGGAATTTACCAGTTCACTTATGACCTGGGCAATGTAGGTCAAATTCACAGACCGAGCAATGTGGTCGCCGAATTGTTGTGAAGGGGTAAGATTCTACTACTAGAGTTGATTTGGATTGACAACCCAAGTTCCTCTTGGGGAGACCAGGTGTTCCTTGCGAAGAGTGATGATAGTTCATGGTTGGATATCGACAGGTTGAGAGTTAAACCTTAAGATCAACTTCTATTCTATTGGTATCAATACACACCACACCATTATTGTAATGGATTTAACATTTGAGAGATAGTGTTGACACATTGGTAGTTCATAATATTTGTAAATTAAATTAGTTTAAAATTTACTCCGGTGAAACTGTCCTCTCACCTGTGCAAATTTTGGGGGTTGGCTGTGACACTACGACTTTGCCATAGTCGTCTGTCCCTTTCACAAATATATAATTTTATTGAGATATTGCATAAAGAAGTAGACTTTCAGTTATAGATAATGTAACGCCTCCATAATATCTAAGTTTTTAAATAGGTTTTGGATGAAGGAGTTTTTTATCTTGGATAGCAAGCAAAACCTTTGCAAGAGGTTTAGCGATGGTTTTTGACGGGGAGGGAAAAGAAAAGAGGATTGAAAAAAAACAAGAAAAGATGGGGAACAGAAAAACATGAAAAATGTTATTTAAAAGAATTAGTAAATAAAGTGTACAAGAATCTATTTTCGCGCTACGAAATCGGATAATGCTAGCCAGTAAGGCATGCGGTAGAGGCAGATATTCAGGGAAGTATCCATCTGTATCAGTTTTGTAGAACCAGTATAAATTATTCTCGTGCGGATACCGCTAATCTGGTTTATGTTTTTAATCATTTATTCTCACCTTTTATCGTAAAGTACAGTACATCCTTTCAACTTCTGGAACTGTTCATCTTGCAATTAAGAAATTCATGTAATAAAGAAAATCAAACTGATATATTTATCTGGGGGAAAGTCTCATTGACATGAACGTTCTAGTGTTCAGGATCTCATACATCGATTGATGAATCGAAGTTCAGATGAAGATCAAGGTCTCGCTGAACGCTGTCCCTGAGAAACTGATATAAGAAAATGATCATTCAAGTCTACGGACAATACAGTAATTTAAACTTCCTACGGACATACAAGAGAGGCGAAAGTAATGCCCAAAGCTTGAATTAATTGCTTGATGTAACTGTTTTCCAAGAATATACTACTTCAGCTATCTTTTCCACCTTTCATTCATTCATATATCAAGTCCTTCATAATATTTTCTCTTTGGCTATTTAAAGTATTGCCCTATCAGAGTGCTTGTCTTCTAAAATAAAAGTTAAGAAAAGAAACAAAATCACAAACTACGCACTCTATAGAGGGTTTCCTCTTGACCCCCTAGCTTGACAGAGACTACTGATCGACAGACATACAATAAATAGGGAATTCCTTTAGTATCATCTTAGCATCTTAGATCGCGCTAGAGGGATACCCAGTCTGGTGACGAGTCTCATAGGTCTGGCGATAGCCAGGGGGCACTACCAGCTCCAGAGCGGGTGTGGGGCTCTACCGTTAGCGCAAACCTTACATGTTTTCCAAACATGTACTCAGTTTTTAGTTAATTTTCACTCCCATAATCTCATTCTACAATCAGCACGATAGTTTCCTTTCCTCAGTGTTAATTAGATTAGATTTCCAAATTGTTTGAGTTATATTTTCCTTAGGTTGGTTCAGGAGAGATCGTAACATGTTTTTTCTAGCTTTTGTAGGATTGTTCTCAGTAGCCACTTCTCAAAAGTATTTGGGTTACATTTCGGGTTATGACGTAGGTTTCTAGTTCTTTTATCCCTAGACAGATCACTTGGCCATTACAATTCCGTATTTGCTACAAACTAGATCAATTCTAAAAGTTTTCTTAGGGAATAGCGCGGCAGAGTAGAGTATGACGTCGGTTTTTGGTGCTTAGGTTTAGTTAGGTAGTTTGGGAGGTTACAACACACACCCGCCCTTTAATTACTTAACACACTATATGAGAAAATATTTGTTTTGGGATATTTTAATGTTTTGAATATCGGGTAGAAAAAACATTTAATGCATATTCCCTATTGTACTTTTGATATTGAAAATGTTAGAATTCAGATATTCATTGATAATAGTTTTTTTGGTCTTAAATTACAGTTTCGAGTATAGGTATGAAAATATGGTCTGCTACTATGAAGCACTAAATTCTAAATTCGGTTGCTCCGTCCCTTTTACAAGTCCTTTGCAAATAGGATGGAAAAATGTAATTTCGGACTTCGATTTCCGCGGTATATCTGACGATAATGCGTGTACTGAGACTGGACATATGGAATCAAGAATGGCTACGGATTTTTTTTTATGTCAAGGCAAAAGAGCACACAAGCCACTTGATGATCTGGGTGGTGATTCTCTCAACAAGCAAAGGTGATCGTTCGCTCGAGTGAAGGTCCAAGCGGCGAGTTTAAGTAGTCCCGACAGAGCGAACAAAACACATTTTAGCGCGTGTATTCAATTTGGCAGCATGACTTCTGTCGTGTTACGTGGTCTTCCGATAATTCGGAAGACCAGGTACCAGACGTTGATGAAAGATCAGAGAAAAAGAGAGGTAGATTAGAGAGAAAAGGACAGCAATAGTAAGTCAGGGTCTGGGTATTTATTTAACACTTAGGCTTTCTTCACACAGATAAAATAATTATTACACATAAATTAAAAAATTAAATAAAATTAGTCCCTAATATCACCAGGGTAAAGTTAAAGATTTAGTGGTGAAGGTGAAGGTAGTTCCTCCGGGACTTCTTTTAGTACGCGTCCCGGAGTCGTCGGACCAGGAACACCGCTGGCGCTGTAATGCGGGGCGTTAGAGGCAGCGGCCCTGGTGGTACACGAAGGTAGGTGGGCCCGAGGTGGGACCCGTCAGAGAGAGTAGCGGTTCCCGAGGAAAACAGGAACCTCGTAGATGAAAGATTCTTGAAGCGTAGGGCCCGACTTGGCCACACTCAAAGTCGACATTTGGTATGAGGGAGATAGAGGCTTCTAGGGGTCCGACTTGACCCTATCTTCAGAGTTTCTTGTTACCACTTTAGAGGCTGAGGGAGAACTGATCGCTCTAGTCCGAGCCGCCGTTTATATACCCTGGTGATCTAGCTTTTTTAATTTACAAATTCTAAATTCATAAAATTTCAAAGTTATACATGCCAGATATTAATTCCATGGTTAACCATAGTTTTAACTCCATGGTTCAGTATAAACCTAAGATATCGTCTCTGCCCGTTGTCTAGACAACGAAAATAACAAGCACTGTCAGATGAAAAAATATAAACAAAAAGTGAATATTTTCGTCTACAAAAGTAATATCGTTAAAAAGAATAGCAATTATTCAAAGGAAAAAGGTACGCAAGAGCCATGGAAAACCAATACACCGTACAGCTTCACAAAATCAAGAATTATACGTCTCTAAAGTTAGTCGGTCCAACCGACATGTGAACCGCGCCCGCGAGATAGTCAAGAGGAACGGGACAAGAAACCCAGGAACGCAGGTACAATATTACACTTCTCGAACGTATAAGGCTCCCTAATTGACAATGCACGCGCTAAAATGTGTTTTGTTCGGTCGGACGGGACTACTTAAACTCGCCGCTTTTATTCGCTCGTCCGTTCGACCGGCCGCCGTTTTTTGAGAGAATAACACACCTGGATCTGAGTGGGATCTGGTGTGTTATTCTCTCAAAAAACGGCGGTCGGTCGGTCGGACGAGCGAATCGAAGCGGCGAGTTTAAGTAGTCCCGTCCGACCGAACAAAACACATTTTAGCGCGTGCATTGTCAATTAGGCAGCCTTATACTCGTACGTTCGAGAGGTCATGCTGCCAAATTGAACACACGTGCTAAAATGTGTTTTGTTCACTCTGACGGGACAACTTAAACTCGCCGCTTGAACAATCACTCGTTCGTCCGTCCGTTCATCGTTGTTGAGAGAATCACACCCCTGAGACATTAATCACAAGACTACAACCCTAAGACTGTATGTACATGTTGCATTATTACACTGCACGCAGCGCGCAGTGTTCGCATTCGTGTTCCGGTAAAATGACAAAAATAGAGGCATTCTTTCCTCACGGTCAGCAACGCATTTGCAGTTTCCAGATTGCTTTTTTTATTTGTTAGGAATTCCGTTGATTTAAACCATTTATAACATATTCTGTGTAAAAATCACTCAGCTCTTTAAAGTCAGGAGACAACGGACCGACGGACAACGAAGTTTACAGTCATTTGGGTACGAAACCTTAGGGCGGATCTCCAAAAAGTGAATCTCAAAATAGCTTCTGAGCATTAAGCATGATTGTTTCGCAAATGCGCCGCGGGGGGGCCTCCTTGCGCGCCATTTCGTCCCAAATTATACGACGCTCCGCAAAGTTGCCGGGCGATTATTTGCCCTTTAACAAAGAAAAGGAAACGTGTTTATTTAGTTCAAAATTAACAAAGGAATAAACAAAGGAAAAACTAAGTTTTTTCTTGCTCAGTGGTAAAATTAGTTTATCTCAACAAGTCCATAGCAAAAAGCAAGACCAGAATACGTCTATATTAAGTAGAAACCCTAATCGTCATTTGTAAGCATCGTTTGTCCTAATTTCCATTCATATATATCCCGTACCCCCGAACCCCCCGCTCCCGTGTGGTTTCCGGCTAAGAATAGTCCACTCCATGTCTTCCCGTGGAAGTCGTAAGAGGCGACTAAGGGAATAAAGGCTTGTAGTATTGTTAGGCGATGTGCTTGCAACCTGACACTAATGTACACTGGTAAACATCTTGCCTGTTTGTGCAAAATGTGGTTACAGAATCAACAACAAGTTTTTAGAGTTGTTGGTAATCCTGTAGCTCTGCCTACCCCACTGTGGGAATGAAGGCGTGAGTGTATGTGTATTCCCCGTAACGCACCCGTGGAAAATCCACCAATTTCATTGCCGCAGTCAACGTGTTAATAAGGATAATACTCCTTGAATTTGAAACTCTTTCAACTGCTGCAACGATTTTGAAATCTCTCATGATGACAGTAAGTTTCCTTGTTTTGTATGTATGTATGTATCTATATATGTGAACTGCATTCTACTCTCACTTTGTTTTGTCTTCTGGTGTTCAACAAAGCATAGGTATTTGGATTATACATATATTGGTAACAATGCAGTAATTACCAGCAAATAGTCTAACCACACCTAAAAAAAAAGTTGGCACGCCTAAAGACCTAATAAGAGTGAAATCATTAATATTAATAAACAATAACGAGATGGAAGACAGCCAGATTTAAGACTGACGTCAACTTTTACAAATGAGAGCATTTCATATTTTTAACCCTTGTATCTGTGGATCTGTATGTCTGTGGTGTTGTAGCTGGTAAACGGATGAATCGATTCGGACGCTGTTTTTTTAAACAAAAAGCTTGTTTAATTGAGATGGTTTTTAACTAGGTTTGATGGATATCGGTTTATGAGATATTGTGGTTGTTGTTGATCCCTAGTTTGGTTTAGTTTAGGAATCAATATCTTAAGAAAAGTTGCAGCTTGTTTGTTAAATGCGCTCGCATTGTCTAAAAAGGTTACCTATCTCAAGTTCGAAATCTTTTGCCCGCTGTTTCGTTTGTCCGAAATTTTCATTTGTCCGAACATCCTTTTTCTCTGAAACCGTTTACCGTCTAAAAAGCTGATTGTGGGGTGCCGTGTATTTGGCATAATTTTTATTGTCCCAAAAGTATTTGGTATAACATTATTTAGTATAATATCGTTACGTCGAATGTTGACATCGTAGAAAACATATAATTTCGTTTCGTATAATGGTCATAACGCATAATGTAGTAGCATATTGGAAGCGAGCGAAACGGGCAGGCAACATGGGTCGGGGCAGAAGCGACTCGGTTAGGTTAGGTTGTTAGGACTTTTTTTTATAAGCACACATTTTGCTGCCTTTCTTTCATGCTTGCTTGAAACGTAACAAGCCTATGTTTATTGTTATTTTTTATCTTATTTACGACGTTAATATGTTGAAAAAGTTTACGCTGAAAGATACATACATACATACATAATCTCACGCCTTCGTTCCCAGAGTGGAGTAGGCAGAGCTACAGAATTACAAACATCTCTAAAAACTTGTTGATAATTCTATAACCCCAATTTGCACAATTAGGCTAAGATGTTTACCAGCGTATTAGTGACAGGTTGCAAGTCCATCGCCTAACAGTACTACAAGCTTTTATTCCCTTAGTCGTCTCTTACGACATCCACGGGAAGACATGGAGTGGCACTATTCTAACTCGGCAACCACACGAGGAAAAGATCATTCTGGTAAATAAGGCTATGAGTTTCATTGTTCATTCCTTACGATCATTCGACTCATAAATGTTACTCATAAATATTATTCATCCAACTAAATTTATGCAAAATGATTTCTGCGAAACAATTATTAATGCCGTATCCTGCTTATTGACACGTAGGCTAAAAGTGATTACCTATGCCATAGTATAAATAGAAAAGTAGCTCGACTCCGGCCCTTTAGGAGATTCTGATACCTATTGCCGCTCGGGCGTCAGGGTTGTCCAAACTTGTTTTTCAATTTTAGTCACCTACTTGGCCATACTGTGATTTATAATCATGGTAATTTTCATAAACCTAAAGTAGTAAGTAGTAAGTAGTAAGTATAAATATTGTTAGGTACCTAAGTAGGAAATTTAAATTATTTTACTTACATACTTTTTATCTGTTGACGCTAAATAATAATTATGTTTATAGGTATGTGATGTGATATGTAAATTCCTTTTCAACCTTTTGATAATGCCGCTTTCGCGCAAGGCGGCTTCCTTTGGCTACTTAGGTACCTATTATTGGCCGCACGCGCCGCCGCCGCGCGGCTTCCTTAGAGCATATTGGCCGCTCGCTTTGGTTCTAGGCTTGTGCTTTGGGTACTAGGCAACGATAAGCATTTATGTAGTGAAAAATACATACTTAATATGACTACATAGGTACATATAAAACGCCCAAGACTCAGAAACAAAAAATACCTACTCGCACTCATCACACGAATATTTGCCTTGACCGGGAATCGAACCCAGGACCGCTAGCTTCGTAAGCAAGGTCACTACTAACTTAGTCACTACCAACTACCTAAGCCATCCACGTCGTCACATGTTACCTGTCACGTCACACTCAATAACTTGAATTACCTACTTAATACGTATTTATTTCACCTAGGTATACTATAGGCAGGCCGGTACGAAATACCTTTTATTAAATCTGGATATAGTTGTACCTACCTAAGCTAGGTTTAGACATCCGCATACAGAACAATATTTACGCGTTTTCGGCACCGACATCGTCGCTCGATAGGTAAGTACGCGCACTACAACCTAACGTGACCGAACGCAATGACGCCGCGGCCCCGACTAAGTTCCCTTGAAATTTCTTGAGATTTCGTTTCGTATTGGTTCGCCCCGCCACAGGCCCCGCCCACAGCCGCAAGCCGCGCGATGTACCTTTGTTTGAAGACGATCTACTGTTCTCTATACTGTGCCTATGCCTAACACACTTTAATATTCCGAAAATAAAAACTACGAAACAAAGAGTCGATCGTGGTGTGTAGTGGTGGAAATAGATAGCCAGACAAAATACTGAATAAGTACTATATTTTTTCCATTGGGGGTTAAAAACTTTTACAGCATAAAATATACTTAACTGTTACATTACGTAAAATGGCTGTGACTTACGCACAGAAAGACAGACAAACAGACGGACATGACCAAATTAAAGCTTCGTCATTAAAGTGGGAGCCAATGTAAAGTTTAGACTTTCTCAAGTAATAGAGCTTACCAAAGAACATTGTTTCATTCTAGTTTATAATTACGATCAGAATATAATAACAAAAATATGTGTATGTTTGTTACTCCCTCACGCTGAAACGCCCAAAGAGACTTTGATAAAATTTGGAATAAAGAAAGGCTTAAATTTATCCTGAAGAATAACACTGGTACCGTGAGATGGTCAACACGGACAAAGTCGCGGGCAAAAGTTAGCAATTTATATTTAGGTTCACTCAATGCTCTTAAAATTATAAAATTTTATATCCACCTAAGTGAAATAGTAACATCATTTTACTGTCTATTTTAGTACCTACCCAAATAAATCGATTCTCCATACACAAACCAACTGAGACCTTGCAGCTAACACCTAAAGTTCCCTTTCCTTTGAACACGGAGGTCAGATACTTACCATGCGCAGAGCACGTCCTCATACCCTTAAATTCGTAGTTGTAATAATACCTTCTCTCTCTACCTTTAGATGTTTTATTGAAGGGGGAAAGGGATAGCATTGGCGAAGGCGTGTAGGCCTCGCCATCGATCGGGCGGCTGCCCTTGGCAACAGCTGATCGCTCTTCACTGAAGGGAGGCTATTTTTAACTATTGGGGTGGTATCATAGGCGTAAATCATTATAATTGGGGTCGATAAAGTCTGTATTATTTTTATCTGGTGCATCGAATAATAATAATGTTTTGTTCAGTAACTTGAAACTAGGTTACAATAGTGACAGATGCCTCTTTTTACGTAAAACATATAGTTTTCAGGTCTCATACTCTGAAAGTTGGCCATTGTTTATTTTTTAGGTTAAAAGTGATGTGTAGCAAACCTAGGGACGTGCGTACGGGAGGTGCATTAAAAATAATTAATTTTTCAAGATTTTATTTTACCACTTTGTCGTCGTGACTAATATGTATATTCACGCCAAATAACAGCTTTCTAGAACTAAGAGTGAGCTAAGCTACGGACGGACGGACGACGGAAGATCGGTAATAGCGAAACTATGAAGGATCCTAGTTTGACTACGGATCTCTAAAAAAGAACTATCTCAATGGACCTGTGCAGTAGCAGAAACCTATACGTACAGCCTGTCTGTAGCGTAGACAGAATACTCTGTAGTAATTTTATTAAAAATAAATGTTTAAAAAAACAAATTGGTTTTTGTTTTTTTAAACATTTATTTTATTTTATACTTTTTAGTGATCCTATTTATGCTGTTAAGTAGCTCCACTTCTAAATATTAATGAGAAACTATAGAACATTTCAAGCTCGCCGCAGACAACGCCGCGGGAATGTCATAGTCATATTTAAACCTAAATGTGCTTCTTCATAGTCGCTCAACTACCTTAATCGAAATATCTTATCGCCACCCTTGAAATAGGTACCGTTAAGGAGTTCCGGTGGCCATCTGTGGTCTTCATCATCAGTTCCACTTCACCATATAGTACTTTTCAAAAGCAAATGCACAAGTTACAGTGAAAAATACCAAAATCGCTATAGATGTGCCTATAATATTTGAGAAGTTCTCTTGATTTCTCCATGATTCCATCATCAGATCCTGACGTGGTGACAATGGGACCAACTAGAAAGTATACCCATTCGAACAACGAAAAAATTTTTCAAATCGGTCCAGTGGTCTTCGAGTAATCGGGGAACATACATAAAAAAAAAACCCGACGAATTGAGAACCTCCTAATTTTTCTGAAGTCGGTTAAAAACTAAGCCTGTACTGAGCTATGCTAAAATCTTATACAGCCACTCTTTGTTACTTAAAACTATACTGAGTCTTACTTTATAAGTTTTATTATCAAGCTTCCTCTTAGTAGCTATGATAAAACAATGTTTAAAAAAAAACCGCCCAACGAGTCCAATGGAACTCGGTTTTTGGTTGAAAATATTGTGAGTCGCTGACTTCAGTTGAACTAATTTTCTATAAGTATCATTTTAATAGAAGTTATTTTTTGCGTTTTTCAAGGCGGTTTAATGTTTTTTTTAAACATTTGAGTAAAACTCTGTATAGTTTTAAGTATCAAAGAGTGGCTTTTACATTTATTTTACACTTTTAAGTGATCATAACAAGGTTCCCACCCACCTCTTAGTTGATATATGAAACTTTAAGATACTTTATGCTCGCCGCAAGCAACGCCGCGGAAAATCATAGTCATTTTTAAACAATTAAATGTTCTTTGTGGTAGTCGCTCAACTATCTTAATCGAGATATTTTATCGCCACCCTTGAAATCGGTACCGTTGAGGAGTTCCGGTGGACATCTGTTATCTTCATCATCAGTTCCGCTTCAGCAAATGATACTTTCTGAATGCAAATGCTAAATAATACTAATATCGCTGAATGTTTGCCTACAATACTTGAGGAGTTCCCTCAATTCCTGGTTTCCTTATCATGGTGCCACCCTTGGGATATCTCCTTTCCAACAATAAATCAAAATCGGTTTATATACGACGAAGTTATCCAGGACCACACATAAAAAATACATTTATACGGTCGAGTTGAGAAACCTCCTCCTTTTTTGAAATCGGTTAAAAAGTAAAGTGTTTACTCAACTCGGGTGAAAGCCACCATTTATTTCAGACTCGAAAAATATAAAATATAAAAATATTTACTCCTGAAATATTATAGGCATACACATATAGTAGGAGATCCGAATAGGAGACGATTTGCACCGGGCTGTTTATTCCGTAAAAAGTATTTTATACCAAATTTAATATTCTAAGTAATATATGGCAAATAGGTAGGCTGAAAAATTTCAGTCCAGTACATAATTAATTAAAAAAATTAAAATTAACTTTGTTTTAAAAAATTGCAATAACTTGTTTAATAGACAAATTACATACCAATCGAAAGTATGAAGCCTATAGAATATGCAAGCTGTTGACTATTTTTTTCCCGTCAAACTTTTGGGTAGGCAGGTATAAACAGGTAAGTCGGTACTAATAATTTGCACCAAACCTAACGTTTGCATATTCTATAAACTACATACTTTCGATTAGTATGTAATTTGTCTATTAAACAAGCATTTGATTTTTTTTTAAAGTTCATTTTTAATATTTTTTTTAATGATATAAGTACTGGACTGAAATTTTTCAGCCTACCTATTCGCCACATATTATTTAGCGTATTAAATTGGATATAAAACACTTTTCATGATAAAACAGCCCGGTGCCAATTGTCTCCTATTTGTATCTTAGACCAATACCGATTGTGGTATTTTCAGTAACAAGTCTAGAATTTAACTATGTACTTTCAGTAAGTATCATTTGGGGAAGTGGAACTGACGATGAAGACCACAGATGTCCACCGGAACTCCTCAACGGTGCGGTACCTATTTCAAAGGTGGCGATAAGATATCTGACGTATATGCACTATGGCTTTCCCGCGGCGTTGCTTGCGGCGAGCATTTACTATCAGCCCAATCAATGGAACCCTGACCAACGACAGAACGGTGTTACAGTTACATTATAATAGTACTTTACGTGACGGTTACGTAATGCCAATTTCGCAGAATCTCGTACAATACTTTATCTACACACATATTATAAGTACTCTAAGATGGATTCAGAAGCCGAAAGGCAAACGACAAGCATTACTTATCCTGTGGTGGTTTGTGACAGCGATGACAGCTGTAACGTAATTTTGAAATTACGTTATCGAATATTGTAAGGTAATGAGATTCAAATTTGGAACATCTTCCAAAATTAACAGCTGTCGTCGGTGTCACCTACTACCACAGGTAATGCTGGTCATTCATTGCCTACGGGTTTTGAACGCATAATAGAGGACTTATGATATGTGTGTAGATAAAACAATTTGTTTGGCACTTATATGATATACAGGTACTGAACCCGGGACCGCTAGCTTCGTAGGCAGGGTCACTACTCGTACCAACTAGGCTAAATACGCTGTCTATAGTTATATTATATTACTTATATTACATATTAATATGTATGCAACAGCTTTCTTGAACCGAAAACAAACGTCAAACCAATTCAGTACAATTTTATGTTTGTCTATGAAGTAAAAAATATGTATTAGTGCAGCTAATACTAAATTATGCCAAGAGCCTTTTTTTTTACAAAAAAAAAATCACTAACTTCTTGATTCTACAACGTTGACCAAACTTTTCCCTAATTCAAAAGAACGCATGATCCATTTGATCGTTAAACTAAATTCAACCCTACCGCCTAAAAACATGATCGAATTTTCTATATACATTTTAAAGCCATACGGCCTTTCTGGGCGCGGGTTGGTTCCCTCTCACATCGATCGAACGACCTTGGCAGTGAGCGAGGACGCGTATTTATAGGTGGGGGGAGGGAGCTACAGGGGGGTGGGAGGGAGAGAAGCCTAAGGGAGTAAGGGCCCTTACCGGTAATAGAGTTGCCATTTTTAAATGAAGTCGATTTCGAACGTCAGAATATGATTGAAAAGGACGCGCTCGAATTTTTATAGGAAATTTACTTTGCAGTCTTTCGTTGCGGTGCTCAACATCCATGATTCAGAAAAAGAAATTGGATAAGATAATGTTGTATTATTGGTCTAAGATCCGAATAGGAGAAGATACGCACCGGGCTGTTTATTCGATGAAAAGTATTTTATATCAAATTGAACACGCTAAATAATATGTGGCGAATAGGTAGGCTGAAAAAAATCAGTCCAGTACTTATATCATTAAAAAAATAATTAAAAATTAACTTTTTTTTAAATTGCAAATGTTTGTGTAATAGACAAATTACATACTAATCGAAAGTATGAAGTCTATAGAATATGCAAACGTTAGGTTTGGTGCAAATTACTAGTACCGACTTACCTGTTTATACCTGCCTACCCAATAGTTTGACGGGAAAAAAATTATCAAAGTAACGTTTGCATATTCTATAGGCTTCATACTTTCGATTGGTATGTAATTTGTCCATTAAACAAGCTATTGTATTTTTTTAAAACAAAGTTAATTTTTAATTTTTTAATTAATTATATACTGGACTGAAATTTTTCAGCCTACCTATTCGCCACATATTGTTTAGCGTATTAAATTTGATATAAAATACTTTTCATCGAATAAACAGCCCGGTCCCAATCTTCTCCTATTCGGATCTCCTACTATATGCTCAGTGTAGAGTTTCGTCGCTGTTACTACAAACACGAAAATCTATGTAGTCAGACAAGGTATTTTTATTCATAAACGCGCAATAGCTGAAGTGTAGTGTAAATATGGTCTGGCCTAATCTATCATTGTGAGAATTAAATGTGACAGAAAGGGACAAAGAATGTCTTTAACTAAAACAGACCTTATTGTGGGTTTATGAGTAAGGGGTAAATATTTTTCTACAGGTTGGGCCAGTGCACATTGATAAGTTCTCTTTCCTGAAAAAAAACCTACACTAAAAGAAAGTGTCATTGTCAAAAGTGTTTTTTTTTTCAATTTAAATGGTGCCTTACACGGGAGAGCATCGAGCATTTTGCATCTGAGCTGGTTTTTTAACGTGACCATGCAAGTTCTGTGCATATTGGACACGATTCTGCAGTGGCCTCTAAACTTCCTAATTTTATTTAACTGGTGTCGCTAAACCACTTTGCTATTCTACGAGCAGCTGTCATAATCAAATGACAGCGTTAATTTGAACCCGATGCTTCTTTTTTTAGGCGGTCCATTCAATATTATATTGACATTCTGGAATAGCACTTGCTAAATCTGCCGTCTAAATTATGTCTAAAAATAAGACAATTTAGTTTTAGGTTATTTTTGCGATGTGCACGTAGAATCGGGTCCAATGCTTGGCCTCCCAGGAACCCTGACTTAACTTCAGTAGATTTCTTTTTATGGGTTTACTTGAAGAGTAAAGTGTACTCGAATAATCCGTCAACCACGTCATAGTTAAAGGAGAACATTCGTCAAGAAATCCAAACAATATCCCCGCAAATTTTAACAAAGATTTATCAAAATTTACAAACAAGGCTGGAAGAGGGCTATCTCGATGATTTAATTTTTAAAACGTTAAATTTATTTAATTAACTCAAATTCAAAATATATTATTTATTTGAAAACACAAAACATTATTGATAGTTTTAATTTTTTAAATTGCATTTTGCAATGGCCGACTCTGTTTTTAAAGTTTCTATGTAGATGCTTTTAAGGTAAATATTAAAATTTTAATCTCATGTAAATAATCAAAAACCAAGGGGATCTAGGAAGTTATATCCCTTAAAGCTTTGTAGGTAAAGTCACTACGAATTAGGGTACAGCGTCATCAAGTCATAGTATAAATAGAAAAGTAGTTAGTTTCCTGCCCTTTAGGAGTTTCTGTTAGCTATTACCGCTCGGGCGCTAGGGATGCGTCCATGCGCGTCGCTCGATACTTAATACGCACGCAACAAAACGCGGCGACGGCGCGGCCCCGATCAAACCGGCTTGGTGCGTCCTGTCGAGTTTGGTTGTGGTACTTCTATAGTCGAGATACGCACACATGCAAGCTACGCGATATTGTTTACGGTCATTTGCTATTCATTTCACAACAATATCATTTTGCAAGATGGATTCTACAAGATGGTCCTGAAATATATCCTGAAATATTAACAGTTTCGGAAAAAAGCATATTACTAAATCATCGACGACTAAGGGAATAAAGGCTTGTAGTACTGTTAGGCGATGGGCTTGCAACCTGTCACTAATAAGCTGGTAAACATCTTAGCCTAATTGTGCAAATTGTGGTTATAGAATTATCAACAAGTTTTTAGAGATGTTTATAATTCTGTAGCTCTGCCTACCCCACTCTGGGAACGAAGGCGTGAGATTATGTATGTATGTATGTACTAAATCATCATCACCACTCTCCTGCCCTTATCCCAAACTTATTTGGGGTCGGGGCAACATGTATTTTTTTTCCATAGTTCACTATTAGTCGTCATCTCGGTAGTCCCTCCCCTTGTAGCCATATCATCTTTCACTCAGTCCACCCATCGTTTCTTTGGTCTTCCCCTACTCGTATAGCCATCCACATGCAAATGATGTTTGTGAGATGAATCAGTTTGAGAAATGTGGTTTAGCAAGTGATTGGATACCGCGCGATATACCAAGACAAACTACTGTTTATACTGTGACAAAGTGTTATTATATGTCTATTATCGTATCGCATCGGTTTTATAATTAAAATACACGCCAATTTACAGTTTATAGTTTAAACGTCTAATCAAAGATGTAATAAAAAAATATATCTTAAACTGCGCAAACTACAACTCTTAGTATAAATATTAGAAAAACCTCTTTAAGTGATGAACGTCTTATTAATACTTTTGTGTAAGTTTTTATAAAATTATTTGAGTAGATACTAGCTTCAGCCCGCGTCTTTTTCCGCGGTGACAATCCAACGGTATAAGTACTATTTTTTGGGTTAAAAGATAGACTGTGTTTTTTCTAATTTCACTAAGTCTATCTCCACTTCAAATTTCATCCGAATTCGTCCAGCCGTTTCAAAGTGAAGCAGTAACATGCATTTACGTCAATAATATTATGCGATTAAATATCGAGGAATCTCAACAGCGTTGCTTCGGTGGTTTGAACTCCATTGGTGGAAATTATACCTACCAATGATTTCTGGGTGCGCTTCATCAACTGTTTAGCTATCACGGTTCATGAGATACAGCCTGGTGACAGACAGACGGACGGACACTGGAGGTTTAGTAATAGGGTCCCGTTTTTACCCTTTGGGCACGGAACCGTAAAAAGACTTTGTTTCGTGTCAATAAGGTGTAATTTGTATAGCAGCTATGTTTGGCGTATGAACGTTTTGTATTCGACGAAAAGCGATCAAACTGGTCCCACCCTTAGGTTACTCCATTGCTTACACATCTGACAAGAGGGAGGTCGCAGCAGATCACAGAGACGGTGCTGCCCGAAGAAGTGGGTCTGCTAAGCATGTTGCTCCCCGCAAGAGTGCCGTGCTGAGTAGTTCCTCCGCCAAGGAAGTCGCTGATTATCGTGTCAAAGGGAAGACAAGTTCACCTACCAAGGCGGTCGCGGTTTACCGCAGAAATTGGGCAGGACAAAAAACTCAGTCTGCCCGCTTAAGTTCTTCTACCAAGAAGGTTGGAAATAACCGTAGAGACGGAGCTGCCCAAAGAGTTACTGTAAAAAATGTCGGATTTAAGCAAAAGGTTTGCTCTTATACGTATACTTTATCTTCCGCCTTTATTATTGTGTTGAATATCGATATATTTTTATTGAACTCCGGATTTCTGTACCCTTACCTCGCACTCTATAACAATTCTGCGAGGGACAGAGCATACGGCATATCGTCGATGAAACTGCAATACCGCGTAACCAACAATTGCTAATGCCGCGTAACTGACTTGTGGCAAATTTTACAGGAGACCATTAAAATTGAATATCTTTGTGTTTATTGAGGTTAGACTTACCCAAACGCTAAATAACTTTGTTAACCCCATAATTTAGCTGTTTATTATATTAAGCATCCAAATTTACCAGTATGTATTTATATAAAGCACTTACGCGGTATTACACAATTGAATAATACGTCATCTCTATACTTGTATGCACATTCGCGGAATTTGAAAACGACATGCTCTCTCGCGGTATCGATATGACGTGACTTTGGAGCTTTCTGATTGGTTATCGACACCGCTGTCAATGCCGTCTGGAGCCTATCACAGTGCTCTACCTACAGCCGCGAAAACTCAAATTTGACACATTTGGTAGTTACGCGGCATTAGCCATTGTTGGTTATGCGGTATTGCAGTTTCATCGACGATATGACTCGCTAGCGAGTACGGTAATTGTGACTCATGCTAAGGGTACTGGTACTTTTGTAGTACAGTCATAATGCTAAATATACGTATATTATTAACCCAAAGTACGGGGTATTTTATGTTAGTTTAGGGTAAAAGGGGCCTGTAAATGCAATTACAATTACAATTACAATTTTGCAATTACAATTATAGGGACTTGGATAATGGATAATGAACACTTGGAGTTTTTCACGCAGGAAATACAAGTACAAACACTACAGACTTACAGAGAGAGTTTTATTCGGCGTGTCAGCACTCTGACTTGGGCCCAAATGGATCTGAGTGGAGCGAAAAGGGCCCTGGACTTTATAATTCTGACAGCGATGTTTTAATCATGTTTAATATCGAAACGATTTGTTTCATATTTTAGTTCCTGGATGTTATATTATGTTTAAGTATTAACAATTTTATTCACTTCAGGTGCCCCTGGGTTCTAAACAAAAAAGAGATTACAGAGTCCCGGTAACAAATGTCTCTATAAAACGCCCAATCTCATTTACGACTGAAAAAACGCAAAGGCGTGGGTTCGCAAGAACTCTGAACTCAAAAACTACCAAGAAGATGCTCAGAAGGATTATGTTTTCAACAGCCGGCCGAGATGGACTCCCGAAACAAATCGCGAATAATGCCTCCAAGAAACCAGTGAGGTTTAGAATGCCCACTCGTATAGGACGTTTTGGAAACTTAGAAATAGTCACGCCTACAACCACACCCATGCCAACGTTTGACCCCTTAAAGCCTATAGCTCGGAGTTGGAAACCCACTACCGGTGATATTACAGTACAGTCTGTAAATATTATGACGCAAATAGTGTACGCGACGCAGGTAAATACGCTTTGAGAAGTTAAAGCTGAATCACAAGGGGCTGTATGATACAGCAATTTAAGTTGTGTTTTCCATGGTTTTCTGTGTGGGGATAAGATAACCGGTAAAATTAGTAATCTATACACATAGATGCAGTGCCGTAAATAGCCTTTTCTGCGCCCCGTGCGAGCTTCTATAACAGCGCCCTTGTTTTTTTTGTGTTGGAATCGAGTACTTTGGGCGCAGCGGGAACTTATCAGGAACGAACCGAAAAAATAATAGTCCTGCCTGGCCTGGCCATTCTTGCGCTCCCCAGAGTCTACGCCCTGCGCCTGGGCACCGGTGACACCGCCCTATTTACGGCACTGCATAGAGGCATAACATCTCAGTCCTCAGGGTAGGCAACGTATTTGCAGTCTTAGGATGGCAATCTTAAGAATGTAGTCTTGAGAATGCTAATGTCTTTGGCTAATAGATCCTACTTACCATGAGGTGGTCTGTGTGCTGGTTAATTTGCCTTCGCAATGCCAGAAAATAATAAAAATACTTACGACTGTATGTTTTTTTTGATAATGTCGTCCATATAATATATGATACTTTTCATGTTAGTATAGGTTGCCTAATCGATCTCGTATCGATTCAACTCCACAAATGCTATTTCGTTTGTTCTACGACTTCAAAAATAACTTAAGGGCGCTGCATACGTAACGTGAGCGGGACGTGGACGGGATGGCGACGGGACGTAGTTGCATACATTTTTGATTTTCCCGTCCCGTACGTGCAATCGTTACGTATGCTCATTCCTTTACATTTTCTATGAAATGATATTGTCATCTCGTCCCGTCCCCGTCCCGTCCGTGTACAATCACGTTACGTATGCAGCGCCATTTAATTTTCAGTGAGTTATACGTGCTTGTCGCATCCACCGCGTTCCCGCGATCTTTACAAGGTCGTCACTCCATCTTGTTGGAGGCCTACCTACAGCTCGTCTCCCGGTCCGCGGACGCCACTCAAGAACCTTCTGACCCCATCGGCCATCAGTCCTGCGAGCAATGTGCCCCGCCCACTGCCACTTAAGTTTGGCTATTCTTCGGGCTATGTCGGTAACCTTAGTTCTACTGCGGATATCATCATTTCTAATTCTATCAGGCAGAGAAACCCCGAGCATAGCCCTCTCCATAGCCCTCTGAGTGACTTTGAGCTTCCTTATAAGGCCCATTGTTAGCGCCCACAGAGAGCAAATTGCCAATATTTATTCATCGGTCTGAGTGGAGAGCCTTGGGGGAGGCCTATGTCCAGCAGTGGACGTCTTTCGGCTGACATGATAAGTTATACGTGATTTTTGACTAATAGTTAGTGATGGTAGGACCTTGTGCAAGGTCCCTCCGGATCGCTACCACCATCTTATGGTTTAACCTACCACCAAGCAGCATTCGCATTGTCGTATTCCGGTGTGGTGTGGCTCATAATTATCAGACTGTCAGAGGGCCCTGCAAAGATGCACTACGCTAACTAACGTTTCGATTCGATTCGTTTTTAAACCAATCGCGTCACTGGTAGACCACGTGACTTTTCGTATTACGTCATCTCCCATGACGCGATTGGTTTAAAAACGAATCGAATAGAAACGTTAGTTAGCGTAGTGCATCTTTGCAGGGCCCTCTGGTGCCCTGTGGTGTATCTGTAGGAGTCAGGCACTGACGAGATCATTGTCTACGGCTTCCTTCATGTTGTTGACAGGGACATAACATGGAACGAGTGGAAAGAATTGCAGAGAGGTACAAAGGTGATACTCGTTACCGCATAGCCTTCATTGTTCTAAAACTGGACCAAATATGCACTGAAATGACGAGAAAACTGACATTTATGAAAGAAAGGTATGTATAGCTTGATACAAAAAGCGACGTAAAAAAAACATGAATATTTTTCAGAGGTTGTTTTTAGGGTTCCGTACCAAAATTGTAAAAAAGGAACCCTTATGGTGAGACTTAGTAGTCTGTCCGTCTGTCTGTATGTCACAGCAGGGTTTCTCAGCAACTAAAAATGCTATCAACTTGAAATTTGGCATAGTTGTACAACAAAAAAAATGAAATTATTTTATAAATAATTTAAAAGGGGTCTACAAGGGGGGGTTGAAAATGAAAGTGATTTGATTATAGCAAATGGGGAGTCATATGAAAGGGCTCAATCTGTACATTTCAAAACCATTTTTGATAAAAAAAAACCTGACGTACTTTTTGATTTATAGCCAAAAATCTTCAAAAAATTACCGTTCCCCCTTATCTTAATGTCCATCGGGGCCAGCGGGGGAAACGCGGCAGTACTGAACTAATAATAGGGAATAGGCATGGATTTTTTAACTACCATACAGACATACATACATAATCTCACGCCTTCGTTCCCAGAGTGGGGTAGGCAGAGCTACAGAATTACAAACATCTCCAAAACTTTAACTAGCATTTCTCTACAAAATATGAAAATAACGTAAAAGAGATCACCAAAAAGGTGGTAAGGTAATTACCTATAACATAGATTAATGAACCTTTGTAACTAACTTATTATGGAATTTAATTCTGAATTAAACGATTATTATTATTATTATTATTAAAACTGAAATTAAAATTAAAATCGGTCAAGTAATACGGATGATACAAGCATTTTAAAATGCTAATTAGACAGAGATATCCGAAGTGCACCGGCGACGTCATCGTGCAGTACGGCCATATAAACTCCACGTAAAATTGTGTTTTGTTAGAAAGAGATAGGAACAAATGTTTGTTAGCTCATATCTTGGTTATTTTTATAGCTATTCAAAAAAAAACATTCTTACCTCTGTTACATGAGTCAGCTTTTATTGAAGCTGTAAAAAAACATGCATATTCCCTATTGTTCCTGTTCGGTCGCGTCTGCCGTGTCGCAGTATACTTACCTTTGAAAATATCATGTATTTATTATGATTTTATTTTGTGCATGTAATAATAATTATTTATTACATTGTTACGTTGGGATATTGCTTTTGAGTACATAATATATGGTGGCTTGAACTTCGTTACTACTTACTACGAATTTGTTTGTTCGCTCTGGCGGGATAAATTAAAAGAATCATTTACCTAATATATAACTTGTAAATGTATACGATATGATCCAATGCATGACCATACGACATCGTTTTTGGCATACTTTATTGCTTGTAGATTACAGGAAAACCTATAAGAATTATACAAAAAAAAAAGTATGTACGGAACTCTCCACGCGAGTTCAACTCGCACTTGGCCGGTTTTTTTTGACAGGGCCTCTATTGTAGGCGGTAAAATCCAAATCGTACTTGTCCTGTTATGATATTGGTTTTAATTCGGCCGCCATTAGTGTCAAGTAATTAAGAGCTATCAAAACGTTGACAATACGATAACAGGTCAAAAGCGATATGGTTTCACCGTGTTGAATAGAGATCCTGATTGTTTAAAAAAAGTACTTTTTTTTATATTTTTTCAAGGGTTGGCTGGAACTAGGGTTGCCAACTATTTCTTGGGAAAACAAAGTATTTTCCACCCCAAGGTATAAAAAATATAGTGCGATGAAAAAAAAAAATTTCTTTGAAGAATAACTTTCTAAAAAGTGTGTAAAGTTATTCATCACTACATCACTACATTATTATAAAACAAAGTCGCTTGCCGCTGTCTGTCTGTACTTATGTATGCTTAGATCTTCAAAAGTACGCAACGGATTTTGATGCGGGTTTTTTTAATAGATAGAGTGATTCAAGAGGAAGGTTTATATGTATAATACATGCATAATATAGTAAAGAAACACTTATAATTTTAGAGGTTTCTAATGTGATGTCGTAAATAAACACATTTTTTTGCGCTTACATTGCAAACGCTGGCTAAACCTTAAGAGATATATCAAAATAATGTACTGAAGAATTGTAGTCCTTCAAAAAACCTAAAGAAAAGTCCGCGATGGCATATGTCTATCTCCTAAGGATGAATCACAGATACCATTTTTATCTTTAAAATTTTATTAAAAAATATTAGGTTATTTGCGAAGCTATTTTCTCCAATTCAGTATTTATTTTTATCCATATAAATACGTTAGTTACCTTGGGAATTTAATGTAGATTAAAATTGTGCTTTACACTGTGTTATTTAAATAAATACTTTAGAAGATATGGCAGATTCAAAATTACGCACAACCTAAATCTGTATTATCGAAACGCTTGGCCGCCGGCCCTATAGCCACATATAGCCACGCTTCGCCCTTTAGTACCTACAGCCTGCAGCGTCACATAGTATCAAACACCGGAGCTCTCGTGTTAGTTACGTAGGTGCTTATATTTATATAAAGCTTTTCAAATTGTTAAATTAGGGAAATGGGTAGGTAGTGTCTACATTTCTACACTTCGAGGTATTATAAAGAGGAAGGATTATATTTATTGTTTGTTTGTTTGAATTGAATAGGCTCCGAAACTACTGGACCGATTTGGAAAATTCTTTCACCATTAGAATTCTACACTATCCCTGGTGAACATAGGATATATTATATTTTCAAAAAAGTTAGGGATCCGTATGAAAGCTTCGATAATGTAACCCAAGGTGTGAAAAATATACCAAAAAAAATCCTTATATCGCGTACGCTGCGGAAACTATTGACAATAGAGCAATATGATGTAGTACAGTTTTATAGAAGACATCAATTTCTAAAAAAAAGTTCACTATACCATATGTCTAACTATTACAGTTATGTCACAATAACTACTTTTTCATGTTAAAATATGCAATAGTAACGCCGGTTCTAACTAGGCCCCATTATTCGTACCTTGGTATTAATCCGTATCCAAATTAATCATTTCGTTTTCAAGGCTATAGCAGTACCTGTAAATTACTTTTTGAATTATTCAAATCGGACATACCATTCAAAAGTTATCATGAGTGTAATAATTATCAATATTGAAATATAAGAAACGGGCTGAAACAGCCCTCTAAGTGTCTTTAATTGGTTTTATCTACAACAGAGAATAGATAGACACGTAAAATTTGGCTAATGGTTCCTGTATATTGTGTAAATGAGTCAGCAGAGCATCAAAGAGTGTATGACATACCTACATAGGTACATTAAATCACAGTTTCACAGATGGGGAGGTAGAGACCACTTCTTTCCTTTCACTTTCAAGAGTGTATGTGATGATGAGAAATCTATTACTTAAGTATCTAATAATTTAACCGAAACGATGCATCTCTTCTCTAATCTCTTCTCTAAATAGTATAAATTAAAGTCGCTTCGCGTTGTCTTCCTGTTCCTCCGCTAACTCCTTCTTAACCACGCAACGGATTATGATACGGTTTTCACTGTCATTTAGGGAATTTATTCTTGATGGTTTATATGTACATTTCAGTCTAATTAAGTTTTAATATAGTTGAGAAACTCAATGTTTTCCTGCCACGCCGTCAAAAATCGTTTTTAGGGCCCTTACATAGCTTACGCTGGCTAAACCTAAAGAGATGTGTCAAAATAATGTACTGAAGAATCGTAGTTCTCTAAAAAAACTAGAGAAACGTCGTCGATGGCATATGTCTATACCCTAAGATTGACTCACAGTAACCATTTTTATGTTTATGATTTTATTTTATAATATTAGGTTATTACCGGAGCTATTCTGTCCGATTCATTATTTAACCTTATCCAGATAAATACGTTGATTACCTTGGGCATTGACTGTAGATTAATATTGTCCCGTACAATATATTATTTAAATAAATACTTTAGAATATATGGCAGATTCAAAATTACGCGCAACATAGATTAAAACTCAAAAGAAATATGAGTTTCGTTGTCTGCACGTATGAAAACGGCTCTTTGCAGAGTCGTTGCTTAAAATAGAAAATGGACAGAAGCCCCAAGATAATAGGAGCATTAATCTTCAAAATGAGAACCTTTGCATTTTAGTCAAATAATTAGTCGACAATGTTTATTCCGAAATTAATAATATTAATTCTAAGACTGTACTAAGGAGAGAGCTATTTTATCACCAACTAATAGTCAATTAGGTATAGAAAATCAATGCAACGACACAAACATACTACTCTGTAGACACTGTGCTCGACCTGGAAGAGGCTATCCATTTCCCAACGGAATTTCTCAATTCCCTACAACCTTCTGGATCGTCCCGCATAAATTGGTTTTGAAAGAAGGGTGTCCTTTTATTTCACAACGGAACCTTAATCCACCCAAATAACATCTTTAAAAATGTTGATAATAGAGTGCTCGATACTGACCGGATCTGCGGCTGGAAAAGTCGTTTTAATTTCCCGGATTCCATACTTTCCAGTTTAAACGACTGCAATGACAATTTACAAGTCACAAGGTCAAACGTTCAAAGTTGCGGGCTTAGACCTGTGGGCCTAATATGGCTGCGTTTATCGCGTGACAAAGTGTGGATAAGGCATCCGTCACCTTCTGACACGTAAATAAGTACGAGAGTGACGACGGATGCTTTATCCACATTTGACGCACGATATTGACGCAGCCATGCTACTAGGCCTGAGCGTTGAGTGTTTTTCCCATAGAGGTATGTAGCCCTTTCGCGCGTCACTTCCAGGCAAAATTTGTTTGTATTGTGCAATGAGAAGTCCGCTGTAAACATTGTACATAGAGAAATTCTGTGAAAGCTGGCAGTCATGATTTGAATTGAATTTAAAATCTAACGGCATCAAAAACTGAATTTCGCAAAATTGGACGTCTTTCTAAAATCGTCATGAAATAAAACCTCTATGCATAATGCACCTATCTATAATTTGAAAAGTATATTATTCCAGACGAACTTGGATTATTTTAACTTATTTTAACCGAAGCGAAGCGAGGGCGGGTCGCTAGTTAAATATAATGCACAATATTTACCACTTTCTAACATTCTGCCCGCTATTGGGGGAACTATCTGAGCTGAAAAAAGCCTATTTCTTCACTCCTTCTACATTGGTGCTGAAAACTAGGTTGAAACCAGGTATAAGGACTGACCGAAATATAGTATTTTTGCGTACTATATATTTCTGCAACAGTATATAGTACACAGAGTCAAAATATAGTACAATACAATGTATTATAGTACTGTTGGGTTGCAAACAGTAGCTGGAACTGGTACAGTTAAGTACTTGTATTTATTTCCTGTGTGTTGTATTTCTTTTTTATTCTTGTACAATAAAGAGTATACATACAATAGTAGTTTACGTGACGGTTGCGTAATGCTAATTACGCAGAGTCTCGTACAAAACTTTGTCTACACACATATTATACGTACTCTAAGATGGGTTCAGAAGCCGAAAGGCAAATTACCAGTATTACCTTACCTGTGGTAGTAGGTGACAGCGATGACAGCTATAACGTAATTTTGAAATTACGTTATCGAATATTATAAGGTAATGAGATCCAAATTTGGAACATCTTCCAAAATTAACAGCTGTCATCGTTGTCACCTACTACCACAGGTAATGCTGGTGGTTGCCTACGGGTTTTGAACGCATCCTCTGCCGTCCCGTCCGCCGGTTTGCGCAGGCCATAAAGGCAGAGCATGAACAATACGATTGCTATCGGGGTAAAATAAAGTAGAATTGATGCCTAGTTTAGGTAATTAATTTTCTAGTTTTGTTTCAGGCTCGTTTTAAACAAATTTCCACACGATAGATTAAAGAGGTTGTTTCCATTTCGGAAAATTATTAGCTTCTACACGGATATGCTTCGCCAGGTATTTATTTTATAATTATATCTACCTACCTACAGCATAGCGCATAAACGAGTAGGTTCCTGCGCTAGTGGAGCTGTGCGGGAGGGTATACATGTGACGTAACGTGATGATTAGTAATATATTACAAGTGTGTAAGTACCTTAATATATTATATGTAACGTAGTATATAATATAATATATATATAGTATATTATATAATATATAATATACTACGTTACATATAATATTATTGCAGAAAGCATTAGCAATAAATATGATAATTATTAATTATGTTTTAAGTTTTTTCTGTGGAAACTTACCAGAAGAAAAACTCAGATTTCTAAACTTTAAATTTCACTTGAAAATTAAAAAAAAACTGCTCATTATTTATAGATTGCGTTATTAAGATCTTAAAGAAAATTTGATCAGCTTTCTTTCACAGCAAACGCAACTGAATTTCTTTAATAACTGTATTCGTGGCATTGAAAATGGTGACCCAGGGTACCGCATTTCCAAAATTTTGAAAAGTTGAGATGTCTCGTTTTCCGTGCGACTTTCACTAAACATGATTTATCATATTTTTAATACTCCTGAGCTGAGCTATCCAGCCCTGTAAGGTAGTCCACTATATACCGGACACCCTGTATATAATATAAGGTAAGGTAGGGTAAGTTGAAAAACGGTGTAAGATGAAAAACCGTTCGTAACTCCCTATTCCGTGCACATTTTTGGTTCCTGGCAACTTAATTGAGAACGCCATTTTGTTGCTGGCCCCTCAGTCAGTACCGTTCGCTCAGTGAATATGGTCGTGTGTTATTGACAATTTCCGACAAGGCGAATTTTTTACGTTCAAATCACGTTTTTTAATCTTACCCCATGCTTTGTAAGTCCTTTTGCAATGAAGCTAGAGAGATTTTGGATTGATACGTTTGCTTGCTATTTTTATTTGAGTTACCTGCCAATGCGAATTTTAATTATCTTTCTTAGTTTTCGAGTTTTTATACATTTCAATCTTGCACCGACTAATTTTGGAGGGGTAAGACGGCAATATTTATGTTTTCATCTTACCCCACTTTCAAAACTCAAAGTAACTGTAAGTACCTGGTTCTCAAAGTGTGGATTTATAACTATTTTTATTAAATATACTTAGGTAAGTAGTTATACAACCTCTACAGTACATTATTTTAATTAAACGGAACTTTATCGTGAACTTACATTTAATTATTTATTTCTGTGTTTGTAAGCGTTGCGTCTATAAAATTGAATTGCTCTAGATGTGAAGGTACTCGGGGGAGGGAGCACACTTTAAAAATAGATAATCCCTAACTATTTATATTACCCCATTTAGAAACAAAGAGTTAAATATAATTAACACTTTTATTCCTCAATGTCCCACAGAATTGTGTTTTATTATTATTGAATGCGGGTGGATATGATAAACGCGGTTATCGACCTAATAATGATAGGATCTGTCTTTTTCTATCACGCGGTGTCAAAAAGCAATGTTTGATACTGTAGCGTTCTTAACCGCAGCTTTCATACCCCTAAAATAGTTCAAGCTAAAAGTCGTAATCTCAAAACGGGGTAAGATTGAAAGATAATTTAAAAAGAAAAACGAATTTCAGCGGTAAATAACGTTTTTTTTTTAAATATGATGTAAAGTTTTAAACTGCTTCGTTATATTATATAGTATAAATAAACGTACATAAATATTTACCATGCATGTATGCATTATACTTAAATGCCTATTAATTCAAAGGCACCCTATAATTATATTATATTCGATATGTGGCGTTATCTATGAAAAGTGACCTTATTGTCGATGGCGCTTCCGCCATTATTAAAGATGCTCCGATATAAATACAACGTCGCGTGACGCAGCGCGGCGTAAGCGCCATCGACAATAGGGTCCCTTTACATAGATAACACATATGTATAGTGTTGTCGCGTTAACCCGGCCCTCGTTTTATAGAAATTGAGTTCATCGATTCATTTTCATCGAACGCTAGTGCGGGAGCCCACAATCTATAGTCCGGGAGCCCACAACAAGAAACCCTACAAAAAAAACAGGCACGTAAGGTCTGTTCATTCTTATTTGTCTTATACAGGGCGTCCCAAGACTATGGGACATGAAGGGAAAGTACCTTAAATATCGTAGATAGGATATTTTACTGAAAGAAGACTTGTATGTTATTTTTAAAAGTGAGTAATACTGTATTCAAAGATATTCTAAAAATTATTTGCTTCGTCTGGGAATCGAACCGACTTAATTGTGAAAAAAAATCACCCGTGTTTTTATGATGCCAATCGAAAGAATGAACAAAAAATAATAATTCTTCTTAAGTAACATAGTATCTTAAAAGAAAGGAACAACGTGAAATTAATCATTTTAATCAAATTAAAAACATACATGAAACTGCCGAAGTCAGTTGAGTATTTTTTGTAAATTAAATATTTTTTTGTAAATTAATTAATTAAATGCTCGAAATGTGATCCCTCTTATCTTATGCAAATTGCCAATCTTTTAACACCGTTAGATTACTTCTTTTGGGGATACGTGAAAGATTTGCTATACAAAAAGCAATACGACAACGTGGGCGAATTACAAACAGAATTGAGCCATATCATATCGAGTATTCACCATAATATGATAAGAAAATCAACAGGCAGCGGACTTATTAAAAGATTGGCGATTTGCATAAGACAAGAGGGATCACATTTTGAGTATTTAATTAATTAATTTGCAAAAAATATTTAATTTAAGTATAAAAAATACTCAACTGACTTCGGTAGGTAGTTATGAAACTCATGAGTGTTTTTAATTTTATTAAAATGATTAATGTCACGTTGTTCCTTTCTTTTAGGATACTATGTTACTTAAGAAGAATTATTATTTTTTGTTCATTCTTTCGATTGGCATCATAAAAACACGGGTGATTTTTTTTCACATTTAACTCGGTTCGATTCCCAGACGAAGCAAATATTTTTTAGAATATCTTTGAATACAGTATTACTCGCTTTTAAAAATAACATAAAGTCTTCTTTCAGTAAAATATCCTATCTGCGATATTTAAGGTACTTTCCCTTCATGTCCCATAGTCTTGGGACGCTCTGTATAGTAAACAACTTTATAACCTCAAAATGAATCTTTTTGACTAAAACAGCTATTTTAAACAAAATAAAGCAATCACAGACAATACATTAGCAAAGTCATGTCCATTATGTTTATTCAGTTTACTTTGTTTACGATAGAAGAGCTGTTTTAGCCAAAAAACGTTCATTTTGAGGTCAGAAAGTTGTTTACTATATAAGACAAGTAAGGATGAACAGACCTTACGTACCTAGTTCTTTATAATAACTACAACATATTCAAAAATCTTGGAATTTTAGATTTAGGGGGTTAGAAACGTGATCGCCCGGAGCTGTATATAATTTTTTGACAGTATACTATTAGGGGACGCAAATAACCGGTTATAACTGGTTTTAACCGATTATTTTCATACAGAAACGGCTAATAACCGGTTAAATAGAATTCTCTACACCCGATTTTAGCGGCGCTTCACAATCCTCTTAACCTTTAGAACGCCATACGTCGAATACAAAATGTGCCACCCACACGCCAAACATGTTTGCTATGCTATGCAAATTACACCTTATTGCTACCAAACAAAGTCTCTTTTAATCTTGAACTCTTGTCGGCTGTAGCCGACGTGGCGTCAGTGGCACGACATTTAGTTGACGGCCAGAGCCGACTGTGGCGTTGAAAAGGTTAAGACACTTTTTTTTTTCAGAATGTCGATGTAACTTACGCCGTAGAATACCTGTTCAAACTGTACAAGGATAAAGCATTAGAGAGGCAGTCGACAGAAGAAGCGAAGAAAACAAGACAGAGGCAGAAAAAAGCTAAGGCTGGCTAGAGGCACTTAAGGCGGATGGCGATACGATCTCAGTTTCTCATCTCATAAAAATAAATAAGTCTCTTCTCATGTTTTTCTGTTTACAATGGAGTTCATAATTGTGTACAATTTAGTACCTTGTCTCTTTAATAGCTGTGACAATTCATATGGCAGTTGAAACATGACATTAAATAGACAAGGTGAGGGGATTTGAACCCAGGACCGCTAGCTTCGTAGGCAGGGTCACTACCAACGAGGCCAACCCGTCGTTTATTAACCAACTTCAAAAAAAGGAGGAGGTTCTCAATTCGTCTGTTTTTTTTTAACGTTTTTTACCTCAGAACTTTCGACTGGGTGAACCGATTTTGATGATTCTTTTTTTATTTGAAAGCTGGTGCTTCCCGATTGGTCCCATTCTTAACAAAATGAAGATCTGATGGTGGAATCCATGAGGAATCGACGGAACTCTTCGAAATTTATAGGCACACCTATAGCGATTTTGGTATTTTTCATTGTAACTCGTGTATTTGGTCTTGGAAAGCACTATTTGGTGAAGTGGAACTGATGATGAAGACCACAGATGGCCACCGGAACTCCTAAACGGTATATATTTCGAGGGTGGCGACAACATATTTCGATTAAGATAGTTGAGCGACTATGACGAAGCATATTTAGGTTTAAATATATGACTATGACTTTCCCACGGCGTTGCTTGCGGCGAGATTGAAATGTTCTATTGTTTCTTATTAATTGAGAAGTGGGAGAATAACAGCATAATTATGATCACTAAAAAGTATAAAATAAAAAAGTTTCAAGAAACAAAAACCAGCCGGCGCCCGGCGTCCAACAATATTTTAACCAAAAGCAGACTTCAGTTGGACTGCCCTGTTAACCTACCATTTTAAAGAAGTTATTTTTTGCTTTTTGAAGGCGGGTGTTTGTCTTTTTAAACTTTTTTTATATTTTCTAGTATATTGTTTATTTGGAGCTAGGACTGCTAGCCTCGTAGCGTCACTACCAACTACACTAAGTATCACACCGCAAAACTAAGTATCACACTTTTACTTTTAATACTAGCTAGTATTAAAAGTGTGATACTTATAGTCTTTTAATTATGAATTTGTGTTGGCTGTAGCCGTCGTGGCGTCAGTGGCACGACTGTCAGTTGACGGCCAGGTGCGTTATGCTCTCAAAAAACGGCGGCCGGACGGACGGACGAGCGAAAAAAAGCGGCAAGTTTTAGTAGTCCCGTCCGACCGAACAAAACACATTTTAGCGCGTGCATTATCAATTAGGGAGCCTTATACGTTCGAGATGTCATGCTGCCAAATTGAATACACGCGCTAAAATGTTTTGTTCGCTCTGTCGGGACTACTTAAACTCGCCGCTTGGACCTTCACTCGAGCGAACGAGAACCTTTGCTTGCTGAGAGACCCAGAGCCGTGGTGTTCAAGAGGTGGATCCAAATCAAAATCAAAATATTTATTCAGTAAATTGGCCACATACGGGCTCTTTTACATGCCTCGCAACATTTGTGGTGCCATCTAGTACTAACGAGTATGGCAGGAGAGTATGGACGCGAGCACTACCTCGTATTTTGAACAGACTTCCATATGACTCCATAGATAAAAAAACGGACAAGCAAGTTACTAGCTCATATAAGCGAATGTTAATGAATGGCCTCCCCAATACCTCAATTACCTCAATTAATAAGTGTTTATAAGGACCTAGGTAAGTTTATATAAGCATGAATTAGAGAATAAGAAAGCAATGTACCTAACTATTAAATAATTAATTATGACTTGACTCGCCTAAAAATCTTCCTAATTAAGATTTAGAGTCTAAGTAAGAATGTAACAATCGCACATTATTGAAATAAACAGTTTAAATTTTAATTTTTTTTTTTTTTTTCCATACAAATTTAGCTCCGGGCGATAACGTTTCTCACCACCTAAATCAAGTTCGATTTCTACGATTTTTGAATATGTTGCAGTGGTTATGTATAAGTAGGTTCGTACGATTTTTTTTAAATTGTAAAAGAAATATTTTTTTGGAAAGGAAAACTTACGGACCTGGTTTTTACACGACTGCTAAAAAAAGGAGTGTAATGTTTTCACGGTTCATGTAATTATGTACTAGGTATGTATGTATGTATGATTGTTTATTCCACCATAACTTCTAAACGCCTGTGCCGATTTCGATGATGATTTCGATGTGTGTGGTATCGTTAGAATCATTTCATCTTCCCGGGTGACATAGGATACCTAAACTGTTAAAATTTAAATAAGAACAATGGCAAAATGACAATTATTTATGTCAAAAAGAAAAAAAGTCTTCCAGTTATTACAATACAGGTATCATTTGAAAGGTCTTAATGTGACCATTTCAAATATATACATGTATAGTAGCATTAATAAACAGGTTTACCTGTAAAACGTGATAAATAATAACCAAGACACTAAAAATGCTTAAAATAAAACTAAATACATAAAAAATTAAAAAACACTACCACCGTTAAAAATATTGAACTAAAAAGTAAAAAATAAGTAAGTAAAGAATAGGACGGAAAAAGTTTTTATATTTTTTAATGGAGTCGGGGGAATGTTTTCTACTGAGACGATGTCCTTAAAAGTCCCCCGATTGCATTAAAAAAATATACTAACACAAACTTTTTCCGGCCTATTCGAAAAATAAAACTTTTTTTTTACTTTTCAGTTCAACATTTTTAACGGCAATCGTGTTTTTAATTTTTTTGATTATTTAGTTTTTCATACTTATTCAAAAAATCGTAAAAATAGAACTAGGTTGAAAAGGGTTTTATTTCTAATTTTTTATTACTATAGCGGCAATATATCTACCTACTTTTTCAAAATCGTGTGTTTCCCTGTTTCGGTTTAAGAGATAGGTATAGGCGGATCGGTCCATCCGTTTGGGAGCCACGATGCCACAGACAAACACACATACACTCGTAAACCTATAACCCCTCTTCTTATGTTGGGGGTTAGAAAGATAATCGTTATTTGTCACCAGGGATTGGAAATTCGATACGATATTTACTTAATCTTTGGCCGCGGCGTGTTGTTCAGTTGTATGCAGGCGGACTCAATTTTAATTTATTAAAACCAATGAAATGATATAATATAGAAAAGAGGCAGATATGTTACCTATACAATATACCGCGTGTAAAAATGTCCCGGCTTACGCACACATAATCAGTAAATATTGCAATTACACACTAATTCATAAATGACAAGTAAAAGCAGGATGGTATGCTAATTTCCGGGAGCAAAACAGAGACGAGTGTACGTTGCTCAGCAGACTAGTTCACGGTTCCGTTGACGGCGCAAGACTAAGTAAAGGTGTACCAATTGGCTTGGTTTTAGGGTGCCACTTTCGAAGTGCGTATAACATATACATCTTTTTACTATATTATATCATTGATTAACACAATTCCCGGGATTTTTGAATAAATAAATTACGCCAGGACAAATACATAATAAGTAACATTACTTTTAACTATTTGAAGTTAGTTTATATAAACTAACTTCAAATACATATGTATAGATTAGCCAAATGTCATTTAATTTACCGACCTCATCTAACCTAACCTAACGAAGTTTGAGGAGCAAATTAACGGAACGTTTTATCCTACATGAAAAATAATGCATATAATTATTTTGTAGAATCCCGGAATCCGCAAACTTAATTTTTTTAAATAACATTTTTAAGAAGATACGCCATATTCGCTTAAATTTTTCCGCCCTCCGTCCACTAGGATCCATTAACCTTTTCAACGCCACAGTCGGCTCTGGCCGTCAACTAAAAGTCGTGCCACTGACGCCACGTCGGCTACAGCCGACAAGAGTTCAAGATTAAAAGAGACTTTGTTTGGTAGCAATAAGGTGTAATTTTCATAGCATAGCAAACATGTTTGGCGTGTGGGTGGCACATTTTGTATTCGACGTATGGCGTTCAAAAGGTTTAAGGGGTCAAGTGGACTTTTTGTACATCGAAATCCATTAATGGAGTAGAGTGAACTATAATGTACACTTAAATCCATTTGGAGTGATTTACACTTTTTAAGGCGCTGGGATCCATCAATGTATTTAAATATACTATGAAGTCTACGAAGATCCATTAATGGATTCTATTGAACTTTGTATATACCGGGATCCATCAATGGATACTGAATGTCCACGAGTATCCATCAATTGATGGAATCAAGTGTATTAAAATAAAATCCATTGATGGATCGAAGTGTAATTATGAGTGCAACTGAATCCATTGATGGATTCCAGAGTATTAAAAAGTGTAAACGAATCCGAATGGATTTAAGTATACAATAAAGTCCTCTCTACTCCATTAATGGATTTGAATGTACAAAAAGTCCACTGGACCCCTTTCATTGATCCTAGTGGACGGAGGGTTTTTCCGGGACATTGCTAACCTTAGGTACCTAAATATCGTACTCAATTTCCGAACCCTGTAAGTAATAAATAAGTTCTCATATAACTTGGATTTTTGTATTGCCCCTAAAAATATCCGACTTTTTTATTGCTTGTGTGACAACACAAGCAATAAAAAAGTCGGATATTTTTAGGGGCAATACAAAAATCCAAGTTATATGAGAACTTATTTATTACTTTCAACGAGAATCACATAACTGTAAATATACATTTTCCACACTCCGGAGAAACTAGAGGAAACGGAAAAATAATATCCCTTGAGTTGGCCAATTTACGTTTTATGAGAATTTTCATTTTGCCCATTGCAATTTCTGCCGAAATTTGCATATCTCACAATCACCACGGGGTCCCCTAGTAACTATTGATATATTTTCCACTAGTGACCCGCCCTCGCTTCGCTTCGGTTTACATGAGTTTTCTGAAAAACCCGTACATAATCCAGAATTTATTATACATAAAAACCTTCCCCTTGAATCACTCTATCTATTAAAAAAACCGCATCAAAATCCGTTGCGTAGTTTTAAAGATCTAAGCATACATAGGGACAGACAGACAGCGGGAAGCGACTTTGTTTTATACTATGTAGTGATTGTCATAACACACTACTTTTATTGGCATAAACACTCGACCCTCAAGGATACTCCAGTCTTTACTCTTACACACTCTATGAGCTCCTCCCTAAATTATTATTTAAAACATCTCCAGCTTCTATTTACACCAATTACAAAGATTCATCAACGACCAATCTATTTAACAACGCTTTCATGTATTATGCGTAAAATCAAGAAAATATCGAAATTATCCGCTACTAGAAAACCTATGATAGTCCATTGTGACGTTATCTATGAAAAGGGACCTTATTGTCGATGGCGCTTCCGCCATTATTAAAGATGCTCCGATATAAATACAACGTCGCGTGACGCAGTGCGGCGTAAGCGCCATCGACAATAAGGTCTCTTTACATAGATAATGCAACCAACCTCGTAAGGCCCACCATACTACAAACAGGGAGTTTTTTGTGAGTGGGACTTTGAATCTACTATCAAGGCAATAAAGTTCAATTATGTTTGTTCGATAATGCCATAAACCTTGTCCCATTGCAACACAGTTCAAATTAAATTGTCCTGGTTATTTACATGCTATTCACACTGGGCCTTACGAGGTTAAAAAGTTTTATACACCCCAGTCTTCGTCTCCTGCCCTTCTACCTCTTCTTCGATCCTCAGCAGCACGTCCAAGACTTCCTTCTTGACCCTGTTCTGGTGGTTCTTTGGAAGCCTCTTGGCGCTCTGACAGACGCTCGCAAAGAACAGCTCCAGGGAGTCCTGATCGCCGTACCCCGTGTCCCAGGACTCTGACTCCTGATCTGACTGGACTTCCTTGTCCGTCATGTCGATCTTTATTACTTTGGACCGCTTCTGGGTTCTGGAAAATGAATTGTTTATTAGATTGGGAAGTCATTACACCCTGGCGTGAAAATAGGGTTGTGTAAAGCTGGGCATTCACGGACGCGCCGTTTGTCTTGACGACAGATGGAGTGTATACAACTGGATGGGCGTAATATTTTGACCTCATTATCGGGCACGCCACGCCACACCTCAACGATGCGACAGCACGGAGCAGACTGATTAGAGAAAATGTACGCCAGAGAACGCATTCACGACGACGCCATTTGGCTTGGCGTGTCGTGTTCCAACGTTGAATTTAGACATGCACTATAGTTCCATTCGGATTGTGCGTTGGCACGTTGCATTGACTTTTTGTCCATTTGGAAATCCAACAGACCGCGCTAAGTACTTTTAAAAGCTAAAGTTTTGACATTCACGGATCGATTTTGGCGCGGCGCGGCGCTGCTCTATTCGGCTTGTTGGAGCGCTCGTGGATGCCCAGCTTAAGTTTGACTTGTGTTTTTGTTTATGTGTGTATCTGTGGTCCGATTCGGACGTGGTTTTTTTAAATATAAGGCTAAGAGTTTAAGAGGATTGTGACACGACGCGTAAATCGCGTAGTTATCAAAAAATTATACAAATTTAGCTCCGGGCGATAACGTTTCTCCCCCCTAAATCAAGTCTAATTTCCACGATAGCCCCCTTACTAATAAACGTTGAGTAACGGTGGTATAGCTATACAATGTTTTGTCCTTATCTGTCAAATTCAAATGACACAATGACAGATAAGGACGAAACATTGTATAGGTATACCACCGTTACTCAACGTTTATTAGTAAGGGGGTTGATGTTGTAGTTATATATAACTGTGTGTCCATTTGCCTTCTACGTCCTATCAAAAACCTACTTTTCGCAAAAATCTTTATTTATTGAGAACTCGCTGTTGCCCGCGAATCCGCCCACGGAGTCGTTTATCGCCGGTAAAAGGTACCCTATATCTTCCCTCGGGCTTCATGCTATCTCCATACCAAATTTCATCGAAATCTGTCCAGCGGTTTAGCAGTGAAAGAGCAACAGACAGACAGAGTTACCTCCTTATTTATAATATTAGTATGGAATTAGTACACGAAACAATGGAAGAATAACTCTGTGAAATCTGATAAAATTGTATGTATGTCTAGAATGTACCGCCTCATGGTCATGTAGGGTAGAACGAAAGCCATTCGGTTCTGGAATCTCCATTTCTTGCATGGCGTTCCTGCTTTAGTGGTGACACCTTCCTTGCACTTCTTGAGGGACTGGCGGAGCGAATCGCGAAGTATTTTCCACTCTCGTTTTAGGATCTCACCTAAAAAAAATGGGAGAACTTTGGGGTTAAAGGATAAAAAAAAAAGGATAAAAGATGTTTATTCAGTAAGTAGGCCGCACGGGCACTTTTACACGTCAAAAATCTACCAGCGCTTGGCAAGAGACCACTGCTGAGAAGAAACGCCGCAAGAAACTCAACAGTCAGTCGTTTTTTTTAAAAATTACTTATACAATTATAGAACTTAACCTAGCATTATATAAAACAATGAATTTAACATTAAAATATATATATCATGCGTAGTTGAGCAGGAAAATGTGTCAAAACTCAGTATGTTCAGATGAACTCTTAAATAGTAATAATAATAATTATATATATATATATATATATATATATATATATATATATATATATATACACATACACTTACCCATGACGGTGCAAAACAACCACATAGTTTTGATACATTCTCCTACAGAAACCGTACAATAATAGTACAATAATTATACCTACAATGTTTAGATATTTTCCTGACTAAGCTATTACTAAGTTATTTAGGTGTTTAATTAAGGCCAAGCATTTTTATCTGTTAGATAGTCCTCGACCCTATAATAAGCTTTCGACATCAACGACTTTTTCAAGTAATTTTTAAGTGCTGGAAATTATAACTTTAAAACTTCGTCAGGTAATTTATTATAGAAATGAATGCATTGACCAACAAATGATTTATATACCTTACGGACACGAAATTTTTTAATAGCAATTTTATTTTTATTTCTTGTATTCAAATTATGTATATCACAATTCTTAACAAAAGAGTCTTGATTTTTAATGACGTAAATAATATTCTCATAAATAAATTGTGACGCTACTGTCAAAATACTAATTTCTTTAAATAGTAATCTTAAGGAATCACGGGAGTTTAGGTTATATATGGAACGAATGGCTCTTTTTTGTAACACGAATATAGTCTGTAGGTTATGTTTGGCAACACTTTATTGTACAAAATAATCTGAACCTTAAAGGTAGGGTGAATAGGCATCTTTTGGTTGAGCTGGCGTTATCGTCGACAAAATCTTCGTTCTCCAAGAGTGAAGCCAAACGGTCGTAATTTTTTGAGTTGTGAGTCGCATATTTTCGGTCGCGTAATTTCTGCTTCATACGTCCAACTCATTTTGGTGTAAGTGAACAAAACTATTCTAGGCGGTAAAAACCATATCGTATTTGACCTGTTATGATATTGCTTTTAACTAGGCCGCCATTACTGTCAAGTAAATACGAGCTACCAAAACGTTGACAATACGACAACAGGTCACAGACGATATAGTTTTTACCGGCTACAATCTCGGCCCAGGGGTTTTGTATGAAACTGAATGTAATTACCTACAGAAATTACGAGACCAAAAGTAAGCGACTCACAACCACAACTCAAAAAAAGCAAGCTTTCAAAACCCGACTGTTCAGTTGCTAACCAACTTTAAATCGTTATAAAGCCTAAATGATCATTAAAAATGAAAAATGATGAAAGAAACCTGAAGATCATTTTTAAATCCCTATTCGATGATACCCCACTTCTCATACTTGGTAGACTTTTTTATTTTATTTGCACAATATGGCGTCTGGTTGCCGCCATATTGAATTTTGATTACTGTCATATCTTCAGTGACTCTCACCAGATTCAGACAAATCGATTGACATAAGAATCATCAAAATCGGTCCACGCGTTTCTTTCTAGAAAGCCACAAAGGAACAAACATACATATATAGGCTGTGAAACACAAAACCCTCCGGCAGTCGGGTAAAAAGGGGATCTTTTCCAGCTACCACTGGGTGATTGAGGAAAAGAAAAAAGTGAAAATAAAAATAAGACAAAAACAAAGTTTACAGAAACTACTAGGTATAGTGCGACCAAAAAGAGTAGAAATTAAATGAGGGCGCCACTTTCTACGTAACTGTCACATTTTTGACGTAAAATGCGTAAACATGGCAACAATTTTGTATGGAATTTTTTTAGTTGCAGCTGTCACCACTGGCTCGACTTTTTGGCCAGGCTATACTGGGAATCCGTAGAGCTCAGCTGCACCAAAGAGGGTATGGAAAAAGAACCTCCTTTGTTTTAAAGTCGGTTAATAAATGCGAAAGTTTGTACTATGGATGATTGGCTGTTTGTGTTTCAATGACGCCTATACGGCTAAACGGATTCGAATCGGATAAAGTCGCCAGCTTTTTTTGTAGTTTTAAGCCTAATCTTAGTAAAAAAAAGGAACCGAACGTTAAGCGGGTTTGATATCCTGGTAGGTAACAAAAAAAATAACACTTTTTGGAAAAGAAAAACTCAAGAAGGTTTTTTTCCTTCCTCGTAATTAAGTATATAAGTATTAAGTGTTTTTGGTAAATAAAGAATTTAAAGAATAATGAAAAATATTTAGTTTAACCGACTGTCTCCCGAAAAATCTGTCAGACACGGATACGGACAGACAAACATAGACATAGCCTCGGCTTAGTTTAGTCATTTCAAAAAAAAAACTAATAAGAAATAACCTTCCCCTATACCTTGCTAACTTTTTATCGACCGACAACAGCTGACAAATACTCCAAGCAAGTTGCTACCCTAACAATAACGATATAAAACACCAATTCCACTCACTGTTCTCTCCGAGCCGTTCGGATATTTCCGCCCAACATCGGTCCCTCACGTCGATGTCCCGGTGATTCTCGTGTCTCGTGTCATAAAGAACCGGGTACTTTTTGACTTCATCGATTAGTTTTTCTCTGTAGATTTTTGACATCACTAGTTGGGAAAAAAAGACACTTTATTATTTATAGGTTAAGTTAAGTTAGGTATAGGTAGTTTCGTACCCAAAGGGTAAAAACGGGACCCTATTAAATACTAAGACTCCGCTGTCCGTCTGTCTGTCACCAGGCTGTATCTCATGAACCGTGATAGCTAGACAGTTGAAATTTTCACAGAAGATGTATTTCTGTTGCCGCTATAACAACAAATACTATAAACAGAATAAAATAAATGTCTAAGGGGGGCTCCCATACAACAAACGTAATTTTTTTGCCTTTTTTTGCTCGATATTAATAACGGCAACAGGTAGACGCTTGAAATATTCACAGAACCTATTACCTACTTTACTAAAAAAAAAAAAATTTAATAAAAATATATTTTTAAGGGGCGCCCATAAAACAAACGTGATTTTTTTGCCGTTTTCTGCTAATTTTGGATAGATAATAGTACGGAACCCTTCGAGCGCAAGTCCGATTCGCACTTGGCCGGTTTTTAAATAATGTCAAGAATAAATACTTATTAAAAAAACGGCCATGTGCGAGTCGCACATGGACATGAAGGATTCCGTACATCATAAACCTAACGTAACGTAATGGGTTCTATACAACGGACTTTAAAAAAAACCGGTCAAGTGAGAGTCGGACTCGCGCACCGAGGATTCCTTATTTAAGACAATATGGTTGGAAATGCAAAAGAAAATACTCATTTTGTTATGAACTTTATTTTCTATGCAATAAGTTCCATTTTGACTAGCCTAAATTTTAAAAGTTTTTGATATTTTTTCCAAAACTGTAAAATTTAACAACTTCATGTTATTGTTCCCGTAAAATCATAAGTAAATTTAAATCAGTTTAAATCAGGAATTATCCAGATTTTTTGGTCCATAAATTTCGGAGATAAGGGGGGGTCGGTCATTTTTTGTACATTTTTGATTATAAATCAAAAAGTACATCACAAAAAAAAAAAAAAAAAAATAGTTTTGAAATGTGCAGATTAAGCCCTTTCGTATGACACCCCACTTGCTATAATTAAACCACTTTAATTTTTCAACCCCACATTCTAGACTATTTTTATATTTTTTTTACTAAAAACAGATACGGGCAAACAAGTTGTACAAATATGCCAAATTTCAAGTTGATAGCATTCGTAGTTGCTGAGAAAACCTGCTGTGACATACAGACAGACAACGAAGTCTCACCATAAGGGTTCCTTTTTTACCATTTTGGTACGGAACCCTAAAAACCATGAAAAGTTTACGGTTTCAAAAATAAAATCAGTGGGGCTAGACAAGTTGCCATCGAATACAAACGCTAGCGTTAGGTGATCACCTGTCGCTTCGAAAAATGTAATGAAATGACGTAAGATAGTCACATATATCACTCGTTACAACTGACACGCTGTAAAGTGATCACTATCACTCGCGCTAATCAAAAAGTGATAGTTTTGACAACTGCGGTCGTTACGCGGTACTATCTTGACAGGTCGAATTCAACACGAGCAATATCATAATATAAACGTCGGTATCCAAGGGCGGTAACTATGCGCAGAAACTGTCAACTGAGTCTGTGTCATCACAGGTGATCACCTAACGCTAGCGTTCCTAACCGATGGCAACTTGTCTAGCCCCACTGTATAGTTGTGTACCTAATTTATGTCGCTATTTGGTACTACCTGTTTGTATTTTTACATAAACACTTAGGTACCCACTTACTTACTAAGGTACCTGTTATGATACGATCCCCATTATAGTATGGGGGTCCCATTTAAAATTAATTTAAATTTTGTTTTAATTATTTTTATTACAGCGGCAATGCCGACACACTGAAAATTTCAACTGTCCTATTACGATTCATAAGATACAGGCCGCTGACAGACAGACAGATGGATAGGGTCCCGTTAGCACCCTTTGGGTACGGATCCTTAAAAACCATTACCAGTTTTTAAATCGGAGCAAAATATACTGGCCCGCAAATTTAATTCTATGTTAATTCAGTAAGTAGGCCGCACGGGCACTTTTACACGTCAAGAATCTACCAACGCTTCCCAAGAGGAGACCACTGCTGAGAAGAAACGCCGCAAACATAACCGGCAGTTTTTTTTTAAATATTGCTTATAACAATGACTTTTATGTTTTTTATTTTATTAAGTACTTAGGTACCTACTTACTTACGCTGCGGCGGGACAACTTAAACCAGACGGTTAATACTTAGTTTGTCCGATAAAACAAGTAGGTAGGTACCTAGTAAATATCACACAAGGTATCTTATTGACAAATCGAAATAGAAATAACGAAACTACACACATCAAAAATGTCTATATAACAATAAATATCTCTACCTTCATTAGTTCATTACACACTATATACTTACCTACCTACTTAATATAATAACAACACAACTAAATATTCACAAAGTTGTTCATCCACATTAACTTGCTTCGCGTATTCCTAAAGTCAGGTTTAGTGTGAACTTGCCTTATGTGGAAGCTAGCAGTCAGCAACGTTTTTGACCGAGGTCGGAAACACGCAGAACACTTAGCTTTGCGCACTGATAATGTTTATAAGGCTCAATAAAAACTTATATTCTTACTTGTTTTTGTCTAAAATGACGGCCAAGGTCAGTGTTGTTTAAAACGGCGACAGGCCGCGAGCGAGTCGGAAGCGATACTGAGCGATGTCGAGCGAGGCGACGTTGCCACGCCGCATCGCGAGCAGTGTGCGTTGGCACGTGGAATTGAGAGTAGCGAGTGCGCAGACGCGGAAGTAGATAGAGTATGTTTGATGGAGATTGTGAGAAGAAAAATGAATATGACGTAATGTACTTCTTCATAGATAAATAAAACTTACGATGATGGAATTAAAGCTAAATTTAAAAGGATTTTAACTAAATTGCTGATGCGCAAAAGATTTTGGTACCTACCTATAAAATAATTTTGATAGAATTGGTGAGGCTTACATTTTTGATCGATTTATTATAATGCTTTTGTGAAAATACCTAAATAACTTCTCAGAATATGGTAAAAGCTTTGCTTTCGGCACGTTGTGTTTATACTGATTAGTAAATTGGAAATTTTCTCTAAAATATATCCATTTCAGATACCTGAAATATTTCCTTAATCGAAAATATTTACTTATTATAATTGATTAGCATACCGAAGGCCTGAAAATATAGTTTTTGGTGTGGAAAAGGAAAACGAGCACAACCCACCCAACGCACCCAATGATATTAGTCTCTCAGACTCAAAGATAGGCATGGGACGTACTTTGCAAAAACAGGTAGGTATACTAGTTTATTTTTTAATTTAACTTAGGATTCCTGTCAGGAAATGTTTTGAATCGCAAAAGCATTTTTATAAAATCAACCGTGTTCGTCGCGAAACGTGCGAAATATTTAAACGTAACTTTTTTGTTTAATACAATCTTGTGATACAAAATACTTAAACCGTTTTGTAAAAAACAACTACCTATGCATTAAAATTTAGTTTGGTTAAGCATGCCTAAAAAACATCGAGATAAGTACCAAAATTACTTCTTTATTCGCAATAATCGATTAATATACGATCATCCACAAACTCACAACATAATCAACGCGTTCAGGAAAAAAAACGTGCTAATTTTATTCTCTTCATTAAAGTCCCGTAGGCAGAAACTACGACACGAATGGTCCGTCGCGTCTGCACGTTACGGTGCAACGTTGCGAGCTGGCGGGCCTGCGCGGCGCTGCCAGCTCGCCTCGCTGTGAATATCGACAATCACACGCCCACAGCTGACAACGGCACTTGATAAATACATAAACAAGATGGCCGACCGAGTACTCAACGCCGGTCAAAACATTTAATAGTCGCTGAATACAAATTGATTTATGCTTTAAATAAAGATTATTTGGGGAAGTAGATACACGTAATCGATTTAAAGTTACTTACTTCGGTACTAAGACTTCAAAACAATACGATAACATGTCAAAAGTAATATGGTTTTAACGAATAGAATAGAACTCCAGAAAAAATAACCTTCCTTTGTTGTCAGGTAAAAAGATAAAGAGACAAAGTAGTTTCAAGAGCCGTAAAACACATACAGATCTAAGTAGGTATATAGATCTTTCCTGTTTTCTCGGAATTAATTTCGAGAAAAAATTCGCCAACGACAGCATCACGAAAACGGCTGTGAAAACTTAATTCGAAATTTTGCTACTCAACATTTTGGTTAATTTATATCACAAACACGCTCTTTCTTCTTTGACAGTAGGTACTACCGTTGAGGTCAGATTTGAACACTAGATAACCTAGTTGTGAGTCTAGTGACCCTGCCTATAAATAGGTTATAATCCCCAGTAAAAGCATTTTTTTTTATGAACACAAGTATTTGACGACGCGCTGGCCTAGTTGGTAGTTACCCTGCCTACAAAGCTAGCGGCCCTGGTTTCAAATTCCGATAAAGGTAGACATTAATTGTGTGATGAGTGCGAATATTTGTTCCTGAGTGATGGATGTTTTCTATTTATAGTATAAAAGTATATATTTTTCTATACTCGAACGAGTATTTATACGTATTTATATCGTTGTCTAGTACCTATAGTACAAGCCTAGAGCTTAGTTTTGGAAAAGGTCAATTAGTGTGACATTGTCCCCCGGTTTTTTTTTTTTACTAATTCTTAGATGTTTTCTGTGTACATAATTATTTAGTTAGAATCTTGCGTCGCTTCTTCTCAGCAGGGGCACGTTTTATAAAGCTACAAGTTACAATGTTACAGGTCTAAACTGGCAACTCTGCTCAAATGGCCGGTCGTCATTGGGCGAGGTTGTGTCAAATGGAAACTTGTAACCTGTAAATTGTAATTTGTAGCTTTATAAAACAGGCCCCAGGCAGTGGTTTGTACTCGGGAAGTGCAGGTAGATTTTTGACGTGTAAAAGTGCCCGCCCGGTCGTTTTAGTAAATAAACATCTTTTCTCTTTAAATATTTTAAGGAGGTAGGTACGGTCACGGACGTTAATTTGCTACCCATTTCAAGGAAAATCTGCTTGAAGATGTCATTGTCAATAGAGATGCCAAGTCATTTGTAATTGATAGGAAAGTCAACTTTATTGCTGTAGAATGTCAGATTGACTTTGGACCTAAGGTGGGTCATAAATTAAATTCTTTGACTGTACATATGTTTACAAACTTATAGCTTATTAGGTATTAACCTAGATCTATTAGGTATTTGATGGCAATTTTTTCTTTCAGTGCCAGCCTTCCTAGATTCCATACAAGTTAAACTCAATCTGGAGTTCTCGGTTTTGTGAAACTGCATTTCGTATTATTACATAGCAGCAAGGTTTGAAGGACACGGTGACCTAATCCGCAGCGATCTCGCTCTAATACCTGGTATTCGTCTAAGGGGGAGAGAGATAAGAAATAGTTTGTTATCATGTACGTGTTCGGATACACGATTGAGCAGTTTCGTTTTGTATTTTTCTTTGGTTAAAAAAAAGGGTAAAATTGAAACTAGTCTATTTTTAGGATTCCGTACCCAAAGGGTGCCAAAGGGACCCTATTACTAATCTAAGCTAAGCCTCCGCTGTCCGTCCGTCCGTTTATCAGTCCTTCCGTCTGTCTATACAGGGTGGAAAGTTGACATGGGGCATTAAGGGCAGCTACTAGATCCCTTGCTGCCACGCGAAAATGATCTTAGGAGACCTTTCCCAACTTTTTGAGTGATGACAATCGACATTCACAGATTTTTGTTAAAATGTACAGTCAGCGAGAAAATCGTCAGAATTGAGTATCTTTTTTTAATGCCAATCGATCCCATTCCCATAAAGGATTAAAACACTCTTTGAGACCAACTGAGGTTAGAGTATTAGAACACCCACAAATCAAAGAAGCGTGGCAGCAAGGGATCTGGTAGCTACCCTTAATGCCCCATCTCAACTTTCCACCCTGTATACAATTTATATATTTATATCAAATAGATAATATCACGAAGACTAGTAATTGAAACTTACTATTTATTTGTTTTTAATTTTTACTACTTATACAAAAACAAGTGCATTTTTATATGGCAACTGAGATCTGAGACCCGTAAACATATGAATTCTCAAGATAGCTATCCTAAGGGCCGTATTAATAAACTCATCTTGGCTGAGATGCTCGTCACAAAATACGTCAAAGTAAACGTCAAACCATAGAACACTGTCATTTCTGACGCATCTCGAGACGAGCATAAGAGTTGAGATCAGTTTTTTAATACGGCCCTAAGACTCCAAATGCGTTGCCAACCCAGAGGACTAAGATGGAATTTCTGTGATAGTAATTTCCCCGGTTGTCTTATCCCCACACCGGAACACAACAATACAAACACACATGTACATAGGTTAAGGGATATGGCGTCTTGATCCAGACGGACCCTTCACAAGGTCCTACCCTACCACTACTGCTGCCTCAATTACTGCCTCAGAGACATTTTTAGAGAAAATTCAATCGTTCCTTTTTTTAAATTCTGTATGAAAATTCAAAAATTCACTGACTCTACGACCTTTCATCCCCAAGGGCATTTCTACAACTCAATACTGACAATTATGCTCATGAATGACTCGGGAAAGTAAGAATCGGCCTGGGGTGTGATTTTCTCAACAGCGACGGACGGGCGGACGAACGAGTGATTGTCCAAGCGGCGAGCTTAAGTAGTCCCGTCAGAGTGAACAAAACACATTTTAGAGCGTGTATTCAATTTGGCAGCATGACTTCTCGAACGTGTTAGGCTGCCTAATTGACAATGCACGCGCTAAAATGTATTTTGTTCGCTCGGACGGGACTACTTAAACTCGCCGCTTCGATTCGCTCGTTCGTACGACCGACCGCCGTTTTTTGAGAGAATAATACCCCTGAAATGTTTGTACTCATACATTCATCAATTTCATCATACTCGTACCTCCCATCCAGATGTTGACTTTATACTTACAATGGGACCATATACAATTTTCCAAAACAGTTTTTATTTTTTGGAGTTATTATACACTTAATTATTTACTTATGTTTAACTGAATATAGTACTTAACAATTATACAATACACTAATAAAATAAAAAATATTTAAAAAAACTAAAATACGCATTTTTTATGATTTTTATTTCAATTGTTTGCAAAACAATCTTTACAAAAATAAATACATACATAATTATTCATACATTTACAAGCATCTCCGAACGCACACGTCTCGTTCCATCTCTGTCCCTCCGGCAGGGCATAGCATAGTGCTGTTCACTCCCTCAGCGACAATCGGTAGACAGCGCGTCGCCTGCGCATAATCCGTGACGACACAAAAGTGAATTCGCATTTCAACTTTTAAAGACATTTTCTTTACGTTTTGTCCTTTTACTTGTTTTAACCAACTGCGTCAGAAGGGGGTTTTGTTTTTCGAGCCTATGTTATGCATTTCTGTAGCTATGTGTGTACGAGTATGTATCTATTGTGGGAGGGACATAGGCTATAATATTTTATTCAAAGTAATGAGAGGAGGTGACTTTTTTAATAATTGTTTTAGTAGTTATTGTCAAATACGTTACATACGTGACTGCTGATGTTAAGGAAATGGTTTATATTATAATATCCTACTTCGTCATATATGAAATAATTATTAAACAAGTAACTCGCTAGACAAAGAGGCTGGCGAGGAACAAGGCCAGCTAGTGCGATGATATTCAATATGAGGACCTCACAACAGCTTCCTAGTTAGATTGAACCTTATGCATTTGTAATAAGAACTACCTAACAAGTCCAAAGACAAAAGGGCATATGTTCAACTGAACAGTCAAAGCGGATTAAACAGATTCGAAATAGATATATTGTCGTAATTACAATGAGAGTCATTAAAGACATAGAATATTATGGAGTGTGCTTGCAGGTTGCAACTGAATCTAGGACAAAGGCAATATCAAATAACTACTAGTGTGACGAGAAACGGCTTCCTATTCTAGTACTATATAGGTACTGTAATTAGGGGATCCGTTTAAAGCACAGACACTCATTTCATTTAATACGTATCATTTTAAAAAAGGAAATTTCTGCTGAAATCTTCTTGTTTTTAGGTTATCTTAAGCATGGGTTACGTACGTTTGGTTAGACCTGTGAGGCTGTGACAACAAAAAAATAACTCCACGTATCGCCTGACGATGAAATTAAAATTCGACGGAGTAAAACATTCTATGATATGAGCGTCGGTGATTCAAGGAAAAAAAGAAAACATTTATTCGTGACTAGCAATGTACAATTTGCAGAACATTCTCAGAAGTTAAGAAATCTTCTCAAGTAATTACTGAGAATATTATCGGAAACATTTGAGAGCATTGAGCATGATCTCTTTTCATACAAAATTTAAGAAAATTCTTAGAAATTTCCGAGAATTTCTCATAAGAAACTTCCACAATTTGAGAAGTTACTTTTCGGTACAATGCTATTCGTGACAAACAGACGGAACAAAATACTGACACAAAAGAAATGTTGTCACGAAATGGTTCCAAGTCAGCTTTATGCTGGCATTAAAGCCGGCGCTGGTCTTCCGTTGGTTCCAACCAAGGGTGCCATGGAATTATTTTTCCGCTATTTCGTCCCATTGAAGGCCGATTTTTGAAAATTTTCTTAGTACACCTTTAGAATGCTCAAAGAATATTCCCTCCATATTTCAAGACCATATGTCCAGCAGTACAAGCTGAGCGTTGTCTATGTGTCAACCAGTGATGCATGAAATACTTTTGAATGAATTAAAGGGCACTGCATACGTATCGTGATCGGGTCGTGGACGGGACGGGGACGGGACGTGGTTGCATACATTTTTGGTTTTCCCGTCCCGTACGTGCAATCGTTACGTATGCACATTCCGATACATTTTCTATGAAACGATATTGTCGTCACGTCCCGTCCGTGTACAATCACGTTACGTATATATGCAGCGCCCTTAAATGTATAGATAATGCTGTGATCAAGTAGCAGGGATGGTAGGTGGAGGAATGCCTCTATGCTAGTAATTTCACCTGCTGTCTCATTCCCACCGGAACAAAACAATGCGAATGCTGCTTGGTGGTAGGTTAAAGGGATGGTATCGATCCGGACAGACCCTGCAAAAGTTCCTACCATCACAATAATAATCCCAGAACTGATGGCATAAGTTTGGATAGAAAGTCAATAAATCGTATCATGCGATGAAATCATGACCAAACTCAGCCTTCGCTTTTTACCCGTTGCCAATTGTGCCGTAACTAAACACCACTGTTGCTATGGCTACACTTTTTGCCAACTGATTCGGACAGACCTTGACTTACACCAGAACTATAACAAAAAGGCTTATGTCAAAGGTTTTATTACAAAGACGCACAGTTCAATTTTGTTTGAATGACGCACCATGTTTTATCTGTCCATCTTACCACTTTTTGTTGCATTATGTCATCCAGTGCCTACTCTCTTGAACGAAATCATCGGACAAAACTAGTGGTGAAACAATTTTACAACCAAAATCAACCTTATCTTCTAGCTTATATAGTCTTGGTATGGTATATAAAACTGCAAAGGTAACCTTGCGTTTTTTGTCATTTTCAAAAAAGTGCCGTGAATGATTTTCTTTTGGCAAAAACAAAAAGATGGCACATTTCCTTTAATAAATGTACAATTTTTTGTGCGCTTACTTTCGGTATCCTGGTTTAAAATTAACTGATGTATTCAACAACAAATTCAATGGAGATTTGGAGAAGGAGCAAAAAACGATCATTATACTTGAATAAGATGGGAATCGGAGAAATGTACGAGTGATAGATGATTAATACCAATCTATAGTAAATAATGTTGATAGACGAACATCGATATAAGCTGTCGAAACCTTCATTTTTGAGACAATCCTTTTTACTAATATAAACGACTATTTATTAGAAAAACACAACTTCACTATGCAGAGCACACAATGACGCCACAAGAAACTTCGAGAGAGTGTTATCAGATCTGTCAAACGCAAAAGGGATGTGTTCGATATATTCCCGCGTAACATTATAGACTATTCTTTTTTTCACAGTCATCATCAGCTTATCGGGACTAATCTATTCTCCAAGTCCAAACTTGGGGGAACTACCATTACAAGTAAATAGCGGACATTTTGTTGCTAAGTAGAGTCAACATCCGATCAGGCTTCTATTCTAATGGGCCCAACCATATCGTTTTTGACTAGTTATAGTACTGTCAACGTTAGTTCTTATTTACTTGACAGTAATGGCTGCCGAGTTTAAAAAAATACTATAGCCATATTGATAGCCATCGGCATTGGTGGTTGAGTGATAAAATCTGAATCAAGTCTAACCTAACCTACGTTTGTAATTTATTATTAAAATATCCAGAAAACCATGGTTTCAGCATAAAATAGCGTTCGATGTAATGGAATTAAATAAAATGACGGATTACCGTCGTAACCTATAAATGTTTATCTTTTATCGACCTTAAAATCATACAAATAATCATATACAATATGGAACTAATATAAAATTGTGTTTGCTTTTGTAGGTATGACTTGCAAAAATGTGTGTATGTCTTTGAACCATACAATAAGAATTGGACAATGAACACCGAGGACGATAGCAATCTGAGTGAGGATAGATCGCTGCGCGGATTAACGTACAGTCTTTCAAATAAGTTTGGTATCTACTAATACTTCAATTTTGACCTAACTTCATATTTAATTTACTAGCTGTCCGTGCCCGGCGCCGCCTGCGTGTAATTTTTACACTGGTCCTGATAATTACGAAACAAAAAAAATATTCAAATCGGTCGAGCTATTCACCAGTCATGGCGTGATTAGCGACTATAGCGAACGGCCCTGACTTCACTTCGGTCTATGTAAGTTTTCTGGAACATTCTTACATAAATCAGAATTTATTATACATAATTAATCAGAATTTATTAATCCGGCGTTGTTGCCGGGTCCCGTGTGGTGGCCGGGTTAGAATAGTGCCATTCCATGTCTTCCCGTGGATGTCGTAAGAGGCGACTAAGGGAATAAAGGCTTGTAGTACTGTTAGGCGACGGGCTTGCAACCTGTCACTAATACGCTGGTAAACATCTTAGCCAGATTGTGCAAAATGTGGTTGCAGAATTATCAACAAGCTTTTGGAGTTGTTGGTAATTCTGTAGCTCTGCCTAACCCACTCTGGGAATACAGGCGTGAAGGTTTATATGTGTATGTATGTCTAACTGATGGTGATAACATTTACTTTATTATTTATTAAAGCGGTTATAGAAGTTATTATTAATATAACTATTTGCAAAGCTAGTACAAAGCGAGGCGAGGCGAGGGCGGGACGCTGCTATCAAATAAATAAAGTTGCCACTTCAAATTAACAGAAACATAATTATTATCAACTTGATTGTTTCATGACGTTCAAATAAAATTTAACACAACAACTTTTTTGCAGACTGTACGATCGCCACACAATAGCTTTTATTATATCATAATACGGCACGTTGATTGAATATTAATATAGAATACATTAATAATCTATACGAGTAATGCCTTCGCCGCTTGGCAAGCATTATAGTCAACAAATAAAACGACACTAAAACGTATTTTTACCTTCCAATGCAAAAAGGGGAGTGTTACTAGTTTAAAGTGTGTATTTGTGAATCTTTGGCATCGTAGCCCTTTAACGGATATCCTGATTTAAACGCGTTTTAAAAAAAAGCTAGGTTAATTACGATGATTCTTAGCTACATTTAATGAAAATCGGTTCGGCCGTTTAAGAGATAAAAGGTAGAAAGTAGTTACGAGTATATTTTGAAGAAGAAAGATCGTTTATCCTGTACTTTTAAACGAGCAATATACGTATAGAATACATAATTGTAATCATGTTTTCGAACGGCTGTAACGATTTCAATGAAATTTGCATTATAGGTACCTCATTGTCGGGAAAATTCGTTTTCAACCCGAGCAATGCTCGGTCTTCCAGGTACTTAAAATAACCAGACGCATACCTATCATTTCATCGACACCATCTTTTTAATTAGATATCCACCACAGTGCCATTTTCGAGGACCTTCTTGCCACGCCCCTTATCTATGTGGAATTGTGGGATCAGCTCTCGGGGCGTCTGTATTTCTGAACCAATACGGATCGGGGGCTTTCAAAAAAAACCCGCCTTCAAAAAGCAAAAAATAACTGCTTTAAAATTGTAGGTAAAAAGGTCAGTCCAACTGAAGTCTGCTTTTAGTAAAACTATTGTTGGACGCCGACTTCAGTTGGACTGACCTTTTTACCTACCATTTTAAAGCAGTTATTTTTTGCTTTTTGAAGGCGGGTTTTTGTTTTTTTATACTTTTTAGTGATCATAATTATGCTGTTATTCTCCCACTTCTCAATTAATAAGAAACAATATAACATTTCAATCTCGCCGCAAGCAACGCCGTGGGAAAGTCATAGACATATATTTAAACCTAAATATACTTCGTCATAGTCGCTCAACTATCTTAATCGAAATATCTTGTCGCCACCCTCGAAATATACCTATACCGTTTCGGAGTTCCGGTGGCCATCTGTGGTCTTCATCATCAGTTCCACTTCGCCAAATAGTGCTTTCCAAGACAAAATACACGAGTTACAATGAAAAATACCAAAATCGCTATAGGTGTGCCTATAAATTTTGAAGAGTTCCGTCGATTCCTCATGGATTCCACCATCAGATCTTCATTTTGATAAAAATGGGACCAATCGGGAAGCACCAGCTTTCAATTAAAAAAAAGAATCATCAAAATCGGTTCACCCAGTCGAAAGTTCTGAGGTAACAAACATTAAACTCCTTTTTTTTGAAGTCGGTTAAAAACGGCAGTGCGCCTGCGATTCCTCTGGTGTTGCGGGTGTTTATGGGTCGCGATGACCACTTACCATCAGGGGCCCGTTTCTCAAAAAGTATAAGCCTTAATAATATTAGTGATGTGTCTCATTTTTTAGTTAAATTCATGAGACAAAACACCAATATTTTTAGACTAATACTTTTTGAGAAACGGGCACCAGGTGACTCCATTGTAATTGAGGTAATTGTTATTTTATGGTATATGATATTAGGGCAAATGAAGATTATAGCCAGTGACCATTATGGCAAATGAAATTAGTACAAATGAAATTATGTAAAATGAAGGGATACCGACTCGCTTGGTAGTCTGCCTCTTTTTCACAATAAAAAAGAACATTCGTACATTGGTCCAAATGCTTTCAAAATAAACAGAAATACTTGATATAGGTACTGAAACTTGAGCACTCATGAATAACAATTTGAGCCTGTCGGCCATTACAACTAACGAAGCAGCTAGATTTAGATACGAATCTAATCGAAGAGGAACAGAGTAGATACGTTATGTTATTTCCTTATACAATAATGCGGGCCTAGTATGGCTGCGTCTATATCAATGATATAATACAGTAAAAAGAGGTAGATATGTTATACGCACTTCGATAGTGGCACCCTAAAACCAAGCCACCTTTACTTAGTTTTGCGTCGTCAACGGAACCTTGAACTAGTCTGCAGAGCAACATACACTCGTCTCTGTCTCGCTCACAGAAATTAGAATACCATCCTGCTTTCACTTTTAATTTATGAATTATTGTGTAATTGCAATATAATTACTGATTATATGTACGTAAGCCGGGCCATTTTTAAACGCGGAATACCGTATATGTAACATATTTACCTTTTTTATATTATATCATTGGTCTATATCGCGTGTCAAATGTGGATAAAGCATCCGTCACTCTCGTACTTATTTACGTGTCGGAAGGTGACGGATGCCTTATCCAAACTTTGTGACGCGATAAACGTAGCCATATTAGGCCCCTGGTTTGAGTTTTCATGTCCAACATGTTTTTATCGGGCACACCTTATAATTCGGTTTTTTCCGAATATTATTTTGTACGAATTTTAATTTTTCCCAAAGCTACGTTATGCTGGGGCTGTTTTAGATTAAATGTATAATTTAATTGCTATACGTAGGTTAGGTTAGATTCATAAGCGATAAAAAAATGAAGTATTCTATCAAAACATTGCATTCATAATTATGAAAATTCGAAATTATACTTATACCCCCTTACTTATAAACGTGGAATAACCTTGGATTAGCTAAACCATGTTACGTCCTTATCTGTCAAATTCAAATGTCACAATGACGGATAAGGACAAAACATGGTTTAGCTACTCCATGGTTATTCCACGTTTATAAGTAAGGGGGATAGTGTCCATCATCATTATCACGTCAGCCGAAAGACGTCCACTGCTGGACATAGGCCTCCCCCAAGGCTCTCCACTCAGACCGGTCTTGTGCTTTTCGCATCCACCGCGATCCCGCGATCTTCATTTTTACAAGGTCGTCACTCCATCTTGTTGGAGGCCTACCTACAGCTCGTCTCCCGGTCCGCGGACGCGACTCAAGAACCTTCTGACCCCATCGGCCATCAGTCCTGCGAGCAATGCGCCCGCCCACTACCACTTAAGTTTGGCTATTCTTCCCCACACTTCACTTATAGTGTACCCGTCTTCATCTTTATATTGGTGATTGAATTATTAAAAGGCGATGTTACGTGTTGTTTTATTAGTTAGCTTTGCATAGTTTAAATAATCGGTCTACTACAATGCTGCCCTCCTACGGAAACAAGGAACATATTATACATGAATTGTATTGCACTTCCAACCTTATTATAACCCTTGAGAGTTTAATATGCTTCTATGAATTAATTGCACTTGTGCCTTTTCTCCGTACGAGGGCAGAATGAATGATCATTGTCATTGTTATTAATCATTGTTAATCCCTTGGTATAAGGTGACCCCAATTTTCAAATTTGATATCTCATAAACGTCCCAACCGATTTTCATGAAACCTAGAAGAAAAAAAAAATTATACCGATGAAACTAGTTCTCTTTGGAAAAAATCGCATCCGAATCAGTCTACCCGTTTGGGAGTTACGTTGCCACAGAAAGACAAACAGATACACAAATACACACGTTAAAATATATAACATACCTCTTATTTCTTCAGAGGTTCAAATATAAATCCAATGCACCGTATCTAAACCTCAATTCCATCGATAAAACCCTCTCTACTAATTGAAATCCGATACGCGCTTATCTTCATCGGTTCGTCCGTCTGTGTCTTCTATCCTCGCCTTGTCTATCCAACCGGCATTACTTCCAAAGAGTTAACATGTTTGTGTCGATCAAATAATAATTTGACAAAAACTCGACTTAAAAAACGCCGAGGATGCGTCATCTGAGTGGCGGAAAAAGTTAGCGAGGTTCTTGAAAGTTGATGAAGTTAAGACACGGGCGATTTTAGTATCATACAAAGGTATTAAAAAAAAACGGTCGATAGCATATTAGACCATGCTCTTGTTGGGTTTCGAAGCCGTTACTACTAACACGGGAAAATTATCACGACTAAGGCCGCATTTCACCAAACTGGAATAAGACTTACTCCAAGATTAGTCAATACAAATTCGGCGTTTAATCAAGGTGTAGTGTAAAACCTTATTATATGGTGAAATGCAACCTAAATAGCCTTGATTTTGTTCTTGAAATACAGCGACTAAAGTGTTTATAACTACTACAAAATCAACACCAAATAACTTTATCAATAGAAACATAGTTCATACTTCTTGTTTTTCGAGTTAGTTTTTTATGGCATAAAATGGAACCCTTATGGATTCGTCATGTCTGTCTGTCTGTCTGTCCGTCCGTATGTCACAGCCACTTTTTTCCGAAACTATAAGAATTATACTGTTGAAACTTGGTAAGTAAATAGAAAATATTGATAGATAAATAGAAAAAAAAACAATACATTTTGGGAGTCTCCATACTTAGAACTGAAACTCAAGATTATTTTTTCCTATGGATAGGTCTTCAAAAGTGATGTTGAGGTTTCTAATATATTTTTTTTCTAAACTGAATATTTTGCGCGACACTTCCAAAGTGGTAAAATGTGTGTAACTTCCCCCCTGTAACTTCTAAAATAAGAGAATGATAAAACTAAAAAAAATATATGATGTACCATGCAAACTTCCACCGAAAATTAAGTATTTTTATATTTTTTACGATCTAGTAAGTATTTTTTTTTTAATAAGGGCAAATCCGACTCGCACTTGGCCGTTTTTCATCTTTATAGTAGTAATGACGCGGGACACTACACTGAGCATGGTCCGACTATGCTCTTGCCCGGTTTTTTTCATTAAGTACCTACTTACATCTCACGTTTGAATTAAAAACATGTGGAATGAGGTGTTATTGATTCTTAGAAGATATTAATCTGCGATGTTTGATTAATTATTATATTTATAAAGAATTTTTCGATAGATGGCTTCATAGCCATATAGTTAACAAAGAGCCTCATTAACAACTAGCTAGCTGGTATTAAAAGTGTGATACCTACACTCAAAAAAATGAGAGCCAATAAAGAGAGATTTTCACTTAGTGAACATAAAATGAATACAATAGTTAAGATATTAGTTATATAAACCAAAACTGATAGTAACAAACAGCAATTTCTTTAGTGATTCAAGTAACATCTTAGTTGGTGTATCTATCGTCTTGTTAGGCTCGTATGGGATCAAGACGCTTATGCACAACAATCACAATCTTGTTACAAGCGACCAATTATTTTTTTCAGTGTACTTAGTTTTGCGGGCCAGTGTATCTTGATTAGCCATATAGTTTTTTCTATTAAAGCCACGGGCGTCGACCGCCTGGCAACTAGTATCAAGATCCATTGTTTCCTAATGAGCTGGAAATATCACACGATATAGTTCCTTTTACTGAGGATTAAGGTTTAAAATGCCTTTACATCTTTGATCTTGATCTGAACATATTATTAAGTTAGTTCGCCAAACCCAGCGTATTTTTCACTTAAAACGGTTTTTGTGGTTTCAGGTATTACATAGACTTTAGAGGTCTATACTGGAATCCCTAATCGTCATTTGTCCTAATGCATCGTCTGTCCGAATTTTCGTTTATTCTAAAGCTATTTTCGCCTGTTTTTTTAGTGTTTTTATACCACCACACTATAAAAACACTAAAATAAAATTCAGGCGGAAATAGCTTAGGTATAATAGTGTGGAGAAAAACAAAAACTAGAAAACTTGAATGTTAGTAAGGTACCATGTTGCAAGCCCATCGCCTAGCAGTCCTACAAGCCTATTCCCTTAGTCGCCTCTTACAACATCCACGGGAAGACATGGAGTGGCACTATTCTAACCCGGCAACCACACGGGTTTTCAGGACATCTTAAACATTAAGTAGTTTAGGTTAGATTACACTTGTGATTGTTACTACCAACAAAAAAAAAACATGCGGCGATGTCTTGCGATTAAATGAAAATTCTGCATAATGATACATTCATTGATAGGTGTCTCGATAAAATAAGTACCGTAAAACGGGGTGAGTAGGGATTAAGGGGTGAGTAGGGACACAACCTAAAATGAAGCATATGCTACTAATTATAAGACTGAAATTATTTCCAATAGACGTAACGTTATTGTCCATTTAATAATTGTTCTTATTTGTAACATGTTATGACTAATAGGTACCCGTATAAAATAAATGGATGTCAACTCTGTGATATGATAACTAGTTTGCTAGTAATTGCCATGGTACTTCAATTTCCCCGGGCCATTGCCGGCAGTAATGATCACGATGCCATCAGAATTACTCTGTCAGTCACAATGAAGGATTGACGTCATCATGGAAGCCGCAGCAAGTGGCAGAGCCATCAATTGGCAACTGTCATTTTTTACGGAAACCTTTTTAGGGTTCAGAGGGCCCTGCCAAGATGCATTGCGTTGCGCTAACTAGCGTTTCTATTCGTTTCGTTTTTAAACCAATCGCGTCACTGGTAGATGACGTGATACGAAAAGTCACGTGATCTACCAGTGACGCGATTCGTTTGAAAACGAAACGAATAGAAACGTTAGTTAGCGCAATGCATCTTGGCAGGGCCCTCTGTTCAATGGGACCGTATTACAGGGTCTGCTGTGCAATCTGTGCTTCCGTATGTATCATCCGTATGTGTCCGTCTGTCACATGGCTGTTTATTTTGAACCGTAATAGTTAGACACCTCATATTTGACACAGAGTGTGTATTAATATGGCCCCTATAACAACAAACATTAATTATCTAAAAATAAAAACCAATTGACCACTTTTTTGTTTAGTTCAAGATTGCGATTTAAACATTGATTTGCCAGAAAACTATAAAAAAATGTTAAAATATGTAATACACATTGCATAGCCCAACTAATCAGTAATAGTAAACCCTACTCATATTATAAATGCGAAAGTTTGTGTGTGTTAGTTTCTAACTCCGTCACGCTGCAAAGGCTGGATGGATTTGAATGAAATTTGAAATGTAGGTACCCTGGATTAAGAGTGAGTGGGATCTGAGACCCATAGACATTTGAAATCACAAGACTACAAAATCAAAACATCAAACCTAAGACTTCAAATACGTTGCCAACGCTGAGGACTAAGATGTAATGCCTCCATGCTAGCAATTTCACCGGTTGTCTTATCCCCAGATTTCCAAATTTCATTAAAATGTCATTGGGAATATGTCAAAAACCGTTACACTTCCCAGATCCATGCTAGGCTGTGTATTGAAATAAATAGATTAAATGTATAAATATAAAGTTAAAGCAAAAACCTAGACTCTGAGAAGGCTGCTCCTATCGGCTATGTTAGCCTTGGCAAGCCATGTCAAGTTCACCAGTTCATCGCTCCGCTAGAGCATGCCCAATGTGACATGACCCAAGCCATTCCTACGCCGCGAGGTCACGGGGGCTCAGCTACACTGGTCACCTCCAATTACCAGTTTCCATGAAGTCATTACGGATCATGCTCTGATGATTATGAATGAAACCCTGCCTAGAAATCTAATGGGACCGAACAATTGAATAGGAGTTGATGAGCCGCACAGCATAACAACATACCAAATTACTATTGATTATGTACGGCTTCGTAGGAGTGTCTAGAGTTTTAAGGGGTCTTTATTATTGGACTTCCTGGTCATTGCTAAGTTTATAGAGAGCATTTTGGATTTTTGTTTCGGCGAAATATGTTTGCCAAATGTATCGTTTCCCAACCGTTTCATTTGCCAACCCGCTTTGTTTTCTGTAACGGTAAATATTTCAGGATTTTATAAGTTTTATAACTAACCTAACCTTAGGATTCTAAATGATGGTTCTGTAATAAATCCTGTAGAATTTATATAACATTGGGTTGGCAAATGATAAAGTTCGGAAACGATACATTTGGCAAACATATTTTTGCCAAACGGCAAGAAGTCTAGAGTTTTAAGAGTACTTTATTATTGGACTTCCTGGTTATTTCTAGTTTATAATGTGTATCTTGTAAGGGTGCCAAACGAGACCCCTTTTACTACTACTACGCTGTCCGTCCGTCCGTCTGTCCGTCTGTCCTACCTTGGAACCGATTTTTTGAACCGCTATCGGGTAGAAGTACCAGTTTTGGCCATCTCTACATTTTAACTAATATGTTAAGAATAGTGAAATAACAAAAATATTTTTAATTTTTAACTAATATTAATCTTCAGCTTAACTATTTATGAAAATTATTTTTAATTTTACAGTATTTTTCATACTCTTTTCGGCCTAAAGTGGCCACAAAGTAGGGTTTTCATCCGTCCGGGTTACACCGGATTTGTCCTAGTTTAGAGAGTCCGTGGAGCGTCCGGGCGGGCTTTCATTTGTAGTCCGGGTTTAAAAATTTAAAGTCATGTCTGGGTCATGCAGACATGTCCGGGTTCCGGGCTCCAAAATCCAGGGTTTTCACGCGTCTTGTCCTGATTGCCAAATTTTAGAGATGGCAACCCTACCACAAAGGGTACTTCTACTTAGATAGCTGGTTGGTATTTTGTCTAGGTTATGTAATATAACGATGGGGTTTGTAATAAATGTGTAAGGCGTATTTGTCGTATTCGTATCCAACGGTTTAGGTACAGTCAAGGAATTTAATTTGTGACCCACCTTAGGTCCAAAGTCAATCTGACATTCTACAGCAATAAGGTTGAGTTTCCTATCAATTACAAAAGACTTGGCATCTCTATTAACAATGACGTGTTCAAGCAGATTTTCTTTGAAATGGGTAGCAAATTAACTTCCGTGACCGTACGTAAAAACAAATTGTAAGTTTCATTAGGTAGTACGTACCTTTTATTACAAAACAAAAGTAATTAGCAAAATATTGCTCAAGACATCATATATTATTTCTAATACGTAACTAATGTCTAGTGGAATTTTCTAGTCCGTTTATTAAAATATCTAAGTCCAAATGCCAGCGAAGCCGTACTGCTCGGGTCAAGGTTCGAATTCGCGGCCGAATTGATCCAATTACACTATTCTGTCATGATCAACGCAACGGTTTATAAACAAGTAATGAAATTGTTTTTTTGTACCTAATTGGATGAGGACCAAAATTTGGGCATGCTAACTCACTCAATTAAATTTTCTACGAAACTTTTCCATTGAGACACGAAAAATAGCCATACATTAGTAGGATACTTTTCGTTGCACAAGGGTACTGATGTGCAAGATGCAGAAAGTTTCCAAAAAGTTGGAAACATTCTAAGAAATTTCCGGAAACTTTCACTAGAAATACAGGAAATTTAAATTTAAGGAACGGAAAGTGTCAATTCCCGTACAAAATCGTGAGAAGTTTCCGAAATTTTCCTACATGAAGCTTTCCGCAATTTTAGAAAGTTTCCTTTGGCACATCGGGTACACAAGGGAACTTTTCAACTTCGTTGTTTGTAGGTATAGTTAACTACGCTCTACGCTTAACCTATGGTCTAACTTTTTGATCCTCATCCCATTATCTTTTTTTTTAGGTACATATATCACAAAGTTGAAGACTTCTAATTCTAAAAAACCTTTTACTAAGTACTTACTGGCCTGGTCTGGTGCTAAAATAATAAGATATACATATTTTGGTACAACAATGCCACCTGATGATAGGCCGGGTCTGTGATCCATACCTCATCATCATCATCATCATGTCAGCCGAAAGACGTCCACTGCTGGACATAGGCCTCCCCCAAGGCTCTCCACTCAGACCGATCTTGTGCTTTTCGCATCCACCGCGTTCCCGCGATCTTTACAAGGTCACTCCATCTTGTTGGAGGCCTACCTACAGCTCGTCTCCCGGTCCGCGGACGCCACTCAAGAACCTTCTGACCCCATCGGCCATCAGTCCTGCGAGCAATGTGCCCCGCCCACTGCCACTTAAATTTGGCTATTCTTCCATTAGACATTATTTATCCATACCTAGACATTATTTATTTATTTATTTATTTATTTATTTATTTATTTATTTATTTATTATAGTCTATTCTTGTGAACTTACAGGTAAACCCAAATGCCCAACAAGATACGTAAACAAAATTGTAACAAAAATATAAGACACAAAAGGTACAAATAGGTAAATAAAGAGAAAAAACATAGAAATTACGTAATTTTACAATACCAAACGTTAATATAGCGTTGTAAAGCATTTTTTAGAGCTGGCCAATTGCCGGCGAACACGTCAGCGTCCTGGAACTGTGCGAGGAACTCGTTTATTAACGCCACGGCTCTGATGGTTGGAGCGTTACCAGCTTGCAGAGTGCGCGCTCTAGGGATGGAAAAAAGGTTACGGACTCGCCGCCCACTTCGGCCCACAGCAATCGTGTAGTGGTCAGGCACGAACAAATTGAGCGTTTCCAAGATGGTAGGATTGTCTACTTTATGTCGTAAGAGCAGACAATAATGAATTAGCATTCTCAATCCTACAATCTTTAGACTGCAATCTAAAGACTGCGTCTGCCAACCCTGAGCACTAAGATGGAATACCTCTATGCGAGTAATTCAACCGGTTGTATTTATCTTCACAATGCAAACACTGCTGCTTGGCGGTAGGTTAATGGATAATAGTGGTAGCGATCCGGACGGACCCTGATCAAGCTCCCACCACCAGTAATTAGTAACTTAATTATTTTAAAGGCGAGGAGGCAAGAAGAGTTCTCAGGGTTGGTACCTAATGCATTAATTGTAATATTGGCATATTTACGATTTGGTGGCCTAGGTTGATGAAAACAATAATGGACAAGACGCCAATAATGGATAATTGATTCTTATTTTACAGAAGATAAGGGTTATTCTTTTGTCTTGCAACAATCATTCAGGGACCTTATCAAAATTTAATTAAGAGTGAAGTGCCCATTACTCTGGTGCCTGCTAAAAGTGTCCATCATTGGTGCTGTCACCCTATGTGTGTTTTAGTTATCTACTACATGTCAAATACAAACTGACACACAAAAGTTAATTTTAAATATGAACCTACATGAAGTCATGAAGGCAAATAATAGTATATTATACCCCGAGGGGATAAAGCACTGTTTTATGTCACGGGCGCGATATTGAATCCTGAGCAAATGAGGGACTTCAGATTTAACTCCCGAGCGTAGCGAGGGTACTACAAGTTAATACCTGAATGAAGAGAGGGAATTAAAACGGGGTCCTGAGTGCAGCGAGGGATTCAAGCTCGCCCAAGATGAAAACAGTTTTATCCCAAAGGAGAATACTCTACTTTTCTCACCTTATGCTTTATTTTCTTTGTTTTGCGTATATATGGCTTGCAGTGGCCAGTTCGATTTTCAAATAAGTTCTGTTTGCTGTAGGTTTCTATAGAACAGTTTTTCATACGAATTCAAATCTCATTATAACCCGCCGGTTAGCCGATGGCTATAACGACTTACTTTAGGTGAGGTTTGCATGATACATAATTGGGCAATTTCGAGCATGTGAAAATACTTTCATATGAGTTTATATTCAAAATACAGCTGATAATAAGTACTTACTGATGTAGTGAAATTAATAGTCTTACGATATCGTGTTATGTTCGTATTTATCTCGCATATCCTTTTTCTTACGTAGGTATCTCAACCACTAATTAAAAAACAAGATAAATACGAAATCACGAACTTAAGTGACAAATCAATGTCTTAATTGATCAGCTGTATCTGAAGTCCTACTTGATCCCAAAAGATTTACAACTAAACTGTATCTAAATAAGTTGAACTGTTTCTAAATTCTGTTTTCTACATAATTTTAGCAATTTCAACCTCTCCAAAACAGATTCAGAATGCCAGCTCCTTTCATTTCCATACAAACACGACCCGATTAAGGGACCTCGGTATTGAAACAGTTTACGAACTGTCAAGCGAACGACCGCAATTTGACTCAAATTAATCCAGCTATCAATTACAAAAGCAATTCATTTATTAATCAGCTATTTTAAGATTTCGCCTGCAACAACGAACTGGCAAGACAAACGGGGTCTTTAAAATTAGTCGGTTACACGACCAATAATCTTATTTTCAAGTTTTAAACCAAGTTAATCTTTACTACAACGAAATTAGCTTCATCTGGACTGCAAACTGTAAGACAAACCAGAACCAACTTAACCTTATCATCACTGTTAACAACTTCGACTCTATTGTCAGTGCTATATGGTGTTTCTAACGGCATTTCGTTCATGTTCTTATAATTACTTAGTTTATAAATACGTTTACGAATTCAACGCCAACTTTCCCGATGTTCATATAAAACTGACACGAAATGGAGACAGTGGCTTTAAACTGGTTAAGTGTTATAAATTGAGCCTTCACGTGTTGTTTGGTGTGTATGAGTCAGAGTGCAGTTTCAGAAAATTTAGCCTCGTTAAAGATTAAATATCATCCTTAAGCTGAAGACCATAGGGTTGATAATACTCGGTTGGTGTCAAGACAAGTAATATGTAACTGAGAAATTATTTTTCTTTTGTTTCTTTTGTTTTTGTTGTTTAAATGACCGAAGCGGTATTTAAAGTCGTGAGTCATTTTAAACGGCTCGGATAATAATCCATTAATTATGGACTGTATGCAAAAAACAAAAGCATCATAGAGGATTTTTATTTTATGGTTAGGAAAAGGCAAACGAGTACACAGCCCACACACGTAAGTAAGTGGGATTTGTCAACTATTTTTTTTTTAAATCATGGTTTTCTCAAAAATATACTTTTCCTTTTTTTTTTTTTTGATCATTTTAACCGCGTTCTGTGACGTAGAAAAGACCAAGTTGCGTTGGCATTTTCTGATTAATAGATTGCATAGTTGCTGAGAAAAAAACTTTCGTTGGGATATATACAGGATGGAAAAAACAATTACCAAATGGACGGCAACTGCCTTTAATATTGGAAATAGCAAACTCTACGCAAAGAAGACTTACTTTATATTTGTTAATAATAAATACCGCATTTATGAATTATTGAAAATTCGTCTGCCTTGACTCAGAATCGAACTGGCCGAATATGACAAAACAATAAAGTCATTAATCATTGATAGTGTTATTATTTATATCTACTACACATACACCTTTAAGCTAAATAAAGACCGTAAAAAACAATGCAGTAAATATTGTTTTCAAAAATAGCAGTAAGTTTTTTTCGTAGAATTTGCTATTTCCAATATTTATATTCATATTCATTTATTGCATCCATGGTATTTAATTTACAGTGGTCTTACATTGTAGTATAGAGCTAAACATGGACCCTACTAGGGTATGGCAATATTGAAACGAAATAAAAGATATTAACCTAGATATAACAAAGCTATTAAATAAACTACAGAGCTACCTACAAAATATAAAACATAAAATCAAACTCTTTCTATAGTATACATCTGCAATTTTTAATATACTTACATTAACATTAACACAGCTGTGTGGTTGCCGGCTTAGAATAGTGCCACTCCATGCCTTCCCGTGGATGTCGTAAGAGTCGACTAAGGGAATAAAGGCTTGTAGTACTGTTAGGCGACGGGCAGATTTCAATTATTATTTTTTGGTTTGATATCGTATACTTTCGAGGTGGTCCCATTGTCACCAAATCTGAATCTGATGAGAGGATCCGTGAGGAATTGAGGGAACTCCTCAAATATTGTAGGCAAACATATAGCGATTTTAGTATTTTTAGTAACAAGTCCAGCATTTGCATTCAGAAAATATCATTTGGTGAAGTGGAACTGATGATGAAGACCACTGATGGCCACCGGAACTCCTCAATGGTACCGATTTCAAGGGTGGCGATAAGATATCTCGATTAAGATAGTTGAGCGACTACCTACAACGAATAATATTTACTTGTTGAAATATGACTATGACTTTCCCGCGGCGTTGCTTGCGGCGCGCTTGATATAAGTTAAAGTTTCATTTCAACTAATAAGTGGGACTACGTAACAGCATATTATGATCACTAAATCGTATAAAATAAAATAAATGTTTTAAAAAACAAAAAACCGCCTTCAAAAACGCAAAAAATAACTTCTTTACAATTGTAGGCACCTAATAGGTTAGTCTAACTGAAGTCGGCGACCACAACATTTTCAACAAAAAGCCGACATCAGTTGGACTAACCTATTAGGTGCCTACAATTTTATTTTAAAGAAGTTATTTTTTGCGTTTTTGAAGGCGGTTTTTTGTTTTTTAAAACATTTATTTTATTCCACCCTGTATATGTATATTTGAATATCTCTTTATAGATTTTACTCATTCATTTGTTTCTTTTCCTTAGGGATGGGCATCCTTCTTTGGTCAGACGTATACTTGTGACATCCGACGGCATACAGAAAGCGGCGGATGTACCTTATCTGAACCTGCACCTCTTAAACAAGAGCCGAACTGATAATTGAGTTTGCTCGCGGTGTGCGTGTACACACATGACTTTCTTCCTGTCTGACGCCCATATGCAATCGATGGGTGTCCCTCGAAATTCCTAATTAACGTTTGTCCTATCGCTTCGTTTGTCCGAATTATTACTTGTCCTAAACTGGCTTTCAGCTGAGTCAGACAACTTTTTAAGCTTTCCAAAAATATCTGCGGTTAGATTATAGTTGTATTTATAACAATACTAAAAAGTTTTAAAATTCAGGCGGAATGGCTTTAGGATAAATTAGAATTCGGACGAAAATTGCCTTCTGTACTATACCTGTCGACCGTTAACTTAGAGCATAAAGGGCGCTGCATACGTAACGTGATTGTACACGGACGGGACGGGGACGGGACGAGACGACAATATCGTTTCATAGAAAATGTATCGGAATGTGCATACATAACGATTGCACGTACGGGACGGGAAAACCTAAAATGTATGCAACCACGTCCCGTCCCCGTCCCGTCCACGTCCCGCTCACGTTACGTATGCAGCGCCCTTAACTTATTACCAAGTCGACTATAGATGTATAAAGGGCATTGGGTAAATTTGTTTGAAGAATATTGTCATTTTTTTTTTCAGCGGCCACAGATGATTTTTACATAGTTATTTAGAGGACCTCTAAATACGAAATAATTTATGGCGTTAAATAATATCGGAGCGGAGATTTTAAAGATTTAAGTATTCAGTTTTTAGTACAAAAGTACGCCCAAGTATGAATATTTAAATATCTCGGCTCCGATGCACTTTAGAGTATTACATTACATAACAAAATATGTTTATTTTTAACCGACTTCAAAAAAGAAGGAGGTTATACGTTCCACTGTATGTTTTTTTTTTTTTTATGTATGTTCACCGATTACTCCGTCAATTGTCGACCGATTTCAATTTCTTTTTTTTGGTTTTATAGAGTATACTTCCGAGGTGGTCCCATTGTCACCAAATCTGTATCTGATGAGGGGATCAGTGAGGAATTGAGGGAACTCCTCAAATATTGTAGGCAAACATATAGCGATTTTAGTATTTTTAGTAACAAGTCCAGCATTTGCATTCAGAAAGTATCATTTGGTGTAGTGGAACTGATGATGAAGACCACAGATGGCCACCGGAACTCCTCAATGGTACCGATTTCAAGGGTGGCGATAAGATATCTCGATTAAGATAGTTGAGCGACTACCTACAACGAATAATATTTACTTGTTGAAATATGACTATGACTTTCCCGCGGCGTTGCTTGCGGCGCGCTTGATATAAGTTAAAGTTTCATTTCAACTAAGAAGTGGTACGTAACAGCGTATTATGATCACTAAAAAGTATAAAATAAAATAAATGATTTAAAAAACAAAAAACCGCCTTCAAAAACGCAAAAAATAACTTCTTTAAAATTGTAGGCACCTAATAGGTTAGTCCAACTGAAGTCGGCGACCACAACATTTTCAACAAAAAGCCGACATCAGTTGGACTAACCTATTAGGTGCCTACAATTTTAAAGAAGTTATTTTTTGCGTTTTTGAAGGCGGTTTTTTGTTTTTTAAATCATTTATTTAATAATTCTATCATAATTTACCACTTTTACGAATGGCCGCTCACCTTGAAAATGTATGGCTTTTACATATGACAACACTTTTACCCAAACCCCTTTACAACGTAAGCAAGATACTTGAATTATGATAACCAACTTGCACATGTCTTATACCATGAAATAGGTTCGCTTCCAACGTTCTACGAACAAGCGTACCAAAGACCCTATAAGGAGTAAATTTAGTACCGATTAAAAATACCCGGGCATTGAATTAATAAAATAAGATCAACTAACTGTACAAACGGGCTAGGTCCCGAGTCCGTTATTCCGACTATATCTATGATCGCCTTGTAATTACCGCGATAGGGTTCAAATTGGTTTGGCTAAGCGGCTTAAGAGAACGCATCCGTTTGCACCTGCTTTAAGACCGTGGAAACACCACTCCAGAGAGCCGGTTATAGGTTGTATTCCATTGACCTAATAAGTTTTTATCCCCAAAAAAAAAGGCAGTTCTTAGTTTAATATGTGTATCTGTATATGTGTTTGTCTATGGTACCCGCGTAGCTCCCAAACGTATGGGCCAGTTTTGTTTTGACAGCTCGTGTGATTGGGATTTGGATCTTGGAAATCGGTCGTCCCCTTTAGGAGATATCAGTACTTTTCTTATCTGTCTAAAATGATCTCCTACTGGTAGCGATTATACATTTTATTTATTTATTTATTTATAGCCTTTATTTCTCACAAAGTACAAGAAAAAAAATATATTAATTTAAGTAGGTACATAATTATTATTTTTAAATACTCCTATCGCTAGATTATTATTTATGGTAAACAATCAAACACACGTAATATTTTAAAGTATACAAATTTGGTGGCAGATAAATAGCATTGTATTATGATATTATTATTGGATTTAATTTAAGTCGTATACATTTATTAATTAAAATTAATAACAAATTTTTAATAAATTAAATTAAAAAACAAAGCGATTATACATATGTCATTTAATATTTTGATTTTATTTTAGCACTATATTATACTCTTTTGGTCACACTGAAAACCAGAGTTACTGAATGTATTTTTAATTTAATTTATTTTTCAAAGGCAAATATACATAACTAATTTTAAAGTTACTCGCCAAACTGCTTACGCAGTTTGTTGGCGAGACAGCGCTCATTCTTTAATTTTATACTATGCACCTAAATGAGTCCAGTAGGTACCCTACACCAGAGAATAGGATAGAATAGAATAGATCCATACTTAAGTTGCAATCATTCTATGCTTTCCCTAAGATCGAACTGAGCTACAACGACAAATCTAATAATAACAACTCACAACAGCTGAAATCAAGGCAAGTTATCTAAAAATGCTTTCTTTAATTTATTCTTAGCTTCCATTAAGCTATACTTCTTATCCTCCCTTAACCATTCTATTTTATTATATATTTTTGGGACCAGAAATTTATTAGCTCTTCTACCATAGTATCAACGACATTTAGAGGCATAAAGCTGAGCTGAGACCATTATGGCCGTAGTTAATTAAAAAAAAGCTTAGAATTTTTTCCAGTTTTTAATAAGTTGATTTTTATTATGTGGCAAAAGTATTTGTTGGGTTTCATTCGCGATCCATAATATCGTTTATTCTAATCGTAATTTGTCCTAAAACATCGTTTGTCCTAAACTGGTTTTCAGCTGAGTCAGACAACTTTTTAAGCTTTCCAAACCTGCGGTTAAGTTACGTTAGAGTTACATTATAACAACACTAAAAAGTTTTAAAAACATCAGGCAGAAATTGGTTTTAGGACAAACGATGCATTAGGACAAACGATATTACGGATTCCAATATAGACCCAATTTTTTTATTTCATGTATCATATCTGAAAGTGGGTGCTCATTTTGTAGGGGTTCTTAGTTTATATCTATTCGATTAAACAAGCTTCCGTTGCCGACTGTACTTTAGCACGGTCATGATCGCTTATAGAGATTCAACTATCAAGTTCAGACTAGGTTAAACTACGTTAAGTGTAGAGGAGATAATGTTTCCGCCTTCTGACTTCATCAGATCAGCTCTAAAGGGATGCTTTTCCACCGGCGAGATGTTGCACGACGAGAATTAATTTGTATAAAAAATCCCTCACGCATCTTCAAAGGAAATGGTTTCTTAATACAAATTTATATTCTGCCGCCTTCGCCTCGCCTTGCCTCACCTCGTCGGTGGAAAAGCACTTTTAGGCATTCTTTTACAAGTATTTAATTTCAGGCTATTTTAATAACGGGATACTGTTTCAAAATCTATTTACAAGATTAATATAATAAAGATAAATGAAAACTTGTCAACTGTCATTACATGTTGGAAATGAGAGTGAGTGTTTTAATCGATATTATTAAATATCTTGTTAATAATGCAGTGCCACCAAAACCAAAAATGTGAAAAAAGGAGCCAAGTTGTACGCCAGTAAATAAATCATTGTCAGCGCCGCCGATAAAGAGTTGGTATTTAATTGCGTGCCGAATGGAGAAGAGTATTTTAAGCATATAGTTGCAGAACTTTGCAACATGAAATGATACGTAAATATGGAAGAAAAATACGTGTTGCGCCGATCCCAAATAAGTTGGGATAGGGGCCGGAAAATGATGTTGAGTTGCAGAATTTTGAAACGATTTTCACTTGTTATTTAAAGCCTTTATTTATGAAGTTTCTAGCTACTGAATTTGTAATTTTCCTACCAATTTTTAGTCCTGTGGGCTCAGACGAGATGCACTACGCTAACTAACTTTTCTATTCGATTCGTTTTTAAACCAATCGCGTCACTGGAAGATGACGTGATACGAAAAGTCACGTGGTCTACCAGTGACGCGATTGGTTTAAAAACGAATCGAATAGAAACGTTAGTTAGCGTAGTGCATCTTGTCTGAGCCCTCTGGTTTTATATAGAATGTCGAAAGGTATATACATAATTATGTTACAACTAAATGTATTTTTTACCAATAACAGCGACCGACAGGCAAATAATATTTATACTATGGTCTTAATAGTAGATTGTATAACTAGGGTCTAAAATAAGCCATACCTAGTACCACGAGATGGTTATTTTCCCGAGCAAAGCGATGGAAAATTTGTTCAAGGGTACCTATAATCGCTTTTAGACTCGAGTACTACACTCTACTTTTCACTTCAATTGTGAGAAAAAAAAACATTATCTATACAAAGGTAAAAAATTTGCAAAGATTATCCCCCACAAATTCCACGGCGAAAATATTGTTACAATTTGGCGGCATGTTTTTTTTAAACTACTTTGACACAGATACAAAATATAGACACCGCGAATAAACGCCACTGACCGTGTAAGTATTTAGCGCTTCAAAGCATTGCACAATCGATTTAATCATATTTTAACGATTGTAAAATAGGGACTAAAAAACTCCTAATGTTTTGGAAATTAATTCTATTACCTGATTGGTCGATTTTAATACATCGTATTCTGGTTGGTTGATACCAAATACAAAGTTGTTTTTTATAGAGTTAAGTTATTAAAGAGTATACGTACCAAAAAGAACCTAACGTTCCGATTGACAGTCGATGTGTATTGTGATTGGTGGATTTAATTTGAAGTATTTTGATTGGTCAAATTAAAATGTTTTGTAAATGTAAATCATTCTATTTTCCATTTCATATTTACCCTAGGAAAAATATGAATATAATGTATTCTCTAGGGTTTACATGTACGGGTTGAGTCTCGCTTGATAAGTCTAATATGACACACTTTTTGAGCATGAGAAGTGAAAAGAACTTTGGCTGACTTGAACTTGGCTTGACACTACTTTGCGTAATTTCTCGACTAAACTGGCAACACCCGCGTCGGCGCAGTTCTTGTTTACGCGATATTAACGTTGATCATTTATATGGGAATTACTTCGGCTTAGCATTCGTTATCTACTGTTTAAGCAATGGCTCGGGGATTTGGGGATTATTCCCCGGAATGGGGGATTTTGGGATGTTTAACATGACGACGACTCTTGGTATTTAAATGGGGTTTTTATAATAAACTGCCGTGAAGGCGATCTTTAGGGTTCCGTAGTAACTAAGTCTGAAGGTTGATCTGTAGCTTTATTGTAGGTTTTAGTTTGCTGTTTAGGTAAGTGGTAATATTTTAAAATTTACGTATCTATTAATATATTTTATTCAGGCAGTTTTTTCCGTTCTGCTACTCGAATCTATGACCTATACGACTAATTGTTATTTTCTGTTATTTTGTTACTTAGTCTATCCCCTTGCATTGTTCTTACTTATTTTACTTCAAGGTTAACTAGAAGATACTAGGGGATAAGTCGGTCTATGTACTTTACGTACAATAAAGAGTTTACATACGTACAAAACCAAAAAAGTCTTAAAGTTTTGTCATGTCCGTCCGTCTGTCTGTCTGAATAGAAAGCATGCTAGTAGGTAATTACTCATGTAAAGAAAGATTTAATTTTTGTAATAAAGGTGAAGGAACTCTATTCTGAGGACCGATAATAAAACGCCCTTCCCCATGCTTTATCCCTTCTTTGTTTTTGCCTTATTTTTAGCCGCATAATTAACGATAATCAATCACAGAGCAAATAATTTTAAATTAATAATGGCCTGTATCGCATCGATCTCTGTCTCGCAGCCATATCTCTCTCGTAATTGTCGACGACGCGTCATTTGCAACGGAAACCGATAAATTAGCCGGCTCGGACAAATACAGCCTCCAGGCCGCGATAAATAATGATTCGGTAAAGGACAGGACACACGAGCACTTAAAATTAAAGTTTTGTGGACTTTAATTTGCAGCTGGCTTATTTACTAACCCTATTTAAATAGAAACACTCAACAAAATAAAAGCTACATTCAGAAAAATGAGAGCCAACCAATAGAGATTTTCTCGTAGTTGTCAAAAAATGAATAGGTACTATAGTTTTGATATGAGTTATATCAACCAAAGTTGATAGTAACAACAACAAGTTATTTAGTGATTCAACTAACATCATCATCGTATAGAATCAAGACGCTTATGCACGTCGATCAGAATCTTGTTGAAAACGGCCAATATTTTCAGTGCAGCGAAGAGAAATTTTCTTTTAGGTGAGAAAACAATAAAACAATAGTTATGATATTAGTTATACCAAACATTGTTGAAAGTAACAAACCTGCTGGGTTGTGATTCTCTCAACAAGCAAAGGTGATCGTTCGCTCGAGTGAAGGTCCAAGCGGCGAGTTTAGTTAGTCCCGATAGAGCGAACAAAACACATTTTAGCGAGTCTATTCAATTTGGCAGCATGACTTCACGAACGTATAAGGCTCCCTAATTGACAATGCACGCGCTAAAATGTGTTTTGTTCGGTCGGACGGGACTACTTAAACTCGCCGCATTTATTCGCTCGTCCGTTCGACCGGCCGCCGTTTTTTGAGAGAATAACACACCACAATCTTGTTAAAAACGACCAATATTTTTTTCAGTGCAGCGAAGAGAGATTTTCTTTTAGGTGAGAAAACAATAAAACAATAGTTATGATATTAGTTATATCAAACAATGTTGAAAGTAACAAACCTGCTGTTGTTAGCAACTTAAGTGATTCAATTAACATCTTAGTTGATGTCTAACGTCTTGTTAGGCTCGCATGGAATCAAGACGCTTAATCACAATCACATCTCGCTCCTAAGAGCGATCAACGTAATATTTAAAGACTGTATAAAACATTTCTCAAAAATGTCCGGAAATGTTGACATTCCTTTCTACATATTGAGACGCGAAGTACATAGTTTACTGACAGCTCTCCAAAATAAAAAATAATCTTTGCGTGCTCGCTACACAAGCCCGCAATGTTGCATACAAATTCGATTACTATCTATCTTATAACTTTTTAAAAAGTGAAAAGCGCCATAATAAAATGAGGGCACAAGTCTTATACATCCAAATTTTACTCGAAACATAACTTTTTTATTTGTGCCTGGAATAGCTTATATTTATTTTTAAAACAAGAATTGCGTTTCTCCTTGTCATAAACAAAAAGGCGGTAAGGAGTGATGGTTTTTTTACATGAAGTTTCTGTTTGTACATGCAATTCAAAAAATGAGTTCAAGCGATGAAGATTTGACTCCAACACAAAAAAAATCTTGCGATTTTTGAGAAAAGCACTATATTTGCCTCGGCAGGAACAGCAATTGCGGGCTTCGTATTTTTAAACGGAAGGAAGGAGCAAGCTCGTCCGTTTAATCCAATACTCGGCCCGCAATTGTCTACTTTCATGCCTAGGCAATAATGTACTATTTCTCAAACATGCTCGGAAATAACTGTTTTCCGATTGAAAAACATGGACGGGAAATGCCTGTTTTTACTCCTAGGTGTCAAAAAACCATATGAAAACACTTTCCGTCCATGTCCATATTGTTTTTTCAAAAGTGCTCTCTATTGCGTATAAAATTGAAAGGACCATGAAAAAAATCCCGTACACCCGGGGCTCTGCGGAGCGGCGGCGGCGGGCGGCGGCTCGTTGTGCGTGAAACTATCTTAACTAATACTCGTATGACGCAAACAAACATTCTCTCCGAATTCGTCAAAGGTTTTTAAAAATACTTATAATCATGTATTTGTATAATGTCCTCGCATTGTTCGAGAAAGGCATTATGTATGCCTCGGCGGAAACGAGGATTTCCTGACTCGTATTTTAGCAGGCCTCGCTATTGCTCGGCCTGCTAACCACCTCGTCAGGAAATCCCTTACATTCCGCGCCTAGGCAACAATGTACTATTTTAACCTCGTAAGGCCCAGTGTGAATAGCATGTACATAACCAGGACAATTTAATTTGAACTGTGTTGCAATGGGATAAGGTTTATTTTCCTATCTTCATAAACTGAAAATGGCATTATCGAACAAACATAATTGAACTTTATTGCCTTGATAGTACCTAGATTCAAAGTGCCACTCACAAAGAACTCCCTGTTTGTAGTAAGGTGGGCTGTACGAGGTTAGTGGCATTATCTATGTAAAGGGACCTTATTGTCGATGGCCCTTACGCCGCACTGCGTACGCGACGTTGTATTTATATCGGAGCATCTTTAATAATAGCGGAAGCGCCATCGACAATAAGGTCCCTTTTCATAGATAACGTCGCATTTAATTTAGTAGTGGTATTCGCCTTAAACCTGGTAACCCATAATTTTATCGAATTTCACTTTATCGAACGCTTGATGCTGAAACTGTAATGTTTCCAGGATATCTTAAACATTAACTAACCGCGTAATGTTTTTTAAATTATCGATTTAAACTAAACCACTAAAGTAGAAAACATGTTGGTGTATATATTTATTTCATTAAAGATTATAGAATGCAACATAATGACACATAAACTAAAATACTTTGTATGTAAAACTAAAAAAAAACTATATGCCGATCGTGTGTCTCCGCCCTGTCGATGGAGATAAACGAAACGGCTATTAATTTTGCTGGTGGATATAAAAACGATATAAAACTTAACTTGTCAAGCGTAAACTTGAAGAAAATATTTAGGTTCCGCAAGTAATGTATAGATAAAATAAACTTAAGTATTGTTGCTTCTCGCGAGACTGTGATATTACGAAGTATCTCAAATATATTGTACCTACTTCAGTCTGGGCTACTCAGGTCTTTCAGGACCCAAATTAAAAACATTTTTTTTGTGTGACTAATTTTCGTTAAAAAATGAGTCTTAAGTTGTCTCAAACAAGTCACTTTCTAGCCTAATATAGAAATTAAAATTATTTTCCAACGCGAAAATGTCTTTGTATATTACCTGTTTTTTTTTTTATAAATTAATATCGAAATAAGTATTAATAATTCTTGATGTTACAATAACAATAAAGATGTTAAAAATCGTACATTACAAAACATTTAGAAGCTAGGTTTTAAACAAGTACCAATTGTTTTTTAAAATATTTTAACACAAAAAGCACTTATTAAAGAAAGTAATCTTTGAAGGTTCCATTCGAAACCTACGGAACCCCGTTAACCCACGGAACCGGTCCGCTACCGAACGCTACCGGTTGCGCGGGCGCCGCCGGTCAGCTTAACCAGCAGGTTTATATTTTAACCAGAAAGAGAAAGACGCGTTACAAACAGACAAGATAATAAATATAATACATAGGTATTAGCTTCTACCGGCGACTTCGTCGAGATTTACATTACAATATTATACTCTCGGGAACTTTTATATTTTATAATCATGAGCTATCTCCACTTCCAATTTCATCTAAATCCGTCCAGCCGTTGCAGCGTGAACGAAACAAACTAACACACACACAAACTTTCGCATTTATAATTTTAGTAGGATATGCAAAAAAGGGATTCATACAAAAGTTATTTTTTTTAACCGCAATAATGTTACTTTTCAAATTGTGTTTTGGTACTTTAATGTCACTGTTGGATTTAGCGTGCGAAAATCCCCCGCTACATGTTTAGTGTGTAGTGTGACGCGCGTACCACCCGGAGGTACAACACGCGACAATACTGAATATAAACGGAATAAACAAGAGACAAAAATGTTGTAGAATAAGTTGAAGAGATATGGAGTCTTCTAGGACGTATGATGAGGAGCTTAATGAAACAGGTTAGTAAATATCACAGTCTTTATTCCTATGCAGCTCTATGGTAGTAAATTGTGAACATAACTTTGCGCATAATTCTTACTCTACCAGAAAATATGTTTAGCTCAGCGGAAGCCTGGTCGTTTTACATAAAGTAAAGGTTCTAATGTTATAATTCACAATTCTTAGATAGTAAGTTGTTAGTCCCTATTTATAGAGTTGCCACCAATTCCAATCTGAGTTCAAATAACTATTATTGATATCCTAATTCCCTAATTATAAATATAATTTCTACAGACCTTGATCTGAAGAAAACCTTCGTTCCTGGACGATTTACTCGATGTAGTACCAGGACGGCAAGCTGGTGGCGCGGCCCCAGCACACTGCGTTGCAAGCCACAGTACCCTCGGGCAGCTCACAGCAGCTTGTGAAGGTCTACTGAATCCTCGTGCTTATAGCACGCCTACTAAAGGTTGGTTTATACCTTTATATCCTACTTCACTAATTGTATGAATTTATTGAATGATTAGGAACCTAAACATGAATTTATTTCTTACAGATCTAAAGAGAGTTCCTGCCGAATACTTAATGCCTGAATAAACTACTTCATAGCTTTACTGAACCTGAATATTGTTGAAGCCTGAATCGGAATAACTGAATGCAATACTACAAAATAAATCATCCAACCATAACGGCAAATCAGGAAGCTAAATTATTCTGAACCCTATACAGAATAATAGAAAATATGTAGACGGAAACTAAAATCAGTACATACTGAATATGGTTAAACGAAACTAACGAAACTCTTAAGAAAACCTTCATCATCATCATCATCATTTCAGCCTATTGCAGTCCACTGCTGGACGTAAGCCTCCCCCAGGGTTCGCCACAAGGCCCGATCTCCCGTTTAACCTTAAACGCTTCAAAAACACAGAACCTTAAAACGCTTAAAAACCCAGTCCAGCGGAAAACTTCAAGGAAAACCCCTGGTAATCTCGACGCTAAGACATTCCCTCCTCTCCACGTGTGAGAAACAATCAAAGTTTCTTTCACCGAAATATATCTGAAAGTATGTACTATATCTCCACAGCAGGAGCTTGGTTATTTTATCGAGGATGGCTCCTCCGCTGTCGTTCAGCTTAAGTCTGATTTTATAATGCTCCATCATCTTGCTGATTTTTATGCAAGCAGAAAGCTAGTCAAAATATAGATGCAATAAAATGCATAGAATGTAGCTATACAATATTATCTGTTTAGTATGGGTAATTAGGTACTTAATTAATACATTACGTACTACATTAAATGTTCTTTTGACTGAAATGTGTTGGTTTAATTCTTGTATGTACAATTACAGCCAAAAGATATCTTTAAATTGTTTTGTTGTAAATAACTATTTACTCCATTTATTGATTTATACCAAATATTTAATAATCCCATAATCCTATAGTAATTTCCCTAACGCGGCAACACCAACCTACAAAACTATGGTATTGACGTTTGACATATAAAAGTAATGAACAGTAATGCCATATACACCTTAAATATTTCCCCAGTCTTTAGGTTCCGTTTCACGCAGAAAATGCAACGTTACAGTAGGTAGTTCTGTAGCTCTGCCTACCCCACTCTGGGATTAGGCTGCGTTTCCACCAGAGCTTTGCGAGGCAGCTAAGCGGTGTGCGAGGACAAATCCACCAATAGGATAGTGAGGATAGTGTTACAAAAAATCATATTGGTGCATTTTTCCTTGCCAAACAGCTTAGCTGCCAGTGCTGCCACGCACAGCTATGGTGGAAACGTAGCCTTACAGGCGTAAAGGTATGTATGTAAATCCCCCGCGATATGGCGACCGCTTCTTTCAGAGCTGATATCTCTGAAACGGCCGAACCGATTTTGATGAAAGCTAGCTAAGAACCATCCCGATTAAACTAGCTTTCTTTTTAAAAAAGCCGCATCCAAATCGGTTTATCCGTTTGGGAGCTACGGTGCCACAGATAGACACAAAGGTACACAGACACAGATATACATAAATACACACATAGAACTTGAAACATCCCTATTTTTTGTCAAGGGTAAAATAACGTAGCATAAAAAATTACACTACGTTTTTTAAATTTAGTCTCGTACGTACTATTGCATTTTTATACAGTTCTAAGAATGTTTAAAATTTCAAGTCCCTAGTTCATCAGGGTGATTAGTTTTATATCGATTGCAAATTATACAGCAAAGACTAAAAAATACTTTGTTATTATAAAACACAATACTTAATAGGAATGAGGGCGCTACTGGAAGCTTGGCGTTTTTCCTTTGAAGTTTTAAGGAAGAGTCTTTCTCCAAATTCTGGCCACAGTGGCTAGAACACCGCATCTACAAACAAAAAAAGGTAAGGAGGTAGAATACATGAAACTATGCAATAAAAATCGTACCATACCTACATAACTATTTCTCGAAAAAAATAAACCATCTAAGACCCAGAAATAAATCGATTCTACATTGAAACCCTGTTGCCACCTCGAACATACACGAACATACCAACATAATCAAGCTAAAGTACATATATATCATGGACACTTATCGTAAATAAGGGTCCGAGATCAGAGGATTCCGTGCAGAAGGGTCCAAAACGAAAACAAGGAAAATATACTAAGATGACGGATGTAATGACCAGTCAAGGAGAAGATAAACGTCAGGCCTATAATTAGTATAACTCAGTTTAATATAATGTTATTGGAGTATTTTTGAAGGAAATTTCTAACCAAGAATGAACACCAAGTTTTTAGAGTTGTTGGTAATTCAGCTATGCCTACCCTACTCTGTGAATGAAGGCCTGAGTGTATGTATGCATGTATATCTTACCAAGTGGACCTTGTGCAGGGTCCCCGGGTCGCAAATACCATCTTACGCATTAACTTGCCGTCAAACAGCAGTGTTTGCAAGATTGTGTTTCAGTGTAGGAACATTCCATCTTAGTCTTCAGGTTTGCAACGCAACTGCAGTCTTAGATTTGAAGCTGAGATTGTAGCCTTGAGATTGCAGCGTTGTGTTCAGGTGAGGGGATAAAATAACCGGTAAAACCACTTACCATCAGGGGCATGTTTTATAAAGCTACAAGTAATAATTTTACAGGTCTAAACTGGCAACACTGCTGAAATGGCTGGTCGTCATGGTCGAGGTTGGGTCAAATGGAAACTTGTAACCTGTAAATTGTTATTTGTAGCTTTATAAAACAGGCCCAAGGTGGCTCAAGTGTTATTTTGCCATCTCCATGTCTAAACCATTTGTTAATAACCATATGATTCTGATTTCTAATGACACTCCTATACTTCTTTTCGAGCTAGAACATCAAGTGGACTTTAGAATACGTTCTTATCTACATGCTTCGAAGTACGACCAAGGTTAAGAGTCAATATTTGTATGCAAGAACATGTAAGTTATACACACGAGTGGGTCAAGTTACGACGTTAGAACACGTCGCCGCGATGCGCGAAATCACGGCGAAACGATGCGAAATCCATACAAAATTTCCCTGTTAGCTGCGATTCGTGGCGTCAGTGTAATAACAGCCTGTTGGCTGACGAGCTCGCCGCGGACAGATGTTTCCATTTTGCTTGAATATTACTTAAACTTATAAGAATCACTCAGAAATACAAAGAAACACTAAGTAATTATCCTCGTCCTGCCCAAGCATTTTTAAGCGATTTCCGATTCCTGCCCAATGTCCTCGAAGAAGGACAGTTTTTATGGATCATTTAAATTACCGGGCAGAACGTACTAAAGGAGGGCAAATTGGGTATTGACCAATAAGGACAAGCGGTATGTCACCGGGTAGGTAATTCTAAGTTGTAAAACTATTACTATGGCAGGTACCTAGTTCGAAAATTTTGTGTGAAATAAGTTATGGCCATGCAAAGACGGCGGTATTTCATAGTAATTATGCTAAGTCGTCTATGTAGGCGTCCCGATGTTCCAGATTTAAAAAAAATCTTACACTTATTTGAAGTTTCCCGCTACACAAAATCGTTGTAGAATTAAAAAGGATATCCGATGATATAGTGCTTATTGTTATTGGTTTCTACGCCAAAAAATAAAAAATTAAAATTAAAATAAAATATCAGGGGACAATGTCACACCAACTGACCTAGTCCCAAACTAAGCTCTAGGCTTGTACTATGGGTACTAGACAACGATATACATACTTAAATAGAGAAATATATACTTAAATACATAGAAAACATCCATGACTCTGGTACAAATATTCGCGCTCATCACACAAATATCTGCCCTTACCGGGATTTGAACCCAGGACCGCTAGCTTCGTAGGCAGGGTCACTACCAACTAGGCCAGCGCGTCGTCGCGTATATTTTTGCCCACTCTCCTTTGTTCTTATTACAGAACGTAGGGCAGGACAAGGATGTAATAAACACTAATTTAACCCTTTTCACAATATAAATGTCGAGTCCTTCCATCTACAACAATGCGTTTACTGGACCCTAAAAGTAGGTTTTTAACATCCCTTAACCGGTATAAGAGTCTCGTTCCCTATTCGTGTATTAAAACGAGACGGAATTCTTGCTCGACCACTCCCAAAGGATATACCGGTATTTGATGTAAGTTTGGCCGGATGTAGGATGATCATACTTCACGTTCGAATGATAATATATTACGATTTTTTATCAGATCTCGCGGCGGGCTCGAAAAAGAAAAGAAAGATTATATTCGATCAAAGTGGAATAACCTACCTACCTACCACCTAGATAAAACGCCGAATTTGTATACTTATCTCGGAGTAAGTCTTATTCCGAGTTTGGTGAAATGCGGCCTTATAGGAACAACTTTCTAACCTCAAAATAAACCTTCTTTTGGCTAAAACAGCTCTTTTATCGTAAATAAAGTATACTGAGTAAACATTTTGGACATCACTTGGCCAATGTTTCATCTGTGATTATTTTTATTTAAAATAGCGGTTTTAGCGAAAAAAAGGCCATTTTGAGGTTAGAAAGTTAATTGCTGTGTTAGACAAGTAAGAATAAACACGTTATATACAAAATTTAGCTACTAAATATTTTAATAATAACATTTAAGAGGATTATGAGACGAAATTTAATCGCGAAGCTGTAAAAAAAAACCATGCAAAAACTCCGAGCGGTAACGCTTTTCACCCCCTAATTAAGTCCAATTTCCACAATTTCTGAATATGCTGTACCAGTTATTATGAAAAATTAAGTTTTTACGTACACGTTTTTTTAATAATTTGTTTATATCGCCGCTTCTAGCGATAAGAACATCTGTTTTCTACAGTATAAGAAAGTCATATTTTTGTATCTCCTTGTTTATTTTTGTGTACTGTTCTATAAAGCAATTGTATTGTATTGTAGGTACTCCTTTTCGTGGAAAGTATTTACTGGAAGTCTTTGTATAAATATTGAATTTACGCAGCTCATAATTTTAATAAGCACACTCAGAAGGGACGGCTAACAATGTGGATTGTTAACCCCCCCTAGACCCCTTAAGTAGCTCTCAACCCACTCAGCCGACGGAAACGGGGGGGATATGATGCTCCCAACGCTGGGCAAGTAACCAACGCTCTTGAGGCTAGCCCCAACATCAGCTGTGGAATGAAGAGTTTGGAGAGATTGCCCCCTAATATTTAAACAGTATATAAGAAGCTGTCTGGCTGATCCATCAACGCACAGCCAAAATCGATGGATCTACTTGATTTGAAATTTGGAGGGAAAATTCCTTGTATATTCTAGGTAGGGAATGCAAATTAACCGGTTATTAACCGTTTTTGTATGAAAATAACCGGTTAAAATCGGTTATTTGCATTCCCTAATTCTAGGGGATGCACTAAGGAGGTATTTTTGAAAATTCATCCCCTAAGGGGTTAAACTAGGGGGAAGAGCGGGAAACTAATTTAGCGGGCGTCGTCTGGTTATCTATTATTGGGTGAGGACCAAAACGTTGTACCATAGTTAAGCGCAGTTAACCATACAAACAACGGAGTCAAAAAATTCCGTAGTGCGACGAAAAGTATCCCTATATGGCCAATTTTCAGATCACAATGGAAAAGTTTCATAGAAAATTTAATTTAGTGAGCTAAGCATTTAAATGTCAAATTAAGGGGAAGCGGGGCAGATTGGTACGGAAAAATGTAACCTTATATTTTGGGCAGTAAAAAAGATTAAAATTATACCATTTTTGCTTATATCATAGTTAAACTAATTGGGATTGATAAGACATTTAAATGAAACTTAAAAACTTAATCATAACAAAAATAAAGAAAAATCTGTGAAAAATGGAATTTGCTTAATTGTGCCCCTCCCATGGGGCACCTTGATACACATGTTTAATTATGTAAAAAAGTTTTAAAAATGCCAATATTCAACAAAATTTTGTTTTGTTTCTTTTAAGGAGGGTATAGGCAGCCTATTATTATGTTTCATAAAGATTTTAAAAATCTTTTTTTTGCAATATATTATACTTATAGATATTATGACCGATTTCAATTGTTTTTTTTGTATTTATTTAAATGTACTTTAACATTTATGAGAAAATAGGCTAAACAAACCATAAAACACTTTTAGACACTTAAACAACACAGTCAAAAATTACTTCCTCAAACACTGATAGCACCAATGTGCCCCGTACCTTTGTGTATAGAAGTGCCCCAACGGTCATATTCGAAAAATATTTGAATATTAATAAATCCAGTGTACTTTAGAAAAGTTAAACATGCAATCCTGACATCGAAATAAAATATCTTAACATTGGGAATTTCAAATATCCAATAAACAGATAAACACTTCAACAATGAACTAATAGGTACATAAGGGGAATATTTTTAGTAAGCTTCACTAAAAACACTTTTTTACTTGTGAAATGCTAAAGAACAACAACCTAGCGACGCGTTTACAGCTGTAAAGTCCGCTTATGTATAGCCATGTTTTAGTGATATTTCGATATTACTACCATTTGTTTTTAACGAAATAGTGCTGGTGTATTATTGTGCCCCGTGTATCAAACTGCCCCGCTTTCCCCTATCGAAATCGAGCACTAATCGAAATATAAAACCTACTGCGCGGCCGGATCCCTCATTCCTTAACACCGACTCCCACTTGACCGGTAATTCAAGAAATAATTTACCCATCGGCAAAGATATTAAACTTTCCAAACTCGCAAAAGCATGAGAAAGGGTTCTCCGAGGGCCGTCCCTAGTTACCAAGTTACCAAGTTATCTAGTAAGCTACTACCTCCAACTTAAATGGACTTTGCAACTCACGCTGACCTAACCTAATTGGTTTTGATAACTGTTATTTACAGACGGAATGTTAGTTTGTGTTATTAAACAAATCACTATTCAATTCGTCGAAGAATTAACCAGCGAGCTTAAGTTATTTTTAAGAGCCTATTTTACACTTTACATGTGTATTATTTTGATCTCTGTCACCTTTAGTTTGAGCATATTTCATCGTCTAATCGGAATGTGAGTGAGTTGTTTATATATCTCTATTCCACTCGAGCTTGGCCGGCATTACTGTGAAACAAAAGAGCTAGGCATGATTCATAAAAACGTTAACAATACGGTAACATGTCAAAAGCAATTAGGCTAAGCCCAAATAGAATAGACCCTCTGTGATTAAGTTCTTTAAAAGATTATTTTTAAAACACACGCCGAGGTCAAGTCACGTAATCTGAAAGTATTAAACCTTGTTATTGTCCGTGCATGATAATGTAACGCTCGCTTGTATTTAGTATTCAGTATTCACGCGAAATCAAAACAAAGCTCAGTTTTAATATGTCAGTCACGATATACATACGTGTACGTGTATGTGTTTGTATGGTAAGGCACACTACAATGTATTCGATAGCCGGCCAGAAAAAGAAGCGTAAGCCGGTAGCAAAACAACTCTATAGGGTTGGTGATGAGGAGAAATCAATAAATTTAAATAAAAAAAAAGGTTTATTCTGTTTTATACAGTCAGATATTCATGTAAGTGTCCAAAAGTATTTTGTGTTAAGATAAGTACCTAATTATCTATCTTTTTTGTGACGGTCGTTTCTGCCGACTATATTTTTTGACATTAATTAACGAGGCCAAGCTCGACAGATATCGATCTGCCTCTCATATTTTTCCTTCTAAGCGATAAATTTTATTTTACTAATTATATAGTTTTATTTATCAAGACCACAGCAACAACAATAACTTTTCAACTACGCAAAGAACAGCAGACATTCTATTGCAACCTTTCATATCTTCAGAATCTTGGACATCAGAAAATTTAAATCTAAATACGTTGTGTAATTACGAGTATTTTTCTTATTATCTAGTTTAATTGTGACCAAAATTTTATTTTTATTCTCAGCAACGATATTACATTTGTTGATTGGTAGAGATTGCCTTAAGGCATTAAGTCCTGCATTTGTAACTACTTTGTGGTTTCTTACTTTGGTTCCTTTCTACGTACTTACACCAAGTGTGTGTTTTAGATAGGCTAGTACCTAGTAAGTTAAAACGGAAATTGTGTGTATACATACGTAAAATCTGAGATCTAACCATTATTAACGATCTAAAAATCGTTAAAGTTGTTCCCATACACACTTAACTGTAAACCTTTTAATAAATCGTCTAAACTGCACATTAAAATGGCTGTGACATTCACACAGGGGGTCTAATTAAACACTGTATAACAATGTTGCTTTTGACGTGCTATTGTATTGTTTTTAACTCAGCCGATATTGCTGTCAAGTTAATAAGAGCTAAAAAACGTTGACGATACGATAGCAAGTCAAAAGCGATATGGTTTTGTGTTGATTAGAAGCCCAAGGGGGTTATTATATGACATAGCAACGCAGTTCAGTTTACGCTGCGAGAAAAGGACAGAGCTATATAACTGCTATAGCTCTGTCCTTTACGCTCGCGTAAAATTAACTGCATAACTATGTCATAATAACCCCCCTGATCATCTAACAGAATATAGTTAATTTTCATTTCACATCCCTGAAAGTAATCCAATTTGTTAAAAAAATAAAACAATTTCAAGTTGAAAATTAACCTGCATGTGATGACCCTGTCGTGCCAGCGACAAGCCTCCAAACGCGACCGGTTCGACTCGTTTCTTGCTGCTATAGCAAAAATTCCAACAACTTACATTCATTTATACAACACCGAAAACTATACCTTAACTTGTGCATCTTACAACTGAATTTCATTTGACGCAACCGCGAACATACGCCTTTATACCAGAGTATAAACTGACCTGAATCCATCTCTGTTTGACTATACTAGTTTGTATAACGCTGTCTCGCTCAGAACAGGCCGCTAAGCCAGTTTTCACTAGCATTGGAGATGTACTTATTTACTTACTGAATAGAGGTTGGAAATTTTGGAATAACATGGTGTGGTTTGAGTTTATGTTCAATTCTGAGGTCCTAGCGAAAAAGGGTGTAAGTCTTCATAAGATCAAATGACAAAGGGTTTAAGTCTAGTATACTCCGTTTATAATGCATACCCTTTTCTGTGAAGAGTTAAGTCGACTTACACCCTTTTTCACTAGAACTCCAGAATTTACTTTGTAGATTCTGCTTTATGAAGCCAATGTGTGTTTTAACTCTGGCTATTCGATATTGTTTGAACGATTTTGCACACTGGGTCTCTATGGGTGAAACCACATTGCCTTACTATAGCTTCTCCCCGTGACTTCGTCCACGTAGATTTCGATCATCGTTAAATGTTTGTAGTGTTTGTATTTATGTACTTATAACTTAGTTGTTACCTACTCAATATTGTTTCTCCGTGATTTAATTAGCATGTGTGGCTTCACTGTTAATGTTAATTATACGATCAATGAATAAAAAAAAAACCTCGAGATTTTTTAAATTTTACGGTATGAAAAATAGCCTTTGTGTTAATTAAACCAAATTTCATCCAAATCCGTGCAGCTGTTGCAGCGTGAAAGAGTAACAAAGACAGACAAACTTTCTCATTAATAATATAGCGTCTGCCCGCGACTTCGTCCGCGTAGATTTTGTATCGTTATTAATTCGGGATCTTTCAGGGATCAAAATAGCCTAAATTTTTTCAGGCTATAATCTATCTCCATTCCAAATTTCATTCATATCAATCCAGCCGTTGCAGCATGAAGGAGTAACAAACTAACACACACACACACACACACACGTAAACTTTTTCATTTATAATATTAGTTAGATTATATTGCTTGCTTGCCTGTATTGTTTTTAACTGGTCTGCCATTACTGTGAAGTAATAAGAGCTAACTTTGATTGACAATACGATATGTTGGTTGTTAAAATTGTTTTGTTCTCTCCTTTTCTTTCCTTCTATTTATTGTCAAAGAGAGATTGAGACAGAACGTAACGATACAGAAATAGGTTGAATACGATATCGTTGAGACATTGTTGACCATAGTCCAGCTATACAACTAGAAGAAGATTTTGAAATAAAACAGATCAGGGCCTATATCCTCATTGTTTTGAAAACCCCGTATCTCATATTTCGTGACGTACGATTTAAAACTTAAACGTGAAGAGGATTAAGTTCAAACTCATACTTCTTGATATATCAGATACGAGTTTTTTCTAAAGTAGTAACGAACTCGTACTAGCTTTCCCTGCGAGTCTGCCCGCCTAGAAGTCGATTATCGATTTTCTTATGGAACTGAACAATGATTTAAAATAGAAAGAAACATTAAATTCTGATGATAACAATCTTAAGACTGCAATCCGAAGACCGCATTTGCGTAGTCAACCCTGAGGACTAAGATGGAATGCCTCTATGCTAGTTAATTCACCGGCTGTCTTATCCCAACACAGGAACACAACAGTGGGAACACTGCTGCTTGGCGGTAGGTTAAAAGATAAAATGGAGGTAACGGACAGACCCTGCACAAGGTCCTACCACCACTAAACAACAGTAACAGACAGTTGACAGTAATGGCGATACGATAGCATGTGAAAAGTGATATGGTTTTCGGGACTAGAATAGACCCCGTGGAAACCTGTATGCTCGCAAGTACCTTCCAAGCCATAAAAAAACCTTTAAACTTTAGCATCATACATACATATTTTTTATCGAGTGTGTAACATTAGCATAAAAACGAAACCGGTCAATTACAAGTCCTAATTTCGTACATTCATTATTTTAACTCATTACAACGATTCGAGCTGGCAAATTTAATAATAACTGCCATAACAAAAATTAAAACATGTTAAAAAACAAAAAACTAATCAATTTTCAACTGTATTTCAATACCATTAAGATCTATAGAAGAGGCGATTGAAAGCAAAGCTAAAATTTGCATAAAATAATGACACATCCATCTACAGTAGCACTTAAATGTATACTAAGACAGTTTTTGTAATATAAATGAATAGTAAAATCATTTTGACCTTGCGTCTTCACAAATGTGTCCAGCAAGTATGAACAAAAGACAATCGCAACTTATATTCTATCCCACACCAGCATCGATAGTTGTGTGCGTAAACGCCGTTCTAAATCAATGTAGCGTAGGTTTTATCACTACATGCAACACTGTAACACTTAAGTGATTTACATGTTCTTTAATTCGTCCGAGGTCGAAACAATGTTACCAGATACAATGCGAAAGGTCACAAAAAGGTCGTTTTTTAAATAAATCCAAGCAAATTTAAGTTCATTCGCATCGCCCTCATTATTCAGTTTTTTATGTTTCCATTATGCATTGCGACATATAATAAGAGTATGGTAATAAATTACATGCACAAGTGTTACAAAAGGATGCTTTGTAAAGCAGATTTTTATGGCAACGAGAAGCCGTGCACACTGGCCTGGGGCAAGTTTTATAAAGCTACAAATTACAATTTACAGGTTACAAGTTTTCATTTGACACAACCTCGACCAATGACGACTAGCCATTTGAGCAGTGTTGCGAGTTTAGACCTGTAAAATTGTAACTTGTAGCTTTATAAAACGTGCCCCTGGGGTACGTTACAGAATTACCAACAACTCTAAAAATTTGTTGATAATTCTATAACCACATTTTTCACAATTAGGCTAAGATGTTTACCACTGTTTTAGGTTGCAAGCCCATCGCCTAACAGTACTACAAACCAAGCAGCAAGTTCTTCAACTGTATTGAACATAATTGAATCAGCTACACCTACTTACGTAATCATAGCGTAGTTAAAAGATAACAACACGTAGATTGCCACTAATTTGTCCGACAATAGCGGCGGTACAACAATTGCAGACAATTGCTGTAACTGCCACGTACGGTCGGCCTTAAATAGCTGTACACTTTAGTGCTTTGTCACTTTAACGTTATGTTTGAACTGCTGGACTAATCTGTCAATGGCGTTAAAGTGACAAGGTACCAAAGTGTGCATCTATTTGTAATCCACTTCACTTGCCGAGCCAAACCGACCGCTATTGTAAATTGTAGCTAGGCGAGATGCAAACGCTGCTAACGTTTCTGTTTTCTATCGATTTGAAATGTATGGAGTTGACATTATAAGCGGATCTTCCATCAGCTTACGTCAATGCTCATTTGGTCGATTTTCGAGAAACGCCAACTTAGCATTAGGACTACGCACCCAGAAGTTTACACCGACGCATCTGCATTAGAGATGGGTGGCGAATTTTATCTTTAGAAAGTGGTATTTGGGTGTAGAGTTAATAATTATGCATAGTTTAGATCATAATTGATGCACGTCACGGTGCTCTTTTGGGATTTAATGACAATTGGCACGTTTTTACAATAGTGTGGTGAATCAAACTTTAAATCCATTTGGACGAATATCGTTCCTATATCACATCTCATCATTCGATTTTATAATTACATTCCAAATGATGAATAATTGTCATTACTAGCTACGTGCTCAGTGGTGATGTCATTATAGACATACAATGCTTCAGTCAATCATTGAAATAACGTTTGGGTACCGAAATCATACAGCCAATTAACATAAACCTTAATAGTCATTTATATTTCAATTTATAAGTGACTATCAAATGTAAATAGATGACGCGATCATGCACAGCATAAGTAAATACCGGTAAAATATTTTCTTAAAAATAAAGGAGCCTATTCTTTAAAAACAAGTGAGTTTTAGACTTTTTAAAACCGGTAAGTATTCTGTTTTCGTATTGACATTGCGTCATGTAGTTTTATAACGCATCGCTAAAAGGATATACCTATTTAAATTTCACGATAAAGACTTGTTTGTTATGAGTGCTATTAATGTCTATACCTAAACTATTATCTAAACACAGTTTATTATTAACGTTATCTAATAGTCTCGTCTATGATAAGTGCTCACTTGTTCAATAATAGATATTTTCTAGACGTTTCTTTACCATTGCGTAATTATGATTCAGTAAAGGACTTACTTATCTTGTCTTGTTGCAATATAATGTGTTTATAAGGCCTTTCATGTATTAATAATTTACTATATATCCAAAGGGCATTGGGTAAATTTGTTTGAAGAATATTGTCATTATTTTTTTGCAGCGGCCACTGATGATTTTTACATAGTTATTTAGAGGACCTCTAATTACACATAGATATATATAATTTATGGCGTTAAATAATATCGGATCGGAGATTTTAAAGATTTAAGTATTCAGTTTTTAGTACAAAAGTACGCCCAAGTATAAATATTTAAATATCTCGGCTCCGATACACTTAAGAGTATTACGTTACATAACAAAATATGTTTATTTTTAATAATTCTATCATAATTTACCACTTTTACGAATGGCCGCTCACCTTGCAAATGTATGAATTTTACAAATGACAACACTTTTACCCAAACCCCTTTCGGAGAGTCTATGGTAGAAAATACTGGAATAACGAATAAATTTTTCTTAGAATTTACCTATAATAGGGAAAATGCATGGATTTTTAAATCGCATTTTTCAACAAAATATAAAAATACCGTATCAAAATCAAAATCAAAATATATATTTATTTTGCGTAAAATGTGGTACATACAATGGTCTTACAATATATTAAAGGTTACACTCACTTTACCGGCCGCTGGCATGCCAAATATTATTGACATATTAAAACTAACAAGACACACAATAGTACATTATTGCCTAGGCATGGAAGTAGGCAATTGCGGGCCGAGTATTGGATTAAATGGACAAGCTTGCGAGTCCGTTTAAAAATACGAAGCCCGCAATTGCTGTTCCTGCCGAGGCAAATATAGTGCTTTTCTCAAAAATCGCAAGAAAAAAATCGTGTTGGAGTCAAATCTTCATCGCTTGAACTCATTTTTTGAATTGCATACAAACAGAAACTTCATGTGAAAAAACCATCACTCTTTACCGCCTTTTGTTTATCATGACAAGGAGAAACGCAATTTTTGTTTTAAAAAAACATAAGCTATTCCAGGCACAAATAAAAAAGTTATGTTTCGAATAAAATTTGGATGTATAAGACTTGTGCCCTCATTTCATTACGGCCCTTTTCACTTTTTAAAAAGTTACAAGCTAGATAGTAATGGAATTTGTATGCAACATTGCGGGCTTGTGTAGCGAGCACACAATGATTTTTTTTTTAATTTGAGAATTGTCAGTAAACTATGTACTTTGCGTCTCAATATGTAGATAGGAATGTCAACATTTCCGGTCATTTTTGAGAAAAAATACTAAAATAAGCCACAGGCATGGGCACTACAGTAATTGCCAAAAAGTATTGTAATTATAATGTCACCTTTTATCAAAATAAGCAAAGTATTCGTTCACAGAGTAGAAACACTTTTGTCCTAGCCATTTTTTAAGCTGGCCTTTGAAAATGTTTTATGGCAAGATTTTAATGTCTTCATGTAACTTATTATAATTAAAAATAGCCACACTATACAACTTTGTCTTTTTCTTTGTTACTACCAAACGGTTTGGATACCGTGTGTTAAAATGACACGATTCTTTACCCGTTTTAAAAAGTGATGGATGGGTTTTAACAAACAAGCAAATATATATATATGCACGGTACCGTCAATAACTTTAGGTCTCTTAACAATGGTCTGCAGGATGTTAGAACATCAACGTTACATATAGATCTTATACAACGTTTTTCTGCCAATAATGCACGATTTGCTTTTGCGTAAAAGAGATCGCCAAAAGTGTAATTAAATTAAAATCGGCCAAGAAATACGGAAGATACAAGCATTTTAAACTGCTAATTAGACAGAGATTAGACAGAGATCCGATACGTCGTGTGACGTCATGTAACAAGTCGGCCATATAAACTCCATGTTAAATTCTGTTTTGCTGGAAAGAGCTGGAAACAAATCTTTTTTGGCTTAACGTATATACGCGTTCATCACACAAATATTTGCCCATACCTACCAGTAATCGAACCCGCTAGTATCGTAGGCAGGGTCACTATCAACTAGGCTAACGCGTCGTCGTCATATAAACGACTATTTCAAAACATGCAATACACTTTTTATGGTTAATTTTTTTAGTGTTCTAGAAGCTTCTATGACGTAAAGATGTCAATTGCTCCCCCTCTTGCGATAAAAAGGAACACAACAGCAACAACGTCGTAGGCCCTAACTCTAAAAGTTACTGACAGCAGCCGTACGTCTTTCTAATAGAGGGCTAAGAAAAAGTCGGGGGAAAAAATATAGTGATGTTAGCAACCGGTTGGGCAGGTAGCGCGATGTGCTGCGTTTGGACTGGACTTACGGGGTAGTAACTAACAGCGATATTCCAGGGCATGCTATAAGAAAGTTGCTAAGTGGTGGAAGGACCTTGTGGGAACTGGGATTATTCGCTTAAGTTTTTGCAGTACCTTTTGGAGGAAATATGACTGCTTGATGATTAAAAGGTACTAAAGGAACTACTGCGGATAAGCTAAGTATTTTGTGTAGGGTCCGTCCCATCATCGATCTCATAATCAAACCTACCGCCAAACAGCAGTGTTTGCATTATTGTGGTGTGGGTATAAGTCAACCGGTGAAATTTCTAGCCTTTCATCTTAGACCTCAGTGATGTCAAAGCAACTGCAATCTAAGGATTGCCGTCTGAAGATTGAAGTCTTGAGAATGCAAAATGCCTATGCGTCGCAGATTAAGACCAGGGGCCTATTGCATAATAAAGTAAGTCCTTCCTCTTAGTAAAAATCCATGCAAAACCACTAATACTATTAGCTTGTACTTTATTATGCAATCGGCCCCACATGGTAAGTGGGATCTGCTATAAACCTAATTATAAATGTGTTAAGTCAAGTTTTTGCCTGTTTAAACCGCTCCTGCAAAACAACTTTAGCCAGGCCAGCAAAGTGTCTCACGTCTCGGCGTTTTTGTCCATACCTACCCACCTACCTACTTACTTACCTACCTATCCACCTGCGTACCTTCCTACCTACGTATCTATCTACCTACCTACCTAGTACCTACCGTCATACCTACCTACCTACTTACTAAAATAGTGTTAAGTCAAGTTCACGCCTGTCTAAAACGCTCCTGCAATTCAACTTCCAGCCAGCAAAGTGGCTGATATAAATTTACATCGAATGGCCTCCTCCAAGGGATGTAAAATACACGTCGCCTCGCGTCTCGGTGTTTTTGTCCATTGTGTAGCCATATTCCTCATCAATAACTTTTTTATTACCATTCCACATGGAACTGAGGCATGACGCTTATTTCAATATATTGTGTTCAGATGTGAAATTGAATTTTAACATTGCAGACGGCCCTGCCAAGATGCATTGCGCTAACTAGCGTTTCTATTCGATACGTTTTTAAACCAATCGCGTCACTGGTAGATGACGTGATACGAAAAGTCACGTGATCTACCAGTGACGCGATTGGTTTAAAAACAAAACGAATAGAAACGCTAGTTAGCGCAATGCATCTTGGCAGGGCCCTCTGGACGAGTTGGGTAGTTCTACTAGCGTTTCAACCGCTATCACTTTCCTGGTCGCATTATTCACCATTTCCCTGTAGGTTCGGATTACCATTTTCGGTTATTGTCTAGGAGTCCAGGCATTCTTCAAAACAACTCAAAATGGTAATCCGATCCTACAGGGAAATGGTGAATAATGCAACCAGGAAAGTGATAGCGTTATAAACGCTAGTAGAACTACCCAGTTAGAATTTCTAAGGCTTTTTGATGTTGTACCAAATCATCATTTTACAAACTTTCATTTCGCAAAGAGTTCGTTTCCCCCGCATTACATAAATTTTTTTGTGGTCAAAATAACCTAACCTAACTTATTTCATAAGCGCACCGTAACCTACGTAATGTGTAATGGTTTAAGCAGAAATACGTTTTTTGCGAAATTTAAGTTTGTGATAGATGGGTCAATCAACTTTTTTACCCACACTTTTATTTTACCGGATTTTAACAAACATGTTTGTTTTTAAATATAATATCACTGCTTATTTTCGTTTTTAATGATGTAGTCAATTTACTAGTTTATCAATCTATCTTTGTCAAGTACCTACCCATATAATAATTTCTTAAATGTGTGAAAATTGGGTAATTACCTGTCTAATGAGTTACTGTCCGCGAATTTGTGTGATAAATAGTGAATTGTCAACTGAGTTACCACATTTTTATTACATACATTTTTAAACAATACATTATAATTTAGTTTATGAAAGGAGTTAATGATATTACTACAATTTAAAAATAATTTCACTTACAATAAGTCCCCAGATTTTATTTTATTTATAAAAATCTAAACGGTGGGCAACAGACAGAAATGTCCCACACATTTCTGTCTGTTGCCCACCGTTTTAAAAGGTGATTATCCCAGATACGTTTGTCAAACTTTTGATCAAATAAACGGACCCTTACTACGCTAACTAGCGTTTCAATTCGTTTTTAAACCAATCGCGTCACTGGTAGATCTATGACGTGATACGAAAAGTCACGTGGTCTACCAGTGATGCTAGTTAGCGTAATGCATCTTGGCAGGGCCTGCAGTACCTATTAGGTTTTTGATTTGAAACATGCTATGAGCAATTAGGTCGATATATTTAGGTGAGTGGACCTCGTGCGAGACTCGTCCGGATTGCTACCACTGCCACCATCTTATCTGAAACCTACCGCCAAGGAGCATTCGCATTGTTGTGTTCCGGTGTGGAGATACGACAACCGGCGAAATTACTAGCATAGAGTCATCTTAGTCATCAGGGTTGGCAAGGTTTTTGCAGTCTTAGGATGCAGTCTTAAGATTGTGGTCTTAAGCTTGTGCTCATTTGCCTTCTCCATGCCATAAAAAAGATGTTTGAGTATGAATAAACCATTCCTTATTAAGGAGTTCCGTTGACTTTTCCCTGGATCCATGACTAGATCTTGACGAAAATCAATAAAACTTGAAGATTTTAAAGTCGTGTTAAACTAGTCCTTCAAATATCACATAGTGCCTAGTTGGTATTTGTGGTCCTGCCTTCAAAGAGGACCAGGGTATGATTTTCGAGACCAAAAAAATGTGTGATAAGCGCGAGTAGGTACTTCCTTCTAAATATTTCATAAGAAATGACCTTCTGCTGGAGTTTCTTGCGGCGCTTCTTCTCGGCGATGATGGTCCTGTCCGAAGCGCTAGTAGATTCACTCTATATACATAGGTAATCGACGTGTAAAAGAGCCCGTATGTGACCAATTTACTGATAAATATTTTGATTTAGATTTTTTTTTATTTGATTGGATGCTTTCTGTGTAATGTAATTTAAGTAAGTATTTATCTGTACCATGAGCACTTTTAACTGACCATTTGTGAATCTTGTCACCTTACAAGACTCACCAGTAAGTGGTCATTTAACAGTGATTCTTTTTGTAAAAGCCTGAGCTGGGACTAGGTCAATTTGTGTTAGTTTTTAGGGTTCCGTACCAAAATGGTAAAAAGGAACCCTTATGGTGAGACTTCGTTGTCTGTCTGTCTGTCTGTCTGTATGTCACAGCAGTTTTTCTCAGAAACTTGCTTTCTCAGAAACTATAGAACCTATCGATTTGAAATTTGGCATAGTTGTAGATATAACTTGCTTGCCCGCATCTGTTTTTAGTAAAAAAAGTATGAAAATATAATAATAATAATATCAGAGGACAATGTGACACCAATTGACCTAGTCCCAAACTAAGCTCTAGGCTTGTACTATGGGTACTAGACAACGATATAAATACTTACATAGAGAAATATATACTTAAATACATAGAAAACATCCAAGACTCAGAAACAAATATTCGCGCTTATCACACAAATATCTGCCCTTACCGGGATTTGAACCCAGGACCGCTAGCTTCGTAGGCAGGGTCACTACCAACTAGGCCAGCGCGTCGTCAATATTTTTCTAAGTATTTGTTAAGGGGTCTAGAATGGGGGGTTCAAAAATGAAAGTTATTTGATTATAGCAAACGGGGTGTCATATGAAAGGGCTCAGTCTGCACATTATTTTTTTATAATTTTTCGGGACGTACTTTTTGATTTATATGCAAAAATGTACAAAAAATGACCGTTCCCCCCCCTTATCTCCGAAGATTATGGACCAAAAAATCTGGAAAATTCCAGATTTAAATATAATAACTTATATTTTACAGGAAAATAAAATGAAGTTGTCAAACTTTACAGTTTTGGAAAAATGATCAAAAAACAAAAACAAAGTCAAAATGGGCCTTAATGCATAGATAATAAAGTTCATAACAAAGTAAGTATTTTCTTTTGCTTTTTCCAACCATATTATCTTAAATACGGAGCCCTCGGTGCGCGAGTCCGACTCGCACTTGACCGTTTTTTTTTTAACTTTGTTATTTGAAGTAGGTCACATTAAAATTACGATGACTTTAATATGACACATCGTTAGATTATCTAACATCTGACATTGTAAACAGTATCCAAGGCTAACGTTTTTTTGGCAAGCATGTTATGCCATATTTGCATTATTGCCGGATAGCAATTTTTGCACTAAATAGGTATAAAAACGATGTTTATTCTTGAATTTATGACGATAGAATTTATCACTTTGTTAAGTAAACTGGTGAAAAAGACAAAATTAACACTCCATTGATACATTTTAGAGTTAAACGTTGATATTAATTTTGTACATCTCTAAAGGTTGTTAAAAAGCCACATATGATAAATAAATATTAGGGGACCGCGATATCACACAAATTGACCCAGTCCCAATATAAGCTCTAGGCTTGTAAGACAACGATAAATTTACTTGTATAGTGAAATTCATAACTACTTAAACACATAGGTACAAATATTCAAGAATCCAAATTGCAAATACCCGCGCTCGTCACACACCTACCTACCCACCCTTATAGCTGATTTACATTGGTCCAGCAAAAACAGTCAGTAGAATTACATTGAAGAGTTGGTTTTCGCGTTTGAGGCGTGAGCTATTGTAACGACGCAATGTACTGGACCAATGTAAATCAGCCACTACAGTTAGTCTTCCGCGATCTGGATCTTAATAACCATAACTCCTATATATCTGTTCTTTGAATCTATAAAACTTAATCATATTTCCATAAGGCTTTGTTGTTTGATCAGTAGTTAACTCAACTTATTGTCAAAATTGGAAAAAAAAATCGAAAATTTGACACATTTCCTTGAGATTTAAGCATTAGTTATGATTTTTAACAATTAGTTAGTTTAACTACTGACCAAACAACAGGCCCTTAGACTGTTAAACGTCAAAACATGATTTGAAACAACTTCCTCGGTACTTTTATTTTTCAAATATGACCATTTTCGCAAGTTTTTGTTGAATCTTCGAAACCCATCTCTAACGAGGACTTTTGAGTAAATAGTTGAGTATAACTTCTCAATAGTGGAAAACTATCTTTTAATACATGTTGTAGATTTAAAGTAAACATTTTCAGAATTTCTAATATACCTACATAATTTCAGTATGGTAACTTTGATAGTTTCTGTATGATATACAGACATAAACGTACGGTCAATACGGTCATGGCGAATTCATGTGTTCCTGGTTTGACTTTGGAACGTCTTAATGCAATACAATGCATGACGTTTTATTTTTGGAAAAACATGTGATAGGTACTTATTGTGGTTATTGTGTAATTACGTTTACTTTAGAGAAAACATTTTTAAGTATGAGTCGGTAATAAGAATTTTTAGCAAAAATGAACTTTTAAGTAGTTGTTATCGCTGCGTTTATTTTTTTTGTCAACTTAGGTTACTTAGTTACTTATATGTATAGTTGTGACATATGAGTCATATAGAAGCAAAGTCAGCAACATCCATTTTTTTTCATGTAGCAACTTTGAATGTCGTCTGGTTGTTAAAATAATCGCTAAATAAAAAATATCTTCTATACGATTTTCAACCATATTGGATATTGCTGACTTTGGTTCTATATGACTCATATGTGTCACTGGATGCATTGTAGGATTAAAATATGGGATAACTTCAACTAGGGACATACGATGTTTGTACAAGACTTACTTAACCGCTTGTCTAACGGTAAGGGACAATTCAACCCTTTATTTCAGCGATGGCGTCCCCTCAGCTGCGCTCGCGGCGATAAGGGCGTCAATATTGACACATGCGCACACGCACACCTGTTTGCGCAGTCTTCGTAGTCAGGCTTAGAAATATAACACCGTCTTACCAGAATCTTTAGACACATAATTGTAAACCAAATGCTTAAATCGCGTAGCTGTCTAAAATTTTCCATACAAAGTTAGCTCCGGGCCATATCGTTTCTCACTCCCTAAATCGAAACAGATTTTCACGATTTTTAAATATGTTTTAGTTATTATGAAAAACTAGGTCTGTACATTTTCGATTTTTAATTAACACTTTAAACTCTAAGGTTAAAAATGCAAGCAACAGGGTAAATACTTTGTTCGATGCTTGTCCCGGATGCGATCCCCTATAAGGACAAACATTTTTAGCTTGTTTTGAATCTTGTTTGCTAGATACCTAAAAAAACACCAAGTAGAATATTTAAACACTCAAATACATATATATGTTTCTAAAGTATTTATTTAGTATTTATGACGACGCGCTAGCCTAGCTGGTAGTGACCCTGCCTATGAAGCTAGCGGTCCTGGGTTCAAATCCCGGTTAGGGCAGATACTTGTGTGATGAGCGCGAGTATTTGTTCCTGAGTCTTGGATATTTTCTATGTATTTAAGTATATATTTCTCTATATAAGTATTTATTTCGCTGTCTAGTACCATAGTACAAGCTTAGAGCTTAGTTTGGGACTAGGTCAATTTGTGTGAGATTGTCCCCTGATATTTATTATTTATTATTATTATTTAAATATTTTAGTCTAGTACCCATAGAACAAGCCAATAGCTTAGTATGTGACTAGGTATTTTTTGTGGCAGCTTATTATTCAAAAACTAAATCTAGAAAAGTACGTTACTATTTTGTCCATGCCTACAGTTTATTATTAACTTATTTAGGAATATTGTATACATAAATAATATCATGGGACAATCTCACACAAATTGACCTAGTCCCAAACTAAGATAAGCTTGTACTATGGGTAGTCACTAGACAACCATAAACATACCTAATGATCTATACTAATACTAATACTAATCTATACTAATATTATAAAGAGGAAAGATTTGTATGTTTGTGTGTGTGTATGTTTGTAACTAATAAACTCAAAAACTACTGGACCGATTTCAAAAATTCTTTCGCCATTAGAATGCTACATTATCCCTGAGTAACAAAGGCTATGTTTTATTTATCTGCGCGGACGGAGTTGCGGGCAACAGCTAGTAATATTATAAAGAGGAAATATTTGTGTTTTTGTGTGTGTGTGTATGTTTGTAACGAATAAACTCAAAAAATACTGGACCGATTTCAAAAATTCTTTCAGCATTAGGATGCTTTATTAACTAATATAACATGGGCTATGTTTTACTTTTTTGCGCGTACGGAGTCGCGGGCAACAGCTAGTGTTATATAAAGAAATACAGAATCTGGTTATAACACCAAATTATTTCCAGAGTGTCCCAAATCGTTAAAAAGCTATATAAATATGCATAACACATATTTTGTTACAGGCAAATACACCGATAACAGTTGTCCGAGATAAAACAAAAATATGGAAGCCTTGGGCTTGACAAATACCATACGTTTCGTGTCGCGTGCAAATATGAAAACAAACATACATTTATCGTTTATCAGCTGTTTATATAAATGTGGCGAATGCAGTAGGTATTTAATTTTCATTCAATGATAGGTATTGCTGTCGCTGAGCGTATTATTGGAAGGACATACTTAAATAAGTTTATGTATACCATGTTCACTCTTACTGTTCTAATAATAATATAGTTAACAACTTTGCAATCTAATTTTTAGGGTTCCGTAGCCAAATGGCAAAAAACGGAACCCTTATGGATTCGTCATGCCTGTCTGTCTGTCCGTCCGTATGTCACAGCCACTTTTTTTCGAAACTATAAGAAGTATATTGTTGAAACTTGGTAAGTAGATGTATTCTGTGAACCGCATTAAGATTTTCACATACTTAGAACAGAAACTCAAAAAAATTTTTTTTCTTCAAAACCATTCTTGTTGGGTATCTATGGATAGGTCTTCAAAAATGATATTGGGGTTTCTAATATAATTTTTTTCTAATCTGAATAGTTTGCAACTTCCTTGACACTTTCAAAGTGGTCAAATGTGTGTCCCCCATAAAAAATATATGATGTACCTACATTACCATGCAAACTTCCACCGAAAATTGGTTTGAACGAGATCTAGTAAGTAGTTTTTTTTAATACGTCATAAATCGTTAACCGCAATTTACCTTTCACGGAACCCTTCATGGGCGAGTCCGACTCGCACTTGGCCGCTTTTTTTTGGCTAAAACAGCTCTGTTCCGGTGTCGGGAATAAGGATCCACATCGCCAGAGTTGCTGCTGGTGTTTATGGGCGGTTGTGATTAGATTACTTCCCATCAGGTACTCCGCAAGCTCCTTTCCTTCACACTTTCATAAAAAAATGCATAGACAATTCAAATAAGACAGATGGCCAATGTGGTCTCGTATCCCGAAATGAAAATGCTGGTAGAGAACAGAGAAAGTGGCCATTACTCCACAAATCAGCCCAGCTCTTTAGTTAACTAAATGATGATGACAGAAAAATAGTTTCAACATAGAAATCACCCAAGACTCAGGCTACATACTCTCGCCTACACACAAACATTGGCCCTAACCAGGAACCGAGCCAACTTGACTAACCGCGTCATCAATCGTCACCACCGTGAGTCAACATTTACACGTTTATCACCACCGTTTCTGTTACTAACTATGATAAGTCGCCACCACCAATTAAATTTCCTATGCATACCAGATTTTCCCTGGTTTCCACTGAGGAATGTACCGAGACAATCGATTTACAGGCGTGAACAGAGGTGTTATTACGAGTACCTTGGAAATTCTGTCGAACAGTCGATCGAGTAAGCGAAGTCATACGAGCACGGTCACTCGACGGGTAAAGCAGGAAAATTGAGAATACTGTAATGAGTGAGACCATTTCATCTCGCCGGTATAAGCGAAGCGAAGCGGCAAATAATTCGTGCATCGAGTCCGAGAGTGAGTGGTTATCAGCACCAACCTAAGGTGTTTTTTTAGACTCCATGTCGAGCGGTCGATTATCGAAGCCATACGAGCGCACAAATTTAAAAAAAAAGACATTTAGAAGGCAAACGAGAACACAGGGATATCAAGTGAACTGGGGCCCATAGACATATACAATCTTATGATGAAAATCTTAAGAACACAAATGCGTTGCGAAACCAGAGACCATATGGAATGCTCACTGACATCCCCGCACCGGATCACAACAATGCGAACACTGCTGTTGTGCAGAAATCCGGACTCTGCATAGGATTCTTCCAACACTTAAGTGACTGACTTGACGGAAAAAGCTACTTAATTAATGCATAAAATGACAACTTAAATACGCCGTGTAATAATTCGTTTGTTGAGTTCAAGAGCGAGTTATTTTACAGAATAACACCGCTGATGACCGCAGACCCGAACTATGCCGAGTTCGTGTTAAACACAAAATAAAATATTAACTAGCGAATGAGTAATCGTAATGTCTGAATCGTGAAATTCTTTCTCGATGTGACTCATGTTATTGGAAAACTGTGGGGTTTTAATGGAATTTCACACGACAGGTCGAATGAAGGTCTTGTTCGCCTAGTAGTTAGTAGCGACTCTGCCTACGAAGCCAGCGGTCCCAGGTTCAATTTGTGGCAAGGGGAATTGTGTGATGAGGGCTAGTATTTGTTTCTGAGTCTATACGTATATTTCAGTGACTATGTACTTATTTTTATAGGTTTAGTTAGTACCCATAGTATCCTTACCTTACCTTAGAGCTTAGTTTGCTGTTTGGGACTAGGTAAATGAATTAGGGTGAGATTTTCTGCTGGATACTTATTTATTACATTTTGTTTATATTATTATCATGGGTCGACTGAAGATCAACAGAAGGACGACGCAAGGACAATACGGTTTAAAAACAACTGTATTTGGATTAGATTAAGAATTATAATTAGGTAATCATGATATTCGTGCTCTGGTTAGCTTTCTTTTGTATTTAGGCAAATTAACATAACCTTCAATTAAATTGAAAGATCTACCAGCTAGAGCCTGCCAGGAATACCTAAAGAAGTTTTATTTCAAGTAATTTCTCTCAGTGATATGTTTTTCTAAGATAATTTCCTGAAGTCACACCTGTTATTGAAGGTTGCCTATCTTTTTGTATGCCATTTTTATCAGTAAGTATTAATAAATTTTGTAAACAGGAAAGTGACAATTACTAATGTCATAATTACAGCGATTATTTCTTTACATGAAGGCGCTACTGCCTTATCCACCCTTTTTTTTTGGAGAAGACTTAGTTGGTAGCGCTATACGAGTAACTCAGCAAAAGTATGAATAGTAGGAGATCCGAATAGGAGACGATTTGCACCGGGCTGTTTATTCGATAAAAAGTATTTTATAAGGCTGAAAAATTTCAGTCCAGTATATATATATTTTTTTTAAATTAACTTTGTTTTAAAAAATTGCAATCGCTTTTTATTAGTCAAATTACATACCAATTGAAAGTATGAAGCCTATAGAATATGCAAACGTTAGTTTGACAATTTTTTTCCCGTCAAACTATTGGGTAGGCAGGTATAAACAGGTAAGTCGGTACTAATGATTAGCACCAAACCTAACGTTTGCATATTCTATAGACCTCATACTTTAGATAAGTATGTAATTTGTCTATTAAACAAACGTTTGCAATTTAAAAAAAAGTTCATTTTTAATATTTCTTTTAATGATATAAGTACTGGACTGAAATTCAGCCTACCTATTCGCCACATATTATTTAGCGTATTAAATTTGTTATAAAATACTTTTCATCGAATAAACAGCCCGGTGCAAATCGTCTCCTATTTGGATCTTAGACCAGTAGTCTTTTTGCCCATATTTTCTTATGGTATCCGATCCAACGGAGCTCTCTGGGTATAAAACTTACCAACACTAACGTTACCCATTCCTCGTGACCTTGAAATAGGTACCGTACCAGCCTTATTGACACGTGGCGTGAACATGACGATGTCTTTCCGTGTTAGGTATACCAGATAGCCCCAAGGCCGAAGCAATATCGTTATTGATTCTAGCTCAAACCGGGAGTGCCTTGCTTTATCAGAGTAAATACAAGACATAATATTTGCAGTTTTTTTTTTATTTGCTTGTGACATAACCACAACGGCGCTTTATCTTGGAATTGAATAATATTTACCGAGAATTCTTTTTTATGCGGCTGGGAATAGTCCAGTGTGAGTCAGGCTCGCGAACCGAGGCTTTCGTGGAATCACACAAAATGAGAGTTCGTTAAATGGTAAAGAAAGACGGACCTTAGCTATTAGCGTGACTTGATAACAGCTAATGACAGCTGGAAACTGTCACAATCTACGAAATTGTCAAAGGTGACAGACGCTACATGCCGAAGTCGGTGGTAAGAATCTGTGGCCATAGACAACATACTTAACGCGTAAACCATTTTCAAGAACTGTCAAAGTGCATGGAATTGACATAAATAAGCGCTTGACGTGACCATCCGGCAGCTTACGTCAATCCTATACATTTGCAATAGCGATAACGATCTCCCAAAGTATCTTGTCAAGGAGCACAGGTCATATTGCTATATATTTTTGAACGATGGAGATTGGCGATGGCTTAAGATATAATTTCATGCATAATTTAGTTCACAAAATATGCGACGCAGTTATAAAAATGGGTATTTTCAAAAGACAGGTCGTGGTTTTACGCTTTTGTGGGTTTTTACAGGTGTTTTCACCACACCACCTCCACTTGAAAATAGTTTGAAATCGTACACAAAATGGTAAAATTGGAATTTTTAAAGTTGGTTGTGACGGTCCTTTGCATGCTATTTATTTCTGCTTTTTTGCTTTATTTTTACACGAATGCCCAAAAAAAGGAGTGTAATGTTTCCAGGATTCATGTATGTATGTATGTATGTATGCACGATTCTTTATTCCACCATAACTTCTTAACGCCTGAGCCGATTTAGATGTGTGTGGTATCGTTACAATCCTTTCACCATCCCGGGTGACATAGGACACCTAAACTGTTAAAATTGAAATAACAACAATGGCAAAATGTCAATTATTAACACAGGTATATCGAAACGGTAGTTTTAAAAAATCCAGTCGGGTTTTTAAAGCTTGCTTTTCATTTGGTTATTTAAAAAATGTCCAGCTGTAGGTCATTGTTTGTCAAGATTTAATATCAATAACGCATATATTACAAAATAATAAGGTACCATTGCATAAAAAATATAGAAACCTCTCAGCATAAAGTCGAGTCACTTGTGAACACCGCTGGTCTTCCGTGGTAATACTCATCTCACATCACACATTAGCCCATTCCAGGAATCGAACCTGGGCCCCGCTAGCTTCGTACTACCAACGAGTCTAAACGCATCGTATCAATGTACACACACACACACACAAACCCAACTAAATCTCGTTATACCTACCTATTCTACCATGGACGTATGCGTAATTTGATAGTCAAAGCAAATTCAACCCTCACCTTAAGAAATAAGGTCACTTATACGTACGCTGATCTATGAGACATGCTCCCATTTTTTCTGAAAGTATTAATTAAGGCGTGCTGTATGTGGATCACGCGTGTACGGCATGCGCGTGAGTTGCCCGTGGTCGCCGCGTGCGGTGATAGCGATCTATTGATAGGAGATAGCACACGTGGACACTATGTGCACGGTTACCACGATTGTGTATTTTGACGCAAATGCCATGTGTATATAAATTGAATAAATAAACACCTAGAGGTTGGCAGATTGTATAGGGAGACAGCAGCTCCGATAAATATACAGTGCTACCATTTTCTTAATAGCTATCGGCAATCTTCGTTTTTACCCGACTGCCGGAGGGTATTGTGTTTCACAGTCTATATATGTATGTTTGTTCCTTTGTGGCGTTCTAGAAACTAAACGCGTAGAGCGATTTTGATGATTCTTATGTCAATCAATTTGTCTTAATTTCGTGAGTGTCACTAAAGATATGATAGTGTTTAAAATTCAATATGGCGGCAACTAGACGCCATACTGTAAAAAAGAAAAAGAAAAAAGTCGACGAACTATGACAAATGGGGTACCCTTGAATAGGTATTTAAAAATCATAATTAGGTTTCGTTCATTATTTTTCATTTTGAATGATAATGTAGGATTTATAACGATTTAAAGTTGGTTAGCAACAACTAGGGAATGCAAATAACCGGCTTTAACCGATTTTAACCGGTTATTTTCATATAAAAACGGTTAATAACCGGTTAATTTGCATTCCTTAGCAACAACAGTCGGGTTTTTTAAAGCTTGCTTTTTAATTCATTCTATGACACGCGAGTGTCAAATATACAGTCAGTTACGAGTACAAGCGTGATAGCCTAAGCTAGCCGAAAGCCATTAAGAAGCTGGGAATACTGTATAGCTTCTTATTATTGAGACGACGTGGTAGGCTAGTTGGTAGTGACCCTGCATTAGGTAGCGGCTCCATTCCCGGTGTGGGCAAATATTTCCAGATTCGATATTTCTTAGAAGCATTATATATAAACCATTTGCATTTTTTCCAGGGTAATACATGGTAATTTTTTTCTTTCGACGCATTTTTCCTGACGCATTTTCCACAATCAGAAATAAATTTGATCAATGTACAATAAAAAAAATATAGCCCTTCACGCCTTCTGCAAAACCTATTTGCTTTATGTACCTATTCATATACTTACTTTGTTACATAAAATATCTGTAATAATCAGAGATCGTCATTACTCGCAACAATGTGGACATGACTACAAAGATTTTAATTAAACAAATTAAGTTATACTAAACAAACAACAAACAAACACCTTAGCCTAATTGTGTAAATTGTGGTTATAGAATTATCAACAAGTTTTTAGAGATGTTTGTAATTCTGTAGTTCTGCTTACCCCACTCTGGGAACGAAGGCGTGAGATTATGTATGTATGTAAATTATACTAATTCATTACTTACCCCAAAAATATTTTTGATCCTTTGCAAGGAATTAATTAATAAATAATATAAAGTCTTATTGTGTAGATTTATTAAAGCAAATAAACAGTATTTTTTATAATTTTTCCGTGTTTAGTTAATTCCTTTTCACGGCTAAAATAAACTTATGAGGTGAAAAGTTCGTTTCGCAATCCACGATCTTGCAAAGGATCACTATCCGAAAAGCAAAGGTTCAGGTAAGAAATAAATTTATGTAATTTTATTTTGTTTTATTAAAATATTTGGAGTCTTGTCTACATTATTGCGAGTAATGACGCCCATTTGTCGGACCTTTGGGAATAATATATATCTACTAGCCAAATACTAGTTTAATTTCATTTTGAAAATCGAAGGCTTGTCTGCATACAAAATGAAACCAATTGTTTTGTTTTGAAGCCGATCGCGATTGCGAGTGAGTTACGTGAAAGGCCTGCCGCGTCGCTATTGCCTAACACCCTCGGAATCGCAATCCGCTTCAAAGCTGAACAATTGTTTTCATTTTGTATGCAGACAAGCCTTCGATTTTCAAAATGAAAACGATTGCGATTGCGAGAGCGTTAGGCAAAAGGCCCTCGAGCCTTTATTTTTCTGGTCGTAGTCGAATGCGCAAGCAGACCCTCCGCCCGTTGCCAACAACCGCGTGGAGGGAGAATCACTGGGCGGGTATTCTTGCCACTCTCGGTTGGTGAATCCCACATGACCATGTTGAGCCCCCCCGGGCCCAGGTGGTATGCGAAAAGACACGTTCCCAGCGTGAAAAAAATTGGCCCTCTATTCACTGGAACTTTTAACATTATTTACTTTTAACGTTCCTTTTGACATTATGTCGTTTTTTTTTTAACTCGGCCGCCTTTACTCTCAAGTAAATAAGAGCTACAACATTGTCAATACTCAGTCAATGCCAATATTAGCCCTGTAGAATACACGCCCGAGTATATGAAAGAAACATGGCGTAATATTATTCAAGTCCTTTCGTAAATGGATAGTACTTGTCTGGATACATGCAGACAGATACTTTGCGTTATCTGAAGTATGCAGACGTACTCATAGGGTGAGAGCGTACTTCAAGCCTCAAGACCTTGCTCGAGTCCACTGCGGCAAAACTGTGACCACTCAAGAGACCGAGGGCTTTAAATACGATGCTTTTGACCCTGCGTGAAGAGCTAGTGATCCTGCATTCGATTCATGGTAAAGGCAAATATTTGTGTAATGAGCAAGTTTTCTGACTCTGAGTCTTGGATATTTTCTAAGTATTTTTGCATGGGTTGGAAAAGGCCAACGACCGCACAAGCCCTTGCTCGGAAGTGGGATCTGTGAACCAAAGACATTTCCATTCTCATTTTAATTCAACTTCTTCTTACTAGGTTAGGTTAGGTTAGAACTGTGACCACGAGCAATCAAAGACGTTATAAATGTCTACTACTGTCTAGAGATGGAAATTATACAATTTGTGATATAAAAGAAAATAGTCCATTAGTTTTATGCAAATCATTAGATCATTACACACCCACTCTAATGATTTCGATGAATTTGGCAATATAATTTCACGCGAAGAATCGATATGTCAAGTTGTCATTTTCGAGAAAATTCGTTTTCAACCCGAGCGACGGTCGTCCAGGTAGGTACATATTTTTAGCTGAACTCCATTAAATTGATCCTCCTGGAAACAATAAATAATGTAATCAAATATAAACTATCACAAAGTCGTTTATTAAATTGTTTTTCAGACATTTCGTCGCCAATGATTCTCACTGATTAGCAGTCATTGAAGACCCTGATAACGAATGATAACAAGTCCTTGATAAAATCATGCCATATACACGAACAATTTCTGAAAAGAATTTCGTTAAAAGCAACCTTATCTGTATTGATGCGAAGTTCAAATTGGAAGCTGTTGACTTTTAATACGAGGTTTAGCAAAATAACCAGGCACTACTTATTAAATATTTATTTAAGTATACTGATTCATTTACATAAAAGTAGCCAAAACTCAGAGTCGGGAAACGCGCTCATCACACAAAGATTTGCCCTTACCGGGAATCGATTCTAGGACCCCTTTGCTGCCCCTGCTTTATCTATACGCAAATGCTTTATCGGTAACGCTGTACTGCAGAGAACTGGAAGCCGAAATAGAGGAAAACCACCAGCCAGATGTTCGGACGATATCCAGAAGACGGCAGTGCCGACCTGCACCAGGATCGCCGCATCAACGACGTCATGGAAATCCATGGAAGAGGCAATATGTTCAGCAGTGGGCGATTAGATGCTTCGAAGAACAGAAGAAAACCCCTTGAGTGGTCACAGTTTTGCCGCAGTGGACTCGAGCAAAGTCTTGAGACTTGAAGTACGCTCTCACCCTATGAGTACGTCTGCCTACTTCAGGTTAAAACATAAACTGTCTGTCTGCACGTAATCCGATGAGTACGAGTACTATCCACTTACGATTAAAGCACTTGAAAAAAATTACGCCATATTTTTTTCAAATTTCTTTCTGCGGGCCTACTGTGGTTGCGTTTATCACGTGACAATATGTGGATAAAGCATCCGTCACTATCGTCGTATCTCGTACTTATATACGTTTCAGAAAGTGACGGATGTTTTATCCAAATTTTGTCACGCGATAAACGGGGGATGTCCAGTGAGATCACCTGGTAGGATCCCCCACGTACAAAATTAATAGGTAGGGGATCGTACCGGGTCTATATTGACTGACATAATTATTTTTCGTCATAATGTGCTTTAGATCATAATCATCCCAAGTCATAATGTGTTTTTTTAAAGAAACTGTTACTTTTTCAGGATTTTTATAAATCAAACCTAACCTGACCTAGCCTTGTCTGCACGTTAGATATTTCAGAACTTCTGAAAAGTTTACAGTTTCAGCGATATAAAAAATTACGACTATCAAAAATTATGTCAACAATTACATTATGACCAATAAAATTATAGGAAACAAAGGGCTCCCGATCCTACCAGGTGATCTTACTGGACATCGCGGATAAACGGAGCTATATTAGAGCTATATTAGATATTAGGTCTATTCTACTGGGTAAAAAGTTGCCATTGACATGTTCATATTGACAACGTTTTCATAGATCTTATTCAACTGACAAAAATGGCGACCGAGTTTTAACAATACCATAACCGATTTGGATTTGACCGCCTAGAGTAAAGGCACTCTGTTTTGCAAAGTTGTCTTTGCAGCTCTCTAAATCTCTTTTTTTTTAAATGCTAGCATTTTGTATTTTGAGGTGTTATTGTTGTTCTAAAATGTAAGCTGATACATTGATGTCATTTGCGTGAAAACTAAGGAATGCAAATAACCGGTTTTAACCGATTTTAACCGGTTATTTTCATACAAAAACGGTTAATAACCGGTTAATTTGCATTCCCTAGTGAAAACATGTACACAGCATTTAGAGCATTTTAAGATTTGCCATTTACGTGTGAATTTTCTTTTAGGATAGTCTTACCTCCAAATAGATGTTTATCCGAATTTCACTCGGTAAAAGTAAATCAAATAAACCTGCGTATTCGAACTGCTAAATTCTGTGTTAGTCGTTAGAGGGTTATTTGCACAAAAAATCCTATAGTTTGCAATCGTATCTAAAAGAGTCAATTTGTAAAAATACGTTAAGATATACCTTTACAACCTGTTAAATTCTAGATATAGAAGAACCTGTGTGGTTGATCGATCAACACACAGGCGAAACCGCTGGACCTAAATTTGTAATTTGGAGGGAATATTTCTTTGATGTCCTTGGGATGCGCTAAGAAGGATTTTTGTAAATTCATCCCCTAAGGGGTTAAAATAGGGGGAGTAGTGGAAAAGTAATTCTATGCATACGAAGTTGCGTACGCCCTCAATTTATGCATATATGTATGAAAAGTAGTCTATGTTAGTCTCAAACTAGGATAATTTTTATGTTACACCGAATAAATAACAAAATCCTTTTTTTTTATCCAAACTGCCACCATAAATAACTTTTTTTAAACGGCCGTGGTAAAACTGGATGCTGCAAATTAATTGAAGTACCTAAACCCAACAAACGTGACCAAATTATGTATTCACGAGACATAAAGCAACACACATAAAAACATCTAACACATTTCATCTAAATACAGCGATACTCGATAGTTTTTATTTCTCTTTTTAATAAACCAAGAGCATGGAGAAGGAGATAGAGACAAAAATATACAAGAAAAAATAGCTAAGCTTGGAAAAGGTCAAAACATCGACCAGTTTCTGGTCGTGTTAGTGATGTCAACAATGTACAAAGGCGAACTTATCCCTAAATGGGATCTCATCCAGCTAACCCTGAAGTAGATATATGATTTCAATACTGAAGCAAGATGGGAGAAACGAAGTGCAATAGAGATCCCGTTCATGAAATCTTGTCCAAATCTTCTATCCTAGTCGATATCCCAATAGGACGTCGTCGGCATTTCTGAATTATTTGCAGTCTTACTTCAGACCAATAAGGTCGATTTGGTTAAGCATTCTGCGATTACTAAAAAAAGAAAAGAAAGGAAGAAAAAGACGTTTCTTCGTGACACGCACAAAGAAACAAAAGGTACGAACTAAATGCCCGTCGTCACGAAATAGTCTTAACTCAGAGCAATGCTGGCATTAAAGCCAGTCTTCTGTTGGGACCATTATGCTCCATTCCTTGAAAGTTTTCTCATCATGGTATCTTAATAGTAATAACGCAGCATTTCTAATAAATATCTATACATTCCCTAAACTAAAAAACCTAATTAGATTCCAACATACGTCAAAAAAGTGTTGCCATTAAAATGACATATTAGGTGGATCAGTAAATTTTCACATCTGTAAATGTTATAGGTAGCTGTTTATTTTATTTATAATATTAAAGGCAACATTTAATTTTCCTTCTTAAATAAACAATCTTATTTAAATACTCGTCGCAAAAAAAGATATTTAATTAAATTGTTTTATAGGAGAAAAGTTTAAATAACAATGGCAATAACTCAGGGTTTAATAACATTTGGTACCAATTATTATTCTCATTATGTGCCATTACATTTTTAGGAAAAAAAATCAATTATATTTTTACGTACGTCTTCAAAACTTGACCGAAATCTTCAAAAAATTATCAGTTGATAATATCTATTGTCACTTCATTCGACATCTGACGTTTGGATAGCTCGAATGTTTTCTGTACCTATTCGCCCCGTGGTGATTTTCATTGTTAAGTTTTTGTTTTCCGTTAAGTTTTTGTTGTTTCATTTCGTTATTGTTTCAAGTTTGTGTTTTGCTCGTGGGTTTTGCTTTATCTCAAGTAAAATGGAGCCTGTACCAGGTTCAACAAACATTGATTAAAATTAGGATGACCTTTATCATATTGTGGAAATAACTTATATTGTTTTATTTTAACATAATTATTGTACCAAAAGGTTGGTTTTTCCTGAAACGTCACAATGATGATGACACCGTGTAACTGTGACATTCCGCCATCTTTGGTAGTTTTTTTGACGTATATTGGAATCTAATTAGGTTTCCAAGTGTAAGCATCTTGAACATATTAGGTACTAAGATCATAGTTTCAAAATTATCTTCCAAGGTCACATGCGGAAACTTCATGTAATTAAGTCACCATATAACCAGATACGAATAATAAAGGAACAAAAAACCATACAAACCGGTTTCGCGCATGGACCATAACTTTATTCAAATTAGTTGCTAAAAATAATATCAAGTAGGGCTTGGAGATTAACTGGGGGGTTCCGTTCAAAGGTTTGCCAATGCGATCGGAGAGAATTTGATATGAATAGGATAGGCGGCAGCAGAAAGATCTTGAGTGCAGCAATGTTTCTGACGCCATTACGTCGAATAAAGCAGATAATCATCAGATGGGATCATCAAATGGCCAGAAAAGAAAGAAATCTCTTGAAATCGGCAGCAGCAAAATAACACGCGATTTCACCAGAGACATAACTACTTTATTGAGTTTCGGAGGAATTTCTAGACTACAAATATCAAATTCTGGCAGCCAGGAAACATAGGGACAATTTGTAGTTCTACTTACATAGACAACATGGTATTAATGACAACGAAAGTCGAAAGAAACGACCCTAAAAATACTTAAATATTTGATGGTTGGCAAAGGTCATCGTTTTAATATGGAGGGCTACAAAGCAAGCGAGAGGCCTGAACAGAAAAGTGAGAAGAGTAATATTTGTTTCCAAAAATCTTCAGAAAAAGTAGATTCCAGAAGTATTTTCTAAATTAATATCTAGAGCCAGAAATCTTCCCCTCGTCCCAAGAATATGTCGGCGCAACACGTCTTTTTCTTCCAAACAATTTCAATTCCTATTAACAGTCATCTCAGTATTCACTCCCTTGTTTATCATATTCCTCTGTCGGTCTTTCAAGGACACGGAACCCTAAAGACAAATTTAGCATAACGTATGCTCGTTAAACCTGCGAGGCGTCATAAAACACGAAGATGGCGGAATGGGAACCGGGTCAGTAGGATTATTTATTTTGTTTCCTTTATCCGTGAGTAGGTACTTGCTTCATGGACTTCATGCTTTCAAATGTTTTCGACATTTTTTTCAGTAATTTCTTGAGTTCCCCGCCAATCAGCTCACACACACGTACTGATGTTGCAAGTTGCGGAAAGTTTCCAAAAATTTGGAAAGGTTCTAAGAAATTTCCGGAAACTTTCTCTAGAAATATAGGAAATTTAAATTTAAGAAACGGAAAGTTTCAATCCCGATACAAAATTGCGAGAAGTTTCCGAAATTTTCCTACATGAAATTTTCCGCAATTTTGGAAGGTTTCCTTTGGCACATCAGTACACACACGCGACAACGACAGTCAAAAAGAAAGTTACAATTTCTGGACGTAATGCATAATTCGCAATCTGGAAGGGAGTATGAACAAAACTGGTCCAAAGGTCTCAGGCGGAATAAGTTTAGGTAGATAAAATACGACGCTGTTTCTGTGAGCTGATTTTCAGTTAAAAGAAAGTCCGCGCATAATTTCCTCGCCACGATACATTGCTCTTAAAACACAAGCAAAACCGAATACAAGCGTTAGTACCCGCAACACGCGTGCCCTTGATTCTGAGGCGCAAAAAACCGGTTCTGGCAAAAAATAACATGTAATGGTCGAAGAGAATTACGTCAGGCATCTTTTTATGGTCTCCGCTTGTATAATACGATGCTATAACACGTTTTGTGGTGGTATTCTTTAACAGAATAAAGGTTTCATTATCTACCTCTATCATGGCATATTATCTCATTATTTTTAATGGTTTAATGGGAGGCATGACTGACGCTCCCGTTAGTTTTGTGCTACCAGGGTAAACATTTTACACCCGTACAGAATTGTACATTAGACAAAGCGCTACATACTTGTATAAGATTTTGTACCATGGGAAATGCAAGTGAGCACGCAAGCCTGATGGCAAGTGGCGTCTTAGTTCTACAGTCCGGCAATGAAGCGTGTAAGATAGTAGCAGCAATTCGGACGGACTTTGTAAGTACGAAGTCTTATCCCTCGCAATCTTATAACAACTACTTAAATTCTGAACTTGCAGAAGAAGAAAAGTATACTGGTACCGATTTGACCTGTAGTAGAAACGAGTCTTGGTTCTTGATACCTACTAGGACGCTCAAGGTCCAATTTGGCGTGGTAGAAATTTTATGTGTACAGTAGAGAATAACATCTAAGCTAAAGCAAAAAATCTGCGCCCGCGGCTTCGACACTGATAGGTTTCAAGTGGCAAGCGAGGTCTTTCTCTGTAATTAAATTAGAGATAGGTTAATGACGCAGAAAAAGACAGCAATTAAAAATGATGACCTTAAATAGATGTAAAAATGAAGAAATTTCCCGAAAATGCAACATGTAATTGGCATCGCACAGAAAATTAAAAGACGACAGTTGCTACTTGATGAAGACGGGATAAATCGAAGACATGACATACGAGTGGTGACTGCATAGCAGAAGAATCTTCTCTAACCACTAGATCCTGTGTATTCTTTTTTTTCTCTTTATGATGGGTCATTATTTGGGCGTTTATTCCGAATCACTTTCGTGGTCACATTTTTGTAGAAATGGCTGCAGATTTCGATTTCTTTTCTGGTTAGGTATCTAAGTTTATCGGACATCTAACAAATATCCAAAAAGGGCATCAAAATATACACCGAATTCTTCAAAGATATGTCTAAGAAACGCTCGAATAATGAACCAAATGATCAAAAAGGATGCGACTGACACGAAGCCAATCATGCACCGTGGAGTACCGGTGCAGTAATAGTAACACACTACATACTACTAGTGACATTACTACAGAGGCCGGGACAAAAGGGGTTGCCGGCCGAAGACATATAGATAGGTCTGAGGCGGGCAACCCCATATTTCCGGCCGAGGTATGTATAGTGCTTTCTTTAAACATGCAATGAAATAAACAACAAAAAAATCAAAGTTTTATTTTTTTAATCCGCATAGTGGCAGAATGTCACGATGCCTGTGCCACAAATTTATGTGGAATGGAAATTAAAAAAGAGGACTTTGCCGGCCTAGGCCTGCACGATTTGTATGAAATTCCATTAACGACCTCTTGTCCTAGCCGCACCTGAAACGTCATACTTCGCAGCCTTTTTATAAGGAACATAACTTCAATATTACATTGCATGTTTGAGAAAAGAAGTTTTTTTAGAAATACTATATTACAAAACGAGTTCGGCAAGTCCTTTTAAGAATCATACTTTGTTATATTACATGACAGTATAATAAGTTAAGTGGCGCCATGACTGTGGCTTGTATTTTTGGACGTTGAATATAAATTGACCATCCATATTTAGATTTTATTACTTTGTTTTCCTGAGAGATGTTTTTTGGGATTTTTAATTTGCGAACGACACTACAATGCTTTATGAGTTTGACGTAACATTTATTTTAACACTTCAAAGATTTAGTCAGTTTTTTTTTTTTTATAAAAATCCACGCAAAGACAATGAAATAAGGTAAGAAAGAAACCTGATTAATTTCACTTCACTTTTGAACAATCAGCTCCTGGCTTTTATTCTATATCTTTTATCTATATTCTTTGACGTATTTTAGTATTGTTTTTAACTCGGCTCGGCCGCCATTCCTGTCAAGTAAATAAGAGCTATCAAAATGTTGACAGCACGAAAACACGTCAAAAGTATTATTGCTTACCACAGAAGAAAGGCACAGAAACCGTACTAAATAAGCAGAAAATATATTATGGTTCACTTCTTTTTACTTATGGTTTTCATAGTGAGTTGGAAAGAGATGAATCTATAGCTGTTCTTTCGTTATTTGGTACATCGTCACAAGTAAGGCGTGATTTGAACCTATAAGCACCTATAGAATTTAGACCTATAGACAAGGAAAGACATATCGACGCTTGAAAGGTGAAATTATCTAAGTGACATTTTTTACGACATTAAGTTATATATATATTTCGAAACCAGAAAAATTTACACATTCCGAAAATATATTTAACTCAATGTCCTTAAAAAATGTCGCTTAGATGATTTCGCCTTTCAAGCGTATCCTTCCTATAGGAAGGACAAAGAAGTCCCTGTGTAAAACCTTGTGACAATGACAGTTAAAGATGAAAAAACAGCCTACTTTTTGTTTTGTTTTTTTCTGATGTCTCTCTCTGAATCTAAAAAGTAGACAAAGATAGCTGACGCAAAGTAAGTTTTATAGTCCGGTTTCTATGCTATATGTTCTTATTCTGTGTTGCTTACCTTATGGTTTTATCGTGTTGAATCCCCTACGCAAAAAGAGGGGTGTTATAAATTTAGCTGCTATGTGTGTGTGACTGTTTGTGTGTCTGTTTGTGGCACCGTAGCTCTTAATCCACGAACCGATTTTGATGCGATTTTATATGAAAGCTGGTTTTCTAGCGGTGGTTCTTAGCTAGGTTTTATAGAAATTGGTTGGGCCGTTTATGAGATATCAGATCTAAAAGAAGGGGTCACTATTATATCGAGGCGTTTTGTCAATTTAATAATATAATAAGTAAAATTAGACGGTGAAATGGGAAGTAATTTATTTAAGTATTTATGAAATTAACAGTTACAAAAGTAAAATTACACTTTGTAACTTACTTAATTCTATTTTAAAACTAAAAAGATATAGATCTAAAAAAGGGCCCTGCGGCATTGTCCCGAAGATGTTGGCAGCATTTCCTCGCTGGATAGTCAAACTTATGCGTTGAGCGAGGAAACTGCCAGCTCTTCGGTCTCCCGTGACGTCAATGAGCCTCTTCGAAATTTATTTGAAGAGGCCTCAAACGCTAGGACCCCACGGACCGAGGGTCTCGACGCCGAATGGAACAAACATATATTCTGGGCCGAGACCACTGTATTTGCCTACCTTAATGCTTTCGGCCGCTTCAGCTGCCGCACCAGCCCTATTAGAGGTCCGGTGGAGATGTGATGGGGCTAGCGTGTCTACGCAGGTTGCATCCCATAAATTAAAGTATAGTAAAATAAAACAAAATTTTTTGAACCGTGTTTTGTTTTTTACACCGTTGTTGTTTGTATTGAACCTTCAACCCCTTTGTTAACAAAGGTTATCACAACAGTAACTACATCAAAAACAATCTTCCGTACTTTAAGACGTAAAGCTTCCGGCGTCAGCAACGTCAAATCGGCCGTGAAATGATAAATTATTCACAAGTAAACCTAATAAATTTCCAATTTCACGCGTTCGCAAATTCGACTTCAAAGGCGGACTTAAAGCCGCGTCATATCAATCATACAACAACTTGGAGTTAACCAACCAGTATTGCAAGAGCTACCGCAATGTTGCGTTTGTGTGAATATCTCAAGGCGAAAGAGGTCTTGTGATTATGGTTCTGCTGTATCAGGGTAGCAATTTTACGGGAAGATTTCTTCCTTGGGGTATTCTGAAATGTTTTTGTAGTGTGTATGCAAGTTATGAGATAGTGGGATAATTTTATTTTGATTTTCTAAATCAAGGCAAAGTCGAGTAAGAGTGGATAATAATAATACTTTTTAAAATGTACAAATTTATCTTATATTCTGTAATTTTGTATATCTACCTATATAAAATACTTACTTTATTTATCTATAAATTAGATCAGTAGTTAAGAACTCCCCATCGGCACACAAACCGCTTCATGGTTTTGCTTAGATGGGCATTGTACCTACTATGTATTATCTTTATATTAATCAATAAATTAAAAAAAAAAAGTTTACTTCACTGATTTGTTATTTGTTTGATAATCTTTGATGAATTAATAATCGATATATTTTTAACATTTTGATGTATACAGGGTAGCCGGAACTTAGACGTCCAAAAAAAAATTGTTTGTCCATACTAGGTGAAAAACAAACATGGGGTACAACTAGTGCGGAGAAAGTAACTTTATGTGATTACACAAAAAGTCGTCATGTAAAAAAAACTGGCATGTAGTTTTAAAAACATCCTAAGTTCATAATTATTCTATCAATGTAAGAAACCACTGAAAAAATATTAAAATAATACATGAACTTAAGGGTTTTTCATAACATGGACATAAGGAAAAATTACAAGAATTCCGATTAAAATGATCAATATCTCCGAAAATACTAAAAATCGCAGAACATACATGGGGATGATTCGGATGGCCCACGACACGAGGGACCTACATTTCATTAACTTTACTTTCATTTATATTTTTCTCGTTCCAAGCTTGTTTTTGAGTTTCCAAAAATAACCTGGGGTAAGGTTAGGTTAGGGTTGTTTTATAACAACACTAAAAAGTTATAAAATTCAGGCAGATATAGCTTTAGGATAAACGAAAATTTGGACAAACGATCACTGAAAAAAAATATTGGTCGCTTGTAACATAGTAGATTGTGATTGTTGTGCATAAGCGTCTTGATCCCATACGAGCCTGACAAGACGTTAGATACACCAACTAAGACGTTATATACATCAACTAAGATGTTAGTTGAATCACTAAAGAACTTGCTGTTGTTACTATCAGCTTTGGTTGATACAACTAATATCTTAACTATTGTATTCATTTAATGTCAACTAAGAGAAAATCTCTCTTTGTTGGCTCCCATTTTTTTGAGTGATGCATTAGGAGAAATGACGATTAGAGATTCCTGCCAATTTACTAGATAAATGATGTGAATTAATTAAATTTATAAATTCCATCCCGTCGCGTGGTTACAGCAGGCTTATCCAAGCCTTCAGCCGCTAAAAAGCTACTGTATTAGCTGACTCCGTGTCGGGTCTTACTGCCCTTCCCTTGCCGCTTATCTTTCCGCGAGGAAGTGGAATGAGTAGCTGAGTGTACCGAAAAAAGTTTTTTTTTATGGTTGGGATAAGGCAAATGGTCATACAGGCTACAGAAGCTACCTGATTGTGAGTGGGATCTGAGTCCCATATCAAATCCAAACAATTTTTTTTATACAATATAGATTCATTCAGAACACTTTTTGAAAGTCAAAGTTCATTTACAATTTACAATTAGGCACTTGTTAACTTACAAACATAAATGCTGTTTTCACTAAGTCACAAAAACAATATAAATACATAAGGTCTATTCATTCTTACTTGTCTTATATAGTAAACAACTTTCTTACCTCTAAATGAACCTTTTTTGGCTAAAAGAGCACTTTTATCGTAAATATAAGTAAACTGAATAAACATTATGGACATGACTTGGCTAATGTATTGTCTGTGATTGCTTTAATTTGTTTAAAATAGCTGTTTTAGCCAAAAAAGGTTCATTTTGAGGTTAGAAAGTTGTTTACTATTTAAGACAAATAAGAATGAACAGACCTTAGACATGTATTCACAATACTACAGTCCTAAGACTGCAATCGTACGACTACAACCCTGAAGACTAAGAACTACGTCTCTGGACACCGGAACAATGCGAACACTGTTGCATGGCGGTACTAATTAACCTTCATTATTATTATTTCATAGTATAAAAGAAAGTCTGTTTTCACGTCTGTCTGTATGTCTGTACCTATGTATATCCGCTAACTCCTAAACCACGCAAAGCAATTTGATGCGGTTTTTTCAATTTGAATTTGAAATTTAAATTTTCTCGCCGTTTTTGTTGAAGAACAGCTCGGCCAAATCGTCATCTACATCTATACTAATATTATAAATGTGAAAGTGTGTATGTTTGTCCGTCTTTCACGCTTCAACCACTCAACGGATCGGGATGAAACTTGGCACATATATTGGTTAGATCCTGCAATAGGACATAGGATAGTTTTTATCCCACGAAATTGGACAGTTCCCGAGGGAGCAGCGATTAACGACTTCTACGCGGACGGAGACGCGGGAGAAAGCTTGTCTATTATAAGCACGTTTAAAATTAAGTTATTTCAGACAATAACACTCCTGGATTCTCGAAGATTCTTCACGACATCAGAGGGCTCAGACAAGATGCACTACGCTAACTAACGTTTCTATTCGATTCGTTTTTAAACCAATCGCGTCACTGGTAGACCACGTGACTTTTCGTATCATGTCATCTTCCAGTGACGCGATTGGTTTAAAAACGAATCGAATAGAAACGTTAGTTAGCGTAGTGCATCTTGTCTGAGCCCTCTGGTACCACTCTCATCCATCGATTTTTCGCGATTTTCACCAAATCGTCGTTCCACCTTGTACATACAAAAGGTCACGTATGGAAGTATAAAAATAATACCCAGTGAGTACAGAATGAAATAGGGCGGGAATTAAAGATAAATACAGCTGGTAATCGACTATATTTAAAACTTTAAAGTATAGGTTCTTTTATCTAATTTGCTTGTTGTTTTCGCGAGAACTGGTATTAACTGGTTTGTGCCGTTTTTTCATTCAAATAAAAGCGGTAAGAGAATGAAATTGAGGACTCAGACAGATATTGAGTATTCAAATACGTGGAAGTTTAGGTTATGTTATACTAGCTTTCCCCCGCGACTACGTCCGCGTAGACTTCACCGTCGCTTTTTCCTTGGAAACTGTTTAATTCGTGATAAAAAGTATCATTTGTGTCAATAAAGAATAAGGAATATCTAAGGCTATCCAATCCGTTTAGCCGGCTCCAAATATCGAAATCGCTATAGGTGTGCCTATATTTGAAGAGTTCCTCGATTTCTTCAGGATCCCACCATCAGATCCTGATCTGATAATAATGGAACCAACTGAAAAGTAACTATTAACCTTTAAAAAAAAACGTTCTAGTCGTCTTCGAGTAATCGGGGAACAATTGACAAAAAAAAAAAACTGACGAACTGAGAATCTCCTCCTTTCTTAGAACTCGATTAAATACACAATCTTTCAAACATACTGTTTATTATGTACCTATCTACTTACATACTACACAGTTACATCCATCAAGCCGTTCAGGCTACAGAGCGTGCCGAAGAAATAGACATACATACATACGTAAATACTCTCAAAAAACGTAACCCTTCTGACACAGTCGGATAAATAACATATCTAGGATTAAAAAAATATCTTTGTAAACCGGCATCCTTTAACTACTTAGGTCTGACTTCCCAAAGTCTCATTTATCAAAAGTTTAATTAGAAAAAAGTTCAGTATTAACTAAACTGTGTTTTCATTAATCATCATTTGGGTAACGGAAGAAGTTTTTAATTAAGAGTTAATTGACATTGAATTGAAGTAAGGGCGGATTCTTAAGAAATCTTTTACAGTCGACAACAAAGATTTAAATACCTACAGTTTTGCACCGTATTTCATTGTGACTGTACAATGGTAAACTGACTTTGTAAATCTTTTAAAAAAATACTCGTAATTAACGCTTATAAATTAAACCTAACCTAACCTACGTGTAGCAATTGTATTATGCATTTAAGTAGTCTAAAATAGCTCCAGCATAACATAGCTTTCAAAAATATGGAAATTCGGACAAATTAATATTCGGAATAAAACGGGTCTATATTGACTGACATAATTATCTTTACTCGTAATGTGCTTTAGGTCATAATCATCGCAAGTGATAACGTGTTTTTTTAAAGAAACTGTTACTTTTTCAGGATTTTTTTAAATCAAACCTAACCTAACCTAGCCTTGTCTACACGTTAGATATTTCAGAACTTCTGAAAAGTTTACAGTTTCAGCGATATAAAAAATTATGACTATCAAAAATTATGTCAACAATTACATTATGACCAAAAAAATTATGGGAAACTACTTGGGTGTTTCCCAAAAAAATCCATACATCCGGGCGAAAACGTTTTTGTCCGATTACCACGATTTTTGAATTTGTCGTAGTTGTTAAAAACTAGGTTTCTACGTTTCCGTTTGTTTTTTGTTCCTTTCCAATTTTTTTTCTTGGAACGGAAAACGTACAGTTGTTGTGGATTAAGGGGAGAGAATTGTTATCACATTTTGAATGTACATTTTTAGGTTTACAATCCACTTAAGTGCATCAGAGGGCCCTGCCAAGATGCATTGCGTTAACTTGCGTTTCTATTCGATTCGTTTTTAAACCAATCGCGTCACTGGTAGCTAAAGTGAAACGAAAAGTCACGTGATCTACCAATGACGCGATTGGTTTAAAAACGAAACGAATAGAAACGCTAGTTCGCGCAATGCATCTTGGCCGGGCCCTCTGAGTCCATGCTCCGTCCGGGCATGCTCAGCCCGTGAAAGTCATGGCTCCTTATCGTATGTATTTTTAATTTATTTATTGTGTTTTAGGTCATATTAATCGCAAGTCATCACGTTTTTTTTTAAGAAACTGTACCTCTACTTTTCAAGGATTTTTATAAATCAAACCTAACCTAACCTAGCCTTATCTGAGTTATCTATCTACACTTTATATTAGGAAATTTTGAAAAGTTTACGGTTCCAGCGATATAAAAATTATGAGTATTAATAATTAGGTCAAAATGACAACTTTTTTTATGGGAAACGACGCGCTCACGAAAGTCACACGCATGCGATATTTTTCTGCTTATGAGCGGTCGATTTCTGAATAATCTTCGGCAGTACGGCGAAGTAATAACCGCCATCCATACCTTACACAATACCATAATGAATGATAGTTTCCGTCACACAATATGCTACATAACTTTGTTTATGTTCTTGTTTTAGTGGAAGTTGTCTTTGAAATGTTATGACTTGGCCGTGTGACAACAAACAGAGCCATTCTACGCGGTTTAACAATATTGCCTTTAACATGGTATCGTAACTCATTCCTAACTCTTATTTGCTTGACAATAAGGCAATTGTTCCGCTGACGATGAGCGAGAAGCAAGTAAAGCCAGGGGTCAACTAGTAATGTGTCTTTTTTATTTACACGGGATCTATATCTTTCGTTGGTTAGAAGGGAGTTCTCGTCCGCAGTGTGAACAGCCGGCGATCCACTATCAATGTACAGGTTGTCCCAAATCGACGTCAACCCGCCTTGGGCTGATAGAGCAGCTAAAAAGCTATCGATTTAACCCCTGTGTACGTTTGTTCAGCGATTTTTATCAGTTTTGGAGATATTGATCATTTTAATCAGAATTTTTGTAATTTTCCCTTATGTACATATATCGAAAAATCATTATTTCATGTTTTATTTCATAAATTTTTCAGTGGTATCTTACATAATTAGAATCATTACAAATCAGCGAAGTTTTTAAGCCTATTTGCCCGTTTTTTTTAAAGTAATCACCTAAAGTTGTTTTTCCATACAAAGTGAAAAGCAAACACTGGACACCTAGTATGGAGAAACAAACTTTAAATAAATAAATAAATATCAAGGGACGATCTCACACAAATTGACCTAGTCCCAAACTAAGCTCTAGGCTTGTACTATGGGTACTAGACAACGATATAAATACATATATAGAGAAATATATACTTAAATACATAGAAAACATCCAAGACTCAGAAACAAATACTCGTGCTCATCACACAAATATCTGCCCTTACCGGGATTTGAACCCAGGACCGCTAGCTTCGTAGGCAGGGCCACTACCAACTAGGCTAGCACGTCGTCTTTATGTTATTACTTAAAAAAAAAACTGAAAAAAAAACCGGGCAAATAGGTTTAAAAACTTTGCTGATTCGTAATGATTCTAATTATGTAAGATACCACTGAAAAACTTATGACATAAAACATGAAATTAATGATTTTACGAGACATGGACATAAGGGAAAATTACAAAAAATCAGATTAAAATGATCAAAATCTTCGAAACTAGTAAAAATCGCTGGATATACATAAGGGTTATATCGATAGCTTTTTAGCTGCATTATCAGCCCTAGGCGGGTTGACGTCGGTTTCTGGGATACCCTGTATTATGTCTCTTTTATTCTCTCTCTTAAGCGACTAAACCGGTTTTCACCAAATCTAACTAAAAACCAACCTACTTAAACAAGCTTTCTATAAAAAAACCGCATCTAAATCGGTCCACCCGTTTCGGAGTTACGATGCTACAGACAGATACCCACTCACTTGCTTTGTACAACCAGAGTTACCAGTGATAGCCCATTCGCTTATAAATAAGGTCGATCAAAGGGGTTTGGGTAAAAGTGTTGTCATTTGTAAAATTCATACATTTTCAAGGTGAGCGGCCATTCGTAAAAGTGGTAAATATGATAGAATTATTAAAAATAAACATATTTTGTTATGTAATGTAATACTTTTAAGTGCATCGGAGCCGAGATATTTAAATATTAATACCTGGGCGTACTTTTAGTACCAAAAACTGAATACTTAAATCTTTAATATCTCCGCTCCGATATTATTTAACCCTATAAATTACATATCTATGTGTATTTAGAGGTTCTCTTAATAACTACGTAAAAAGCATCCGTGGCCGCTGAAAAAAAGAAGTAAATTTTCTTCATACAAACTTACCCAATGCCCTTTGCACGAGCACTCAAGTCGATACAGAGAAACAAACGTATAACTTAAAACAAAGAGATGCGAGACGAGTTGTTTAGGAAAATACCCTAACAGGAACCGAATCCACTAATCCTCTTATCGGACTGTAATCACCGTACCTACAACCTACTGTTCCTATATTTATTCGTATCGAAGAACATTAAACTCTAACTCGAAGGTGACTAAGCTTATTTTGGGAAGATACAACTTTTAATTAATTCCAAAGTAGATAATGAACCGTAACTTAATGAAGATAAAGAGGTTTTAATTTTATTATTAACTCTTAAGCAAGTACGATAAATAATGAACTTTATTCCTACTCTGATAAGGTTGATTTTATGCCAAAGCTAATACTATCCTTGGGTTATGAAGTGTGTGGGTGAATTGATTTGTGGCTTAAAATATAATAATTATTAAATTTGAACCTTATCTCTTAAGGAAAAGGTTTAGAATACTTTGTGTAGATGTATGTTTTTGTCTTAAAAATGAGAAAAGAAAAAGATAACTTGATTATTATCAGCTATCAAAAAAAAGTGGATAGAATTATAACTGGCTTGGATATACGGCGTTTAGGGTTCCGTATTTATTTTTATTCTTTAACCTGCCGCTAAGCAGTAGTGTTCGCAGTCATATGTTCTGGCGTCGATTCGCCAATCAGAGAAATTACTAGCATCTAGAGGCATTATATTTTAGTCCTTAGGGTTGGTCATACATGTGCAGTCTTAGGATTGCAATCTCGAGATTGGTAGTCTTGAGGATGCATTTTTTATGGTTTTATAGATATTTAAAAACGCTGCCTTGAACCTACCTTGGGTTACCTATCTGTTTTTATTATCTACTCTGCGAGTGCGACTCGGACTTGGCTGGTTTTATGTTTAATATTGAACGATTGAATACAATTATAGGTAGGTACTTAGTTTCCATTAATAATTAATTGGCTTCTGTAGATTATGATCGTTTTAAACGCAATAAGTAAGTGAGTCTATTAGTATGATGTACATAAATAACTGTAAGGTAGTATAACAATATTTAAAAAAAGCGTCCAATTGCGAGTCGGACTCGCCCACGAAGGGTTTTAAAGGGGACGTATTAAAAAAAAACTACTTACTAGATCTCGTTCAAACCAATTTTCGGTGGAAGTTTGCATGGTAATGTACCTACATCATATTTTTTTTTAGTTTTATCATTCTTTTATTTTAGAAGTTACAGGGAGGGGGGGGACACACATTTTACCACTTTGGAAGTGTCAAGGAAGTGTTTGCAAACTATTCAGTTTAGAAAAAAATTGTATTATAAACCCCAATATCATTTTTGAAGACCTATCCATAGATACCCAACACGTATGAGTTTGATGAAAAAAAATATTTGAGTTTCAGTTCCAAGTATGGGGAGCCCCCAAAATTTGTTGTTTTTTTTTTTTCTATTTTTGTGTGAAAATCTTAATGGGGTTCACAGAATACATCTACTTACCAAGTTTCAACAGTATAATTCTTATAGTTTCGGAAAAAAGTGGCTGTGACATACGGACGGACAGACAGACAGACATGACGAATCCATAAGGGTTCCGTTTATTGCCATTTGGCTACGGAACCCTAAAAATGGAAAATGATTCCTTTGAACACCACGGAGGCTTCCTATTTTAATTTAAAAAATACCCAAATAATAAATGGCATGGCATAAATAAGAATATAATGACGACTCTATTCAGTGCTTGTCTCTTAAACGGCCTAACCGATTTTCACGAAACCTTGCTAAGAACCATCCTGAAGAAAACAAACTTTCTTTAAATCCGAATCAGTCCAGGAAGCTACTATGCCACAAACAGACACACAGATGTTAAATAAGAGTTAAAAATTAAAAAAAAATAGTAGATTATACACCGAGGGGATAAAGCACTGTTTTATGTCACGGGCGCGATATTGAATCCTGAGCAGATTTAACTCCCGAGCGTAGCGAGGGCGTTAAGAGTATCCTGAGCGAAGCGAGGAAATTAAAACGGAGTCCGGAGTGCAGCGAGGGATTCAAGCTCGCCCAAGACGAAAACAGCTTTATCCCAAAGGAGAATAGAAATAGAAATACTCTACTATTCTCACCTTTTGTTTTATTTTCTTTGTTTTGCGTATATGGCTTGTTTGTAGTGGCCGGTTCGATTTTCAAATAAGTTCTTTTTGCTGTACGTTTCTATGGAACTATTTTTCATACGAATTCAAATGTCATTATTAAAAAACAAAAAACCGCCTTCAAAAACGCAAAAAATAACTTCTTTAAAATTGTAGGCACCTAATAGGTTAGTCCAACTGAAGTCGGCGACCACAACATTTTCAACAAAAGCCGACTTCAGTTTATTGTTTTTTAAAACATTTATTTTATTTTATACTTTTTAGTGATCATAATACGCTGTTACGTAGTCCCACTTCTTAGTTGAAATGAAACTTTAAGTTATTTCAAGCGCGCCGCAAACAACGCCGCGGGAAAGTCATAGTCATATTTCAATAACCTCCTTTTTTGAAGTCGGTTAACAAGTAAATATTCTTCGTTGTAGTCGCTCAACTATCTTAATCGAGATATCTTATCGCCACCCTTGAAATCGGTACCGTTAAGGAGTTCCGGTTGCCATCTGTGGTCTTCATCATCAGTTCCACTTCACCAAATGATACTTTCTGAATGCAAATGCTGGACTTGTTACTAAAAATACTAAAATCGCTATATGTTTGCCTACAATATTTGAGGAGTTCCCTCAATTCCTCACGGATCGTCTCATCCGATTCAGATTTGGTGACAATGGGACCCCCTCGAAAGTATACTCTACCAAACCAAAAAAAAATTTGAAATCGGTCGACGATTGACGGAGTAATCGGTGAACATACATAAAAAAAAAACATACAGTGGAACGTATAACCTCCTCCTTTTTTGAAGTCGGTTAATAACCCGCTGGTTAGCCGGTGGCTATAATGACTTACTTTAGGTGAGGTTTGCATGATACATAATTCGGCAATTTCGAGCATGTGGTGGTGTTGGTGTTATTTATTCGCGACAAACAAAATACTGACATAGATAAAATTCTGAAATGACAGTTAAATTATTAACAGAATCGCGGGCAAATGCTAGTGTAGATACCTGAAGTACATTTAATAATGAACGCTTGTATGTTCAGGGACGTAATGTTTGTTCCATCACCAAAAGACCTACAGTGTAAACCATCTATAAAGCCGATTAATGTTACGTAAGGTATTATCAGTTGAAAAGATTAAGTTAATTCTATAGATAAGGATCGATAGACTAATATTACAAGTGCAGGAGTCCTTGCGACATTGTTTTTTTAAAGGCAAACTAGTGGGCTACCTGAATGTAAACAGTAACCGCTAGACGTCAATAACGTTATGAAAAATATCGATATCATGTCGCTATAATTCATTAGCGTTAAACATTTTTTTTCATAACGTTATGCCACATTACAACGAAATCAACATCGTAACAAAAACAAAATAACGCTATAATTACGTTATGAATTGCGCTGTTGCCAGTTTCTCCTTTTAATGTCCTAAATCAAAATAATCGTGCCACTGGCGACTCTTATGATGCATATTAGATGCGCAGCAATGATGGACACCGCGGTATTGTACGAACCAGCGATATAAAGTGCAGCAAAAGAGCTGACGTATAACGCGGTATTATATTATTATCGTTATAGAGAATATCGTTATTATAAATCGATATGAAGTTTATATCGATATGATTAATATCGGAATGGGTCCGAGTTATAATAATAACAACAGCGTGAAAATAACGATATGATTATGTATGTATAAAAGGAAAACCAGCTCGAATATAAAATATACTTTTGAAACGAGAACACAGAAGCTAATATTCCGGATTTCCTACCAATTGTTACTATGCATAACGTCGATGAAACTGCAATACCGCGTAACCAACAATGGCTAATGCCGCGTAACTAACAAATGTGTCAAATTTGAGTTTTCGCGGCTGTAGGTTGAGCACTGTGATAGGCTCCAGACGGCATTGACAGCTGTGTCGATAACCGATCAGAAAGCTCCAAAGTCACGTCATGTCGATACCGCGAGAGAGCATGTCGTTTTTACAATTCCGCGAATGTGCATACAAGTACAGAGATGACGTATTATTCAATTGTGTAATACCGCGTAAGTGCTTTATATAAATACATACTGGTAAATTTTGATGCTTAATATAATAAACAGCTAAATTATGGGCTTAACAAAGTTATTTAGCGTTTGGGTAAGTCTAACCTCAATAAACACAAAGATATTCAATTTTAATGCTCTCCTGTAAAATTTGCCACAAGTCAGTTACGCGGCATTAGCAATTGTTGGTTACGCGGTATTGCAGTTTCATCGAAAATGGATACGTCGATAGAACTTATTAAGTTCTATCGACGTATCCATTTTGACAAGACGAAGAAGCTTTTCTTATTGATATAAGTAGCTAGATATACTCAATTGCAATGTAAACAAATGAACACTTAAATCCTATCAACAGACTGAACAGCAGTATTCGCATCATTTGCTCCGTTGTTTTTCTGTTTTTAGGCAATTCATCATAGTCTTAAGACTGAAATCTTGAGATTGCTAATTTTCACAAACAAAGTCCATGTACAATCATATGGCCTGTGTGCTTGATAAAAACCTGTTATTGCATCTATCGAAACTTTGATAAAATAGATCTACCATGCAAGAGGTCGGTGGCCGGGGTGCAACCGACGTGCACAGATAAAGCTTATCATATCTGTTATCAGATTATCAAATGATTTATTGTGTTTTCTGCTGTCGAAACTTCGTTCAATGACGCTCGGATCTGTGAAACTTGGGAAATACTTTTTTAGGGCAACGGAGGCAAATTAGCACACAAGACATGATAATATGTGGAATCTGTGACACAAGTTTGCATTTTTTAAGATTAAAATCTCAAGACTAAGATCCTAAGACCGCAAATGCGTTGTTCTAAGGTCCGCCTGTTGACTCACTATGTAATCTATATTTTAGTTTGTTGTATATTCGTTACTTGGTGTATGTGGTGTTTCAATAAAGTGTTTTGTATTGTATTGTCTAAATGGTATGCCTCTCGGAACACAACAATGCGAACACTACTGTTTAACGGTATGTTAAAGTATAGGAACTGTTGTTTTGTTCCAAGAATACAAATCTTAAACATCTTCGAGCGTAGTTTCCAACTTTCAAAGGGTGACTTGAAAATTCAACATGTTTTTTACCGTCCTATATTAATCCTTTTTTACCCGACTGCAGAAGAAGGTGGGTATTGTTTTTGGCCAGTATGTATGTATGCTGTTTTTTTTCTCGTAGAAGCTAAATGGATAGCCTGGTTTCGACAAAATTGAGGTGTTTGAAATGTTAAGACGAGTCGTCGTCGATTTAGCGAGAGTCATCGGGTACTTTAATTTAAAAAAAAACAAAATGCCGAAATTCATAGTACCTAACATACAAAACATTAAAGTGGATTTAAAAGATTGCTTTTTTTTTAAACATGCTTCAGCGAAGGGTTTAAAACTAAAAATTCTCCTTCGATATTTAAACGAAGAGACAAAGCGAAAATACCTTTTTCTACTTTTCCCAACTCCCAGAAAACAAATACACTTAGATACTTTTGTATATTTCCTTGTACCAAAGTAATTCCGCGTCGACGAACAAACTGTAAGACGGTGAAGGCTCCCAAAGTTTCATATTATCTTTGGGCACCTAAGCAAATTTAAGTCGACCTCCACATGATAAGGCTGCATTAAAAAACTAGCTGAGCGACGCGCTTTAAATTTGTTAAGTCAGACTTATTAGCAGAATTTATTTTTGCTGAAAAATAAATAAGAATTGTAGATGATGAAAGTCATACCTCCCACAATAACAGTTCTAGCATTGTGTTATTTACCCCAAGCATAGTTATCTATCGTACATTTCTATATCTTTGCTTATCACACCCACATTTCCAATGTGATACTTTAAAAGGTCTTCAACCTCTATGCTTATTAATAAACTCTTGCTTACCAAGTATTTCGGAATCACATGAAAAGGTCCAAAAAAAAGATCTCCGACTCAACCCTTCCATTGTCGGGCAAAAGAAAGGAAGCCCGTAGTCTGTAAGCATGCATGCGTCAGGGTTCTCACTCCGCGACCCACATAGCTATAAGTCTCCGCCCCATCCCAACCCCCACTACTATTCCCCCTTTTTGGAAAAACCTCGTGGATAAGTAAACGGAGGAAGGACTTTCTCCTCCGGCCTTTCAGCACTGGCTGGGGTAGTATCCGCGCGAGTCTAAATTCTAGTTGGTAATAGGGGCATTGGTGTTTTTAGCCGGTGCAGTACCTGGGCCCTCCATTCCCAGGTCTCCGGAAGGGATTTTCACCTGTGCCCCTTTTTCTTTTTCTGAAGTAATTAATTAATAACAGCAAACAATAGCAAGGACTTTTGTCTTTGGCCCTTCAGGCGATTACCAACAAAAAAAAACACATGTAACGCCTTTTTTACGACAGCTCTTATCACGAACTCCTGTATCATCATCTCTCGGCTTATCAAGTAATACAATCTTACATTTCTTTATGTGTATCGCTCACTCATTAAGTAAATAGTTAATGCTTTGTAAGACTCCTAAGAAGTTCACATATTTCTTTCTTTTCAAGACGTGGCCTTACCAGTTACACGCGCCGCAGTCCTAAGCCAAAGTACCCTCAGAACATAAATAACTAATATAGTTAAATTATCTTACAAATGCGCCCGTAAACGTCCTTATTACACCGCGTTAAGGTTCAAACTTAAACGAAACACGAGCATTACAATATTGCGCGAACTATACCAGCCCAGCAGTTTGTGCCTACCCTCATTTTTAAGTTTTTGGCTAAGAACAAAGAAAGTTAAGGCTCTGTATATGCTGAATAAATGATAGAATTTTGCTTTAGAGTTATTTAAGCAGTGGAACGCAGCAAAACAATTGGAACGGTTCGTTTGAATATGTGTGAAGTATACTTTTTTTTTTCTATATAAGTTTTTACGAGTATATCGTGTTCTAGTACCCATAAGTACGGTCACGAGCGTTAATTTGGGACCCATTTCAAAAAAAATATGCTTGAAGTCGTCAATGTCATTAGAGATGTCAAGCCGGGTGCCCTTCATGTGGCATAACTTTTTTTGGCATAATTATCATTTGGCATACTCATCATTTGGCATAATCATCATTTGGCATAATCATCTTTTAGCATAGGTACAGTCTTTTTTTCTGAAACCGTATACTTTTCAGGATTATTTAAAATATCATTGCATAGAACCCATTAGGATAGGTTAGGTTGATTTTATAAAAATCCTGAAAAGTATACGGTTTCAAACAAAGACTGTATGCTAAAAGATGATTATGCCAAATGATGATTATGCCAAAAAATGTTATGCTTATGAATGTAAGCCGTCAAGTCATTTGTAACGTTTAGGAAACTCAACCTTATTATTATAGATTATCAGATTGAATTTGGACCTAAGGTGGGTACCAAATGTAATCTCGTGACTGTACGAGTACGAGCCTAGAGCTTAGTTTGGGACTACGTCAATGTGTGTGAGGTTGTCCCCTGATATTTTTGTTATTTATTTCTGTTTAACCGTGTATATGTGTGTCTGAATGTGGCATCGTAGCGCCCAAATGATTGGTCTGATTCGGGCGTGGATTTTTTTTCAAAGAAAGCTAGTTTAATCAGAGTGATTCTTAGCTAGTTTTCAAGAAAATCGATTGAGCTGTTTAAAGGAACTCTGAAAGTTAAAGTCAAGGGTTTTTTAATTAGTTAATCCAGGGTATAAGCTATCTCTACTCCAAATTTCATCCAATTCCGTCCAGCCGTTGCAGCGTGAGGGAGTAAAAAAATTAACACAAACACACACACACACTGACACAAACTTTCGCATTTATAATATTAGTGGAATAGTCCCAACATTGTTCGTTCGTGAAATTCCAGCATTTCTTGCATGTAATTTAATTTTATTAGACAAAATTAAACGAGGAAAAAATTCAGTGTTATTATACGAATAATCCTCATACAACAGATTCCCCACGATAACATGAGATAGTTTGAAAACCCAGTTTTATCTAGTACCTAACACGCTATTTCGATAAACGAACTCTACACGAGCTAAGTCACGTTTATGTTCAATACTAAATAATAAGAGACAAGGAAATACATCAAAGAAAACAATAAAGAATATTGATATCTTGGGTGGAGTTATTCTTTACTGAGAGTATTTGAAAGATAGATTAAGAGGTCGATGTTGGCGACCACGAAACATTCAAATTGAATGAGACATTTTTTTTTAAACTTTGAAACGGTTTAAAAAAAATCCAGTCTCAAAAATTTTCAGAACTATTTCGATTGATAAAAATCACCCATATTCTTATGATAGAGGAATATCTATCTTGAGCGTAGGTTTTAATTATTTTCTACAAGTCTCAAAAGGTCAGGGTAATTGAGTTTTCCTGTAATCTCGACATCGTTTCAACAGTCGTACCAAAACATCAAAGAAGTTCAATTATTCCGAAAAATAAGCCGGAAATTACCTAATGAGAAACAAATTGTCCTTGTTCCGAAATCTCTGGAACTCTAATTTAAAGTCTTTGAAGAAGACATCGTTATTTCAAATAAATGTGAAATTATAATGTCAATTTGCATTAGGTTCGTACAAGGGAGACGATTCGGTATCCATTTAATAACAAAATCAAGGAATTGGGCAATGTAATGAAGGTTGAGAAACGAAAAGAGAAAAAGGCGCTTACTTGCACATCTTTAAAGTTGTACAAACGAATGTATGAGAGTTGCAGTCTTCAGAAAATAATTATGGGCTTTGGTATCCATTTAACACCAAGGCCTGTAGTCTACAACGTTAAACAATGTTGCTTTTGACCTGTTATCGTATTGTCAACGTTTTGATAGCTCTTATTTACTTGACAGTAATGGCGACCGAGTTAATATGAAAGGACCACCAGCGTTTTCTCTCCGTCTAGTTGCCCTGAAAATCAGCGTCGCGGCACTGATGTTTCTGACACTATGCTGACAATTTGGTGCATTATAAAATAGTTTTAAGTTGTTATTCTAAATGAATTCCTCATAGCATTTTATTTTATTATTACAGTTTCGTGTTTTACACCATATAAACGATTTTCTTGTTCTTCTTCTAGAGCAAAGAAAACCAGAGGGCTCAGACAAGATGCACTACGCTAACTAACGTTTCTACTCGATTCGTTTTTAAACCAATCGCGTCACTGGTAGACCACGTGACTTTTCGTGTCACGTCAACTTCCAGTGACGCGATTGGTTTAAAAACGAATCGAATAGAAATGTTAGTTAGCGTAGTGCATCTTGGCAGGACCCTCTGGATGCTTATCTCCATTTGATGTTGGATAGAATAGAAGACGATTGAGAGTACGCATTGTGAAGAGAAAGAGAATATTGCAGAAAATAGATTATAGACGAGGAAAGATGTTTGGTTACCTGTTACAACACCACAAGATGATAGTTGAAGGAACAAAAGGAAAAAAGAAGAACTTACTTAGTTACAATTAAAGAAAAAGTAGGCGTCGTGCCGTATCAGTGTGTTAAAGAGAAGGCTTGGAATAGAAAATAAGAGAAATTACTCCAACGACAAAAGCATAGTTCTTAAGTAAATGATGATGATTCAACGACACTATGATTGCATAGTCATTTAGAAAGATAATAGAGTGTACTACCTAACATTTTAACAAGACTGTCCTTAATATGAAAATTTGTTGTTTTGCCTACGTGACCATCCTCTTGTGTCCACAGCAGTAGTCTAGATAACGTTTTTGGGTCACACGTTTGCAGGAGTCAATCTCCTCAACAAACATACAACTGTGTTGTTTTAGCTTTATGTATAATCATGTATTAAACGGTTACGGAAAACTTTAGATAGCTAAGAGTGAAGTGAAGAGTGAAGAGTGACATGGTCCTAAAACTTAGTAAGTTTTGGGACCAATCTTGAAAATTCCCTGAAAGTTATCAGGTGATAACGATTTAGGAGAAACGAGTGATGTCATTTTGTTCTGAATAATAAGATGATGTGATTATTAACAGGATATTGACAAAGTGATAAGATGTCAAGTAATAATGACACAGAAAAAGGTGATAAAGCGGTTTCCGTTAGCCAAAAGCACTCTTGATATTTTAGGTGCTTACTTCATCTGATACTGGTTTGTATAAAAATTGATAAAAGAACATCTTTAAAGCAACGAAAGACCACGTGATTCTTTATCGAGTTGTGTGGCGTTTAATAAATTACAACAGAGTAAAATTGTGGGACCTACACAATGACTGTTTTTTAAAAATGATAATTTTCGTATTTTTTTAGTTTCTGTTCAGATCTTGAATTAACAGGACTTCAAAATACAAAACGGCAAATAATTGTAAGACAAGTAAGATTAAAAACCTGAAAAGAGAAGATAAAAGTGTTGTTTAAAAGTGTTTGTAATTAGCCACATTATCGAAGATTCTCTAGCAATAAAACTCACAAAACATCCCATTAATTTTCGTTCCCCATTTTTTTCCTGCACGATTACTGCTCCTACGCCTGCTTCACTAGCATCTACACTCAAGAGAGTCGTCGTAATTTTTACTGCACATAGAAAGTGGACACCAATTACTACCGGGAATAGAACCTGGGACATAACGATGTCCCAGCCTCGTAAAGCATCGAGCTCGTTACCGATACCATCTCACTTTATGTTATGGTTGAGGGTATTTGCATAAATGAGCTTTCTATGGTACTTTAATGCCGCACAGAAGATATGTTGGTGGAGATACTTAATTCATTGTATGGGTTGTTAGAATGGCTAGCTTAACTTCGTGTATTTATTCCTGCATTTAGTGATATAGCGAGACAGTACTTATTTAAAGACATACCTATAACTTTTTGTAATTGTAATAGAACTTACTCTAAATTTTAAAGTAACCACTAGTGTAGCGAGGGTTTTTTTTTCTGCACTATGAAAGATTTTTATTTATTTGTTGATTTGATTTTTTACTTTAAGCTTAATTGGTGACCTAGAAAATATTTTAATTGACAACAGAGTGTGCTTTCTTGACTCGGTCTTGGAAAATAAATTCTATTGTGTTTTTTAATCTTTAGTGAGGGTAACATACAAAATTTCCCTCGCTTTGCTTCATTTGATTATTACTAGACACTAATAATCAGAGGTCGGAATAGGTAGTGCTTATTAACCTAAACTTGTTGCATCTTCATTCAATAACGTATTCCCATCTCACTCGCGCATGAATGAACATGAGTCAAGTTTAGGTTAATAAGCACTACCTATTCCGACCTCTGCTAATAATGACTAGTTTCCTACGGTTAAACTCATTTTAAAAACAACTGATCAAAAACTCTGATCATTACACGTTTACGTTTTACGTTTTACGTTACGTTAATACGTTTTTGTACTACTTTGTCCAGTTCACATCAATTGCATACCCACGGATCCTTTACTACCTGCTTTTATTAAGAGTTTTATACGATTTGGGACAAAAGCTTACAATAAAATTGCAGTAAATACTTATACTATTGTCAACATGCTCCCAGCATTATACTTATACCACTAGTTGAAAAAAAAACAATCCACAAAAGAGGTGACAAATTCTCAACCGTAACTAACGTTTCTGCAAACTTACTGGTGCATTAAAAAAATAACTACTTAATTCTAACCCAAAGGAATAAAGAACAAAATGGGTCAGGGCTGGGGATCTGGGCGGTAACGACACAGCTTTATGTCCACAAAAGTATAGTCGTAAAACTAAATATAATTACTTTCCTTTTATATGTGTTTAATAAAATAACATTGTAGTGGTTCGTTTTACAGCCAGGCCGTAAATCCCGTAATTATGTACATCTGTTGCTGCGTTGTAAATATGTTTTTTGTACATAACTTTAGTTGGTTTTATTGGTCGTAACTGTATTTATTGGACAGCTGTTGTATTATAATGGTGACGGTTTAGGGAGATTTGGAAAAGTGCTAATTTTAGTTCCCATGTATTTGCAAAATGTAGGCCTCAGAACTTAGCATTAGGAGCTCTGTGTGCTCGTTTGCCTTCTTCTTCATGACAAAGCAAAAGTACCTAGGTCTATTCATGGTCGTTTTTATCCACGTGGATAACCGTGGATATAACCCTAATGACAAGTGTGTAAGTGTGAGAGTCATGAATATTTTATGTACATTTAACCGTCAACCCTCTTTATACTTTCACATAAGAGCCCAGGGCCCACATTATGGTCGCCTTTATCGCGGTGGATAAAGCATGCGTTACTCTCGCTTTAACATACCAGAAAGTGACATATGTTTTATCCGTGTTTACCGACATCGATAAAGACCACAACCACAGATCCGCTGTAGTTTTCCTACGGCAAAACATATTCTATAGCGTAATGTTATTACTGAAGTATGCGCATTGCGCATGGTTAGCAATAAAGTAAACATTTGATTTTATTGAAATGTACACAGGTACACGCACTCTTTTTGTTTCATCTCCCTTCCTGTCTTTAAGTGTATGTGAAAGAGAAAACGTGTGTATGAATAATTTTCAAGTAATGCACCAAATATGTGCACGATTATTTTATTAGAAATAGGAGTGCGAATAGATTTTAGGAACGTCGAAACTGTAATATTTCTTAGTAATTGGGTAATATGTTTCTTTTTTAATGTTCATCATTGGGTGATTATCTTTTTCTTTACATAGTATAAAACAAAGTCGCTTTCCACCGTCTGTCCATCTGTATGTACGTTTAGATCTTTTAACCTCGTAAGGCCCACAATACTACAAACAGGGAGTTTTTCGTGAGTGGAACTTTGAATCTACCGTCATGGCAATAAAGTTCAATTACGTTTGTTCGATAATGCCTTTCTCAGTTTATGAACATAGGAAAATAAACCTTATTCCCATTGCCACACAGTTCAAATTAAATTGCATTGGTTATGTACATTATATTGCACACTGCATTTTAATGCAGCTTTCATCAATAGATAGAGTGATTCAAGAGAAAGGTTTCATGTATAATACATACATACATACATAAACTCACGCCTTCGTTCCCAGAGTGGGGTAGGCAGAACTACAGAATTACCAACAACTCTAGAAACTTGTTGATAATTCTGTAACCACATTTTGCACAATCAGGCTAAGATGTTTACCAGCGTATTAGTGACAGGTTGCAAGCCCATCGCCTAACAGTACTACAAGCCTTTATTCCCTTAGTCGACTCTTACGACATCCACGGGAAGACATGGAGTGGCACTATTCTAATCCGGCAACCACACAGGCAAATAATGTATAATAAATTCTTGATTATGTCAGGGTGTTACAGAAAACTGTTCTGCCCTACTAAGCATAATGGTGATATCTCAGACAAAACATCTGTAGAAATTGCAACCTAGTTACAAACATAAGAGAGTTGAATCTGCTTTGGCTATTTTATTTAGTTATTGCATTTTTGCTTAGGAGGGCAGTGTTATAAAAAAGATAAAACGTCGATGAAACTGCAATACCGCGTAACCAACAATGGCTAATGCCGCGTAACTAACAAATGTGTCAAATTTGAGTTTTCGCGGCTGTAGGTAGAGCACTGTGATAGGCTCCAGACGGCATTGACAGCTGTGTCGATAACCAATCAGAAAGCTCCAAAGTCACGTCATGTCGATACCGCGAGAGGGCATGTCGTTTTTACAATTCCGCGAATGTGCATACAAGTATAGAGATGACGTATTATTCAATTGTGTAATACCGCGTAAGTGCTTTATATAAATACATACTGGTAAATTTGGATGCTTAATATAATAAACAGCTAAATTATGGGGTTAACAAAGTTATTTAGCGTTTGGGTAAGTCTAACCTCAATAAACACAAAGATATTCAATTTTAATGCTCTCCTGTAAAATTTGCCACAAGTCAGTTACGCGGCATTAGCAATTGTTGGTTACGCGGTATTGCAGTTTCATCGACGAAAAGATGTTTATTCAGTAAGTAGGCCGCACGGGCACTTTTACACGTCAAAAATCTACCCGTTTCACAGGAGACGACAACTGAGAAGAATAGCCACAATAAACTTAACAGTCAGTCGTTTTTTAAATATAGCTAATGGTATTACCTATACAATTACAAAACTTAACTATATAGATGTTATATAGAGAAATATATACTTAAATAAATAGAAAACACCCATGACTCAGGAACAAAGATGCAGGGAATTATTATACACCATCGTATTTTATCGGGTAAGCTCGTATTCATCTTGCTTTCTCTATTAGCTTATTAATGGATTTTGAAATGGACTGAGAAAGCAATATAAATACGAGCTTATTTAACTAAATTCGATGTCGTATGGTAATATCTGTATTTACTATACCTTTATTAATTTACTTCGTGATATTCTGTTTGTTATTTTTACGTGCCAAAACGGAGCTCAAAATCTTACGTAACTTACGCACAAAGATATTTGAATAGTTAGTTAAAAATATCCCCGCCTATATGGCCTCGTGTGGTTGCCGAGTTAGAATAGCGCCACTCCATGTCTTCCCGTGGATGTCGTAAGAGACGACTAAGGGAATAAAGGCTTGTAATACTGTTAGGCGATGGGCTTGCAACCTGTCACTAATACACTGGTAAACATCTTAGCCTAATTGTGCAAATTGTGGTTATAGAATTATCAACAAGTTTTTAGAGATGTTTGTAATTCTGTAGCTCTGTCTACCCCAATCTGGGAACGAAGGCGTGAGATTATGTATGTATGTATGTAGTAAAAAATATTTTATTAGATAAAAAAACTAAAACGCAATATCTGTTTTTATTAAAACCTTGCTAAAGCTCTCCTTATTGTTAACAATTATTACTAATTATAAAAAACTTCGAAAAAGGTGCATCTGCTTATGAGCTACCGAGTCTGTAAAAGCCGGGTATTTTTCAATCAGCCATCTTCCCTGACGGTTTTCGAGTCCCAGCTTAGTCACATACACAAACAGACTAACAGACAGGCGTTAAACTTTGGTAAAATCGCGTATAAAACCTTTTTGCCTCATATTAGTGACAGAATATCTCCCAATCCCAACAAAAAACGCCAACCTGCGCATAAAACACCTTTTGATAGCCCGTACCATGCCCAAAATAATTTAAAGATGTTACGACCTCGGCAAAAAGCGGGTAACCTGAGATTTGGCCGAACAAAGGGCGATGCGGGCTCTCTTGCTCGTAAATTTGAATTCCTTTATATACGGGTACCCTTTGGTATTTTTGAGTGACGACACATTGACGTTCAAGCTGTCTATGGATTAGGGAAAAGGCTGTAGCGATTTCAAAAACGCTAGCTCTATAGTACAGTATCCTTACCATGAGTTACAATTACCGTACTGCTCTGTCGACTGTCTACTCGAATGCTCTGTCCCTCGCACTCTATAAGAATACTGCGAGGTCTGCGAGGGACAGAGCTTCGACTCGCTGCGAGTACGTTAATTGTAACTCATGGCAAGGGTACAGCTGTTAGTCCTCGTCAAGATGCATAACGGTAAAGTAAGCGATTTTAGAAAATCGACAAAATGTATGAAATTGACTTAAGCAGTGGGCCTAGTACGGTTGCGTTTATCATGTGACAAAATGTGGATAAAGCATCGACTCTCGTACTTATTTAAGTGTTAGAAAGTGACGGATGTTTTATCCATATCTTGTCACGCGATAAACGCAGCCATATTAGGCCCCCTGATGACAGATTGCGACAACCGCTTATGTCATGTCATGACGTTCTACGACGTTAAACAATCGTCCTCGACCTGCACGGGTAGCACAAGTTGTATTATCTCGCTTGTCGCTTAGTGCGTCTCTATCGTTACTGACTAGATAGAGAGGGAGATCCGAGCGACAAACAAGTCGCGGGCAACTTGTGCTAGCCGAGCTGTTATTGGTATTGTTTTTAACACACTATTTTACCTTGTCGCTTTAACACCTTGGATAGATTAGTGCAGCAGTTCAAACATGACGTAAAAGCGACAAAGCCCTAAAATGTGCAGCTAGTTATAAGGCCGGCCGATTGTAAAATGACTTGAAAAAAGAACTTTGCACCTATAATGAAGTTGCTAAGGTGAAATTACTAACATAGAGGCATTCCATCTTAGTCTTCAGGGTTGGCAACGCATTTGCGGTCTTAGGATTGCAGTCTTGATGATAAAATTGTCTATGGGTCTCCGGTCCCATTTAAAATCAGGTGGCCAGTGTGCTCGTTTGTATCTCCACGCCAAAAAAAAAACATTCCCTTAAAATAACATTAAACAACCCATTACCACACGCTCTCTTTTGTAACTTAACCCTCATTATATAATATTTACAGGGGTGACTTATATGCATAATTAACAAGGGAAAGGGGTGCCCACTAGTGGGAACGGCTGGTCAGTGGACAAAGGGAGATGCAAATACAACATGCCGGTTAAATACAACTGGTCTATTGTTGCGTTTTGTTACTTTTTTATTGTATTTTTATGTTAAAATTTATTTTTATATTGAAATTAAAGTGTGATTGTGTTACAGCAATTAACAATTTTGAAGTTATTTAATTTTCCCGGTTCAACTCGTTAACAAACGGCTATGAGCTTTTAAATTGCCAAGTTCTAGGCAGTGAAAGAGACAGACTTATAGCATTCATAATAGCCCTTTCGCAGAATGAAACTTGCCCTGTTCATGATAATTATGGCTTTAGAGAGCTCTTTTGAACAAAAACGACGTCGACGACGTAAATAGATGTGAACTATTGCACTTTGCGCCTCTAACTTCTTTGAATTTCGTTTAGTAAAGGCTTTTGAACTTAAGGTTTTACTTAATGAGATTTTTGTAACCTATGGGCCATTGAGGCAAAGGATAAAATATATCGCAGTGATAATATGTCGATGAACTCGTGATAAAAATATTTTATAACAACGATAAAAGTAACAATAATAGGCCCAACAACGGCAAAAAATAGCAATAAATAATTTGAATGATACATAATACCATAGGATTAACATCATAATTCTTGACAAGAAAACAACCTGTGGTATTCTGTAATTCTTAACCAATGATATTTGTTATTGATGACACCATTTTGAAGTATGCTTTCGTTAGTTACCTTACCTCTATCGTTATTATTATTAGAAGGATACATTTCAGCAAGCATTTTACCAACTGACAGATGTATTTGATAAAACGACATATTTTATCGATTCCCTTGACATAACCCATAGGCTATAAACATTCATTCAGTACCAATCTTGAATGTGCCATGAATCGCACGATAGCATAGCTCTTTAATTAGGTACCATCCAGGTTTTCTGATATTTATATAAAGTGTACTCTTTATTGAATGATTTGTATCATTAAAATGTTGAGTGCCCGAAATAGACACGAATGTAAAGATTAACGACACATCTTGGCGTCACGAGCACTGAATAAGTAAAAAACGTTCCGTTAAACTTATTTACTACGTGACTTGATAAACTCACAAAAAACACAAAGTGAAGTTTCCTGAGCGAAAAGTATTACTCCGTTATTTCATCCAATATTTCTTTATGAAAAAAAGTTAACAAGAAAATTACCCTGCCGGAATAGAATCTCCCCGTTTCCCGGGAAATAAATTAGCCCCGAACCCGACGCTGGCAACACTGGCCTTATTAAAATTAGGGAGATTTTTGACACTCATATTTCAGGGTTCGTTACGTTATTTTTCCACTGATTTAGTATGGTATCAAATATTGAATAAGTATTTTTATTTGGTTTGCTGTGCCAATAATTTCATGACGCCAAGTTTATTGGTGATCGCACTTTGGGTAGAGATCGCTACTACCATCTTATCCTACCTTTTTTTTCCTACCAAGCAGCAGTGTTCATAATTATGTTGCGTGGGGATAAGAAAGACAACCGGTGAAAAGACTAGCCTAGAGGCATTCCATCTTATCGGGTTTTGGCAACACATTTGCAATTTTAAGTTTGCAGTCTTCAGATTACTAGTGTATGGGTTTAATAGCCTTCTCCATGCCATAAAAAAAAAGTCATAAGCCTCTGCCCTCGCCGAGAAAATCTAATTTGTCACGGAACCACCACCATAACTTTTTAAAACGCCCAAGCCCAAACGAGGCAACGGTATTTGCATTTTGATGCCCGTAATTAAACTCAGATCCGGAACAAAGAGAAAAAAAAACATAATTCTAAATTTGAATTTGTTCCGTTAATCGCTTCGCTTTTGTTTCATTAGGGGTTCAATTAATGGGTCCGTGATGACATTTAAATAATAACAACTTTATTTTGTTAAATTATTCTTATTTTGGACGAGTTGGGTCGTTTTAGAACTTTGAAAGCATCTTCAGAAATATTTAAAGCAAGTAAGTTACTTCTCAATCGCTCGAAGGTTAACTTGAAGAGATACTTGAAAGGGATAAGTTCGCCTTTATACCTTTTGTGTTTGTGTTTCTTTTTTACTTTGTTATTTTCTGTTTCTGCAATAAAGAGTTTACATACATACATTAAACCTAGGTTTAGCTTAGGATACAATTGTTAAGACTACATAATGTAATGTAATAAATATGTCTTGAAACTTTGACATGACATTAATGGTGCGAGGGGATTGGCAATTTTATGTTACTAGTTTACAGTTCACTGTTGAACGCTCGAGGTATGGAGTACTGACTTTATTCTTCTATTAAGTAACGTTAACGTATAGTCATCGAGAAAATGTCTATAGCGATTGGAATCAGCGCTTCCGTGTCTGCATTTAGTACTAAAATATCATAGCACGTTGATATAACGTAAAGGTGAAGACGTTTGGAAACGTAAATTTCCTCGCGTTCCAGGTATGGTTTAGTTGAAACTTTGCGAATACATTTTGAGCAAGTTTTTATTATTGGAATAGGTAAAAGGTTGGAATATGTTTCAGAGCTGGGCCGAGATTCTCGTCGATAAAAACCATATCTTCTTTGACCAGGGGGCCTGATATGGCCTCGTTTACCGTGTGAAAAAATTTCGATAAAACATCCGTAACTTTAACGAGAGTGACGGATGCTTTATTCGCATTTTGTCACGCGATATACGCAAGCCATACTAGGCCCGCTGTCAAGTAAATAAGAGCTATCAAAACGTTGACAATACGATAACAGGTCAAAGACGATATGGTTTTTACCGCCTGGGATCTCGGCCCATAGCGGCCCAGTTAAAAATATGTAATACTATAACAGGTTAAAGACGATGTCAAGCGACTGCGACAGAGTGGTTAATGCGTCACTTAATTTTTTCAAGGTAACTCATTGTTTTTACTATTTTTGTGTCTTTTTATAGTAGTTTAAGTACCTTAATAAAAGGAAAATATCGATAGTTTTAAAACGTTGAAAAAAATAATTAAATCATAAAATCTAGCTAACATCCATTCCAAATAAACTAGCTATATTGTTAAAAAAAGCGCATCGGAATCGGTCACTCCGTTTGGAAACTACGATGCCACGGACAAACACATATATAACACCCTTTTTTGCGACAGAACTCGGGAGTTAAAAGTGACAGCATCCGTGCGCGAACGCGGCCGATCTTGCCCGAGCCCCCGAACCCCCCCGATCTCGCCCGAACCCTAGCGAGTGAAATGTCCCGTGCTCGACAAAGTAACAGTGGAGTCAATTTTGTTTTATCGCTAATAAAACTAGGCTTCAGTCACACCGTGTTGTAACAGAGCTGGAGATTTTGGGTCTCTAAACATTTTGTTGACGTTAAATCAAAACGTCTTAAGGGACTACCATGCCCACAACAGACGTTTTTGATGAAGTTTAAGTTCTTATAACTCAGTCAAAACTGAATGTCAATTTATGAAAAATATATTGTAATTAAAAAATATATATAACATGACTATAAAAACACAAAATTGAATATAACTTTTTCATCTCGGCGTCAATTGATATGGAAACTACATCTAAACATTCTTCATTAGTATATCTAATAAATCATCGAAGGTTTTTTTTCTAAAGTGAAAAATAGCCTTTATTTCCAAAGGCCAAAAAACTACTTTTTTGGAGTAAAAATTACAAACTTTGAAAGCATACATTTTGATATCAGTGACTTGTAAAAGGAAAATTGAGATGGCAGCTAGTTTAGAACAGCAGTGTTAATGCAAATAGGTTTTAACAACAACTGAAAGTTTAGAGCTTCAGATCGAAGGTCATCTCCCCATGGTAATCCCTTAAGAAACACACGATGATTTCATGAAAAAATAAACCTTGTTAATCCTCTACTTTTATCGAATTTATTTCATTTCATCTTACGCTATGTTTCTGCTTAAACCATGATGTTTTCAAGACATCTTAAACATGAACAGGTAACAGTAGCTAATGAATATCACATGTCAATGTATTCTGCCCTCCTTAGAAAAAAGGGCGTATGTCTCATAGAACCACGCATGTATTAGTGACCTTATTTCGTTATATTTAAGGTTTAATTTACTTTGACTAATAAATTACGCATGCGTCCTTTTTATTTAGGAGGGCAGTATTGTTGAAAGTTGTTTTGATTTTCTTTAGCCATTGAAGTGGATGCCCGCCATCTTCAATGGTGTGCCGACTGGGACTGGAAGACGCCGACGACAACGACGATTCACCGTACAATTGCTTATATATACTTGACATTGGCAAAATTACATAACTTGTAGACGCCATTAAAATAAATAAATAATAAGTACAAACGTCATTGTTGATTGTGTCAATCAACTGTACTGTTACTTTACTTTTCATTCAGCTCAGCACGGGTAGCACAAGTTGTATTTTCTCGCTTGTCGCTCAGTGTGTCTCTATCGTTACTGACTAGATAGGAAGGGAGATCCGAGCGACAAACAAGTCGCGGGCAACTTGTGCTAGCCGTGCTGAGCAATTCTGTTTTTTTATCATTAGTGGAAACTGTTTCGGCTCATGTATTAAGCCCGTATTTTTATCCTGTATTTAAATTTAAAGCCGTTTGTTTTCCAATAAACAAATAAATTAATTACTTACGTAAGTTAGGTTAGGTGAGAATTGTGACTACAAAAAAAACATTCGGCGAAAAATGCCTTTTGATGAAACGAAAATTCTGCGTAAATGATACGTTAATTGGAAAGTAATTTGGTGACATAATAGTTACCCAATAAAGTTACCTATACTCTGATTATTATAAGATGATACCTGTGACAGCCGTATTTCATAATTTCAATCACTTACTGTACTCACAAGCGAGGTATTTCAAAATAGGCGATTAATTATTTTAATTCCTGAACGGCGTGGAAAGGTTTGTACCTCTGTAGTATTTACGTAAAGTTAAAGATATAATTATAAGCTAATTGGCTGAGGAAGCTGAATGTTGACTTATAATAATAGTCAGTGATCGGAATAGGTAGAGTATATTTACCTAAAGTTCGCAAAAGGACATACAGTGGCTACAACCGGATAAAATATTAATTTATCTTTATTGAATTCCGGATTTCCGGTATTTTTAATGCTAAATATACGTAATATTTACTCACGGTATGGGATATTTTATGTTAGTTTGCGATAAAAGGGGCTTGTAACTCATTTCTTTTAAGTATCTAATTTATAGGTTGAGCATATTTACCTAAACTTCGTAGAACAGAGACATAAACTGGAGACTTCCTTTCGACTACATTTACTAGTACCAGAAAAATACCTAGTACCAGAGGGGGTGGGGTACGCAGAGCTACAGAATTACAAACATCTCTAAAAACTTGTTGACAATTCTATAACCACAATTTGCACAATCAGGCTAAGATGTTTACCAGCGTATTAGTGACAGGTTGCAAGCCCATCTCCTAACAGTACTACAAGCCTTTATTCCCTTAGTCGTCTCTTACGACATCCACGGGAAGGCACGGAGTGGCACTATTCTAACTCGGCAACCACACGAGGCGACGATTTACGATTAAATAAATAAAGAAATAAGTGTGATAAGGGTTTCTATGAGCTGTCACAGCATCATCTTACAATAATCAGAGTATAGTTGGTTCAGTCCGGTGTGAGCGCCACCTAGCGGAACGACCGCCACCCGTCGGCTTAATTGCCGATTTGCCTGATGTCCCGATTTTACGACGACGTCCAGCAAGCGGGATCACTCCGTAATGGGGGATAAGTGAAACTGATGGATGAAGCATGGCTACCGGCTCGCGAAGCTATCTTTTAATTGGCTATTACTATACATATAGCTTGTTGTTTATTTACAAATAACCTAATATGGCTGCGTTTATTGCGTGACAAAATGTGGATAAAACATCCGTCGCTTTCTGACACTTATTGTACGAGAGTGACGGATGCTTTATCCATATTTTGTCACGCGATATACTCAACGATATTAGGCCCGTTGGGTTGTCGTTGACAAATTATTATTACTGGCAAGCTGAAATCCAATCCTCAGTACTCAATTATTTCTTGTTTCCATAATGTGTACTGAATACAAGTGTTACGTAACTTAAAACTACTTACAACTTACCTAAGTAATATCGCCGGCATTCGCGGTGTTCAACCTTTAGGGTGATAACCAAGGACCGGAATTCTTTATAGCAAAAATCAAACTGTCATAGGGTTTGACCAAAGTGTTTTATCGACTATCGATAAATAAATGTCACTTAATGAGTCATTAACATGACATCGGTAGATGTAGATCGATCATTTTCCACTCATAAATGGATCTTCAATAAATTAAGAAACCGATTTACTCCGAAAAACCAGGAACAAGTGGCCATAGTCCATTCATTTTATAACATGGATACGCACTTAACTCCAGACAGTGACGAGGACCTCGAACACTTCATTCCAGTCACCAATAATTGAAGGGATTTTAAATATAATATGCATATAGAAACTCTTTTGAGTAGGTTGTGTAACTGGCAATTAAGTGCACAAATGTGAAAAAAACAATTGGAACCAAATATATTACGATTGGTTGACGTATCCAGAAGTTGAAAGGAGAAGTTGGAAGAGGTTGGAAATCATTTTAGTAACACGGCACGGAAATTACTTATGACAATCAAGCGACGTAAATGACATATCTCTCTCTTTCTTTCTTTCTTTATATGTGACGTGGGCACGATTTATTTTAATATGGAGATGCAGGTTGCTTATAAAAGAGGCCAAATGTTACAGAATAATCGTATAAGTCGATATGCGATAATATTCCGTAACATCGATAAGTGGAATTGTCGATAAAACAATTTGGTCAAACCCTATGACAGTTTGATTTTTGCTATGAAGAATTCCGGTCCTTGGTGATAACCGTTTGAAAGGAGCTCGTGCTCTTAAGCGATAACACGGCAGCACTGGTCAAGCAATATTTTTTTCTCAAGTGGAACACCGCGAACCCAGGCGATGATACTAGCGATTGATCGCGGCTCTGTCCACATCTATGTCCTTCAAGGTTCAGGGTGGGTATCTCCATACAACATTTCATCGAAATCACTTCAGCGGTTCAGCCTTAAAAACATAACAGATGGACTTACTTTCATATTCATACCTAATATTAATGTACGAGTAAGAATACTATGGATACGATCTATCCTCGTAAGGCCCACCATACTGCAAACAGGGAGTATTTTGTCAGTGGGACTTTGAACCTAACATCAAGGCAATAAAGTTCAATTACGTTTGATCGATAAAGCCATTTTCAGTTTATGAACATAGGAAAATAAACCTTATTCTTATAGCAACACAGTTCAAATTAAAATGCCTTGATTATGTACTGCTGGAAGGGCACATAAGTTTTGTTCATCAGTGCATATTAATGACACTTTCAACCATTCTTGTGAACCTCAGAGAACACCTTCAAGTAACTAGTCTGTGATCTTCTTGATTCCGCTTCCATATTTTTTCTGTGTTTTATTACATTGCTTTCGCGGCGATAAAGAAAACGATCGGAAATCATATTGTTCTGGCAATTTAAATGGCAATAAGAAGTTATAGTGAAATACAAGATGATACAAACAAACTCTAAACTAATATCCTTCTGGTTTGGGCAGTCATGTAAAAAAATACAAGATATCTATTGACATTTCTGTCCTCTACAAACCTTTGAAACATCCAATACACCAATAAACGTCCTGCATCAGCCACATCACCGAATATGGCCGACTCAGCAACTTCATGAATTTCATCAATGCGACAACTCTCTTCGACATGTAACCCCATCCTTGTCTGGTTCCATTATGACGGTAAAGTCACATTGGGCGTGAGATTGCGTAGATGAAGGCCAAGTTAGTTTTGCGTTTGGAGAAGTCGTTGCCAAAGTGAACCAGATCTTGTTTCTTGGCGTAGAAGGTTCTAGAGGTATAGGTTACTGGATTGTTTTCTTGGGTAACAGAGGAAGTGTCTCCAAGTCGTCGTTGTCGAGCCCCTGCTAACTAATTATGATAAGGTACAGAGTTTTATGAGCCGTTAGCATTTCCTTGAGAAGTTCGTCATTATTTGACGGTTGCAGACAAATGATAAAGTTAATGAATAGGCGTTGTTGGCCAATAAAGGAGTTTATGAGCTGGAAGATGATTAAAAAAATATAATTAGGTTTAAGGACTAATATAGTCTACTGGAAATTTCGAATTGTTTTGGTAAAAGTATTAAGTAAGTAAGTAAAGGTAAAGTAGTAATTGCCTAGGGATATTTATTATATGTTTTGTACATTTCAATATAGGCATATTACTACTGAGTCAAAACATTCAAATTTGTCTAGGGATACTGAGCAGGTATCCCAAGACTTTTTTGATGTGTGTATTTCTCAACAAAGTGAAAAATAGTCGTCCTAGATTTAAGACAGGTCCGCCAACGATGAAAGAACTTGGAACGTATATTGTTACCAATTAGAAATTTCCGACCACGACATTATGACACAAAATACTTCTTAATGATTTCTTAAAATAAGTTTAGGAACTACCATCCCGCTATAAGGTCGCGGGAAACCGCTGGATGACAGCAGCAGATGACCGATCGTATTGGAAAACTTTGGGGAAGGCCTTTGTCCGGCAGTGAACGTGTTACGGCTGATGATGATGATGACGGTCAGCCCAATGGAACTCTGACCCACCATAGAACTGTTATAATTCAAGTCGTAAGAAATGTCAAACATATTGTTTCATAATGTCACTGTGACACCGTTCCACAGTGGGTCGGGGTTGCATGGCTGACAGTACCTAGTAACTTTAGTGGTGGTTGGACTTTATGCAAGATCCGTCCAGATCGCTTCAATCGTTTTGACGTTCAACCTACCACCACGCAGTAGTGTTTGCATTGTTGTGTATAAGACGCCTGGTGAAATGTTTGCATATAGGTATTCCATCTTAGTACTTAAGCTTTGCAACGCATTTGCAGTTTTAGGCTGCGGCTCCACTGAGGCGGAGACGAGCGGAGCGAAGCGGAGCTGTGCCAATGTTAACCAATAGAAGGCGCATGCGGTCGGACGTTAGTTTAGATTCTATTGGTTAATAATAGCAAAGCTCCGCTCCACGCCGCTCATCTCCGCCTCAGTGGAGCCGCAGCCTTAGGTGTGTAGTTTTGAGGATGCAAGTGTCTATGGGTCTCAAGCAATATCCCACTTACCATCAGGTCCTTCTGCCATTGAAAAGAACCGATCATTACCAAACTAAAAAATATATACTAAATGAGTCGCTTAACTTCACACTCGGATATATAATTGAAATTTGGTATACGAATTTAAAACTTAATTTGTTTGAAAAAAGTCGCAAATTCCGCTGTCCTCTTGCACGGATTTATCCAAGTTTGAAGTTAAGCGACTCAAATGTTCTCTTAGAATCTTAGATGATGTAATAGCGACTCCTTTCGGGGATGATAATAACCTTTTAATGAACGTGCTGACCAACAGATTTTCACCAAACATGGCTAAACACATTTTTAATTAGACTACTTAGGTAGTTCTTAGTTCAATAGTTACAAAGCCTTTTCGAGACACACAGGCGGACAAACATAGACGTCAAATTGGAGTTGTTTGAAATAAACATATTCTCAGATCCATTGTTATTATTTAAAGCGAAATGCATTTGCAAAAACCTATTCGAAATTAATTTCAGGCGCAAAATATTGACGTGTCGATTAACTATCTCCAACAGTGGATTTGACAACTCGACAGCTGCCATTTTTAGTGGCAATTTTACACGCAGTGGGGGGCGAGGGGGGCCGTAAAGCAGTCCCTATGTTTTGTATGTAAATTGTATGAGATTTTTTATATGAGGCATAAAACGGTTGGAAGAAACGGTGTGAACGTCGTAAAAATGTTATGTGCTCAGTGGATTTGATTCTTAGACAATTGCTGAGGGGAAAGTGAAATAGATCTGAAGTGAAGTACAATGCCTAAGTTAGTAGTTAGAAATACTAGTGGTAGTAATAGTAGAAGTATTTAGGTGGGGAGACTGGCAGGATCGCTACCATCTTATCTTTCAACTGGTGGTCACCAAACAGCAATGCTCGGATGTTGTGTTCCGGACTGGGGATAAAGACAATGACTATAGCATTAAGGCCCCTAATATCTCAAGACTGGCAGCGTATTTGTAGTCAGGATTGAAGTCTTGGGATAGCAGTTTTAATATAAAGAGCTCTCTATAGAGTTGACAATACGGCAACATGTCAAAAGCAATACGGGTAAACCGTATAGATTTTCCTTTGTTTGGTGTGTTTTATTCGGAATAATTGTATACCTAATAACTAATAATTTTCAGCATAAGTTTCCATAAGCAGAAACGCATATGGCATAGTTTTGTTTTGCAGAATAAGGAAAATATTCGTAATGAAATTCGGTATAATCAATAGTAGGTATGCTATTTAAAAATTCACTGATCAAATCAATCATTCGGGTTTTTACCAATTATTCTAAATATGTTTTCCACGGTGTCAACATTCGTCGAAACAATATTATACTAATTAGCTTATGCGAAATATACGGCACCGACAGACACGTTGAATTCATAACTTCCCTTTTTTATCGGGGTTTAAAAAAAACCGGCTGATTTCTCTCTCTCTCTCTCTCTTCTTCAACCTGTCGCCACCCAATGCTAAGTGTAGGTCTCTTCTAATGCTCTCATCTTTCGATCTTTTCGAATAACCGAATACTGTAACAGAATTTATACAGTTTAAAAAAAATAATTATCACCGTAATATTCTAAAAATGTTATAAACAGCCGGTAGCACAATTCACCATTACCTAACTGCAAGCAATACAAATGCATCCGCACATCGATGCACGTTGCACGCTGCACTGCCGGGGGGCGTCCACAAATAGCACCCGGGGGGCCCAGCTGTGCCATCTGATTCCGATCGCGCAGCAGCAATTAATGCGCGTAACGCAAATACACTTGTGGTAAGAGAATAGTGACAGATTACGGATATAGGATTCTGTGGTTTCATAATGGAGTGGTTTCATAATGACTTGGTTGCATAATACCCTGGTAACAATAAGTCTTGATCTCAAAACGATTTTGTATCATAATGCCTTAAACACCGAAATATTTGATGTTTTTTGTCAAAGCACCGGATCCTAATATATGACTAATATTTGTAACAACTTTATAAATATTCTAAAACGCCTGAAATTTGATCAAGTTTTTTAATCTTCTTCCATGACTGCTTATCCTGTCATTACTTATTTACTTATTTGACATTATGAGACGGTCATTTTTGCCTTTCAGTCGTAACAGAGTTCAAGCGAACATTGACATTTTGAGAACATGTTTTAGGCATTATGGGAGACATAAGGTCAATTAAATATCAAGGTCAAGGTCAAGGTTAATATTCAGTCTTAATAATGAGTCTGGGAGCTTTTAGTGGTAGTAGGACCTTGTGCAGGGTCCGTCCGGATCGCTACCACCATCTTATCCATTAACCTACCGCCAAGCAGCAGTGTTCGCATTGTTGTGTTCCGGTGTGGGGATAAGACAACCGGTGAAATTACTAGCATAGAGGCATTCCATCATACATATTCCTCAGGGTTGGAGACTCTTTTATAAGACCTCTTCAAAAACAATTCATATAAAAAGCATACAAACAGCCGAACAAAGAAGCTCCTTTATTGAAGTCAGTTAAAGTAACGTGTGATGACGTTCGCAAACGTCTAAGTGAATCTCAACACCAGTTGGAATATCATATCTTTTGTCGTGAATATCATGTAGGTAGGTATTAAATGCTTCCGCACAATTTCATGTAACCTAAAATATCTTAGTTTGAAATAGGTTACTCCTGCCGAGTAAAAAAATAATCAGTTCGTTTATAAACGCCTTTGATACCGCTCAAATAATATTTATCCTCCGCACCAACGGGAAGACGTTAAAATTTTACTATCAATGAGTGGAAGTCGTAACTTGTCCATCGTCGTGTGAGGTTTGTGGACCTTGTATGACACACTCTGTTAGCACCAGGGCTCCATGTGGGGCCTAATTTGTATAGGATCTAGGAAACATGGCACTTAACTAGTCTAGCAGCTGTGTAATTGATTTGGTAGGGAATTATGTGGAGAGAATTGGTGCCCGTTTGCTTTTCTAAGAGTCGTGAGCGTACTAAGAGGCATATCTTCTATATCTATATATATATAAAAGGCAAACCAGACTGACTGACTTAGATATCAACGCACAGCCAAAACTACTGTACCTAGAAACTTGAAATTTGGTACAGGGGTTCCTTTCATGATGTAAGTGAGCACTAAGAAAGGATTTTTGAAAATTCATACCCTAAGGGGTTAAAATAAGGGGAGTAGCGGAAACTAATTCTACGCGTACGAAGTCGCGGGCGTCCTCTAGTTATGACTAAAGTATTTAGTAGATTACAAAAAACGGGCAAGAGCATGTCAGACTTTGCACAGGTTTTCCAAGCCGTTATATACTACAAACACAAAAAACTATCTCAAAAATAACAACTCCTTACACCGAAAATACACTTTTCGAGTTCAATGTTTCCAAAACGGTCCCCAAAATCTAAAAATTGATAATACTCGTAATCACGATATTTGTTAGGACTATCCAATTATACCTCACTTGAAGTAATTATGTTAAAAAAAAACTTGGTGTTTGCTTGAATTATTTTTTAGGGTTCCGTAGCCAAATGGCAAAAAACGGAACCCTTATGGATTCTTCATGTCTGTCTGTCTGCCTGTCTGTCCGTCCGTATGTGACAGCCACTTTTTTCCGGTACTATAAGAACTATACTGTTGAAACGTGGTAAGTAGATGTATTCTGTGAACCGCATTAAGATTTTCACAAAAAAAAAATTTTTTTTTGGGGTTTCCCTATACTTAGAACTGAAACTCAAATATTTTTTTTCATCAAACCCATACGTGTGGGTTATCTATGGATAGGTCTTCAAAAATGATATTGAGGTTTCTAACATCATTTTTTTCTACACTAAATAGTTTGCGCGAGAGACACTTCCAAAGTGGTAAAATGTGTCCGCCCCCGTAACTTCTAAAATAAGAGAATGATAAAACTAAAAAAAATATATGATGTACATTACCATGCAAACTTCCACCGAAAATTGTTTTGAACGAGATCTTAATTTACCGTAAACCGCAATTTACCTTTCACGGAACCCTTCATGGGCGAGTCCGACTCGCACTTGCCCGCTTTTTACCCGACTGCCGAAGGTAATGTGTTTCACAGCCTATATATGTATGTTTGTTCCTTTGTGGCACTATAAAAACTAAACCCGTTGTCCGATTTTGATGATTCTCTTGTCAATCGATTTGTCTTAATCTGGTGAGTGTCACTGAAGATATGACAGTAATGAAAATTCAATATGGCGGCAACCAGACGCCATATTACGCAAATTAAAAAAAAAAGTCGACCACGTATGACAAGTGGGCTATCATTGAATAGGGATTTAAAAATCATCTTTAGGTTTCTTTCATCATTTTCATTTTGAATTATCATTTAGGATCTATAACGATTTAAAGTTGGTTAGCAACAGTCGGGTTTTGAAAGCTTGCTTTTTTTTAAGATTTTACTTAACAACTTTGTCGACGCTACAGCTTTCTTTACCTAGAGTCTCTCCGTTAAACCGCGGACAGACGAACAGACAGACATATGTATTTTAAATTGCACAAATTGTGAATGAATCTTGGTTGTTTAGAGATGTTAGTACCTTTCGGTTGATATAGGACCTTTTTCAGAACCTTTCATTTCTACATAATGGCAACATTGGCAACCCTAACCACAGCCCACTCCAACCGGGTACACTCGTTAATCACCTTGAAAAAACAAAGGGTTCGGTTCCCGGCCCAATCAATTACCACTCGTTATGGGTCTGGTGGCGGCGGTGCTGACCACTTTAAAAATTCACGTTGGGATATTTATTGTAAATCATAGAGATACCTATTATTATGCTTTTTTAAGGCATGGGGAAAGCGAACGATCACACAGGCAGACCTTTATAACGTTATGAATAATATCGTTATCATAACGTTATATTTCGTTAGTGCTCAAAATTTTGTTTATATATATCGATATTTTTTCATAACGTTATGCTACACCGTAACAAAATCGTAATAACGTTACACTTAATTAACGTTATAATAACGTTATGAAACTTATGAACTACGCGCTGTTGCCGCTCCTTAGGTAGGCATTTTGCGTGACTGGCCGACGTCCCAGAAGGGACAATTTCTGTTCGTTTAGACATCGCATCCAACTTCCTTTCGATGTCCGTTCATATATTCCGTCCTTTTTTCGTCCCTTTTCAAATATTTTTGCGTTTTTTTTGATAACGTTATAATGGATACCGCTGTAGGTAAGGCGTCAAATAACGTTGTAGTATAACGTTATTCGTCAAAGATAACGTTATGAAAGATGACGTTACACAAAAATAACGGTTATTAAAGGTCTGCTCACAGGTCACCTGATGGTAAGTCTGCCCTGCTAATCCAGTACGCAATATCTCAGATAAGACTCCTGGGGTTTGAAACTCTCAACAACGACGGACGGACGGACGAACGAGTGATTGTCCTAGCGGCGAGTTTAAGAAGTCCCGTCAGAGCGAACAAAATACATTTTAGTGCGTGTATTCAATTTGGCAGCGTGGCTTCCCGAACGTATAAGGCTGCCTAATTGAGAATGCACTCGCTTAAATGTGTTTTGTTCGCTCGGACGGGACTAGTTAAACTCGCCGCTGCGATTCGCTCGTCCGTCCGGCCGACGTTTTTTGAGAGAATAACACCCCTGTTGCAATAACAACCTTATTACTAACAAAAGAGAATTAAAACTGCTTTGGTTATTAAATTTGGAATAATGCTTATTAGCTTAGTAGAGCAGAAGTGGCATCTGTGACCCATACACATTTGCATTCTCAAGACTATAATCTTAAGACTGCAATGCGTTGCCAACCCTGAGGACTAAGATGGAATGCCTCTATGCTAGTAATTTCATCGGTTGTCTTATCCCCACACCGGAACACAACAATGCGAATGCTCCTTGGTGGTAGGTTAATGGATAACATGGTGGTAGCGATCCGGTCCTACCACCACTAAAAAGTAGATAGCTATAATTCAAAAGCTATAGAATCAAACCCGTCTGGTACGGTCACGAGCGTTAATTTTGACCCATTTCAAGAAAAATATGCTTCAAGTCGTCAATGTCGTTAGAGATGTCAAGTCATTTGTAACTTTTAGGAAACTCAACCTTATTGTTGTAGAATGTCAGATTGACATTGGACCTAAGGTACCAAATTTAATCTCGTGACTGTACGAGTGGCAACAACCAATTCCAATTCCAACCAACGTCAAATTTCGTCAGTTCGAAAAAGAATCTTGTGTCGGTCAACTAAAGTCAAAAGTCACTTGGACGAATGTCCTAAATTTAGGACGTTTGGCCTTACGAGGTTAAAGGCTGTTTCATTGGTCGATAGCCCTAATGCTTTTCGTTATACATTGCGTCGCTACAATAGGTCTCGGCTCAAAAATGTTAAAACAACCCGTCAATGGATGACTACAAGCATGACGGCTATCAACCAATGAAATATTAATATAATATACTTACAGGGTGTTCAGCGCATGGATCGTCAATTATTTTTTTGGACAGTTTTTTCGGAAGGACGGCCTTTCTGTTAAAGGTTACCGTTATAGAGTTTTTTCTTATCAAATTACTCTTAATTCTGTGAACATCCCACAACACCATCTTGGATACCCCACATAACTTTTATCTAATATATCGTAATCCTTACATTAATAAAATAAACAATCCTAAGCGTCTTTAAGTGCTTAGCCATAAAAATTGTCTTTAATGCCTTGTGACATCTCACACACTATCCTAAACACATCGGCTATATACCAATTCAATTTTAAACAGTTTAAATATATTAGTACTCTTAGAGTAATAAAGTTAAATAGCCTATACTACTATTTGGTAGTAGAAAAACATCGCCACATATTTTTTTCCGAATAATTACATATTCCAGTTTAAAAAAAATTGGTACTACCTCTGTTGAAAATACCCGAGTTACAATGAAATAGGTACCAACAATAAAAAATACTTAATTTACAATTCAACCAGATTCATCTAAAATGACTAAGTACTTATTTAACAAATTAATTTCCGCCCAATCTCACCTAAACACTTAAAAACAATTTAATAAACCCTCCGGACCCTCTGAAAGGAAATTCCCAAAATCAAATCAGGAGCCCTCTTTTTTTTACCGGTCTCGAACCCAACACCCGAAGCTATTACGTTTACAATATGATTTCTATTCTAATAGTCGAATGCATTCGATTACTGGTTTGAACTGGTTTTTAACCGGTATTGGATTTGTTACGAATTGAATTTTGTCTATAAATGTACGGTTATTGGGATTATTAAATGTAAATTATTTAAAAAACTTTACTTTTTATTCAACGTACAATAAGGTTCTTACATCAAGGAAACTAATGTTACATATAGACGGTCTTATCGCCAGCGATCTCTTCCAGACAAACTTTCAAACAAGAGAAATTAAAGTAAGAATTTACTGATCATTCTAACGGCAAGAAATGGGGAAGGGTAGATAGTCGGGCTTGGGTATAAAATAAGACTAAATTTCTATAATAATTAGCTGATCTTATAGTACCTACTAATTACCTACTTTAAATTATTTAAATAGAAAAAGTTACAATCGGCCACCAAAATGGACTTCTTGGTAAACTAAAATGACTTAATTTACTAAAAATTATTCGGAAACAATTAATAAAAAACCAAACTATTATCCAATTAATTTCTAACCTATCACTCGTTAAAACTATTAACCATAAAAAAAACGTGTAATTATCCGTAAAAAATGAAACACCCTAACCTGTCCAAAGGGAATCCTTAATTCCATCATTAAAAAAAACGCAACAACAACACGCTGAAATCAACTTTGACGATACTAAATAGAACACAAATTACAACGACAATGGTTTCAGGCAATTAATAAAATAGTACACTGTCGTTCGTAGGCGATAAGTACAAAACTTTTTCGCATAAGCTTCGATCAATAACAAAATTCGTTCAAACTGAAAGCAACCCAAGGGATTAACAAATAAGGTTGAATTTCCTTTGAGTTTTTTCCATGCTTTCATTCGCTGTTACTAAGCGAGCTAAGCGAGCCAGGGATGACGAACCTTTTCTAGGGCAAGGTTTTCTGTTTAGAAATAAACATGTTATTGGCGTTTGCTCGTAATTGGAGATTTCTTGGAACTTGTTTGGTTGAGATTTCGCTGATGTTTTTGTGTAACGAACTAACGAGATCGTTGAACTATATTTTGTTAGATTGTTTAATGATTAGGTTAACTAATTCGTGTTTGAAATAATTATATGAGTATTTTTATATTAGAAAGTAAACTGTTCAAAATTTGGAAAGAGGTTAAACGAACTTACGTATATTTAGTACACGAAAAAAGTACCTAAATTGACCGTCCTAAGTAAAGGTCTTTTTGCTGACGTCTTTATTTTAAATTTGATACACCTAATTAATTAAGTAAAAAAATTACTTAACCTATTCTAAGCAACATAAGTACCTACTTAATTAGATTTTTAAGTCGTCGTTCCTTCCAAAGAATGATAACTTAAGATTTTCTTTGTTTTCAACAAAATACATAGTAATGACGCCAATAACTAAACAAGTTCCTACACTTACAGCTTAGATAGCGTACACTCGTACAGCTACACTTAACTGCAATGACACAAATTAATTTTCAAATAAAACGTTTATTCACATGTACACGGAACTCAACGCAACATAAATTTCTCTTAATCAATGAAAAAACATCTCGATAGCATCGCGGTATCAATCAAACCAACATCTAATTAAACAGCAAACTAACTGTTTTCAACAAAAAAATAAAACGTGCAAAAAGGTTGGCAACGCCACTCGCTGCCATAAATGCACTCTCTAGCACAACCGGGCTATTACTCGTTCCATTTTCAAATAGATTCAAACGCCTTGAACATCAATTTTAGAAACACTACCTTATTTGTATCGGTACAAAGTCGACGGATGTACGCTTTTCTTTGTGAAGGTCGACGTCGCTTACATCATTTCGTTGCCGCGGGCTGACTTAACCGCGTCTGTGCGTGTCTTTGAACGTCCGTGTACAGGTTATGTATGTGTGCGTCGGTACTCGGTCACGTAGGCTCGGCGTATCGCCTCACTTACGAGTTTTTAGGACATTTCTCGGTTGTTACTGATTAGATTGGCTGTTCTTTGTGTTGTTAAATTAGATTCTCTGTTATTTGGATTAGATATACACGTTTTTAGCACACATTTGTTTTATTATCTGCTTAGTAACTAAGCGTGTTATCATTTTGACCTAAATACATGCAAATAACACCAAAAAAAACTGTCATTTTTTTTTTATCTAAGTCCTAACGTCTATTCTCAACTATAAGATAAAACCCAATCTTCTTACTACCCCAATAAAAAAATTACAAATTGAAAAATAATCACATGAAATTTTTCTACCGCAGAATGTCCGCGTCGCTCGACAACAAGTGCATATAGCAACAGATCGCGTCAGCTGTGTCGAGCCGAGCCGAGCGCGCCCGAGCCCCGGCGGAAACGGCCGAGCCCACAATTGATTGGCCCTGCGAAAGTTTACTTTGGATGTTATAGATAATCTAAACTTAGGTCTTTCGGAGAACGTTCTCGAACTGTGAATGAAACCAACTTACTTAAAACCTAATCTAAAATATTTTAGGTTCCTAATTGAAGTTTAGAATTGGGCCTAGGTACCAATTCGACGGTAAAAAAACATACTTCTCACAAAAAAAAGAACTACGGTATGGTAACTTCTTTTAACTTAACTTCAAAAGCACCATTTTGTAAAAAAAAAACAGATTTTGTTCCGAAAACATTGTTTTTTTTTCTAACGATAAAATTTAGTCTTATAACGCCTAGGTAATTCTATTTTCCTTTAGCACATGTTGCTTCAATATCTAAATCAAATTAGTGCACACTTACCCCCTTACTAATAAACGTTGAGTAACGGCGGTATAGCTACACAATGTTTTGTCCGTATTTGTCAAATGCAAATGTCACAGTGACAGATAAGGACAAAACATTGTATAGCTATACCACCGTTGCTCAACGTTTATTAGTAAGGGGGTTAGTGAACACTTTTAAAACGAGTTAATAAGATTTAAAAAAGGAACAAAACCCCAAGTACGTACAATTACACGCATCAAGTCAAAGAGCTAGTGTATAATAATAAATAATAATAATAACATTGCTGACGTCAGGACAGCTGTTATTTGCTTAATGGAGAGAACTGTAATAAGGTCAACAGTGTCATTACGATATGTCATTGTCTGTTTGTTACGCTTTCACGGCAAAACTACTGAACCGATTTCTGAATTTCGTATGGAGATTGAGTCCCTGGGAAGAACAAAGAATACCTTTTATCCCAATAGCAAAGTTCAGCATTAAACGTACGCGGACAGAGTCGCGTGTATCAGCGGGTTTTTTTTTAAATCACCCCCGTTTAACAATGTGTAGTAATAATACCCAATTCCCGTTGCAAAATGTATTGATCCTGGCAAGCGGTAGCGGGTTTGAGTCCGGACGCGCAAATCCTGCCACAAAGGATATTCAGTTACACAGCACAGGTGAATGGCAACTGAAAAGCAATAAGTTCTACGTAAAAGCATTCAAAATTGAAGCTTAAATTCACTGGGTCAAAATACAAAAGCACTGTTACAGTGGATTTTTTGTGCAAAGTTCGAGTTTGCAAATATATATTTTTTGCGTCAAGTGTTTTGGAATGAAAAAGCATCCAGCCAATATGTCAATGATGCGTTTTTTTCTGATACAGTTGAAAAAAAAATCACATGGGGACACGAGGCTAATAAAATTCCCTGTAGACATATTTAAATGTCGCCCGTTTTTTTTAAGGTAGCCATAGCTTGCTTATTTTTTTTACCTCTCAAGAATTGTCCAGATATCGTCGAAGATACAGCAAAACCTTGTTACAAATAGATTCAATTAGTTGCAAAATATACTTTACTAACTTACTTACTAAGGTGTATTTTGCACTATGATTTGATAGTTACGCGGTATTGTATAGCCGACGATATGGGACCAATAGCAGCCTGTCATTCTTCGTCTCTATTCTACACGTTAAAACCATATTGTCTTTGACGTGTTATCACATCGTCCACGTTTTGATAGCTCTTATTTACTTGACAGTAAGGCGGCCGAGTTATAACACAAGAGTCATTAAATTTATTTTAGCTTCAGGTTACGAATACATTTTGAAAGGTTTTTATTACATACATTACCTTCACGCCTTCATTCCCAGAGTGGGGTAGGCAGAGCTACAGAATTACCAACAACTCTAAAAAAAAACACATTTTGCAATGTTAGGCTAACATGTTTACCAGCGTATAGTGACAGGTTGCAAGCCCATCGCCTAACAGTTATTACAGTGACTATTACTATTACTGTTGTAATTGTTGACATAATTACGTTTTTAACCGACTTCAAAAAAAGGAGGAGGTTCTCAATTCGTCGGGTTTTTTTTTTTAATGTATGTTCCCCGATTACTCGAAGACAGCTGGACCGATTTGAAAATTTTTTTCGTTGTTTGATTGAGTATACTTTCTAGTTGGTCCCATTGTCAACAGTTTAGGATCTGATGATGGGATCTTGGAGAAATCAAGAGAACTCCTCAAATATTATAGGCACACCTATAGCGATTTTGGTATTTTTCAATGTGTACTATATGGTGAAGTGGAACTGATGATGAAGACCACAGATGGCCACCGGAACTCCTTAACGGTACCTATTTCAAGGGTGGTGATAAGATATTTCGATTAAGGTAGTTGAGCGACTATGACGAAGCACATTTAGGTTTAAATATGACTATGACATTCCCGCGGCGTCGTCTGCGGCGAGCTTGAAATGTTCTATAGTTTCTCATTAATATTTAGAAGTGGAGCTACGTAACAGCATAAATAGGATCACTAGATCGCAGGCCAACTGAAGTCGGCGTCCCACAATATTTTAAACCACAAGCCGAATGCAGTTGGACTGACCTACCATTTTAAAAGAAGTTACTTTTTGCATTTTTGAAGGCGGGTTTTTTTTAAAACATTTATTTTATTATATAATTAATTGAATTAAATGACTTGTAAATTGGCCTTACAAATAAATAATTATCATTATCATTAACAGTACCTACTACAAGCCTTTATTCCCTTAGTCGCGTCTTACGACATCCACGGGAAGACATGGAGTGGACAATTCTAACCCGGCAACCACACGGATTATGATGGAATACTGGTTTGTTATTCTCTCAAAAAACGGCGGCCGGTCGAACGGACGAGCGAATAAAAGCGGCGACTTTAAGTAGTCCCGTCCGACCGAACAAAACACATTTTAGCGCGTGCATTGTCAACTAGCCTTATACGTTCGAGAAGTCATGCTGCCAAATTGAATACTCGCGCTAAAATGTGTTTTGTTCGCTCTGTCGGGACTACTTAAACTCGCCGCTTGGACCTTCACTCGAGCGAACGATCACGGCTTGTTGAGAGGATCACAACCCTGGCCTAAAGTGCAAACATAAATTTTTAGGATTTAGTAGTTTTCTATTCTAAATAGATGAAATAAAGTGCAAACCTGCTAAATGCGACGTTATGTATTTTCAACGTCAATACTGAGTATAATAAACTTGCTTTTAAATACTTTTTTTATGGCTTAAAGACGGCAAGCGAGCACACAGCCTCCTAATAATCAATAAATCTCAAGATCAATGCATTTTATACAAAACACTTTAAAATCCGGCTCCATTTTTATTTGCCCATACCAGGAAACGAACCTGGGACCGCTAGCTTTGTAGCCAGGGTCAGTACCACCTAGACAAAGGCCATGTCGGTTACTTATTGCAATAGATACATATTATTCCATTTCATTTCATTTCATTATTTATTAATAAAAAAAATGAATTTATTACAGCGTCTTTTACACACCTTACCTAAAAACATTTAATGATAATCTACGCCTCATTAACATAACACACCAAAAAGCCCACGCCACAAATAAAAGCTCATATAAAAAGCTTGGAAAGTTTATCTTGGGCCAATAAAAGTTTTTGCCTTCCCAAGTAACAGAGACGTACCTGTAACCCAAAACCAATGGATATTAAACCTTGAAGAGTATGACATAAGGTTGCATTTTTTATACGATAAATGTAACTTGTGTGACCGTTTTGGTGAGTATGGTAAGTTTTGTGTATGCTCGGCCTACGCAAGGGGCATCGTAAATAAGACGAAAAGGGTTGTCTCTTTGTCTATATAGGCTAGGAGTCGATGCCATCAAATGTTAGGTTCGTGTGACCACAAAGGGTTGTTTTTTTGTTTAAATACATTTATTTATCATAGTTTGGTCAACCTAGTTTTATTTCTGTAGTGTGATTCTCTCAGCAACCACGGACGGACGGACGAACGAGTGTATGTTCAAGCGGCGAGTTTAAGTAGTCCCGTCAGAGTGAACAAAACACATTTTAGCGCGTGTATTCAATTTGGCAGCATGACTTCTCCAACGTATAAGGCTGCCTAATTGACAATGCACGCGCTAAAATGTGTTTTGTTCGCTCGGACGGGACTACTTAAACTCGTCGCTTCGATTCGCTCGTCCGTCCGACCGACCGCCGTTTTATGAGAGAATAACACCTCTGAGCTTCAATAAAATTCGAAACGAATAAAAAATAATTACTTATCGAATAGGTACCCGAAAAAATATTGGTACTTGATTTTTCATTATCTGCAAACTGTTGTTTTATACATACATTTAATACCTACATGTTTGTTTTACTTTCGATGTGTTAAAGAGTAAACTTGTAAGGTAAGTTTTTTTTAAGAAATACTTACCGTAAACTGTAAAATCGATGCTAATAATATATATTAATGAATTATGTAAAATTATTATTCGTTGAATTAGATTTTTTCCAGATCCAATTCCTTAATAGTTACAAACAGCATACACGTGTCACTTCTAACGTTTACACGTGTAGACCAAGAAATGTATTTACTCAACAAAAGATAATGCGAAATAATATGTCGTTTTGAATTATTTATTTACAACATATGGCAACCATTAGTGATTCCAAGGACTCTTCTAGCGTGACACATATAATATTTTCTTAAACCACTAGCCATAAGTACATACAATTGCAATTAAATTTCGACTTTATTAAGTGTTGATACGCCACAATATAGCGTGTTTTTTTTGTGCATGTTACCTTTTGCTTTTAATTATAGCTGACCCATCTGTGTCTATATCACATAATTGCGAATGCTGTTATTTTTGCAAGTTTTTTTTTTAGCAAATTTAACAGTTATTTTATCCTCGACCAAAAACTTTTGTTTGTCTCTGTCTGTCTGTGGCGACTTAGCTCCTAAATGGATGGACCGACTATAAAACAATTTTATATTATACTTAAACAAAGTTACACCTGCTGTTCTATTCGACCTAGTAAAACCATATTGCTTTTGATATCGTATTGTTATTAACTCGGCCGCCATTGTTGTCAAGTAAATACGAGCTATAGTAACGTCAACAATACGATAACATTTCAAAATAATGTGGTTTTTCGGAGTAGAATAGCGCCCAAGGATGATATATCCTCGTAAGGGCCACAATACTACAAACAGGGAGTTTTTGTGAGTGGGACTTTGAACCTACCATCAAGGCAATAAAGCTCAATTACGTTTGTTCGATAATGCCATTTTCAGTTTATGAACATAGGAAAATAAACCATATGCTCATTGCAACACAGTTCAAATTAAATTGCCTTGATTATGTACATACTATTGAACACTCAACGTCACGAGGATTTAGCTAGGTTAGATTGACTTACTTAGCCTTATTTATATGCGAATTCTATAAATAAATAATATCAAGGAAACTGCTGATTTTCAATAAAATGACAATAAAATATATAAAACTATAAATTTTACTACTTGATGGAAGGTTACAGTTCACTCTGCATAAATAAATTAAAATATAACTAAGTTACGAGTTAACTTACAATAAAACCTTCCTCAATACTATCTGGATTGATGTTTTACATTAAAATATAGCTAAATTAAGCTAATTTTATACAATATAGCCATAAATTTTTTTGCGTATCTCTAAGGACAAGGCAAAATTTATACAGTTTTTTTTATATATAAAATTATAATTTTGGCGTTTATGAATCATATAAAGCGGATTTGCGTATTTAAACATACATTACTTCGCTCGGTTTTTCTTCCTTGTTAATAGATTCACCAATTTTGTTTGACGTAATGACCATAAAAGAAGACCGGCTTTTTACTATAATTTTATTTAAATTGTATGCGATGTTTTGCTAAAACACTGGCAAACTTTTTGTATGTTTCGTGACGCAAATACAAAACCTATTTTATTAAATTAGATTAAAGAATGTCAGCATCATTATAATTTTGATAGCTTTGCTTTTGTTAGTGAAGCATTTACATCTAATTACCTATACATATTTCTTGTAATTTTTCTTCTAAGTTCTGACTGTCATTTCCAACGCCTTTTGCAAAGCTATATTTCATCTCTTTGTATATCTTTCCCGTTATTATAGTCTTTCTTTATTCTTTCGCTGCATGGTATTACATGCCCTAGCATCAAACCTCTTTAATTTTTTAAATCGTCCTACTTACTTGCTTTCCGTCCCAAAACCTTAAATTTTTCTAATCAATTGCACCCTATCATTGACAATAAAGAACCAAAAATAATAAAAAACCAAGTCCTTGAAAAGTTCCGAAACCTGACACGCAACTCTTACACTATATTCTCCCCATTTCATCATCGGAAAAATGCATCTCTAAAATCGCACTTAATTCAATAACCATAAGGTTCAAACGAACGATGCATGTTTGAGCTATCATTATGTCATAATTTAGCCCCTTTTTAGAAGAGCGAGAGATCTTTTGTCTTGCTTGCTCTTATGAGGGTTATATTATCGCCCAAAATCAAAAGGTTGTATGTGCTTATAGAGTTCGTATTCTTAGTGCTTTTTTCTTTTGGGTGTTTATAGTTGAAGGTCGACTTTGTCCGTGAGTGAATTTGGACGGTCTCGAGTTATGGTAAACGGTGTTACGTCACGGTTAAACTTGATTTGGGGTTAGAATTTTAGACATTTTAAAGTGTTTTAGTTGGCATTTTTATAGGGTATCTGCCAAACTATGTCGAGTTTTTTATTTTCAAAACGAAGAAGGGAAGAAATTAACATTAAAATTGAAACTAAAGAGCATAAATATTTTTTTTAACCATGTATTGACTGGAATTATTTTAGGTGAGATAATACTGGAAAGTGAATGAATCTATTACGAATGAACGACAGGAAAATCTAGAACTCTGACGCCATTTTACCAATAAATAACTAGCATTCCACACTTATGATCTAAAACCATGTTATCGACGACACCCACACAAAATTTACATGCAAAATTAAACGAAGTTCATCGAAAATAGATTTTATTACATGTTTGTCTGCAACTCCGGAATTATATTTTAAAATTATTTCAACTATTTCCGGGGTTTCATTTCACTTTGATTTAGACCATCTCGCTTTAATATCGTAATCATTAATAGTACTCTCTTATTATCAATTGCATAAAAACAATCGTAACGTCATCCATATACATTATGATTAATATCAAGAAAATATGATAAAAAAACCACATTGAAGAGAAGCCCTCGTAATGTGTATCCTGATTCCTGAAAGATGTCACTTGCTTATCTTTAAGAAGATAGTATGATACAGGTTCTAGCCTGTTCCTGAACCAGTGAACCCCACCCTTGACTTCATGGTCACAGCATAAGGTGACAAGGAGATCAAGTCCTAGTCTGCTTTTATAAAATAGAAATAGTCTCATGTATTGAACTGTGCTACATGGAAAGTCCATTCCACCACCAGGGGTACGTTTTATAAAGCTACAAGTTACAATTTTACAGGTCTAAACCGGCAACACTGCTCAAATGGCTGGTCGTCATTGGTCGAGGTTGTCTCGAATGGAAACTTGTAACCGGTAAATTGTAATTTGTAGCTTTATAAAACAGGCCCCAGCTACCACTAGCTTACCACAAACAGTGACTTTCCAGCCATTGTGAGTGAAATATATGGTGAAATTACTATAGATTTATTTCATATTAGGCATCTGGGTTGGATTAGGATTGCAGTCTTAAGATTGTAGTCTCGAGAATGCAAATGTCATAAAAAACAACAAAGAACAAAAGACAACAAAACGCAGTAGCTTTTGACGAACCAGTGACATAATCCAAGGACAACGTCGCCTAAACGTCAATGACGTCAGTTTGCTACCTGGGAAATAGGAACTCTGCCCTCTAAATGAAAACGGCATTAGAAGAATATGAAGTCCTTACGCATATACTACCTTTTTGCTATGTACAGCCTGCCATGTGACATGAAACTTGAGACCAAGGGGACAGCTAGGAACTATGCTTTCTTAGTTATATGATTCTGATATTTCCTTTTATTCCATAACTTCCAATTTACCTATACGGTGCCTGCCTATCACGTACGAATTCTATCGAGCCACCATTCCACCTGACAATGGACACACGTCCAAGAATCTCATATCTCCCCGTCATCCATGCCTGGACGCCCCCTTTATAGCATTACCAACTTATCCTTTACACCGGCGAAAACTAAAGATAGACTAACTTTGTACTGAGCCCTCGACAACAGAGCTGTTTCGACTGCACCAGCTAAGTTGGTATTTCCTGTACCAAACTCCTTGCTTTTGATTTTCCAAGCGGCCGCCATCGGGAAACGTCGGCTATTTTCGGACATTTCCGCTTCAATACGTTAGAGAATTTTCTCACTTGTAATGATTGAAATCGAATTTTATTTCTTAAGGAAAAGGACTCAAATTTCATTGCGATTGAGAACTCTTATTGTAACAAATTTCTTTTGACGTGCGTACTAATATACAAAGTGTAAATACGAACAAAGAAACGCTTTGTAAGGCTAAAGTTGCTTGCAATATTTCTCAAAGTCACAGTTTTATGAGTTGTTTGAATGTATTTTCCTTTGAGCAATAATGGCTCTTATTGATTTCTATTTTATGAGGGAATCCCGACTATAGTTTTTTTTGCACCTGCTACGGTTTCTTCGAAATACGGAAAGGTTTCTGCTAAATTCGGATTATTAGAAAAAACGTAAGTGTGTCGGAGCTTAGCGAGCTTTTGTGAGGTCACGTAACCATTTGTGGAGCTTTTTCTGTCAAAAGTCTTATTAGTCGTGCGATTTTTATTTTGAATAGGCTTTTTCTTAGTGGTACACTAAAGAGGCCATTACTAAAAAAAAACATTTACTTAAAATGGTCCGGGAGATTTCTTTGTTCCACCATATCCCTCCCAAGTGCGTGTAATTACGTGTGCGTAAGAGAATGTAATTCATTTGTTTTCTTTTAAACAAAGAAAGATAGGACAAACGGACTTGAATAAGAATTATGTACCTACTAATTTACACTGTGAAAATATATTTTTTAACTACCATATTAACTCCAAAATTGAGCTATGAACCTATTAACAAACCTTCTAGAATCTATAATTATACCAAAATTCTTTGTCATCGCAACCGACACATCTCCCGCTACCGAGATACACCGAAACCTAATATTAAAAAAAACCACACACATGTTCCACAGAACGAATAAACTTTAAACACTTAACCCATTTTTTGTTGACGGTACAAAAACAAATGATAAATCTTCGCTTTTTTGCTGTCCCTAGCCTCTAAACATCTACCTGAAACATATGATAACACGACCACGATGAAATTTGAACCCTAACCGAACAAAATAAAGGTTAATTCCCAACGACAAATTTTATTTTAACAACTCGAATTAAAAAATTGTGTGCTTCGATTGAAAATGGACTTTATTGTATAGTGTATAGAGTTGAATTTAAGTTGTTAACGTGAATGAACTGTGGACAGGCTAGGGATGTTTACAGGGGACCGGTTGCCAAGTGCATTTGGTTTGTTCCTCTTTGCACTCGAGTATCAGCTGATTTAATAAAAAAAAAAAAACAATATCGTCGTAGCTAAGTGAAATAGGCTTGGAAGTATCCAAGCCTTGTTCATAAACGTACTAAAAACCTATTTTAGGCAAATAGACAATATTAATTATTACCCCTCTGGGAAACAGGCGTGATTTAATGTATGTATGTATGTAATTATGTCACTTTCCGTTGTTTTTATTCATCTCTCAATCGCTCAAAGGTTAACTGGAAGAGATCCCTTAAAGGGATAAGTTCGCCTTTGTACATACCTTTTGTGTTTCTGTTTCTTTTTTAAGTTTGTTATTTTCTGTTTGTGCATTAAAGAGTTTACATACATACTTTCTGTCAAATCTAAATGTAAGAGAGTATGAAATAAATATAAAAAAAGAAAGCGTACTTAGTACAAATTTCATGAAACACCTCAAAAAATGACCCCCTTTTCATAAGTTATCATAGGTTAGACTCATTATAAGCAAAGTTTAATGTTCATGTCAAATACGTGACTTATTCGTCTACTCTTTTGTACATATATGAAAGAATTGGTTTTTAGATAGAGTTAAAACTAAGAGGTTATGTAAGCAATAGCGAACTCTTACCTAAGAGGTGTTGTCTTTGAATACTCTTGCCACTAATGACCACAACGGTCGGATTTCAGGTCATCTAAATTCGTCGACGAATTAGTGTTTTTCGAGAGCATAATTATTCTTAACGAATGCCGGTAACTAACGCATCTGTGATTCCTCTCATACTGTTGAATGACATATGCGGCTGTGATTATTTCCCTTAGTGAGTTGCTCAAGGTAAAGAGAAAATTATGTAAAAATTAGAAAAAACAAGTCCCAAACGGAACCAACCTCCTTTTGCTACTAGTCAAACAGATCGTAACAATTACGTCTCAGTAAACTTCTAGTTTCAACCTTAATGCTAAGGACATAAGACTCAAATTCCCTTGCATCAAATTTCCGCTAACCTGGTCATTTACAATTTTGAACTGTAATGGTTTGTGTTAAGGGTGAGTTTCGTTTGAACTTATCGGTCCCTAGTAGCATGTCATTACATCTTTGTGTAGTGCAGGGATCAGAGTGCGTTGATTTTAGGGTGAAAGCGAAGGAAGATGTAATATAACACGACCAGGTTTAAATGTAGGTACTATACTTCACTGTATATTAAAAACTCGTTTCTGTCCGCGACTTCGCCCGCGTAGATTTTAAGTATTGTTATTCCCTCGAGAACTTTTAAATTTCCTGGTTGAAAAATAGCCTAGTGTTAATCCAACATTATAAGCTATCTACATTTCAAATTTCTTCAAAATCCGTCCAGCCGTTGCAGCGTGAAGGAGTACCAAACTAACACACAAACTTTCACATTTATAATATTATAGAGTAGATTCTAGAGGATGCCCGCGACTTTGCACGCATAAATTTAGTTTTCCGCTACTCCCCCTATTTTAACTCCTTAGGGGATAAATTTCCAAAAATCCCTTCGTAGTGCACCCCTAGGATATCCAGGGAATAGATATTCCTTCCAAATTTGCTTCCATTCGTCATTTTTTGTAATATTAACAAAAAGCAAGCTTTCAAAACCCAACCGTTGCTAACCAACTTTAAATCGTTATAAATCCTAAATGATCATTCAAAATGAAAAATGATGAAAGAAAACTAAAGATGATTTTTAAATCCCTACTCAATGATACCCCACTTTTCATACTTGGTCGACTTTTTTTTTTTGCACAATATTGCGTCTGGTTGCCGCCATATTGAATTTTGATTACCTACTGTCATATCTTCAGTGACACTCACCAGATTAAGACAAATCGATTGACAGAAGAATCATCAAAATCGGACAACGGATTTAGTTTTTACAGTGCCACAAAGGAACAAACATACATATATAGGCTGTGAAACACATTACCCTCCTCCTTCGGCAGTCAGGTAAACTTTATTTTTTATTGTATAACTCTCCGAGTTTATGAATTTGTTTAAATATCCTTAGTGCCCGCGGTTCACTATTTCTTAGAAAATACAATGATAGGGTTGAAAAATATATATAAGTACCTACCTACTAGCTGTCCGCGCCCGGCGCCGCCCAGGGTGAATGAAATATACTTTACGTCCTGTTCTCAGACCTACTGAATATACACACAAAATTTCATAAGAATCGGTCAAGCCGTTTCGGAGGAGTTTTGTTACAAACACTGTTACACGAGAATTTTATATATATCAGAGATTATTAGTCACAAAAAATGTAGCGGAGAGTAAGGTTATATGGCAAAAACTACGGCCTGACCGGGACCCTCATAGCAAAAAAAAGTCGAACCCGGGACCCTCAGCTTCGTATGCAGCGTCACTAACTACTGCGTTTACTGCATCGACTAACTACCACTGATGTACAAGATACCCTATACAAAGTATCTGGAATACAAAATGCAAGATACTTTTAAATTAAGTATTTCAGATATCAGATACAAATAACTTTCTGGGATGGTATCTAAAATACTAGATACAAAATAAGTATCTTTCAAATACATGAATTATTTACGAATAAAGCGTACAAACGTGACAAGACAAAATATTATATTTTTAAGGTTTTAATTGAGACTTAAGTAAAGCCCTTCAAACATTTTATTTTTCTTCGATGAGGCTCATAATCATACCCTCAATAGAGAAGAGTCGCTCCACAGGGGCAGAACTTGGCAAACAAGTGTTATATTTGAAAAATAATTTTTTTATTGCAGGATGATGACATTTGACATTTGTAGAAAGAAAGAGTCCGTTCCGTCTTATCTATGGTGACATTTAAAATTAATATCACCATAAAATCTTATCACATTTTGTGAATAAATGCATAGATACTCGTAACTATTAATACAAGTATTTTAACAAACACAGTATTTACAAAATACTAAGATAACAAACAAAAATTATTTAAATACAAGATACAAAATGAATTTGAAAAAGCATTTTAGATACAAGATGAAAATACGTATCTTGTATCTTGTATCTGTATTTCAGATACTTGTATCTTAAATAAGTCACATCTCTGCTAACTTAGAGTTATTCCATTTTAGTTCTCAGGGTTGTCAACGCATTTGCGATCTTAGGATTGCAGTCTTCAGATTGTAGTCTTGAGACTCTTGAGGATGCAAATGACAGCTCGTTTGCAATCCAATGTTTAAAAAAAAAACATACACACCCGAACAACATTACCCTCCTTGGGAAAAAAAATATCGACAGCGTAACTACAGGATATATGTATACTTAGGTACGTATAGGAGAATATTAGCTTTCATGATTTGCATTGTATGATATGCAATTGTATGGGTTCAAACACACCAATCCCACCAATCATCCATCCGACCTTCAACCGAAAAGTGCACTAATTTGATACCCTGTGTGAAAGGCCCGGACAATTGCCATAGCTTACGAGTTACAGAGAGTGTTCATGGTTATAAAAAACGCTGAATAATATGTGTGGATTTAATATATAAGTGAGCTAAGACTTAAAAAAATTATGTGGTGCTTTTATTGTCCACGTTAAACCCAAATACAACATTTTGTTTAGAACAAGTTACGAGTACAACGTACCTACATGTCAGGTAGATAGATACGAGTATATAATGTGGGTTGTGTACAAGTATTTGAAGATAGGTCTATTGGTACCTATTTAAAAATTACTAATGTTAGATCAGAAGGTTGTGATATGTTTGATTGCTTCATACATCAATTTATTATATGCTTGTTTACATTAAATAAAATCAAGTTCATGCAAGTGTGCATACTAAAATTTGAACCCACTTTTTTGCTTGTCCCTTACGATTTAGGGGCCGTAAAAAGTAACAAATGTCCATCAGTATCGGTCTCAGCGTTCTCAATAAAACGAGCCGTAAACTTATCCCACTTAGACACACTTTTTTCCTTTTTTGTCAAGAACATTCGGTTTTATAACGCAGCAAAATCACAGTATTTAAGCAATATTATATTCGATCGGTTTCTGTATTGCTTTATGCTTATCCCCTCTCTTCCCTTCCCTGACAATACAACATTAACTTTATCAGCTTCAGGCGTTCTAATCTCTGGGCTAAGTAAACGTTTAGGGATAAGTTTTATCATGAACATTTATTTATTCCATCGACGTCTTTTTCCTCTGCACTCTTTCTGTTCTCCTAATACCTCTGCGACGAGATCGCTAGCGTGGAACCGACACAAAGCGCCATTAGCACGAATTACTAGCCATTGTGGGGAAAACTGCTCGAAATAACAACCGCCGACAATGCGCGTGCGCGTGGCAACAGTGGCTACAGAGCCGAGTGTATCAATGACTTTAAATGCTGATCCACCATAGAACCTTTTCATAATGACACCGTCAAGTGACGACATAGAAATTACATAGGAATTATTCGTTGGTTTTACGCGACAAGGTTCTATAGTGGTTCATCAATTTAAGTCCGTGACCGTAGGGGGAAGCGGGGCAGATTGGTACGGGAAAATTTAACCTTATATTTTGGGTATTAAAAATGATTAAAATTATACCACTTTTGCTTATATCATAGTTATACCAATTGGGATTGATATGACATTTAAATAAATCTTAATTTTTTTATCGTAATAAAAATAAAGAAAAAACTATGAAAAATGGAATTTGTTTAATTGTGCCCCACCCATGGGGCACCTTGATATAGGTACACATGACTGTCTAAAAATGTAAAAATGTTTTAAAAATGCTGACATTCAACAAAATGTAGTACCGTTTCTTTTAAGGAGGGTATATAGGCAACCTATTGTGTTTAATAAAGATTTTAAATATTTTTTTTTTCAATATATTATACTTATAGACATTATGATCTATATCTATTGTTTTTTTTTGTATTTATTTAAAAGAACTTTAACATGTATGAGAAAATAGGCTAAAGAAACCCTAAAACACTTTTAGACAGTTAAACAACACAGTCAAAAACTACTTCCTCAAACATTGATAGCACCAATGTGCCCCGTACCTTTGTGTATCGAAGTGCCCCGATGGTCATATTCGAAAAATATTTGAATATTAATAAAACCAGTGTACTTTACAGACTGTATTTTCGCAAATAAATGATTGATTGATTGATTGATTGATACAAAAGTTAAACATGCAATCCTGCCAACGAAATAAAATAACTTGATATTGGGAATTTCAAATATCCAATAAACAGATAAACACTGCAACAAATAACTATTACATAAAGAGAATATTTTTAGTAAGCTGCACTAAAAACACTTTTTTACTTGTGAAATGCTAAAGAACAACAACCTAGCGACGCGTTTACAGCTGTCAAGCCCGCTTATGTATAGTCGTGTTTTAGTGATATTTTGATATTACTACCATTTGTTTTTAACGAAATAGTGCTGGTGTATTCCCCCCTACTACAGACACAGTACTATCAGAGTTAGTCGCTCATACATTACTTCCTTTTTAGGGTTTGGTAAACAGGACTCTATCCTCGGCCCAGTGTGCAGTAGGATGTATATAATCAAGGCAATTTAATTTGAACTGTATCGCATTAGAAATAAAGCTTATTCTCCTATGTTCATTATTTGAGAATGGCATTATCGAACAAACGTAATTGAACTTTATTACCTTGCTTGTAGATTCAAAGTCCAACTGACAAAAAACTGGGTGTTTTTAGTATGGTTACGAGTATGGTATGGCTTTACGAGGCTATATACTGAGCTTTTGTTTTTAGCCGTCTGTCCGTCCGTCCTAACCTTAAATAACCGTACCTTTTGAACAGTAATGATGGTTTTAGTGGTGGTAAGACCTATCCTCGTGAAGCGTAATGTGCCATAGGACATACATAATCAGTGCAAATTATTTTAAACTATATTGTAACGATGATAAAGTTCATTTATCTTTGTTTCAAATTTTAAAATGTAATTTTATTGCAAAGGTAAAAGAACTTTATTTCCTTAATAGTAGATTCAAATTCCCACAATAATCTCCTTGTTTTCAGAATGGTGGGCCTCACCAGGTCATACCATCGCCACGCAGGACCTTCTTAGTATCTTTTGTGGGCAAAGGTGCGGAAGTGGACATGTTTCGGCTGATATGCATTATCTTGTTTCTTTATTTGCTTCGCTATTTTATTTTATTTCGAGAGCTTTATCTGCTTCCTTGGTCTATATTTCCTGAGAGATATAACCTGGGTATCTTTAAATCAAGAGTCGATATTCTACTGAACCAGTGAGCTCCATCCTAGAATTCATCATCATTGACCATCATATCAGAGGTAGTCAATCGGTAGTAAGTCCAAAAAAAATGTTAACCTACCTTATTTCATTTATTATATTTTCAATCTGGACTTGACTAATATTTTACTGACAACTGATTTTTTTGAAAAGGTGATCTAATAAAAATCATGCTATGTCTTAAAGCATACTATTTTTGTTCTATATTTTTTTGATTGATTACTGAGAAAAAAATATTGAATATTATCAGTATTTGCTCCACCCGCTTTGGACGAGTTGTCGGAATGACGTCATTTTGTTTATAACCGCGTTTTGTTTTTTTAAGTCTACCACTTAAACTTGTCGAAATCCAATACCATGGTTTTCTCAGGCCGAAGTGTATCCCTTCCTCCGTGCGTAGCAAACGGTCCGATGCCGATATGCAATGAGTGTAGGTTCAAGAGGGCTCAGACAAGATGCACTACGCTAACTAACGTTTCTATTCGATTCGTTTTTAAACCAATCGCGTCACTGGTAGACCACGTGACTTGTCGTAACACGTCATCTTCCAGTGACGCGATTGGTTTAAAAACGAATCGAATAGAAACGTTAGTTAGCGTAGTGCATCTTGTCTGAGGGCCCTGGGCTTCACACTAGACTCCAATCTTAACTGGAAATGCCATGTCGACAAACTGTGCGATAGACTGAGTGGTGCAGTCTTTTGCGTTGCGTAAACTGAGGAGGCTTATTGCAAATGATGCATTAAAACAGGTGTACTTTGCGCATTTTCACTCTCTGATTTCGTATGGTACGCTCCTATGGGGAAACTCCACGGATGCCAACAGGATAATGCTTATGCAAAAGCGTGCCTTACGCACGTCAGCCGGGGTGAAACCTAGGCACTCTTGCAGGGGCCTTTTTGTAAAGCACCGCATATTGACGCACTACTCGGTTTACGTTTTTCAAATGTTAATGTTCGTGAGAAACAATATTTCATCTTTTGCACGCGTCAACATTCCGGGCAAGGAGCTCCGCCACACCGGGCGTTGGAGAACAGTTCCACGTCGCAGGCACTTGCGGGTAAGAACCCGCGTGTCATCGGTCCCACATACTATGAGCGTCTGCCCGCTAAACTTAAAAATGTTCCATCCGACGAAGCATTTAAACATCAGCTGAGAAACCTTTTATTGGATAATCCATTATACACTGTCGATGAATATATGCAACATAAATTGTAAAATTATTATTGTTTATTTGTCTCTATTACTTTTTGTACATTGACATCGGAAACTGACCATTTATTAGTTGTTTATTAATGTTGACTTTGATTATTTGAGTGTTATTATTGTATTACTATATTATTATTTAGTATTAATTTTGACAATATCAATGTAAATTCGTATTTTTTGACATGCAATGCAATTTATATTGTAATATTACATTGATAAATAAATAAACTAAACTAAACTAAACTAGCTGTGACGTATAAAAGACCATGTGGCGTTTAAGCTCTTTACACATTGGCAAACATTTGTTTATTTTTTCTCTCTTTAAATATGCTTTTGTAATAAACGTCTATACTATAAGCATGATTTCTTTTGGAACATAAAAATAAAACCTGTCGTGCATCATTGCGATCTCGGCACAGAAATGTTTAAAAAGTGTCATCTTAAAAGCCCCAATGTTAACAACCCCAAAAAATACAAAAATAACTATCACCAAGCAATAAAACCTTCTTTTATACGACTTTGGTTGGTTTTTATTTTCGTTGGTATTGGCGAGTACCTTAAACCTATATTTTTAGCCAATTTACGATGTTAATAAACATGTCCGATTTATTTTATATTATTTTAAAACAGAATAAAGTCTGTCGATGTGCATTTTATGTATGTAACCTACAGTTTTATAACCTTTAAATCATTCAATACGTTATCGAAAGTGTTTAAACTACTTACTAAATAAACTGTCTTCTTTTTTTTTGCAGGGTCCAAACATGGGTCCCAACACGGTGGGTCTACGTTAACCGGAGATTCTGTCCCCACCTTCTGATTCCATCATCAGATTAGCTCTTTAGGGCCCTGCCAAGATGCATTACGCTAACTAGCGTTTCTATTCGAATACTTTTTAAACCAATCGCGTCACTGGTAGATCACGTGATAAGAAAAGTCACGTGATCTTCCAGTGACGCGATTGGTTTAAAAAGAAAACGAATAGAATCGTTAGTTAGCGCAATGCATCTTGGCAGGGCCCTCTTTTCATAATAGTATGTCATATTGTTCTCAAATTTGCACATGTATGCAAATTTTCTTCTTCATCGGAAAATACATTGCAAGTTAAATAAAACAGCTTGTAATATCACCTAAGAGAGCATCAAATAACTTTAATTTGAATAAAAAGTTCATAAGTTCTGCCTACCCCAAACTGGGAATAAAGGCGTGAGTTTATGTATGTATGTAAGTTCATAAGTGTGGTTTTTTGCGTTTGTGTCTAATAAAATAATGAAACGAAAAGCTTCGGAACCCTACACAGAGCATGGTCCAAGATGCTTTTGACTGGTTTTTTTTAATAAGTATATAACAATCTAAAGCAATGACTTTAACAATAAAATAAATGTTTTAAAAACAGAAAACCGCCTTCAAAAACGCAAAAAATAACTTCTTTAAAATTTATGGCACCTAATAGGTTAGTCCAACTGATGTCGGCTTTTTGTTGAAAATGTTGTGGTCGCCGACTTCAGTTGGACTAACCTATTAGGTGCCTACAATTTTAAAGAAGTTATTTTTTGCATTTTTGAAGGCGGTTTTCTGTTTTTTAAAACATCTATTTTATTTTATACTTTTTAGTGATCATAATACGCTGTTACGTAGTCCCACTTCTTTGTTGAAATGAAACTTTAACTTATATCAAGCGCGCCGCAAGCAACGCCGCGGGAAAGTCATAGTCATATTTGAACAAGTAAATATTATTCGTTGTAGGTAGTCGATCAACTATCTTAATCGAGATATCTTATCGCCAGCCTTGAAATCGGTACCATTGAGGAGTTCCGGTGGCCATCTGTGGTCTTCATCATCAGTTCCACTACACCAAATGATACTTTCTGAATGCAAATGCTGGACTTGTTACTAAAAATACTAAAATCGCTATATGTTTTCCTACAATATTTGAGGAGTTCCCTCAATTCCTCACTGATCCCCTCATCAGATACAGATTTGGTGACAATGGGACCACCCCGGAAGTATACTCCATGAAACCAAAAAAAAAATTTTGAAATCGGTCGACAATTGACGGAGTAATCGGTGAACATACATAAAAAAAAAAGAAAATACATACAGTGGAACGTATAACCTCCTCCTTTTTTGAAGTCGGTTAAAAAGCAAGCTTTCTAAACCCGACTGTTGCTAACCAACTTTAAATCGATATAAATCCTAAATGATCATTCAAAATGAAAAATGATGAAAGAAACCTAAAGATGATTTTTAAATCCCTATTCAATGATACCCCACTTGTCATATATGGTCAACTTTTTTTTAATTCGCACAATTTGGCGGTTGGTTGCCGCCATATTGAATTTTGATTACTGTCATATCTTCAGTGACACTCACCAGATTAAAACAAATCGATTGACATAAGAATCATCAAATTCGGACAACGGGTTTAGTTTTCATAGTGACACAAAGGAACAAACATACATAGGCTGTGAAACACATTACCCTCCTCCTTCGGCAGTCGGGTAAAAATACGGTTGACAACCCGCCATAGTCTACTTTGCACGTACACACGTATTGCTATCGCATTTTTTTAACTCGACCGCTGTACTGTCATATAAATAAAAACTATCGTAACGTTGGCAATACGATACCAATGTCAAAAGCAATTAGACTTATCCCGAATAGAATAGAGACTGCTTACAAAATGACTCAGGCGCCAGTCCTATACCCAGCCAGTTCTATTTAAAGTATTATTTAGGATCTGTAACAGCTTTATCTTCGGTTTTTGCCCGTTTACTGTCTTGTTTTTGCACCAAAACAATGTCATTTCTCGGTGGGAGGCGCCTCTCTGTCGCCGGATCACTTAGCAACACTCATCCCGGGTCAGGAGAATATTGTTGTTTTCTTCTTAGGGAGCTAATAAGCCTCTATACATTGTAATGATACTCGTTGTTATAACCTTGTTAAACAACTACAAAGGTGAACTTATCCCTTTTAGCAATTTCTTCCAGCTAACCCTTACTTGCTGCGACGCACGCATGCGATTGAGATTGTACTTAGATTGTAAGTTAATTTGATATTGTCCTTTCTCACTAATTAAGACAATTGTATGTGTGTGATTGAAGCATCGAATAAACGCTTTATCTATCTATCTATCTATATATCCCCTCTTTTGTCGTCAGGAGTTAGTTACTGAGTAGTCCCACTAATAATTTCAAAATAGTAGTAGTAAATACACGCTATCATTTACTACCTACTACCAGGTAGGTAATAATTACCAAAACTTTCCTAATTTCAAAAGTTGACGTGTCAACTTTCTTTCAAACCGAGTTAGGACATGATTAGCCCATTCAACAGTAATAGCCGTTATTACGCCGAAAAACCCCTAATTTATTCGAAAACTTGGAGTTTCATTCAGAAAATTACATCCAATGTTCAACCCCTAAAAGTTTGTATTGTCCAAAATGGCGTAACTCAACAAAATGGCGGCTATAACTCGGGACATGTCTTTGTGATATAATGATAAAGCACAATCGCGGCAATAAAATGCCCAACTTAAACAAAAGTAGGAGTGTACGTCGAAAATTAACTTTTGGTACAAGATTTAGGAAAAAGCGGTATTACTTATTTCATGTTTTTAAGACATGGAGAGGGCAGACGGTTTCACAGGGGTTATATTCTCTTAAAGACGGCGTTCGTTGGTGGAACGAGTGAACGAGTAAACGCGGCGCAGCTTATATAAAACGGCGAATTTAAGTAGTCAGAGCGTACAAAACACATTTCAGCGCGTGCATTCTCAATTAGGCAGCAGGACTTCTGTCGATAAGATCGAACGTATAAGGCTGCCTAATTGAGAATGCACGCGCTAACGACGGGACTACTTAAACTCGCTGGTGTGGCGCGTTCACTCGTTCACTCGTTCGACCGACCGAGCGCCGTTTTTAAGAGAATAACACCCCAGCAGTTTTCGCATTTTTGCAATCTAGTGTGGGGATAAGACAACCGATGAAACTAGCATAGAGACATTCCATCTTAGTCCTCAGGGTTGGCAACGCATTTGGAGTCTTAGAATTGTAGTCTTGAGAATTCAGTCTATGGGTCTCAGATCCCGTTTACCATCAAGTCGCCAGTGTGCTCGCGTACCTTCTTCTAAAAAAAAGTGAACGATCGAACGCTCTTGACTTGCTCCATCCAACAATCACCAAGGAACATGCTCCACATAAAAATCGCTGAATAGGTTCCCAACTTTACACAAAGGAGCTGATTGCCGTAGGTTTGTCGGTCGTTTCAACCTTATCTCTTTAACCTCGCAACGCCCACGGCCATTAATCGAAACGAAACTTGTATTATGTTGCTGACCTGGGGTTTTATTCTACTTTGTCTTTCGCCTATTGTCATCGTATTTGTTTAATCCGGTCTCTTTTACTCTGAACTTAATATGAACTATGATAACGTTGACAATACGATAGCAATAGGCGATAATACAAAGCAGAATAAAGCCCATGCGGCCACAGCCAAATGCATTCGGCATGATGATTCTTATGTACTTGTTTATATAAATATGGTTAGTAACGTATTTTTTACTTGTGAACCAATTTCCATGACTTTCTAATTTTGGAAACTACTAAGACTGCTCTAAATGTAGGCATAGAGCCACAACACAAACCGTCACAACTAATCTTGGTCTTAAATATGAATATGGATTAAAATCTGACAGTTCCTTATTTTGACACAACTAAACTGTACAGTCACGAACTTTTTGGGACCCACCTTAGGTCCAAAGTAATTCTGACATTCTACAACAATAAGGTTCTTCATCTTCTTTTTTCTTTATGGCGTTCGGCAGAGATTTCGCCAATGTCAAGTTTGGTAAGGGAGACTCTGCTTAAGGAACGGGTTTCGTGGAAGAGCAAGTGAAAAGGAGAAATGGAGTAAAACGGAAAGGACAGGAAAATTAAGAAAAGTATGCTGATGAATCACCTGAGACAAAACATACAATTATTATATTATATATGAAGGGTCCACGGAAAGAACATGTCTAGTCACATTAGTAACTTTTTGAGATATCGTGATTTGAAAGTTAGGAAACATCTTATTTTGTACGTAATATTCGTGTAGAGGTTTTTTTAAGAGTGAAAAAATACAAGACAAATGAAGATTTATATCTTAAACTGAAAAGTAGGTAATAGTTCATTTCGTCCTCTAGCTTTTGAGAATCAAAACTCATTTAAAAAAAAAAGTGACTAGACATGTTCTTTCCGTGGACCCTTCATATATATAAATATTACTATTAAACTTAATACTACAGTTTAATGATATTATACTTAATAATATTCACAAAGAGTATATACAAAGGGGGAATAAACAAGAGCCAGGAGGGATTAACTATAAGGTTGAGTCTCCTATAAGTTACAAATGATTTGGAAACTAATGACATTGACGACTTCAAGCCTATTTTTCTTGAAATGGGTCACAGAACTCACAGATTAATGTTCGTGATAGTACTTAGGCCTTAAATTAGATTTATTATTGCAAGTGGCCTTTAATAAGTTGAGTATTCAACAATTTTCCGGAAACAAAGGCAGCGAGAATTGAGACTAATCTACAAGAAAATGCACATTTATAGACATTTAAAAGAATATATGAAATCCAAAAGTACCAAATGGTAAAAAGAAACCAATGATCAACCAAGGCAAACAATTCATGGAAATAAACAAAAGACGGATCAGAATCCCAAACCGAAAATATTCAGGAGTATTTTCCCATTGTCTTACTTCCATTCCAACCTGCATATAAATACATCTTAATCCGATCGAGAATTGTTTCCCAAATACATCTGAGATCTCATTCCGAATACAAATACAAATACTGTACAAGATTGGACGGCGATTGATCAGTATTTGTTTTGGCGTAAACATATTTACGATCTTGTTTACTTGTAGCAATCGTTTCATGTACCTAATTTAATAACGTTACGTGTTTTGTTGTTCTTGTAACAAACCATTGTAAAGTTTTTATGATCAGTTTCATTGTTTTCTAATGGATTAACGTGGATGAAAATGACTAAATATAGATACGTTACGATGCCTCGTGGATCCGATTTTAATATTTGCTAGTTTATTATTCCGTAGATTGTACTTGCGTCATTTGGTCTTAAATTGTGTTCTATTGAGCGCGTGTAGCTAATGTGCACGTTGCAGAAAACTGCGGAAATTTTCAATAAAATAGCACGCAAGTTCTAAGGTCATTTTCGAAAAGATTTGAGAGCATTAAGAATGTATCTATACAAAAAATTAGAACATTCTTGGAAGTTACCGAGAATTTTTCAAAGGAAAGTTTCTTGTAGGTACAATGCAAAAATGCACGTGTATAAAAAAATACTACGCAAGGAAATATAAGGTACATGGGCACTTTTAAACGTTTAAGAGTCTCCATATTCTATCGACTCGGAATCGGCTTAAGCCGGACAGAGAAGGCTTTGTGTCAAGACGCAAGCAAGCTCGGCTCGGATAGTTGAGTCGCGCCGAGCCAAAATGAACCACGTATTTTTATTCGGCTGTGTCAGAAGACGGGTTATGTTTTTCAAGTGTATATATGTATTGTATGTCTATTGGCACGCTTTGCTGCCTAAACGGCTTGGTGGATTCGTCTTTGTTGTGGGAGTGACATATAGGTTTTAATCAACGTAATGAGACGGGGGGTTATTTTTTTTACATATATCCACGACAATGCCCGAATGAAGTTGCTTACGCTTACTGCATAGACTTTAAAGGCTTTCTGAGGTGTTCAAAATCCAATCGCGTCAATAGATACCTATAACACCTTTAACACTTCTTCTCTTCTCGGACAAATAAGTAAAAAATGCTTATTTAAAATAAAACATTAAAAAAAAACATCAAAAAAGTAACATAATACTATTGGTTTTTATTTCCTTTGTTACCTTAACAAAATAAATATAAAGTTGAAGCGACAATATCAAATGATAAACAATCATTGTCTTCGAGCAAATACAATTTCCGTGTCAGGTTTTCCCAATGTAATACAATATATTCAATGTTTCAAACTCATTTTGATTTAGCGAATCCAAAAGCGTATATTTTTACGGATATAGATATCATTGGTTTATTATAATGTGAAACGGAATCGATTGGTTTTAGTCAGTAAAACGTCTTTTTACGCCTATAATGCACTATTTGCTGGAAACATTCCTACCTAAGGTCTGTTCATTCTTACTTGTCTTAAATAGTAAACAGCTTTCTAACCTCAAAATGAACCTTTTTGGCTAAAACAGCTATTTTAAACAAATTAAAGCAATCACAGACAATACATTAGCCAAGTGATGTCCATAATGTTTATTCAGTTTACTTTATTTACGATAAAAGAGCTGTTTTAGCCAAAAAAGTTTCAGTTTGAGGTTAGAAAGTTGTTTACTATATAAGTAAACCGGTCAAGTGCGAGTCGGACTCGCGCACCGAGAGTTCCGTATTTAAGATGATATGCTTGTTAACCCCAAAAGGGAACGGTCATTTTTTGTAATTTTTTGGCTATAAATCAAAAACTACATCACACAAAATTAAAAAAAAAAACAGTTTTGAAATGTGCTTTCATATAACATCCCATTTGCTATAATTAAACCACTTTCATTTTTCAACCCCCCATTCTAGACCACTTTTCAATTATGTATTTATAGAGGGGGTGTTTTTTTTATAGTGGTGATTATTATTTATTCCTCGTGTGGTTGCCGAGTTAGAATAGTGCCACTCCATGTCTTCCCGTGGATGTCGTAAGAGACGACTAAGGGAATAAAGGCTTGTAGTACTGTTAGGCGATGGGCTTGCAACCTGTCACTAATACGCTGGTAAACATCTTAGCCTAATTGTGCAAATTGCGGTTATAGAATTATCAACAAGTTTTTAGAGATGTTTGTAATTCTGTAGCTCTGCCTACCCCACTCTGGGAACGAAGGCGTGAGATTATGTATGTATGTATGTATTATTTATATGTTTAATATTTGAGTAGCTTAGTTTAATTTTAATTTAAATACGTTTAGTTTTAATTTTTAATTGTATTAATGTTGAATTCTGTACTTAGTTGGATGTAAATAAAATCTTGCTTGTATGTATTTATAAAATTAATTTCATATTTTTCTAAAACAAATGCGGGCAAGCAAGTGGTACAACTATGCCAAATTTCAAGTTGATAGCATTTGTAGTTGCTGAGAAATCCTGCTGTGACATACAGACAGACGGACAGATAACTGAGTCTCACCATAAGGGTTCCTTTTTTACCAATTGGTACGGAACCCTAACAAGTTATAACGAACAGACCTTATTCTGACCCAGTATTTTGCGATCAAGACGGACATAGCGTGTTTACGGTTTACATGATGGATGCGAGAAACAAAGCTATAACAATTAAGTTTTATGAGGTGTGCTAAATGTACGGGTTTTTGTTAATTAGTTTATACCAACAACAACGAATTGTAATAGACGTTGTTAGCTATGTGAATTTAATGCTAATAGTGGAGGTTCTCAATTTTTGTAATTTATTAAATGTTTATTTTTGATTTGACTTTATTTTAATTATGTATGAAGATAGACTTATACTTATTATTATTATACCAAAAAAAGTAGGGGTCAGATAAAAAGATAAAAGATAAAAGATGTTTATTCAGTAAGTAGGCCGCACGGGCACTTTTACACGTCAAAAATCTACCAGCGCTTCGCAAGAGACCACTGCTGAGAAGAAACGCCGCAAGAAACTCAACAGTCAGTCGTTTTTTTTTTAAATTACTTATACAATTATAGAACTTAACCTAGCATTATATAAAACAATGAATTTAACATTAAAAGATATATATCATGCGTAGTTGAGCAGGAAAATGTGTCAAAACTCAGTATGTTCAGATGAACTCTTAAATTGTAATAATAATAGTATACATATACTTACCCATGACGGTGCAAAACAACCACATAGTTTTGATACATTCTCCTACAGAAACCGTGTCCCCTAGACAATAATTATACCTACAATGTTTAGATATTTTCCTGACTAAGCTATTACTAAGTTATTTAGGTGTTTAATTTAGGCCAAGCATTTTTATCTGTTAGATTGGTACATAGAGGTCGCGTTGCTTATTTACACAGATCAAAAATAACTAGGGAAAGAAAATATATATTTCGATGTATTAAAATGTTTCGCAACGCCTATTGCAAGATATTATTGTCCCTTGATATTTATATTAACAGATTTATTTCTATAGTCGCTTGCTTTCCTAGAATTAAAATAAAATCTGGCAACTTCACGCACAAGATACTGTACCAACATAGCCACAGAAAACTAGACCTATAAGTAACGTTATCTATGAAAACGGACCTTATTCCGCCATTATTAAAGATGCCCCGATATAAATACAACGTCGCGTGACGCAGTGCGGCGTAAGCGCCATCGACACTAAGGTCCCTTTACATAGATAATGCCACATATTTAGTTACATAATTGAGTACCTACTTGGAACTGCTTCCATCGATGTTCTTCCGCCATTGGTAAACTTCCGTACCAGCTGAGGAAGTAAAAGGCTCATGGAAAATGCACGTGTTACAGAATTGCTTATAGAAGAATACTGCTACTACTAATATCATACGATAGAAACAGCTTAAGAGAAAAAACAATACTAAAAATGTAGAGTTACATGTCAGATGATTTATTATGTCAATAGGTAAGTACTACGGTACTTACACTTGTCATTATAATTATTTCCAAAAAGTTATTAATGATTTTGTTTTAAACACATAACCTACAACAAGTTAAAATTAGAGATGGGCCGACTACGGATTTTGCCGATTGGCCAGTCTGCCGACTAATAAGATAAAGATAAAGATAAAGAGACATTTATTCGCAACAATAAAAAATTACATTACACAGATACAATGTTTGTTTCATAAGAATATAAAATTTCATAGATTAAAAAATGGTTTAATTTCTATGTCCATAAAGTTCTATGGCAATAAAGTATTTAAAATATTCGGTATTTTTTGCCGACTAGTTTAGTTTAGTTAGTAGACTGTTTGCCGATTACTCATCACCGACTAGAAATGATGCCGAATAGTCGGCTTTCCCGAGTAAGCGTTGACTAGTCGGCCCATCTCTAGTTAAAATGAATTTAAAGAGACTCCTGGGCCTGTATTCTATGTAGTACAAACCATACTGTCTTTGATCTGCTATCGTATTGTCAACGTTTTGATAGCTCTTATTTACTTGACAGTAATGGCGGCTGAGAAAAAACAATACAATCACACGTCAAAGACAATATTGTTTTTCCCGCCTAATATTTGATATTTTTTGTAATAGCTGTCCCTAGCAACAATGTTGGATAGTATATTATAGTTCTGGGTGACTTTATATAATTAAACTAGCTTCTGCCCGCGACTTCGTCCCCGTGGAATAGTTACTTTGGGCTAACGCTAACTTTAACCCGCGACTTTGTTAACGTAGAAGGTTGAAACATTCTTCATTGGTGCTCCGCTTCTATTGGTCTTAGCGTGATGATATATAGCCTATAGCCTTCCTCGATAAATGGGCTATCTAACACTGAAAGAATTTTTCAAGTCGGACCAGTAGTTCCTGAGATTAGCGCGTTCAAGCAAACAAACAAACTCTTCAGCTTTATAATAGTATAGATAAATATAGATAAGAAACACCTTCGTATTTTTTTTACTTATGTACTTTTATTGAGAACTTATAACCAGTGATCGGAAATAGGTGAGCTAATTTGCCTAAACTTGATGCATGTTCATTCAATAATGTATTCCCATCTCTCTCACGCATGAATGAATATGCGTCAAGTTTAGGCAAATTAGCTCTACCTATTCCGATCACTGCTTATAACACACGTATATTATAGTCCCCAAATATTAAGCCGGGAATCTGGTTTTAACTGGTAGCAATGTCCGAAAAACTAACGTATAGCAGGACACAATTTATGGCGTGCGTCAAAGCTCTTAAGTTGGTGATCATTGAGTCTATTATTGCCTAATCCGCGCGCCATATTAATTGTGTCTTGCTGTACCAAACAATACAGCTTTCTACTGAACACAATGCCAAATTGTTTGTCTTTTCATCGCTAAAGGCAACAATGAAACTACGTGAACTTTACACTTCAACTAACTTTGACCTGGGGGCTACCTACGACATGGCTATGCAATTGTGTTCAAGTTGAGTGAAAGGGTCAGGGCTATAGAAGTTATACGGCTCCGTCTCTTTCTCTCACCGTAAAGTGAACTGCGTAACGATGTCACGGTAATAAAGCACCGTAATAAAAGGATTGTCCCCTACTTGATATAATTACCCAACAGTAGCTATTTGGGTTCTCACAAAGAAAACAAGTTTTGTATAATGCATTCGGCAATTGAATTGAAACTTAAATTACTAGTGATGTGCTCAGTTGGATAATTGGTGATAGTATTCGGCGAATGTTTTCGTCCATTGAGTAAAGTCCGTTAATAAGCTGGATATTAAGCTTGATGCTAGCAACTTCATGGGATTGTTTTTATTTAGGTACTTTTTTTTGTTAAGACCTCTCTTTATATTTGGAAATGTGTTTGTTACTTCCGTTTTCACTGTTTAACGCAGTGACGTGAAATTTGGTACAGAGATGTAAAGCCCGGACGACATCCATACTAATATTATAAATGTGAAAGTGTGTATGTTTGTCACGCTTCAACCACTGAACGGATCGAGATGAAACTTGGCACACAAATTGCTTAGGTCCTGAAATAGGATATAGGATAGTTTTTATCCCGGAAAATTGGACAGTTCCCGAGGGAGCAACGATAAACGACTTCTACGCGGACGGAGTCGCGGGGGAAAGCTAGTAGTTTGATAATTTATCCCGGAAAATTGTCTGGCTTCCGAGTATATAGCGGTAAACGATATGAGAACGACAGTCGCAGGCCAAAGCTAGTAAAATCATGAAAAGTTTTATGCTCATGGAAATTCATATTTACTCGTGCGTTCAAAACAAATTATATATATCAAGATACAAAAACGAACGTTTATATTTCTTCGCAAATAAATCCATAATTAATAGCTATGAACAAATTCAAGGACTTTACGTGCCTTATTTCGCCAAATATCCGTTGCTTCTATAAAAGTTTGCCGAAAACTTGATCACATCCCTACCTATTACTCCCCATGTGGTTGTCAAGAAGCAAATAATAGTAAATAATCTAAGCTTGTGACAATATACACACAATAGATCTATTGAATTGTGGCCATTTAAAATGACAAAGAAACAAAATTAATTGAACATCTCTTCTATTACCAACCTTGTATCAAGATCTTTAGGATTCAATTTGAAACGGTTAGGATTCTGGACTTGATGCTTTTTTTTTGAACACGTGGTTCACAAAGTTGGCTATTTATTTATTCTGAGGGAAGGGGCTTCTGTCGCCAATTACCGTGTATTTTGGTTGATTCACTGATATAACTTGGACAAGTAAAGCTAGGAGCTCAGACTCATTATTAGCTACAATAAAAAAGCGGCCAAGTAAGAGTCGGACCGAGGGTTCCGTCAAAAACTTGTAGGTACTAACAACAGCCCTGTGGAACTCTGACCCACCATGCTTAGAAAGGTGTAACAGTGGCATTATATAACAATTTGTTTGACACTTCTTACCACTTGAATCATAACGTCAATGTGACACAGTTCTATGGTGCGTCAGCGTTCCAATCGGGTGATAGTTAGTATCTATGTAAATAGTTCGTTCATCTAATCTAAACTCTGCCCTCCTAAGCCAATAAGCGGTATCTCAAATTTAATACCCAAAGCAGATTCAATCCTCTCCTGCGCGAAATAAGGTAGCGATTGCTACAGCAGTTTTATCTGAGATACGGCCATTAAGATTAGCAGGGCAGAACTGTGAAAGCATCGAACATTGCTCTAATAAAATGATAAACTGAATTGCGGGACAAATTTAATTGCCGTTGGAAAACAGTTGTTGATATAGATCGCCAATGGCAAATAAGATTGTACCGTACGTATCATAATTTCATGATTTCAGCCCACATCCACCCACTGCAGGCTAGAGGCCTCTTCATGTTCACGCCACTTTCCCCGGTCTCGTGCTTAACGCCATGCATCCTTTCCCAACTGTCTGCCAAATGTCATCAGACCAACGAGCTGATGGTCAGCCTACTGATCTGTGACCTAATCTCGGCCACCACTCCGTTAGCGCCCTGGACAACCTGCCATCGTTTCGCCGAGCCAAGTGTCCTCCCGATCTCCACTTCAGTTGCGTAATATATATATCATATTCATAATAGCATCGCATATATAAAGTTCAAAATGCATAATAAAGACGATTCATCATCATCTCAGCCGGAAGAAGTCCACTGCTGGTCATAGGCTTCCACAACGGCCGGTTTGTGCGACTCGCATCCATACGGAAAAGTTCTAGAGAGGCGGCCGCGGACCGGAAAGCGAAGTGTTGGCAGGCCTTCCACAAGGTGGACCGACGAGCTGGTAAAGATCGCGGTAAACATATGGATGCGAGTAACAGCGATTACATAGATAAAAACCCCCCATATAATGCCTTCTTTCAGAGCTCATATCTCTTAAACGGACCAACCGATTTTCATAAAATTTAGCTGAGAACCACCGCTGAAAAACCTGCTTTCAAATAAAAAATACCGCATCCAAATCGGTTCACAGGTGTAAGAGTTACGGAGCCACAGCCAGAAACACACGCATACACACCCACACATAGCAGTCAAACGTATAACTCCCCAATTTTTGCTTTGGGGGTTAATAAAGGCAATATTACGCTCTTGTTTCCGTCGCTTGCGCTCAACGCCGCTGCAAAATCGCCGTTAAATCGATAAATATACGGAAAAGCTATTAGAAAACAACATAGCAGACCTTGCTATTCAAAATGTATCTTTATCTAACTAGTATGAGTCAACATAGTTCATAAAAGCGATAAGAACCGGTTATAACTGGCTGCAAGCCGCAAACCGATAACTAAATGCAATGCACTTTTATCGGACACGCTAAATTATGATTATATTGTTTACTTCATGCTTTACTTCAAGCATGTATACTACCTATGTTGATGACGTCATTGACGTATTTAGTGGATCAATTAAATTACATACTAATGGTATTAATGCAAGAGTTGGTCTGTAACGCTTTCACGGTTAAACTGCTGAACAGATTTTGATCAAATTTGCTGTAAAAACAGCTTGATTCCCTGGGATGGACGAAGAATACTTTTCATTTCAGAGAATTTTATAGTTTCTGAGGTAATAGCGATAAACGTAGAGAGATTTTATTGATTCATTTTTCAACTGTATGGCATATCTCGCGGATGGTTCCTACATAAATTTCGTCAAGATCTGATGATGGGCTCCATTGGGCAGTCCACGGAACTCCTCAATAATTTGGCGTCGGTTTACTGTTTTTTAACCTCCTGAGATTCCTTGTTCCAGAAATACATAATACGACCATTGAAATAAAGATCTAATGCAAAGGAAGTGAAGTGGAATTTCTTTTGTTTTTATGACTGATTGGGTCACTAATGTTTTACCAAATCATCATTTGATAAAGTATATCATTTTACAAACTTTCAATTCGCAATGATGTCACATTTATTTTTATTTTTCGTGGTCGTTAATCTAACCTTAACTAACTTATTTAATAAGCCCATGTAACCTATGTAATATGTAATGGGTTAAGCACAATTACATTTTTGCGAAATGAAAGTTTGTAAAATGATAATAGTTTGTCAAATGATGATTTGGTAAAAAGTCAGGATACCCTAATGATTATGTTAGAAGATTGACTTTATTTTAATCACAATAGATTCATAATATTCCCAATGATCAATTTCGTTGTATGGATATAGGAGGTTTAAAAAAATTCATTTAATCGTAAGGGATTTCCCACATGGAGTTAAAATTTATGATATTCAGGTTTTTCTAAAAACAACAAGAGCTCAACGAAAAATTGCACTGCATTATTTATACAGGGGGTCCGGGATATAGTAGCCAACCTTACAGGGCAAATGAGATATCTCAACTTTTCAAAATTTCAGAATTACGGTACCCTGGTTCACCGTTTTCGATGCCACGACCACAGGTTATTAGAATTTTTCAGTTTCGTTTGCTGTGAAAGAAAGCTGATTAAAGGGCATTGGGTAAATTTGTTTGAAGAATATTGTCACTTTTTTTTTCAGCGGCCACGGATGATTTTTACATAGTTATTTAGAGGACCTCTAAATACACATAGATATATATAATTTATGGCGTTAAATAATATCGGAGCGGAGATTTTAAAGATTTAAGTATTCAGTTTTTAGTACAAAAGTACGCCCAAGTATGAATATTTAAATATCTCCGCTCCGATGCACTTAAGAGATTACATAACAAAATATGTTTATTTTTAATAATGCTATCATAAATTACCACTTTTACGAATCTCACCTTGAAAATTTATGAATTTTACAAATGACAACACTTTTACACAAACCCCTTTGTGTTAAGTCCCTTCTAACCAAAATAATAAATAACTAGCAGTTATCTAAATTTTTCAAGTAAAATTGAAATTTTAGTAATGAGTTTTTGTTCCGGCAAGTTTGTCATAAATCGAAGCGAGGGCGGATCGCTAGTACCTAAGTAATACACAGAAAACACATAATACAGATATTTCCTTTTATAATTAGCTTCATTTATCCCCGCTTCTGTCGACAATAGAGAAGTTGCGTCAGTCAACACACACTGCGTGAAAATGTTGCATCAGACACGCGCCTAGAAATTTTCCTTTATTTGTTACTAGTCCAAATATTGAATGATTGTCAATTAGGAAACACCCGTTTTTCTACACACCTAGTTTGGTGAATTTTGAAACGACTTATGTAATTTTTGTGCGTCTCTTTGCATAAATATTTTACCGCATACAGGGGCCCTAATATCGCGTAAGGATAAGGCTTCCGTCACCTTCTAACACGTAAATAAGTACGAGAGTGACGGATGCTTTATCCACATTTGACGCGCGATATAGACGCAGGCCCGCAGGTTTTAGCGGTGGTAGGACCTTGTGCATTGTCCATCTGGATAGCTACAACGTATTCTTTTACCTAACGTTTTACACCAGTGCTGGCATTGTTGTGTTTCTGTGTAGGCATAAAACAATTGGTAAAATGACTAGTGCAGTGCTACATAGTTAAAGTTAACAAAGCATTTGTAGTCTTAGGATTGACGCATTGAGATTGCGAATGTCTATCATGACGCACATGACAATCAATACCGTCTTAACTCGAAATGTGACAATGTTGAAAAAATTATTCTAATTTCAAACTAGAACAAATAGTTATGCATTACAATTTATTTTTGAGTTATTACGGTATTGAATGTCATGTGCGTCAGATCCTTATTCATTCCAGGTGGTCTATTAGCTCGTCTGTCTTGTCCATACCCTAAAAATGTATCATATATTATGTATAGATACAATCAGCCCAATGTACATGTCCCAACATAGAACTGTGTCACTGTGACGTTATGATTCAAGTAAGAAGTGCCAAACAAATTGTTTTATAATGTCACTGTGACACCGTCCTAATAATAATAATAATAATTATTATTATTTATTTGCTAAAAACATGGTATAACAAAAAGGTGTTTCAGTTAATGGACGGTTCACATGTTTAACCATAAATATAGGCATGCGAATATTACCTTCATTACTACAACGAATCCACACTACTATTGACCGTTGCTTAACCATATACATATGGTTAACTATAAAATTAATAATAATACATTAATTAATTTTATATCAAAATAAGTTCCCTAAGATATTAACAGATGAATTATTAATTTATTTTGTCAAAAAACTCATTTAAACTGTAAAAACAATTCAGGCTCAGCCATTCATACAGGTTTTTTAAAAATTCCTGTTATTTAATGTTTTTAATTCGCTCGGCAAATTATAGAATATCTTGACACACAACTATACAACTTCTACATAACTTTGATAGTCTGGAAAGGCCATCAAGGTCGAGTCTATTTTGGTCCCGTCGGTGCCGAGTACTAGCATCACTTATTTTTGTGAATAATTCCTTGTGCCTGCAGACAAACATACCCATTTCAAATATATAAAGAGACGAAGTGGCAACAAACCAAGATTTTTAAACAAAGGTCTACATGATTCATTAGGCCTTTTGTGGGTCAGGGTACCATTGGGCTGATGATAGTACCTAGTTCAGTGTTTCAAACGCCAATATTTTTTTCTTACTTCACTCAAATAAACTATCTTGCTATAATAATAATCCAATAAGTTAGTCACAAAAACAACTCTAAGGCAAAATTCAAAAGCTCACTTGCCACCACAATTTTTTTTGCTAATGCCTTTGATACCGAACAAAGGAATCGAACCCGCTACAGCGGCTGACGCAACCGCGCCTCATCTGTCATCAAACGTCTTTGTTACAAACAAACACACACGTTCTCGTTCACCATCAGTTTGTATGACGTTTCATGATTTAAAACGTTTACTTTAGATTAGTGTGAAAACAAATGTTTGACTTTTATATGACTCATATTTAGGATAATAATTAAGTATGTACATACATACATAAACTCATGCCCTCATTCTCAAAGTGGGGTAGGCAGAGCTACAGAATTACCAACACCCTAAAAAAAAATTATACGATTAATCCGTGTGGTTGCCAGGTTAGAATAGTGCCACTCCATGTCTTCCCGTGGATGTCGTAAGAGGCGACTAAGGGAATAAAGGCTTGTAGTACTGTTAGGCGATGGGCTTGCAACCTGTCACTAATACACTGGTAAAAATCTTAGCCTAATTGTGCAAAATGTGGTTACCGAATTATCAACAAGTAAGTATGTTATTAAAATAATTAAAGATTCATCGCGAAAATACATAATTTTTTTTCAGAATTGTCCTTTGAGAAGTGTAGTCGAATCCTGATTATTTTAGTATTTTTTAGACAATTAATTTAATTTGCGTTTAATCATTTTAAAACAAGGAAAAATTGTTGGGTTACTAATAAAATTAGAAAATTTATTTTTATAAATGTATTTCACAGTTTTCTCCTTTACACTTTCTAGCGATTAAAGTTTAAAAATTTAATAAAATGGACTTGGTTTGGTTCATTTAAAATAACTTAAACAGTATCCCAACCATCAGTATCCAAACCCTTGAAAATCCCTACCATCCACTTATGAAATTGTTTTTCTTTTTAATTATTAAAACAAACGAAACCGCATGAAACACAAGACCAGTGCAAATATTTATGTCTCTCACGATCGATCAACGTCTTGAGCAAAAACATCGTAAAATATAGCCCCGTGTGAGCTGATGTTTTGCTGCGATTTTAGACTTTATTGTCTAGAGTGAGTCACACACTCATAAACCTATGTAACCTTGTAAAATTCAAGTTCAAGTGCACTTTGTAACAATGTAAATAGCATTAAGTGCATCGGCGACCTCGGCGTATTTTTAGCATCAAAAACTTAAAACTTCAATTTATAATTCTCGGCTCATATTTGTAAACGATTAAAACTTAAAAACCGCACATATAGCCTGGCCAAAAAGTCGAGAAATTAAATGAGGGCGCCACTTTCTACGTAACTGTCACATTTTTGACGTAAAATGCGTAAACATGGCAACAATTTTGTATGGATTTTTTTTAGTTGCAGCTGTCACCACTGGCTCGACTTTTTGGCCAGGCTATACAGACCTACCTACAATAGCTAAGATAAAATAAAAACTGGTAACTGTGCATAATTTTAATTGATCAAATTTCATTACTGCCTATTATTTTCAACTTTGGATCTGTGTGTGTATGCATGTATGTGTTTTGTGTGTCTGTGTGTCTGTGCGTGTTACCGATCTGGACGCGTTTTTTTTTTAACGAAAACTAGTTCTTCTAGATCCTTTTTAGCTAAGTTTCATAAAAATCGATTCGGCCATTTATGAGATCTGAAGTAAGGAGTCGCCATACTCGCCATCCTATCAAGGTTTTTTTGACGACACTTTGGGCTAGAGAGCTCACGTCAGCCTAGTGGGTAGTGACCCTGAATACAAAGCTAGTGGTCCAGGGTTCAAATCCTAGTAACGGCAGATATTTATGTACTAAGCATGAGTATTTGTTCCTGAGTCTTAGATGTTTTCTCAGTATTTAAGTATGTATAAATTTATCTATATATGTATTTATATTGTTGCCTATTACCCATAGTACAAGCCTAGAGCTTAAAAGCTAGAGTTTGGGGCAAGGTCAATTTGTGTGTGATGGTCCACTAATATTTATTTATTTAGTGGTAATATACTGCCCTTGGTAGGTCCAACTTTGAGGAAGAGGTCACTCGTCGAATCCGACTCGGCTGGGCAGCGTTCGGGAAGCTTCGTAGCACCTTTTCGTCCAAATTACTGCAGTGTCTGAAGTCAAAAGTCTTTGACCAGTGTGTGTTGCCAGTGATGACTTACGGATCTGAGACGTGGGCGCTAACAATGGGCCTTATAAGGAAGCTCAAAGTCACTCAGAGGGCTATGGAGAGGGCTATGCTCGGGGTTTCTCTGCGTGATAGAATCAGAAATGATGATATCCGCAGTAGAACTAAGGTTACCGCCATAGCCCGAAGAATAGCCAAACTTAAGTGCCAGTGGGCGGGGCACATTGCTCGCAGGACTGATGGCCGATGGGGTCAGAAGGTTCTTGAGTGGCGTCCGCGGACCGGGAGACGAGCTGTAGGTAGGCCTCCAACAAGATGGAGTGACGACCTTGTAAAGATCGCGGGAACGCGGTGGATGCGAAAAGCACAAGACCGGTCTGAGTGGAGAGCCTCGGGGGAGGCCTATGTCCAGCAGTGGACGTCTTTCGGCTGACATGATGATGATGACTGCCCTACTACGGAAAAAAGGCACATCGGCTATATGAATCGTATTGCAATTCCAACCTTATTATAACCCTTGAGAATTTAATATGCTTCTATGAATTAAATTGCACTTGTGCTTTGTGTGTAGGTGAGGACTGAAAAACAGCTCCATAGCTGAGAGACCTTTTCACCATCAATTTTGTAATTTATGTTTTATTTCTTATTTGTTAATGTTGTTGGTGAATAAAGATTCCTTTTTTTTATGTTTTTTTTTATTCTCCGTATGGGGGCAGCATACTTAGACTGCCGACAACGCAGGTCCGAATCCTCTTGGTACCTACATTCCACTGTCTTGTTTTGCGGATATTTCTATTTTCGTCGGGTCTTTGAAATGCTAACGATTACAGAAATATTTCGCCGATAGGTGTGGTTGATTTATAATCGTGGGTTTTGCAGTCATTAAAGTCGGTAGAAATTACCGCCGATAATCGGTATGAATCACACTTACATGTACAGTCTAGGACTTTAATTGTTATGCCACTATGGAACCCTGTCGCATAACGTTAATCATTCATTTAATTGCAATTTCTGTCATGTGGTTTGACGCTGTCATTATGACAGGGTTCCATAGTGGCATAACAATTAAAGTCCTTGACTGTACCTGTAGTTTTTTCTGATAGCCTGGTATGTTTAGTGCTGGATATATGACTAGGGTCTTATTTATAACAGCAGAAATTCCACACCTCTATGCGAATTTTTTGCTACATTTCACCGGTTGTTCTAACCTACACACCGGGACACGACAATGCAAACACTGCTGCTTGGCTACATTTTAAACAGTAAGATGGTGGTAGCGATGATAAGATAAAAAAAACCCCGATATTATGGTGACCCCTTCTTTGACAGCTGATATCTCTTAAATAGTTAAACAGATTTTCATAAAACCTAGCTATCAACCACCGCTAGAAAACCTGCTTTCAGATAAAAAACAACACATCCAAATCAGTTCACCCGTTAAAGAGCTGCGGTGCCTTAAACAGACACACACATTGCGTTTCTTCTTCCTTCTTTTTGCGTAGGGGGTTGAAAAGCACCATAGTTTTCCAAAAATCCTAGAGCACAGCCGTGGCATCGGTACGTAGACACTGGCAGCGTCACGTCACGTCACGTCACTTCCCTGAGAATGCAGCGTGTTGTGTAAACGTCGCAAACATACGCCGGATGCTTCGACGCAGCGGCCCAAACATGACGACCTTGACGACAGCGTTGATTGAGTTTACGACGATAGACCGGCGGTTTTTTTATTAAAAAAAAAAGTTTGACTTTACTTTACTTGTTCCGGAGGAAGCATAGAGGAGGTCCCACTTTACAATGGTCTATACTTCCAATAGCCGGGAGAAAGAGTAGTGAGACCATAAGGGTCTCACTTCACGAATTATTAGAAGAGATTAGGAGAGGCGTATTGTGTTATGTACTGGAAGGATAAATAAAAAAGATGATGATGATGGCTTTTACACAAATAAATACAAAATATACTTGAGATAAAAAGGAACAAAACAACACAAAGACAGACACACGATGTCAGAATACTAGAAACCCAATAATCAACATCATTAGATTCTTCAAGCATTCATACATCCATTAAATCAATTAAGTATTAAAAGCATTTAAAATTTTGAAAAAATATACTAACAATAATGATTCTTTTCCATTTTTTTCATAGCAAGTAGAAGGCACACAGGCCATGGGATCGTGAGTGGTATCTGACACCCAAGGACAAAAAAAAGTTGGCGTAGCACGATATAAAAGAAAAAATACCGGAAGCGCTATAGGTGTGCCTATAATAGTTGAGGAGTTCCCTTGATTTCTCCAAGATCCCATCATCAGATCCTGACGTGTTGACAATGGAACCAACTAGAAAGTATACCCATTCGAACAATGAAAAAAATATTCAAATTTGTCCTGTGGTCTTCGAGTAATTATGTAAACATACATAAAAAAAAAACCCGACGAATTGAGAACCTCCTCCTTTTTTTGAAGTCGGTTAAAAATGGCTCATAATGAGTTGACCACGTGGTTTAAAAGGCAAAAAGAGCAGAGGTCTTGTAAAAAAATATACAGGGCTGAATCAAAAACAGCGACGTCGTCAAAAAGTAATAAATATACTATTTCTTATTTAGTGTTAAATGAGTACCAGGTAGAAACTAAAAAAAAAACTTTAATTAGGTATTAATCGATTTAATGTTATTAACCAAAATGGTCAAATCACTAAACCTACTAGAAACTGTTCTGGAACTCATGAGACTGCAATAAAAACACTTATCTTTTAAATTGAGTCATATCTAGTGTTGAATAATTGATTAATTTTCCCTTATCATAATAATAATGATCCACGAATCGTATCAGTTTCATCACGTTCTATATGTGAATCAGATCCTGAACGACAATCGCATGCGCATGACGCAATCCGCGACGCACTGAACTCAGGCCAGGGAAAGCGGGTTGCGTCAGACATGATGAAATATCGAATAATATTTAAACTTAAGTTATTTGTTTTATTTATACAAAATTGCGTTATACGCACACGCCAGTGTTTTTTCCAAAACTGAAATCAAATTGAGGTTGTTGATTGCCGTAATAGAGAACAGAAAAGATATTTAAATAATTTTGTTTTATTTATGAGACAATATCTCGAAAAGGTTCACGTATATCGATACCTTTAGACTCAATTGGCGTAAACGCCATTTTGGCCAAAATGAGTTTTTAATGCAGTTATACTCAATTTTTCATTCTCTATCGATCTGTGTAGTTAAAGTTGAGAAATTCCCAAAAAAAAGTCGAATACGACCCAGAATATTTGGCCCAAAAAACATGATTTTTGTAATTGTTTGGGCGTATTTGCTGTATTTTTTTATTTTCTACATTTCAAGGTCGTAAATGATATTGTTTTTATAGTAAAAGGATGTATGATGATATATATAAGTCTAACGTGGCTTATACGACCCTATTGTTTCTGCAAAAAATAATAGGTGGCTTTTACGACCCAATATAAAAGAGCCACAAATAATTAAATTGAAGGTCGTACTTTATAATAGTCGTATAAAGTGGATATATTTTTGCCTCTTATAACCTGATCAGAAATAGAAAACATTAAATCTCAATTGGCGTAAATGCCAAAACTCAACTTTTCAGGAGAGCTAACATAAAAAAAAGTATTATTTAAAGTAAACCCAGTATTTAAGAAAACGGAAGGCTTATACGCCGTGGAAAAATACTAAAAATGTTACTTACGCCCCAAAAAAATACTGTTTCTGTGATAGGTTTGGGGTGTAAAAGCCAGGTGGACTATTTTTTTACTGTAATAGGGTGTATAAGAGAGACACTCATCTGTTACCTCTGTCGATATAAGAATAAGAATAAATAATAACTACACGTAGGTGCGAATCTCCTTGGACCAGGCCCCAAATGCCGTGCTTTAAATACCTAGTTCTCCCTTCACCCCGCTACGTCCGTCTGTCTTCCGCGCCCAAAGTTAGGGCTGTCACTTGCGAAATATTTTAATCGGTTTATGAATGTGGTATACAAGTTTAGTCACGAAATGTTATTTATGTTTTACTTCAACGTGGAAACATTGTTGCAAAATATGTTTTTTACATTTACGTTAAATTAGGTAATAATACTTTTTGATGATATTAAGATTATCTCCAGAAAATTACATGGCTTATGTGGCTATTAATCATCTCTATAACACGGAAACGAGTCTATAAACAACCTTTAAAATATTAACTAAACACCTCAGGTGCCAGCGGTAGGTATCTAACGCGCCGAGTGCGCTTCCGGAGACGCCAGGAGTTTCGCTTCTACGTCTAGGTATTATTTATTCTTATGATATAAGATTGAAGGTGCCAACAACTGTTGTAGCACTATCAAACACTGGGACCCTTACCAGAGGGATTGCACTGGGCGTGTCGCGCCGCCTTAGTAACCTTCCCGCTGGTCCATTCTGAGAATGGATATCAGTCCGGGGCCGGCACCGACCGAGCGAGCACGCGTGCGCCACGATATGCCTTCCGCCGTCTTGAACGATCGATCTCGGGGCGTGCCGTAATACGTAATGAAGTTAGTTTTGTGAATAACCTTAAACTTTTTATTATTTACTTGTTATGTGGTGTTGATTGATAGTAAAACACACGATGAAATGAAACGCACTCCGAAAAGCTGTTACATTGTACTGTTGTGTAGGTAAATGGTTGTTTGAATTAACAAAAGGACGTAAAATATTCTTTTTTTACGTTGACTATGAAATTACAACACCTACTTAGTACCACGATTTGGGCTTTTGATGTCCCGCCCGATATTTCGACGATGTTACAATCGTTTATACTATATTTATATATAGGTACTGTTATTATATTAAACACGTTGTTAACGGAACATACATATAGAAATAAGCCGACGAATGGAGAACGTCCTTTATTTTGAAGTCTGTTAAAAACACGTCGATACGACCTTATAACGATCGCCACAAGCGAGCGAGCGACATCTGGTGATCTAAAACATTTTAGCCCTCATTGATGTATTCTAGGCGTGTGACAACCCTAGCAATACACGTGCCGCGTGCGAATAAATACAAGTTATACGATAGTAAAAGAGGCATACATGTGATTATAAATACAAGTGCTTAACTAATTATTAAATAAATGAAGATTAGCTGACTATAATGTCATTGGAATAAAGATTTTCGGTACCTAACTCATATTTCGTGTGTTTATTTCACCATCCTATTTATTTAAATGAATAATTATATTCCGAAAAGATTATAATATATGTATTTATAAACACTTAAGTTAAATGTAAAGTATGTGTTACTTTGTACAAAATATTAGTATTATGGCCCGCTAGAAAGAAGATGGCCACCGTAGCCTATGAAAGTTTACATCATTGAACCATCATTTCTAGGTCTCCGACCTACCAAAAACCTTTTACTAATTCCTTTTTGAAGAAACCCATATTGTAAACTCTTCGAAAAACAACCGCTGGGAGCTCAATCCACAACCTGAGCGTTCGCGGAATTACATAAAAATTTTCTTATACACCCTATTACAGTTAAAAAATAATCCTCCTGGCTTTTACACCCTAAACCTATCACAGAAACGGTATTTTTTTGGGGCGTAAGTAACATTTTTAGTATTTTTCTAGGGCGTATAAGCCTTCCATTTTCTTAAATACTGGGTTTACTTAAAATATTACTTAATCATATTCTTTATCCTGAAACTATATTTATTATGTCCAAAACTGAGCTTTATAACTCAAAAAACAAAAATGAAATGATAAAAATAATTTAGAAAAAAAAGTTTTTTTGCTCTCCTGAAAAGTTGAGTTTTGGCGTTTACGCCAATTGAGTCTAAAGGTATCATATTTTTTTCCCACGCATTCTGAAACAAATAAAAATATTTTAATAAAAAAATGTTTCGGAACATGATAATAGAAGAAATAAAACAATAAGTTCTTCTTAGTTTTTATATGGATTAAGTAAATTACATGGTTTTTTTTTTATACAATAGGGAGGCAAACGAGCATGCGGCTTACCTGATGGGAAGTAATCACCACCGCTCATAAACACCGGCAACTCAAGTTGAGTTGTCGGTCCGTTGCCGGCCTTTAAGGAAAATAAGAGCTCCTTTCTTGAAGGACCCCATGTCATAACTCGCAGGAAATATCGCCGGAGAGAGTTCGTTCCACAGTTTCACCGTACGAGGTAAAAAGTGCCTAGAGAAACGCACGGTGGAAGAACGCCATTTATTTTACCCGGCATCCGGCGAATACCCAGCCTCATAGGCTGGGTACCGGATGGTTGCCGGATATCCGTTTCATCCTTAATTAGATTAGAACACGTTGCCACGCGTGTGTTCCTTTGATGCCAAAACTGTCATGCTGCGAAATAAAACATAATACAGTATGCTTAAATACAATAATGTATCTTTATTGAGTAGCTATTGATTTTTTTGTAATTGAGTTTTTTATTGGTATGATTTGTTCTTATCTGAGCTGTCATTATGACATTTGAATTTAAAAGCGAATACTTTTATAGTAAGTACCTACTAGACTTTTTATCTAAGTATCTCAATTCCTAAAAACACTACACTATATGCTCAATATGATAATAATAATAAGATATGATGATAAGGGCCTTATTATACGGATCTAGGCTGAGATGCTTTTTTTTTGTGGTAATCGCCTGAAGGGCCAGGGCTGAGATGCTTATAAGTTATAGAAAACTATCACTAATGACGAGTCTGATCGTTTGAGACGGGAATCTTGGCCAGGCTCTTTTCGGTAAAGGGGTTTGTGTAATTGATCATAATGAGAGTCCTTAAAACGAGTGAGGTTTTATGAAACGAGCCAAAGGTAAGTTTTATAATAAGATCACAGAAGTGTTTTAAGGACAGTTGTATACATTACTTTATAGGTTAGGGTAGGTACTTTGTAGGGGTTTTCGGGTTCTCGGCTTTTGACATATAATGGTATGATCGACGTTATATTAGCTTTTACATGACAGCAATGGCAGCCTAGCTAAAAACATTACAGCATGTAAAAAGCAATTGTGTTTTACAGAGCAGAATAGGTGCTTCTAGTGTATTTTTACATAAACAAAAACGTCTCGATCGCGTTTGCGTTTCTCGTATGAATGACATGGTCACTTTCGCATTCTAGACGGTTTTCGGCGTGAACAGCAACTTACACTCGAGGCAAAGTACCCTTACCATTAGTTACAATTACCATTCTCGCTAGCGAGTCGAATGCTCTGTCCCTCACAGACCTCGCAGTGTTATTATAGACTGCGAGGTACAGAACATTCGACTCGCGAGAGATAATGGTAATTGTTACTCATGGTAAGGGTACAGATCAATTTATTAATACCTACTGCCTAATAGGTTACGTAAAACCAACAATAGGCATAAACTTTAATCTTCCTTGAGGAGGTGTGACCCATTGATGACTTTCTGTGGCCACTTGTTATGCTAGTTAATCACCAAAGCAGTATTTTCCTCGTATATTTTCATTCGTCATAAATTATGTATAGGCCATGTTCTTCCTTGATAGAATTCATTCATGAGCTGGGGTTTTTCCAAATGTGGGGAAATGTGTAGCGTATTATTACGTATTTATGTGGGAAAACTAAGGTCAAAGGCGTAGGTGAGGAAGCGTCATCCAAGGTGAAGGCTATCAATGTGTGTGTGTGTGTGTGTGGAGGAAAAGTTTAGATGATAGAAATAACGGGTTAGTGTGAGTAGACTTCCATTTATTCTACTAGACTTGATAGTGTCAAGGTACGCAAGGATACTAGGAAGTTATTGAAATATAACCGTTTTTAGGGTTCCGTACCTTACGTAACCTTCGGGTTTTCAAACGGGACCTTTACTAGGCATACGCCGTCCGTCTGTCCGTCCCTCAAACTGTCCTAACTTTAAAGAGTTAAAACTACTTAAAAGTAGTTTTTGAACCGTAAGGGTAAGCGGATGATTTTGTATACAAAACTAGCAACCCGCCCTCGCTTCACTTCGGTTTATGTGAGTTTTCTGTAACACTCAGAGATAAACTACAATGTATAATGTATGTATGATATGTATGTAATCTTTCGTGAAAACTTATCTAACTAATTACTAATTGGGATATACAGACCGACATACAGACGCGGTAAGCAACTTTGTAGAGATAGAAATATGCGTTACTGGTCGTATGTAAAAAACTGGTCGTATGTGAAAAAGTCTTAGAACCGGCAATAAAAGACCTAATAAGTAGGTTAGTCACAATATTGCTGGTACCAATATTTACCTCATAAAATATCTTGTCAATTTTTCTTTCAAGTTTTTACTTCTGTACAACCTGCCAGGAAGCGCCTTAGACCAGATGGTGTTCGTTATCGTTATCAAAACTGTATAGGATTCACGTAAGCTGTCAGACGGTCGCGTCGAGCGCCTACGACAATAGGCTAGTGTCCTAAAAAATCTAATTAGTCCGTCTTTTACATTATCAAAAAATATTGAACACGTATTTTTTCTTTTGTCAATTAAACAAAAAATGACGAAGATATAGCGCGTTGAAGACTCGCGTGACGTCACGCCGTGGCACACTTTATACCACGTTGTGACGTCACGAGCCCCCACTCCCGAACTTTAATGCGCGTAATCTTTGTTAATTTTGATTGATTTGAAAAAACAAAAAATACGTGCTCAATATTTTTTGATAATCTTACTGACTAACTAATTAGAATTATTCTTTTTTTATCCAGGATACACCCCTATTCCATACATTTTGTCAATTTTTGAAAATCATATGCGTTTTCGTGAGCAACTTGTCCAGCCTCACAGTTCTACTAAGACTCGATCAGGGCCTCTATTCTCGGCGGTAATAACCATATCATCTTTAACCTGTTATGGTATGGTTTTTAACTCTGCTGCCATTACATTACTGCCCAGTAAATAAGAGCTATCAAAACGTTGACAAAACGATAACAGGTCAAAAACGATTTGGTTTTTATCGTGTTCAATAGAGGCCCGAGGATTACCGACAGTCTCCTCTGTTTCTACAATCACCTCTGTAATTACAGTTATTACTATAGCAAACGTTTCCATTTAGTTTCCGAGTAATGCATCTTTCCGCTGACGGAAACAACCTCTATTACAATGGTAATTGGACAACAAAGTGCCGCGTGTATAAAATGAATGCTGTCAATCAGAACTGGCCAGTTGTTGGAATTATGACTCGAGTTTATATTGAAGAACTGGGCCTTTATTCCACTGCATAAAACCATATTGCATTAACATGCTATGGTTTTGTTTTTAACTCGGCCACCATTACTGTCAAGTAAATAAGAGCTATCTTAACGTTGACAATACGCCAAAGGCAACGTCTATTCGCATTTTATACACTTTCGCAGGCACCCCTTAGTATCATAAAATATGAGGTAGGTGTAGGTCATGTTAGTTCTTCAGCTGGCCCGCAGGGCCAAACCACCCAGGAATAGGAGCTCCGGCTCCGCGGTAGTGGAGCTCTGACGACTTTCTGCGAAATTGTATAAAATGCGAATAAATCAAAGGTTTCACCCAGCAGAATAGAGGTCGTGGCAAAGTGCGTTTCGAGCTCGTATTTATTTTGGAACCTGTGCTTACTTACTTCTTCGTCTTAATAATGCCGTAGACTCAAAGTTACGCGACAAAATTAACCAAACGAACTTTGAATATAAACTCAGTAAGTCACTTTATCTCACAAGTAACATGAGTGTTTTAGCTAGATATAATAATTATAGCTTGTACCTACTAAGATATCAACTCGAGGCCCTGAACAAGATAACTTTGCAAGAACGTTATAGTTTTCGAAAATGTATAAGATTAAGGTAACGGGTCTCGGATCCCACTTACCACCAAAGATTTTAGTGAGTTAAGGCATACATATAATGCAATTTGACATACATTCATTCATAACTTCACGCCTTCATTCCCAGAGTGGGGTAGGCAGGGCTACAGAATTACCAACAACTCTAAAAACTTGTTGATAATTCTGTAACCACATTTTGCACAACCAGGCTAAGATGTTTACCAGCGTATAGCAGTGACAGGTTGCAAGCCCATCGCCTAACAGTACTACAAGCCTTTATTCCTTTATTCTTTAACATTTCTATAAGAAGTGGTCTCTGCCTACCCCTCTGGGAAACAGGGGTGATTTTATGTATGTATGTATTTCTATAAGAATTACAAATGCCACCACTTCAGTTAGTTATCAGTTATCAGGGGCCTGTGTACTCCTTTTCCTTCTTCATGCCAAAAGGGTTCCATGTCATTTGGCTACGGAACCCCGTCAAACGAAAGGCTAGAAATAGGAGTCGTTTTTAGTACTCTCAATAATTTCACACAATCTACGTTCTTACACAACTAAATGAGATGTAACGCAATGATACCTAATTATTACATGTCCCCGTGTTATTATAAGAGATTATAATGCAACATATTATAATTAACAAACATACGACGTTAAACAAGATCATAGTACGGTTCGAATATTACAATAACATGTTATTCGATAATGTAGGTAAATAAAATAATTCGTCGCAAAACCATACGTTACATAATTCTGAAGCGTCATTGCGGTGTTAATTTTGCTTCATTATTTGACCCTGAATATCTTTACTTTGACATTCATCATCATCATCAGCCGAAAAACGTCCACTGCTAGACATGATTCTAGTAAACGGCTGTCTTATCCCCAGTACCTCGACGGATGGCAGTATACCACTGTGCGTACAAACTTACACAGACAGTGTTATGGAATCAGCTTACTGCGGAGTTATTTCCAACGCTATGTGGACCTTCAAAAGACGAGCATACTCTTTTCTCAAAGGCTGGTAACAGAGCCGCAATACCTCTCTTGGTGTTGGTGACCCGATAGCTCATTTTCCCCTTGTAACATTTAAAAAAAATGGCCTCTCCCGAGGTTTGCCACAAGGACCTGACCTAGGTCACTCGCATTCATCGGTTTCCCGCAACCTTAACCACGTTGTTGGTTTACCTTGTTGCGCCCACGCTGATTCGAAGAGTTTTCTAGTAGCGTCAGTGAGTCCGGTACACTAGAGAACTCTTCGACCCTATCAGCCATTTGTTATTGATTCACATAATCCCCATGTGCATAATGAGTCAAAATTTTCATTGAAACACTGCTGCTTGGCGGTAAGTTAAATGATAAGATGGTAGTAGCGATCCAGACGGATCTTGCTGTGTCCTACCACCACTAACGAATGACAGTTTTATACGGGTTGACGTCTCTTGGTATGAAGAACAAATTGACATACGAACTTTTTTAAAGGTGTTCTGAAAGGTTCTGAAAGGTTAATTATTTATTGAGACAATGAATAAGAAATATCTGCTAATGGCTAAATAGCTTAAGCGCCACATGGTATTTTCTATGTCACGGCTGTTGCTAGACTTAAAAAAACAAATCGCGGTTAAAAACAAAATGGCAAGTAGTAGTAAACACTGTTAGTATATTTTTTTCTCACGAATAATAATCGAAAAATATTATAAATACTAAACATCACTGTAATAATTCATTGCAAGTATTAACCTAACCTAACCTAACCTACCTACCGTATAATGAGGAAAAAATTATAAAATGTTAGCGGAAACGATTCGGGTTTAAATCCTAAATACATTATTATAGTTGTGAAACATTTATTCGATCTGTTAATGTCTCTGTGTGTTAAGCAATATTGATCCGATAGTTTTTAACCTATATATCGTAAATTAAATATCGTAATGATAATTAACAATTTATTTTTGGTGGTAAAAGAAAAGATAGAACAAAGTAGAAACATAACAATACAGAAAACCATCGGAAACTACAAATCTTGTAGACAATCCCAGGACTCGAAAACCTGTTTTTTTTAACAAGCTCGTCAGAAACGCCATACATTTCAAATAGAGCATTTTCATTTTGATTCCGCTCGAACAGAATCGATAATTATTTCGGTCCTGATCAAAGAGCATAATAAAACTGTTCTGCACGAAGTAACGGTTAATTCCGCTCGCTAATGTTCGCACCGCCCACCACCGCCATCGTTCGCACTGCTCTCGCCTTCCCTACCCTATGAGCTAGGTCTTTAGTTTCATTTTCATTTGCTCAGCTTGAAGCCAGCCTTATCATTTCAGTCACAACGCCATCCAACTGCAGGAATAGGGCATGCACCCGGTTCTACCCGGTTCTGAAATACCCGGGTAGCCGGGTAGGGCTTTAAGGTATGCGTAAAACCGGTTCCAAAAGCAATAAACCCGGTTCCCCCGGTTTTCAAAATAAATAAAAGTGGTTTAATTTCGCAGAATTTCGTTCACTAAAACTTTCATAAAATGTATTAACTATAATAACGTTCTTGCGAGCTGGCCTCGTCGCATGCACTCGTCGTTTGAATGGCAGCGGCATGGCGTTGTTCGCCTCGACGGCCCTTTATTTTTTTCAGATTTTATTGATGTTTTCAGTTTTGATTTTGATTGATGGTGAGACTGCTTGGGCTTGACTTTCGAATACCTACTAATATTTAACAAATAAATAATTAAAGACAAGTACTAAAGATAATTAATATCCTTCACTGACTGACTGATCTATCTATCTATTGTGTTCTTTTGTTACTTTTGCGATATTACGATAATAAAAATAGATATTAACATACAAACAAGCAATAAATAAGCAAGCAAATAAGTGTTGATAACATGATTTAAACTTTTTAATTTCATATTCTTCACTTGGGGAACCGGTTCTCCCGGTTCTATATGCATCCCAGAACTGGGTATCAAAAATCTGGAACCGGGACCGGTTCTGCATGCCCTATGCAGGAAGAATCTAAAACCAAAAAGACCAGATTAATCCCAACGATCAAAACGCTCGCGAATCGATTCCTCTCCCAGCGAGTGTTTACGAAAAACCTGAGGGGCTATTGCCTAACGCACTCGCAATCACAATCGTTTTCATTTTGAAAATCGAAGGCTTGTCTGCATACGAAATGAAAACAATTGTTCCGCTTTGAAGCCGATTACGATTGCATGTGCGATAGGCGATAGCGGCGCTGGTTATGAACCGTAATGAACCTGTATTTTTCGAACCGTTCCCGATTTAAGCCCTGGAAAATCCCTCCTTTGTTTGTCTGACTGTCTGTTTGTTACACTTGCATGGTTGAACTACTAAACCGATTTCGCTGATATTTTACATAAAGCTTGGGCCTGGGGCTTTATTTTACTCGGTAAAACTACATTGTTATCGACATGCTATCGTATTGCTTTTAACTCGGCCCGTCGGCCGCCGATACTGTCAAGTAAATAAGAGCTAGCATAACGTTGATAATACGAAAATATGTCAAAAAAAATGCGGTTACAGCAAGTAAAACAGAGCTCCGGGGCGCGGGGCCCAAGCTGTCTCCATATCAAATATCATCAAAATCGGTTAAGTAGTTTATCCATGGAATTATAACGAACAGACAGACAAGCGAACCACACAAGGGAAGAGAAATAGGGATCGGCTAAAGGACGTTACCTATTTAGTTTCCGAATGTTTTCTGCATTGTTATGGTTCTACTTTGTTTTTCATTCCCTTTCTCACTAAAAAGCAAGACGTGTTACTGCGTAGGATCGTAGCAGGTGGAAAGAAGTGGTATCTGCCTACCCCTCTGGGAAACAGGCGTGATTTAATATATGTATGTATGTATGTTACTGCCGCACTCAGAGACGTCAATCAAATTTAATGCTGGTTTAGTGACATGTTGTCTTATTCTATTGCTATAGCAAAGAAAGTGACAGCAGCAACTTTAATCAAGCATTAAATTTAATTGACGTCTCTGAGTGCGGCAGAGTGTTACTAAGTCCACTTTCTCTTCTTTCATTTATCATTAACTTTACAATATAGGAAACTATCGGATCAATATTGCTCCGAAAAGATCGAATAAACGCTTTAAATATCCTGAAAATAATCGTTCACAAGGAAAACGAAAAAGAAGTTCAAACATAGACTGCCTTTATGCGGGTGAAGTCGCGGGTTACTCTAATGTCATTTAACCTTTTCAACGCCACAGTCGGCTCTGGCCGTCAACTAAAAGTCGTGCCACTGACGCCACGTCGGCTACAGCCGACAAGAGTTCAAGATTAAAAGAGACTTTGTTTGGTAGCAATAAGGTGTAATTTGCATAGCATAGCAAACATGTTTGGCGTGTGGGTGGCTAATTTTGTATTCGACGTATGGCGTTCAAAAGGTTAAGTTCTGTGTCAGCGAAAGTTGGCAATTTTTAGATTAAAATTACCTGACTTAAGAGTCGCCATTAAAGATACCTTGTAATTTCTTGAGCCATTAAAAATAATTCAAACTGAGGCTTAGACGATGCAATCGTATGTTAATACGAAGCCCTTTGCTGCACTTGGAAAAATTAACATTTGTATCATAATACTATCATTGCAAAAGCAACCTTATCAATTAGAATTAAGATTGAGTTTGCTTTGGCATTAAGGCGGAGATAAGTCCTTTTAAGTTGAAAGGCGGTGTGGTAATTGGATGAGCCGAGCCATGCAGTCTGACGGGGTTTCAACTGCTCTATTATGTATTATTATTAGGTATCATTTCTTGTGTATTAAAAAAAATGTTTTGGTGTTGTCGAAAAAACCCAAGATCCGTGTCCACATAGGTACCTATCTTTCCTATCGTAGGTACATAGTACTACTAACAAAGGTGTTCTGAAAAAAAACATGCTTACGGAGGTTACAGTTTAAAAATAGTGGAGTCAATCGACGCAATGGCCCATTTGGTAGTGACCCTGCCTACGAAGCTAACGGTCCTGGGTTCAAATCCCGGTAAGGGCAGATATTTGTATGATGAGCGCGAATATTTGTGCATGAGTCATGGATGTTTTCTATGTATTTAAGTATACAAGGTGTTATGTAGAAGGTTGAACAAACTTCAGGTACTAACTCTATAGGTCATACTCATCAACTTTTATTATGGGACCAACATCCAAATCGCAAAAAAAAAACAGCTGTTCCATACATTTTGCCTGTTTAGACCTCAAAGTTTGTATGGAACAGCTGGTTTTTTTTCGCGATTTGGATGTTGGTCCCATAATAAAAGTTGATGTGTATGACCTACAGAGTTAGTCCCTGAAGTTTGTCCAACCTTCTGCATAACAACCTGTATATTTCTCTATATAAGTTATCTAGTACCCACATAGTACATGCCTAGAGCTTAGTTTGGGACTAGGTCAATTGGTGTGATATTGTCCCTTGATATTTTATTTATTCGCAGTAACTAAAACCAGAGGGTAAGTGAGCGCACCGTGGGTATCTCCGTAACAAGGTGCGGGGCGGGGGACCGAGTATGTGCCGATCGAAGCCGCCAGAGGGGCGAAGTAGTTGCGAAAAGTCACTGCGCTTCTCTACGTTTCGTTTGGAATATTATTAAAAAAATACAAATTTTCCCGTTTGATAAAATTTTCTCGTTTGGAAAAACTGTATTACGTGAAGTTATTTGAAAGGTAAGTCAATTTTTTATTGATTGAATACATTTCGTTGCGGTCGGAGGCTTGTCGCTCTGGGGAAAGTGTACGCATGCGTATAGTTACCCCGTGGACGTAGTATATGGATAAATGTTCACAATGTTTAACCCATTCATTGCCCATGACACCCATTGGCGTTTATCTTTGCCGTAATAGAATGCCGTGGACGCCGATCGGCGTCATATTTTCAGTAACCATTTCGTAAATAAATAACATACCTAGTTGGAAATTAAAACTTGACTTAGCCTTTAAAACTAGTATTCGTATAAGTATTAGTATTCGATTTTACAGAAAAAAAAACGTTTTGTTATTACTAATATCTCGGATCTCATCTCGGATACCGGTGACGCCGATCGGGGTCCAATTTAACCAAGCTCGATGCCGCAGATGTCGATCGATAGGCGTCACATTTGGCCCTAGCTGGATGCCGCTGACGCTGATTGGCATCACGATTTAAAGGAACTTTCTCGGATGCAGCGGACGCCGATCGATGTCACATTTAGCTTACCGTGGACGCCACAGACGCACATGGGCGTCATGCTTGAGAAAGCGTCGGCATCGCGACATAGTGCGGTTGTAGATGCTCGGCAATGAAACGGTCAAAATACTCATAATTTACTGTCTTTGTTTCAGTGTTTATCATGCCTCGAAATTATATCAGAAAAAAACCTGATCTTGCACCAGTAACTCAACAACAAATTTTAAAAGCTAAAACACTCATTGACAATGGAAAAAGTAAAAGGGCTGCTGCAAAAGCTATAGGTATAAGCGAGTGTAGTCTACGAAAAAGACTTAAACTTAATAATGTTGCTACGACGATGGGTCGATTCAAACCAACATTTAGTGAGGCCCAAGAATTAGAGTTCGCAATTCATTGCAAACAAATGAATGACCAATTTTTTGGCCTTGCTATAAATGATTTAAGACGCTTGGCTTTTGAATATGCCGCAGCAAACAATATTGAGAATCGTTTCGATAAATCATCCAAAATGGCTGGGCGCGATTGGGTCGAATGTTTTTTGAAACGCAATCCTCAAATCGTTGTACGACGATCTGCAGCAACCACCAAGCAACCTGGATTCAATAAGGTTCAAGTTAACCGCTTTTACATTAACCTGAAGCAATTATACGAAAAGTACAACTTTCAGCCTAGTCGCATTTATAATGTAGACGAAACCGTTATTAGCACTGTACCTATTAAAACTCCAAAAGTTTTAGCTACAAAAGGGAAAAATATATCTAAGATTGTCTCAGCAGAAAAAGGCACAATAACAGCAGTTTGTTGTATGAGCGCTAGCGGCCATTATATTCCACCAGCATTAATATACCCTCGCAAAAGAACTCGTGGTGATTTACTGGACGGTGCACCATCACAAAGTGTTTTCATGGTATCGGATAGCGGTTACGTAAACGCGGAGCATTTTACAAACTGGTTGCACCACTTTAAATACTTTGTCCATCCGACGCAGAAAGATCCAGTATTAGTAATACTTGACAACCACTCATCTCACATCAGCTTAGAAGCGGTAAAATACGCTCGCGAGAACAATATTGTGATGCTGACGTTGCCTCCTCATGGCAATAACAAACTTCAACCCCTGGATAGATGTCTTTATAGCCAATTAAAAACTAATTTTGCGATTGAGTGTGAAAAATTCATGTCTCAACACCCACAAAGAGGCGTTACTCATTATCACGTAGCACGTTTATTCAATGAAGCATACAAAAAATTTGCTTCGTTACGAAACGCTGAGTCGGGTTTTAAAGTTACAGGAATATACCCTTATGATGATGATCTATTGGTCGAATCAGATTTTGCTCCATCGTCTGTCACAGATCAACACCAAGATAGAGACAGGGAGGAACCTGTTGAAGAGAAACAAGCAACAAGAAGTGATGCTCAGAACACCAAGAATCCAAGAGATATGCTTGCCAGTAATAATACTAATCATCCAGCAGAAGTGAACATGTCAGCAGACATCGATATGAGTCATATAGAATTTAATAGTAACAATTTATCTTCCGTGAAAAATGAGATTCCTGAAATTCACATAAAAGATGACCCCATAGACGATATTACTCCGTCTCCTTCAATTTTTGTTGCCATGTTGGAGATTGATCATGGTTCTGAAGAAAACATGGACAATGACGATGATACAAGTAAAAATCGTATTCGAAATGAGAATAGTAATAAACAGTGCCACAATGAGTTCGAAACTACCAACTTTGAGAAGTCTTCTATTGCATCCCCATTGACATTTCATTCATCCAACGACGACAGTGAAAACAGATCTGGTATCAGCGAAGAAAACATTGAAGAGGTAAACAAACACTAAACATAGCATGTCAGTTGCTTTCTTACTTACGTTAAGTAAATGAGATTTCATGTTACAAAAATGAAACCCTAGCAAAAAAACCGCCATTTACGATTATTTCTAGTAAATAGCTTAATTAATTTTCCTTATATAAATATTAATTTCCCTTGTAAATATTAGGTGCCTACTTAACTATATTATTTATTTTCTAGCAAAAAATCTCATTTCCTTACTATATTTTTAAAAATACTTGACCAAATCAAAAGTTCTTTGCAATGGGGTGTCTTGTTCTTCAAATAGTTTGTAACATCAAATCCCAATTTAAGGAGTATTTTAAACAATTTGAAAAATGGAAGGGAGTGAGAGAGTAGAGATAAATGTGAAAGTTTGTATGAATGTTTGTATTTTTTTGGCATTGATAAAGGAAACGAGCTAACTGGCCACATGATGGTAGGTAAGTGTCTTACTGCTGCACTCAGAGACGTCCATTCAATTTAATGCTTGCTTAAAGTAGCTGCTGTCACTTTCTTTGCTATAGCAATAGAATAAGACGACACGTCACTAAACAAGCATTATATTCGTACTTAGTCCGAGATAACTGTGTGTAGTACCTATCGCCTTTTCTTGCTCCTCATACGCGATACACAGTTATCTCGGACTAAGTACTTCATATAATCAGGATTGAACTTCACTTCAGGTAAGTTCGTTTAATCCTATCATTAAATTTAATTGACTTCTCTGGGTGCGTCCGTTAAGTATACAAAATAGTCCTTATGCTTGCCTTATACCTACTAGTTTTTGAGTCAAAGACCCGTGCGTGACATACAGACGGACTGAAGGTCATTTAGGCCTTTAGCCCAGTACCATTTCATTAGGTAGGTACTTGCATTGTGGCAAAATTAGCGCTTACATTTTGAATTATGAACTAAATCCAAAATGGAAAACAAACGAGGGTTTCTTTGTCTTGTCGTTTTCATGACATCATTCCGAAGTATAAACGAACTGACAAAGTATCAAACTTGTTAACGACCCATCATTTCCGAACTCCATTCATTTATTTGCTGTCAGGACAAGTACCAAGAACAAAAAATCATTTATTACTGTATACGAATCACTCGAACCGAATCTTTTATTCCTATAAACAAAAGTAACTTTTCGAACCCATCCCATTTTGAACCTTAGCATATTAAAAATATAGTTGAAAATTGATCAGCAATTTCGGTGTAGTTATTACCTTTTTTGAATTGTAAACGCTATGCAAATGGCGGTACAGTGAACAAAAAGTTTTCAAGCCGTTTCGCGTGACGCTTGTTGCCAGGCAGGCAGTACGCATGCGCGATTGTTGCTACATGCGTTTAAAAGAGAAAAGAAACAAGTCGAAATCAAAAGAAATTTAATTTTAACTCTGTGTACACGCAAAAGGTTTCATTGTTGAACGAGCTTATAATTGGAGTTATGTTTTTCTTCTTAAAATGTGTTGCGGCATAATGTGTCTCTTCTAGAAATGTTCATTGCCGTGAACACCTTTCGGTGTCTAAATTTGTACGGGATGATAAAAAGGTGGCACTTAAGAAGTTTTTAAATGATCGTTTACAGGTTAATACAGGATGATGCTGGTGTAATGACGTGTGAAGTTAATAAAAGTCCCAATTTTAAAAAGTTATTAAATCCTCTTCACAATTTCGGTCTTGACCAAATGTTAAATGTCTCCAGCTTCAACTTTTATGCAGAAATAATTCATCGGCCAGTGATGATATGACTGAATGACTTACGAACTGACTGACTGACGACTAACGACTGATGACTGAAGAGGTTCACTTATGAGCTCATGAGGGGTTCCCTCTAATTCGCCGAAACTTTTTACGCCGAATGTATAGTTACCCCGAATTTTGTTTACGCATAATTTTTCTCCAGATTAAACGGACAATATTTTTTAAAATGTTTTGTGTAATCCTGGTAGAGTAGAGTAGGTTAGGTTAGGTTAATTTTATAACTTTAAAAAAAAGTCAAAGGTATCAGTAGAATAACAATTATGCGAAATCATACATTCGGGCAATTTGTGATTATGCGAAAACAAGGGGAACCGCTCATGAGACTTAAGGCTCAGCCACACCGCTTGCGTGACGTGCGCGTTCGCTTTCCACTACGTTGTATTGCATGAATTCTCATTACGACATGTCACTATACAACGCAGTGGAAAGGGATCGCGTACGTGCACGTGCACGTCACGCAACCGGTGTGGCTCGGCCTTTACTCATTAACACTGCCGTCTATTGTTACTATTTTTATTAGGTAGCAGTGCTGGCATTACTTCGTTCAGGTGTAAGAGGTCCCTTTACACCTGCTGATTGATTGATTGACTATCAGGGCTTTTTCTGATTGAATATGAACAGTGTCAACAAAAAAAAAACGGCTCTTATTATTAGTTATTTATAACTCTTTGATGTACTTTTAAAAATAAGGGTATATGGTTTCATGTTTGACCTATACTTCACACTAAGGTCGTGTGGAAAGGGATTTCTAGCGAAATGCCAATTCATCATCATAGTTCTCGATGATTCCAGGACCCGTCAGAAATAACTGTTTTGTTCGTCTCGTGTTTTTAGAGTTGTTGGTAATTCAGTAGCTCTTGCCTACCCCACTCTGGGAATGAAGGCGTGAGTGTGTGTATGTAGGTATGTATGTATGTTCGTCTCGTCAGTTAAATGGTATAGATCGTAAACGAGCACACAGGCCACCTGATGGTTAGTGGTATCTAAGACCCATAGTCATTTGACAATTCAAGGCTTTGAGTGACAGCTGTCGCTAATTTTACGACTAAAATATACGAAGACTAGAAAATTCGCACATAAATGAATTCCAGCAATGATATAATATAGTAAAAAGAGGTAGATATGTTATACGCACTTCGATAGTGGCGCCCTAAAACCAAGCCAATTGGTACACCTTTACTTAGTCTTGCGCTGTCAACGGAACCGTGAACTAGTCTGCAGAGCACCAATAGCACCATACACTCGTCTCTGTTTCGCTCCCGAAAATTAGCATACCATCCTGCTTTCACTTGTCATTTATGAATAAGTTTGTAATTGATATATGTACTGATTATGTGTGCGTAAGCCGGGCCATTTTTACACGCGGAATACCGTATAGGTAACATATCTACCTACCTCTTTTTATATTATATCATTGAATTCCAGCATGAAATTGCTACTATACACATGGTACCTAAGGTACTTTTAATCTCCAACTATTCAACTCCCCAAGTAAAGTCAGCAGCAATATGCAATATCACGAATTAGTTCCGGATATTATTGCACCCCCTCCCCCATTCCCTCTTCCATTTACCCCCGCTATCGCCCTAAGCATACTGCTGATAGAACACCCTATATTACTGCTTTGGCCGTCGTTTTTCTTCAAAGTCACAGTATATGGAAAGTTTTAAGAACCGTGTTTTGTTCATTCTAATTTTAGTCAATGGTTTTTACTCCTGTTAAGGTGTATTTCGCCAATGTCGAGTTACTTATACCGTCCATATCAATAGACTTGTCTTAGTAAACACTTCTATAACCTCAAAATGATCTCTTTTCGTCAAAAATAACAATTTTGTCGTAAAATAAACCATCCATGGTGTACAATCAGGAAAATGGTGTGCAAAATATCGTCTCTAGTTGCTTTATTCAGCAGAAAACGGCCGTTTTCGCCAAAAATGATGCATTTTGAGGTTATGAAATTGTTTACTAAATAAGACAAGTCAATTGGTATGGAGCATAGACACTCCCACGGACTTATTAGAGAAATAAGTCCATGGATATCACACGAGAGGACAATTACCAGCATTTTTTCTTGTGGACTTGACAGAAGTGCATGGGGTTAGCTCCACGAGCTTCTGTCAAGTCTTTTTGTTCATTAAAATTAAACTATCAACTTTCTAAGTTATCTGTGATACACAAATACTTCCTTACTTTGTTTTTTTCAGCAATTAAAACAACATTAGCGTTAACTACCTAAAATGATAGTTGCCAGGTCAAAAAACAATCAATTCTAACGGGCAGTAATTAAAACAAAAAACAATAGACCGATATTAAACATGCCGTGAAAACACTCATGCGTCTAAATCACTTCGGCAGTGCACTTGTATAAGTGTGTGTACATGTACAGATAGACAACAATCTCAACTAACGTATAGTCCTACACAAGCACCGTGCCTGTGTGAGTGAATTTTGTTCTGAATCATTGTTTTGTTGGCTTCTCCACTACACACAAACACCTCAATCTTGAAGCGATTTTCCTTTACAATAACAAAATTTATAATATCCACCAGCGCGTTAAAACAAAAATCTAGTAAACATCCGCCATTGTCTTTTAGAACAATATGGCGTTGTTGAATGCAAACGGACTTACTCAGTTTAACTATTTGTTTCATTCTAACACCGTAGAAATGAAAGCGACAGAATGATGTTTAGTCTCGTGTTATGTACAGGATGTATTTTTTGTGTGCAGTGACCACGAAGAGAGGTCCGCTCGGCACGTTCTGGCCTGATAGGCGGACCCTACTGATTTATATGGATTTTAATGTTCAACCCGTAAAAAAGACTTATTTTTATTGTTAGGAAGTTTTAGAAAGCCGTAGTTATCTTTTAGGCTTTTATCAATTATCATGAAGCTGTAAGCTTAATATATAACCAAAAATTAAACATAAAAGTGCATTAAGGTATAATTGTTGCTGGATAACTCTGTATTAACAGCAGAGATGTATCCAATATTGGCCCTTAATTCAATGCAATACTTAACGTGAAAAAGTGGATAAGTACTTACATCTCTTTCTAGTCGACTGCACCAATACACCTATAAGATCTAAACGAAACCCTTGTAATGCTTAGTATTTTCAATACTTACTTATACGTAAAAAAAGCAACCTAAGTACATAACAATTTATTGATACGAAATTAAACAAAGGTTAATAAAAATTCGCGGTATTAAATTTTATGGACAAAGACATGGTAATTTTTAAAATTTAGCAGTGTAATCACACCACTATTGTAAATTTTTAATTTGAAAAAGAATGATTGATGCCCGTTTAATCCTACACTATTTTAATAAAAACCGGTTTCGGTCAAAGGAGATTAACAACTTTAATCCCCAAATTCAACAAAGAAATCCCAAATTTACAGCCTCAATAAAGTGTCAAAATTTCCCTTATACTGTGCCCTTCTCTTATTATACAGGGCGCTCATAAAACGCTACCTATTTTGCACTCGTAAATGTCACATAAATTGTCAGTCACAAACGCATCCCCGTGATAGGGCGAGGTTTGCCGATGATTGCCGAGCGCCCCCGAAGCTTATGGCGCGATAAGCTACTATGCGTGGTACCCTCGACGATTGATTGAAGGGAAAAGGTCGATAAGATTTGTCGACGTTCGATTTTATGTCCTTTGTATCGGAGATGGGAGGCTTTCGATTTAAATTGTCTTTTTTAGCGCTTTTTTATTGCTTTCATCAATGTGAAGGGATTTAGTGGAATGTTTAAGTGGGCTGCGTAATCAAAGACCCAATCCATTCCGCAAAACATAGGTATACGTCGACAAAATTATATTCGTAGTCAAACAAAAACGTTACGTTTAATTCCAAATGTTCCAAATGTTCCAATTATGTAAAAGTGCCAAGTTAAGTTATGCAAATATTTAATTATGCAACGTCGTAAATTATTGGTAACATTATCTGAATCATACATTGTTTATATGTGTATTAATGATCTTCAATTTAAACACAATGTCAGATGGCGTTCTCAGAAATCTATTTTACGAAGCAATAATGTTTGCTGTTACCACTCGTTAAACATGATAAGTTTTTATTGACTATCAGTGGATAAGAATGGAATAATATTATAGACTTTGTTTACTAAACAGTGTCTATAAATTAAATGTGTCTATAAATGTCCGTACCTAAGTTGTAAATGAAACCGAAGTTCCAAAGTATTCTTTATTCTGTTTTTTTATCTACTTTTATCGAGGTTCAAATTTTCGCATTAGCGATGTATAATTTTGCAAGGAAGTGCAATAAATTGCTATTTTTTATTAGTTTCCTCAATAGTTGCGCTTCACTATGATTATGATATTGTATGTATGTATTTTTATATCCAAGACCTTAGTGTTATTTTGGCTTGCGTCACATTTGTTTAATTTCTATATACCTACGTGTGTATTTGCAAATGTCCGTGGGGCTTAGAATCCACCTACCATTAGGTGATTTGTGTGCGTGCCTTCTCGTTGCCATAAAATCCCAAAGTATCGATAGCAACCCTTCCCATCCCTTGCCTATTTAATCGTACCCTCACCACACACTGTTTTTAAGTTATGGCGCTACACAATGGTGCGGAAACGCAGGCGCAGCTTCGGGGAGTAAATTGAATTGTTTTTAGAGCACGCTTTATGTAGCGTTGTTGAGATAAAATCAATATATTTCGATTTTCTAGTCTAATAAACAGTGATTACTTGCAAGCTACTTGCTCGCCATTTTGTTTTATGTTTTTATACTCGTTGAAGAATTAATAATGAATAGTACGGCGGCCTTTACACTGAAACTTACTACTTACGGAAATAGGGACGCAGCTATTGGTTACAAGTAGATAGAAATATTTTTTTCTCATTCTAAGGCCGGGATTACACCTGTAAGTTATTACGTAAGTTTTGAAACAAAGCTATATGCAAGAGAGAGATGCAGATATTTTCCACTCACTCTTACCCATAGTTGCGTCTCAAAACTTACGTAATAACTTACAGGTGTAATCCCGGCCTAACAGATAGCTGCGTCCCTACTTACGTAAGCCGTAAGTTTCAGTGTAAAGCTGGCCTTACAAAAATATCGGGGGACTATGTCACTCTGCGTAAGTTTAAAGATAAGCGGTAAACTAATAAATCTTATAATGCGGGTACTTGTTAACAATTTACTATACACAAATGTCATATGGATGAATAAATAAAAACGTAGAAAAAACCCTAGTCTTAAGAAAAAATTAGTGTTCTAATTACACAATAGGTATTTGCCTAACCGGGGATTGAATCCGGGAACGGTAGAATCTATTAAGTATACTACAGTATTCCCAGCTTCTTAACTGCTTCCCGCTGGCTATCGCTATCACGCTTGCACTCGCAACTGATAGTATATTTGTCACTCGTGTGTAATAGAAAAACGATTATTGCCGATCTCTATTAACAGAATGGTTGCACTGTACACTACTAGATAAGGTACGCTAGTATCTAACTAGGCCTAGCCTAGGTACCTACCATCTTTAAGGCCTGTTGTTTGTTCAGTCAGTAGTTAAACATTCTGATAGTTAAAATTCGTTTAACCAGTTGTTAAATCGTAATCAAATGTGTCAAATATTCGAGCCGATTTCCAAATTTTAACCATTAGTTTACATAACTACTGAACAAACACCGGGCCTTTAGTCATGAATGTAGGTTGTTAAATTATTTATTTAAATAAAAGTTACCCTAGGCCGGGATTACACCTGTAAGTTATTACGTAAGTTTTGAGACGCAACTATGGGTAAGAGTGAGTGGCAAATATCTGCATCTCTCTCTTGCATATAGCTTTGTTTCAAAACTTACTTAATAACTTACAGTTTAAACCCGGCCTTAGTGCTAGTGCTAGAAGCCACACTACCCACAACCATGTCCACTTCTTAACCATTAATCCAAAAAACCAGTCGAATAGATTACATTGCAATCAAATTCACTTTTAATAACCCTCGTACCTACCTACCCCGTAAAAAAGAAAAAAAAAACAAGTCGCTTTTTGTCATAATTTTATTAATCAAAAGTCAACAATCGCGATAAAGAAACGACGAGCGACAGCGCCCCAGTTAACTAAATGAAATTATTTTTAATCACGCTGTACTAAACTCGCCTACCTGACTTCTCAACAAAAATAAATCTAAAATAAGAATTTCATTAGAATCATCGCAAACTTTCCCCATTGAGAGCTACCCTCCGGGATCCCTCCATTCATGTACCCTCTCTGAATGAGGCAATAAACCAGTTACGAAGACCCATCTTAAACCTAAGACTAAAGCGTCACAGAGGGCGTTGAGAGACCAACGTAAACTGGTCCTGGGGCTGACCTTGAAGCATTTATACCCTAGGATCGATATCTAGAGATAAACGTTCATGAGAGAACGCCCTAGAGGCTTTAGGTTTATTATTTTAGCTTGGGTACTAAGTTTTTATCTACTAGCTAGGTATCTACCTACCTAATTGAAGTTACAAAATAGGCACATTTCTTTAAACAGTTACGAATCAGTTACAAAATGTTACAATAAATAAGTACTTACCTTGGTATTTGTAACAATAATAAATTAATAACAGAGCGCGACGCAATATTCATAACCTACCTACCTATTATATGGCTGCCTATCGGTTTCTGTGAACAGCGCACCGAGCAAGCGAACCTTAATGCTGACGAGCACGCCCGAGCGGGCCCGAGCGCGCCCGAGCGAGCCCGAGCGAGCCCGACTCCCGACCGAGCCCGCCCCTCACCCTCAGTCGCCGCATGGCACCCGCGAGCGAACACGAATTCACGTTCGTCGTGCGTTTGAATTTCGAACGAGCGTGACCTTGTATATCGCTCGAATATATTTACTTACTCGCCATTTTGCTGCTAAAGTGACTTAAGTGCTACCGCGAACGTCATTTTGAATCAGCCTTACGTGTTTTGGTTAAGTTTGAAAATAGTAAAATTCGCGCTATCTGAACGGAGTTTTCAAAGTGAATCTATGAAGTGTGTTGACTTCTTTTCTATTTGAATGTAAAACTTTTTGTTGGAAACTATCACGTGTGCCCGAATCAATTCGGTTGAATTCGGCGGCCATCTTGTTTGCCGTCAATCAAACGTCAAAATAATAACGCATAATTTTATTATCTAAATCAACCATGGCTGATGTTGAGTGGACGAATAGTTTAGTTATTCGTTTGATGAAAGAATACGCGAAAAGGCCTGAGCTGTGGGACTGTACGAACGAACTCTATCGAATACAGACAGCGAGATATGAAGCTTGGGCGGAATTGGCGGGACTGTTTGATTGTGATATCGCCGAATTACGAAAGAAACTGAATTCTGTGTTCGCTTCGCATAGGAGGGAGAAGGCTAAAGTGCGGATGGGAGGGAAGTCGACGTGGTTTTTATATCAACATATGAAGTTTTTGCCGACGCATCTGCAAAATGAAAACAATCCTGAAGCAGCAAACGAGGTAGTGTTATTAAAACTACCTTTAATGTAGATTGTAGACAGATCTCAATAGCGACAGTCATGTAAACAAAACTAAGTATTTGTTATTCTGCCGTTCGTTCTACCAAAGAAGGTGAATATTTGCGATGTAGTCGAACTGTTCTATACTATATTGGTAACTACATTAAATTTTAAATGCCTTTACTATTATATACCTACACTTAGCCGCCTTCTTTGTTATTACAACAGAATTATTAGGTATCATCACTCACCTAGAGTGACGGCTCGTAAAACATCCTTCAGATTTGTGGTTTTCTCTCACTCGGTCTCAATTTGGTCTCAATAGGGTGCTTATGCAAGACTACTCGAGTTTACACGAATCCAAAATACTTTTTAACACATCTTGTAATGCACATTAAGATATAAAAAGGTATTCTGTTACCTACTTATGTACCTACCTAAATTGTCGTATAGTAGGTGTTTTAACTTGAATCTAAGAAAAGGACAAAGGATACTTTTAATCCCAGAAAATGACATAGTTCTGGAAGTAATAGCGATAAATGAGTACTCGCGGCCAACTAGTGTCTATATCGCTATATTATAATAAACAATAAATATCAAGAAGGACATAATTTCACACATATTGACCTAGTGTCCCAAACTAAGCTCTAGGTTTGTACTGCACGAGTACCAGACAAAGATAAACATACTTATATAGAGAAATAAGTACTTAAATAGGGAGGTACATAGAAAACACCCTAGACTCAGAAACGAATAATAATACTCGCGCTCAGCACAAATATTTGCCCATACCGGGAATCGAACCCGGGACCGCTAGCTTCGTAGCCAGGGTCACTACCAACTAGGCTGACGCGTCGTCAATATTAACAATAAAAGCAAATGGCGGTGGCTACAAGCTTGTCATTACTAGTTAACAACTAGGGTGCAATGTCACCCCTGAATGCACACCCTAGTCACCCTACCTAGTATAGTAATCACTGGATCCCCTTTCTTTATTGTACCCGACTCTAGGGTACTTAAAGTTTGGCGCGTGTTGCTATACCAAAATCCATAATTCCAAAGACAAGTTTGACAAGTCAATTTGCACAGTTGCTACAGCAGTTCGTACCTATAGTTAAATGATCACAGCGATCCAGACGAACCCTGTATAAAAAAACTGGTCGTTTGCGAGTCGGACCCATGAACCGAGGGTTCCGTATTTAAGATAATATGGTTAGAAGGCAAAAGAAAATATTCATTTTGTTATGAACTTTATTTTCTACGCAATAAGGTCTATTTTGACTAGTCTAAATTTGAATACAGATTTTTAAAGATTTCTACACTTTATACCAAAACTGTAAAATTTGACAACTTTATTTTATTTTTCGCATAAAATATAAATCATTATCTTTAAGTCCATTTTTTTTGTTTTCTGTGCACCACTTGTGTTAGTTTCTGTATGATTATTTGGTTGACTGGTAGAGAATGCCAGTAGGCATTAAGTCCGCCATTTGTATTTTTTTTTATAATAAAGGTTAAATGAATAAATAAACTTCAGAGATAAGGGGGGAGTCGCTCATTTTTTGTTGTGTTGTGAGACACATAAGGTAAGAAATAAATACTTATTATCGCAAAATACTGGTTCACTGGGTACCATTAATTATCTTCCCACGTCATCACCGTCCACGCCCTCACATATCGGTAATTATATTTATTTACTAAGTAATTATCTTAAGTATTACTTGGGCCATTCTACTTTTCGTTGTACATAAGTTTTAGCGACGTTCTCACTAAACCATTTTTATTTCAAAAACCGGTAAAGTGCTGCGTTTTCTAACTTGAAAATCGAAAAGGGACATAAATAAGCTTATATTTAGAATGATCCTGATTCATAAAAAGGTATTTGTAATAACTATAAAGTGAGTAACGCAGTGGACGTTGATGTCCCCGCCTTTTCTATGGAAAAAGTGCAATTTACCACTGAGTTACCAAGATTCTTCAACGGTAATTAAGTAATTTAAAAGTTGTTTTTTTGAAAACCGCTAAACTTAAACATTCTAAGTTCATGTTATTTATCTATACGCGGATTCATAATTTGGTATACTTTTTATCGGACGATAGCAAAAATGTACAATGAAAAGTAGAATGGCCCACTTGACGTAGGTAAGTACTGAACTGATTACTATTTGTGCTATACGAGTATTTACTCTGATTTAGTTGTGACGGTAACTATCATTGAGTAACTAACAATGAAACACTTATTCTGTGAATGTGATGCTCGCCGGAGTAAGAACGACTCGCTTAACTTCAAACTGTGATATCTCCTAAACTTCCTATACGAATTTAAAACTTAACTTGTTTGAAAAAAGACGCAAGTTCCATTGTCCTTTTGCATGGATTTATCCGAGTTTGAAGTTAGGCGACCCGAATGAAAATCCTCGATTGTAGCTACCCAGAACCTAACAATTTCAAGGCACTGCCATTGCACTCCACTATCCGCTTTCTGGAAGGGGTGGTAACTACACAAAAGATCCCATAGGGTCGAAGTGAATCCGTAAGGATCCCACCAATAAGATAAGATAAGATGACTATCATTGTCTGGTTGATAGTCGTGCTACGTTACAGTTGGCTTTATAAGTAGTGGCACACTTTAGTACCTTGTCGCTTTAACGCCTTAGACGGATTAGTGCAGCACTTCAAACATGACCTGAAAGTCACAACGTACTAAAGTGAGTAGCTATTTATAAGGATGGCCGTACATAATACGTATAAATCTGACTAGGGCTGTTTGATGATTGAAAACTTAAGTTTTATTTAGCCACCGTCTTAGATGTTCCACAGGTTCCACTATCTCTAAGTAAAGTATCACGTCACATCGATCCGTTTCTTCATTGGTACGTGGAAGAAAGGACAAACTATCAAACCAATAAATACACTTCCGCAATAATACTTAGATATAGTATAAATAAATATGATTTCCAAGAACTTTAGACAAAAAGATACAGGAAAAGCTAGTTTAAGACTAAAATAATTAAGCGTTTAAGAGAGAGAAAATATAAATTATTGTTTTATTCAACAGATCTCAATGGAAGAACATCTTGAAGAAGAACACCTAGAGCCCATGACAACAGATGACGAAAACCATCATGATGAAGAGGAACAGCATCAGGAACTTGTTCGTGAAGAGATTATCATCAAGACAGAGCCGGAATTAGCGTCTAGACGATCTAGAAAACGACTGAGATACACTGCACATCAGACTCATAAACCTAGACTTACTAAGGTTCCTAGAAAGGTAGTTAAAGAAACTAATTTAGACCACAAGGTTTTAGAAACACTAAGTTTGCTTAAGAGGTCAGATTTGACGAAGAAGAAAGATGAATGTGATAGCTTTGGAGAATATATAGCGATATCTTTAAGGAAACACGATGATAGAACACAGTCAATGATCAAGCAAGCTATTAATAATATACTGTTTGAACAAGAGATGAAGAAATACAGCGTTGGTCAGTATGCTGTAGTTATTTCTGGTGTTGATGAAAACCCTTTGATTTTGGGTGATGACAAGTAAGACTCAAAATTTGTGAGTGAACTGTGAACCTGATAGATTAATAAAATTGGGTTAACATATCATTTAAATGTCCATTAGATTAATAAGAGTAAAGTTTTTGATTGGTGTTCTGTTATCTGAACGTTTTTCATTAAGAACATGTTAGTTCGTTAATAAGAAGTCGATTTGCTATTAAAAACTTACAGTTCCTTCTGCGTTACTTTTATTATCTTACTGTAAAACAATAGGAAAAAGAGAAGCTAAATCATTTGAATACCGATCCTCTTATCTATGTAAAGAACGATAAGAAAACTGCTACGTTAGATGCGCTATTCTTCAAAGTCATTGATAACACGCTTCAAATCACGCAAAGCAGTACCAGCCACGCATCAAGAATTGTTTCCATATTTTTTCCATCGCTCAGAAATCTAGTTCGACTTGTCTACGTGCACCACAGCACGGTGCACCTCTACTTGAAAAAATGAAAAGATTATCTTTACTTGTTCTCTATCCATTGCTGTTATTCCTTAAACCACGATCATGTTACCATAGTGGAAGCAGACTTGTACAATATCGTCTATCGTTAGCTCAATGTTTTTAATTTTAACCGTTACCCTGCAATTTTATTCTGGTTCGTTAATAGTTTTAGTTTCTTTGTAATGTTTGATACCTATTGCCGCGTAGTTGAGAACAGTATAACTAGATTGTAATGCACGTACAGCAATAGGAGTGACGTTAGTGGTTTATATTGCAGCTTCATTGCATTTAATGGATACAGTGGTAGTGGTTAAGTGGTGCATTAGCAGCCAACATCACGCCACCTCGCGTCATTAAAAACTCGTGCAGTTTTTGTTGCAATCTGGCCAGTTTGTAGGCATTTAATTCTGCTTATATTGGTTATAATTTTTCCTTGTAGTTTTTATGAGTATTTAGAACTTCCCTTCCCTTTTTCCGTGAGAATTAATTTTGATTTATTGTTTCAATGAAAACGAAGATAATTAAACAAGAGAGATGTCTAAATTGAGGTTATTTAGGGCGACATAAAAAGTGACACAGTACGCAAAAAAAGTAATCACTTAGTATCAGATTGCCTTTCTGCCACAACATGTATACAAATTGGAACCTTGTTAAAACTATGTTATTACTCGTGGGAAACATAATATAGGTTGATTTCACGGTTAGTGACTTCGAAGAGAAGGGACAGACTAACTAACAGCTGGGAAATTCTACGGCTATACTAAGAGCAAGCCCCATGAAATGGCAAAGTATATCATTATGATTCAGACGGAAAATAGAGATATTATAGAGAGCTGATACAATGTCATTTTCTAGATTTGATCCCAAAAAACTGACATAACAGAGTCAATTTTTCAATTAAAGTGTGGTTTTAAATACAATTTTGTTCCTTGTCAATTAAAATTAAGTTAATAATACAAAGAACCGTCCAATACTGACTGAATACTGTCCGAATTCAGTTTTAATGTCTTGAGATTGAGGTTCTATTTTAGGCAAATTCTGTTGAATTGGATGTCGTTTCAAAATCAAAGAAAACAGAATGACTATCTTTTAAAGTATAAATGTTATCAAGTTTATTTGGTGTGTTAAGATTATTTCAATTAACTATTCATTCTGACCACAACTCTTGCAATTCCTCACGTACATTTCCATACAAAATGGCCTCAACATTGGCACTCTCTTCTCACAACTTTAACTTGTAATGTAACGGATGCCATTATGGAAATTGCCCTTACCCTTTCACTCGAACAAGTACAGAATTAAAAAAACAATCGTAGTAGTGTAATTGGGAGAAATCTAAGTGCATATGTATAATAATAATAACCAGGTTGTGGTTTATGGAAAGATTTATTTGTTCAATGCCGTTGGCTCCTTTTATGCCGGCACCACACTTCGCTATTCGCTATTCGTTATTCGCCTTATGCGCCTACATTCGACGAAGTGTGGAGGGTTTATTCGTCTATGTTTTCTTTATTCGCACGCATAACGCATAAGTGCGATGGCAAATATTTTAACAAATACTGCGCAGCCGCATAACGAATAGCGAATAGCGAAGTGTGGTGCCGGCATTAGAGACAAAACTTGTTAAGTTGTTTGTGGTTCTAAGTGGTTTATATATTTTGAACAATATGTGTGAGGAATAAATAGGCTAGACCCGACTTAAATTCCACCCCCTTTGAAATATATATTATTTGTTTGGAAATGTACCGTTATAGCACATATTCTGTAAAAAAAAATGGTTATCTATATTATGGTTCAAAAGACGCTTTTTAAAGTTACGTCGGACGGACGGACGGACAACAAAAGTTTATTTATAGTACTTAATGTTATATTTGTTGACGCTCCAAAAATCATAATTTCCCAACCAGCACTTTGTCCCTAAATTATAGTTTAGTTTTCTTTGTTTTTTGTTTATAGAATTGTGCCAAATGGTCGATGCTGTATACTGGCTAAGTAGGTATATTTATTTTAAATATTATATTTCTGTAAGGTATTTGCATGTAGTTTTTGTATTTATTCTGTCACTATCTATAAGTATTTGTTTGGTAGTATATATTTATTCGTTTAGCGTACCTTCCGTCTGTCACAAACGGAGCTGGCTGAAAATCAGCGCTGCAGGTGTTTAACACCTCAGCATTATGCTGAGCCAGTGTCCGATTCACTGCCGCGAAGACACACTCACTACTCTTTTTATTGCTGTTTTCTGTTTTTACTTTTGTTTTCTGTGTGTCTTATGTGTGTAGTGAATAAATGTATTTTTCTTTTTCTTTCTTTTTCTTAATAGGTCTCCTTTAAGTACGAAAACCTAAAAAAGGTCAATCATATACTGAGTAGTAAACTGACCTATTGTTGGCCGCCTACTAATTATTGGCCCCATGAAGTTTAACATAAGGTAATAGAGACGATAATTCAACAATCACTAGGTACCAGTAACTGGTATTTTAGAGGCCAGTTATAAGGTGTTTTACCCTATAATATTCTTTTTACAAGAATCTTAAAAAACATAAATACCCCTTTTTCTAAGGCCACAGAATTCAAACCTTTATTTTTCTTATACAACTCAAAACCATTTTTTTCTTTCTCATAAATTTCCATGCAATAATAACTGCATCGGCTGATGCAACATCATTACTGCAGACAAGGTGGCGGCACATGACGATGACTTAAATGACTCAGAACGCCAAGGTTATGGAATCGTTCCATACTGCGGTCTAGGTTAGCAACATATCGACTCACGCGCACTTGATACCTATATTATAGAAAAGTTGTTGTTGCAACTCTTAGTTATTATAATTATTGTAATTATAATTATTTTTCAAGGAGTTTAGTTGATTTCTGTACAAAACAATTATTTTATAAATGCTGGTTGTAATAGATAATATCTGGAGGTTACTCGTGTCTGACTATCTATCTGTCATATCATAATAAATACTTAGGTACCTATTACATTATTTAATTTATTTTTTAACCTTTGTTTTTTTTTTTACATTTTTTTTGCACATTTCGCTTTATTGTAAGTAGTGTAATCGAGCAGATTATAGTTTTATTCAAAGTTTCAAGTCTCTAACTAATCTAAAAAGGTTCCAAACCGATTGCAGAACGTACCGAACAGACAAACCAACAAACTCAAAAACAGCTAGCAATATTTTTTTAATAACTACTCCTATTACAAATATCTTTGTTTTTTATACAACCACAAGACTATTGTTCAACTAGATGCATGTTGAGTCGACCTTGATACTACAACTCGGCTGCAACGCGTGGATAAAGTTTCAACCACTCAGGCGCAACGTCAACATATTACCGCTTTGTTTCGTATTCCTATACGGCTATAGTTTCATCTTATGAATCATAAGCTAGGCTTCATTGTTTGGTACATGAATTGGACCTGGCGATAGATGGAATTACATTATTCTCAAGTGACATCCACCATTTTAAGCAGCTGTTTTTTAAACAAAACACCCTCTTTTTTAAACTTTAAATTAACTTTCCAAAGTGCTAAAGAGGTCCATTTTTATATTCCTACATTTGCTTGGAAAAAAAAGGCAGTTAAAATAAGAGAAAAAATAAAACAATGCAATTATGGAATCACTATGGAATACAGGCGCTGTGGTATTCGGGAGATGCGTTCTGCAAACATACCGTCAGAGCTGATATCTCTTAATTGGCCCAACCGATTTTGATGAAACTCAGTTAAGAACCATCCCGATTAAAATAGCTTTCTTTAAAAAAAACCGCGTCTGAATTGGTCGATCCGTTCGGGAGTTATGAAGCCAAACAGACGCAGAGATACACACGATAAACTAATAATCATCATTTTTGCGTTGGGGGTCAAAATGGAAGTAGTGCAGAGCAACACAGGTTGTTTCCACACACAATTCATAGAATCATTATAAAGCCAACCATTGTTCAATGTCATTAAATGTTATTCATCCTTCAGCTATATGTGTTTTCCGACGACAAACTATCTGATAAGGAAAAACTGAAGCTGATGCAATTTCCACTATCTATGTAACATTACTTGACCTAAGGATAGACTAAACAAATTAAATGCCTCGTTCAGGGAAAGTCAAGGAGAAACGATAAGATTGAGTGTTGACAAAATAACCCGGTAGATCGAATTTATCACAAGAGTAGCTTCTGCCCGCGACTTCGTCCCCGTGGAATAGTTACTTTGGTCTGACGCTAACTTTAACCCGCTATTGTTAACGTAGAAGGTTGAAACATTCTTCATTGGTGCTCCGCTCCTATTGGTCTTAGCGTGACGATATAAAGCCTATACCCTTCCTCGATAAATGGGCTATCTAACACTTAAAGAAATTTTCAAATCGGATCAGTAGTTCCTGAGATTAGCGCGTTCACAAACAAACTCTTCAGCTTTATAGTATAAGTATAGAAAAGTAACAATTCTTACAATAAAAGCCAAGCTCTGTAAAATCCCGAATGCAAGTTTCGATAGCGTCTTTTTAAATTGTCGGTAGTGATTTGCCCCCCTATTTCAACACTCTGACTAAGGACACGTGACAGGTGACATTTCAGTATACATGGCACAGTTTATATGAAACCCAGTGATGTATCAGCGTCTTGACTTTGTAATGTATACCGAATTGTCACCTGTCACATGTCATTGTCAAGTTCGTGAAATAGGCGTATTTCAATAACCATAACGACTATGAGCATGTTCGATGGATATATTAAACTTGATCATATTTCCTTGAAACTGTTAATTGTGAAGACACGATTTGAAATAAAAACCTCTATACATTTATCTTTCAAACATGACACCTTTTTCGCATGTTTTTGGTTGAATCTTTGAAACCTTTAACAAAAAATCTGTAACGACGATTTTTGATTGAATACATAGTTGAGTTCTTATAACTTCTCAATTATAGTACTTGCCCAAACCAATTTTTGTTTGGTGATTTTAGAGTAAACAGCAATTATTTGAATTTCTTCTCGAAGAGTCGAGTATAAAACATAATAGACATATAGACACCCCTGATATTGTGGGGAACTTCAACGATTTTCCAGCTGTGGATATTAATCGATCGATATAATGACGATAATAAAATTTATGCAATTTTTAGACAGCATTAAAATCACTAGTTGATGTCAGTTTTTTTTAAACCTTTCAAACTGAAATCACTGGAACATTCTCGTTGCTACGTACCACAACAGTCTGATACGGTCACGCCTTTAATCTGGTTTCTCTACGTCAGAGACAGTTTATCTCATAATAAATATAATTAACAACACTGTCACAGCTATAATTATACTTAGTCGTAAACATATTAATATTCTAGAAACAGTTATCCGAGTTAACTGTATTTAGGGGCCTCCACATCCTAAATAAGATCCTAAGTTTATTGGAATGGACTTTAATTAGGCAATTGTTTTCTATTTTGCTTTGTTTGGTCTCAACCTACTAAGAAAAAAATTTACAACAAACATTAAGTAAAAACCACAGTAAAGATGAAACCTTTTTCAACACAGGTTAATATAAATTAATAATGGGTAGGTACCCCTCAGACTAGGTGGAGCGACGATCTTCGCAAGGTGGCTGGCAAGAGCTGGATGAGAGTGCCCACGAATCGTGCTCGTTGGCGTGCAATGGGAGAGGGCTATGTCCAGCAGTGGACTAATATAGGCTGATGATGATAATGATGGGACCCCCTCAGACTAGGTGGAGCGACGATCTTCGCAAGGTGGCTGGCAAGAGCTGGATGAGAGTGGCGTTGGTGGCGTTGGCGTGCAATGGGAGCGGGCTATGTCCAGCAGTGGACTAACATAGGCTGATGATGATGAGGTACAGGGGGGTTATTATGGGTTCGCCTATGGAAGCCCTAATCGCCATTTGTCCTAATGCATCGTTTGTCCGAATTTTCATTTATCCTAACGCCATTTCCTCTTAAATTATAAAACTTTTTAGTGTTATTATAATACAACGCTAACCTAACCGAACCGCACATATAATTGGAAAACTTAAAAAGTTGCCTGACTCATCTGAAAACCAGTTTAGGGCAAATGAAAATTCGGACAAACGATGTGTTAGGACAAACGTTGTTAGGGATTGTGAGGGCCGTTATTATGACTTGGCTAAGCAAATCATTTTACGGCGAGCATAAAGGACAGAGCTATAGCAGTTATACAGCTGTGTCTTTTTCTCTCAGCGTAAACTGAACTGCATAGCTATGTCATAATAACCCCCAGACCTATTATTATATCGCAACACCTTTTAACGGACATATCATTTCTGAGAATTTTAATTGCATCGGAAGGTGTTTCCAGCCGCATGAGTTTTTTAGGGTTCCGTAGCCAAATGGCTAAAAACGGAACCCGAATTCGTCATGTCCGTCTTTCTGTCTGTCCGTCCGTATGTCACAGCCACTGTTCCGAAACTATAAGAACTATACTGTTGAAACTTGGTAAGTAGATGTATTCTGTGAACCGCATTAAGATTTTCACACAAAAACAGAAAAAAAAACAATACATTATGGGGGTTCCCCATACTTAGAACTGAAACTCATATTTTTTTGCATCAAACCCACAGGCGCGGTATCTATGGATAGGTCTTCAAAAATGATATTGAGGTTTCTAATATAATTTTTTTCTAAACTGAATAGTTTGCGCGAGAGACACTTCCAAAGTGGTAAAATGTGTGTCTCCCCTGTGTGTAACTTCTAAAATAAGAGAACGATAAACCTAAAAAAAAAATAGGTACATGATGTAAGTAGTTTTTTTTTAATACGTCATAATTCGTAAACCGCAATTTACCTTTCACGGAACCCTTCATGGGCGAGTCCGACTCGCACTTGGCCTAACCCACGTAATTAATGTTTAAGATATTACACAGATATAAATAGAGTCTGTCTAATGAAAGCTGAACCTGGATTTTTCTTGGCTGACGAGTCTGGCAACACTATTTAATATGTCGTTTGGACTTTGTTGTTTTTAGAAACTTGTCAATTCGAGATCTAAATTGATAAAAATACGGAGTAATCATGCCGTCGACGATAAGAGGCGGTGTCCGGGAGATTCTGTATACTATTATACAGAAGTACAAAGAAAAACAAGAAGAAAGAAAAGCATTATTGATGCAAAAAATTAATTGTTTAGTTACGGTGACCAAATTTATAGGTTAGTACGGCTTTAGTACGGCATGTTCATTTTGATACTTCTTATTTCTCTATGTGCAATCCTAAGTTTAATTTACCTTTTTCTGTCTATTATACGATGAGATTAAGAAATTAAACGAAATTAAATTCGTTTCAGAAAACCTGGACGTGCACGTTGACAAAAGTGTGCTGGAAAACGTAAAGCAGCTGAAAGAGGTTGAGGAAACTGAGTTAGCCTGCCAGACTCAGACGAAATATTTGGAAGAAGTATCTTCAATGACCGGTAATTACTAAAATTATCATTGTCTTTCCCTATATAATAGGTGTAGGTACCTATTGTCTGTCCCTATATCATGTTGAATCTCTTAGCATTCACAATTTTATTAAATTAATTTAATAGACAGATGATTAATGTAACTGACACTCATAGTTTCAATAAAACAATAAGGAGGTGTTTAGTTAAAAGATATCATAAACATATTATTTGATATGTATTTTCTGTGTGCGGAGCAAACAGCATTTTGTTGTTTATGAACCAAATGTACACTGTACAGTCGATTTCATAAATATGTGTACACTTTAGTACCTTATCTATTTATTTAATGTCATTTTTGATCGGCCAGATATAAAAGATGTTCGGGTTATATGAGTCTTCCTTGTTCTTAAACCGTTGCGATTAGAACCTCACCGATGCAATTTCATTTCACCTAAACCCAAATGTTTTTAGGGCTGTCGGACTGTACAATGGGGCTGTACTGCGCAACCACACAATGTATTTCTAAATGGTGTTCTGTTTATTTAACACTTTCTTTCTTCTTACAGATATCAGTGTTTCATCTTTAAAAAGAATAAGTAATGAGGGAAAATTAAACAACGGTGTCTTTAGTACTCCCGGAAAAAAGCGACCTCACAAGGCCACGGTGTCTAATTTGGATAGCTTTGACATCCAAGCTATCCGAAATAAAATAAATGAATTTTATATTGTAAAAAAACAAGTGCCTACACTCAGATGCTTATTGGCAGAGTTGAGACCTAGACGTAGAGACCTCGTCATGTTGTTCTCCTAGTCACTATTTTTAATTTACTCAATGTTATTGAGCGTACATTTGTAACGACTAAGTTTGTGTTGTTAGAAATAATTATTAATTACTTTACTACCTTGTAATGTTACTTTTAAGAATAATTGTATTTTATGATTGGAAAAAATGATCTGCTGGAGTTTCTTGCGGCGCTTCTTCTCCAAGATATAATTGTCGTTAGATAGAGGTGTAAGGGTGATGAGAATAATGTTACCTCTAATTACTTTATTAAAAAGGTTGAATATAATATTCCTCATCATCATTGTTTTATTATGCTGTGTGCGACACAGACGAAAACCTCTCGTATCAATGAAATCTATCAACAGCACGACTAGCACAAGTTGCTCGTGACTTGTTTGTCGCTCGGATCTCCCTTACTATCTAGTCTGTTACGATAGAGACGCACAGAGCGACAAGCGAGAAAATACAACTTGTGCTACACGTGCAGATCACTATATTTTCATGTCAAATATATTTCGAAAAACCAAATGTGCTCCAGTCACTGTCATCGTATTTTACCTAAAGTGCTTTTCATCAAAATATAGCGCTCGTAATAATATATATGAAAATATAGTACGCGTTTCCTCTTCCTTTGTGCCCACCAAAATAAATAAAATAATAAAAGTATCAATATCGTTTATTCCTTCATTGATCGGTAATACCATATCAAGATTTTTTGAATTTGCCGCTTTTTCCCAGGTTCAGCTTTCATTAGACAGACTTTACTCATAAATAACGCAAATGCATCTACTTCGTGTGTCCGAATCCGGAGTTAAACCCCGACCCATCGTCGGGGTTGGCGGTCGGTACTGACGTTCTGCGCGCCTGTTGTTGCAGCCGGTCGGCCGTGAAAATTAAGAAAATGCCTCGTTGCGTGATAATAAACTGCAATAGGCCAAAAAAGCGACGACTTTGAATCGATTTTGCGCGGAAAACGGAAATTTCTTTTCTCAAACATGCTCGGAAATAACGGTTTTCCGATTGAAATACGTGGACGGAAAATGCCTCTTTTTACTCCTAGGAGTAAAAAAAACATATGAAAACACTTTCCGTCCATGGCCATATTGTTTTTTCAAAAGTGTTCTCTATTGCGTATAAAATCGAAAGGACCATGAAAAAAATCGCGTACACCCAACTTGTGGGGGCGCAGTGAGGGGCGGCGGCGCGGCGGGGCTCTGCGGCGGCGGGCGGCGGCTCGTTTTGCGTGAAACTATCTTAACTAATACTCGTATGACGCAAACAGACATCCTCTTCGGATTTTGTCAAAGGTTTTTTAAAAAAAATATAGTCATGTATTTGTATAATTTCCAAGCATTGTTTGAGAAAAGCATTATGTATGCCTCGGCGGAAACGAGGATTTCCTGACTCGTATTTTAGCAGGCCTCGCTGTTGCTCGGCCCGCTAACCACCTCGTCAGGAAATCCCTTACTTTCCGCGCCTAGGCAACAATGTACTATTTCTCTTGGTATCTCCCAGTTGGTAGCAAAAAGTGATACGGTTGAGGGCCCTGCAAAGATGCACTACGCTAACTAACGTTTCTATTCAATTCTTTTTAACCAATCGCGTCACCGGTAGACCACGAGACTTTTCGTATCACGTCATCTCCCAGTGACGCGATTGGTTTAAAAACGAATCGAATAGAAACGTTAGTTAGCGTAGTGCATCTTTGTAGGGCCCTTTGGTTTTCATACAGATTGAGGTGTTTACGTTATCTATGCGTATTTAATATCGATTTATTCAATAAAAACATGGTTTCAACAGAAAATAGCGTTCGATGAAATAATACAATAGATAAAGTAAATTTCGATAAAATGATGGGTTACCTAATAACTACTTAGGAGCAATGAAAACGGGTCACTTTCTATAATAATTCAATACAAAGTGACCGGTTTTCATTGACTTTGTTACTTAATAATAACTACACTCAGGAGCAATGAAAACGGGTCACTTTCTATGGTAATTCAGTACAAAGTGACCCGTTTTTATTGACTATATTAAATAGATAAAAATACCCGAAATAATTACGACTCTTCTTTCAGAGATATTTAACTTCTATACGGCTCAACCGATTTTAATCAAACGTAGCTTAAACTCTTTCTATTTAAAAAAAAACCGCGGTAAAATCGGTTTGTGCTTTTAAGAGTAACGATGCTACAGACAAATACACAAACACGACAACTTATGACACTGATTACGTTGTTATTGTTAAATCAATATTTTTTGATTGACTTTGCAATCATGTCAAACATATCAGAGTATTTACTTCCACGTAATAAAGGCGTCTAGAAACTCTTGTAACGCATAAAATACGAATAACTATAAGACTATTCATAAAGGTTTTATTATTCGGCTTGACGTTCCGTTACATTTAATAATCATTGTACGAGCAATCACAAAGTGATCTTACCGACCCGGCAGACTTCTAGTCGCCTGCTATATATAGCTCTTGCGTAAGCCTCTCACATACATACAGTGACATACAACATACAACAACCACAATGCAATTTGCGTCTGCTTTTGCCTTTACTATACATGATATTGAGATTATTTTTGCTTGTCTCGGACGTATGTGGTTATCCAACGATTTGCCAGTATCAGTGTTTTGTTTCTCCGATGCGTACGAGTGCTCTGCTAGAGAACTTTTACTGGATGTTTGTCTCTTTTTGGCAGGAGATTACCATGTTTATGCCAAGTTTATTAGCATGAGAGGCAAGATGGTAGGATAAAACTTTCTTTCGTTACTATCAATAGAATTTTCCAGTATGTTAAAATGTTATTGAAGATCTTGTTGTTGATGATCGTAAGATTAGGTGTATTAGATAGATAATGATTCATAATCGTTTGAGTCGTAGACATTACTATTCTAGAAAAGTATTTAAGGCTAGCTGTAGTTAATACTTAATACCTAACACAAGCGACTTGGTCACAGTATTCCAAGGCTTCAGCAAATGCTTGTTTTTCAACCTGATAAAGCGTTGAATAATTCTAGCTTTTAAATAAAACATTCCGTTCGTTATCACCAGGAAGCAAAACATATTGTTTTCCACTATATGACACATTTATATTGGACATTGTTTACCAGCTATCGACCTTCAGTTTATTTTTCATATTATGACATTTGGTAGCATATCCAAAATCCTCTGAGCTCTGATTGACATGAAACTTTCTTCCGTCTAAAGGCCAAGTTTTTTTGGGCGTGCTAATCATGTTACGTGATAACAGATAAATGGCGAATACGAAAACAACGTATCGTCAGAAGGTTATTTTCTTTTGATGAGGATGGATAAGAAAAGTTGAGATTAGGAAGATTATTATATTACCAATATTTACGGCTTTTTCCTTATTTCTTTGACGTTGTATTATTAGTAGATAATTAATTACCTAAGATTCTGTGCAGGGTCTCTATTTTACTTTGTTATTAGCCCCATTAAAATCGTATTATTTAGCCTTTACTGTCAAGCTAATAACAGCTATCATATCGTTAACAATACAATTACAATAGGCTAAAGACAATGTAAAATAGTTCAAGAAAACACATGGATATTTCAGTAAATTTCTAACAGAAAAACCTGTATTACGCTGTATTTAAACGAATGGCCTTGATGTTAGTGTTCTCGTAAATGGCTAATCAATTTGCGAAATGCAAAGTTACATAATCAAGAAGTTTTGTTCTCTTGAGGTAAATACAGCTATTGGCATAATCAAATTGTTTGAAACCTTCAATCAATTAATGTCGACAAAAAATACTCTTTTAAAATAGTCAGTAACATAATATTGATTAGTATTTACCAGTTAAGAGCTTGTTTTGTTGAGTTATTCAATTACAATATCGATACCTTTAGACTCAATTGGCGTAAGCGCCATTTTGGCCAAAATGAGTTTTTAATGCAGTTATACTCAATTTTTCATTCTCTATCGATCCGTGTAGTTAAAGTTGAGAAATTCCCAAAAAAAAGTCGAATACGACCCAGAATATTAGGCCCAAAAAACATGATTTTTGTAATTGTTTGGGCGTATTTGCTGTATTTTTTTATTTTCTACATTTCAAGGTCGTAAATGATATTGTTTTTATAGTAAAAGGATGTATGATGATATATGTAAGTCTAACGTGGCTTATACGACCCTATTGTTTCTGTAAAAAATAATAGGTGACTTTTACGACCCAATATAAAAGAGCCACAAATAATTAAATTAAAGGTCGTACTTTATAATAGTCGTATAAAGTGGATATATTTTTGCTTCTTATAACCTGATCAGAAATAGAAAACATTAAATCTCAATTGGCGTAAATGCCAAAACTCAACTTTTCAGGAGAGCTAACATTTAAAAAAAAGTATTATTTAAAGTAAACCCAGTATTTAAGAAAACGGAAGGCTTATACGCCGTGGAAAAATACTAAAAATGTTACTTACGCCCCAAAAAAATACTGTTTCTGTGATAGGTTTGGGGTGTAAAAGCCAGGTGGACTATTTTTTAACTGTAATAGGGTGTATAAGAGAGACACTCATCTGTTACCTCTGTCGATATAAGCATAAGAATAAATAATAACTACACGTAGGTGCGAATCTCCTTGGACCAGGCCCCAAATGCCGTGCTTTAAATACCTAGTTCTCCCTTCACCCCGCTACGCCCGTCTGTCTTCCGCGCCCAAAGTTAGGGCTGTCACTTGCGAAATATTTTAATCGGTTTATGAATGTGGTATACAAGTTTAGTCACGAAATGTTATTTATGTTTTATTTCAACGTGGAAACATTGTTGCAAAATATGTTTTTTACATTTACGTTAAATTAGGTAATAATAATTTTTGATGATATTAAGATTATCTCCAGAAAATTACATGGCTTATGTGGCTATTAATCATCTCTATAACACGGAAACGAGTCTATAAACAACCTTTAAAATATTAACTAAACACCTCAGGTGCCGGCGGTAGGTATCTAACGCGCCGAGTGCGCTTCCGGAGACGCCAGGAGTTTCGCTTCTACGTCTAGGTATTATTTATTCTTATGATATAAGATTGAAGGTGCCAACAACTGTTGTAGCACTATCAAACACTGGGACCCTTACCAGAGGGATTGCACTGGGCGTGTCGCGCCGCCTTAGTAACCTTCCCGCTGGTCCATTCTGAGAATGGATATCAGTCCGGGGCCGGCACTGACCGAGCGAGCACGCGTGCGCCACGATATGCCTTCCGCCGTCTTGAACGATCGATCTCGGGGCGTGCCGTAATACGTAATGAAGTTAGTTTTGTGAATAACCTTAAACTTTTTATTATTTACTTGTTATGTGGTATTGATTGATAGTAAAACACACGATGAAATGAAACGCACTCCGAAAAGCTGTTACATTGTACTGTTGTGTAGGTAAGTGGTTGTTTGAATTAACAAAAGGACGTAAAATATTCTTATTTACGTTGACTATGAAATTACAACACCTACTTAGTATAACCACGATTTGGGTTTTTGATGTCCCGCCCGATATTTCGACGATGTTACAATCGTTTATACTATATTTATATATAGGTACTGTTATTATATTAAACACGTTGTTAACGGAACATACATATAGAAATAATCCGACGAATGGAGAACGTCCTTTATTTTGAAGTCTGTTTAAAACACGTCGATACGACCTTATAACGATCGCCACAAGCGAGCGAGCGACATCTGGTGATCTAAAACATTTTAGCCCTCATTGATGTATTCTAGGCGTGTGACAACCCTAGCAATACACGTGCCGCGTGCGAATAAATACAAGTTATACGATAGTAAGAGAGGCATACATGTTATTATAAATACAAGTGCTTAACTAATTATTAAATAAATAAAGATTAGCTGACTATAATGTCATTGGAATAAAGATTTTCGGTACCTAACTCATATTTCGTGTGTTTATTTCACCATCCTATTTATTTAAATGAATAATTATATTCCGAAAAGATTATAATATATGTATTTATAAACACTTAAGTTAAATGTAAAGTATGTGTTACTTTGTACAAAATATTAGTATTATGGCCCGCTAGAAAGAAGATGGCCACCGTAGCCTATGAAAGTTTACATCATTAAACCATCATTTCTAGGTCTCCGACCTATCAAAAACCTTTTTCTAATTCCTTTTTGAAGAAACCCATATTGTAAACTCTTCGAAAAACAACCGCTGGGAGCTCAATCCACAACCTGAGCGTTCGCGGAATTACATAAAATTTCTCTTATACACCCTATTACAGTTAATAAATAATCCTCCTGGCTTTTACACCCTAAACCTATCACAGAAGCGGTATTTTTTTGGGGCGTAAGTAACATTTTTAGTATTTTTCTAGGGCGTATAAGCCTTCCATTTTCTTAAATACTGGGTTTACTTTAAATATTACTTAATCATATTCTTTATCCTGAAACTATATTTATTATGTCCAAAACTGAGCTTTATAACTCAAAAAACAAAAATGAAATGATAAAAATAATTTAGAAAAAAAAGTTTTTTTGCTCTCCTGAAAAGTTGAGTTTTGGCGTTTACGCCAATTGAGTCTAAAGGTATCGATATTATAATTGATGACAATGATGATAAACCATTGTTTGTGCAAAATGTGGTTACAGAATTATCAACAAGTTTTTAGAGTTGTTGGTAATTCTGTAGCTCTGCCTATCCCACTCTGGGAATGAAGGCGTGAGTTTATGTATGTAGGTATGTATGTATGATAAACCGTTACCAAAATTGTAATTTTTTTTAAATATTATTCATTATCTTCCTAACATTATATTCGTTTAACAAAGGGATAGTCCATGTTCTTTAACACGTAAGGTGATATTTTGATGGCTACAATACTTCATCCCCAAAAACCCAAAATTACATTTCAAAAACCTCAACCACAGCAAAAAACTGGAGATCTGGCTGGCCAACTTCACTTACCATCTTACTTTCAACTCTAATTCCTTGAGTTTTGGTATGTTTTCCGATTCCTCTCTTGCGTACGTGCAAGAAAACATGCGATCTCGCAGCAGGATATTTTAAGAAATGACGCGCCTCGAAAGTTCTTTGTTATCGTTTTCTTAATTTCTTATTGTCTGTTTTATCTTTATTAGGCTGTCCGTTTCCTTAGTTATAGTTTTAATGGTTATGGATTATTGAGGTTTAATGAGGTTACGCTTATCAGGTACTTTTTCTATCTTTAATACTTTTGCAAATGAATAAAGATTACCATTATCTTAGTATGTTAATGACCTTCTCCGTATGATATTATCGCGTTAGGTACTTATTTATGTGCATTTTGATTTGCTCACGGCTCTGTTTATGTAGATTTAGTCTACCAATATTTCTTAGGCTGTTTTTTTAGCGTTAAATAGAGTGGTCTTTTTATAAAGTCTCCATACGTCAAGCAATCTCGTGCAAAAAAAAACTTAGCTAGGAGCTTGTAGTCTTCTCCCAATTTCTATACTTTAAAAGGTATTACTCAGTATTTAGTGAGTACATACCTAACTATTGCGCTACTGAGTCGCTGACTAACAGATAAAAGACCGTATTGGACGTCAAAGTATATATACTTCTAGAGTGTGAGTATAGGTAAGACTGCTCTAAGTTAATCCCTTAGGTACGGCGAAGTGGGATAGCAGGCATCCTCTTTCGATTTTATATTTAATCCCCTTTTTACCTGGCAATAATGACATTTATTAAGTGATACATTATGCAATTCGTCGTTAGTCATAAAGAAATTACCACTTTCTATCCGTGACTTCAAATCCTTATCAGTAAATTGAACGTGGTCTTTTTGTTAGAATCATGTGATTTCAAAATATCGTCAGTCAGCTATATTAGCTCCGGACTTAAAAATAAACCTACTTTATTTAAAATGTTCTTAGCTAGGTTTGATGAAACTGTTAAAGTAGGGGTCGCAAATACTTTGGATTTTTTAACTTTATTTCAAGTTAAGGACTACCTAGGTCAACAAGATAGGTATACCTAGTCTTTAGCTATTTAAAATGATTATTACAACAACTGACCTAGGCCAAAAGTCATAAAATCATAGCCTAGTTGAAACATTATCGAATAATGCGTGTAGTTGCATCACGCCATGCGGTCCTTCACCTCGAGTGTCCCTCTCGCACTCGCTTGTTGTTCTCGTTTTGTCCCGGTCTGTAGTCGAGCTCGTCGTCACGTACGCAAATCTTGGCTCGGAATAGTGGCAACAATTTAGTTTGTACATTTAGTTTTCTTTAGTAGATAAATAGATTGGTACGAGTGCGTGCGTGCCTGTTTTAATAATTGGAATAAGGAACGTTTTAAAAAGGGTAAAAAAAAAACTTATATAAGTAGGTTTATCTCAAAAGTATACTTTTTTTTGAACTTTTATTTACAGAGGATTTTTTTAAATCTAATCAACACCCGCTTTGAACTAGTGGTCGGAATGACGTCATTTTATTTGTAACCTTGTTTTTTAAGTGTAGCACTAATTGTGACGAAGAAAAGACCAAGTGGCGTTTAAACCCTTTAGCCATTAGCAGAAGTTTGTTTAGGTATTTATTTTGTCAGTGAAAAATAATAATAGTACCAGTATCATTTAAACCTTCATAACGCCTAAACTAATTATTACATTGGAAAGTTAAATCTATATTCGGGACCGGTATGAAAGCCCGCTTTTTCATCCCCTAAGTAGCTACCTCAAGTTCTGAAACACCCTGTATAACAATGATACATATATATATATATAGTAAAAAGAGGTAGATATATTATACGCACTTCGATAGTGGCACCCTAAAACCAAGCCAATTGGTACACCTTTACTTAGTCTTGCGCCGTCAACGGAACCGTGAACTAGTCTGCAGAGCAACATACACTCGTTTTGTTTCGCTCCCGGAAAGCATACCATCCTGCTTTCACTTGTCATTTATGAATTAGTGTGTAATTGCAATATTTACTGATTATGTGTGCGTAAGCCTGGCCATTTTTACACGCGGAATACCATATTAGGTAACATATCTACCTCTTTATATTTTATATCATAGCTGTATAAGAAAGCATGTTTATCATTGTCTTATTTTATTAGCTTTTTGCTTCTAAAACAAAAACCGAGTTGTAATTTAATGTAATGTTTAAACTGCCATACATGAATTATCACAGCGAAGAACGTGACAATGCACTAAAGTGTATACACATTATGAACTCGACTGTACGTAATGGTGTTATGGCTTATCCTTACCTTGAATATTACATACCTACTCATAACAAATAGTGTAGGTAATTTACTTCAGTTATTCGTGTTGAGTTAGGTCATGAGTTGGGCGGGTGCCACGGTAAATATAGGTATAGCGACGGCCGAGTCGTGGGACACTGGTTCACGTCCAAACCGGTTATCGGGCCCTATAATGACCCTAGCATGGAAATAATAGGATAGTGCTTTTCGACGTTATATTTGGCAATATTTAATTTGGCCGGTTTATATACATATACTGCCCTTCTAAATAAAAAGGACGCATGCGCAATTTGTTAGTGAAAGTAAATTAACCCCCATCTCACATTTAGTTTAGCCTGGATGCCGTAGACGCCGATCGGCGTCACATTTGGCTACAGCTGCAGCTGCCGCCGAATGGCGTCACGGTTTAAAGGAAGCTTCTCGGGTGCGAGCGTCACATTTAGCTTAGCCTGGATGCCGTAGTCGCCGATCGGCTATAGCTTGGTACAGCTGACGCCAATTGGCGTCGCGGTTCAAAGGAAGCTTCTCGGTGGCGGCTCATTTAGCTCACTTGGATGCCGTAGACGCCGATCGGCGTTTCATTTGGCTATAGCTGGGTGCAGCTGACGCCGATTGGGGTCACGGTTTATTAAAGGAAGCTTCTCAGATGCGAGCGTCACATTTAGCTTAGCCTGGATGCCGTAGACGCCGATCAGCGTCATGCTTGAGGTGGCGTCATCATCGCGGCATAGTGCGGTTGAGGGCGCTTGGCAATGAAAGGGTTAAGACTATCTTTTCCATACATTTTGCCACACATAGAATTTATCTGCGTAGTTCCGCCGCCATAAAAGATAATTTTAAGTATGTAAGTAAGCATGCAGCGGTTTCGACCCCAATATCATAAACTATTATCATTACATACCTACCTGTCACTTATTTCACCATCCTGACAATGACAGATAACAGGTGACAGGTGACATTTCAGTATACATGGCGCAGCTTATATGAAACCCAGTGATGTATCAGCGTGTTAACTTTGCAATGTATACCGAGTTGTCACTTGTCACGTGTCATTGTGAGGATGGTGATAGGGGGCTGATGTTATGATCAGACTTACTGAAAAAAAGTTGTTTGCTGTATTTTTCCCTCTGTTTAACAAACGCAAATTCAAGTTTTCCCAATAACGTGCTAATATGTTAATTCAATCCCCTCCTCCATAACCTCCAGCTTGTTTGTTTGTCTGTCTTAAATGTGACTCCTCAAGAAAATACCTAAACGAGAGGTTTTAACGAATGTGCCCATGACGCGATCTTGTGTCACTTTTTTATAATAATTCAGTTCCGGGCACTGAAATGTATAAAAAGCGTTTTCGAACACGTGAATTTTTCTATTTTAAATATTTTTTGTACGTTGTTTTTCTTTGTTAAGGTTAAGAGTATGGGTTTTCCAAATAACAAATAATAACTAAAGTAACCCTTTTGTTCTTAGATGTGTGTTTATTTTTGAGTTAAAATGAAAGGATGTAAATAATTAATATATACATACCTACGTATACAATTGTTTGTCAGTGGAAGGTTAACCTGCTTTTGCTTTTGCCGATGACATCGTCTTGTTTTCATCATCAGCAGAATTGAGATAAAAGACTCTAACACTTTAAAAATCGAAGTTCGAACTTACGTTAGCTCCGTCCTTTTCACTTGTCATTGGAGACTAAATTGGCAGAAAGGGATGAAGATAACGTAATCGAACTTCGATTTTCAAAGAAGGGGTCCTAGAAGACCTCAGCAGAGCCAGTCTTGAGATCGGACTGAAGATCGATATGTTAAAGACTAGGGTAATAATAATAAACAGCATCTAGGTAAAAATTAAGTTTGGTGGTAATAGGACCTTGTATAGGGTCTGTCTGGATCGCTTCCACCTTCACCTTTAACCCACTGCCAGGAAGCAGTGTTCGCATTGTTGTGTTCCGGTGTGGGGATAAGACAACCGGTGTTTGCCAAATCGTATCGTTTCCCAACTTTTTCATTTCCAACACAATTTTATATAAATATTGCGAATTTATTTCAGTACCATCGTGTAGAACCCGATAGGTTAGGTTAGTTTTTATAAAATCCTGAAATATTTACGGTTACAGAAAACAAAGCAGGTTGGCAATTGAAACGGTTGGGAAACGATACAAAGGTAACCCACATTGCATATATGCACAAAGGGCGTAAGACAAAGTGGAATAGACTGGTCGTAATTCGCAAAGGCAAGTTAACCGCTTCGCTACCGTAAACTGAGTGAAGTGTTAATTTGTGTTGTGACTGCAATTTGAACATACAATTATGTTACATTTGTAGTTTCATTTATCAGTTGCCTCGCTGGTTCAAAAACAACTGTTCATGATTGTGCCAATTCAGATATCGGGTTCCGTCTAAATATTTAAGCTTTATAATATTTATTGGATTAAACGTCAAATAGTAAACTATAACTTCTCTCTGGAAATATTATAGCGCTCGTTCTAAATAGTATTGTCCGCTCAATGATTTTAAAGTCCGCATTAAATTTTATGTACCTTTTAGAATGACTTTTAATAATAGATTAGAATTATAGATTTTACCCGGGCGAAACCGGGTCTCTAAGTTTGTTGTAAAATCATATGTCTCTCTCGTGTGTAAAGTTTTCTTATGTAATATAAATGGGCTGTTTGGGATACACTTTGCACTCTGTAGAATTTTTCGTGCTAGTTAGGTACTCTTTTTACACATTCAGTCAGCAGAGCCTGTAGGTTTCTTCACGATGTTTTTCTTTCATTGTAAAGCAAGAGTTACCAAAGAAACAACGAAAGTTATACTTAAGTTTAAAAAAGTTATTGCTATTGTACAATCGGAATGAAATATATTGAGTAGTTTGTTGAGGTAAGGTGCTTAAAATAAGTCAAGTTCAGCAGCCACTGGGGATCGAAATTAAAAGAGGTACTTTTTATGTACTAACTTCTGCCCGCGACTTCGTCCGTGTATATTTCGAATATCATTATTCCCTCGGGATCTTTTAAATTTTCCGGGATGAACTGTTGCCTGTATGTTTTAATCCAGGGTATAAGTTAGAATCTCCATTTCTTCTTTCTACAGTCCAGCCGTTGCAGCGTGAAAGAGTAACAAACATCCATACATCCATACAAACTTTCGCTTTTATAATATTAGTAAGGATTAGTCTTCAGGGTTGGCAACGCATTTCAGTCTTGAGATCGTTACCTTGAGATTGCATGTAAGAGTAAAATAGAAGTCTGTGGTGGTTGGACTTTGTGCAGGGCCAGTCCAAATCGCAACCATTATAACCAAGCAGCAATGTTCGCATTGTGTTACGATGTGGGGACAACCTATGAAAATACTAGCATAGAGGTATTCCACCTTAGTGCTCAGGGTTGGCAACGCAGTTGCAGACTTAGGATTGCAGTCTTGAGATCGTAACCTTAGGAATGAATTTGGGTCTAAGATCCCTCTTACCATCAGACGAACAGTATGCTTCTTTGCCTTCTCCTTGTCATAAAAAACCGGTAGGTACCATACGAGCTCGAGTCGCCTCCTCAACTCCAAGCTCAGGTACTAAGTAACGAGTACCAGGCCCTCGTTAGCTCCATCGCTTTCTCTCGATTTAGTTTCAAATAACGAGTGACAGGGTTGGAGCTAACGTTCGAACTTCGATTTTCATAGTAGGACGGTTCACACGTTATTGGCAATGAAACCGTTTTTATTGATCCCTAAAATCGGATCCTTCCACTTGGCTTTAAAAGCAGAAGCCGTTGTGTTTTTGTTAGCTCACGCAAATATGATGAAGTCACGATTTTATATTTGTTTAAAACTGTTTTTTTGCGTGTTCAAAATTATAATAATTATCATACTTTTAAAATAAAGATAAAGATAAGGTTAAATTGCTTTGTATTTTGTGTAATTTTGTGCCATTTGTACTTGATCCTAATTAACCAAACTGACTTTACATCTACATAATTTACACAAATCAAATTATTTAAATTTGAATTTGTTTAATATTTATGATTTTTGACACAAGAAATATTTATGCTATCTTAAGCCCGCGACTATGTTTTCTTATAATTCGATTAACGTTATTTCCCGACAAACACACATTTTTGCATTAGATCTCGTTGAAGCCGTATCGCTGTTACGCAGATTAATTTACCGGGATAAATCTGCACCAAATTTCACATTGATTGGTTTAGACAGAACAAACAAACAAACAAACGATTACAATTTATAATAATATTAATTACTAGCCGTTGCCCGCTACTCCGTCCGCGTAGAAGTCGTTTATGGCTATTCCCTTCGGATCCGTACATTTTCCGGGATAAAAGTTGCCTATCTACTATTTGAGACTACTAGCCTAGCCGTTCTTACTAGTTTAGCCGTTCTCGCGTGATTGATTGAACTTTCGCATTTTTAATATTAGTAAGATTACGATCTTGTGCAAGGCTACCATCTTATCCTTAAACCAAACATAACATGCCAAACACCAGTGTTCACATTGTTGTATTCCGGTGTGATTATTATTGTGATAAAAGACAACCGGTGAAATTACTAGCATAGAGGCATTCCATTTGCGGTCTTAGGATTGCAGTCTTGAGATTGTAGTCTTGAGAATGCAAATGTCTATGGGTCACGGATCCCACTTACCATCAGGTGGTATGTGTGCTCGTTCGTATTATCTATTCCATATAAATATAAACTTTGCATTTATAGAATACTAAGGCCTACGGGGGGATATGGATTACTAAGGATTACTACGGACTAAGACTAATCCTCTTATTCATAAACGCATTATAAACCTGTTTTAGTTAAAGTACGCGTTATCACTTTCTATCAAATGGAAATGTCACAATGACAGTTATAAGGACAAAGCATATTTTAAGAACACTTTAGCTATGTTGCGTTTATGTTGTATTAATTAACATGATTTACAATAACCAAACCCAACTACAATAACATAATAAATAAACCAGATTCAGTTAACGACAAACAAAAACAAGTCAAGGAAAAAACACAAAATAATCAATATTTTTTAATGGAATGCAATACAAAAACTAAATCCTTTAAACCTTACAAACTATAAGTCGTTCCCGTCCGATTGGCTGACAGAACCTTCTCCAAACCCTGACCCTGTCACTATCAGGCTGATGACTTGAGGCTGGAGCAGCATCGCCCGTTCCTTCGGCATACTCCTCAGCAACGAGGCAATATATTTACCAAAATTGTCGTAGTAATCTTCACTTTTTGCTTCAGTTACAGCTTCTACCTTATTAGAAAGATCTCTTATCATTTGATATAGGTCATCTCTACTCCTTTTAGAAGAGGAAGCGACAGAGTTCATGTGTCGCTTCTTTCCTCTTTCAGATTTCTGGTAATCATCAGAGTGGAGGCTTTCACAGTGACCTATGACTGGATAACCTGGTTCTGGTAGACTGTCTTCGCTGGGGTCTATTGATTCCGATTCTTCATCTAGTATCTCGATTTTAACCTTATCTTCCATCTCTTGGTCGTGGACATGCTAGAAAAAAACATTAAAAATGATAATTCTCTTACCTTTTATATAAGATATTTTAGATATTTAGATTAGATTAGATTTAGTTTTTTTTTGTTTAGATACTTTTTTTTTGGATATTTTAATTTAAAAAAAAGAAACAATCTCACACGATTGGACAAGCTTTAGGCTTATTCTATGGGTACTAGGCAACAATAAACCTACTTATAAAGATAAATACATGCTTAAATATTTAAAATAATAAATAGATTTTCAAGACTCAGAAATAAATAACTACTCTTGTGCTTATCACAAGAATATTTGCCCTTGCCGGGAATCTAACCCGGGACCGCTAGCTTCAAACTAAAAAAACAACTTTACAAAAATACTTTTTGAAAAATCGGGCAAGAATTCGGAATAGGTAAGTTTATTAGCAATTTTTTCATCGTAATCATTGACAGCTGTCAATTTACTAATATGGTCGAATAAGATATAAAAAACAGCCGAAAGATGTGACGCTTCTTTACATAGGTAAAGTCCCGTAGGCATAGCTCTTAAAACCCACGTACCCACTGTAGAAAAAAAAGACAGCTGTCAAAAATGACTACCCACTGCCAACAGGTAGTACCTGTATACAACACGTGGTATTATTAGTTGTGACAGCGTTAAGTCTGTCGTACAATTCACCGAGCCAGTCAATTTTGACCGTTGTATTCTTAGCAACTGTTTGAAAACAGAGACCTTTTTTTCAACGAATGTATGTTTTTTGAGGGCGTACCTATTTATTAGGTATAGTTTTGAACAAACTAGGGGTCAAATCACAAAATAAATATAACCTATATTTTATGCCATTGCCATAATATTTCTGATCATTTTCAAAATGGTTAAGTATGTTTTATAAGCTAAGAAAACTCGATAAAAGTAACAAAACAATTAACAATGATTGGGCAATGTAAAATATAGCTCCATATAAAGCAAAAAAACTTACCTAAACTACTTAATATGCCGATTCAACAAATCAAGGTGACTTACCAAGGCCGGAAAGGAGTTGCGGGACGGTTGCAAATGCGGCCGTAAAAACGAGTCCATCTTCGAAAACCAAAACACCTTCGGCTTATAAACCTCATCTTCACTCAACCCCAAGTTCACACTGGTTGCTATCTTCTTCAGCTCCTGACAATAAGAGTTCCTCAAGTTCTTGAACTTAATAACAACATGGCGGGCTTCAAAGTATTTAATATTCAATTTCTCCGCTATTCTTTCGGTCGCGAATTGCCTCTTCCCTCGGCTTTTGTACTCTGGTGATAGCGTGTTCCACAGACAGTCTTCTTTCTCATACAAATCCAACAACTGAAGCGTTTTCTCGTCGCTGATGCGAAGAATAGAGTTCTGAGTTTGTGTTGTTCCGTACGACATGACGCTGCGGTGTTTGAATGTGGTAGTAACGGCAACACGACGATAAATCCAAAACAAAAGAAGCTGGTCACACGAATATGACTCAATCAGTCTTGTATATGTACACGCTTACTCACACATGGACTCGCGCAAGTTTTAAGTGATTTAGCTCGTGCAGAGTGTCACGTCCGTGCCCTAGCGTGGCCACGGCTAACTGACAATGGCAGCCGTAGCGACGCGCTCTAGGGTTGCGCCCGCGTCGATGCTCACGCTCAGTTTTTTCCCGCCTTTTGCCGTCCGCGTGGCGTTTTTTCGTTGCTATGCCGTATTGTTATTAGGTATCGGCCACGGTCGGGTGGTCATTGTTTGTGTGTGTTCGAGAGATATCTTATCGTTTGTACTGCAGCCGCGGTAGGCACTATTCACTTAAATAATAAAACAATGACAAGCTTGCTAATTTTTCCCGTTTGCATGTATAAAGTATAAACTAACTACTTGTTGGAGCGTATGGTTACGTAATGATACTTATGATTATTAAAGTGAACATCAAAATAACTATTCAACAAGTACATTTTTCAAGTTTGTATGCCTCAAGTATTCAAAGGTGATGATGAATGACATTTTTATCCACTGTAGGCGTTATATTGGAATAATAATGGGTTTTTTATCGTCAACTACTTTAATGTTAGCGAATATAGGTGCTTTATTATAATCTTGCATACTTACTTTATCACCTTGGCCTAGAGGACCTTGTTTTACTTAAGTACCTAACTTAAACTTACCATTATAACTACTTAGAATAAAAAAAACAGAAACGTTTCATAGTTGATGCCACAAATGGAAGCACGTAGGTGTAATCTCACCTTACCACACACACACAAGTGCACAAATAATGTCGTACTGAGCAGACCAAATTTGGTCTGGTTTAAGTGGCATCACATTGGTTGGACTAGATTTCTATGTGTGATTTTCAAAGCCTTCATATCAATTTTTGATGGGTCTCACAGGCCGGCTTCATACAGCGAGGCAGACCCGGGCGAAGATGGTGGAATGACTTGGTCACTTAAAAGACTGCCACGGGCGAGGAGTTGGGGAAGTCCAAAGAGAAGGCCATCCATGTCCATCAATAGGACACAATTAGATTAATAATAAAGGAGTTCTTTGTCTTATTTTTATTTTTTAGTAAAAAATAAGCTGTTTAAAAACTTCATATCAAACAGTAACAAAAACTAACGGTTAAGGTAATTTCTCTCACAGATAAGTTTCCAGTTCGTCGATGAAATAGTAGCTTCTCGGCGAGCTATCCCATCAGAGTATTATTACTTACAAATAAGTCCGTGTTGATATTATTTGGACCGGGCCTGCGGCAAAGCAGATCGCTACCTGGGGCCCTTTGAAAATCCAATGTTTGGACTAAGTAACGCCATTTTATTTTAGTTGGTAAGTTACTAAAGCGCCTAAGTAAGTACTATAGTAAGTACTATGGAAATGACCGAAGATATGAACAGGGTATACTACTATTTAAAATCCGATATGGTTACGTTACCTATATTTTTAACATTTTTTTTTAGCCTCGTAAGGCCCACTGTGCTATAGAATGTACATGATCAAGGCAATTTAATTTGAACTGTGTTACAATGGTAATAAGGTTTATTTTCCTATCTTGATAAACTGAAAATGTCATTAGCGAACAAACGTAATTGAACTTTATTGCCATGATGGTAGATTCAAAGTCCCACTCACAAAAAACTCCCTGTTTGTAGTATGGTGGGCCTTACGAGGTTAATTAGGAACGTTATTTCATTTCTTTTAATAGGTATGAAAATAATGTGACTACATGACTAGCCACTAGGCCCTCGGTAAACTTTTAAAGTAACGGAATTATTTTGTTGAACGGATCTGTTTACATGTTTGGCCATTTTTATTGATTTACATATATCATCTACCAATATCAACTATTATTATCAAAAATGTACCTACGCAAAATGCAAGGGTACAACCCTTCTAACGTTATAACAAAGAAGTCGGCTATCTGCAATGTAGTCGACGAAGCATTCTATACCCTATCGCTATAAAAATTAAATTTAAAATGCTTATACTATTAATATGGAGTTAGCCGCCTTATCTGGTATTATGGCACCCAGCTTTGTCCACAAAAGGGGGCGATTTTAACAATAGTTAGAAAGGTAATAATAGTTTCCTCTCTACGGCTATTTTCAATTAGATATAATTATTAGCTTTGCAGAATTTTGTGCTTATGACCCTCTGCTTTATTACTGTCAGGTCACTGGGCTTCAATTCTACTTTGTTGTAACATTTCATTTACTTATACTTAACATTCATAGCTACTGTAACTAGGAGAGGTGATGAGCAAGTAAATGGAGAATAACCAGTGATCGGAATAGGTAGAGTATATTTACCTAAAGTTCGCAAAAGGACATATTAAAGAGTGGTTACGACCGGGTGAAATATTAATTTATTGTCATTGAATTTCGGTATTCCGGTATTTTTCTGGTACTAGTAAATGTAGTCGCAAGGAAGTCTCCAGTTTATGAGTCTGTTCTACGAAGTTTAGGTAAATGTACTCCACCTATTACATAATTACATATAAGGAATGAGTTACAGGCCTCTTTTATCACAAACTAACATAAAATATACCATACCGTGAGTAAATATTACGAATATTTAGGATTAAAAATACCGGAAATCCGGAATTCAATAAAAATAAATTAATATTTCACCCGGTTGTCACTTGTAACCACTCTACAATATTATGTCCTTTTGCGAACTTAAGTTAAATATACTCTACCAATTCGGATCACTGATAATAAGGCTAGAGGAAGACTGAAAAAGATTTGGATGGCTTGTTTGAAGCATGCATGACATGTGTATGAAACGTGTAAGTAGGTACCTACCAAGTTAACAGAAAACAAAAGTGTTCAAATGTGGACGACTACGGGCTGAAAAATGATGATGATGGAAATAAAAAGGTAAATATTGACCTTTTCGTACGTGTTGCCGTGTTAAGACTCATTTAACTTTAGAATGAAGCTCTTCTTGTTTCTCCAGGGCGTATTCCACTTTGTTCTTCACCATATCGTTATCAAATTGCTAGTGTTTTTAGCTCTAATAACATACATACATACATACATAAATAAACTCATGCCTTCGTTCCCAGAGTAGGGTAGGCAGAGCTACTACAGTAGTTTTTAGTGGTACTACAGTAGCACTCAAAATTTGTTGATAATAAAATTCTGTAACCACATTTTGCACAATTGAGCTATGATCGCGTCACAGTACAAGCATTTATAGCCTTAGTCGCCTCCTTCCACCTTCGGCATCCACGGGAAGACATAGCACTATTCTAACCCGGCAACATAAACTAAATAATATATTTAGGTTAAGACATAGTGGAATACAGCTTCTGGGTATTTTATTTAGATTTTCAGCTATATTTTTTTAGAACTTATTTCCATATAAAGTCCCCAATCTGCATTAATAATGTGCTAGTGGATCTTACTTACTTCTTCTATGTTGGTGCACTCTTGACAAAGTGGTCGTGGTCGTCAGTTGTTGTCACGATGAGTGACCAGCATAACTTACATATGTAAGTATTCTTTTTATATTACTTACCAGTTAACTTTCTTGAATATACCCTTGGCTTAGGCAGTGAGGCCTAAGTAGCAAACCGGATTTAGTTCTCGATTTCATCATTTTATACGTAGATTTTTTAAACATACAAAAACAAACGGGTCCATATTGGCTCATATAATGATTTTTACTCATAACGTATTTTAAGTCATAATCATCGCAACTCATAACGTATTTTTTCAGCAACTGTTACTTTTTCAGGATTTTTATAAATCAAACCTAACCCAACCTATTAGTCTTATCTACACATTGAATATTTCAGATCTTCTGAAAAGTTTACGGTTGCAGCGGCACAAAAAATACGTTTTCGGAATTCCAATAATCGGAGATGCAATTTTATATGAACTTTGGCGCTCCCAAAACAAACACTATCGGGGATCGAACCCGTGCCCACAATTTTTAAAGGCCTTTGCTAATAAATACATTAATAAGTAATTAATAAATAAAAACCGTCCCCATTATTCTTTTAAACGGCCCAATCGATTTTCATGAAACCTATATAGCAACAACTCTGATAAAACTAGCTTTCTTAAAAAAAACTGCGTCCGAATCGGCCCATCTCTTTGGGAGCAACGATGGCATAAATAGACAGACACATACGTTTAAATTATAACTCTGTGTATGTGTGTGTCTGTGGAGTTGAGCCGTTTTAGAGATATCAGCTCTGAAATAAGAAGACGCCATTATATTGTAGTTTTTTATCTTTTTAATATAATTACCTATTGTTATTCCGCCCTGCTAAGCCTCTGCCCTCCTACGGAAAAGGCACATCTACTATATGAATTGTAATGCACTTCCAAGCTTATTATAACCCTTGAGAGTTTAAAATGCTTCTATGAATTAATTACACTTGTGCCTTTTCTCCGTACGAGGGCAGAATAGCAGTATCTCAAATAAAACTCCTGTAGCAATCACAACCTTATCAATAATAGTGGAGGTTTGAATCTTCTTTGGCAATTGAACCTGAGATACTGTTTATTGGCCTACGAGGGCAGTTTTGTCAACCGATTGAACATATAACTGTGTTTTATTTTCTGTCTCGAAGCGTTTGAATACGAAACTGGCGTTCCCATTCGATCTTTGGTATGAGTAAATATTTAAGACTACGCCGGGCGCCAAGTCCTCATTACTATTATTGTTTTCTAATAAACTTAAGTATTGTCTTGAAATCGAAGGACGGTTTATGTTGTATAAATCATCATCATCATCATCATCATCATCATCATCATCATCATCATCATCATCATCATTATCATCATCATAATCATCATAATCATCATCATCATCATCATCATCATCATCATCATCATCATCATCATCATCATCATTATCATCATCATCATCATCATAATCATAATCATCATCATCATCATCATCATCATCATCATCATCATCATCATCATCATCATCATATAACATTTAACCTACGTGTAGTCAAAAGTTATTCACTTATAGTTCATTCATTTATACCTACAACAAAAAACCGTCCTTCGATTTCAAGACTGGGTACCTTGGTTTATAAGTAAAAAAAAATATAGTACCGAATGAGAGCGAGGGAGGATCGGGCATCGGCTTAAGTCACAGAATGATATAAAAATAGACCACGTGACGTCACTGGCGATTTATTTCACTTTAAGTGTTGGTAGAACCTTGACCCTATGAAGGGTCCGTCCGGATTACTACCAACATCTTACAATCTTATCTGCTATCGTTTAAGTCAAATGTCCTTTAAAATTGAATAATATATTTCAAATATCAGATAATTCCAAATTCTGAGTAATTTTCATCATTAATAACTGCAATAATAACCAAGAACTGATTATACTCATAACGGTTCCAAAATTTCAAGTTTACAAAAAATGCAATAGTAAACAAAATTACTCGAGATTGTTTCCAGGAGAAGAATGTTCAAATAAGTGGATAGATAGACCCGAAAAGCCTGCTTGAAAATGAATTACCTGTGAAACTACCTACTAGCATAGAGGCGTTCTAAATCCACAAGACAGTCTTGAGATTACAGTCTTCATCGTATGGGTGAGATCAGGTTACTACCTGTGTTTTCGTTTGCCTACTCATTACTAAAAATATTTTTTTAACAAATCTTCATCAACGTAATGTTATACTAACAAATCAGTAATTTTATCTTGTAACTTTTTCCTTTCCTTCTCGGTAACTCTCTGTAACTTGGCGCCCACAAACCTCAGGAATGTCAGTAACGCTGGATCCGGATCTTGCAGGAGAACCTGATTTTTCAATATACCTATTATTTCATTCTGGTTTTTCAGCATTTTAGTCATAAAAAACTCTGGTAATAAACACGCTTCCTTTGCTTCCACTTCTTTATCAACTTTAGTGGTATCCATCGGATGAGGTTGGACTATTATCTCTGGTGGAATAAAAAAGTTTTCTGGAGCTGCTTCCATTCTCATTTTTTTGCTGCTACAAGCCATTTCTTCATCCTGACGCCGTTTCATCGCTAGTTGCTCCATTGGATCGACTTCTTCTTTTACAATGTCTTCGTCTATTTCTTCTTTGATGATGATTGTTGAACCGCTATCCTCTTCGGGTTCTTCATCATGACTTTCACTGGGCTCCTGTAACAATTAAGCCGTTTTAGCGTTTTGAAATTTATTTCTGGGCTTATAATACGATGGTACAATCGTCAACAAAGAAATGTATCCACTTTTGGACCAAATTACAATGCAATAAGGTGAAAAGGTGGATACATCTCTTTGTAGTCTACTGTACCATCGATATATTATAATTTATTTTAAAGGTATAGTAAGATTTTTTTTATAAAGTCGTAATTCGCTTCGGAACCTTCCAAGTAGATACCGACATTTTAAATAATTCTTACTATAGTGGCATACATAAAATGGTCATAATTGTTCTGCAGTTTGTTCAACCGAAGTTTTGCATTAAAAATCAAACGAGGCATAACTCAGTTCAAATAAAAAAAATGCGCGTACCTGTGCACCGTACACGTGATAAAAGTGAAAGTCCTTAAAAATAAATTCTATATTAAGAGATATATAGTATGAGAGACGGAGGAATATAATCTCAAAAGAAAAACAACAACACATTCTGCATAAAAATATAATTTTGATTTCACGAATCAGCGCAGCGGTCTCAGCTCAATGTCATTGGCACTATCATGAACTGGCATTGACATTATACTTATAATGACGTTAATCGTAGAATTTTCGTGAATCAAACTAAGCAAAGATATACGAATAATCACACAATGGTCATGATGTACCAAACTGTTCGACGATCAGGAAGTGGAAAGTGGTTCGACCACATGTTCGTATAGTCGTTTCCGCACTGTTGACTCTGCAGTTGATGTTTCTACATTAATTGCTTCTTGATTTTCTTCATCGACGTGTAAATTATTTAGTTATATTTCGAAGACGGTGCAAATAAGTCTAAAATCAAGTATTGATTAGTTCACGTCACAAAATAATTTTAAAACACATGGTTTGTGCTTAATAGGTAAGTAACAGAACTTATCAGGTACCTATAGGATCCTATTGGAAAAAAATAAGTGAAACACAAAAAGTTTTTATTCAAATTTGATTGCTGTCGAGATCATGAACTCTTCCATCCCGGTACGGCTGGTCTATTAACATTCCGGAAACAACAGCGAGTTCCTGGAGCCCGCAGCACTCATCAAACCCCACACAACATAAATATGTTACAAAAATATCCCAAAAAAAACATTATAAAAATAGTGTCAACCCTAGCAAGCTGTCATCTAAGTCATACAACTTCTATGACTGAAATGCAAGGATCGGAAAAACGACCGTCATTTTGAAAACATAACCCTGTTCCGTATAGCAGAGACTTCCTTGATATTAATTAAAAATATTATTAGTTATTTTATAGATTTATTATACAATAATTTATATGTACTTAGCGACAATTTTATTAATGAATGACACCGAAATGTTAATTAGAAAACACAAACACACATACAAACAGTAAACCAATGTCAACGATTGCCCCAATGTCCTCCGTAAACTGTGAACAAACTTTTTCGACTCATAAATAGGTCCTAAATTCACGTCGTTATGGAATAACAGGCGAAAAAAAAAAACAGACATTCTTTTTGATTGGCGAAAGAGTTTTTTTCCCATAACCATTATGGTTTTTATCCATTAATAATATTGTTGCTGAATACATACAAATAATGGTATAATAAATGTAAAATACCTAATAATATTTTTAATTAACATCAGAAGGAAGTCTCTCCTGTACGGAACAGGGTTATGTTTTCAAAATGACGGGCGTTTTTCCGATCCTTGCTGAGATGATAGCTTCTAGAGTTGACACTATAGGTACGTTGGATATTTTTATAACGCGTTTTTATTGTGATTCGCCCTTATTATAGTCAACATTTTCAGCATCATATCTCGTATAATGTTGACGTCATAACATAGCCGCCGCGCGAGTTGATTCTGAAACATTTCGTCATTCGAAACTTACTCGTCGATTCGTGTTTGTCGGCGCGTTTTTTTTCACAGGTTTTCTTTTTTTATTCAATTGTCTTCTGATTGTTCTAACAGAGCAATCAAACTCCTTCGCAAACACTCCTAGGGGTGTGGAGGGATTCTCCTTCAAAGTTAGAAGCATCTTCTCAAGTTGCAGTGGCTGCACGGCTCGCGGTGGCTGTGGGCGGTGCCGGTCCTCCAGCGTGCCTTCGGACACGAAACGGGCGATCCAACGGCGAACTGTAGCTCTCTGTAAAGCATGTTTAAATATAAAAACATAGTAATCCTTCCTACTAATATTATAAATGCGAAAGTTTGTGTGTGTGTGTTAGTTTGTAAGTCCTTCACGCTGCAACGGCTGGACGGATTTGGATGAAATTTGAAACGCAGATAGCTTATACCCTGGATTAACACAAAGGCTTCTCATCCCGGAAAAATAGAAAAGTTTCCAAGAGAATAACGAAAATCGAATACTACGCGGACGAAGTCGCAGGCAGAAGCTAGTCATAAAATAAATAGCATATATTTACCTATACCACCGTACTACCGTAATACCAGGAGGCTATCTGCGATGTAGTCGAAGCATTCTGTACTCTATTGCTAACCATATTAAGTTTAAAATGCCTATTATTGTGCAGTTAGCTGCCTTCTTTGCTATTAAGGCAGTGTTATATATAGGCAGTATACCTTTGCTTAACGCGCTATGAGTTATAATATAACGCGGTTTACAAAGGTCACTATTATGCAATAGAAAATAAGAAAAAGGATTTAATGAGAGCAATTCAAACCGTAACATTCTATCGTAGGTACGAGACATTTAGAGACAATTAGCTCGTTCCTTTTTCAAACATGTATATGGTCGTTGGTACTGCAAAACCACGTAACTCACACAATGAATAAGTTGCATAATACACCTTAACAAGTAAGTCAGTAAGGTACATTTTGCAACTTACTGAATCTGTTAGTTACGCGGTAATGCAGTATCACCGACGATATCGTAACTACTTTGGAAAAAACTCGTATTTGATATTTCGAGATGTAGGAGTTTAAACTTAATTCTGTTTAAGTTCAAGTATAAAATCGTACGTCACAAATATGAGATATGAGGTTTTTTCAAAGCAATGAAGATAATGAAACATCGTCACTAAGGAACGACTTGATCGTCATTAACGTGCGGCCGATAATGGATACATTAAAATAAGATCAATGTACATTGTAATAGTACATTACTACAGAGGCCGGGACAAAAGGGGTTGCCGGCCGAAGATATATCGACAGATAGGTCTGAGGCGGGCAACCCCATATTTCCCGCCGAGTTATATATAGTGCTTTTCTCAAACATAATAATAATTCATTAAAAAAATTAAAACAAAAATAACGAAGTCAAATTACTAGGAGTGCACATTAAAAGTAACCTACAGTGCTCAGTCAGCCGCGCTGTGTCGTGTGCGCCCGCCCGCCGGCCGGTGCCCCGCAGCGCACCGCCTGCGATCTAAGTTTCGCTACGCACCCCTAATTCTACCTTTGTTCTCCTAGTATTTTACATAAACATGCAAACGCTTTGGTTGGATGCATGGCTTAGTATATTTAAAAAAACAGCTATCTAGCCTGTTCATAAACACAGCCGCCATGTTTACACTAAAATTTAAAATAAAACGTTTATTGTTTTTTTTAATACGCATAGTGGCAGAATGTCATGATGCCTGTGCCATAAATAAAACGGTAGCTCTGGTCAATAGAATGCAAAGCATTTTTTTCTAAGGTGGAACACCGCAAACGCGGGCAATGGCACATGACTTAAACGCTGCTGATTTGACGACGCACGAAATCTATTGTTTTTTTTGTTTTGAAAGATTTCTTGCTCCTTACGAGAGTTACACTTAAAAGACCTTTAAGTAAAATGAACTCACATTGTAATAGGTAAATATAAGAACACGAAACATTTCAATAAGTAAGTACCTACCTACCAGTATTAACGCAATATACACAAAAAAAAACGACATTATGAGCACTTTTTTATATAAGTACTACTTACTTTTTTTTTCTTAAAGTATTCCTAATTAAATTACGCGATTAAGTCTCATTTTTGATATAGGTAGTTATAGTTAACTAGGTATAACAGCGTTAAACTTTCCAAACAACAAACGCTACACACACACACATTTACTACTGTAAGTACCTATCTATTGGCGTGGAAATTTAAGATAAAACTCTTCGCAAACTAAATTATAGGAGTTCAAAAAAAATTATACAGGAACATAAAAAAACACTTACCGCCATATCAAGTTCATCAGCAATTTGGCTTATGTTGCGACCAAGTCTGTGGAGCTCTATTATCGCCCCCCTTTCTGAAGACAGTAAATTCCGATGCATATTTAAAGTCCGTTAGCAGGTAGGCAATCAAATCAGTCCAAGAAGAAGGTAGTAGTTTAAGCTCGGGAACAATTAAAAAGCAAAGATGGCGGCGGGCGGCAACGCGACCGCTCGTGAAGCAGGCTGCGAAGCGACTGACTCATCCGTTAAATGTTTATATTTACACTAAGTATGCGAACTGCATCCTAATTGGTCATTGAAAAAAGTGGGCGGGGGTTAGCTTTACCATGAACAAGGTAAAAGTTTAGTGGAGCACCGCGAATGTCCTTGACTGTCTACAGCTGTTCGTAAACAGCGTCTGACGCGTAGGTACATCTACAACTCGCGCATGCACAAAACTATCTCTTTCTAATGTTGTGTATACGCCGCTCTCTTTTGCTCCACACGTGGCATCGGGACGTATAGCTATCTTTTTCCTTTTCTCTACGTTATATCGTTCTTTTCTGTCTTGTAACGTATAGTGACGCGTCCTTAAAATTTCACTCTTAATTCTCGTTTCACTATGGATACTCAAATCGCCGTCTAAAGTAAAACTTTGTACATAAAAAATAAAATTATTTATTTATTTATTATAACAGGTACCAATCAATTTTAGTTTTTATTAAGTAGGTATGCCGTCCTTAGAAAAAAGGGCGTACGTCTCATAGAACCGCGTATGTATAAGTGACCTTATTTCTTAAGATGGAAGGTTTAATTTACTTTGACCATCAAATTGCGCATGCGTCCTTTTTATTTAGAAGGGCAGTATGGTACAATTACAGATACACCTATTACAATGAACCAGCTTTGCAAATAGATTATTAAATACATCATTTTGTATTCTTTTCAACCAAGGCGGGGGTTCAAAAAGTGTGTGTGCAATAATTTTTACTACAGATAATATTTAACTTAATGGTAATAACAGTAATTAAAAGGTAATATGAAAATAAAAATGTTTATTTCGTAAAAACACGTAATTTCAACGAAACAGCGAATATTATTTATATCAAACACCTTTGCAAAGGAAACTGTCAGTTTCAATTTCCTTTAAGTAGGTAGCTAAAATATAATTATGGCTAATTTTTGCTACAAAATTAAACTAACATTATTTATTATGATTTTATTATTTTTATTTATTTTGTAGCATAAAATTTAGCTACTGTTAATACAGTATACACGATGAATTTTAATCAGTGATCGGTTGAAAAATATTAATTATTAACCAAAATTGAATTAAGTAGGTGAGGTCTCACGCAATTGCCTCACGGTTTAATTAATAATAATTAATGATATTGTTAAAACCAATACCTAACCACTGAATACACGGCCATCCTTTTTTTTATGGCAAGGAGAAGGCACGCGAGCACTCAGGCCACCTGATGGTAAGTGGGATCTGAGACCCATAGACATTTGAAATCTCAAGACTACAATCACAAAACTGCAATCCGAAGACTTCAAATGCGTTGTCGACCTCGGGACTAATATGGAATGCCTCTAGGCTAGTAATTTCACCGGTTGTCTTATCCCCACACCGGAACACAGCAATACGAACACTACTGCTTGGCGGTGGGTGGTGGTAGTTAAAGATTGAAAGAAAATCGGACACGTACAGCAGCGGTAAAGGTGCTTGGGGGGTCGGCGGCAGAGGTAGAAGTGTTCGCGGAATCGGCGTCGTTTACTGAGCGTGCCGCCGCAGCTTTGCGACGCTCCCGACACCGCCTCGCTCGCTCGGCGCCGGACATGGGAGTACCTGTGCGTGGCCCATAACCCCCTCTTTCCAACGTTAGCCGTGCTTTATATTTCTTGCTGGCCCTTGCACGAGCTGAGGCCGACATATTGATTATTATTTAATCTTTTACACTTATTTTTTACTTTTAACTACAAATATCGTCGAAGTCACATTTATTATTATTTAAATCGATTGGTCTAAATGAGATCTGTAAATAGACGAAAGAATCACCGCGCTATCACCTGTGAGTCATGAGTTATACTGAATAGAAACCAGCGAGAGCGTCGGTTTCTGTTATATTACGCAGTGCCCCTCCCCCGCTGCCCCGCCCGGCCCCGACGCAAACTCAAAGATGGGTCTAGCTACGCTAGGCGCCTAGCGTAGACCCACCTCAAGGTCTTAGCAGCCAGCTGACTATATACGCTAAATAAAGTCACAAAATTCATGTTTCTAGGATGCGTAGTTTTGTAGTTATTAATGTCAGACGATATAGACCAATTCGTCACGGTCCGGTTTTCTGACATGGTACCCCGTGTATGTTACCGATTTTGAAGACGTTTCTCGTCAAAAATGTCAATGAACCTAATTTATTCAAGCTTCATGTTGTGCTTAAGTACGTAAGAATCAGAAAGAATACACAAAAGTGTACAATTAATAGGGTGACAATTAATTTCAATAAAGTTAAAGTTTCAAAACAAAAAAAAAATAAGTAGCGATTACAAAAAAAAAAAGTTTGTTTCCATGTAATTGCGATTGTAACGTGATCGACATCAATTACTAAAATATATCCAAAAAACAGATACAAAGGCGTTATAAGAAAAAAAAAACAGGGAACAATGTCACACCAATTAAACTCTGCGAATGAAGGCGTAAGTTTGTGTATATATGTATAACCTTACTCAATTGTAAACTCAAACGCATTTGCAGTCTTAGGATTGCAGTTTTGACGATGCATCTGTCTGCTGTCTATGGGTGTCAGATTCCTCTTCCTATCTGGCCTGAGTGATTCTTGCCATAAAAAATTGTCGTTGATTCAACCACAAACCTGTGATTTCTGATGCCTTTCAACCTGGATTTTCGCGTCCTTTATACTCCCCGAAGGTACGTCCTTGTCACTTGGGAGGTTGTGCGACGGTACAGCGTCATGGCGGAGTCTCTTGTTCTTCCACATGTCACGTGGGAAGTGTGTGGAGCAAACGTAATACTTTGTGCGATCTGATCTTTCTAAAATGTCATAGCGGCCTATTCTTTCGACCCATTGTTTTTTTCTGAAAGAAATTGCATAGATACTGGTAATCTGTTCAATTTAATATTAAATACCTAATCTAAGATGTGGCACAAAACAGATAGGTCACAGAAAAGAAGGACAAGTGTACTTCTATCCATATCACTCATTTATTGTTCTTTGGTAGGTATTAAAAACATCTACGAATTTTTGTAGTTACAGGCATATACATTTTCGTTAGTGTCTGTTTACTTGATAAACATAAACCCCCTTACTAATTGGCATAAACAATGCTTTGTCCTTATCTGTCAAATTCAAATGTCACAATGACAGATAAGGACAAAACATTGTATAGCCATACCACCGTTACTCAACGTTTATTAGTAAGGGCGAAAGTGTCTTTTTACAAACTATATGCCTGTGGACTTATGTATTATAAATTCAAACAGTTTTTTTTTAGGTAGGTGTCCAAATTATACCTGAATCCATATCCCTGAGTTTTTTTGGCCTGTAGTTTAACAACACGCGCGAAGGTTGGGGTCAAAAATATGTCACATAGCTTAAAAAACGTGTTGGCTTCACACTGTGTATTGTTTGTTATTTTTAGCCTCTTTCGGCATCTTTGAACTTCACTTAAAAGTTTTCTTTTTCGAGGAGTATCATTTGAAAGGGTTTGTACTTGAGCATTCGTTTGCAAATCATAATCACACTGTACATTTGCATCGGCTGTTTCAATAATTACTTGAACTCCTTTATTTGCAAAATTATTCGGTAATGGTAGGAGTTGTGGAATTGAATTTCTTTTTAACAACTTTCGACTTGAATTTATTATAATGCAGTCTGGGCTAAAATGAGCTTCACATACACGAGCACGAAAACAACTTGAATCTATTAAATCTTCTCTATGTATCAATCTCAACCACTCAGTTCGCCTGAAACAAGACATAACTTTATCTTTTAAAAAACCGGCCAAGTGCAAGTCGGACTCGCGCACGAAGGGTTCCGTACCTATATCTATAAACCATTAGCAAAAAACGGCAAAAAATAACGTTTGTTATATGGGAGTCCCCCTTGAATATTTATTTTATTCGGTTTTTAGAACAGAAATACCTACATCATCTGTAAAAATTGTAAAATGTCTAGCTATCACGGTTCATGAGATACAGCCTAATGACAGACAGACGGACAGACAGACGGACAGTGAAGTCTTAGTAATAGGGTCCCGTTTTTACCCTTTGGGTACGGAACCCTAAAAATACCGTCAACTTAAAAATACGCCAGACGAATTAATATTAAAGTGGAGGGGGTGAATGAGGGGGCTACTCGAAACCCTGAGTAGGTACCTATAGCCCGTAATAACAAAAAACTTATTCTACAAACAAAACAATAAACCTACCTACTATTATAATGCAAAAAGTTTACAGAACAGAAACATATAAAATTTTACGTTTGTCAATTGTCACTATCGAAAATCTCTAATAACTTCTAAACGATTACCCTAGTTACACAATTTCCATTGCCCTATCCGTTTTAGACCTAAACCTATCAAATGACACTAAAAACAACACAATATCTACACAAACAAAAAAACATGTTTTCAACTTACGTAAGGTGGCGTGAATTACCTAACAAAAATTTAGTTAGTATTCTGATTCAAAATAAAAAGATACAAGATAAAAGAAATTTATTCAGTAAGTAGGCCGCACGGGCACTTTTACACGTCAAGAATCTACCAGCGCTTCCCAAGAGAAGACCACTGCCGAGAAGAAACGCCGCAAGAAACTCAGCAGTCAGTCATTTTTTAAACATATTTCTTATTACAATGGTACTACTTAGTCTAGCATTATATAAAGCTATAAATATTAAATTAAATATAGTATTAAATAACATGCGTAGTTCAGCAGGAAAACATGCCAATTAAGAATCTTACGGGAGAGATAGAGAAAAAAAAAACACATACTTATGTGTATATAAGATGGTGCGAGACGACCACATAAAAGTTTCGATATGTTTTCCTACATCAACGGTGTCCCCTAGACAAGATAAAGATTTTGCATTTGAATAAATTATTATTGACTAAGTTTCGGATTTAGGAATCTATTATAAAAATCGATCTTAGATATATTCTTCGAATCCCGGGGCGGGACGCTTACCTACCTACCAAACTGTTCTGTGTAACGTTAAAACGAAGCATCGAAATACAAGCAGATACCTACTTACCTCTCTGAAACCACTGGTAGCTTAAAAAACGACAATTCACCGTTTAATGTTGAATTTAAACAACCGTCCGCTGAACAGTTATAATAACTTTTTTTTTGTTGCTCCATTATTGCACAAAAGTTCACAGACACGTCTCAAGCGGAGGGCACTCGCGCTCGCACTGGTCCCAGCCGGTCCGAGATATCGTGTCCGTGAGCAGTGTCTATGTATGCGTTGATCGAGCGCACTTGTATGTAGTTATACTGCCCTCCTTAGAAAAAAGGGCGTATGTTTCATAGAACTGCGTATTTATTAGTGACCTTATTTCTTAACATGGAGGGTTGAATTTGCTTTAACTATGAAATTGTACACACGTCCTTTTTATTAAGAAGAGCAGTATAGTCCATTCCAATTGACTTGTTTTATTTAGTAAACACTTTTATAACCTCAAAGTGCTCCTTTTTAGCCTAAAATATCAATTTTGTCGTTAAAAAATTATCCATGATGTAAAACCAGGAAAATGGTGTGCAAAATGTGGTCTCTAGTTGCTTTATTCAGCTGAAAACGGCCATTTTATCCAAAAATGATGCATTTTGAGGTTATAAAAATATTTACTAAGTAAGACAAGTCTATGGGAATAGACCATAGATTGATTTCTGTAGCTATCTGTTTTGTGGATGCGGTTAGCCTTCTTGGTAGTGACCTAGACAGCTAGCGGTCCCGGGTTCGATTCCCGCCATGGGCAAATGTTGTGTGAGAGCGCGAGTATTTGTTCCGGAGTCTTGGGTGTTTTCTACGTATGTATTTAAGTAATGTACTATACAACGTGTTACAAAAATAACCAAAAAAAAGTCTACCCTAGGGTCTTAAATCTTAGGCCCTGTTGTTTGATCAGTACTTAAACTAACTAATTGTTAAAATTCGAAAAAGGAACGGAAAATTTCCTTGAGATTTTAACCATTAGTAACATTTTTTGACCATTAGTTAGTTTAACTACCGATCAAACAACAGTCATAAGTACAACCATAGTTTCTTTTGTTTGGGCTATTTTGTAACACGTTGTTTATAACTATATTGGGATCTGATTAAGATTGTCCCTATTTAAAAAAAAAACGATTTTTCGGCCGTTGTTACTAAATTTAACACTGCCTAATACTCGTATCCAATAGAGTAAATAAAAATCAAGCTTTAAAAACACGACAGAATTTTTAATACTGTCGTCGATAACCTTACGTTAAAATAATTAAAACACATAAAATCAGTTTCAAAATGTTTTTTTTAACAATTTTATGTACACACGCCATCAAGACGAATCTAATGACGTGTTTATAAAAATTAGTTTACCTAAAGTTAAAATAAGAACGGACATACATACATACATACATATACACAGGTCAAACACATAACCCTACTTTGGGTTTCGCCGCAGTCGGGTAAAAACGTCCTCAACAGGAACAAATATAATATTTACTTATAATATAACAAATATTTGCCCATACTGAGAATCGAACGCAGAACCGCTTGCTTAGTAATCAGGGTCAGCAACTTAGCAAACCGTCATATTAAAATACAAAACTCCACTTACCTCTCTCCTTCTCTCGGAACAACAAAATAAGTAAGGTCAGGTTTCTTCCTAGAGTTATTCGTACACCCTAATACACCGCAGTAAGACGCGCCCGGTGTCATAATGGCCGTTTTAACACGGTACGATAATAATAAAACAGTAATGGCGGCGTACAAGCGGCGCGGAGGCACGTCCCTGCCTGACTGAATGTCGGCGGCCGCTGCGTCGCGTCGGCCGCCGTCTCGCTTAGGCGACGTTCATACGGCGCGATTTAAAATATCAATATTCGCGCGTTAGTCCGAAACTATAGTAGACTTATACACGTCAAAAATATCTAAGGATCGAAAATATACTTACATTATGAAAGATATTTTAGCATCGACTTACACTGATACTGAAAATGACCGCGAAATTTAAAATTGTAGCAATGGTATGCCTGTATGGGCTAGAAATAAACAATGTTGATGCTTTTGTCATTAAGTATTAAGTTATAAGTTAATGACAAGAGCATTAAAATTGTTTTCTAAAAATGTTCGGAAATGATGACATTACTATCTACATAATGAGACGCGAAGTAAATAGTTTACTGACAGTTCTCAAAAAAAAAAATGCGTGCTCGCTACACAAGCCCGCAATGTTGCATACAAATTCCATTACTATCTAGCTTGTAACTTTTTAAAAAGTGAAAAAGCCCATAATAAAATGATGGCACAAGTCTTATACATCCAAATTTTATTCGAAACATAACTTTTTTATCTGTACCTATCTGAAATAGCTTATTATTTTTTAAAAACAAATCTTGCATTTCTCCTTGTCATAAACAAAAAGGCAGTAAAGAGTGATGGTTTTTCACATGAAGTTTCTGTTTGTATGCAATTTAAAAAATGAGTTCAAGCGATGAAGATTTTACTCCAACACAATTTTTTTCTGGCGATTTTTGTGAAAAGCACTATATTTGCCTCGGCAGGAACAGCAATTGCGGGCTTCGTATTTTTAAACGGACTCGCAAGCTCGTACGTTTAAACCAATACTCGGCCCGCAATTGCCTACTTCCATGCCTAGGCAATAATATACTATTAATTGAAGATCACTCAGGCATAGTATATCTACAAATTTAAATTTCGCGGTAATTTTCAGTATCACGTTTCGATGGCCAGACTCTAATCATCCAATCGGTCCGGCTGGCCTATTGCCTAAAGGGTCTACTAGTACACGATCAACTTTTTACGGCAATGTGTGGCTGGCAACTATTGCTGTCTTACTCTTATTTCGTATGCTGGAGCAAGATGCGTATAGTTGCCGGTCACAAATTGCTGTGAAAATGTTGCTCGCCTAACCGGCCCTTTACGCACTCGCAATCGAATTGTTTTAATTTTGTATGCAGACAAGCCTTCGATTTTCAAAATGAAAACGATTGCTATTGTGAGTGCGTTAGGCAATAGCCCCTCTGAGGGCCCTGCCAAGATGCATTGCGCTAACTAGCGTTTTTATTCGATTCGTTTTTAAACCAATCGCGTCACTGGTAGATCACGTGACTTCTCGTATCACGTCATCGCATCTACCAGTGACGCGATTGGTTTAAAAACGAATCGAATAGAAACGCTAGTTAGCGCAATGCATATTGGCAGGGCCCTCTGGTGCTTAATGCGATACGAGTAACAAGTGGTAAATAGTTATTCAATCATGAATGCATGCTTGCATTAAACAAGGTTTAAATTTTGTATTTGCTGCTTAACCAACATTATATTTGTACACATAGTGATACGATATTATTTTAATCAATCTGTAATTTATAACCTCATCATGTCAACCGAAAGACGTCCACTGCTGGACATAGGCCTCCCCCAAGGCTCTCCACTCAGACCGATCTTGTGCTTTTCGCATCCACCGCGTTCCCGCGATCTTTACAAGGTCGTCACTCCATTTTGTTGGAGGCCTACCTACAGCTCGTCTCCCGGTCCGCGGACGCCACTCAAGAACCTTCTGACCCCATCGGCCATCAGTCCTGCGAGCAATGTGCCCCGCCCACTGCCACTTAAGTTTGGCTATTCTTCGGGCTATGTCGGTAACCTTAGTTCTACTGCGGATATCATCATTTCTGATTCTATCACGCAGAGAAACCCCGAGCATAGCCCTCTCCATAGCCCTCTGAGTGACTTTGAGCTTCCTTACAAGGCCCATTGTTAGCGCCCACGTCTCAGATCCGTAAGTCATCACTGGCAACACACACTGGTCAAAGACTTTTGACTTCAGACACTGCGGTAATTTGGACGAAAAGGTGCTACGAAGCTTCCCGAACGCTGCCCATCCGAGTCGGATTCGACGAGTGACCTCTTTCTCAAAGTTGGACCTACCTAACCTAATTTATAACCTATGTTTTGACAAATAAATTCATTTGATTTTTGCCTGATTTGAATATCATAACCACAGAACTATATCGAGATAGAAGGAAAGAGTTCGTCGATTTATGAGAACCGAGCGTGTAACATTTTGCGTAGGTACTTTGACGTCACGCGAGACTTTTAGTGATGTGCACAACATAAACAAAATCGTTTCCAATCGTGTCATCGATGGCGTGGTCTTAATAGAGTCCTTCTCTAAACAAGGTGGTCCTTTTATCCGTAGCACCCGCACCCACACACGCACACGCGCACGCACACGCACACACACAAGTGAAATTGAAATAGCAATTTATGCGCAAGTGTATTGTGACGTATAAATGTACCTTTTCATTATTTGACATTATCAATACATCTATAGTCGGATAAGCTGTACTGATTATTCGCCGGTACTTTGATGAGCCAGTAAAGGAATCTTCGTGAAAATGTATGGAACAAATCCGGCTGTGTTGTGTAGGAAACCACTTTTTGCGACCCGTTGCTTCAATCCATTTATTTTTTAAAAGAGGATCTTTCGGAAAACTGAAACAAAATTGCAATATAGTACCTATATTTTTAAAATATCGAATAATATTTAATTTTGAGTACTACTTCATCTCATGGCTACATAATAGTAGGTTTAATTTTTTTTTAACATATTTTCTGCTTTCAAAATCGATTTTAATCGACTAAAAAATCGGCATTGAAAATCGCAGGGTACAACACTATATATCACTTTTGACAGAAAAATGAGAAAACAACATTGAACGCGTCTCGAAGAGTGCTCGACAGTTTGGATTGTTTTATTTTCGTTGCTGGTTTTCATTGCATGCCAAGTCTGGCGCGTCAAATTAAAGCCGCAACGGAAAAGTACCTAGCATTATACACAGAGTCACCCGCTACTGTTTATATGAAAGTAATACTGAGCAACAAAATAAATTGTTTTATAAAATAATAACAGATATTTTAGGGCAAAGAGTACTTACCGATGAAAGGAAATATCTTTATTTACAGCTTCAACTTTTTTGGTGGTGTTTGAGCAGTTTATTATAGAGCACGAGGGCATTTTGTTTTTATAATCGAACGTCGCACGCGGAAACCGGTCGAGAGCGGACTGAGCATCGCGGCGAGCAATGAGGGTCTCGGTACCTACTTCTTTTCGGCACGCGAGGTATACACACTTTCCTTCTTGCTCTAAAATCCGAATAGGAGACGATTTGCACCGGGCTGTTTATTCGATGAAAGTATTTTATATCAAATTTAACACGCTAAATAATATGTGGCGAATAGATAGGCTCAAAATTTCAGTCCAGTACTTATATCATTAAAAAAAATATATTAAAAATGAACTTTTTTTAAAAATTGCAAATGCTTGTTTTATACACAAATTACATACTAATCGAAAGTATGAAGCCTATTGAATATGCAAACGTTAGGTTTGGTGCAAATTATTAGTACCGACTTACCTGTTTCTACCTGCCTACCCAATAGTTTAACGGGAAAAAAAATAGTCAACCTAACGTTTGCATATTCTATAGGCTTCATACTTTCGATTGGTATGTAATTTGTCTATTAAACAAGCTATTGCATTTTTTTAAAACAAAGTTAATTAATTTTTTTAAATTTAAATTTAAATTTTTCAGCCTACCTATTCGCCATATATTACTTAGCATATTAAATTTGGTATAGAATACTTTTTATCGAATAAACAGCCCGGTGCAAATCGTCTCCTATTCGGATCTCCTACTATCTATCTCGATATAGTTCTGTGGTACAAACCCTGAAGCCAACAAAAATAAAAAAATGGTCAAGTGTGAGTTGGGCTCGCGCTGGTTCGATTGTAAATCGAATTCAAATCGGAATGTAATAATATGACTACTGTGCGGTACGGAACCCTCGGTGCACGAGTCCGACTCGCACTCGACCAGTTTTTCTACACTACTAGTACTTCTGGGCCTATAACCTGGTACTAAACGATTTTAGAATTATTTATTAACTATTATTAAAAGATACTTTTATATTTACTTATTACTTATATTAACTTTACTGCGTTATAATATAAGCTAATAAGTAAAAAATATTATTATTTATTTATAGTGGAAAGGGCCCTTGATACGATGCGAGCACCCAAGCGTTGGTATTTTTGAGGCTAGTAGTAAGTAAAAGTTAAGTTTTGTCACACAAATTTAGAAATCACAATCACACCCTAGATTAACCAAATTTTGTATCATAAATATGAGGTAGGTAGGTTAGATTAGGTTCGTTTTTATATCAGGAGGGCCAGAACAACCCAGAAATAGGACTGCGTGTAAGCGGAGCTCCGTCGACTCTGTTAAATTTGTAAATTTGATGGTGGGTTTGGCATATGTCGGTTGCCGGAATGGCAGTAAATTTGCCCCCTTTTCTTTGATGGACAAAATGAAATATTTTGCTTACCTACTGATTGCTTACCAAAATTTGATTAACTGTGGGTCGCTCAATGCAGCTCAAATATTTAATTTGCTGACCCAAATAATTTAGAGCAGTTCAGTATATCATTAATTGCAGACAGATTTATAAAATTTTGCTAACCATAAGTTGTTTACCAACTAGCTATTTTGGCTGACCAAATACATATTTCAGTTCACCAAAATAAGAATGAATATATATATATATATACAAGAACAGCTCGTTTAAAGGTATTAGATTAGATAGATAGATATACAAACACCCAAAAGACAGAAACAAATACTCGCGCTCATCACACAAATATATGCCCTGACCGGGAATCAAATCTACTAACGAAGACGAACCAGGCTACCTGCGCCATCATCTCATCATGAAGTTGCATATTGCGTAAAATTTGGATAATAAAGCTATCCAATACGCTTATTAGTACATCAATGATGAGGCCGCAAATAATAATTATAAATTTCAATTTACAAATAAACAAAAACGATACCAGGAAACCTATAAATTAGTAACATCCTAATGATCTCAAAAATCAATGAATAATGCAAATTATAATCAGTATTAGTATTCCTCAGATAAGTCACACGTGTTAAACACACCTTTTAACATAAATGATCTTACCTGCTACACAATACGGTCTAATTCAGTTTAGCAACCTTTGCACATGATTCCTTGTAATCGTGATAAATAAATACAAGTATTTGGTCCAAGAATCGTGACACGATTTCTTGGAGTTATCACTGTCGGTGATTAGTCACATCGAATGATATCAAGGGGACTGTGAACCGACGCTCAAATCGTGTAGCTGTCAAAAATATTCCATACAAATGAAGCTCCGGGCGTTAACGTTTGTTATCCCCTAAATCAAATCGGATATCTAAGTTTTTGAACATGTTGTAGTTATTATAAAACAACTAGTTTTGAAAAAACCATTGGTGGTAAGACACTGTCCGTCTCGATCGCTACCACCATCTTATCCTTTACCCTACCGCCAAGCAGCATTCGCATTGTTGTGTTCCGGTGTGGGGATACGACAACCGGTGACATTACTAGCGTAGAGACATTCCATCTTAGTCCTCAGGGTTGGCAACACATTTGCGGTCTTACGATTGCAGACTTAACATTGTAGTCATGACAATGCAGATGTCTATGGGTCATAGATCCCACTTACCACCAGCCCATTATTTCACCTTACAGTGACAGGTGACCGGTGACATTTCCATGTACATAGCGCAGCTTATATAAATCCCAGTGATGTGAAGACTTGTTAACTTTGCAATGTATGCCGAATTGTCACCTGTCACCTATCATAGTCATGATGGTGAAATAGGGGACGGCCTGTGCGCTTATTTGCCTTCACCATGTCAAAAAAAAAATGCGTCTACTTACTTTCTCCTTTTTTATTATCTCCAGAGAAAAATTGAATTCTGATGAAGTGGATGGCATTTCCTTCTCCTCTTCTAATATTCGTTGGACAGTTTCTATGGAGACACCTGCAGCGTCGGCCGTGCGACGTGTTATGTCGTGCAAGTGAGACAGATCACAGTGAGGTTCCGTGTGTGTTTTAGTATATTCGTTCTCTGCACGCAGGAAACGATAAATGCTAGCTATCATGCTTCGGCCCTAGAAGAAAACCAAATCGAAGTAGCTGCGCGTGCAAAATTCGCTATGTGGTATTTTCTAAAGTCGAGTCCAGAATTAGGCGAACTAACTTGACAGTTCATTGTACACTAATGTTGCCACAGTTTGGCTAGTGCTGCTAATGTAATATCGATATTTAAAAAGTCCAGTTAATCATTATTATTATGTTTGGAATCAAACTATTCATTTTACTAAGCAAAATAATAATAATAAAAATTCGTTGGAATTAAAAATACATCGAACATCGTTTTGGACAGCGTTAAGGACGCTGTCCGCCATTTTGTTTTGTTGACAGTTCGGACCATAAGCCAAACAAAGCAAGCCATTCGGCTTTCTGTCATCGGTCTGCTCGAAGCTATAACAGTAAATATCCGCTTTAAACCGTACATCCTTCAGATCATATTAGGTATATCATAAAAATTGCTGTAGTTCGTCCCTATTTGGCAAGTACGAGTATGTATGAGTGTGAAAGTTTCGACGACAATTACTTCATAAAATATAAATAGAATTAGATTTATAGAAGGCACAAGGTTATATCGACATATTTGTGTCGACATAAACCTATCACTATTTATTTTTTCCTATGTCTGGCAACATTTTCGACTGTCAAGGTAGTTCGCCTAATTCTGGACTCGACTTTATATGAAGCATTTTTAACCGACTTCAAAAAAGGAGGAGGTTATACGTTCCACTGTATGTATTTTTTATTTTTTTTATGTATGTTCACCGATTACTCCGTCAATTGTCGACCGATTTCAAAATTTTTTTTTTGGTTTGATAGAGTATACTTCCGAGGTGGTCCCATTGTCACCAAATCTGTATCTGATGAGGGGATCAGTGAGGAATTGAGGGAACTCCTCAAATATTGTAGGCAAACATATAGCGATTTTAGTATTTTTAGTAACAAGTCCAGCATTTGCATTCAGAAAGTATCCTTTGGTGTAGTGGAACTGATGATGAAGACCACAGATGGCCACCGGAACTCCTCAATGGTACCGATTTCAAGGGTGGCGATAAGATATCTCGATTAAGATAGTTGAGCGACTACCTACAACGAATAATATTTACTTGTTGAAATATGACTATGATTTTCCCGCGGCGTTGCTTGCGGCGCGCTTGATATAAGTTAAAGTTTCATTTCAACTAAGAAGTGGGACTACGTAACAGCGTATTATGATCACTAAAAAGTATAAAATAAAATAAATGTTTTAAAAAACAAAAAACCGCCTTCAAAAACGCAAAAAATAACTTCTTTAAAATTGTAGGCACCTAATAGGTTAGTCCAACTGATGTCGGCTTTTTAGGTGCCTACAATTTTAAAGAAGTTATTTTTTGCGTTTTTGAAGGCGGTTTTTTGTTTTTTAAAACATTTATTTTATAGATGTTGACCGTTTGAATAAAGTTTGAAATCGTTTATTTGAAAACAAACACATTGCGATTTTTGCACGCAATAAATTGTTTTTTTTTTTTGCACTAATATCAAACGAAAAATAAACAAACGGACATTGTAAATAAAGAATTACTACAATTAAACTCACGTCGTTATATAAGATTCAATTTGACAGCTGTCAAACCAAAATATATGCAAGACACTATACTATGGAGAATGCAGAGCAAACTTTGTATTGAAGCTAGAACATATAACCTTGGATTACGTCACGTATGTTTTGCATCTCTTTTTTTAGGAATGACGAAAGGAGATGCAGGATAATATTGTTTCTTCTACCTCCTGGAGAAAGAAATGCAAAGGATACCTGATGTTATGTTTTGTAACATTTTCTAGCTTCGTTTGTTTGTTTGTTAGCTGTTTTCTTTTTTTTTCTTTGCGCTGTGCTTTTTTTCTTGGTTGACAGTTGTCCCTTGGAACGACAGGATTTTAGATAGTTATTTTTATAGGTAAATGTAATTTTTAACCATTTATAAATTATAATATTTAGTGTGTGTCCAATAATCGTTTTTTTGACGAAAAACATTATATTATAATATTATGTACATATTAACCTTACTTTAATACATATCTAAATGACAGTAAAAACTACATTAAAATCCATTGCGTGGTCAAGAAATTAGTGAAGAAACAGACGTAGATCTAGGTACTTTGTTTAATACCTATTTGGAGAAAGATATTATTGTTAAAAAGTTAAAAATTTGTTACCTGACTATGGCCACCTTTTTTACGCTTAGTTGCCATGCTGACGTTATTTCAGGAAACAATTTAACGCGGACTCAATATACGAGTGACCCGGACCGCGTCGCGATCGAGACTGAGCGCTCCGAGCTTACCCACACTAAGACAATGTGCATGTACGCTTGACGACATTCACAACCAAACAGACTTCGTGAGATAAAATATAGATACACATAGGTGCACCGGTCCGGTGGCGTTATACGCTAGTGTGTCAGCGCCATTTTGTTTAACGGAGTAACGTCACCATGGCAACGTTACTTAACGTATGTACAGTGCGATAGCGATAGCTAGAAGGTGCTTCGGGTTTGTACTTGCCTCTCACTCGCTCTCATACGCTCTTATTAAGAGCGAGCGAGAAAGAAGTACAAACCCGAAGCATCTTCTAAGTGCTCACAGACTATAGAAGAGTTGAGCATGGTGAGGTAATTTTTTTTTTCAACTTTAATCCCTTTTCATAAACGGACTAAAAACCTATTTTAGTTAAAGAATGCTTTGTCGCTTTCTGTCAGATTCAATGTCATAATGACAGATAAGGACAAAGCATATTTTAATCATACTTTAGCTATTGCGTGTTTATGAATAAGAGAGTAAAAGTATAACATCTATTCTCGGAATATAAAAACAAAGAGCTCTGTGTCGTGTTTGTATGTTTCTCCGCTTACTTCTTGACCAAGCAACAAATATTTAAATACAGTATTTACTGTCATTTAGAAAATGTTTTGACAGAAGTTTTATATACATATGAACATAACGTTCCAAATAGTAGGGAAAAATTCAATGTTTTCAAAGCAAGTTGTAAAAACTCGATTTTTGGGCGCACACTGTCCATACTAACGATATATATGTTTAAAAATACATTAATACAAGACCGCTTTAACACCCATCGTTCTAAAAGGTCCAATTTAATAGCTCTTACGCAGCATGAAATATAACCTCAAACATGCCTCAAACACATTTTTTGACAGTTGAATTGTCAGCTGTCAAAAAAAGGCCTTTTAGACGAATGGAAGTTTATTTGTTACAATTCTTTACTTGTGTGTTTGTTTATTTTGTAATATTTGTGCCATAATGTGTTTATGTATTTTATTGTAAAATTAGTTATATATTTCGATTTGTTTTTGTTCTAGGGCCGAAACATGATAGCTAGCTTGAAGAGAATGAGTTTACAAAAACAAACATGGAACTAAATTAAAATAATTTATTTGCTAGAACACAGTATAACCATGTATAACTTACTTGACAGTATGTGATCATTCCAATGTGTTAAACCTGCATGCAGGCGTTCATACTGCATATTCATACGATAATTGAATTTAATACAAAATAAAAATTATAATTAAAACTAAAACTATGGTAAATAAAATAAAATAAGCAAAAATTAACCTAACTTTAACTTAGCTGAATATGATTAAAGGGGTTTGGGTAAAAGTGTTGTCATTTGCAAAATTCATACATTTTCAAGGTGAGTGGCCATTCGTAAAAGTGGTAAATTATGATAGAATTATTAAAAATAAACATATTTTGTTATGTCATGTAATACTCTTAAGTGCATCGGAGCCGAGATATTTAAATATTCATACTTGGGCGTACTTTTGTACTGAAAACTGAATACTTAAATCTGTAAAATCTCCGCTCCGGTATTATTTAACGCCCTAAATTATATATATCTATGTGTATTTAGAAGTCCTCTAAATAACTATGTAAAAATCATCCGTGGCCGCTGAAAAAAAAAAAAATCTTCAAACAAATTTACCCAACGCCCTTTAAACGAAATAAAAACTAAAAAGAGAGGGCACCCGTGTCAAAGTACCACAGATGCTGGCAGCATTTCCTCGTTGTATAGCAATTAGCAATATGATGATGTTGGTATGTAATTTACCTCATTTACGGAATATAAGTCGCACAGGCGAGGCTGCAGTCGTTTCTACAGAAACTGTTTAACCTCGTAAGGCCCATTGTGAAATAGGATGTACATAATCAAGGCAATTTAATTTGAACTGTGTTGCAATAAGAATAAGTTTTATTTTCCTATGTTCATAAACTGAAAATGGCATTATCGAACAAACGTAATTGAACTTTATTGCCTTGATGGTAGATTCAAAGTCCCACTGACAAAAAACTCGCTGTTTGTAGTATGGTGGGCTTTACGAGGTTAAAGTATATTAAAAGAAGAGAAGGGGTTGCCAAGAGGTTGGGGGAAGTATACTTCATAAATTCACTCCTCGAAGAAAAGAAAAAAGCGGGATTATTAGATAGAAATAGATAATTTTAGAGTCGATGTTGTTCGAAGTACAACTCGGATACAAAAAATCCATGTCGTCCATAAACGAATTATAAAAAAACATATTGTTGTCAATGGATGTGAGATTGGTCCTTCGAGATTTAATATTATTTATAAAATAGGTATCTTTTTTAAACGTGGTTCTTGATGACTCATATGATGATACAACTGTATTGTTTACAACTTCACGAATCACACCACATTTAATTAATTCATTTGCGGTTTAATACGCCCACGGCTAAAGTAAATACATATTAAAAAAATATGTTAATGACTATGGTGTCAGTTAAATAATATTATTGTTACTTATTTCTCTTTGTAGAGAGAAGTCTACACACACCAATATGGGATTCATAAGAAAAAACAAGGTATTTTGAAAACGGTCAAGTGCGAGTCGTACTTGCGCACCGATGGTTCCGTACCACTGCACAATAGGATGTAAATAATCAAGGCAATTTAATTTGAACTGTGTTGCAATGAGGATAAAGTTTATTTTCCTATTTTCAAAAAATGAAGGTGGCATTTTAGAACAAACGTAATTGAACTTTATTGCGTTGATAGTAGATTCAAAGTCCCACTTACAAAAAAACGCCCTGTTTGTATGGTGCGCCTTATGAGGATAGACAGACGGGTATTATTATATGAGTCGCTTAACTTCAAACTCGGATAAATCCATGCAAAAGGGCAACTGAATTTGCACCTTATCCAAACAAATTAAGGTTTAAATTCGTATACCAAACTTCAAGGACATATCCGAGTTTGGAGTTAAGCGACTCCTATTCCGATTTGCATTTGATTTCGAATCAAATCATCGCGAGCCCAACTCGCTCTTGGCCATTTTTTAATATTTATTGTTTTTCTTCAGTGTTTGTACTATGATCATACCAAACTTGACGCTTGTATGTTTAACCATACTAATCAACAAAAATAAAAATACATTGAAAAAAAAAACGGTTCATGTATTTCACTTTCTTTAAACAAATCATTTAGCAAATCCGTCGTAGGTAATAATACATATTCTGAAAAAAAAAACCGCTATGTATACGATTCAAAAGACACAGCTCTTTTAAGACGGACAGCGGATTCATATTAATAGTCCCGTTATTCGCCCTTCGGGTACGGTACCCTAAAGACGAGACCTTCATTGGTGCATGTGCACTTACTTGTGTGAGCGACGCAGGGGGTCCGTCGTTGATCATCGACGTGTGAAAAAACCTTGGATCCAATACACAATCGCCCTGCGATGAGACCTAGAATTAAGATACTCAGTCATCATGATCTGTAGTCTAATCAATTAATTATTATAAGAGTCCAGTTCCGACTTTGCTCGGGCTGAATAATAATATAATAACCTAGCGACTGCCCGCGACTTCGGCCGCATAAATTTTGATTATAGTTATCACATTGGGAACTTTTAAATTATTGAGATTAAAAGTAACCTCTGTGTTAATGCATGTCCTTTCCAAATTTCATCCAAATCCGTCAAGCCGTTCCAGCGTGAAGAAGTAATAAACAAATTTACACACACCTAAACTTTTGCCAATACATATAATATTAATATTAGTATTAGTATATATAGGCATTATCCCTCTGAAATAATGCACTATTCAAATGGTGAAGAATTTTTCAAATTTAAGGAGAGAAAGAAAAGAAAGAAAGAAAAAACATTTATTCGTGTCTAACATTCGACTTTTAAACATGTATTGTAATTATATAAGTCCAATAAAAAGTTTACATGCATACATATACATACGTTTTTTATTAGAGTTAAATGTATGTAACCCTAACCTAACCTAACCGCAGATATTTTTGGGAAAATTTAAATTTGGTCTGACTACTGAAACCAGTTTATGACAAACAATAATTCGGACAAACGATGCTTTAGGACCAACGTTATTAGGGATTCCGAGAGACAACCATTTTTGAAAATTAGACATTTTTGATGTGTGCGTATCAGTTACATAAACTAATGGTTAATATTAGTTTATGTAACTGATACATAATGTAAGTCCTTAAAATATGAGTGTACTTTAAGGCTTAATTATGTACAGTTGCCTACATTACTTTATCTACACACATACGGTCACGGAAGTTAATTTGCTACCCATTTCAAAGAAAATCTGCTTGAAGATGTCATTGTCAATAGAGATGTCAAGTCATTTGTAATTGACAGGAAACTCAACCTTATTGTTGCAGAATGTCAGATTGACTTTGGACCTAAGGTGGGTCACAAATTAAATTCCTTGACTGTACATACCGCTCTAAGATGGGTCCGAAACTTGATGACAAAATTGGCGGCAAAACAAACTTGTGCTGTGTCAGTGTCACGAATATGTTTTTTTAAATATTTAAGTCATAGACAAAATAATTGTCCCTATTGTCATGACTTTCAAAATCAAATATCGTACGATATAGTACTAAAAAAATATACCGAGTTGATACTAGAGTTTGGACTATTTAAATTGTGTTGGTTTTGGGACATGTTCCAAATTTGAAACTCATTACTTTATAATATTTGATAACGTAATTTCAAAATTACAATACAGCTGTCATCTACCACAGGTAATGCTGGTCATTGCCAACGGATTTTGACCGCATAATAGAGGACTTATGATAATGTGTGTAGATAAAACTTATTATGTACTTCAATGAAAAGGTTCATATAAACACAAAACGTACCAGACTTGGCAGGTTAAGCGTAGGAACGGCATTTGTCACTAGTAGACGCTTATTGTTTCTGTTGTATTTAAAACATCCTGGTTTAAAATGTCTGGTGCAGATGACGCTGGTGGGTGCGGGGAACCAATCAGCGGGTCGTTTGGTCGCTTCAATCCAAATTTTCTTTATTTTTGGACACTTTGGGAATCTTGAATAAAAAAGAACTTTTTTTTTAATGACAATGAAATATGGTCAGAGTTAAATAATTCTTAAGACTATAACTGTGATGCCGACGAAACGGTTCACTGTTGAATCGTATTTTTTTTACGCATCTTTACGCATAAAATCGTATGACCTAAAACGATTTTTACAATAGAAACGGTTTTATTTTAATTATTATAAAAAGCTAACCTAACCTAGGTAATCTACAAAATAGACGTATATTAAATTCTGCAATGGACCCGATTCTACGTGCACATCGCTTAAATAGCCTAAAACTAAATTGTCTAATTTTTAAACATAGTTTAGACGGCAGATGTGTGTTATACAAGTGCTATTCCAGAATGTCAATATAATATTGAATAGACTGTCTAAAATAAGACGCGTCACATTCAAATTAGCGCTGTCATTTGATTATGACAACTGCTCATAGAATAGCAAAGTGTGTTAGCGACACCTAAATAAAATTAGGAAGTTTAGCGGCCGCTGTAGAATCGGGTCCAATGTCAGCCTAAAAGGGTGTTATGCGAAAAGATAAATTGCGTAAAAAAATATGCGTCCTAAAGGGATACCCAAAAAAACTTCTTATGAAAAAGACAAGTTTTGTAGATATCGGTATCGCTAGGCATTTTGAAATTCTGATTATAAAACAACCCTACATTTTATGCCACCCCTTTCATATCCCTTTCCTCGCATGCAAATTACTCCAGTGAGTTCCCGCTGACATGAAACTATGGCATAAAATCAAAACAGGTACCTTTGAATTAAAAAACCGCGTTTTTACTCAGCAAACTGTATCGAAAAGTTTGACAGATCCCGCGCTCCGCATGCTCTCGCGCATGCTGTAGCAATCCATTACAAATTTAGCTCCGGGCGATAACGTTTCTCACCCCCTAAATCAAGTCCGATTTTCGAGATTTTTGAATATGTTATACATACACACATACATAAACTCACGCCTTTATTCCCAGTTTGGAGTAGGCAGAGCTACAGAATTGCCAACAACTCTAAAAGCTTGTTGATAATCCTGTAACCACATTTTGCATAATCAGGCTAAGATGTTTACCAGCGTATTAGTGACAGGTTGCAAGCCCATCGCCTAGCAGTACTACAAGCCTTTATTCCCTTAGTCGTCTCTTACGACATCCACGGGAAGACATGGAGTGGCACTATTCTAAGCCGGCAACCACACAGCTAATATGTTATATTTGTTATAAAAAACTAGGTATAAGTACTAATATTTTTTAGGGTTCCGTACCAAAATGGTAAAAAAGTTTTATTTATCGAGATTACCGGATCATACAAATCGCACTTTCAGAACAATAGTGACCTAATTCAGAAATTTTAAATTTCGAGTTAGGTCTCTACAATAATAAATTTATGACTTGAAATTGGAAAGCTGAAATTTTGAATTAGGTCACTATTGTTCTGAAGGCGCGAAATATTGCCGCTATAAGTTGCCGACTCAGAATCGTTTTTATTTTATTACGTATAACTATTTGAGGCAGATTTTAATTGGGTCTACAAAAGCCCCTATCGGAATTATTAATATTAAATATAAATAAATTTGCACATTAGTGGTTTCATAATTCTAATAAGTAATATAAATTTCAGTACTAACCATATGACATAATTTATTTCTTAAATAAAAGTTTGTTCTGTACGCAACGTTTTTAACTATAGTTCATCATAGTTTAACGGGTATCGAAATTAACCTAAGAAATCAGTAGATACATCCATCACTTCAGTAGTTAGACAAAGACAGAGTTGGCAAAATCAGTATGCAAGAGAAAGAGACAGACCGCTGTTGAAACATATCAAAGCGACGCCATCTTTGCAAAAAAGGTTTCTCTTTTTAATTATTCAATTATTATTGTTTTAAGTAATAATAGCTTACCTGTGAAATGAAATTCCATCCCTTTGTATGCTAGACGTCTTGCTGCACTTTCCACACAGCATCACCATACAATACGGCATATTTCTGACACTTTATTCGCAAAGTAAACAGCCGAATGTTGCGTTACGTGTTGCTACGTCAACAGGCGGCCACGTACTAAGACTGTTCGGGGGCGTGGCAGCCGCTTAGTGTTGTTTGAGCTTGGCTCACGGGGGCACGGAGGCGGCGCCTTTGTATGCGCGGTCTGGACGGGGTAAGTGGTCAGACCTTTATAACGTTATGAATAATATCGTTATCATAACGTTATATCTCGCTAGTGCTCAAAATTTCGTTTAAATATATCGATATTTTTTCATAACGTTACGCTACACCGTCACGAAATCGTAATAACGTTACACTTAAATAACGTTATAATAACGTTATGAAACTTATGAACTACGCGCTGTTGCCGCTCCTTAGGTAGGCATTTTGCGTGACTGGCCGACGTCCCAGAAGGGACGATTTTTGTCCGTTTAGACATCGCAACCAACGTCCTTTAGATGTCCGTTCATATTTTCCGTCCTTTTTCCATCCCTTTTCAAATAGCCAGCTAAAATACTTTACTTTATCACAAAAAATGCATTTTAAAATGCAAATAACAAACGCAGATTACAAAAATTACGTTACATTAAAATAACGGTTATTAACAATATTATAGCGCTTACCGAAGTATCATTATACGTATAGCGTTTTGTTTGATAACGTTATAATGGATACCGCTACAGGTAAGGCGTCAAATAACGTTATAGTATAACGTTATTCGTCCAATATAACGTTATGAAAGATAACGTTACACGAAATTAACGGTTATTAAAGGTCTGTATGTGGTGTGTCTCTCGACGGCATCAATGCATATCTCAAATTACAATAACGCTAAGCCCGGAAATAACGGGTAATATAACCTCGATGACATTATGAATTTGTGTTTGCGGCTGATGATCTGATGACAGTATCGATCGAGGTAAACCTAGCCAGTGCTAGAAAGGAACGGGTATATCACAGGTCGCGTGAATGACAGTGACAGGAGAAACAAGGCTCCGTAAATTGTAACAAAGGACATTGGGTAAATTTGTTTGAAGAATATTGTCACTTTTTTTTTCAGCGGCCACGGATGATTTTTACATAGTTATTTAGAGGACCTCTAAATACACATAGATATATATAATTTATGGCGTTAAATAATGTCGGAGCGGAGATTTTAAAGATTTAAGTATTCAGTTTTTAGTACAAAAGTACGCCCAAGTATGAATATTTAAATATCTCCGCTCCGATGCACTTAAGAGTATTACATTATATAACAAAATATGTTTATTTTTGATAATTCTATCATAATTTACCACTTTTACGAATGGCCGCTCACCTTGAAAATGTATGAATTTTACGAATGACATTTTTACCCAAACCCCTTTGAGTAGGTATTTAAGTGTTGACTGTAGGGTGAATAGGTACTATTACAATTAAAACGAACCAATGCAATTCGCATAGTTTTTAAATACGATCTGTGACGACGTACTTTTGACGTACCTAAACTGCTGAAGGGGTCGCTTAGAGCGAGATGTCAATTATTTTTTATTCAGTTTTCGAAAATAGTTTACGTTATCTTGTCTATAGTTTTCAGGCACAAAATTAGGTGTACAAGTCACTTGTAAGTTGCATTTAAGGTCATGTTGGTTGTATTGTAATGTAGGTAATTCAAGGTTAGCTTATTCGGTCGATGGTTTGTTGTTGATTTAAAATATAATAATAATAAATATCAAGGGACGATCTCACACAAATTGGCCTAGTCCCAAACTAAGCTCTAGGCTTGTACTATGGGTACTAGACAACATTAAATACATAGAAAACATCCACGACTCGGGAACAAATACTCGTGCTCATCACACAAATATCTGCCCTTACCGGGATTTGAACCCAGGACCGCTATATTGTTTCAGAGTAATAACGGAACCAAAAACCTTAAATTATGTGTCAAAATAAATGTTTATAAATGAATTTGGAACATTAAAAATAAAATCAGAAGTTCAGAAATGGTAGACAAATTCATCGATTTTTACATAGTAACACTTCAAAAATAATTTAATCGATAGGTAATATTATATTGTCAATAAACGTAGCTATCACCGATTAACCAAGGTTTGCCCTATTCTGCCCCTATAAGCCAAAAGGCGATATCTCAAACTCAATAGCCAAAGCAAATACAACCCTCTCCCTTAGTAATAAGGTGGCACTCGTTACAGGAGTTTGGTCAGAGATATCGCAATTTGTCTTAGCAGGGCAGTATTAGATTTACTATTTTTCAAACTTCATTCACGTTTTCAAAACCATCCATAACGCGCCAAGGGCTGTCAACTCTCCCAATTATTAACAATCTATCCTCCCCCCTCGATATAGGGGACGCAGGTGGCTCCGTACTCAATGTAAGAGGCGACAGGAGTTATTGCGAATCTTTATACCCCCCCCCCCCCCCCCCCCTCCCCTATATTTTGGTAACGCTACTGTTTTATGTTGCTGGAATAATATTTGGTTACCAACTTTGTGATACGAGTGGCGGCAAAAACGGAACCTGTATGTTATAGCGATTTTAATCAGATATTTAAAAAAGGAGCTATATGGCTGAAATTGAACAGGTAGATAAATCAATACAATATGATAATGTTGTGTGAAAAAAAAAGCTTCAAAACAGACACATCGAGAACAAAAGATAGTCATAACATACATAGATAGTACGCTCTTAGATATAACGCGGTATAATATACCTACATCACAGTATACCTACATGGTGTAATATTAAATCGGTCAGTATGTGAAAGTCAGAAACTATAGGACATACGAAGATCTGTTCTTAGGAACTAGGTCATCGATTTTAGTAAAAAGGAAAACAGCATTCATATTTACATTTAAAAAAAAACTTGTACTTAAAAACAAAACTACATAACACTATTTCTATTTAGATATCGATTGTGTATACTCGAAAATCTTATTAAAGACCAAAATCTGACAGTTCCCATCTTGATTATTTCGTTATTTGAACATTATTTCATAAAAATATGAATTAGAACTCGTGGAACCAGTAATATTAGGATAAGTTTTAGTTATAAAAATACCTACACTTAAACCAAAATGCAGAATTACAGCGAATGTGCGCCGGTTGAGGTTAGGATTTTGGTCTTAAATTAGATTTTCGAGTATAGGTCTTAAGCAGTAAATATTACTGTGAAACATGATGTCTAAAATTAATAAAATGTATTGTTTTCTTCATTAGTAATAGTGTTAGTTTTATTTTTCAATACGTCCGAGTTCGATTCCCGAGCTGAGTACAAGTTTTTATCTAAATGTATGAATGTAGTTTCCTTTTTACTAAAATCGATGACATGCTTCCTAAATACAGATCTTCGTATGTCCTATAGTTTCAGACTCTCCCATACTTACCGATTTAAAGGTTACACCCTGTATATGACCTTGAGTGAGCATAACAGAAGCGTTGAATGATTGACTGACACGTAGGAACCCGCAGTTTAAACGCACTAAAGAGAAATAAGGTTCATTTGTGAACACTTTTTTTTTTTAATACAAAATTGACCACTAAAAACATGTCAAACACAATACAATGCCCTTGCACCTGACTCACTTGGCGTAAACCATAACCACAGATTATACAAGTTAAATATAAAAAAAAGTGGCGTGAATCAAGCTGAATTAAACCTTGTGCCATTATAAAACGAACAATGACGTGTGTCATTGTTGTTTCTAGAACTTCTGATCAAGAGTGACGTATTGTACAAATTAATTGTCCAATTGTGTTATGATATCATTATTTGAATTGCATTTACGTCATTTTGGATGTGAATAACAGTTAATCAAAAAATATTTGCTAGTTTTTAATTATTTTTGACATTTTAACATGACTCGTTATGACAATAATTATACTTAATCATAAGAGCGTTTGAGCATAATCATAAGTGATTGCCAATAACTTACCTCCTTTTTAGGGTTCCGTACATCAAAAGGAAAAAAACGGAACCCATATAGGATCACTTTGTTGTCCATCTGTCTGCCCGTCAGTTGTTATTAAAACCATGCTCAGGTCCCTTGAAGTTGTGAAAAAATCAAACGCGGTTCAAATTTTGAATTGAGTTAACCGCCTCATGTGCGAGTCCGACTCGCACTTGGCCGGTTTTTTTTATGTAAAAGGCTGGTATAATCTATTTAATCCAATTTATTTATTGGTAAATTTAATTATCTAAATGTTCTGTTACTTGGTACGAGTATAGTCGAAATAACAAAAAGCAAGCTTTCTAAACCCGACTGTTGCTAACCAACTTTAAATCGTTATAAATCCTAAATGATCATTCAAAATGAAAAATGATGAAAGAAATCTACAGATGATTTTGAAATCCCTATTCAATGATACCCCACTTGTCATACTTGGTCGACTTTTTTTTTAATTTGCGTAATATGGCGTCTGGTTGCCGCCATATTGAATTTTGATTAGGTGCTGTCATATCTTCAGTGACACTCTCTAGATTAAGACATATTGATTAACATAAGAATCATCAAAATCGGACAACGGGTTTAGTTTTTATAGTGCCACAAAGGAACAAACATACATATATAGGCTGTGAAACACATTACCCTCCTCCTTCGGCAGTCGGGTAAAAATATATTATTACATTATTACAGCATCCATAAAACATGCTCTATCGATTTGAAAAGTTTCAGTTCATAATATTTTTGAGCACTGTCAGATTAAATGTCAGACTTATCGTTACGCTGTCATCGCAACAGACAACCAAATCATATATCCGGAACTATATTACATTTTCTAACACGGAAACGCACATAATATATTCTATTTACCAACTTTTCCTAGCAATTTAGCCGTAACAGTCTGCAACGTAACAGAAATCGTTAGTAAGTGACATTACGCCATTTTAAATTATCAGACTATAGTAATTTCCTGATATCATGTGGTCAAAACTGGACCGATAAAAAGGGCTTAAGTGTATAATGAATAGTTAAGGTAAAATCGATACTCTTACGTTACTTATAAGTTCGCATATCCTACTAAACCTACTTCATATAGTAAATCAGATTTTAACCGCGATTTTTTTCAATTGGATTTAATATATCGCCATACCTACTTTTCAAACTTGGTTTAGAGGTTTACCCATAAAAGCAAAACAGACTGACTAACATACTTAGTAGGTACTATAACGCAACACGAGATCGTAGATAGGGTACACTGCATAGTAGCCAGAAGCTCGGGGTTCAAGTTATGGTGGTCAGATGAAGTGAGTACTACTACTAACGCGTCTTGTGATTACTGCGTGTACGTACGATGTATCGACTGACGCGTATCGACGCAACACTAGCCCGAGCAGAAATAGGTAACATAAACCCCTAAAGAGCCGGAGAAATCCAAATTATACCATTGTTATTGTAGTTAAATTCTTAAATTAAAGGATTAATAAATTAATTCATGAAAAAAACAACCTTGCAGTTAAAACAATCCCTTAATTTGTAATGTAAAAAAAAGAATTCCACCAATCCTTTTAATATTATAAATGCGAAAGTTTGTGTGTGTGTTAGTTTGTTACTCCTTCATGCTGCAATGGCTGGACGGATTTGGATGAAGATAGCTTATACTTTTCTTCCCGGAAAATCTAAAAGTTTCCAAGAAAACAGCGATAATCGAAATCTAGGCGGACGAAGTCGCGGGCAGAAGCTAGTTAAATAAAAAACTCACCCTTTCTTGAGGTAATATTACATCTTCGCTCCCAAACTCAATTGGCACCTTATATGGATTTAGAATTACTTCTTGTATGCTTTTTTTCGGTAGCTCAGAAGAATATTTCGATGGAGGCGATTCAAAATGGCGCTGGTGAATTGTGGGCTCCTTCGATGGGCTTACAATGTGTGAGTTTTCATTAAGTTTATTGAGTTTCGCACTAAATATGGCATCCGCTATAATTTTTTGACATACCATCAACTGATTGTTATTTAAGTCCTTTATTTGGTAACCTATCGATCGTCCATATACTTCCCACTGTTTATCATTTTGCGACACGTTTGTGACTAGTTTTTCCGCGGTTTCATGAATCTCTCCTTGTTTTTCGAAAAACATTTCTTTTTCTTTTCTTTTCTGGCCCCTGTAAGATGATGCTACGCTTACATTTTCATCATCCGAAGATATGTTCTGTAAATAAATGTTAAAGAGTAAGTATTACTAATTTCCAGATGCCTACCTACGACTGAAACAGAATGAAAGAAACAGTTTAAGCAGAGGTTTGATGGTAAACATAATATTATAACAATCGAAAAACCTCCTGGGCGCGGCACCTTGTTTTACAACTATAACGGGTAGTAACTATTTAGTGTTGTACTGTTTCCTGTTGTGTTGTACTGTTTCCAGCTCTGGTGGATACTCATCCTTACTCCGTTACAGTACAGTTATAATAAAATGGCCATAGGAGCCATGAGGTGACTATTGTGGGAAACTAATAGACATATATCATTCTGGAAGGCGGGTTTAACAGAAAAGTCAAATTACGAATTTCTGTCTTTAGATTGAGGTAGCTTGTACTCATGCTAATTTCAATGCAACTTGAAACATGAGTGTCATTGATAATAAACAACGATAGATGGCGTCAGCATACCTTCCAAGTATGGAAAAGCAAGCGATCACTAATTTCGTGGATCTTAAGTAGGGTCTTGGTGGCATAAGTGGTAAAGCGCCTGCATCGGCCCGGAGAGCCAGAGGAGACGAAGGTTCGAATCCTATCTAAGACCGACGAAGTTTTTTTCCCTTTAATATATCGAGGTTCGATTTTCAAGATTGAATGATAAATGTAGTATCAAATTGATGACAAGTAAATTATTTCCTAATTAGTTTAAATGTTTTACTTACCTCATTGTCTAGGGAGTCGGTTCGACATGATTCTGTCCCGTTCCCCAAAAAACTTAGTTTGTTAAAGTACCATAGAGATGGCACGTACACCTCATCTGATCCAGTATGTTTTGATGTTAAGACCTAAAATACAAATTATTCATAAACAAAATAGGTATATTTACAGCAAAAAAGGAAATAGTTACTAGAATACTCGGCCTTGACCAGTAATTATAATACATGGGTACCTAATAAATGAATAATTCAGTAAGTAAATATAAATTATGTTAGAATTTAACATCCCGCTTGTGTGACGGCTCCTAGATTGACATACCAAGGAAACGGGTTATACGGTCAAATTTTAGAATATTAATATTTTAGAACCTTATTCCCCAGATATAAGTTTCGAAATATATACACATAATAGACTTGACTATGCCTACTAATCACATATACTCATATATTGTAAGTACGCTCAAAAGTAAATTGTCAATCAATACATACCTTTTTCAATTCTTTAATATAATTTGTGCGCATATTTTCTAATTTTTTCTTCACGGTTTTTATGGTTGCTTTTTCATCGATTTTCTTATATATTTCCAGTAAAACTTTAAATCCCTCGTCCCTTACGTTTTTTTTCATGTAGTCACTGTGATCTTTTTTCCAAAGGTACTGCATGTCTTTATACAAGTCTATCACGGAAAACAAAATCTCCTTTTCTTTATTTGAGCACATGTTTTTGAATCAAAATGACGGCCGCTTAAGTTGAAACGACGACACTACGCAACCGCTCTCCACGCTAGCCGAGCGTCGAGTGAGCACCCTAACTACCCTAACCTCGTTAGGCCGAGTGTGTAATAGGATGTTATCAAGGCAATTTAATTTGAACTGTATTGCAATGGTAATAAAGTTTATTTTCTTTTCTTCATAAATTGAAAATGGAATTTTCGTACAAACGTAATCGAACTTTATTGCCTTGATAGTAGATTCAAAGTCCCACTGACAAAAAACTGGCTGTTTGAAGTAGTACGGTGGACCTTACGAGGCTTATTTATTATTATACTGCCTGAGCGTAAGGGTGATTAGGGAGCGAGCCGGGAGCGCCCGGTCGCTCGCAGTGGGCTGCAAAAGTGCATGGACAGTTCATAAAGATAATGCTTTGAGGTGCAAACTGACGCCTCACGCTCGTAGTGGTTCAATAAGATCGTACTAGATGGCGTTGTTGTAAAAAAACAAAATTAAAAAATATTATAGAAGATATAGAGAAGATTTTAGAAGTATGAAATGTTAGTCAATTCCAAACTAAGAGGTTAAATTACGAAAAACACTTTTTCCATTGCGTGGAATCGAACCCGCGATACTCGGAGTCGTGAGTGAGAGCGGCGTTATACGCCATTGGACCATCACACATTTGAATATGAAGTTGAAATTAATAGTTTATTATGATTTGGTTATTTTCGCATTCAATGAAATAGAAACACGGTTAATATTACTATAAGGAGGGTAGACTAAAGATTTATAAATACCACACTGATTATTACAAAGACTTTGCTCGTTCGTTCGTTAGCTGCTTAATCGATTGCCTTTTTTGTGTAGATTTTACTTTCGTTAAATTTTTCTTAAAAAATGACTTCTCGTTGCAATATTGACCTGGTCAAAAGATCGCAAATAATTGCCTTGCACAGTGAAGGCAGAAATTTGTCAGAAATTGCAAGAGAAACCGGTGTGAACGTAAGTAGTAATTTATTTAAGTACTCAGATTTTTACAAAAATATTTTTTATTTCATCTTTTTTATATCTTTAATGGTTATTATAAGTTTCCGTTTTTTTTTACAGAGGAAAACTGTTGTTTTATGGGTACGGCGGTTCGAAGAGGAGGGATCTTTGCTACCCCGGCAAAGAACGGGAAGACCACTACTCATAAGCACACCCCAGCGTCAAGCCATGGTGAGGGATTATGAGGAAGACGGATTCAAACCAACAACCCACTACGCTGGTTTATTCAATACAAGTGCGGATACTATTCGCCGTGTTTTACATAGTGAGGGTCTGCATCATCGTAGGCACGCTGTCAAACCCTTGCTATCAGAAAGCCATAAAAGAGCAAGGTTTTTTTTTTTTTTTTTTTTAATTTATTTAACATTTCAAATTACACTTTTAATACTATACATTTATATTCCCGCCAAACTGTTACGTTTGATGGCGAGACGCGCTCAGTTTTTATACTACTTAACCTATTAAACTTATCCTATAAACAAACAACAATTTCGTGGGCCACATTAAAGAAGGACATGTCCATGCATACACATACACACACATATCACATATATATATATACATATATATATATATATATACATACATATACACATATACATGCGATACGTATGTGATACACACATATATATATATATATACACACACACAAGCAGCATAATAATAATATGATATAAATCGAGAAAGCACATGCCTGCGCATATACACATACACATACACAAACACACTCAATCATGACAGTCGAGAAGATACTCTTTTAGTCTAGCTTTTATCATTGATTTACTCAATTTAGGACTTAGTCTTAACAATTTAATCGTATTGAATATTTTCGGTACAAGGTATTTTGAAGTTCTCTTGCCATAATAGTTTTTCATTTTCGGCTGTACTATTCTTTTGTCTCTTACACTCCTAGTATTATATTTATTGTTAACTAATAATTTGTACTTATCACTGTAATAATGCTCTAAACTTAAGAGGTATGTGACTTTCTTATCAACAGGTAGAACTTTACATAAGGGAAATAGTTTATTATAATCGTTTTCACAATCATTTTTGACCTTTTTACTAACTAAGAATTTAATCAGTCTTGTTTGCAAATTCCTTATATCTCGCTCGCGGTTAGAGTTCGCTTTGGAGTATCTAGATTTCGACTGGAGCAATGTCATCTTTACGGATGAAAAGACTTTTAAATCCAGCCAACACGGACGATTAAGCTTTGTGGCGCCGAAACAATACCCGGTATAATGACAACCATGTAGTGCCCAACATGGAATCTGGTCGAATAACCGTAAATATGTGGGGATGGATGAGTGCGGCTGACCCAGGAGAACTGGTTAAACTTCCCAGTCGAGCGAACAGTGTTCATTATGTGGAAATGCTGGAGGACACCATGTTGCCCACCGTTCGCAATGTGTATCCAGAGGAGGAGTTGCCGGTGATAACGTTTGTGCAAGATAACTGCCCAATACACCGTTCACGTAGTGTGCGGGAGTGGTTTAGTCAGCACAATAATATAAGGGTTATTCCCTGGCCTTCCAGGTCACCGGATTTAAATCCTATCGAAAATTTATGGGGTATTATTGTCCAACGTTGGGATCACCAGAATGAGCGAACTCCGAACGCCTTGGAAGAACATTGTTCAAAAATTCGAATTCGAATTTCATTGTTGTATTCGAGGTTCCAATCTGTGTCAGAATCTTATCGATTCAATGCGTTCCCGAATGCAAGCGGTAATCGAACAGAGGGGGGGTTATACTAGGTATTAAAGTTTAGTATATAGTAATACAGTGGTCAAGTGGAGATCGGGTTAACGTAAGTAATTAATACAAAAGTGACAATTATTTTCGCTTTTTTTACGTGTCTATACTATTTTATAGCAGTTAATAATTATCTTATTTTAAATATTTAAAGTCAAACAAATCACACACCATTTATACACGAAATTTCAGTTATTATCCTTATATAAGTGATCCTAACTGTATAACATAGTTAAACATAATGCATTTGACAGTTAAGGTAACCCGGTCTCTAAATATGTTAATAATTACTATATGTTATTGTGGTTTAATAGCTTCAATCTTCTTTCTGATTTCGGAAACGAAACTTAAGCTATTACCTCAGTAATAAAAGTTAAGTAGTAGGTAGTCGTTTCATTGTTACAAAGGTAATTTGTAAAAAAAAACTATCTAAACAGTTCACTGAATTAAAATGTTATACAAGGAATAAAGATTTTTCATTTCAAATAACAAAAGTTGTATCATTTGTTGAAACTATTATTTCAAAAGATAATACATTCGTTTATTAATTACTATGTGAAACAAGATAAATTAAAAAAGATATTGTAAGCAGAATCGATCTCCCGACCCACGGACTGACTCCGCGAAATCGAAGTGCCAACTAACTAAGCCAACGGCCCTTCTAGTTAAGTGGTGAAATTATCGATTCTAATACTAAAACGTCATATAGTTGAAGCAAACAACAATATAACTTGTTCAATTAACAACGCCATCTAGGTTGTTTCTTACGAACGTGGCATCACGTGTTCACAGCATTATAGACGTTAAGGTGTCCATGCAATTTTGCAGCTGACCGTACCTAATAAATGAATAATTCAGTAAGTAAATATAAATTATGTTAGAATTTAACATCCCGCTTGTGTGACGGCTCCTAGATTGACATACCAAGGAAACGGGTTATACGGTCAAATTTAAGAATATATATATACGATTTTGAACCTTATTCCCCAGATATAAGTTTCGAAATATATACACATAATAGACTTGACTATGCCTACTAATCAAATATACTCATATATTGTAAGTACGCTCAAAAGTAAATTGTCAATCAATACATACCTTTTTCAATTCTTTCATATAATTTGTGCGCATATTTTCTAATTTTTTCTTCACGGTTTTTATGGTTGCTTTTTCATCGATTTTCTTATATATTTCCAGTAAAACTTTAAATCCCTCGTCCCTTACGTTTTTTTTCATGTATTCACTGTGGTCTCTTTTCCAAAGGTGCGGCATGTCTTTATACAAGTCTATCACGGAAAACAAAATCTCCTTTTCTTTATTTGAGCACATGTTTTTGAATCAAAATGACGGCCGCTTAAGTTGAAACGACGACACTACGCAACCGCTCTCCACGCTAGCCGAGCGTCGAGTGAGCACCCTAACTACCCTAACCTCGTTAGGCCGAGTGTGTAATAGGATGTTATCAAGGCAATTTAATTTGAACTGTATTGCAATGGTAATAAAGTTTATTTTCTTTTCTTCATAAATTGAAAATGGAATTTTCGAACAAACGTAATCGAACTTTATTGCCTTGATAGTAGATTCAAAGTCCCACTGACAAAAAACTGGCTGTTTGAAGTAGTACGGTGGACCTTACGAGGCTTATTTATTATTATACTGCCTGAGCGTAAGGGCGATTAGGGAGTAGGGAGCAAGGCCGCCGGGAGCGCCCCGTCGCTTTAATTAGGGACCCTTTGTATTTTTACAGCATCCCGTCCCGATTTAGGGACAGGGTCCCTGATTAACGCGTAGTGTAACAGGCCTTTTAGTTTAGCATCGTACTCGTTAAGTACCTTTTTATATTTTATTTGTTACGATTAAACTATTCTTCGAAAAGGATAAACAGGAGTAGCTTTTCCTAATAACTACAACATATACAAAGGACGTAAAAAACGGACTGTGTTTAAGACGATTGTGAAGCTAAAAATTTCCGTACAAAATGCGATAACGTTTTTCTTTCCTTAAACCTATGACTTTTTCGTTTTTTGAATATGTTGTAGATATGTTATTCATTTCATTGGAAAGAAACAAATGAATAAAATAAAAATGGGAAACGTACAAACCAAGTTTTTCACAACTATAACATATTCAAAAATTTTAATAATCGGATTTGATTTAGGGAGTGAAAAACGTTATCGCCCGGAGCTAAATTTGTATGGAAAAACTTTGCCAGCTACGAGATTAAGCATCATCGGTTCACAAGTAGGTAGGTAGTTCACTAGTTCGCAATCCTCTGAAGTGCATAGAAACATTATATCAGCTACACATGATCTTCCTATGATCAAGCAAAAAACACGTTTTTAGTACGAAGTTTTCAAAATTTCCAGTGTCTAGTTTTAACGGTTAAAGAGATACAGCTATTGTTATGGTGGAGCAAAAAACAACTCAAAAATTCACGTTCTTTTTTGTATTTGCTGTTATAGCAGCTAAAGTCATACAAACTCTGTGACAAGTGTCTATCTATCATGGGTCATGAGATACAGCCGGCTGACAGACAGACAGACGGACAGAAAACTAGACAGATGGAAAACGGAGGCTTAGTAATAGGGTCCAATTGGTACACTTTGGGTACGGCACCCAAAGACCTCAAACCCAAACTTTTTTTGGTATCAGAAATAATGTACATATATCTTAATAATAAAAAACCTTGACAGTAAAAAGCTGAGTATAAAAAAACATGCATAGCACTGTGATTTTAATTTACAGGCACCATTTTCAAATGTTTTTTTATACAAAAGCCTGAATTCAATTAACATCGAATCTTCTGTTCTAATTATATCTTCTAATCAACGTTTAAAACGTCTAATGTTTACTCTCAGATATAATTTTAGGTTGGTTTTAGACAACAACGCCAGTGAATCAAGACTATTGAGAACAAAATCATCCACTAACTGTTTCGCATGTCGATGATTTCAGTACATCAATGGTTGGTATTGCTTCTGGAATCAGTCGACGATATTTTTCTGTTTCCTTAAAGCTTCTATCATCGAAGTGTATAGAGCAAATTCGACTATTTTTTGTCGGAAACCAATTTCTTTGCCCGGTCGCATCCATCCATTTCTTTTTTAAGTATGGATCACATGGAAACCTGTAATTTATAACCTATAATTATATTATTCAGACAGAAATATTTTTGCAACAAAATCGATTAGAATCATGAAGAATCGAAAAGGGTACATCACTATTTGCTTCATTTAATTTTGACAGAAAAATGATAATAGTACTCCTACCAAGAAGCCGAGCGACACAAGCTAAAGCTCGATCGTTATATTTCCATTGCGCGGTTAATATCCAGGCCCTACAAACTTTGCAACGAAAGTAGGCAATGTATCATGAACATAATGTTTATCTGCACAGTCTTATTTTTCATAGTAAAACCACGACAAACCTAAAATTAATGATTTTTAAATAGATGAAACACAATTTTAGAAGAAATTTACTTACTTATGGTAGGAAACATGTCTATTATTTGGGTCAGCTCTTGCTGTACAGTTTTTACAACTTAATACGGAACAACCGGTCATTTTTCAAGAAAACGGTTGACGTCCGGAGGCGATGACGGTCGAACGCGGACTAAACGACGCCGCGTAGAAAGCAAACATTTAGACTGCTTTTTGACACGCGAAGTACGTACATTCGCGACGTCTAGTTAGATTAAGGTCTATGATGTGGATGGATGCGGCTGCGAAGTTGAAATCGTCGATTCGCCGGTCGGCCGTGAAAATTAAGAAAATACCTCGTTGCGTGATAATAAAGTGCATAGACCTAAAAAGCGACGACTTTGAATCAATTTTGCGTGTAAAACGGGGAATTCTCTTCTCTCGTGACGTCCCAGTTGGTAGAAAAAAGTGACACGGTTGGTTTTCATACATATTGAGGTGTTTACGTTATCTATGTTTATTTATATCTGTGGTAGGAACCTAATAATAGAGCAGACAATTATTATAATAATTCGCATTTGATGTATTTGTCAATTATAGCTATTGATATATTAATATTGTAAAAGTTGGTTCAAGATTGCATCAGCCTTTACTAATGACTAATGCCTGTCTGGCTACGTGATATCTTACGCGTTAACAGTCGCGCCTTTTGGTACAATAATGTAATTATTTTCGTAACGCCTCCATACTACAAAAACGGAGTTTTTTGTGAGTTCGACTTTGAATCTACCACCAAAGAAATAAAGGTCAATTACGTTTGTTCGATAATGACATTTTCAGTTTATGAAGATAGAAAAATAAAGCTTATTTCCATCGCAACACAGTTCAAATTAAATTGCCTTGATTATCTACATGTGCACACTGGGCCTTACGAGCTTATTTAAATATATTAATTAAAAAGGCTACGTTTTTTTAACAATAATTTTCAGTATTTTTAACCCCCGACGCGGAAAGAGGGGTGTTATAAATTTGACGCGTATCTGTGTATCTGTGTGCCGCATCGTAGCTCCTAAACGGCTAGACCGATTTGGATGCGGTTTTTTTTTTTTTGAAAGCAGGTTATCTAGCGGTGGTTTTTAGCTAGGTTTCATGAAAATCGGTTGGGCCGTTTAAGAGATATTAGCTCTGAAAGACCACTCCACCATTATATCGGAAGTTTTTATATGTACAGTCGAGTTCATAAATATGTGTTCACGGTACCTTGTCTATTTAATGTCAAGTTTAAACTGTCATATATGAATTGTCATAGCGATTAAAATGACAAGGTACTAAAGTGTACACATATTTATGAACTCGACTATAATAGATATATAAAACTTAGAAGACAAAATTAATTCTAATTTCGTCAATATTTAAGTTGATTTTATATCAAATAGGTATGTTAATAGTGTTTCTAATCACAAACCTATTAATATTATGTAACTGTATTGGTGTGTTTGACCACGCGATGTGCGTCGAAGTGATTAACATACATACATTAATCGCTTTTAACATCATTACAGAATTATTACATAAGTACATTATACATTTTTCTCTACTCCCTAGATATTGACGACGACGACACGTAAGCCTAGTTGGTAGTGACCCTACCTTCGAAGCTAGCGGTCACGGGTTTGATTCCCGATATTGGCAATTTTTTGTGATGAGCGTGAATATTTTTTCCTTAGTCTTGGATGTTTTTTTATATTTTTAATTATGTATTTCTCTATATAAGTAAGTTTATCGTTGCCAGTAAATTAAAAAAAAAGTTGCGTTCGAAACAAAAAAAAAACATTTTTTTAGAATACCTTTTAAAAAATAATCTTTTTTTTCATTGGTTGTTTGCAAAAGCTGCTTACTTCGGCTGACGTTTCATATTTACAATATGTATCTATGTGGAACATCGGCTGCTGCTCGGCTCCCTCGGAAATAATACCTATCTTATAACTAGTCACCACGCACTAGCGCTAGTCCTGTTATATATATGATACAATTATTTTAATAAATAATATATAATTTAAAAAATAAAAAGAGTGTAAATAATTGGAAAAAATAAACATTGGCCTGCATATTAACATTTTGCTATTGTTGTTATTTCAATTTTAACAGTTTAGGTAACCCATGTCACCCGGGATGGTGAAAGGATTCTAACGATACCACACACATCTAAATCGGCTCAGGCGTTTAGAAGTTATGGTGGAATAAAGAATCGTACATACATACATGAACCCTGAAAACATAACGTACTCCTTTTTCTGGCAGTCTTGTTAAAAGAGACATATGGCTATGATTCTTATGACGCTATCCCTTTCACTACCATATGCTTTTAATGATATAATATACGGAATCTCGACATTACATTCGCAACGTTTCAAACGGATCTGACCAGAGAGTGGAACATATTGCAACATGAACTCATGACCAAGTTTAGTCATAACTTTACATCCTTATTCTTCAACAATGACGGAAAAAACCCTGTTATTACTTGTTAGGTCAGGGTTAAGTCGAGGATCCTCTCACCGGACCTCATGCGCTGAGGCTGCGTCAATTGGTCGTTGCGCTGTTAAAATTGGACGACACAGTTAGCCTGGTTGGTACTGACCCTAACGAAGCTAGCGTACCCGGGTTCGATCCCCGGTCAGGACACTATCTGTGTGAGGGTGGTATTCCACCTTTCCAATATCCAATGTGCGTCGTCTGTGAGACGCAAATACACATTTGGACAAAGATCTTGGACAAGTGGAATACCACCCTGATGAGCGCGAGTATTTCTTTCTGAGTTTAGGATCTTTTCTATGTACCTATTATGTTTTTATTTATCTATATAAGTATGTTTATCGAAGTAAGAATGAACCCTCGGTTGTGGCTACCCAGAACCAAACGATTCCAAGGCAATTCCATTGCACTCCACTATCCGCTTTCTGGAAGGGATGGAGGCTGCATTGGATTATGCGCTAAAAGAGGGGTGTTACACAAAAGATCCCATAGGGCCGAAGTGTATCCGTAAGGAACCCACCTACAAGATAAGATAAGATAAGATGTTTATCGTTGTCTAGTACAGTCAAGGGTAAAAATAAATATCCGCACCAAGGTGCAAAAAAATGTACACATAGACCTTATTGACATAGTAATAAGGTCTGTGTACATATTTTTGAGACTTTGGGGTGTATACATATTTACCCTTGAATGTACCATAGTACAAGCCTAGAGCTTAGTTTGGGGCTAGGTCAATTTGTGTGAAATTGTCCCGCGATATTATCTATTTATATAAAATTGTCTGTTATACGGTCGCGTAGGAATCAAATAAGTTGACTGTACCTACTGGTTTAGGAATAAGACAGTCGAAGAGGTTTCATTATCTTAGAAACCTCATGTCATCCTTTCGCGATATTAACGCATACATTTCCGAGCATGTTTGAGAAAAATATATTAACTGGCGAGTTGAAAACGTCCCAACAACCACATAAGGGCACAGAATAAGGTAATAATAATATGGGGTGCATTCTCAGCTTACCTGCTTTACCCGTTTAAGGCCCAGCCACACCGGTTGCGTGACGTGTACGTGCACGTGCGCGTTCGCTTTTCATTGCGTTGTATAGTATGGATTCTCATTACGACATGTTCTATACAATGCAGTGGAAAGCGAACGCGCACGTGCGCGTGCACGTCACGCAAGCGGTATGGCTGGGCCTTAAACTTTGCACTCTGTTGGGACGTTTTCAACTAGCCAGTTAATATATTTTTCTCAAACATGCTCGGAAATGTATGCGTTAATATCACGAAAGGATGACATGAGGTTTCTTGTCTATGAAAAACCTAAGAAAAACCATTATTGTCCGCTGCTCAAACTTTTTAAATTTGCTTACTAACATTAAACTGACAAAGGAAAAATTACATACTGCCAACTACCACTAGACTCTGTGACCATAATTGCGACATTCAAAAAAAATCAAAATCTATGGCACTGTATTTGTGTGCGGTTAAACATGGTGCTCGAATAGCTTTAAATGGCAAGTTAAAAAAATAAAAAAGCGGCAAATTATACAATTTTACTTGTGTCCCTGGTAGTTGTTTTAATTTATTGCTTGAGCAAAGCACTATACAATTCGGCCGGAACAGGGATTGCAAGACTCGTCTACCCCAAACCTCCTACCCACTCCAACAATCCCTTACTTCACGGCCTCTGCAGTAATGTACTATTGCGCGTCGAGTTCACCTACCAGGTGGCCAGCATGCTTGTTTGACTTCGCCAAGCATTTTTTTTAACATGACGTGTAAAATACGTATTACGCCACAATTATCAAAGAGCACGTAGGCCCGTGACGTGGGTCTGACATGATTGGACACGTCTGGATTTGCGTTGGTCACGTCTCATACATCGGATGATCTTTGTTGTCGAACTAATTAGTCATTATGTTACATGTCTTTCATTAAATAAACTAAGTGAATATCAGGACACAATCTTACATAAATTGACCCAGTCCCAGATAAATCTGTAGGTACTTTGGGTACTAGACAATTATGAACATACCTACTTATAATACATAGAAAACATCTAAGACCCCAGAAAAAAGACTTGGGATCTACACACAAATATTTTCCCTTTCTGGAAATCGAACTAAAGCCCGATTTACATAGGTCTAGGACAGTGGACAGTACCTACAGTAGTGTAAACCGATCGGACAGTAGCGCGTCAAGTTGCCTTGCCAGTGGATCCAAATCGAATCGTTTTCTATTTTTTCACTCCACTGCTTGCCACTGTCCTCGCCACTGTGCTTGACCAATGTAAATCGGACTTAAGGTCCGCTTGCTTTCTTCATCACGCAAGGTTCCCACAGTTTTTTTTTTTTCAGGGTACAATGTCACACCAATTGACCTAGTCCCGAACAAAGCTCTAGGCTTGTACTATGGGTACTAGACGACGATATAAATATTTATATAGAGAAATATATAGGTACTTAAGTAAATAGAAAATATCCATGACTCAGTAAGTACCAAATATTCGCGCTCATCACACAAATATATGCCCTTACCGGGATTTGAATCCAGGACCACTAGCTTCGTAGGCAGGGAGTAGGTACACTACCTAGGCCAGCGCGTCGTCAAGTCGACTTGACTAACCATTCGTCATCATAAATTTTCATCTCTCCTTAGAGCCTACTTTGTAAATCGAATTTCCATCCCTGTAACTTGTAATTCGAGTGAAAGAAAGGGATGGTAACGGAACTTCGAACTTCGAATTTTAAAGTAGGGCCTCTGTTCGGAACGTAAGGATTTCCATATCTCATAAGCGGGCTGAAAATGGCATTTCAACGCCAAGGGAAAGTGACTTTGAATAATGGTCAAACACTCAGCCATTTTTGACTCTTTTCTAGACCATGGAAGAATCTTATCCATTATAAAAACACGACCTTTTTAAGTTCGTGACAATAACATACAACAATGATGTTTCAAAGACAATAAGATAAATAGCTAGTCTGTATGTCTGTCTGTCCGTGTCACAGCCATTTTACGTGGAACGTGATTGAAATTTGACAAGTGTATTTTATGAACTGCTTAACATTCTTTAATGCAACGTTATAATTATAACTTCATGTGTGGTATCGTTAGAAAGGTAGATTTTTAAAGCCAAAAAGCAGGTTCTGTTTTTACCTTCTTTACATGGATAGAATATTTCTTTTCACAACAATGCTCGGAAATATGGCCATCTGGTCTTGTTTGGGGTCACAAAACGTCATTGATAAGGACAGACCAAGAATGTTTTTGTCGGCGTGTCTGCTGATTGGCCGAGAACATTTTTGTCCAACTTTAAGAACCAATGAAAATCAATCAATAAATTTTTGTGTCATAGCTCCTTAAAATGAAAATGAGAATGGAAAAGGATACAATTTTACATGGAGTTGACAACTTCATCTCGCATGTTAGTTTATTAATCTCGAGTGCCAAGAGAATAGGAGACCAGATTAAAAAAAGTTATCTATGGTAAAAATTGCGGTGATGTCACATTAACACGTACACGTACTTTCTATTCTCTGCAACAATGTACTACTGATTGAATACTTATATTTACCTACTCTAGGTAATAAATATAGAAGCTAATTTTTAATTATAAAAATTTACCTATAGTTAATAGGTAGATGGTAATGTTTTAATAACAATCTTATCTATTACTAGCAACCCAACCTCGCTTCGCTTCAGTTTATGTGGGTTTTCTGTAACACCCGTACATAAATCAGAACTTATTAATACATAAGAACCTTCTGTGAAAAAATATCTAACTGATGCTGAAAACCGCATTAAAATCCGTTGAGTAGTTTAAGAGTTCTAAGCGAACATACAGACGGCGGGAAGCGACTTTGTTTTACACTATGTAAAGATACTCGTACAAACAATAATGTAAGTAAGTAATAATTTATACTTAACTGAGTGCACACAGCAGGGTGATTTAAACAAATGCGGTTTACATAAACCGTTAATTTTCACCACATTTAACACATCCAGATGATTCTAACACGTGGTGTGACGTCACGTGCGCACGTTGAGTCACGACAGCGCTGTTGCCAACCGGCGCCGGCGCAGCGAAACGTTACGTGCTCGGTGACAGTTACAATCATGACTCATTTACTGTGTAATTTGTTTACTGAAATAATGTTCTCGATTTTTAATAAGGGCATCGAGGTTAGGTTTGGTGGTTTGGGTGTCGGGTAAGGTACACAGTTCAATTTCATCGGGTAACTTTTTATTAAGAGAATTAAAAAAAAATTGGGAACAATCTCAATCTCACCCACATTGACCTAGTCCCAAACTAAGCTCTAGGCATGTACTATGGGTACTAGGCTATAAACATACTTGTATAGAGAAATATTTACTTAAATATGGTATATAGAAAACATCAACATAGCGATCAGCGCACAAATATTTGCCTTTACTAAGAATCGAACCCGTGACCGCCGCGCCGCTTAATAGATGTGACCTTAATCTGCTCTCGGCCTATACTCGTATTTAGCAGTATCTAGGTACCTATGCGATATCACAACCGTTTCGTCTCTTTATTTTTAGGAAGGAAAGTTCAAAATGTTGTGAAGTTTGACGACGCGCTGACCTAGTTGGTAAGTGACCCTACCTACGAAGCTAGCGGTCCTGGGTTCAAATCCGGGTTAGGGCAGATATTTGTGTGTTGAGCGCGAATATTTATTCCCGAGTCATGGATGTTTTCTATGTAAATATTTAAGTACCTATATATTTGCCTATATAAGTATTTATATCATTGTCTAGTACCTACCCATATCACAAGCCTAGAGCTTAGTTTGGGACTAGGTCAATTGGTGTGACATTGTCCCCTGATATTTATTTATTTTTCATTTATTTATGTCTTTTTTATATAAACCAATAGTAGCGGATTTAATATGTTTTTATCTGTATTTATTGAACTTACTAGTAATTAAAAGGTAGAAATAATTGTAACAAATAGTTGTTTTTTTTTATTCAAAAACATTGAGTTGCTTTTTATTGTACAGTTTGCTAAACGTGAGCTCGTTGGTGATCATTGCTTTCAGTTTTATATCCCGCAAGCACCTTTCTTATACCTATTTAGTAATACAATAAGTAACAAATATCTGTTTAGACCGAAGCGCGTGGAGCTAACCCCATGTGCTTTTGCTAAGCTCATAAAAGAAAATACTCTTTTACCGAACAATTGTCTTCGCGTGTTATATCCAGACCTAGGAATATACGGGGCAAAATGAAATGACAGCTAGGGATTGCGTATATCGATAAACTCAATTATCGATGCTTTTCCCATATTCAAAATTCAAATTCAAATTCAAATTCAAATTCATTTATTCTGTAAGTAGGCCCTGTAGGCACTTTTACATGTCTGAGTCTACCAGCGCTTCCAAGGGACTCTGTTGAGAAGAAACGCCGCAAGAAACTCAACAGGAAGTCTTTTTTTTATATGCATATACTAGAGATCGCTCCAAATTTTGTTTATCAAAATATTTTTTTATTGAATGTATACAAATAAAACAAAATAGCAACAAGCAAGGATTTTTTAACCTTCACTCATCATCATATTATTTTTTTACTCCTAACAAATTCTGATCGTTTATTTTAACAATAGTAAACGGGACAGCCATTCTGAAATACACAATAAGGAAAAAGAAATTATGATGATGACGAGTGAAGGTTAAAAAATCCTTTTAAAATAAAGAATAACCAGAATTATGTTGCTATTGTGTTTCATTTGCATACTTTCAATAAAAAAATATTTTGATAAACAAAACTTGGAGCGATCTCTAGTATATGGGAAAAGCATCGATAATTGAGTTTATCGATATAGGCAATCCCTAGCTGTCATTTAATTTTGCCCCGTATATTCCTAGGTCTGGTTATATCCATGGAGTTGTTTCTCTAATAAGTCCACGGAAGTGTCTATAAATGACTCGACATTGGCGAAATACACCTTATCACGAGTGAAAGCCATCAATTAAAATCAGAATTAGTAAAAAATATCGTTTTAATAATTTGCACAGCCAAACACGTGGTGCCTGAATTCGTTTTAAAGTTCTAAACTGTAATTGTTAACCTTTAAAACAAATTTAACTTGTTTATTAATAGATCTCTCCCAAGTTCTCTAGTTAAAAATATATATTTGACACAACGAAGTTTGCTGATACAAATTCGTGTAAATTTAAAGGTCATTTGATAATAATGGAAGCTGATTAGGCCTTCTCGGGTCATTTTTTTTTGTTAAATAGGTTATCGGAAGACCTCCACTTTGCCGATAAAATGGTGGCATGTCGTAACAAGTTAAAAATTGTGCAAATCAGAACGCACGTTTGAAATTACCTTAGATCTTGTTACTATGTAGTTTAAATATATATACTGTAAGGAAATAAATAGGTATTTATTAATAAAGTTGCTCAAAAAGTGGTATATCTTGCGGAAAGTTGGATTTTTCGAACCAACCTCATATAAAATTGACCTAGTACCCAGCTTTACGCATGCACTATGGGTACTAAACAACGATAATCATAACTACTTATTGAGAAATACATAGACGATATCAACGCTCAGGAACAAATAAGTAGGTAATTAAGTAGCCAGGGTAACCAAGTAACAACCAAGGCTAACCCGCGTTAGAAAATAAACTATGAAATAAAACACCTAAGAATTGTATAACCAAGATTTTCTACGGTATAATAACACTATAGAAATCTAACCTACCGCTAACTTATTACTTATACCTACATAACATAAGTCACGTCTTATCGGAGGACCACTTGTGCAGACAGACCGACATGTCGCAACTGGTCGGTATCAGCGACGTCACAAAGACACGTGTCTGTTGCTATGCTGACGACATTTCCCGCATTTATAGAAATGGTGTGGTGAAATACTTCATAGGATCATAGGTAGTGACTAAGCTTATAAGTGCCTACTTTGTTTTGTTTTAATTAGAATAATAACGGCCAAATAAAAAAGAGATTTATTGTTAACGGACGTTAATAGTTATGTTAGGTACAAAGGAAGATTGTTGTTTTTTTTGATGAGGTTCGTGTTTATTAATTAGGTAATTTATTCACTCGTATTTCCTTGAATAACGATGTTAAATCCAGGAAATGTTCAATCATGTTAATTCTAGTTATTGACTAGGATGACGAGGTGCTTTGTGCTCTTTTTCATGGCAAGGAGAATGTCCACGAGCACTGAGGCCAACTAATGTTCAGTGGGATCTGACCCATACACATTTGAATTCTCAAGACTACAATCTTAACATTGCAATCCTAAGGGCCGTATTAATAAACTCATCTTGGGTGAGATGCCAGTCACAAGATACGTCAAAGTATCAAACCATAGAACACTGTCATTTTTGACACATCTCGAGACGAGCATTAGAGTTGAGATTAGTTTATTAATACGGCCCTTAGACCTCAAATGCGTTGCCAACCCTGAGGACTAAGATGGAATGCCTCTTTGCTAGTAATTCACCGGTTGTCTTATCCCACACAAACACTGCTGCTTGGCGGGAGATTATCGGGTAAGACGGTAGTTAGCTATATCCAGATTTTGCACGACGTCCTGCTACTACGCAGATCTCTTATGCCTACTTGGCCCTTGAATTTAACTTGTAAGGTAACCTCATTTTTTTTGCTTTATTGTAGGATATTAAAAATTGAGTCATTTATCTTAATTGCACAACTATCGCTAGATTTAATTGAGCCCAGAGGGCCCTGCAAAGATGCACTACGCTAACTAACGTTTCTATTCGATTCGTTTTTAAACCAATCGCGTCACTGGAAGATGACGTGATACGAAAAGTCACGTGGTCTACCAGTGACGCGATTGGTTTAAAAACGGAACGAATAGAAACGCTAGTTAGCGCAATGCATCTTGGCAGGGCCCCCAGGTGGCGCGGCGCGTGAGTCAAGTTTAGGTTTACTAATGCGAGCGCCAAGTAAAAGTGGAATAGATGCGTCATTGTTCCAACAATAAAGGAACCGCTTACAATGGCAGTTTTACGTTTAACATATAACGTAAAAATCGTTGGAAACGATGTATTCAATAATTACTTACTTAATAATATTATTGCATAAATGTTGTTTTTTAATGACAAGCCACATGGTGGTAAGTAGGATCTGAGATCCATAGACATGTTAACTCTCAAGACTACAATCCTAAGACTCAAAATGCGTTGCTTACCCTGAGGACTACGATGGACGGTTGTCTTATCCCCACACCGGAACACAACAATGCGAATGCTGCTTGGCGGTAGGCACTAGGTCCTACCACCACTAAATATTTCAGTTTGTTTCGTATTTACGTTGGAACACCTCAACCAATCAACCTGGCATTTGGTACAGAGATGAGTTTAAAGTATCATGGTCATGGGTATTTTTACTCGACTGCGTCAGAAGGAGGGTTATGTTTTTCGAGCGTATGTATTGTATGTATGTATGTATGTCTATTTCTGGGCACGTTCTGCAGCCTAAACGGCTTGACGGATTTTAACATACGAGGTGTCATTCGATTCGTCTTAATTGCCGAAGTGACATAGGGTATATAATATTTCAATATGGCGTCCACGGAAAAAAATATGGAGGGGGAATTTTTTTTTTTTATTATAACTATATGGGTATCAAATGAAAGCTATTAAAGAGCCCATTCCAAATATATATACATTATAACACTTTGATACTACTATTTTGCAGAAAAGTCAAAAAAATACGTAAATGTTAAGTAATAAACTCCTTTCGCTAGAAAGAGAGTTTCGCTTGCAATTTGTCACTTTTAGCATGGCGACATTAAAATTTTAAGCTCCAGAGCTCATATATTGCTTAGTAGTCATTAATTAAACCACTATTTTATTAATAAAAACTAAAAAGAGTTAAATAAATTAAATTATTAAAAATAAACAAAAAACCCGACTGCAATAAAAAACAACTGAAAAGCGAAAAACAAGCTAAATAATCTATTGCTTGTCCCCGCCTGCAATACCTTTTCCAATATTCAAGTTAAATTTAAATTGTTATAAATATGAATAAGTACATGCTCTTACAATTCTCTATAGATTATATAGCTTGTTTTTCGCTTTTCAGTTGTTTTTTATTGCAGTCGGGTTTTTTGTTTATTTTTAATAATTGTCTCAGATAATTTGACAGTTTCCATGGCAACCAAGAATTAAAAAATGTGCAACATTAAGAATTTAAGATGTTACTCAGGTATTTTATGTGCGATCATGTTTCCATGACGATTGTTTTCGGCCGAATACTTAAACATGATTGGACTTAGCTTGGCTATATTCGTAAAATATTGATCTTAGATCTCTTTCATTTGACATAACGAATCAAAGAGATCTGTCCCTCGGTTCTCGTGAAATTCAATTTTTTTATGTCATCGAGAAGGCAAATGAGCGCATAGGCCGCCTGAGGTTAAGTGGGATCTGTGACCCATAGACTGCATTCTCAAAACTACGATCTTAAGACTGCAATCCTAAGATCGCAAATGCGTTGCCAAACCTGACTAAGATGGAATGCCTCTATGCTAGTAATTTCACGGGTTTTCTTATCCCCACACCGGAACACAACAATACAATGCTGTTTGCAGTAGGCTAAAGGATAAGACGGTGGAAGAAAATCGGAGAGACCCTGTACAAGGTCCTACCAGCTCTTTTATTAAGTAAATTTGCCACCCAAGGACTCATTCAAAGTGAATCTGCTACTGTATATTTTGGATAATATGAAGAAGGTACACAGGCTACGTGATGGAAAATCGCAAATCCGTTGCCAGCCCTGAAAACAACTCACGCGTCTTAAGGGCGCCATATACTAACGGTACGATTCGTCGTTACGATCCGTCGGTTCAGACTGAAATCGAACGACGGATTGTACGTGTGTGGCAATATCGCGTCCAAAATTCAATAGAAATATGAATCGTCACGATATCGTTTCAGATCGATCGTTCCGTATTTGGGGGCCCTTAAAGGGGTGATAGACGGGCGAGTAAGTCCGCCATACTTTCACGACATTTGGGCAATTTCACGAAAAAGTGTACCCAATTAAGGAACTTTAACTTTGTCAGTTTTGTGACGAAAATTAGCTATACATTGACGGCCGCCAAAACTGACCAAGTAACCACTAGTGGCTCAATGTTGTGGATATGAAAAAAAAATGTCAAGTGCGAGTCAGACTCGCACACCGAGGGTTCCGTATTTAAGATAATATGGTTGGAAAAAGCCAAAGGAAATACATACTTTGTTATGAACTTTATTACCTATGCATTAAGGCCCATTTTTACTAGCCTAAATTTTAATACAGATTTTTAAAGTTTTTTGATAATTTTTCCAAAACTGTAAAGTTTGACAACTTCATTTTATTTTTCCTGTAAAATATAAGTTATTTTTCAGATTTTTTGGTCCATAAACTGCGGAGATAAGGGGGGGGGATTTTCGCCTATAAATCAAAAAGTACGTATCGAAAAATTATAAAAAAAATAGTTTCAGAATGTGCAGACTGAGCCCTTTTACATGACACCCCGTTTGCTATAATCAAATAACTTTAATTTTTCAACCCCCCATTAACAAATACTTAGAAAAATAATTTCATACTTTTTTTACTAAAAACAGATGCGGGCAAGCAAGTTATACAACTATGCCAAATTTCAAATTGATAGCTTCTATAGTTTCTGGGAAAAACTGCTGTGACATACAGACAGACAGACAGACAGACAACGAAGTCTCACCATAAGGGTTCCTTTTTTACCATTTTGGTACGGAACCCTAAAAAGGGTATAATAACATAATCGTGAAAACTTCACAAATAAATATTTACGATTATAAACTTAAAGTTAAGTACTTATTTCTTAAAAACACACTAGAAGAAAGAAATTTCGATCTTCATTAAACAAATATTCATTAACATTTACAGCCTTAAACGAAAAGATATACATACGTGACGTTTCTTTTTCATGACGTAGTTTCTGATCTTCCTTCTTAAGTCCGCCATTGTCAAAGGAAAAGAACTTATTTTGTTGCACTCTACGAGTAACGAGTCACGGCATTGTTTCCTAATTAAATTATCCTTGAAGTTTAAGCAGTTTTTATCGTATAAACACGGATATTGTAATAAAAGTTTTTCAAACGGAAAGGACATTTTTGGGACAAAAAATAATCCAACAAGATCGTTAGATCCGTGGGTTATGCGTGTCAGCAGGTACGCGAAATTGAACCTTATGGGATGAAGCCAAGCATAGGTCCGCCTCGGGCAGCGCTCTGTGCGCGACTGTATCAAATGTGCTTGAAATGTATTATTTGGCTGTTTTGTAAGAACTGTAGGCGAGGGTATAAGCGCGCGCAGGATGTAATGCGCCGTCCATACGCTTGGCAAACAATGGCAAACAGCGAACACCAAACAGCCAACACGAACATGTGAATGGGTGTTTGCCTGTTTGTGTTTGTGTTCGCCAGTGATCGGCGTTGGTGTCGGTTTTTTCCACAAATCAAAGGAACGTGTTTGCCAATCCGGAATGTACTACCACGTTCGCCAAGCATAGGGATGCGTGTTTGTGTTGGCTGTTTGTAGTCGGTGTTTGGCACGTGTTCGGTGTTTGTGACAAACAGCCAGCATGTGGAGCCCGCATGGGGACTACTTTTTGATCCGGGCGTTGAAGCGGTGAGTTGTCAGTATTTTGGATTGTGGGTAAAGTTATCGTTCCATTTGAATTATTTTCTTTATTGTATTTGTGTTCCTTAATCAATTGGTGTTATTTTAATAGGTATGTGTGGGGTTTATGAAGTGATAACTTTTGTACGGAGGGTACAAATCATTTCGTTACGTAACGCGCGTTACTAGACAGCCTGTCTGGCTTCCCTTTCTCCCACGCATACGTCATAGTGGTAGAATTAATTTTCAAAAAAAATAATTAAATACAAAAATATACTGGAATCGGATGGGATTTGAGCCGCGGCACCATGGCGTCATAGACCTACCTCTCGGCCGCTAGGCCAATCGTAACTTACAGGTATGGACGAAAATGGTAAACGGTATTTGATCATACCTGCTGACGTCACCCCGTATTGCGTTTCTAAGCATAAATACTGTTGACAGCGAGCATAATTATAACCTAAAACTATAACCGTTTTTGAAAGTGATTATTTTAAGTTATTTGTTATTAGTTCATTTGTCTTGAAAATCGATCTGAGGGGCCCCTTGGGACTACAAATGCGAAACCGTAGTCAGATTTTAAAAAAGTGGTCGCCATTTTGAACTTTGGTTACTGGTTCGATTGTCTTGAAAATCGATATCTGAGGATCCATCGGGACAACAAATGCAAACCCGTAATCAGATTTAAAAAAGTCGCCGCTATTTTGAACTTTTTGAAGAGATTACTTTTTATTATTATGGGAGGGTAAATCGCTTCATTACGTAACGCGTTACGGCGCCAGTCTGTCTGGCTTCCCTTTCTCTCACGCATATAGGCAGGCTCCTCCTCTCTCACTCTAACCCAAGGATTTAGATTAGTTATCAATTCTGTCGGGCATCCCGAGACGCACACGTTTTTTTTTAATTTAAATCCTTTGCTTCAATTAGTCAATTTTTGATCAGGATTCTCATGTATTAGTGCGCTTTCAGAGTCAAAACAATAGAATAAAGAATGTTAGGGTTATTATCGGTTCACAATTAAAGAGTCTGATCACTAGACAATCACGAGCCAAATCAACCATCTTTTTTTAAAAGTAGGTTGTTAGGCTAGGCTAGAATAAGATAAGTTAGGGTAGGTTAAGGTACAAGCTAAGATAAACTAGGATAGATTAGGTTAGGTTATGATAGAGTCAGGTTAGTTACAATGTGCGGCCGCCCGTAGTAGCGAAATAAAAAAAACACAACTTACATGATCAGACAAAGGAAGTTCTCTGAGATAAATATGTTCAGTAGATGAATAGGAAGGTTCTTCTTCGTGTATTTCCTGTTTAATTATAATTTCTTCAGGCGGTTGAACCGTTTCAGGGATTTCCGATGCTGACACGAGAATTTCAGGAAGATGTCTAGTTGGGACGGCATGCTGCTTCAAATTCTTCTTTGAGTACATTTTAAATTCGAAGTGTAAGCTACACACGGTTTTGTAGCGCAAAGCCGTTTCTGTATTCGACAGCAAATCTTGTCTATCACTTGCTTGAATCCACAAAAGGCGTCTGTAAATTCAATTAGAATATACTTAATTTACTGATGCGATATCGTTTTGTCAACATCAAAAATATTTGTCTTTAAAACAATCAAACCTGCGCTTGTCCGATGGAAGACGAAAAAACCGCAAATTTTTGTCTTTATACGATGAAGACAAACAACCTCTCACTATACACGTAGTATATACCATTTCACTCGCTTTAAAACGACGTACGCGCTTGAGCGAAGCGTTTGAGCTACTGGCTATTGTTACCACGTCTCGCTAGCGCTGTGGTAACTCCCCACACCCCCCGCACACAGCGGGAAAAGAGGAGCGGGGGGGCTCGCTCTGACCTCGCGCGTTTGGGTATCGATCGACGTGAATGCTATACTTGATTAAGATTTAAAGAATGTTACAAGTGTTAGGACTTTTACGAGTATTTTTCGTTTTTATTTGACGAGATAATTATGCTACCATCTCGTCAAATAAAAACGAAAGCTAGTTGTAAAAAAATAAATGTTTAAAAAAACAAAAAACCGCCTTCAAAAAGCAAAAAATAACTTCTTTAAAATGGTAGGTAAATAGGTCAGTCGAACTGAAGTCTGCTTTTGGTTAAAATATTGTTGGACGCCGACTTCAGTTGGACTGACCTATTTACCTACCATTTTAAAGAAGTTATTTTTTGCTTTTTGAAGGCGGTTTTTTGTTTTTTTAAACATTTATTTTATTTTATACTTTTTAGTGATCCTATTTATGCTGTTACGTAGCTCCACTTCTAAATATTAATAAGAAACTATAGAACATTTCAAGCTCGCCGCAGACAACGCCGCGGGAATGTCATAGTCATATTTAAACCTAAATGTGCTTCGTCATAGTCGCTCAACTTCCTTTATCGAAATATCTTATCGCCACCCTTGAAATAGGTACCGTTAAGGAGTTCCGGTGGCCATCTGTGGTCTTCATCATCAGTTCCACTTCACCATATAGTACTTTTCAAAAGCAAATGCATGAGTTACAGTGAAAAATACCAAAATCGCTATAGGTGTGCCTATAATATTTGAGGAGTTCTCTTGATTTCTCCATGATCCCATCATCAGATCCTGACGTGGTGACAATGGGACCAACTAGAAAGTATACCCATTCGAACAACGAAAAAATTTTTCAAATCGGTTTAGTGGTCTTCGAGTAATCGGGGAACATATATAAAAAAAAAAAAAACCCCGACGAATTGAGAACCTCCTCCTTTTTTTGAAGTCGGTTAATAAGGATCGTATTGAGAATATTATTCCAAAAAAAGTAGAAAAAAATCTTTTTAATCTTATAGTTGAGACTAAAGAAAACGGGTCAATTTATATAAAAATTCGTAAGTCAGCAAAAAAAAAAATTAAAAAAAATAGAATATTTATTGCTGTGTAATTGGTAACAATATTAGTCCAATTTAGCAAAACCGTTCTCTAATAAATATGTATTCGTCAAAAAAGCATAACGTACACTTTTTGTGTTATAAAAAAAGAACCGTATAATGAACTAAATTAAGTTAGTTTTTGCACAGTTTTTGCGCGTACCAGTTCCTGACCTTTATTTCGTTCCTAAACTGACATAATCAATTGTATCTAAACTTCAGAGATTTTGGCTTCCCGTCTACTGTCGCTTGCCTTGTAAATAATCAAATAGTGACTAGTCATATCGTCGGTGATACTGCGAAACCGCGTAACTGACAAATTTATTATAGTCTAACATGAACCTTCACGTCTAAGAAAAGGTGCATTTTGCTCCTCATTAAAAATGTTACTTACGCGGTTTTGCAGTTTCACCGACGATATGACAATATCTTCATTTAACCGCAATAATGTAAGAGGGTCGTTTATCATTGTATTTATCAGGTGAGGGTTCATTGGATACTTTTTAGGGTTCAGTACTCAAAGGGTAACAACAGGACCCTATTATTAAGGCAGTGCTGTCCATTTTGTCTGGCACAGGGCTGTATCTTTTGAGTCCCAATATCTCTAATCATTTTTTTTTACTTATTTTAAAGCCATTGACTAACTGAACCCATAGACTTATCTTCGGTCAAACTGCAAAACCGCGTAAGTAATTTTTTTATAACGAGAAAAATGCACTTTTTTATTTAATAAGGTAGTAAGGTTTGTTGGTTACGCGGTTTAGGAGTATCACCGATGTTATGTGAAATTAGAAATTATATTACCCGTTAATAGAACCCAAATAGGTGGGTTTCACATCACTATTGTGTTCCGGTGTGTGGGTAAGACAACCGGTGTAATGACTAGCATAGAGGCATTACATCTTAGTCCTCGAGGTTGGCAACGCATGTTCAGTCTTAAGATTGTAGTCTTGAGAATGCAAATCTCTATGGGTTTCAGATCTCACGTACCATCAGGTGGCCTGTGTTTACCTTATCCATGACATAAACAGAAAAAGGCAAAATAATGAAAAACCTAGTGCAGAGATGTGCATTATTCGATTAATTATTCAAATAAAAAATAATTCGTAATATTTTTATTCGCGAATATTTATTTGCGAATGGTATATTCGCGAATAAATTATCCACGAATGCACCATTCGATTACTTTTCGAATAACGAATAATTTATTAATTAATTAAAGAAAAATGGAGCAGGTATTCAAGTACATAATAATTATTCGTGGCAATTCATTCAACGAATAAAGTATTCGCAACGCAATTATGCCCATCTCAGAAGCAATTTGAAGAACTAGTGACATTGTCCAAGGACAACGTCTCTTAAACGTCGATGACGTCAGTTTGCTACATGGGAAATGCCTTTTCGATGCCACAAAAAAAAATCGAAATGTTTTGTTTTAAACTTCTTACACCAATAACATATTTTCTATTAACTTATCACAGAACCCATTTGTCTGTAATCAAAGTGTTAACCAACTATTACGTTCTAACAACTTCAATAGTAAACAATAAACTAAGTTTGGTAATGTTTGGGGTACGGTTTCCCACACTTTTCCCACTCTATATATGATTAACGGGCACGTCTGTTTGGCAGTTGCGTTCTAAAACCATGGACAAACAAACATACGCCCACGCTTGGAAATAAGTGTAAAGATGGTAGCGGTAAATTGGAGTATAAGTCGCTAAAACAAAACAATCTCACTACTTGAACTTACCTAAAACTAAGCTCTAAGCTTGTTTTATTGGTATAAGGCAACGATAAACATATTTACTTTAAAAAAAAAACGCTAATATATCGAATATAGAAAATAAACAAAACTCAGAAACAAATAGTTACTTGCGGTCATCACACAAACATTTGCCCTGCTGAGAATTGAACCCGGGACCACCTAGTTTTGTAGGCAGCGTCACTGTCAACTAGGTTAACCGCGTCAAATCACGAAACGGTGCCGTGACCAGGATATCTTTAAATAAATTTATTGTTTATTTAGTTGTGCGTGTACTAGAGTTTTGAAAAGCGTATTATTGCAGTTTCTTCTTATGCTAAAATTAATGACATAATTCTTAAGAACCAATTTTTCGATCTCATAATGTTTTAATTAAATCAAATCAAATCTCTTTCCCCCTTACAAATAAACGTTGAGTAACGGCGGTATAGCTATACAATGTGTTGTCCTTATCTGTCAAATTCAAATGTCACAATGACAGATGAGGACAAAACATTGTATAGCTATACCACCGTTACTCAACGTTTATTAGTAAGGGGGTTTGTGTTTAAAGGTAGGATAACTTACCAATATTGGCCTATTTTAATTAATCTTTGTTAAATGTAAAAGTAAGTATACTAAATTAAAAACATTTACATCGCTTTTTGGTAAGCTAATAGTCTACCAAATTCATGACTCCTATACAACACGATCGCAATATCGCGTTCTGGGAAACAAAAGCCAAAAGTTCATTAACTTAAAAGCCTTTAACTTGAGCCGTCTTGAGCTTCCGTTTGACTTCCCATGCTAAGTTTTACTGCTTAATTATAACTATGAATAGCCAGTTAAATTTACAGAATCAAGGGTTCGCCTTCGCATTGTGCGATAACACTTTGATTAAATAGCTTTGAAGTTTGGACATAGATTCAAGATAAAGGTTTGTTTGAAAATTACTTGTGGGTGAATAATTAGGATTTAATTTGAAAGTAACTTCATCTGACTTTATAGTCTTCTAAAACATTAGAAATAGAAATTATTTATTCATGACAAACATTAATTGACACACAGTATTTTGAACAAACGAGCAAAATTTGCCGCGAAATGGTCACAACTTATTAACCTGCCTTTCAAATGAAAAAGGGAGTATGGGTACGAAACGTATACGCTAATTCAGCCGTATGCTAATAAAGTGGACGGTCCAAGTTGGCTTATACATATACATTGTTTATGTAACGGTAGACGCTCAAATGACTGGTATACAATACCTTAATCCTCTGAGTTGGTAATCTCGAGATCTCAAATATCCATGGGCCATAAGGGATCTGACTCACCTTAAGAAGGCTTTGGAAAGTCTTTATTGTACAAGAATAAAAAAGAAATACTAAACACAGGCAATTAAAAAAAAACAAGTACAAACGCGAACTTATCCCCTTAAGGGACTTCTTCCGGATAACTCGTTTGTCTTGTTGTCCACAAAATAAATAGTAATTTTAAGTTGCCTGTTGCATTTATAATTACGGATTCACCTTAATATTGACGAAAGGGAAACTACACATATTTTAATGCTTACAAAAAGTCCGTAATTTTTTAGTTTAAATGTGTGTCCATTCTATTTTTTTATTATTCCCTAACGACATGGTAATTAGAAGTTAGATAGGCGGTTAATATGTTTAAAAAAATAAAATAGCCGTTTTTGGCTAAAAAATTGTTTCAAACCACGCCCTCATTTTTTTTACCGGTTTTTCCAAGTTATAAAAAAACCTTGATTACGAGCTTACGATATAATTTTATCCATCGATAATAGATAACTCGATCCGTCAACCTTTTCCGACCCGGACGGTAATCGGGCACGGAACCCGCTGCTCATCGACTAGGCTTAACCGTGGATAATCGAAACATGATAGTTACACCCCTTTTAAAGGAATATGAACCTTAGCTGATGGAACATTGGGTATATTTTCAGCTAGCCCACTCAAGTTTTAGTTAACAGTATCGATAGTTATTAGACGGAACAGCCTATTGAGTTTGCACAGTTGGGAAATAAATTTAAAATAAGTAATAATTATCAGGACGAATGAATTCCAGTTTGGAATTATTTCTACCCTAAGTCCATTAGTCACCTGGGGCCTGTTTTACAAAGCTACAAATTACAATTTACAGTTTACAAGTTTCCATTTGACACAACCTCGACCAATGACGACCGGCTATTTGAGCAGTATTGCCAGTTTAGACCTGTAAAATTGTAATTTGTAGTTTTATAAAACGTGCCCCTAATACTAATGTATATATATATTTATATATACTGCTAATTTCTAGGATCTCATTAGGATTTTTCTAAATACAAGCTTTAATATGCGAAAAAAATTGCAGAGTAGTAACTAAAGTGCGCATAGTGTGTGTGCGTGTGTGTGTGGTAGCTCATCTTATTTATTTAGGTTGCAAATTGATCCAAGTTATTTTATGAAAAGAGTTACTCCTACTAACTAATTGTAATTTTATTCCTGCCCAAGCTTTGACAACAAAAGTATAGGGACGTAGTACCTACCTGGTTTTTAAATAAAGAAGAGGTATGATTAACCTTCTCAAATCAATTTACACAAATCTAATCTTAAGTGAAATGCCAGTCTGAAGACACGTCAAAATTAACGCCAAATCATATAAAACTCTAATTTCTGTTGTCCTCTGAGACGGGTATCTGATTAGGATTCGTTTTTTAATACGATTCTACTAGTAAGTAACGCTAACAAAAGTATGTACAAAAAACCGCACGTTTTTCCCCTCAGCAAGGTCTGTTCCCCCTGGCTCCATCGATCGAATCAAACAATAACTGTCAGCTGTCCACCCCTAGTAACTACTGACCTTGAAACTTCCATTCAAATATACACCTTATCTACAAACATTTAAGGTCCTAAATAAATTCTGATTAAACCTTCCACTTTGATCACCTCTTCGTATCAACTCTATACAGTCGCATTAAGGTTGCTTTTCGATTGTGATTGTCCGCATAGTAACAGAGGGTGATTCGTGTTTGGTTCTTTGTATGGATAGTTATTTGCGAAAGGTTGTTTTGTACTAATAGAAATAAAAAAATGCTCACGTTTTATGCTGGCGAAATGATTAAGGTAAGAATAATCATTGAATAGATAAAAACTCCCCTTGTAATGGTGACTCTTGCTTCCAAAACTGGTAGCTTTCAAAATATCCAGCGATTTACACGAAACCTCGTTAAAAAACTATCGTTTCTTGTCACTTGTCAGCTTACCTATCTATACTGATATTATAAAGCTGAAGAGTTTGTTTGGTTGTTTGCTTGAACGCGCTAGAAAAGAAAAGAAAAGAAAAGAAATTTATTCAGTAAGTAGGCCGCACGGGCACTTTTACACGTCAAGAATCTACCAGCGCTTCCCAAGAGAAGACCACTGCCGAGAAGAAACGCCGCAAGAAACTCAGCAGTCAGTCATTTTTTAAACATATTTCTTATTACAATGGTACTACTTAGTCTAGCATTATATAAAGCTATAAATATTAAATTAAATATAGTATTAAATAACATGCGTAGTTCAGCAGGAAAACATGCCAATTAATAATCTTACGGGAGAGATAGAGAAAAAAAAACACATACTTATGTGTATATAAGATGGTGCGAGACGACCACATAAAAGTTTCGATATGTTTTCCTACATCAACGGTGTCCCCTAGACAAGATAAAGAAATTAATTAATTAATTTTCAGTGTTAGATAGCCCATGTATCGAGGAAGGCTATAGGCTATATATCATCACGCTAAGACCAATAGAAGCGGAGCACCAATGAAGAATGTTTCAACCTTCTACGTTAACAAAGTCGCGAGTTAAAGTTAGCGTCAGCCCAAAGTAACGATTCCACGGGGACGAAGTCGCGGGCAGAAGCTAGTTAGTACTATTTCTTGACTGACTACAGACCACACACAGCCTAAACCTAGACTTAGGGACTTGAAATTTGGAGGAAATATTACCAGGGTACCAGGAAGAAAATGGAAATGTCACAGAGAATAAATTCTACACGTAAAAAGTGAACTTCCTCTTGTCTTCTTTTTGTTTTTATATCAAAACTAAAAATGACAATTATGCTATACAATTGAATAAAAAATACCGCTAGGATCACAACAATAAGAAGTCCGCGTCTGAACTAGGCTTTGAGACCTGTATCTCAGACAGCAGCGCTCTTCCCTAACAAACTGACACTGCTTATAGTATATATCTTATCTTTACATATTATAAAATGAAGTCGCTCCCGCTGTCTGTTCGCTTAGATCTTTTAAACTACTGAACGGATTTTAATGCAGTTCTCAGCAATATAGTGATTCAAGAGGAAGGTTTTCTGATGTACGGGTGTTACTGAAAACTCACATAATCCTAAGTGAAGCGAGGGCGGGTCGCTAGTAAAATATAAAAGGTTAGGAAGGAGAGCTTAAGGCATTGGTCCCACCACCGGCGAGGAAGCGATTAGCGATCGACTATTCTCTCGCTCAAGAAACGAACAAAAGATATAGGTACATCTCGTGTCAATAAACACTAGGAAATGCAATTTAAACGGTTAATAGATGTTTTTGTATGAAAATAACCGGTTAAAACCGGTTATAATCGGTTATTTTGCATTCGTTGTTTGTTTGTTGATCGCTGGCTGTTCACACTGCCGGCGAGAACTCTTACGTATGTCGAAACAAAAAATATAGTTCCAGTGTCAATAAAAGCTCCGAGTCAGGCTACTCCTGTGTTACATCTGGCCTGTCGTCATGTACGGCTGCGAAACGTGGACCTTGAAAGAAGATACCACAAGACGCCTACAGGCGTTTGAGATGTGGTGCTACCGTCGCATGCTGCGCATTAGTTGGACACAGAAGGTCAGGAACGAAACCGTGCTCCAGCGTGTTTATATGTCCCGGAAAATGATGCTATCTATCAAAAGACGCAAGATAGAATATCTCGGCCACGTGCTCAGGAATTACAGATATACGCTACTGCAGTTGATCATGATGGGCAAAGTGGAAAGAGACGCGCTGGGCAAAGGAAAAAATCGTGGCTGAGAAACATCCGGGAGTGGACCGGTATTGCTTCCGTCGAACAGCTGTTCCGGCTGGCTGAGGATAGGGACGAGTACAAGAAGCTGACGGCCAACCTTCAAGATTGAAGAGGCACTGGAAGAAGAAGTCAATAAAAGAGACACAAATATTAATAGTTGGCTGTGGGACCAGTTTCTAACGTTATAAATTACAAAAAATATCTTAAGGGGTAGATTCTGCTCCTATAATCCAAATACATATATCTTAAGTCTTACTACTACTTCACATCTATTGTATGTCTAGATTTCATTCATATACGCACTTGATAGTAAGTTTGGATGGTATGAAGAACAGAATGAAAACCGGCGTTGCGCGACTCCAATCCTTCGCCACATTTTTTATTGTTCTTTTTAAACTTAATTCACATCATATATCTAGTTAATTAAGCTAAAAGCTCCATGTCTTTTTGTGTACTATTATTTTTATGTGTGCATTCCATGCAATATTTTCTAAATCCTTTAAAACCGATACCGTGTTTCTATATTTCAATACAAATTTGGCTCAAAGTCGTTAATATCCCAAAGCTTGGGCTCCTAACGTTTTATAACCCCCCCATAGTTTTGCATAAGCTATAACTTGGCGTTAATAAGTGGTGGTGTGTTATAGCGGCCATAAAACAACCAATCTCGAGGCAGCTCAGGCGTGAAAAATAAAAATAAAAAACACATCTGTCCCCAGTGTCCCCATTCGTTTTAAAGCTTGTTAGACGGAAAGCTATGCGATGTTTTTATCGCAATGAAACACCGTGAAAGATAGTTATCCAATGGGATAACTCCAGCTTATAGATTTTAATTTGTCTACGATTATTCTCTGATAAAAAAAATATTTTCATAGAATAAACAGTGATTTAAGGATATACATATAATTAAGTTATACTTAATTAAAATTATACTTATGTACTTTTTATTCCTTAGATTTCAAAGCAACGTATTTACAGTCTTGAGATTAAAGTCTTAAGATTTAAAATATCAATGAGCCTGAAAGCTATCAGGTATCATGCGTTCTTTTTGCTGTTAAACTCGTTAGGCCTACCATACTACAAACAGGCCATTTTTTGTGAGTGGGACTTTAAATTTACTAACAAGACAATAAAGTTCAATTATGTTTGTTCTATAACGCCATTCTCAGTTTTTGAAAATAGGAAAATAAACTTTAGCCTCATTGCGACACAGTTCAAATTAAATTAACTTGATTATGTACATCCTATTGCGCAGTGGACCTTATGAGGGTAAAATGTATTATACCAACGGAAGACCAGCGCAGACTTAACAGCCGGCACATGCTGAGTTGGGAAGGTTTACAACAACTAGGCAACTGTCCAAATGTGTGTAGTAATTTTTTTTCAACTATATTTGTGCGTTGTTTTACTCTGTCCACGATTGTTCTGAAAATGTTTCTACTTTCTAATTACATATCACATGACAGCTCAATATTTTAATAATCACTAGTAGTCAACACACTAATTATTGAACGCTTTCAAACCTCTCACTTTAGTCAACGTCAACAGTTCCCCCTCACTCTCGTAATAGTGCAACACAAGCTTTACGAATTCCATGACACCCCCCAGTTCCCCAATCAGCAAACAGCGTCATTGAGTCAAGGGGAGACCGGGCGATATTGAAATTGTTCAACACTTTGAATTGCGGGCACAAATTTAAGTTTAGGGGTTAACATTACGTTTAGGAGTTTGTAATTTGAAAAGTAATATTGATAATTTAACTGTGCTATAAAAATTATTAACAAATATCAAGAAGTCTCAAGGATTTCTATCGTACTAATATTATAAAATCTCTGGTTTGTCAGTTTGTTTGTTTCTCCTTCACGCCGCAACTCGTCGACGGATTTGGATGAAATTTGAAATGGAGATAGCTTTTTATCACATTTCATCCCGCAAAATTTTAAAGTGCTGATTGAATAGCCGTAAACTTCTACGCGGACAAAGTCTCGGGCAGAAACTAGTTTGTTATATATAATTACTTATAAAATATGAACTTAATGTGACTATAACTAAGGTTTACATTCAAAGTTTTAAATTCGACAACGCGGTACTGAGCTTGCCTTTGCCTTTCTATGGTTATTCAATATCAAGTGACTCTTTTTTATTGCTCTGGGGCCCTAATATGGTTGCGTTTATCGCGCGACAAAGTTTAGATAAGGCATCCGTCACCTTCTGACACGTAAATAAGTACGAGAGTGACAGATGCTTTATCCGCATTTGACACGCGGTATAGACGTAGCCATACTAGGCCCGCTGGACTATATTTAGGGTGTCGACTTGTGATCGTTAGGTACCGAGTTCGAACCACAGCGGTCACGAAGTACTAAAGAGTTTTTATAAGTTAAGTTTAGCCGATGCTGTACAGGTAAGAAAAAATAATAGTAGGAAACCCGAACATTAGAAAAGCTAGGGTGACGGCACCAATGATTGACAGTTTTAGCTGACAGGCTCCAGTAATGGACTCTTGACTCTTCACTCCTAATTCAAATTTCATACGGTCTTAAATTGATTGTTGCAAAACAAACGAATAATCCTTATCTTCTGTAAAATAAGAATCAACAATCAAAACCATTTTTTCCCGAAGATGACAACATTGACAAACTGAATTTTCGCCTCCGTAATTAAAATAATCTTTGTTATAATTATAACAAAATCTTTGATATTTAGTCGGTTCTGTGACAGCACAATACCCCCTCCCCCTCCCCTCCTACCCTTATCGATCTCCCACCCCATAATAACTGGCTATAAATCAAACCAAACGGCCCGAAATAACCATAATTCAGTACATTACGTAATTATTGTAAAAGCAAGGTATTTAAATTATGTTCGTACGAAGAGAAATTCATAAATACTAGGCTTTGCCTGTAACTTCGTCTTTGTCGATCTCGTCGTGTTTAAAAATGTAAGAAAATTATCAACGGCTAATAAGTCACATCGGTCATTTATTTGCCTATTTTTAAAAGTAGATTAAGTCAATGGTGTTATATTTGTATTTAAACGGAATTTAATCACGTAAAATAATCGTTATAAACTTTTATTTCATGATATTATGAACCTCGATGTTACCTTATTACTACTAATACTTACTTTATTGTACCTATTTGTAAAAACCTGTTACAAATAACTAGGGTGATAGCACCAGTGATGGACACTTTAGGCTGACGGGCACCGATAATGGACACAACTCTTTATTCAAAGATCATAAGGTCCAAATTTGATTGTTTTGGGTAGCCTTTACCTTCCGGGAAATAATCAAGTGTCAATCAATGGGCCTTGTCTATTACTGGTTCCATCACCTTAAGAAAGTTCCAAAGAATTAACACAACATTATTTTTTGTTGCGATCGGTTGCTTTTATACCTACATCACAACCGTTTTTTTTTGAGTTACATTGTATGGTAACCTAGAAAAACTTACTTTTTTATATACTAGGCGTAGGTTCACTGTCGGAACAGTATACGAGTGAAGTTTTCGGGTACGAGGTCGATGATAAAAATCTTCATCCCTAAAATGATCGGAACAAATGCTGCTGTATTTCCCAGGAAGCCAGCCATCTGTTCTTCCTGTTGCCTTTATCCACTTTTCTCTAGTAGTCGGGTCGGTTGGGAACCTGAAAACCAGTTTCTTCTCTAAATTTAGTATACTTAGGTAGGGTGATGGAACCAGTAATGGACAAGGCACCAATAATGAACACTTGATTCTTATTTTACAAAAGATAAGTGTTATGCATTTGTTTTGCAACAAATTTGGTCAATCAATTTTGGTCAATTTTGGTCCGTATACAATTTGAATTAAGAGTGAAGTGTCCATTACTGGTACCTGTCAGCTAAAAGTGTCCATCATTGGTGCCGTCACCCTAAGTAAGTTTCCGTCAAAAATGATATTTTTGGGACATTTATTTTGTTGAAAACTAAAAACGTATAAAAAAATTGTTTAATAGGGTGACGGAACCAGTAATGGTAAAGGACCAATGGTGGACACTTGATTCTTAATTTACAGAAGATAAGATTTACCTATTCATTTGTTTTGCATCAATTAATTTAGGACCGTACCGTATGACATTTGAATTAAGAGTGAAGTGTCCATTACTGGTACCTGTCAGCTAAAAGTGTCCATCATTGGTGCCGTCACATACTTAATATGCTAAATCTTACGAATGATATGAAATCCCATCATTCTTATAATTTAGCTCCTTTCTTCGGTTATTACACACTTTTACGCTACAAAACGCCATTGGCAGGCTTGCACACCACTTGCCTGGGCGACGATCGCGACGCGACTGTGTTTACAAGATGGCGTCGTCGTTCCTGCGCAGTGAGCAAATTACGGACAATATTGGTCCGGGCGTCGGGGGGGAAGTAAACCGCTCCGATTTGCTGCCACGCTATTGGTTTGTCAGTAGACAATATGCCAATACAATTTTTTCAGCCTACCTATTACTACAGAGGCCGGGACAAATGGGGTTGCCGGCCGAAGACATATAGACGGCCGAGCAAAGCAATGCCGGATAGGTCTGAGGCGGGCAACCCATATTTCCCGCCGAGGTATGTATAGTGCTTTTCTCAAACATTAAACATAATAATAATTCATTAAATAAATTAAAACAAAAATTACAAAGTCAAATTACTAGGAGTGCATAAACATTAAAAGTAACCTACAGTGATCAGTCATCCGCGCTATGTCGTGTGCGCCCGCTCGCCGCCGGTGCCCCGAAACGCACCGCCTGCGATCTAAGTTGCGGTACGCACCCCTAATTACCATTGTTCTCCTAGTACTTTAGATAGACATGCAAACGCTTTGGTTGGATGCACGGCTTAGTATATTAAAAAAAACAGCTATCTACCCTGTTCATAAACACAGCCGCCATGTTTACCTTCACGAAAAAATTACAACTAAAAACGTGTAAAAAAAGTTTAATAGGGTGACGGACCCAGTAATGGTAAAGGACCAATGGTGGACACTTGATTCTTATTTTACAGGAGATAAGATTTACCTATTCATTTGTTTTGCAACAATCAATTTAGGACCGTATGAAATTTGAATTAAGAGTGAAGTGTCCATTACTGGTGCCTGTCAGCTAAAAGTGTCCATCATTGGTGCCGTCACATACTTAATACGCTAAATCTTACAAATGATATGAAATCCCATCATTCTTATAATTTAGCTCCCGGCTTCGGTTATTACACACTTTTACGCTACAAACCGCCATTGGCATGCTGCGGAGCACTTGCCTGGGCGACGATCGCGACGCGACTGCGGCAACAAGATGGCGTCGTCCTTCCTGCGCAGTGAGCAAATTACGGACAAAATTGGTGAAGGCCTCGGGGGGAGTGTAAACCGCTCCGCTTTGCTGCCACGCTATTGGTTCGTCAGTAACATGCGCAAACATATCCCCTCATCTAGCCGCTCGGAGCTCTTTTTACGTGTGCCGACCTGCACTACCACGATTAATATGTGACCCATTTCAAGAAAAATAGGCTTGAAGTCGTCAATGTCATTAGAGATGCCAAATCATTTGTAACTTATAGGAGACTCAACCTTATAGTTGTAGAATGTCAGAATGACTTTGTACCTAAGGTGGGTCCCAAATTTAAGTTCGTGACTGTACATATACCTACGTGGTTAAGAGTGTGCTGCCCCGTTCACACAATAATGACAAGGGATGGCTTTATGTGCTTCCGCGCGAAGAACGTGAGATGGAGATAGTTTGCGCGCCTTGATGGCAGCGTCAAATTCAATTAAGTACCTAATTGCAGTTTACTTATACACTACATTTATTCAAAAAGTGGTTAACCAGGACTAAGAAGTTATAAATACTCAACTGTTCAAAAATCATCGTTAAAGATCGTAGGGTTTCGAACATTCAACTCAAAACATGCAGAAAAGGTGTCGGGTTCAATAATAAATTATCGAAAAAATAGTTTCTAATCGTGTTTTTACGTTTTACGGTCTCAAGGAAAACTTATCAAGTTTAATATATCCAAAGAACAGACACAGGCGTCATGGTTATTGAGGTCCAGATCGCGGAAAACAACCGAGATCATTAATTATAATGTGGCCTGATAATCAGGATACTCAAGGTCGTTCTATCGCGTCAGTTGGCGCGCCGTCCTGCCAAGTCTGATAGTGAATGTCAAATCTTCAGTCCGAATGAAATGACAATGAGCGACGAATTCCGCCCTGCCGCTGGGCGTCATGCCATACCTTGAAGTTAATAAAGAGTTTACATACATACAACGTGTGTGATGAATGCGAATATTTTGATCCTGAGTCTTGGATGATCTCTAACCCCCTTACTAATAAACGTTGAGTAACGCTATAGCTATACAATGTTTTGTCCTTATCTGTCAAATTCAAATGTCACCATGACAGATAAGGACAAAACATTGTATAGCTATAACACCGTTACTCAACGTTTATTTGTAAGGGGGTATATATTTAAGTTTGTTTCTACTAGCGACCCGCCCTCGCTTCGGTTCGTTTTATGTGAGTTTTACATAATCCAGAACTTATTATACATATAAACCTTCCTCTTGAATCACTCTATCTATTGCTGGAAACTGCATTAAAATCCGTTGAGTAATTTAAAAGATCTAAGCGAACAGACAGCGGGAGCGACTTTGTTTTATACTATGTAAAGAAGAAGATATATAAGTTTATCGTTGCCTAGTATATATGTATAGTCCATAGTACAAGCCTAGAGCTTAGTTTTGACTAAATCAATTTGTGTGAGATCGTTCCCAGATATTTATTTATTTTATAGATTTATTTTGTAGATCAGTCTATTCACTTTACTGGGAATCATTTTATTACACGACTGCCCCAAAAAAAGGAGTGTAATGTTTTCAGGGTTCATGTTTGTATGTATGTATGTGAGTTTCTTTATTCCACTATAACTTCTAAATCCCTTGACCGATTTAGATGTGTGAGGTATCGTTAGAATCCTTACGTCATCCCGGGTGACATAGGATACCTAAACTCTTAAAATTGAAATAACAACAATGGCAAAATGACAATTATTAACATATGTAGGTATATCGACGACAGTGTACAAAATGCAGTCGGGTTTTTAAAGCTCGCTTTTCATATAGTTATATCTCTTTCTTACGCCGGGATTACACCTGTAAGTTATTACGTAAGTTTTGAAACAAAGCTATATGCAAGAGAGAGATGCAGATATTTTCCACTCACTCTTACCCATAGTTGCGTCTCAAAACTTACAGGTGTAAAGGCCTTATATGAGTCATCGGATGCGAGTCCGTTATTAGCAATGCTAATATAAATTGGTATGCAATTATTGGTGCAAATTATGACGTATTTATATAAACTGCATCTTGCAATTTATTACCGCATTTCCGTTGTTTGTTTTATATTCGCTAAAAGCGACAAACATGTTGTTGTAAAATTACGATGAATAGTCACAAAATATTGCTTAAATGCGTTATTTTCTCAAATAATTAAATAAATCATCATCATCATCATCATTTCAGCCTATTGCAGTCCACTGCTCCAGCAGCCACGCAAGCCACGCAGCTTACGTCCACGTAAGCCTCCCCCAGGGTTCGCCACAAGGCCCGATCTCGCGTTTTCGCCATCCAGTCACCACCAGCCACTTTTTTCAGGTCGTCGGTCCATCTGGCTGGAGGGCGTCCTACGCTACGCTTGCCGAGCCGTGGTCTCCACTCGAGAACCCGTCTACTCCACCGATCATCGGTTCTGCGACAGATGTGACCAGCCCACTGCCACTTCAGTCTGCTACACTTCTGAACTACGTCAGTGACCCTAGTTTTATGCCGGATCATCTCATTCCGGATTTTGTCCCTTAGCGAGATTCCGAGCATACACCTGTCCATAAAAGTAATAAGTAAGAAGAAGAAGTAATAAGTAGTAGTAAGTAGTAAGTAATTAAATAAATGTGGTGACGAAACTATCATTCTACTTGTACTTTGAGGTACAACTTTACTTTTTAGGGTCCCGTATCCGAAAGGCAAAAAAGAAACCCGGCAGCTGCTTTTCCACCGGCGAAGTGAGGCGAGACGAGAAAATACCATTTCCACCGGAAATGCAAGAAGGAGAATTGAAATCGTTCAATACAGATTTGACTTTTCGCCTCGTCTCATCTCACCTCGCCTCGCAGCTGGAAAAGCACCTTTAAGCTGCCAGTATACCATCGTCCAACATCCGAACTGCCCGTTCAACCATCGGTGTATATGTACTTAAGCAGTGGTTTAGACGCGGTGGCCCGAGTGATCGCTTGCCATTTTTTGTCTTAAATCAATATCTATATATATAAATGGCAAAACTGACTGACTGACTTAAATATCAACGCACAGCCGAAACTACTGTACCTAGAAACTTGAAATTTGGTTCAGGGATTGCTTTCATGATGTAAGTGAGCACTAAGGAAGGATTTTCCGAAAATCGACCCCCAACGGGAATAAATACGGGGAGTAGCGGGAAACTAATTCTACGCGTACGAAGTCACGGGCGTCCTCTAGTTGTTAATATACAGCAACCATATAAAAAAAAAACTCAGCAAAGTGCGAGTCACACGAGGAGTTCCGCACCATTCTTGTAAGGAGTCCCCAAAAGAAATACACTCTGTGAAATTTTTAACCGTCTTTCTATTTAGCGTTTTCCAAAGTTTGAAATACTGCAATGTCTATTGGTGTAAGGTCTGTTTATCCTTACTTTTCTTATATAGTAAACAACTTTCTAACCTCAAAATGAACCTTTTTTGGCTAAAACAGCTCTTTTGTCGTAAATAATTAACATTTTGGACATCATTTGGCCAATGTATTGTCTGTGATTGCTTTACCTATTTTGTTTAAAATAGCGGTTTTAGCCTAAAAGGTTCATTTTGAGGTTAGAAAGTTGTTTACTATATAAGACAAGTAAGAATGAGCAGACCTTATGTTGGCATTATATAAATAGGTATAGGTACGACTAATTTTCGTGACGCAATGGAAAAGTTGCCATTGTTAATTTTAGTTTTTAGTTACGTGTACTGTTTTTGAAAACCACCCAGAACCCCATCTTTCCAAACGATAAGCTAACTAGGTACTTAACATAAAGGATTATATACGAACTCATCCGACCAAAAACCGTTTTGATTATTATTTACAATACAACACCTGTACATACTCATCTATTAATTCATTGATTTAATGTCCAGGATTTCAAGCAAATAATATATTTTTAACCAATCGTTAGCTCATGCAGAATACTACTAACGCCATCTACCGGTGCCTACAAAACTACACTGTAACCGTTCCGTGCCCGGCTCCATTATATACATGTACCATTGACTCACATGCGTAGACGTTGGATTTGGTACGACCGGGCTTATGTAGCTGCACGTTTTAGTTCTTTGTCTCTTTAACGTCACGTTGAACTGCGGCACTAATATATCAAAGGCATTAAAGCGACAAGGTACAAAGAAGTGCAGGTACTTAAAAAGCCGACTATACTACAAAATGGACGTTGCAATGAGACACCAAACCCTAATACAAAACTTGTTGAGTTTAATTACTACCAAGATATTTTTAAATACTTACCTATACTACATTTTTGTAAATAAGATCTTTCGTAATTACCATCTGTGACTTTTCTTTCAATCTAGAGTGAAAGGGACAGATGTTTTACAAGTAGTTTTTTATGGGTAGGTATTGAATTAAGCAGTATATTGTTTTTTTACCTGTTCCATGAAGAATACTTACGTATGTAACCTCAATGTCGTCTCGTAGTCGCCGCGTAAGCATAACCTACGAAACATTAAAAAACAGAGCTTGCGTGTTGACCTCTCAAACTAATTAAAAAATAAGTTACTTCAATCATTTCAGTTTTAATTGATGCCTACTGTACTTTTTACACTGACGATCCACTCGGTGTTAAAAGAAGTGACTCAGTCCAAACTCGATGGAGCTACTATTAGTCTTTAAGAAGTTACAACGACCACCCCAATCTTGCAAAATTTCAAGTCAAGATGACTACTAAAAGTAGGTTAAAATCGACTTTATTACATTAGGTATTAGTTACAAGTGAAGCTAAATCATAAAATCTAAATACCAAAAATAAATCACAAAGCAGCTACAATTTCTTAACAGTCGGACACTTCGTGATAAAATCGCAGATGGAACTAAAAGGGACTTAAAATTGGAACCAACTAGACCTTTATTTCACCATCGCACCAAAGAATACAAACACGGAAGTTTAAGCCATTTAAATAATGCGTGTATGTGTGTATTAGCATAGAAATCGTCTAATGTTTTGTTTGGAGCAACCGGACCGTGCTCAGCAAGGGTTTGTTCTTTGTTCCACTTCAGAGTTTTGGTTTTATTTTAACGCTTGTGCACTTTTACATAATATTATAAATTAAAATAGATAACACGCCACCTTTAACGTATAAGAGCAGTTAAATTGAGCATCAGATGATCATAAAAGGTTTTAGTAAACAGTATATTACACTCGTGCAAAGTCAGAGCGTGTCGCTATTAGCTTATAGCTAAAGATATGGTTCACACAACAAATGATTAAGTTGTAAGTGTTATTGAAACAGATGTGTGAGAGAAGATTGAAGCAAATCACGATCAGTAAGACTTATCGTTTGACTACGTGTGTGTAACCACGTATAAGATCATATTTAATCTCACACTAACATTTTAACGTATTTGCGTTGGTACATATCGTTCTGAATCATTGGTTATCATTTATCCGAAGACAGCATTAACTGACTTACCTTTGATACCTATTTATTCGATTCTAATAATATGTACTCTCTTTCTATTAAAAGCCTTTAACGCAGACATAATATCATCAAAAGTATTATTATTGAAACTAACTCAACTAATTTGATCTGCGTCAAATGATACAAAAACTTTTAAAGCAAGTTAGGTAAGAATATAGGAATAATGTGTTGTAACACCATTTGTATCAAGTAACGAGCAGTATTGAGTTTGTAACAAATCTATAGTTAGATCCGCCCTTCTGACTCAAAACGGCACATCTGCTGTAAATCTCCTTTAGTATAGCAACTTTATTACTAACAGAACAAAGACTGAAGTACTTTAGTACTCTAGCTACTGTCTCACAGATGTTTTGACTTTAACTTACAAGCGCATCAATCTGATTCTGAACTCTGTTGTTAAATACTTACGCTTCATTTTCCAGCCTTTAATTAAAACCACCAATATATCAATCTAAATATACATCCAAATGGGTCAGCAGATTAAAGCTAGTTATGAGACCCAGGCGTCAAGTGGAGACAATATATTTCAAATTATCTAAATGACTGTTCCACTATCGCCAAAAGATACGTTGGCATACATTTAAATTGATAATGTGATACTGATAACCTACAATATTAAAAGTTATCCAAGGTCTCTCGGCGTCAAATAAAACCACAATTATTTTAATACCTTTTATTTTAAAACACATCAGTTTAATTATAACCATGAGTTAAATTATAAACGAGGACAACATCAAAACACATAAAGCACATGAAAACAATAGACGACACGTGTGCCTCTGACTAAGGAACTCGACACAAACAAAGCAAATTTAAAATTGCTAATAAGTGGTTGTCTTAACTTGGCACAACGTTAACACGACTCTTGAATACTGATCATGGCCAACATTTGCCATGGAAATGAGCTACCCGACCGAATACAAATGATTCTAAACCACACCTTACTGCTAAAGCAGAGCAGACTTTACAAAGATATGGTGTTATACAGAAAATTGTAACCAATGTTTGTGGATCGCCTAGATGACTACTGAATAAATATTAGCCTAACTCATAACAGAATGAAGCAATTGTAGGTGATGTTTAATTCAGTGAATTCATTAAGTCCTAAAATCATTTTTCAAATTGTTTTCAAAGTGGTAGTCGTAGGATCGATCAATGTTGCTCGTCTATAGATTGTATCTCGGAGAATAATACCGGTTTTGTAGCAAGTCGGGGCGGGTCGTGACGTGTTCGGACAGGATGACACGAGAGCCCAGGGACGCGAGTTTCTTGTTGCTAAGTGTAGAGGATTTACAAAAGGATGCTACCTGCCCAAGGACCCATTGTCAAGAACTTTATTGCAGGTCTTATTATAAATCCAACGGACCTTTTTTTCAGAAAAAACGTTGACTATAAACGACATATGCGGATTATAAATAAACATTTTGATATGGTTTACAAATTTAACGCTTGACAAGGTAACGTGAATTGGACATACTTACATGTGTTTTTTCGATAAGTTAACGAACTTGCCAAGAATAATTCTAAATGCTAATAACCTAAAGAAATATGACTTGGCCGGATACCCTCGGCTCTTTATCCGCATGATAATAAAGTTGTCACAGCTTGTTATTCTTGTACAATGGCTGTTTGCATTATTATATCATAAAGAAAACAATCGGGCCGACATTTCATGATATCATTATAGCAAAAATTATTGTTCCTTTAGACGGCTTTATCGCTTCGTATTTACATTCACACAACTTAAGTATATTTAATGATTATTTTATCTTCATTAACATTCAAATACCTAGAGTGAGTCAAAATAAGTCTCTGCGTGAAATTGCAAATGAGTTTGGAAATTCGGCAAGTAAACAACATTTATATACAGAATTAGAGAAACAATGGGTTGAGGACATCGAAAACCTTTGACCGACTTGTTTAATGTTGCCAAATACAGCACCGGAAATTAAGCAACGCTTTGCAAATAACTCGATAATTTCAATCAGTAGTTGAACATTTTGAACAAGCCCTTTGTTAAGTTTTTTAATAGTTTTGTAAAGGTTTAGACAAAGGGCGTTCCCATAAGATTGGGCCACGGCTTTTTACCTGAAGTCGACCACGTACGCATATCGATTTCCTTTGTTCCCTAAGTCAATCACGAACCCAAAAACACTCACCGAAAAGGCTACAGTAATCGTAAGCCATAGTTTTTAGTTAATACTAGTCATTTATGTCTATTTAAAGTATAATCAACTATCAAGGTGCAATTTTACATGTTTAGTGCCGAGAATGCGAAATTGGGTCAACGTTGTATAAAACGCTGGGGTGCCAGTTCCGAAAGTGTTAAGCATAGTAATAGTTATATTGTCTCAGAATTTTGTCAGGTTCGAATGATTCCAAAAAAAAAATACTCAAAAATTAACTAATGTTTGAAAGAAAAACATCGTTTTTCGTTCCCTTTATTGAACATCATGATTCCAGTCACGTAACGTACAAGACTAACCCCATTACGTGCGCTTTGTGTTTTAACGCGTTTTGATACCAAACCCCAATTTTTCTACATTTTTCTACAAACATGACCCTGAAACGAGTCGGTGGATTGTGCTAACGCAGTTGCTATTTTAGGATCGGTCAGTTTTGGTTTATTTAACTACCACTTTATCGGTTTCTTATCAAGCTAGACGGTAAGTGGTCAGATAAAGCGATTTGATTCGGTTTCGCCATTTTCCCGTTTCCAACTTGGAAATGAGTTGGTAAATTTTTCATTCTGTTGCCATGTGAAATAGAGTTACATCAACGTCGTTTTAAAACTCTTCTAGCTCATCTTTACATACATACATAATCTCACGCCTTCGTTCCCAGAGTGGGGTAGGCAGAGCTAAAGAATTACAAACATCTCTAAAAACTCTTTGACAATTCTATAACCACAATTTGCACAATTAGGCTAAGATGTTTACCAGCGTATTAGTGACAGGTTGCAAGCCCATCGCCTAACAGTACTACAAGCCTTTATTCCCTTAGTCGTCTCTTACGACATCCGCGGGAAGACATGGAGTGGCACTATTCTAACTCGGCAACCACACGAGCTCATCTTTCTCAGTGATAATGGATTATTATTAAATCATCCTGAATATCAGTTCGTTCAATGCTAATATTGAATCGTATGATATTGTTTTTTTATGCCATAAAGGTAATTGTTATTGAAATCACGACCGGCGTCGGCTGAGTCACCGGAGACGTGCCGGCCGGCGCAGCATGGCAACACGGCCATTTCTCTTTTTTATTACACCTTTTTGCTACCGTTTCTATGATTGCTCGTTTATATAACCCATAAGATTTTATCGTGATTAACTATTGTTTTCCAGTTATTACCTGAAATTGAATATTTCTGAAGGTCCTTTCAATAAACTGTTACTAACCGATTTAATGTTTTCAAGAAAGATAAGAATTCTTCACGGACATTATTTCACCTCGGAAATTTCTGGAAGGGCGTTCTATTCGGTTTTATTTTAAGTTACATTAAGTGGAATACATTTTTAATTTTTCTGAGGGAACGGAATCAGTCTCGAATGTTCCGGAGCGCTGATGCAATTTAACGATAAAGTTACAAACTTTTCTGGGTTCATTTCGAGACTTATTTTTTGCCACTTTCGGAGATTTTGAAACTTTTAGTAAGTCATTTTAGATTTGGGAGTTTATAGTTAACTTTGGTACTTACGTGTGGTGCGTGAGCATTTGAAATACAGATTAAAACACAACATTTACCTTTCAAATCCCCTAAATAATTTACATACTTCTGATAAGTTTAAACTATAGCCTGTTAAAGATTTTTGTTAATATGTAGCTACATAAACTAAGTCTTATCAATAATGTCTCATGTCTCACACGATATGACAAATAACGTTTACAGTGAGTTCGAGAGAAGTTTCAGGAACCTTATAGATAAGGTTTACAATTTCATCTATTACCTACTTACATTATAAGTTAACAACCTTACACAACTCGGTTTTCTTAGTACAATAATTATACGAATTGTACCAAGTAATAATGTCGTTGGTATAACTGCCAACGACATTATTACTTAGTACAATTCTTATGAAATTTCCGAGTAAAGTTTATAAAATGTCACGTCCTAAGACACTGAAAATTTTATTAGCGATAACATTATCTCTATAGAGCGTCAAGCCAGTCGGATCGACGCCGCTGTTATCTTACAGTAATCCCTGATAGTCTAGAACAACATCCTACGACAAAACATACCTAAACCTTAAGGCTACTTACAGTCACTTTAGATCTAAAACTTTAAAACAGTCCTTAAAACACTTTTGGGGATTATTTACTTGGTAAGAAACACTAGGGTTAGGGTGGAAGAGGTGGTTTTGGGTACCGGCGTTAGTGGAACAAAGAAGCCGGCCGGCTTGCGACCGGCCGTGACGCGGACGACCGCCGCGGCCGGCGGACGGGCGCTACTGGCGCGCGGGGCCCCCGCGGCCGCCCGCGCCGGTCCCCTCGCTCCCCCGGCCGCGGCCTTCTATATAAGCGCGCTCTCCTCCCGGTTTCATCAGTCCGTCAAACACAGCGACAGGGTCGGGTGGGTCAAACAGTGAGCCGAGGGCGAGTGACGAAGCCCTGTGGTTACGAGATCAGATCTGATGCAGTCGTGATAGCCTTGGACGTTAACAGTTTCCCATCGATCTCTAGACTACTAGTCGGAGTTGTTCAGTGCGCATTCGCAGTACAAAAGAGACTTGTGATATTTTTCTAGTACCTATTAAGTTCCGGAACGGAACGCTTTAATTTTTCGTATTAAAAAGTGTACAATATAAGTAAAAATTTGGAAAACATGGAGATACTGCCGGTCACGAATCAGTTTGGAGGCGTGTTCAACAGTGAAAAAGGTGAGGATGACTTTCTATTCCGCCGGTAGCGGCTTTCTAAACGCTCAGCTGTTGCTAGGCGGCGCGCGCAACCGCGGCGCAGCGCACAGGGCACGATCAGCTGACGCGACAGCTGTTTCGCCGCGATGCGCTTCCTTGCCTTTAAGGTTTTTTTAATTGGCAAATTTTCCAATCACTTATTTTATTATTTATTATACTGCAACTTTAATTCTTAAAAACTTTTGTCATAGAAATTTATATAGATTCTAATAAGAAAAATATTAAACAACAAATTTTTAAAGTGCTTTTCTATTGTTATAGCTTGGAATGGGCCGACATGGCGGGACGCGCCGATGCCGGTGCCGACGGAGGCGGCGCTGGCCCAGCGGCTGGAGCGCGAACTTCGAGCCGCGAAAGGAGCCAGCGAACTAGCGGCGGCGGAGGTGCTGGTGCCGGCCGAGCTGCTAGCGCGAGCGGCGCGCCAGCTGCTGGTGCTGGCGGAGGGCGAGCCTTGCGGCTCGCGCGGCGCGGCCGTCATCGTCGACGTTGCCGGCCGCCGGCTCGCAGCCTTCAAGATAGACCCCAACACGCTCACCACGCACGAAATACATCTGCATCTGGAACACGATGCCACGAACTGGACCAGCCTGTTGCCGCAATTTTTAAAGTAAGTTTTTAATCAACTCAATTAAGCAAACTCGTAATCTCTTCGTTTCTTTTATCTCGATAAAGTTACTAGGTTAAGACTCGGTGACGCGGAACTAACGGCCCTCTCCTATTGTTACAGAAATTTAACGCGAGGCGGCGCCATCATAATCAGCCCCCAGTTCACGATAGAAAAACAAAAGCTCTTCCGAAGCGGAGCGGAGTGAAGCAAGTGATGCGAGTCGACTGACTGCCCTCCTCGATATCTACGTATCGTTATTTTAACAAATATCAATATTATTATATGTATATTAATTATTATATATTTTTAATAAGAGAAAAAAAAGCACAGCGTGATATGTAATGTATAGTTGTAGTGTAAGCGCGCAGGGAGCGCAGAGTAGTTTGGCAGGCGAGGCAGCGTCGAGCGCGGCCGCCGCTGGCCGGGCGCCGCCGGCGCTAGCCGCGTCGGCGCCGCTAGCCGGCTCGGCGCGCTCGGCGCGCTCGCCCGCCGTCCCCACCGCTGCCGCTCCCCGCGGGCCGTACTTACGTTATCTTCGTGCGATCGTTGTTGTGTGTTCGTGGAAGGCTGCGCGAGCGCGGCGGCCGGTGCGCCCCGATCTCAGGCGTCGCCGCGCGTGTGATAATGATGCCCTGAACGATTTAGTCTTAGGTATTATTTTTTGTTTCGAGTTCGATTCTATTCTGAAGTTGCGTAGAATTTCGTGTATCGTATTTATTAGAGGCGATCTCCGAGGAGGTCAGATATGTGTACGTTTTTCGTAATTGTACTAGTTCGTACATTTGTTTGTGATACTACTTTTGTAATGTATAAAATTTAAAGAGAAAAAGATACTTTTATGAATGAGAGCACGCATGCAGATTATGATGTTAGAGGTGTATTATAATAATGCCGAGAGTGAACGGGGGCAATAAGAGAGCCGGCGCGGCAGAGGCGCGCGCGCCGACCGCAGCCCCGGACGGGGCGCGGGTCCGAGAGGCCCGCTAGCGCGGTCGGCGCGCCTGCTACTGCCAAGCTAAATATATTGCAAAGATCTCACGTTATATTATAGTTATTATTAAAAGTATTAAGTTATTTAAGTTAATATAAAAAGATTGTAATTTTTGTAAGTTCGTTCTCTATCGCCTCACGAAGCTCGTCCAGTGGTGGGAGAATATTGACGCAGTCGATGCATTTTCTTCATCCAGTGTAATTACATTTAATGTAAATCAATAGCCTTACAGTTTTAATGGAATCTGAATGTTTGTAGGGTCCAGTGTTCGCGCACAATATCATAGCACTAGAGTTCACTTTCGTCTAAAACATTTTAAATGCTACAAAAAAGTTTTACTTCTAAACTTGAAATGTCGACATATATACAAAACTAACAATATTAATAAATGTATCAATTGTTTATGATTGATATTAATTTGATAGACCGTAAAAGAAAATGTAGAAATTATTGAAAAGGAAATACATAGTTTCAATAATGGAAAATATAATGGTTTTAATAACTATCCCAACCCAAACTATCCCACCTACCTATATTCAACTAACTTCAAAAAAAGGTTCATCTAGGGCCCATAATACCTATTTGAAATCGGTTAATTGATTTTTGAATACCTAAAGCCACCAGGTATCAAATATCAAAAGCAGTCATTATCATGCAATAACAATCAACACGATGACAACATCAGCATCAGCAAACAAAGCAATAATGAAAAACAAAAGGCTAGAGAAAAATAAAATGGTCGCCGTCCATTTCCATACATTAGCATTAAGCATAGGCATGAGATGTAAAAGATTCTGTAACCGGTTCGAACCGGTTCGGACTGGATGGGCGCCGAACCGGTCTCCGACAGGCCTAGTAACTGGTTGAAGAGATACAAACAAAGCTATTAAATTTACCAGTTTTGTAGACTATATTTATTGACCAAAAGATACCAGATGGCTTGGCTCACGCTACTAACTCTTTCTTCCGAAGCGAAAAGACAGTATATCCATAAAGACTTTATAGTTTTATACTGCCTTTTTCTTTTGGAGAGCAGTTATGTACACAAACGTATTTAAGAAAGTTATATCACTAATAACAAACAAAATATCATCTAAATACTTCCTACTAGGTATGAAATGGCATCGAGCAATAAACAGTTTCTCAACGTTCCTACTGAATTTTCGATTGAAGTTTCGGCTATATGTAATTAGAAAATTCTTTAAACATCAAGGAACAAACATACAAAAAAAATACATAGCGAGTCAACAGACGATCTTATCGCTAAATAGCTTCCAGATAACCTTTCAAAGAAGAGATGGTTAAAATACACGATAGAAAATGGCAGCCAGTACAAACTAAATATCTACCTACCTTATCCTTACTTTAATAGTATAAAAAAAATACGACTAAATGAAATTGACATGCGAGTCCATGTAGAAGTCGTTTATCGCTATACCTTAAGTAACTTTCCTATTTTCCTGGATAATAATATCGTATGTCCGTTTCCAGTTTATAAACTATCTTGGTTCCTTTCACGTCGATCAGTTTAGGCGTTGAGCCGTGACAAAGAAACAAACAAACACACTTTCCCATTTAAAATATTAACTACCTAGGATAGTATAGATCCTAATTCATTATTATTATTTTATTTATTGTAATGAATTATAAAGATTGCTTATTCAGACATGATTACAGAGTCAAAAAGCCCATTTTCTATAAACATCTTATAGTCCGAAAATCAAAGGCCTTAGACAAGATAAATAATTTTTTACCATAAAAAAAACCTATTGACGTAAGCTGCCGGATGATCGGGTCGGGGGCTTAAACTTGTTCATTATATTTTAACAGTTTTGGAAAGTTATTAACTATCGTAGAATTCAATTTATCTAGGTCCGCAGTAGGTAGTATGTTTGTATGTATGTATACTCTTTATTGTACAAGAATAAAAAGAAATACAAAACACAGGCAGTGTAACAAAAAAAAACAGTAAGCCGAACTTATCCCTTTAAGGGATTTCTTCCAGATAACCCTTGCTGAAAAAGAAAAATGGTTAAATGGTTAATTGTTATGGTGGGTTCTCTAAAAGACGGACGGACGGATGGCGTACGCATATATACCTATAGGGTCCCGTTGGGCTCCCTTCGGGTACGGGACTCTATACCTATAAAAGGTCTAATTTTTGGTCAAGAAGATTAATTTGATTTACGTCTGTCAATTCGTAAGGTCGACTTAAGCAACATTTCAAATTCAAACGAAGTTTTGTCAATTGAAAGATATCCATTTGGCTAAATATACAGTCCACTGTGGTACTATATCAAAGTGACGTTAGTAGTGGTGTCATTATTCGCAGTAATATGGACACGCCTCCAAAGATTTTAATTAAATAAATTAAATTATGTACATTAATTGATTTATGATATGACCCAAAAAATAATTTTGATCCTTTGCAAGACAGTAATAAATAAAGAATACAAAAACTGGATATTGTGAAGATTTATTACAGCAAATAAACAGTATTTTCTATAAATTTTCCGTGGTTAGGTTAGGTTAAGTAGTTCCTGTTCACGGCTAAAATAAACTTATGAGGTGAAAAGCTCCTTTCGCAATCCACGGATGTTAATGGAGCAAACTTAAGGAGATTAATATGAATGGCCACTCCTCACATCTTTGTATTATTTATTTATTACTGTCTTGCAAAGGATCAAAATATTTTTTAGGATAAGTAGGTAATCAATTAATGTAATTTAATTTGTTTAATTAAAATCCTTGGAGTCATGTCCACATTATTCTATTGATCTCTGGACATAACAAATCACATCGTAAGAGACTTTATACGATTTGACTTATGGTCATTTTGACAGAGTTCCATAGAGGCCTAGGATTCGAATAGGGAATATTTATGACTTTTTATCACAGCTTCAATAACAGCGATTCATGTAACAAAATATTTTTGGAATAGCACAACAGAATTTAACATGGAGTTTATATAGCCTCGTAAGACCAGTGTGCAATCAGATGTACATAATCGAGGCAATTTAATTTGAACTGTATCGCAATTGGAATAAAGTTTATTTTCCTATCTTCATGAACTGAAAATGGCATTATCGAACAAACGTAATTGAACTTTATTCCCTTGATGGTAGATTCAAAGTCCCACTGACAATAAACTGGCTGTTTGTAGTATGGTGGGCCTTACGAGGTTAACCTACTACGTGTTACATGACGTCACAGTGCATATCGGATTGTCACGAATTTAATTTCACTTTTGGTGATATCTTTTACGGAGTTTTAATATTTTGTTGAAAAATGCTATATACAAAATCAAATACAAACACCAAAGCCACACACACCATTTCGTGACAACAGGTTTTTTGTCTATGTCAGTATTTTGTTGAGTTTTGTTTGTCTGTTTGTCACGAATTAATGTTTTTTCTTTATTTCTTTTCTTTCTTTCTTCAAAACCGTACAGTTCTACATGCTCTTTGTCCGATATGGGTAATTACGCAGTTCCCCACCATATTTAATTAAGCTTCAAAATGTTTGGGTCTGCGAATAACCTTGAGCGGGTCTCATAGACCCATAATGCGTTGTAAGGATGACGTCACAAATTTAGGGCGACTGAATACTTACCGAACCCTTAAGCTCCGACCCCTGCGGGAGGGACTACGCAGTAACTTCACGAACCATATCTTGCTCTATTTCATTTGTGGATAGTTGGAGAGAAAGAAGCAGAGCTATTGTTACTATAGCTATGTTATTTTTTTTAATAGACAATCATAAGTTGACCTGGATGAGGGAATTTATTCAAAGCGGCCAGTTTGTTTAGTTTTTATACAAAATGGGCTCCTTTTTGTGTCATTGGTTTTTATTTACAGGTAATGACTATTTGTTTTTTGATTCTGAGTATACGACGATAGCGGTTTCGTGTTCGATTCCCAAAAAGGGCAAGCGTTTTTGTGTTGGGCACGTATATACATTTCTGAGTCTTGATTTGTTCGATATTTTAATAATGGGTGAGACCAGGGGTACGTATGTTCATGAGTGGCTATGATTATGACCAATTATTACCGTCAGGAGATGGGGGGGGGGGGTTTACTAATTACTAGTTACTTGAGCTTTATAAAATCGGATCTCGCTGTAGCGGGCCGGAGGGTGGGCTCTCCCGCTTTCTTCTCTTTTCGGCTCGCGAGCCGGACTTGGCCCGCGGGCTGTAGTTTGGCGACCCCTGGGTAACTATATTCAAAGTAACAGGCGTAAAGCTAAGGTAATAATGTGTAAGAGTTTCCCTTGATATTTATTTATTTCAATTGCTAAAACCAATTCGTACACGTGAAAGTGAGATCCCAATAGCCAGAAGTCGAGGTAAATTTTCAATTTACGATTTGCGCCGATCGTTCGATACGAGGGAAAATGAACCAACGGTGTCACTACTGAATCTCGAATCGAACTCACTTAGTACGACTTTTTTATTTTGTAGGATTATGGTTAAACTACGCTTCGAAAACGGATAAAAAAATAGGGGTCTATTTTCAGAAACTAGACTTATGTAAATAATTATTTCCTAAACGGTCGAAGTAATGTTACTCGATATTGTGTGATATAAAAATATCGCCCTTGTTTTAAAAGTTAGCAATGGTCATTTTTGCGTGACGGTAAGGGTTGAGTACCTAGGTGCCCTTGCTAAACCTACCCAGAATAATACATTATTATGTATAGGTATTGTTACAAAGAACGTTTCGCACATAAAGTGACATATTTGCCTTGTTGGTCATTTCATGAAAATTAAAAATACCTGTGAAAATAACTTCTAACAATATTGTGTCATAATTCGGGTTTCATTTTGCTAAATGCTGCAAATACCTCAATTCAATTGTGCAACCAAACCATAACTTGCGCAACAAAAAAAGAAATTTAAATAACACTTCCTTGCTCGTAAGTTTCGGTAAAAAACAACTCCATTTTCGTATCCTCACTATCTAAACAATGGGCTATGTTATAGGTTCTGCTTGAAGTATTTCAAATTGAAATGATGGTAAAAAACCGGCCAAGTGCGAGTTGCAGGTTCACGAACGGTTCCGTACCACCGTACAATATTTAACACTAGTACCCACATATAAGCACTTTGCCGAGAAAATATCAGGGGACAATGTCACATCAATTGACCCAGAGATGGGCAAAATTTATTCGAATGACGAATAACGAATAAGACTAACCAAATTATTCGCGAATAACGAATGAAATTGTCGAATGATTAATCTTATTCGAATAAATTATTCGTCGAATAATTTATTCGTTGAATGAATTGCCACGAATAATTATCATGTACTACTTATTATACCTGCTCCATTTTTCTCTAATAAATTAATAAATTATTCGTTATTCGAAAAGTAGTCGAATGATTCATTCGTGGATACACTATTCGAGAATAAAACATTCGCAAATAAATTATTCGACGAATAAATTATTCGCGAATAAAAATATTACGAATTATTTTTTATTCGAATGATTATTCGAATAAATAATTATTCGAATAATGCCCATCTCTGAATTGACCTAATCCCAAACCAAACTAAGCTCTAGGCTTGTATTATGGGTACTAGACCACGATATAAATACTTATAAAGAGAAATATATAGGTACTTAAATACATAGAAAACATTCATGACTCAGCCACAAATATTCGCGCTCATTACGAAAATATCTGCCCTTACCGGGATTTGAAGCCAGGACTGCTAGCTCCGTAGACAGGGTCACTAACAACTAGGCCAGCGCGTAATTATATTATGTTTCTTGTATGAGGACCCCTTAATTATTTATTATTATATTTCATTTTTATCAATTGTTGCCATAGTGAACACACTGAAAATTTCAAGACAGACGGACTGACAACGGAGCCTTAGTAATAAATTACCTCTTAATCAGTCGCCAAAAAGCAGTGTTCGCATTGCTGTGTTCCGGTGCTCAGGTAAGATAACCTGTGTAATTACTAGAATAGAGGCATTCCATCTAAGTCCTCCGGGTCGGCAACGAAGTCTTGAGATCGTAAGATTGCAATCATGAGATTTAAAATGTTTATGGGCTTCAGAATCCCTCTTACCATCAGCTGGCTTGTGTGCTCGTACCTATGCCTTTTCCATTCTATAAAAAAACATGGTAACAGGGTCTCGTTAGAACTCTGGCCTTCTGCTGGAGTTTCCAGCGGCACTTTTTCTAAGCAATGATGGTCTTGTCCAAAGCGCTAGTCTAGTACATACGCTTTTTATTAAGTTAAATGTTTAGAATTATTTAGAATTGTGACCATTTGGCTACGGAACCCTAAAAATCAGTGGATGCGTCATTGATCGTAATGAAGAGGCACGAGGGCCAAGAGTCATTAGATCAATCAAAAGATTAAAGAACGTACAAAAAGATGGATGGTATGAACTTTGCACCCAAGTATTTAAGAAAAAGAGTTGTGTGCGCAAGCGACTGTGTTATGGGAATGTGTTGCTACGTTTAAATTTATGGTGGATTGATGTTTTTTAACTAACTTGAGAGGTCAAATTCAAAGGTGAAATCTAGTAGATTGCAGGTAAAAATTGGGGGTCTATATTGTCTGCCGTAATTATTTTTAGTCATAATGTGCTTTAGGCCATAATCATCGCAAGTCATAACGTATTTTTTTAAAGAAACTGTTACTTGTTCAGGATTTTTACAATTAGATGTTTCAGAACTTCTGAAAAGTTTGTAGTTTCAGCGATATAAAAAATTATGAGTATCAATAATTATGTCAACATTGACATTATGACTAATAAAATTATGGGAAACAAAGGGCTCCCAAAAATTGGACCACGTTGTCAATTTCACTCCGAACAGCGTCTCATTTCCACACATTTTTTTGCCAAACTATAGTATGTTACTTCTGCATGTTGTATTGTATTATTTTCTCTGTGATATTTATAGCTCTCTGAATAGAGTTAGTTATAATGAGATCCCATTAATAATGTTAAAAAAAGTTGTTTGTTACACGGAGAGAATCAATCGGACGATGACGAGACAGTTTCGTCGGTTGAACTGATTCACCATTAGTTTTCATTAGTATTATACTATCGTTTATTCATTCTACTTATCTCTTTTATAAATAGACTGTTTTGAGAATGACATCATAGTTAATTTAACGCTAGAAAACGCCAGCGACTTCGTACGCGTAGCATTTAGATTTCCGTTACTCCCCCTATTATAACCCCTTAGGGGTAGAATTTTCAAAAATTCCTTCTTAGTGCACTAAGATATCCAAGGCATCTTCCCTCCAAATCTCAAGTCCCTAGGTCTAGGGGTTTCGGCTGTGCGTTGATCGATCATCCAGTCAGTTTGTACTTCGATATACTGGGGTCCTAGTGAATAAGGTTACAAGTTGACTTAACTCGTAATAAATAAGGGTATATATGTAGATGAACGGAGTATACTAGACTTAAACCCTTTTTCACTTGATCTTCAGAAGACTTATAGGTACCCTTTTTTACTAGTACCCCAGTTTATAAAGATAAATACTTACAATTAATTCTTGTTGTGGTTTGACGTATAAATTTTTTTTTCGCTTTGGAGCCATTTTATTTCGTTTTTAACCTCCGATGTAAAGAGAGGGAGGTTTGAAGATTTACGTGTGTAAGTGTAAATTGTTTGTATGTCTGTCTGTCGTAGCTCCTAAACGTATTTGTTTATCTATACTAATCTATACTAATATTATAAAGAGGTGTTTTTTTGTATTTTTGTGTGTTTGTATGTTTGTAATGAATAAACTCAAAAACTACTGGACCGATTTGAAAAATTCTTTCACCATTAGAATCCTACATTATTCCTGATGAACATTGACTAAGAATGTTTTATTTATCTGCGCGGACGGAGTCGCGGGTGACAGCTAGTTTATTATATACCGATTCAGACATTTTATTAAATAAAAATAGTTTAAAAGGTATATTGCGGTTCTCGATGTAGTTGTTTAAGTTTTAAAATACATTTTGAAAGTAAAGATCGATTTATTCAATAGTTAACATCGTATAATGTTGCCGCTTAACGTAAAAAGCGGACTAAAGTCAGGCAAATCTTTAAATATTATATATAACTGTGAGTTTGCTGATATTTTGCTAATATTTATAACCAATTTGATTGCCACAAATCAATCAATTTCATTTGATCGTTATTAGAATTATTATTTGTTGTAAAATTTATAATGAAAAAGTAACAAATAGAAACGAACCAATGGTAACGCAGCAAAATAGAATGTTACGACGCTCAGAAAATGAGTTTTCGGCTCATATTGGCTCGACTAATCTGGTTAAGTGTGGTTTATTCCACTTCCTGGTAACAATTGGGGTAACGCACATATTATGTAAAACATATAATTTATATTGTGTACTGGTTTTATTTAGCTTATGTGTTATGGAAATAATGTGGTTGGACTAGAAGAAATCTTCACCGATGTAAATGTACCTACTTTGATTAAATTCCCGAACAACCTTTAGTAAATTTACTAAAGATTAAAAAATACAGCGTGTGTATTCCATACGATCCTTAATTTTAACATATTATTAAGAGGTACAGTAATAAATTTTAACAAATACTCTCAATAATTAAGCGTAATGAATGATTTTTTTTAAGTTTTCCCGGCCAGCAATGTAATGAAAATATTAACAATAACGTCGTCAATAAATCAATGAACACAAAGTGCTTACGTAGACGACTTGGTTATTTGAATACATTGCGTGCCGAATTAATTAATATCAAAAAAATAATGTTTTCTTTTCTAAGTTAATGTACCAATTTACGTTAATTAGGGTCTTATCTAACTGCCCTTAAAATATAGGATCGTATGGAATACACACGCTGTATACTAGCTTTTGATAATTATGTCATCCACGTAAATCATTAATTGTTATTCCGTAGGGTAGGTTAGGCACCGATTTGGATCTGAATCGAAAAGTATCCTCATGCGACTTATAGCGATGCTTGATGCTAAAGCTATGACGATACCTTTCATCAAAACGTAACCAACAAAAAGACAAACTAATGATTAAATATGGAATATTAATTAGTAATTCAAAAGTTTAATTAAGTCTATAGTGGTCATGAGCTCTGACTGCACACTTTATTACACATCAGAAAGGTTAAATGGAGACACTAAAATATGACATAATTCATACCCAAATATAATCTACGGCTATCTTTCCGTTACACAGAAAATCACTTAGGAGGTAACTTCCCAACCTTCAATTATCTAACAATCAAGTAGTTAAAAGTTTTGTTATTAACATTTCAGTTGTAAATAAAACAGAAAAAGTGTAAACGTACATTTGAAACGTAATCAAATATCTGCTAACAATTTATTGGTAACGAACACGTAAATAAACTAAGTACCAACTTTCTTTGTTACCAAAATATCAATGATGGTTACATTTGATACTACTAGCGCCATCTATCGGCGGGCGGCGACGTTAAACTTGTTACTAGGCGGCTCGTGCCGTTGCTTGTTCTGAGCCTAGGTATTGATTTGCAAGTTTTGCAAGAGCATTGATTGTAATTATCTGAGCGGAAATTGTTACGTATTAGTTATTATTGCTTCTGCTATAACATTTAGTTTTATTGATTATGTTTGCTGTTTTGTACGAGTAAAGTTATTAAAACTACGTAAGTGGCATTTGATTGTTTGAAATAAATGTTAGGTATTATAATTTATAATTTAGAGGCGTTTTGTATTTTTATCTACTAACTACTTATCTTAAAATAATGGTAATATTTAGTAATGTATATTTAGTTCCGTGTTGTTTAAAGAATTAGTGGGAGTTAATTTAAAGGACACCAGGAAAAAATTAAGACCTTATACAATATTGGTCGAGTTTAAACCTTTGTTTACCGTCAAAGATTAGTTACGAGATAGTAAAAATAGAGTGGAAGTGTTTAACGATATCATTTGGCTTAAGTACCTACCGGTTATCGTTTTACAAATCGACGACATTGCATGGAATAAATTAAAATATAAGTAATCAAAATAAATCAATAATCTATCGATGATGCGTCACTCGAGCGTGGATTTCAAAAGCGGGTCAGGGGGGCAATTCCGGTAGATATCCGTGTCATGTCGTGGATATTTAAATTAAAAAAAAAGAATAAACCTTTTTTGGTTTTTAACTTGTCATTACCTAATGTGTCCAAATGTGTGTTAAATAAACATCTTACTTTCTTTCTGTCTTAGGTGTTCAGATAAACTGTATACAAGCTGTTAAATTGGTTTTATTTTTAAAGCTTTACGTAAATATTTTACTAAATACCGATAGAAAAAGTAAGAAATCCCTTAAAGTCATAATAAGTAAGTAAATTATGTATAGGCATTCTCTTGAGCGTAGTAATTCATTACCACTCATAAAATTTGTACGAATTAAAACTTTTCAATATTTTTTTTTATACCGAACCAACCTAAAGACCCTTTCCACTATCAATTCATTATACAAAACAACGTACGTAAATACGATCGAGGGATATAAAAGTTTAGCATAGGCAAATTTGCCAAGTTATACGCATTATCCACGTGTCATTAGTCGTTTCACGTCGGGAAATATGTAACACGTCTAATTTACGTATTATACCAAATGGCTAAACATTCAATTTCCTTGATGTTTGGTACGCCGGGCCTAACTGAATTTCAGTAGGTAGAGTTCATACCGGGAATCGAACCGGGGAGTTCTAGCTTTGTAGGCAACTCGGCCACGATAACTGAGGCCCTATACAAGATGCATTCGGCGTTCATTAAAGTTATTCAAAATGTAGCATTGTCGTAAGTCTTGACGACGCGCTGGCCTAGTTGGTAGTGACCCTGCCTACGAAGCTAGCGGTCCTGGGTTCAAATCCCGGTAAGGGCAGATATTTGTGTGATGAGCACGAGTATTTGTTTCTGAGTCTTGGATGTTTTCTATGTATTTAAGTATATATTTCTCTATATAAGTATTAATATCGTTGTCTAGTACCCATAATACAAGCCTAGAGCTTAGTTTGGGACTAGGTCAATTGGTGTGACATTGTCCCCTGATATTTATTTATTTATTATTTATTTAAGCTGTCAGACGGTCGCGTCGAGCGCCCACGTCGATTCCATACATTTTGTCAGTTTTCGAAAACCGTTTACGTCAGCGTTAAGCTACTTGTCTAGCCTCACTGTTCAGTAGATATGACAACGTTGACAATACGACAATACGATAACATGACCAAAAACGAATTTGGTTTTACTTTGTAGAAGAGAGCCGCTGTATTCTGCCCTCCTTAGAAAAAAGGGCGCATGTATCACAGAACCGCGAATGTTTATTGACCTTATTTCTTAACATATGGGGTTAAATTTGCTTTGACTACCATGCCCATGCGTCCTTTTTATTTAGGAGGGTAATGCTTTCGTGTTTTTACCCTCACGGATGGCATGTAAAATAACAATTCGTGTATGTTGTAATGTCTGCTTGATAACTCTTTGGCTGCCGCTATCAGGCCTGATAACAGGCTGATAAGCCGGTGGTTGCTCCCACCCATGTCCCTAACCCGGTATTATTTATCCGAAACACGTTTACAGTGCTTTTATATGACAACGCGCTGGCCTAGTTGGTAGTGACCGTGCCTACGAAGCTAGCGGTCCTGGGTTCAAATCCCGGTAAGGGCAGATATTTGTGTGATGAGCGCGAATATTTTTTCCTGAGTCATGGATGTTTTCTACGTATTTAAGTATTATATTTCTTTATGTAAGTATTTATATCGTTGACTAGTACCCATAGTACAAGCCTAGAGCTAAGTTTGGGACGAGGTCAATTTAGTGTGACATGGTCCCCTGATATTTATTTATTATGACTTAGATCCTAGTTAGGTAGTATTATATGTATTACTAGCTTCTGCCCACGACTTCGTCCGCGTAGATTTCAAATATCGTTATTCCCTCGGGAACTTTTAAATTTTCCGGTATATAATGTAGCCTATTAATCCAGGGTATAAGTTATCTCCATTACAAATTTCATCTAAATCTGTCCAGCCGTTGCAGCGTGAAAGAGTAACAAATATCCATAGATACAAACTTTCGCGTTTATAATATTAGTAAGGATTAGCGTTAGCGACTCGCTCTCGCTTCGCTCCGGTTTAAACGATTATATTAAAGCTTCCTATTTTGTCGAAATCTTTACATACCTGCCTAGTATTTAAATATACAAAGTCATTTTCCGCTGTTTTTTTGGTCATCAACTTCCAATTATTTTTTCATGAATGGTCGAAAGAATATCCTCGCCATTTTATAAATCATGGTCTCCCATTTTCTGTAGCTACGAAGGGGGTAGGCCGCTCATCATCACGATTAGTCTATGTTATTGTTTGATACTACCCTCACAAAACTATGCGCAAGCGATGTCAGTTCCGTGTTTGTTCCGAAGCGAGTGCTTGTTAAGTGAAGTGTGAAATCATTTAATTGGTTAAAAAAAATGTCTCGGCAAGAAAATTTACTTCTGGACAATCGGGAAATGTTTGATGTTGTAAACATTTACTTTGTGAGTGGTCAAAACATTGCTGACACCGTTAGAATTTGGCCTGAACGATTTACACACTACACTGTAGCCCTGTATAGGTCTATCGCTAGCAAACTTTACGAGTGGGGCACTTTTGAAACGCCACGCCATGCTCAAGGTTTGTAAATTTTTAACAATCGTTGTACAAACCTGATTCACCTTTTTAAATACGCCATAGACAAAACTTGCGGTTTTGTAATCCATACCGTTATTCTGTAGTTATGCCATTTCAGAACGATTTTTAACAACAATAATCTACAATTTTTGACCTAAACCGTGTTTGTAATCTTTGACGGTCCTAAGCCCGTCACAAGTATGAAGGGAAAGATGAATCATAACATTATGCACGGTGATTACGTCATTAAAGTCTTCGGTAAACATGGCGCATGGTAACCTCAATGAAGTGAAATAATGGGATTTTTTTTAAATGCAATTTCTCTGACCTCCTAAGGTTTTTTAATTTTTTAATGTGATATTCCGATTCAGCGTTAATAAAACTATCTCTCCTGTTTTGGAAGTTGTCGACCAAAAAAAAACCCTGTATAATATCAGCGCAGTGGATCCCTGACTCACCATAGAACAATGTCACAGTGACATTATTAAACAATTTGTTTGACACTTCTTACGACTTGAATTATAACGTCACTGTGACACGGTTCTGTGTAGGTCCCCTATCCATTGGGCTGTGGATATAGTATATATATAACCGTTAACGTTAACGTCTTAAAGTACGCAACGGATTTTGATGCAGTTTTCACATTCAGTTAGATAATTTTTTAAAGGTTTTTATGTAGGTATAATAAATTCTGGTTTATGTCCGGGAGTGACAGAAAACTTACATAAACCGAAGCGAAGCGAGGGCGGTTCGCTAGTAATTTATAAAATTGTAATAGTGAATAAAAGTTTATTTTTCGAAAAGAAAACTCGGACCTACTCGTAGTTATACTCGTAGTTGATATATCTAACGTCTTGTTAGGCGCACATGGAACACGACAATCTCCGTTTTTGAAAGGAACCCATATTTTTATTACCTGATTGTGTCACAAGGAGGGTTATGTATTTCGATTTTATGTATGTCTATTTCTTTGGCACGTTCTGCAGTCTAAACGGCTTGATGACTTTTAAAATTGAGGTGTCCTTACATTCTTCTTGGTTGTGGGAATGACATATGCTATAAGGTCGGGTATTAAATCTTCCTTTACACTATTTCAATAAAAGCTAGGTCAAATAGAAGACCTATTTTTAACCGACTTCAAAAAAAGGAGGAGGTTCTCAATTCGTCGGGTTTTTTTTTTATGTATCTTCCCCGATTACTCGAAGACCACTAGACCGATTTGAAAAATTTTTTCGTTGTTCGAATGAGTATACTTTCTAGTTGGTCCCATTGTCAACACATCAGGATCTGATGATGGGATTTTGGAGAAATCAAGAGGACTCCTCAAATATTATAGGCACACCTATAGCGATTTTGGTATTTTTCACTGTAACTCGTGCATTTGCTTTTGAAAAGTACTATATGGTGAAGTGGAACTGATCATTAAGACCACAGATGGTCACCGGAACTCCTTAACGGTAACCATTTCAAGGGTGGCGATAAGATATTTCCATTAAGGTAGTTGCGTGACTATGACGAAGCACATTTAGGTTTAAATATGACTATGACATTCCCGCGGCATTGTCTGCGGCGAGCTTGAAATGTTCTATAGTTTCTCATGAAATTTAGAAGTGGAGCTACGTAACAGCATAAATAGGATCACTAAAGACATAAAATAAAATAAATGTTTAAAAAACAAAAAACCCCCTTCAAAAATGCAAAAAATAACTTCTTTTAAAATGGTAGGTCAGGCCAACTGAAGTCGGCGTCCCACAATATTTTAAACCAAAAGCCGAATGCAGTTGGACTGACCTACCATTTTAAAAGAAGTTATTTTTTGCATTTTTGAAGGCGGGTTCTGCAGTCTAAAGGGCTTGATGACTTTTAAAATTGAGGTGTCGTTACATTCTTCTTGGTTGTGGGAATGACATATGCTATAAGGTCGGGTTTTAAATCTTCCTTTACACTATTTCAATAAAAGCTAGGTCAAATAGAAGACCTATTTTAACGTAACTGCTTTATGCCAAACTCATCTGCATCTAACAACTCATTCAGTCATTATGCGTTATTTTACGATCGCCCCTATCAACGTCACAAATGATCACTTAAGCACCATGTCGCTTCCAACAGTATCACGATCTCATATAACGGCTCTAACAGGATGTTAAAGCGACAAAGTACTAAAACGAGCAGTTGTCGACTGTTTTTATGACCCAGGATGCGCTCGCATACGGGTTCCGTCGCGGAAAGAACAATTAGTTGCTCCGGAGTTTAAAAAGTAATGACTGTTCTTTGCCTGCGGGTCTACAAAAACATTCCAGTCTCGTAATTGTTCGTATGTCTTTAGACATGATTGCAGGCGATGGAAGAAGTATAAAAAACTGGGCAAGAGCATGTTGGACCATGCTCGGTGTTGGGTTCCGATGCCATTACTTACTACAAACAGAAAGAAAAACAATAAGTATGAACGAATAGAAACGAAAATAACGAATAGAATAGAACGAGTAAAATGTTGAATTTTAAATATATTGATTATTAAGTATTGAATTTTCTATTTGAAGATATTTGGTGCTCTCTTAGATGATTTATAGTAAGCATAAACACTTTAGTCGCTTGTATCTCAAGAATTGTATCGTTAGTCTAATAGTGGTGATAGTTTTTTCAATTTGTTATATGTAACGTGCTTTCTTTGAAGATATTTTGCAGATATTTAGTATTTGTAGTTTTGATCGTACGGGGGGAGGGGGAAACACGCAACTCTTACACTTTTTTAGTTCAATATTTCCTAAGCGGTAACTCTGAGTCCGCGGACAAACGGACAGACGGACGGCGAAACTATTAAGGGTTTCTTGTTTAGCTTTAGAACCCTAAAAACCACCGAAAAAAGCTACCATACTTTCAGACCTGAGAACTCTTTGACAGGCCAACCGATTTTCATCAAACTTTAACAGTTAAAGTAGCTTTATATTTAAGAAAAACCATAAGTAAATCAATAAATGCGTTTGGAAGCTACGATTCCACAGACAGATACTCTCATAACTCCCCTATTATTGCGCCAGTGGTTAAAAATTCAAGAGGAACGTTCTCCGATTAGTTTGGAGAAGTATTAAGAAAGGGCCAGGTCAGGAGACCCTAAACCGACGCACGTGTACGATGAGACTTATGAGTGTGGAGGAAGAGAGGGAAGTTTGTCTCGATCGTAGCAAGTGGAAGAAAGTGGTCTCTGCCTACCCCTACGGGAAAGAGGCGTGATTGTATGTACACACGCCTTTATTACTAGAGGTATAAGAGCGTGTCTTATATTTTTGGGCCCTATGTTAGATAATATATTATTGCTGGAGACTGTACTATGTATGTTAAAAATTCAAGATATTGTGTAAGCCGCTCAGGTAGCCGATGAATTTCTTCGCTTTTCCGTGTCATAAAAAATACTAATCTCTTATGATAACTAATTGCGGCCTAGCTCTGCATAATTATCGTTATTCTATTACCAAATTAAACTTCTAAGTAGTTTTTCATTGCATTTTAATGCCTCTTTAACGACTGTCCCTAATGATCAGAACGAAGGGCTAACTATACCTAAATCGCTCAAGCCTTGCGTCTACACTCGCGTGTGCCTTGTTGCTAGGGAACCTGCCTATACCTCGATTTCCTGTACCTCATAATTCATAAGACAGGATATTGTCAAATTGACTTTGAACTTTAGTTTACTGACATAAGATTATTTTTGGATTGAATTAAACCTCGGGCTTTACGAGTTTGGTAGAAAATATTTGTGTAGAGTATTTGTTTCTGAGTCTTGTATGTTTTCTATGAACTTATTTAATTATGTAATTGTCTATAGGTATGTGTGGGTTTTTTAATCCTTGTCTAATACTAATAGCAGTTAGCCACCCCTTTACGTTTTCACCAGGAAAGCCTCCACTCGAGAAGAATGGCGACGAATAGTGAAGCGGGTTACCAAACCTGGAGTGATGACCACGACCACTCTGCCAAGAGTGTAACGACAAAGAAGAAGAATACTAATAGGACAGTCGTCGGCAGCAGAACTACGTACACTTGAAGAGCTCAAAATTATCCATACACGCTCTTGTTCTCTAGACAATAGAATCGTGTATAGATAGTTAATTTTGAGCTCTTCGAATGTTCATTTACTTACCTTTGCTGCTGTTCAAGCCTAGAGCTTAGTTTGGGACTAGGTTAATTTGTGCTTATATTTAACTAGATATCAATAACAACTGTATTGAAATTTTAGAACCTGTCACGTTATTGGCAGTGAAAGACACAGCCCTATAGAAGCAATTCTCCGTCCCTCTGCCCAGGTATACGTTCATATTGACCTGAATGATTGTTGTGTTGGTTCCACCACTACATACAAAGACCGCTCGCCTCAATTGATTTAAGTACCTACTTAGCTATAACAATTAGTGTCTAACACGTGTCTAAACTAAATGACCTGAAAACACGGTAGAATCATCTTTCTTGACTGTTACTAAGAAGATTTATAAAAAAAATACGTTTCAAGGGAAAATCTTACATTGACCAAGTCCCAAAAGTAAAAAGGGCGTTAAAAACGTGTTAAAATCATGATAATATAGGTATACCAAGTATACTACACTTTTACTATTTTTAGGGTTCCGTACAAAAAGGGTGCTATCGGTCCGTCTGTCTATCAGTGTACTATACTCATGCACCGTAATAGACTATTAACATTTTCACCTATTATTTATATTGCCACTATAGCAACTTAAAAGATAAATTAAATGAAAAAATTAACGGAGGCTCCCATACAAGAATGGTAAGGAACTCTTTGTGCGCACCGACACCCACTTGGCCGGTTTTTTTTTACTTTTGTAACTTAGTTGACTACTTTTTTCACTAGGGCTATAGATAACCTTGTCATTGTCATGTTAGAGCACTAGCTCTGTCACTTTCATTCTAGCAAAACCACTGAGCCGCTTCCCCGCTGATCGATGCCCAAGGATGTAAGACCACAGACTAGCGATATCGTTATCTGGTCGCAACCGCAGATCCGGTGCACAAAAGCACTTCGCAGGTGCGTGCACGCAGCGATGCGCGCAGTAAACAACGCGCAGTACGACAACGTTCATAAAAATCGCATGTGTAAATGTCTTACATGTGCGACTTTATTATTAAACTTGCGTTATCTATTTATTTGAGACTTGTGCGACTATTATTAACCGCGTATTTTATCTATTTTGGTTGTTATTTTACGGATTTAGAAGGGTACGTCGAATTTAAATTGGTTGCTTCTTACACGATTGTGATTGTTGTAAATAGGAGTCTTGATTCTTGCTTAAATATGAGCGTCACACGGCGTTCAACTAAAATGCTAGTTAAATAACAAATTAACTTTCTGTTTTTAATAATAAAATTAAAGTATGCAAAGCAGTTTTTTCTACAATTATATCAACTAAATAGGATGATACCTTATTGCTGACTTTTTTTTGAGTGTTGTGTTCGCATTGTGGTGTTTCAGTTTATGTGGTATGTTATACGGTAAAATTGCATAACCAACCCTGAGGAAAAGATGCAAGATAAAGTCTTTGTGTCGACAACATCAAATAGAGGTCTGTTTTTACCCGACTGCGTCAGAAGGAGGGTTATGTTTTTCGAGCGTATGTATGTATGTATGTATGTATGTATGTCTATTTCTGGGCACGCTCTGCAGCCTAAACGGCTTGACGGATTTTAACATACGAGGTGTCATTCGATTCGTCTTAATTGCCGAAGTGACATAGGGTATATAACATTTCAATAAGGCGTCTGCGGAAAAAAATATGGATCGGGAATAAAAAAAAATATTTTTTATTTTAACAATATGGGTATCAAATTAAAGCTATTAAATAGCTCATTCCAAATATATATATACATTATAAAACTTTGATGCTACTTTTTTGCAGCAAAGTCAAAAAAATACGTAAATGCTAAGTAATAAACTCCTTTCGCTAGAAAGAGAGTTTCGATAGTAATTTGTCACTTGTAGAGCTCATATATTGCTTAGTAATCATTAATTAAACAACTATTTTATTAATAAAAACTAAAAAGAGTTAAATAAATTAAATTATTAAAAATAAACAAAAAACCCGACTGCAATAAAAATCAACTGAAAAGCGAAAAACAAGCTATATAATCTATAGAAAATTGTAAGAGCATGTACTTATTCATATTTATAACAATTTAAATTTAACTTGAATATTGGAAAAGGTATTGCAGGCGGGGACAAGCAATACATTTCAAAACCTATTTCTTGAAAAAAAATGACATTTGGACTATCTTGTCGCCGCCTGGAACACCTTTTCCAATATTCAAGTTAAATTTAAATTGGTATAAATATGAATAAGTACATGCTCTTACAATTTTCTATAGATTATATAGCTTGTTTTTTTATATACCTACCTACGTATACTTACATATGTAATAAATAATTTGTTGTTTAAGGTTATCGATTGAATTCAGTATAATGATATTAATTTAATCACGATGCTTGTAGCGTCCCCGCTTACTGACCATGGTAGAAATCTTCCGAAAAGATGTCCAGCAGTGGACATAATGATGATCATGAATTCAATACAGTTGATAATGACAAATATAGATGCGATTTCAGTGGTGGTATAGGACCTTGTAAAGGGCCCGTCTGGGTCGCTACCACCATCTGCAGTGTTTGCATTGTGTGTTCCGGTGTGGGGATAACACAACCGGCAATATGACTAGCGTAGCTCAGCCCTCGGTCAGAAATGCATTTGCAGTCTTGGGTTGCAGTCTTGAATTTGTAGTCCTGAGATTGCAGAGAAAATCGAGTGGCCTGTGTGGACCATAAAAAAACAATGATTTTACTATGATAGTGCATACTGTTAACACATTGACTGCGGCCCAACAAGAGTGTTAACTGCTTTTTATGTGTAAATTCATACTATTTTGGGGAGAATAATTATAATTAAATAGAATAATTTTATTACGTTTTTATCTGATAAAATAAATACGTGGCAACAATACTACGGCGGTAAACCGGTAATTATGCCATATCCTATGAGGGGAGGGCAGCTGCGTGACAGATCAGCTGTTCCATTCATAATTTATGCGCACGCGCAAGTTTACTACAGTTTGGAGGTAAGAAAGTAGTTTATTGAACGTACGACATAGTTTCAGCGTTTATTACTTTAAGAAAGTGATGTTTATTTTTGGATCAAAGTAGAACTTTTTTAGCATAAACATGGATGTAACTCCGGGGGTTATTCTTCGGGTTCTCTGCTTTTGGGCAGAAATATGTTTGGCCCAATGTATCGTTTCCCAACCGTTTCATTTGCCAACCCGCTTTTTTATGTACATACATACATACATAAACTCACGCCTTCGTTCCCAGAGTGGGGTAGGCAGAGCTACAGAATTACAAACATCTCTAAAAACTTGTTGATAATTCTATAACCACAATTGCACAATTAGGCTAAGATGTTTACCAGCGTATTAGTGACAGGTTGCAAGCCCATCGCCTAACAGTACTACAAGCCTTTATTCCCTTAGTCGTCTCTTACGACATCCACGGGAAGACATGGAGTGGCACTATTCTAACTCGGCAACCACACGGGGGGGTTTTTTATGTTACTGTAAATATTTCAGGATTTAAAACTAACCTAACCTAATGTAAAGTACACAATAGGGTTTCTACACATTGGTAAGTCTGTCATTTCAATAAAGTTAAAAAAATAAAATCCTTTAGAGTGTTATATTTAAATTAGATCATCTTCAGAAATCTATTTTTAAAAACTACAAAAATAACCTTCATTCAGACCTCAAACCCAAATAAACAGAGCGACCTTCTCTATTTTGTACATATTACATTTATGCAAATTTGAACAAAGAGGTCGCATATACAATTAATTTGCTTAAACATTTTGAATCCTATCCTGTTATAATGAGGTTCAATATGATGTAGGAGTTGTTAAGATGTGCCCTTTTGGGTTAGAAGAGTACGACAGTGGACAAAAGCTTTATATAAGATCGTACGCGTCACGCCACGTGTACTGAACACCTGGTATAGTACACAGACTCTCAACAGTAACCTTTCCTATCTAACCAGAGGGCTTATTGCCTAACGCACTCGCAATCGCAATCGTTTTCATTTTGACAGTCCAAAGGCGAGACTGCATACAAAATGAAAATAATTGTTCCACTTTGAAGCCGATTATGATTGCGAGTGCGTTAGGCAATAGGCCAGCTGTGCTATCATCATCATGGACTTATCCTCCTATGTATAATCAAACTCAAAATCTTTACTTATTGAAATGGCCATTCTTTTACAGGTCAGCTGAATGGAGTTTATACTAACGCTTCGAACAAGACCATCATTGAAGAGAAGAATCTTCTAGTTCTAGAACTCGATGTAAAAAAAAAACTATTTTGCATCAGGGTGTTATTTAAAAGTACATTTTTATTAGTCGTTTTAAGAATCATATTTTGACGACACGTTAGCCTAGTTGTAGTGATCCTGCCTATGGAGCTAGCGGTCCCGAGTTTGAATCCGAATAGGGACAGATATTTGTGTGATGGGCACGAGTATTTGTTCTCGAGTCTTGGATATTTTTAACCTTGTATTATGATGACTATCCAAGAATCAGTAACAAATAAAGATCAAACTAAGAACCGCTAGCTTCGAAGGCTCAGTCTATTCGCTTTCTGGAAACCAGATGTAATACTAGAATACTATGAGTTGTTAAGTATCATGGTGTGCTCGTACTGTTTCTAAGCTGATTTCTGCGCCCGCGCAGAGTGTACCCGATCCATGTCAAGGTTCCTCGTACATGAACTCGCGCTCAGCCCGCCTTATTTATAATATCAATCTTATTTAATACATACTGTTACGCTGACAATCGGATCTATGTTGGCAATTGGGATAGACCAAAAAAAATAATTCACGGTTTTTACGTTCTAATTCGAAAGAATAGGAAATTTTAAGAGACCAATTCCATTAATTTTGTATTTTACCAAATAGTTTTAATATCTTTATTTATTTATCAGACATTTTATGGAAGACATGATTATTTTAAATTTGGGTTGGCATTTTCAAATAAGTTTCAACAATTAAATGATATCTAATGATAAAAAGTGATTGTAATAGTGTATTAAAACATACTTTTTCAAGCGGTTTTCGCCTAACCCGTAGATACACCTAGGAGGGCTTCAAGCTGAAAACGAAAGTCAAACAAAGGTTAAATATACTTTTGTCGAAATATCCGAAATAGATAAATATTTCCAAAACGTAATAATGTAGAACGGCTTTAAAACTCTATTACTCGAAATGGTTTTCGAATAAGAGAAATTTAAAAAATATGAGCAATCCCAATTGTGCGTTTACCTTGATTTTTTATTTAACATGGATAAATATACAGATTAGTACATTTTGATGCAAGTGCGGAAAGTGTCATTTTACACGAGTCCCGAGGTATCTTGGCCGAGCTGCAAGCGAGCCGTATCAAACGACGTTTTTTAACACATTTGTAAAAAAATGATAATGAAACAGAAATAAAACAGTTATTGAAATAGACAACCTGATAAAAAATATTTCATTTTAATTTAAATATATTTTTTAAGATATCTATACTCATACAAATATTCACCATGGGCTCCACAGGACAGGCCTCGCCAGAAAAAACTATTAGTATAAATCCGTATTATATAAACAATAATTATTTTCATTTTTAGTTAATCGGGGCCATGGAATTCTACGTTTTAGCGCCTCTTGCTTCTATATCGTAACTTATCGTATTACATATAGTGGCTCTTATTTACTAGATAGTAAGAACTACCAAAGTGTCCGCAATATGATGACGATATAGAAACATGACTTGCTAGAACGTGGAATAGAAATATATTTAAAAAAAATGTTTAACAAAATAACTTTTTTTCCAGCTTTTATTTAACGATACCAGTTTATTTATCCATTTAATTTCTTAATGTTTTACATAAACTTTTTATCTTATTAAGGCAGCCGTATCTAAAACAGCAGCATGGTTTCGTAAACAATATGGCTTGCGATAAATAAATAAAAGAATTAACGCTAGGTCAAAGTGATTTAACTATTTTTTGATTTATTTAATTAATTTGTAATCAGCACTTATAACTGGAAACCTTAATTGGCATTAAAAATATTGTTTAACTTATCGTCTCTTATCAGACATGTAATGCTTGACCTATTAAGCCTGTAAGGAAATAATTAATTGTTTACTATAAAATTATAATCCTTTGTTTTTATTATGTAATAATTCTTAGTTTTTTATGCGTAAAAAGGCAAACGTGCTAGCGGTCACGTTGTGCCAAGTGACCATTACTCTAAACGACTACAATTTCTGTACACCGTAAATCGGGGTGAGTAGGGACTAAGGGGTGAGTAGAGTACACAACCCAAAATAAGTCATAACTTGTTACAAATAAGAACAAAAAATTTATTAAAAGGACAATAACGTTACGTCTATTGGAAATAATTTCAGTCTTATAATTAGTAACATATGCTTCATTTTAGGTTGTGTCCCTACTCACTCCTTTATCCCTACTCACCCCGTTGTACGTTACTGTGTTTTAGTGGTGGTAGGACCTCGTGCAGGGTCCGTCCGGATCGCTACTACCATCTTTTCTTTCACCTACCGCCAAGCAGCATTCGCATTGTTGTGTTCCGGTGTGGGATAGTTTTACAACACAACACAACTGGTAATTACTAGCATAGATTCCATCTTCGTCTTCAAGGTAGGCGACGCATTTGGGCGAGGACCAAAAAGTTGGACCGTAGTTAAGCGTAGTTAGCCATACAAACAACGAAGGCGAAAAAAGTTCCGTTGTGCGACGAAAACTATCCTTACAATTGTGCGGCTAATTTTCGTGTCACAACGGAAAAGATTCATTAAAAAATTAATTGCGTGAGTTAGCATGCCCAATTTTTGAACCTTACCCATTTGCAGTCTTACACCCGTATTCACAAACAATACTTGAGGGATCCTTCCCTGAGTAAACGCACTGCGTTCAATACAGCTTAGTGATTGGTCCTTTTTGACCGACATTTTGTTTATGAGACGATTTGAACCACCTTGTGCATTCGTGAGCACTGTGAGACCTCATAGTGACGTTTGTGAATACGGGTGTTAGTATTGCAGCCTTGAGATTGCAGTCTTGAGGATGCAAATGGATATGAGTCTCAAAATGCACATACAATCAGCTGCCCTGTGTGGCCTGTTGCCTTCGCCTTATGTCACAGATGTCATACTTACTGTTCTTAAAGTATTGACTACAAAGTGTCGGTGGCCGTAAAGGCTTAAAAAAATAAAAATAGAAAAATACAAACCCTTGAAATGACTGACTATTGAGTTTCTTGCGGTGCTTCTTCTTAAAAGTTTTCCCCTTGGGAAGCGCTGGTATAGGAGCCCGTCGTATGGCATAATTAACATATTTTGTGTAGTTAAGGGGTTTCTCTGCGTGATAGAATCAGAAATGATGATATCCGCAGTAGAACTAAGGTTACCGACATAGGCCGAAGAATAGCCAAACTTAAGTGGCAGTGGGCGGGGCACATTGCTTGCAGGACTGATGGCCGATGGGGTCAGAAGGTTCTTGAGTGGCGTCCGCGGACCGGGAGACGAGCTGTAGGTAGGCCTCCAACAAGATGGAGTGACGACCTTGTAAAGATCGCGGTGGATGCGAAAGCACAAGACCGGTCTGAGTGGAGAGCCTTGGGGGAGGCCTATGTCCAGCAGTGGACGTCTTTCGGCTGACGTGATGATGATGATGATGATGTGTAGTTAAGTTTTAGGTTGGGTTAGTTTATTATAACAATTAAAAAATTTATGGTTTCAATTGTAAACACCGTTTTCGACCCAATGATTTTTGACCAAACAATCGGTAGGACAAACAATCATTACCTATGCCGTCCGATATAGACCCCTCTGGTATATTTATGTTTTCGTGACTTCGTGAGTTATTTGTTGGCCCTATTTGCATATTCCCCCATTTCTTTAATTACAGTCCTAACACCCAAATAAAAATACTTCCCAAACATAATTTTAATCTCATAAGACACAAAACGCACGTTCTAGATCCTTCGACATACTCTCGTCTTCTAATTTACCTACACATACTTTACTAACCTAATATCTTACCAACACAACAAACAAATTTTAAACCTTATTATGTATTACACAAGTTGTATTTTATCTTCTAGTTTGTGCAAGATACGAGTTTGTTAAAGTTAATACTTAAAATGATGTGCTGGGTAAATTATTTGTTTTGCCGTTGCTGTTTCGTGTAGGTACAGTCTGCGGCGAAATGTATCGTCATTATTACTAGTATTGCTAAAGAACACAAGATAGCATGTTAAAAGTTTATAATATATATAGCCGTGCGTTGACAACCCTGAGGACAAAGATATAATGCCTCTTTGCTAGTAATTTCACCGGGTATCTTATCCCCGGAACACAGCAATGTGAACACTGCTGCTTGAAGGTAGGTTAAAGGATGAGATTGTGGATTGTGGTCTTGTTTTGTGGGGTATATATATATAGTATTCCGGGGATAAAAAAAAAGTTGAAATAAATTTATTCAGTAAGTAGGCCGCACGGGCACTTTTACACGTCAAGAATCTACCAGCGCTTCCCAAGAGGAGACCACTGCTGAGAAGAAACGCCGCAAGAAACTCAGCCAGTAAGTAATTTTTCAAACATATTTCTTATTACAATGGTACTACTAACTCTAGCATTCTATAAAGCTATAAATATTAAATTAAATATAATATCAAATATAATAATAATACCTAGATAGATATATAGGGTAGATAGGCAGTCTACGTTAGTCCTCGGGTTGGCAACGCATTTGTAGTCTCAGCATTGCAGTCTTAAGATTGTAGTCTTGAGATTGCAAATGTCTTTGGGTCTCAAATCTTACCAGCAGGTGGCCTGAATCATGATAAATTAACTTTAAAATTCGTTATTATGTGCTTTTATTAAACATATTTTTCAGATTTTAATTAGGTACTCGTAGTTTTCACTGTAGGAGGAGTAGTAGGAGGGGGGGGGGGGGGCTCACAGCTCTTCGAAAATGGTACTTCGTCTTCAATATTTCTAAACAATCATTTTTTTTATACGACTTCTTTGGCGTAATAAAAATTTTCTGTGCAAAATTACAGCTTTTGAATACCAAGAGTTTCTGAGTAAAACCGCGGACAAACGGACAGATGGAAATGGGGAAACTATAAGGGTTACTTGTTGACTACGCAACCTTAAAAAGAAATACATTACATTTAGAAATACGGTACATTTTTTAGGCCAAAAAATCTTAATAGAATACGCAGTAAACGTGTTTATTTTGCTTACATAGAAAGCATACGTGTATTTTTAACTGTGGAATCATAACGCACTAGATTTTTCGAGCAGATCATCTCGCAGGCGACTGTACCGATCTATTTCTATGCAGCGCAGCGCTTGCCAGCGCGAGAAAACACATGTTTCAGAAAGGTCATTGGTCTGACGCGTAAAAAACAAGATTAATTATTACGGGCATCGGGTTCGGTTCCGGGTAGAGGCAATTTTTGGGTACTGCATAGTGCTTTTATTTCAGCGTTGTTGTAATGTTTTCCATTTTTAGGATTTGGTAACAAATATTGAAAAACGGAACTTGTGTAAAGTGACTTGGTTGTCCGTCTGTCTGTGAAGACCCATTGTCTCTGAAACCTACTTTATAGACATACTTCTACACATCCAAGAACTTGAGTAAAGTGGCATCATCTACATCACACATTGTTTTCGTATGTATTTAAGTATTATATGTATGTATTATATAAACATAAATTATTATTTGTGTACTATATATATATTTAGTATCAAGTAGGTTTTCAACACTGTTTAGATCTCCACTTGCACCAGGTATTCTCTGTTAACCATGTGGTTTACTGGTAGGGAATGCCTTTAGGCTTTAAGTCCGCCATTTGTACTTTTTACTTTTTTATTGTGCAAAAAAGTTTATTTAAATAAATAAATACTTACGAGTTTATAGAGAAAGGTTCACTACCGATAACCTATTATATCGAATTTCCCTTCATCGATTGTATAATAATTATCATCGAATTTAAATTCACCGAACGCTATTTTATGCTGAAACTATGATGTTTTCAGGATACCTATCTTTAATATTTATTTCTTAGGTTAGGTTAGGTTTAGGATTGCCTACTATTTCTTGGGCAAATATCGTATTTTCCAGCCCAAGGTATAAAAAATATAGTACACTGAAAGAAAATATAGTACTTTAAGAAAAAGTCTTTAAAAAGTGTGCAAATTTATTCATTAAATATAATTCACAATATTTACTTCTTACTGACATTCCGCCTGCTATTGGGGCAACTATCTGAGCTGAAAAAGCCTATTTCTCCACTCCAACTATATTGGTGCTTAAAATCAAGTTGAAATGGCCAACCCAAACCGCATATGTATAAGGACTGACCGAAATATAGTATTTTTGCGTACTATATATTTTTTCAACAGTATATAGGACACAGGGTCAAAATGTAGTACAATACTATATGTTACAGTACGGTTGGAAACCCTAGTTAGGTTAGATTTGAGACTCCTAAAACACACGTGCGCTGAGGGGTGCGAAATGCCTTTCATTGAAATTAAAATTCGGCGTAATTATACGATCATTGAAAGTTATTTCGATATAAATAGGGAATTAGGGACCCTTCTCTACCAACTAAGATAACCGAAGAGACCTTAGAACTACGTCTGGACAATCTTTCCAATATCTTACCACGAAATGAGAGAACCCAGTAATATAAATAGTAGTACTACTATTGCATCAGAGAACAATTGGATGTCTTGGAAAAAAGATGTCAAAGTGCCAACAGGAAAACGTAAGCCATTACCGTTAGTACGAGAAGCAACTGTCAAATTAATGACCCTAATACCAAGAAATTAGCAAACTTTTTGCATTGCTCAAGCCTCATACAGCATGTTGATAAACCCACTAACTTTACTGGCTATGACACCAGTACCTTGATTGACTTGGTCTGCTCCGACGCACCGGTTACTAACCTAGTAGTTGATTACATTGCGGATCTTAGCTCGCATGCCTTCATTGCCTGTACACTTAAAATTAAGAAAGAGAAACCAGTCCCAAAATGGATCTCATTTAGGCCACTGAAAGACATAAATGGCGAAAATTTTAATAGAGATTTGAATTGTATTAACTGGGAGAGTGTCTTGGAGGAAAGTAATGTATGTGACATGATTGATGTTTTTAATAAAAATCTTTTATTTTTATTTGACCTCCATGCCCCTCTCAAAAAAATATACTTTAAAGAACGTCGTTGTCCCTGGATCACTTATACAATAAAAAAAATGATGAATCTTCGCAACGAAGCTCATGCTAAGTATCGTAGTACTAAATTAGATACTCATAAAAAATACTATAAAGACCTCAAACATATCGTAATCACTGCTATCTACAATGAGAAACGCGCATACTTTACCCATCGAGTTAATTGCTACTCCAAAAATCCAAAAGCTCTATGGAAAAACTTAAAGCAAGACATTTTGGACAATAATATTAACAAAGAGCTCCCCACTCATTTTTCCGATCCCAACGTCATCAATAAGCACTTTCTTGACCTCCCCGGCAACAGAGACATATCGATAAGTGATCTGACCTATTACGAATTTAACCGTCACGGCCCTTATAATTTTCAAATGGAAACTGTCTGCGATGACTTAGTATTAAAAAATATTAATAGCCTAAAGTCAAACGCACAGGGGATTGATGATATCTCCCTGGACATGTTACTTCTCAGTCTGCCTCGTACTCTGAACGCCATAACAGGCATTATAAACAAATCTATTACAAGTCACACTTTTCCCACTGCCTGGAAAACTGCGCTTGTAAAACCTATTCCTAAAAAAAAAAATCCAACTACAGTCAAAGAACTACGCCCTATCAGCATATTGCCATGCCTTTCTAAAGTGCTGGAGAAAATTGTTTGCACACAAGTAACAAAATACTTAGAAACGAATAGTGTCCTGCCCACCACACAGTCTGGGTTTCGTAGAAATCGTAGCACCACTACTGCTTTGCTCGACGTTGTGGACAATATAATATGTGCCCAAGATGAAGGCGCAAGCACCGTTCTCGCATTGCTCGATTTTTCGAGAGCTTTCGACACCATCAATATCTCGCTCCTCTTATCCAAGCTATCTTACTATGGATTTGACTGCAATTCAGTAAAATGGTTTGGTAGCTATTTACGTGACCGTAGTCAATGCGTAGTTATCAGAGGACGTTCTGGTGAGAATGTGGCCTCGGAGATGGCACCGGTACCTGTGGGCGTCCCACAGGGGTCAATTTTGGGGCCAATATTATTTATTCTCTACAGTAGTGATATACAAAATGCCATTAAACACTGCAACTACCACATCTACGCAGACGACATCCAGTTGTATATATCCAGTAAACCCTCGAACATATCTTACGCAATAAACAAATTAAATGAAGATCTTGATCGTATTGCCACGTGGTCCCAATGTAATTCACTATCGCTTAATCCCATGAAATCAAAGTATCTACTTTTAGGCTCTAAACATCAACTTAGCTTATTATCAAACCATAATCTCAGAATACATATAAATAATGAACCCTTAGAACAAGTCCAAGAGGCTCGGAACCTAGGCATACTTATGGACAAAGAACTGCGTTTCGAAAACCACATCCTTAATACTGTACGCAACTGTTTTTACAAGCTTAAGATTCTTTATAATATTCGTAAGTTTCTTGACACAAATCTCAGAATACAACTATGCGACACTCTGATACTATCGAAGCTAAACTACGGAGACATAGTCTTTGGTCCGCGGCTGCTAGCACGTACACAACGTCTTATACAGCGGGTACAGAATGCGTGTGCTAGGTTTTGCTTTCAGATTCCACCGCGTGCGCACATTACACCATTTCTTAACCGTAACAATATTTTAAAGATGGACACGCGTAGAAAACATCATTTGGCCACACTGATGTTCGGACTTGTCAAATCCAAGGAGCCCACGTACCTGTACGGGAAGCTTATCTGGGCGCATAACGCACACAGCCGGGACACGCGACCTCTCAGGCAGCTGCAGCTCGTAATCCCCCGCCATCACTCTGCTGCATTTCGTGGGTGTTTCCGCTACGCCGCCAGTAAATGCTGGAACAACCTTCCGCCGCCCCTCCGAACCCTACAAACAGTAGGCACGTTTAAATTTAAATGTAAGGCATTTCTTTTATGCCAACAAAAAAGTAAAGCCTGACTTATAATTATTAAACAATAAGTTTTTTTTTTTTTTAAACCTATAATATTTACCTTATTGGACTGATATTAAATCGTAGTAAACCATTGTTCCGCTGCACATGTAACACCAAGAGATCACAATTTATTACACGCACTAAGCTTTAAACATTTAATAAAATAAGTATAAATTAGTTTCGTGATCCAGTCACACCCCAAGGCGAGAAGAGGTAAACGAGGGTAGGTACCGGTTATCCCGCTGCCGACCGCCGCCCACCATTGCGGGTTAATGTTGGTGGTACCGTTTGGCTCTTTACCCTATTGCATGTTTTCAATCTCTTCTTCCTTTATCTGTGTTCAGTTGCCTTCCTTTTTTATTTTGTTCGAATTATCTTGACCGATTTTTGTACCTATTTTACTCAGTTTTCATATTAAAAAATGTATTTAATTTATTTATTATTATCTTACTTGTGAATCTACTACTATTTATTATATTCTTTAATTAAACACTGTCTCTTCGTTCGTGTGTCACGTTGGCGCCACTGAAAACCAGCGTCGCGGTTTATGCTGTGACATAGTGCTGAGTGGTGTCAATTTCGACGTCACAGAATCACCCATGGCAACATTATTCTTTCCTTCTATATTGTTTTTGTTTTTATTTTTGTGTTGCCATCCTTTTTTTTTTCTTTTTTTAAATTATGTTTTTCTCTGTTCAGTTTTTTTTTCTGTGTTCGTCGAATAAATGTTTCTATTTCTATTTCTATAAATGAAAAAAGTAGAAACGTGTCACTAATAATGTAAGAACAAGGATTTTTGCTGTTTTAAATAGCCGTATTCTTATAAAAAGTCATACCAATCACTCAAATGTCTTTCTGTTCCTCATCAGGGACAAAGGATTGTTATTTTTAAACATTTTTGTTTTATGCTTATATTTAAAATTAATGTGATACAGTCAGTATAGAGTGCCTACTAAACAGACAACAAAATAAATAGGGCAGTTTTGATTCTCAACAACACACTTCGTCGCCCCTTCTGCTGCTCGCTAATGAGACCAGTACCCTTACCATGAGTTACAATTACCGTACTCGTTAGTGAGTCGAATGCTCTGTCCCTCGCATTCTATAAGAATACTGCTAGGTTGCGAGGGACAGAGCACATGACTCGCTAGCGTGTTCGTTAATTGTCACTCATGGTAAGGGTACAGCTCCGCTCCGCAGCAACTTCGGCCCGCTGACCGAGGACCAGATCCGGAAGCCTTCGAGCTTCGCAGTCGGGCTCCGCAACTGCTCCGGGGCTGCATTGAGCAGCCTCATCGCCCTTGCGTATCAAAAGCAAAGGCACCAATCTTCACCTTCGCAGCTTCGGTTTGTTGGGCGACCAGCCTCAGCCGCTACGGCTCACATCCGTGACAATGGTTTCCAAATTAAAACGCCGTGTTTATTCAAAAACAAAAATCCACAGAGAAAAACTTTTCACATAGCGGATAGAAAGTGGCTTTGTTTGCTTTAAACGATAAAATATAGTAAATACCTAGTCTTAAAATAAAAATTAAAATAAACAACGCTTCTTTTTTAATTGGTATAACCATATTGCTTTTGTTATGTTTTTCTATTGTTTTTAAGAGCTATCATAACGGTGACAATACGATTACATGTCAAAAGCGATATGGTTTTACCGAGTATACCCTTATTTACTTACCCTTGTTTCATTATACCTCGGACGTTATCATCTGAGCTCTGGGGCCATAAAAACCCTTTTTAACCGACTTCAAAAAAGGAGGAGGTTATACGTTCCACTGTATGTATTTTTTTTTTTTTATGTATGTTCACCGATTACTCCGTCAAATGCTGACCGATTTCAAAAATTTTTTTTTGGTTCGATAGAGTATACTTTCGAGGTGGTCCCATTGTCACCAAATCTGAATCTGATGAGGGGATCAGTGAGGAATTGAGGGAACTCCTCAAATATTGTAGGCAAACATATAGCGATTTTAGTATTTTTAGTAACAAATCCAGCATTTGCGTTCAGAAAGTATGATTTGGTGAAGTGGAACTGATGATGAAGACCACAGATGGCCACCGGAACTCCTCAACGGTACCGATTTCAAGGGTGACGGTAAGATATCTCGATTAAGATAGTTGAGCGACTACAACGAAGTATATTTACTTGTTAAAATGACTATGACTTTCCCGCGGCGTTGCTTGCGGCGCGCTTGATATAAGTTAAAGTTTCATTTCAACTAAGAAGTGGGACTACGTAACGACGTATTATAAATCACTAAAAAGTATAAAATAAAATAAATGTTTAAAAAAAACAAAAAACCGCCTTCAAAAACGCAAAAAATAACTTCTTTTAAAATTGTAGGTACCTAATCGGCGCAAGTATGTTACTTTGGGATCACATAGTTTAATATTTATTCTGTAACGCTTTCAGCCAAAAAAACGGAGCACAGAAAACGTAGGTATTTTTAGATACAGTTGAACAAGTTTAAGCCCGACCGTCCCGCGGCATGGGGGACGTTGGGGGAGGTGAGGGGATTACCTTACGTGGCACGCTACTTAGACCGCTCCCCGCTATACCTCGGACGTGATCATCTGAGCTCTGGGCCCGTATTATGGTCAATTTTATCGCGGTGGATAAAGCTTCCGTCACTCTCGCACTTACATGCTGGTCAGAAAGTGACAGATGTTTTATCTACGCTTATCTACGTCGATAAACACGACCATAATCGGCCCGCTTGGGCCATAAACTAATTAGTGAACAAGTATGAGCAAAACTACGCCGGTGCGAGCGAGAGATCTGCTAACCTCCCAAGAGCGAGCGAGATGTGCAATTAAAAAAAACAAAAAACCGCCTTCAAAAACGCAAAAAATAACTTCTTTTAAAATTGTAGGTACCTAATAGGTTAGTCCAACTGAAGTCGGCGACCACAATATTTTCAACAAAAAAGCCGACATCAGTCGGACTAACCTATTAGGTACCTACAATTTTAAAAGAAGTTATTTTTTGCGTTTTTGAAGGCGGTTTTTTGTTTTTTTTAATTGCACATCTCGCTCGCTCTTGGGAGGTTAGCAGATCTCTCGCTCGCACCGGCGTAGTTTTGCTCATACTTGTTCACTAATTAGTTTATGGCCCAAGCGGGCCGATTATGGTCGTGTTTATCGACGTAGATAAGCGTAGATAAAACATCTGTCACTTTCTGACCAGCATGTAAGTGCGAGAGTGACGGAAGCTTTATCCACCGCGATAAAATTGACCATAATACGGGCCCAGAGCTCAGATGATCACGTCCGAGGTATAGCGGGGAGCGGTCTAAGTAGCGTGCCACGTAAGGTAATCCCCTCACCTCCCCCAACGTCCCCCATGCCGCGGGACGGTCGGGCTTAAACTTGTTCAACTGTATCTAAAAATACCTACGTTTTCTGTGCTCCGTTTTTTTGGCTGAAAGCGTTACAGAATAAATATTAAACTATGTGATCCCAAAGTAACATACTTGCGCCGGTGACTCAGCGGTTAGCATACAATGCGCGGGTCGTGGGTTCAGCCCCGGCTCTTGCCCCGTTTGGTTTCTAGAACAAGTGTTCTGAAGGTCGCTGTATTTGGCTCACTAGTTTTATTTTACATTTATGACTAAGAGGCGTCGAGGTTTCACTTGTTTGAACTTTAGTTCGGGTTTTTAACACGTTTCAGCCGTGATCGTCATTGATATGGATGTTGACACACCGGTTTATGAAAGGTAGTGAACCCTACTAAATGGTAAATATAGTGACAGTCCGTCAGCCGATATTAGACTGTCAGTTCATCCTATTAGAAGACTGACTGTCAGTTTTCCTGAGGGTTTCATACATTTTCTTTTATTTTGGACTGTCAGGCGGCGTGATTGAATAGGACTGCAGGTTGACTGTTAGTTTGTGGTGATGGTATGGTGACCATTTTAAAGGTTAGACCTAAAAAAAGGGCCTCTATTTTAGGCGGTAAAAATTAGCATCAATAAACAATAATCAAATTAAGTTTTAGCCCTTTTTATACTTGAAAGTTATTGCTGTAAGTTTTGAGACGCAACTTTGGGTAAGAGCGAGTGGAAAATATTTATATTGTTTCAAAACTTACAAATACCACAGGCAACAAATATGCGTGTCTACTTTTTTATATTTAAAACTAGCTTCTGCCCGCGACTTCGTCCGTGTAGATTTCGATTATCGCTATTCCTTCGGGAACTTTAAAATTTTTCGGGATAAAAAGTAGCCTTTGTCTTAATCCAGTATATAAGTTATCTCCGTTCCAAATTTCATCCAAATCTGTCCCGCCGTTGCAGCGTGAAGGAGTAACAAACTAACACACACACAAACTTTCTAAATTATAATATTAGTAGGATAAGATTATGGTTATTAACTAAAGGTTAATCTAGTTTTAGGTAGTATATACCAGAGCTTAACAGTGCATGAATTACTATCCGTCAAAATTGAAGCCATGTAATTACTATGACCCATTCTTTTGTTTACGCAACGTCACCATATTTCTGGGATCCTAGTAAAAGGGTATAAGTCTAGTACACTCCTTTTATGTATATGCCCTTTTATTAAGAGTTAAGTGGACTTACACCCTTTTTCACTAGGTCCCGAGATATTAGGCGTCGGTGTGGCCAATTCCGTACTCTACAGACTGACCGTTTCATACATTTTGACATAACCAAACTGATTTTAAGCTCTAGATTTCTTTTAGCTGTAAATGGTCCGTATTAACAAACAATAACTCCCCATTATCATTTTTCCAAACACAATCGTAATCTTTGAAGACATAAACTGCCCTCCTAAATAAAAAGGACACAGGCGCATTTTGATAGTCAAAGGAAAATTAACCTTCTGCCTTAAGATAAAAGGTCACTTATACTTACGCGGTTCTATGAGACATGCGCCGTTTTTTCCAAGGAGGACAGTAAAGGTAGAGTCAACGACGACACTCGGTAATACGAAGACAAAACTGCCGGTAGAAAGCGCTGCCGTAATTATCCAAGAAGGCGGGAAGTGCATAGTAATAGTAAAAGCATTATAAATATAATGTGGTTAGCAATAGAGTATACAATGCTTCGACTGCATAATTTCACTTAGTCTCCTTCTTTGGTGTAACCGCGCAACAACGGAGCTGGCAGACTGATACGGGCATGCTCGGTGGCCATGGGTTCGGGGAAAATAAAAACTGTTATAGTCTAATTCTTTCTATATTATGGCTTTATTCCTGTTAAAGTGTATTTCGCCAAAATGTCAAGTTATTTATAGACACTCCCATGGACTTGTTAAAGTAGCAAGTCTTGACCATGGATATTATCATACGCGAAGAAAATTCTTCGGTCAGGAATTTACTCGAGCAGGAGTTATATTTTTTTTTGTGGTCACATCACAGACCTATCCTAACAGTAACCCATGCTTAAGATAATCTAAAAACAATAAGATTTCTGCAGAAATTAGTCTTCGATGAAATTACATACATACATAATCTCACGCCTTCGTTCCCAGAGGGGTAGGCAGAGCTACAGAATTACAAACATCTCTAAAAACTTGTTGATAATTCTATAACTACAATTTGCACAATTAGCCTAAGATGTTAGTTTTCGATGAAATTAAATTCGATGAAATGATACATTCGATCAAAGTGTCGGTGATTCGAGGGGATCCCTGGTTGCAGTAGCAAGCAGCTTGACTCATTAAATATTTTGACTAAATTTACGGTGACGGTACCAATGATGGACACTTTTAGCTGACAGGCACCAGTAATGGACACTTAACTCTTAATTCAAATTTCATACGGTCCTAAACTGATTTTTGCAAACAAATGAATAACCCATATCTTCTGTACAATAAGAATCAAGTGTCCATTATTTTACTGCCCTGTCCATTATCGGTGCCTTGTATATTACTGGTTCCATCACCTTACTGTCCCGAATCCCCGTCAAAACCACGCACACCCTACACGTTTATCTGTCCTAAGTCACGCGTGTGTTTGTATCCAACTCGGCAAATAGAAACCGTCCGTCTGTCTGTCTATGAGCCGCTTGCGCAACGGCCCACGTAACATACGTTTATGGCTTTATGCTCTTTATGTAAGGTTTAAGAGGTTATGTTTTACTTTGTTTAGAAGTGAATTTGATTAATAACAGTATTTTTGTGAATAGATCTTGTTATTAGGCCTTATTAAAGATGTAACTTTATGATATGTTACAATGTGTCAGTTTATTTTTAGTTAGTTGTGTCCCTCGCTTAGAACCGGTAGCTACTTTTGATTTTTCAAGTAATTTTTCTCAAACATGCAATGAAATATTGATGTTATGTTCCTTATAATAGGCTGCGAAGTATGACGTTTCATACAAATCGTGCAGGTCTGAGCCGGCAAAGTCCTCTTTTTTAATTTCCATGCCACATAAATTTATGGCACAGGCATCATGATATTCTGCCACACTGCGTATAAAAAAAATTAAACTTTGTTTTTTTTTTGTTTTTTTCGTTGCATGTTTGAAAAAAGCACTATATATACCTCGGCGGGAATTATGGGGTTGCCCGCCTCAGACTTATCCGGCCTCGCTTTTCTCGGCCGTCTATAATATAGACACATATTGTCTTCGGCCGGCAACCCCTTTTGTCCCGGCCTCTGTAGTAATGTACTATTAATGTAGTAAGGAAACAAGGTTTAAATGAAGAAATTATAATTAAAGAAGAAAACTAATCAATATTTTTTTCTAAGTTTAAGCTTTCTAAATCGTTTCTTTTAAACTACTGGACCGATTCAAAAAAATCTTTCGCCAATAGAATGCTACATTATCCCTGAGTAACATAGGCTATGTTTTATTTTTCTGCGCGGACGGAGTCGCGGGCAACAGCTAGTACATGATACGTATGATAACTAACATTATATTGACGACGTTATATAAACAATGGTTGGGTTTTTAGACTTGTTTTATCATCGTAAGGCCCATCATACTAAAAAGAGGGAGTTTTTGAAAGTGGGACTTTGAACCTACTATTAAGGCAATAAAGTTCAATTACGTTTGTTCGATGATGCCATTTTCAGTTTATGAACATAAGAAAATAAACCTTATTCTTATTGTAACACAGTTCAAATTAAATTGCCTTGATTATGTACATCCTTTTGCACACTGAGCTTTACGAGGCTATAGCAATTATATGCTCTTACTTTATTTTTTGGCAAAGGAAGAGTAAATCTAAACTAAGCGATAATTAAACCGGAAAGAATAACCAGGCATTACATACAAAATGAGTCACATAATTCACACGTGTATTTTATTTGAATAAATGAATACATATTCATGTTCTAGTACTTTCAATTAATGCCAAACAATGTAAAGAATATTTGAGTCACATATTCGCATGCGGCTTTGTCCGTCGCAGAACAGCTAAATCAATACCGAAAACAATACGGTAAATTGAATGCAAGTTGCATGGACATTCCAAGGATTATTGGTTTTGTACTTTATTTGTTTTTATTTAGTCACGTTTATAAAATAACTAGATTTGCCCGCGACACCGTTCGCGCATAAAATGTTTACCGCTATTCGAGACTTCAATAACTGAGAGGCAGAAAGAACAAAATAAAAGTCACGAAACTGTTGTACCGTATCACTATCACATTGTTGATGTTATGTCATTTTGTTTATAGCAAGATTGTCAAAAACTGCGACATTTAAAACAGCGTCATTAAAAATGCAAAACAATATATTTTTAAATGGCTATTATCACATTTATCACTTAGGTATGAAGATACTGAGCGGTTATAACAAGTTGTATATGTAATATTGTTAACTTAATAAAAGTGTAATAATGTAATTATTGTTTTTCGTTAGAAGTAAGAAGTTGCATTAACCTTGTAAGGCCCACCATACTGCAAACAGGGAGTATTTTGTCAGTGGGACTTTGAACCTAACATCAAGACAATAAAGTTCAATTACGATTGACCGATAATGCCATTTTAAGTTTATGAACATAGGAAAATTAACCTTATTCTTATAGCAACACAGTTCAAATAAAATTGCCTTGATTATGTACATCCTATAGCACACTGGGCCTTACGAGGTTAAACAATTAGTTCAGAATGATGTTGTAATAATCAGCAATGAGTTATCTGTCAATCCGTAAATCTCACTTGAAATCGAAATCTTAGCCTCCCACGATACAGGCTTGCCTAGTAATAAATAAGCGTTCGTCACACAAATATTTGCCATTTCCGGGATTTGAACCCGAGACCGCTAGCTTCGTAGGCAGGGTCACTACCAACTCGGCAGAAGTAGAGTGGGTACTTGGCAGGTCGGCTTCGCCATTTTAAAACCTAGTAAGTCCCTACCAGATGCAAAATCATTTAGAGGCCTATCTCACTCAGGTACATGTTTACGAGTACCCCGAAACCTAGTAAGTGCACAAAAAAACGGGCTTGACCATTTCAAAACTTAGCATGTCACAGAACTATTTCCAAAACCTAGTATGTGACATGCACTTACTATGTTTTGAAAAAAACAGAGAGACTTGAAAATCATCGGGGCTCACTAATTATTTCTTTGTATTCAAATTCAAATGCTAGTTATAGCACATAGAACATGTAATATAGGAAATTAAAGATAGTAAATGAAAGATATATGTACCTACGTATTCGTCTTAATCTAATTAACCAACAAAGTATCGTTTCCTGAACAACTATTGAAAAATTTAGTACGGCTGAGACAAAACATGGTTTTTTGCTCTCTTGTAAAATTACCTCAATGTCCCTTGTTAGGTTTTGAAATGGCGCAGCCGGATGTTTAACGTGTCACACGTTAAAAATTGTACATCTTGAGAACTGTGCAATTGAAAGTTGAGTTTTACTATTTACAATTAGTACCTAAATGGTTTTTTTTTGCATCTCTATATGGTCGAATAGTAACAATAACGTTAAAAATGGTACACTAATGTTTTATCAAATCATCATTTGACAAACTATAATCATTTTACAAACTTTCATTTCGCTAAGAGATACTTCCCGCCGCATTATTTTACACTTATTTAATAAGCCCATGTAACCTTTGTAATAATATGTAATGGTTGAAGCACAAACCCGTTTTTGCGAAATAAAACTTTGTAAAATGATAGTTTAACAAATGATGAGTTGGTCAAAAGGCAGGATACCGTTAAAAATATTAAAGCAGAAGCCCTACCTTATGATGACCTCAACTCCCGACGTATAAGTAGCATGCAGATACGGGTTTATTCCATTAAAATGTATATTCCATTTTAAACGAGACCGATCCTCTTTTGCCGTACTCAGTCCTGTCATTTCCAGGAATGGCAATGTCCCCTTTTCACCGGCTAAGGCAAAAAGAGGGGGTGAGTTATGAAAACGTTACAGTAGTACTCAAAGTCAAAGTCTTTATTTGCTCTCATAAAACATATACAGATCTGTACATTTATAAACCCTAGGAGGGCACTGCAAAAGGGTATCATAAGTACCTACGAAATTAAAATTGAAGTAAATATATCGTTGTCCAGTACCAGTAGTAGAGCTTAGTTTGGGACTAGGTCAATTTGTATGAGATTGTTCCATGATATCTTGTTACCATACTGCCATAGAAAGAGGGTAATTATTTTCGACCTGTATATATGAATCGTTGCCCGATTGTCCGTTGTCGAATGAAAGTGTTGCCCGATTTCGACATTTTCGAAAAACGAGATACCTATTTACATTTTTCTAAGCGTCGCGAGTGTCACTAAATTAAAATTAAATACGAAACTGACGAAATTATAAACGGGTCATAATGTTTTCCTCGGTCATATTATGTAATTATGTATGTCAACCCTTTATTGTATAAAACACAGAAATTCAAATACAATATTTACGGAAAAGGAAACAAGTAGGTTTAGTAGGTTTTATCGCAAGTCATAACGTATTTTTTTTAGGAAACCTTTTCTTTTTAGGTTTTTTTATAAATTAAACCTCACCTAACCAACCCTTATACAAGTTAGATATTTAAGAAATTAGATAGACCAATCTTACCATGGCTTGTCGGTTTTAAAAGCGTCCTTTGCTTCTTTTTTACGAGTGTAAAAAAAGAACCTCCCTTCCGTATTTATTGCAATATTCCGTCGAGACAAGAAAGGATAGTTTAACTGAACACGGTTCGAACAGAAACATCAGGAAAAGAATATTACGATCCAGTTATTGTACAAAATAATATCGGTTACCAGACTGTCAACATTGATATTTAATTTGTCACGCCATTTTAAAGTTAACAATAAAAACCTGACCCAACCGGATAATACCAGTTCCAACGAACGGCAAATAGGTTGCATTGCATTACATACAATTTAATAGATCTTTTATTTGTAGCGGACTTTAAACAACTGTGTTTTAATATCCTATGATAGAGCAATATTATTCATGACTATTTTTCACAGCTTCAATATAAGTAATGTGTAACAAACAGGTGAGAAATCATGTTTTGTATAGCTATAAAAATAACCAAGATACAAGCCAACAAAGATTTGTTCCTATCTCTTTCCAGCAAAACAGAATTTAATATGGAGTTTATATTGCTAACCTGTTACATGACGTCACAGTGCATATCGGATCTCTCACTCTCATCACTGTCTAATTAGCAGTTTAAAATGCTCGTACCTTGCGTATTTGATGGCCGATTTTAATTTTAATTTCACCTTTGTTGATCTCTTTTACGGTATTTTCATTTTGTTGAGAAAAGTGATTTAAAAAATCGCATTTCCCAACAGCAGGTACTGTTGTAGATGGTTACGGATATACTTTTGTCCCCCTTTTACACGTTCTGCTGTCCGAATGTGCAGATTTGTGTAAGTTGAGTAATATTCTTGAGTTAAATAAACTTACTGGAACATGGCAACCCCTACAGCTTGCATTCAGGGGCCTGTATTATAAAACTACAAATTACAATTTTACAGGTCTAAACTAGCAACACTGTTCAAATGGCTGGTCGCCATTGGTTGAGGATGTGTCAAATGAAAACTAGTAACCTGTAAATTGTAATTTGTAGCTTTATAAAACAAGCCCTGGACGCGTCGAGGTACTGTTTACGCAAATAATAATTAATAATACTAACGCTACCTGTTATTCGAAACATGAAGCTTTAGCAGATGTTTTGGGTCGTATTATGACATGTTACACTTCAAGAATTGCATACGTTTTATAAATTACTGTTAGTAAATTATACTTTATACAGTAAGTCAGATGCTACTGGTTCCAGGCACTTTATCTGACGCCCAGTCGAAGTAACAAAATTCACATGTTGTGAGAAGGTACTAGTAAGGTACTATAAGCATATGTCTTCATACATGTTACCCTGGTTGGTAGTAACCCACCTTGCGGCGTGGTGGGGCCGCAGAAGAGTCCTGGTATTACGGGGCGACGTTCTTCCTATCCTCTGCGGCCGAAACGTGTGGACCTGCGGTTGATGGATTGGGGGGTCTGTCGCCTTCTTTGGTCCACTGGACTGTGAGCGCCCTGGATTCTCCCGGGGCACTCTTTTAATTTCCGAGCCTGGAGCGGGCCTGCCGATGTGGGTCATAGTGGAAAAAAAAAGGGTGGTTCCGACCGTCTAGGGGTAGGTACGGTCACGAGCGTTAATCTGGGACCCATTTCAAGAAAAATATGCTTGAAGTCGTCAATGTCATTAGAGATGTCAAGTCATTTGTAACTTTTATGAAACTCAACCTTATTGTTGTAGAATGTCAGACTGACTTTGGACCTAAGGTGGGTACCAAATTTAATCTCGTGACTGTACTAGGGCACAAATATATGGCAGACGGTCTAAACTACGGTCTTTAAAACTCAAACTAAACGAACTAAAGTACTTATATAAGAAACGCTTAAATTATTACTGTTTTGAAAATATCATCTACTTATACTTATATAAACTAAATACAAACACATAAAATAAATAATAATAATAAATACATATCATAATACATCTACACTTCTACAGGGCGTCCCACGGCTATGCCACATGGAAGGAAAGTACCTTAAATATTGTAGATGGAACATTTTACTGAAAGAAGACATTATTTGAATTTAAAAAACAATTTAAACTGCATTCATAGATATTTAAATAATTACATGGTTGAACCGGGAATCGAACCCGTCATACGAGAAAAATAATTACCCTGTAGCTTTATCATACCGATCGAAAGGCTTCATCATAAGGATTATTTTTTGCTAAATAACATACTGTCAGAAATAAAAGGAAGACCATGAATTTTAACATTTGATGTGTAATTTTGAAGAGAAAAATGAAAAGCTGACATACCGTAAGGACATACAACTGATATTATCATAAGTATCTATTACTAATTACCAGTATGAGAGTGTCCAAGAGCTACAAACAGAACTTAGACGTATTATTCTAAATATCCACCACAACAAGATCAAAAAATCGACAGGGAGCGAAATAATCAAAAGAGTGCAACTTTGTATTCAACACGAAGGGACTCATTTTGAGCATTTCATAAATTGATTAATTTTGTATCAAAAATGTTAAAATTCATGGTCTTCCTTTTATTTCTGATACTATGTTATTTAGCAAAAAATAATCCTTATGATGAAGACTTTCGATCGGTATGATAAAGCTACAGGGTAATTATTTTTATCGTGTAACGGGTTCGATTCCCGGTTCAACCATGTAATTATTTAAATATCTATGAATGCAGTTTAAATTGTTTATTAAATTCAAATAACGTCTTCTTTCAGTAAAATGTTCCATCTACAATATTTAAGGTACTTTCCTTCCATGTGGCATGGCCGTGGGACGCCCTGTATATATATATCAACAAAAAAAAACAAATGAACTCCTCTCAATTTACCTCAGTAAATAAGCAAGCGCTGCAATTCTAACAATACACAACAGCTATTATTAATCATTAATTAATTGTTATATAATGACTCATTCATAGCAATAATAATGGCATATTTACAGTTGCTTTGTTTTGATAATTTATTATTAGGTCTTGTTCAGTGTTCATAAATCTAGGTGCAAAACTGTAAACTAAATACCCTCTTATTCAAAAGTGCATGATAGCCAAAAGCGTGCTTAAAGTATGCTTTGTCCTTATCCTTACTTGTGACATAGGAATTTGACAGAAAGAGACAAAGTATACTTTAATACAAATAGGTTTTCTCTAAGTTTATGAATGGTGCATTACAAGCATGATTAAAGGTAACTTTTATTTAAATAAATAAAACCCCCCATGGGGATCCCTATTTTCAGAGCCCCACTAATTTACATGAAACCTAGAAAGTAACTTTTTCAATATAAATTACCTAGGATTAATTTTAAAAAAGGCGTCCCGATTGGTCAATTCGTTTGGGAGATACAAAGACACCGACAGATACACAGTTTCACAGATACCACATTAAAATTGTACCATTACTCTTTTTGCGGTGGGGGGCAGAAACAGAAATCGAAAGTTAAGTGGCAGTATACCTAATTGTTCATAAGTGGGCTCTGAGGTACATACGGATATGTAATTTATTTATGATTAGCATTGTCATCATAACTTGAAAAGAGAGTAAGTTGCTAGTTGCGAAAATCAACATCTTGTGGAAAATCCTGGTACTAACCCATACGGAAAATGAACGCTGGAGGGTAAGGAAGAACTTGAAGGTTGAGGTTTTACGAGCCCAAAAGACCCAAGTAGGACCACCAGCTCATGGAGAGAACGGGCGAGGACCGCGTCGTGAAGAAAGTGTACTTAGGACTGTCTGAATGTAGTCTGGTCAAATGCTCTAGGTAGGTAAAGCTGAATAAGCAACGTGATTCGTGGTAATTCACCAACAGTTTTACCAATTAATTATTAATATTATGTTATAATCTGTCCATAAAATATTTGATTGTAATATATGCGATGCAATGCAACCTAATACTTGTTATTCAAACTGGTATTATCGGGTTGGGCCAGCTTTTTCTGTTTACTTTCAAATAGTGACAAATGAAACCAATGTTAGCACTGTGGTGACTGACACGAGTATGCTTAAAAACTGCTAAGTAATGATTGGGATGTAATGTCCACTTTTGTGATATATCCGGCTAAAACCGGTTCGAGAAAGAACTGTATTGGTACGGAAACGAAATAAAAAAGAGTTGTTTTTGATGCAGCAGTCATAACCTAGGGTGACGGCACCAATGATGGACACTTTTAGCTGACAGGCACCAGTAATGGACACTTCACTCTTAATTCAAATTCCATACGGTCCTAAATTGATTGTTGCAAAACAAATGAATAACCCTTATCTGCTGTAAAATAATGATCAAGTGGCCATCATTGGGTTCTTGTCCATTACTGGTTCCGTCACCCTATAATGCGCAATTTCGGGGCCTTATTTAACTTGTTAAAACCATATTACTTTTGTCATGTTATGGTATTGTCAACGTTACAATAGCACTTGTTTAAAATGCGTTAAATGGTTTGTTATGAATGATCTCAACTTCACTCTTTAGTTTCTCTCAAAACGGGATGTATTTTAAAAATATTTCTATAATAATATAATCAAGACTTTATGAACATCCAACTAAGTACAGAATTCAACATTAATACAATTAAAAATTAAAACTAAACGTATTTAAATTAAAATTAAATTAAGCTACTCAAATATTAAAGATATAAATAATAATCACCACTATAAAAAGAACACCCCCTCTAGCAGGTCCGCTCGCGGCAAGGTCCCCATGACACTGGCTGCATTACCTCTCTGGATAGCTAGCCCAATCCTATGGGAGAGGTAAGCACCAGCTCTAGGAAATTAATGCCACAGACTGGCTCCCGGAAAATGCTAAGAGAAAGCGTGGCCGCCCCAGGAAGAGATGGAGTGATGAGTTGGGATCATGGGACAAGAACTGGAGGGAAACCGCTCAAGATCAGTGAGAGGCCTTTGTCCAGCAGTGGGACATTATAGGCTCATAATAATAATAATAATAATAATAAGAAACTAATGCCTATTTTTACCCGACTGCGTCAGAAGGAGGGTTATCATTTTCGAGCGTATGTATGTATGTATGTATGTATGTATATATGTATGCATGTATGTATGTATGTATGTATGTATGTATGTATGTCTATTTCGGGCACGCTCTGCAGCCTAAACGGCTTGACGGTTTTTAACATACGAGGTGTCATTCGATTCGTCGTATTTCAATATAGCGTTCGCGGAAAAAAAAATGGAGGGGTATAAAAAAACATATTTTTTATTATAACAATATGGGTATCAAATGAAAGCTATTAAATAGCCCATTCCAAATATATATACATTATAATACTTTTATGCTACTATTTTGACAGGAAAGTCAAAAAATACGTAAATCGCTTGTAATTTGTCACTTGTAGCTTCGCGACATTAAAAATTTAAGCTCCAGAGCTCATATATTGCTTAGTAATTATATTAATAAAAACGAAAAAGAGTTAAATAAATTAAATTAATAAAAATAAACAAAAAAACCCGACTGCAATAAAAAAAATAACTGAAAAGCGAAAAACAAGCTCTATAATCTATAGAAAATTGTAAGAGCATATATATAATGCAGTCGGGTTTTTTGTTTTTTTAATTTTTATCTTAATTTATCGAATTCGGTTCACTGAAAATTACTGAATGGAGGGAGGGCCCTTTAATTTTGATAATTAAATAAAAAAAATAATTTTTTTTGTTATAGCCACATTAGAAATACACTATGTGAAATTTATACTGTACTTTATTTTACGGTTTGTGAGTAACCGCCCCCTGACAGACAGCTAGACGGACAGACAGAAGAGGCTTACTAATAGGGTACGGTCCGTGCCAACGTACAAGTTGCAGAACATTTATTATATAAATTAATTGTTATGTGTATACCTAATTATTGTCAAAATAAATAAATAAGCAGACGCCAGGAGATAAATTCTCGTTCCCGAGCACATTCTCTAAAGTTACCGAGAAATTCTCACGTTGAAAGTTTCGCAACTTTGGGAACTTCTCGTCGGTGCATTGCTAGGATGTCATGTCATTTCATTGTACGGAAGTCTAAAAAACCATCAAATGGATAAGATACTCCTTTAAAGTCGGTTAAAAAGACATTTTAAGGACCTTAATTTCAAGTATCTTGTCAAATAATTGCAATCTCGTACGGAAGTCTGGACACAAAGCAAGCATTAAAACAATCATCTAAAGACAAACACTTGATAACACAATCAACGGCCTCCATTCTGCATTTACTTTATCACGAGTACATTATTTGGATAAATTAGTTGAACATACCAAAGCTGCGTATGCGCCGGTGAACGCGCCAGGCGATACAAAACCTTAGCGCGATGAAATTAGAGTTGATATTGATCTGAGTTGTACCAGCTCCAACGATTTGCAAAAACGATGATAATAATGTAGGTTGATCGAACTAGATTTAACCAGTTTCATCCATTTTCGAGTCCTATTACGTGTTGATGGCAAGTGTCACGTCTCATATAAAATTAACTTTCAGAGCCCACGATCTAGATCTCTAAGGAAATTAGACTCCAAGTCGAGTTCCTGGCAAAGGAATAGAAAATAATAAGTCAAAGTGAAATATTCTTTTAATATTAACTTTGTTGATGGCTGTTAGGATTTAAAGTGGATTGGATTAGTTTTTTGTTTTTATGTTTTTACACGTGTCTTCTTTGAAGGCGTGAGTTTATGTATGTATGTATGTACACGTGTATAGTTATTGGATAAGCGCTATCAAGGTCGAGGCCATTGGTATTTTTATTTTACACTCACAACTCTCCAAAACGAATTAAAGTTTATAGTTTTTAAGTAGGTGGTTTTGATCAAAACCCTAGATTTAATAAATGAATTCAGGAAAATATCCTCGTAAAAATATGTGGTTACATTCTCGAAGATAGTCGTCTGTTGCTCTCTCCAGTTGGGCTATCTAATGGGTTATCATTCATATAAGCAATAAATAAGCATAGCAATTTAAGGACTGACATGAGACACGTAATAAGAGCCTATGTCGAGGCAAAGCAAGGCGATTAGCGGCGATCAAAACAGAGCTGTGGTTGCTAAGCGGCAGGTCCATATTAGATACAGTAACTATCATTCAGTACTTGTGTTTGGTTGCATCTTGTACTGCAGTTTCTTCAGAATATGGCATATATTTCCTTGCAGGGCTCGGTAACATAGGCAGGACTATAAGTTTAATGTGTGTTTATGTGTCTGTCCGTAGCATTATCGCTCTCAAAGGCACTTGTACCACGAGGAAGCGGTTACGTATCGTCAATTTTCTCGCTCAAGAAAAGAATAATACGATCCTGTGTCAATAGAATACACATATTAATAGTTGATCGCTGGCTGTTCACACTGCCGGTGAGAACTCTCCCTCCAACAAAAGATATAGATCCCGTGTAAATAAAAGAGACGCGTATGTTGATCACAGGCTCTGCTCGGTTCTTGCTCATCGTCGGCTGTGGTAACAAGTTCCGAACGGATTCGGACGTGTTTTGTTTTTATCGAAACCTAATTTAACTGGGCAAGTTCTTAGTGGTTGAAGGACCTTGTAAGGGGTCCGGATCACTATCACCATCTTATTGACAACCGGCGAAATGAATAGAGGCATTCCTTTTAGTCCTCAGGGTTGGCAACGCTTCTGGATTCTTAGAAATGCAGGTTGGAGAATTCAAATATGGGTCACAGATCAGATGGCCTGTGTGCTCTGGTGCGCTTTGCAATAAAGTCTTGATTGATGAAGATCACATCGGCCGTTATAGAGTTGTCAACTCTGAAAGTAGGATCGCAATTCTGCGCTGCTAAGTCAAATAGTACATACATACATAACTCACGCCTTTATTCCCAGAGTGGGATAGGCAGAGCTATAGAATTACCAACAACTCTAAAAATTTGTTCATAATTCTGTAACCACATTTTGCACAAGTAGGCTAAGACGTTTACCAGTGTATTAGTGACAGGTTGCAAGTCTATCGCCTAACAGTACTACAAGCCTTTATTCCCTTAGTCGCCTCTTACGACTTCCACGGGAAGACATGGAGTGGCACAATTCTAAGCCGGCAACCACACGGCTAAATCTTAAATCAAAAAAGTTTAAAACATAACTAGCGGATTTTTTGATGTTATTTGTTTTGTGTTATTCCCCAAAAAAATTTTTTTTTATTATGTATTAATTTGATAAATTCAAATTCAAATTCAAATTCAAATTCAAATTCAAATTCATTTATTCTGTAAGTAGGCCCTGTAGGCACTTTTACATGTCTGAGTCTACCAGCGCTTCGAAGGGACTCTGTTGAGAAGAAACGCCGCAAGAAAGTCAACAGGAAGCCTTTTTTTTTTTTTTTTAGCCTCAGCGTATTTCTAATTCCGATGAAGAGGTTATTTTTACATTCTTTATATTTCAGTAATTACGTGTACTGTTTTTTCCTCTACACATTCATCGTTTCTTGCTACAAATTCTTGGGAAACTATAAATTAATTAAAACCATTTTCTATTTAATTTGTGAATTTAAAAAAATGAAATGATTTATCCGTCCTTTACATAGAAGTATTTGTTCACGTGGGGTTTCACCTTATGAATGAATTCCCACAATGCTCCGTGTTATTGCTAAAATTGTTTTTGAGCCATTAATTACTTAGTACACTTGTTTAAATATTAACATATTTTAGGTACAAGGTTTATGTCTCGTCGAAAATAAGTTTTGTTTTCGTTTGGCATTTTATTTTTAACTAGCTTTTGCCCACGACTCCGTCCACGTAGAAGTCGTTTATGGCAGGTAAAAGTAATCTATGTCCTTCCTTGGGGTTTAAGCTATATCCATACTGTTCAGCGGTTTAGTCGTGAAAGCATAACAGACAGACAGAGTTACTTTCGCATTTATATTATTCCCATTACTTTCTGTTACACTACTATTAGCTTTCGTTAGAAAATATTTACCACGAGTCCACGGGTTAAGTTCGTCAGATGAGATCAGATCAGCATCTTTAGATGCCCAAAGGGCCAACCGCCCAGAAACAGGAGCCCCGTCGAATAGCAGTGGGACAAAAAACATTAAGACCACGAGTTCTTCCACTGTAATTCCATTATTTATAGATAATAATTAATGATTGGTAGTATAAAATTAAATCATAAATTAAGATTAAAAAATGAAATAAAAGAAAAAAAAAAATTAGAGAAAAACACTCCTTTCTCACGTGACTCGCACAACACACCACCTTGTTAGAGCGAGATAGTGATATCACTTTTCCGCTCTACAGCCATTTGTTTTGTTAACACAACTGGATAAGGCAAAAAAGAATTCCATTTGTCTCTCTCTTACCAATGTGACTCACAATAAGAGAATGAAACCTGAAATGGCGACTGACTCAACGATTTACTCAGGTGTTCAGAAACAACCTTAGCTGTTCAGGTGGTTACTGCTTATGCTAAAACAACATATAGCCAGTTAAGACCTTATGTCTTTAAACACGGGAATATACACACGTGGTAATACTATAAGGTATTCGATGTAAAAAAGGTAGTAAGTCTATGTACCTTGTCAAAAGATATTGATACAAGTTGTCTCCTTTATTTGCAATAAATTCTTTGGTAGCTTAACAAACAATGATCAATTGAAAATGATTAAAATAATGAACGTGTGCCGCCTGAGTCAATAATTATTGATAGCAAATGCACACAATGTCAATATGAATTAGTTACGATTTACATAAATGGTGTTAATATTAAGTTTTAAATAGGTTTCCGACGTAAAAACAGACTGTAAATTTGGTTCGTTTTTACGGTGAAAAGCACGTCTTTTAGGTTCGGAAAAACCTTAACAATTGAAAATACTTAGCTTTTTTTTATTACTGAAAATTATATTTGTCGTTAATTTCTTTCTTTTCTATGGCGGAGTTGAATAAATTTTCGCCTACAGCTGCAATAAAGTGTCTAAGTGTGTGTGTGTGTGAAATGCTAATAATAATTATTATGAAAAAATATTTCCATTATAAATGGTATTTTTTTTTATCTGCGTGTGGAGATTGCAAGACGGGTTCAGTTAGGATGGGTGGCTTTTAATAAACTCAAAGATAATCTCCAGCAATGCCTAAAAACAAAGTATTTGACCATTAGCGGCCTGCACACGTAAAGTTCGGACTGAGGGAAACGCCACGCGCCATTCCAATATTCGCTCCGAACCGTACGTGTAAATGCAACTGTAATAGTAAAATAGTAAAAAACCTACGGTTCGGACTGGCGCGTGGAATGGCGCGTGGCGTTTCCCGCGGTCCGAACTGTGCCGTGTAAAGGGCGCTAATGTGTCCTCCCCGTCCTCACGTACGGATCGGAAACATGGAAGCTCACAAAGGCAAGTATGCACCAAATTAAAGTTGCACAAAGAGCTACGGAGCGGTCCATGTTGGATCACGTACCGAATGTTGAGATTAGGCGCAGGACTAAAGTGGCGGATGTCGACAAGGATAACGCAACTGAAGTGGAGATGGGCGGGACACTTGGCTAGGCGATTCGCAGGTGGTGGAGAGCGCTAACAGAGTGTTGGCCGAGATTAGGTCACATATCCGTGGGCACACCATCAGCTCGTTGGTTTGATGACATTTGGCAGACAGTTGGGAAAGGATGGATGGCGTTAGCACGTGACCAGGCTAAATGGCGTGAAATTGAAGAGGCCGTTACCCTGCAGTGGGTGGATGTGGGCTGAAATGATGATGACACTTCTACGTTCTTAATAGTTTTCGGCTAGCTATTGCTATCCCATATGCACTCGCAACTGACAGTACATTTGTGTTCCATAGAAAAACGAAGATTGCCGATCGCTATTATTTAAGAAACTGGCGGTACTGTACTGTACAGGTTGTTTTTTCCCCTCAAACTGATTCCATTTCTGATTAGAGCACGTGTAATATTTTTTCTAGATATATCGTTCCGAGAACTAACCTATTAAGTTACTCTTAATGGCGTGCTAATAAAATAATTATTTACTACATTTTATTTCGCACCACATGTTTATCAAAAGCGCTCAATACGCATATACTAATTAGTAATTCTTGATTCCTAATTCAAAGAGGCCTATTTACATCGTCATTTTAAAGTAAATTCAACCGTTTCCAATTATTTTTAAGGTCATTATTGCATTGAGAATTCTATATAGTTATGCCGTTTTTTTAAATTAGCTGAAATATTGTAGTATAGAGTTGTGATAACCGTCGGGTCACAGACCTGGGTTTGTTTTCATACGAATACTGCTAATCACTTAAGCATTTAAATTAACGAGCTCTACGTCGTCTTAAATGACCTATGTTATGTTTGAATTATAAATAAGTAACGGTAATTAATCACTTCACGAATGCAGTTTTTGCAGAGATAGGGTTAATATTTAAGTTCTGAAACATTGGAGACGATTGGCAGAAAGATCAAACTTTCCGGCTATTGTACTGAAAAGAAGACTGAAAATTTATTAATATTTTTCCTGGAAACCTGAAGTTGTTTTTTCTTTTATTTAGTTCAAGTATGCATCAACTATTTTTCAGTTTAGAATTGTAGTTTAAAATAGCTGCGTAAGTTTTTAGTATTTTACACATAAGTTTTTTTTATGTGATAGTAGAAAAGAGTACCTTGGTATTAAAAAAATGTACTACCGAAAAATTTAAAAGCATTTATAGATAAAAAACTTAAGTAAAGCTCCTCTTGCATGTAGTAATAACACATCCTGTATAGATCGTTCGACATTCTATAATTCTATAATATTATTTGAAATTTGACGTAAACGTTGACGTAATTTGCCCGTGTGGTTTCCGGATTAGAATAGTGCCACTCCATGTCTTCCCGTGGATGTCGTAAGAGACGACTAAGGGAATAAAGGCTTGTAGTACTGTTAGGCGATGGGCTTGCAACCTGTCACTAATACACTGGTAAACATCTTAGCCTGATTGTGCAAAATGTGGTTACAGAATTATCAACAAGTTTTTAGAGCTGTTGGTAATTCTGTAGCTCTGCCTATCCCACTCTGGGAACGAAGGCGTGAGTTTATGTATGTATGTCAATATAAGTTTTGTACACAACTACATGCAAGAGGAGCTTTACTTAAGTTTTTTACCTATAGCTGTCGGTTACTGTTTGTACCTGACTGGTTTAAAAAACATCAAAATGTCGTAAATTTTCTTTTATTTATTTTAAATCTGTGTTATTTCATCGCCTAGCTCAAGAGATCAGCTTAACCAACCAACATACAGGGCGTTGTCAAAACTATTAATCCTTAATTGCAAAACAAGAGCACGACATAGTAGGTATATCGGTACAGAAAACGATAGGGCACTATATTATTTACATGACCCTTTTTATCTATTATACTCCCTTTTTCTTTTGAACTACTGAAAATACATTTCCAATCTACATAAAACAAATACCTTATCAAACCCAACTCCATAACTAAATATTAATAACAACGAAATATAATTTGCAATAGCTATTCTAATCAAACAAAAACACGATTTTCTCCGAACTGGGTAAAATATACCTTATATCAATAGCTTACCGTTGAGAATTCATTGAGTTGACCAGTGCAAGTGCATCCTTGTGGTAGGTCAGTGACCGCGCTATCGATGTGTGCAATCGAAACGTTATACGCAATGATCGTGCGTGAAATGAAATCATTAAGTATACCTACTAGTTATTAGGGTTCCGTTTTAAAATATCTGATTAATTTAATTAATCCTTATCTGTACAAAAATAATACTTAAGTACATGAAAAAAAATGTTTGTTTGTTCCGCATTCACGGTTTAATTCCTCAACCGATTAAAGTAAGATTTGGTACAGATAGAGTTTATAAACCGGAGACGAAACTAAACTTATTTATATGCTGAAAAAAGATATCCGAGGGAATAGCAACAAACGACTTTTTCGCGAAGCAAAAGCTACTTATAAACGTGAAAGAGACTTTGTCTATCAGATAGACTATTTGTTTGTTTCAGATGGACTATGTTTTTGTTTCAGATATTTTTTATAGTGGTGTTTAATTTTTATATCTTTAATATATGAGTAGCTTAGTTTAATTTTAATTTAAACACGTTTGGTTTTAATTTTTAATTGTTTTAATGTTGAATTCTGTAAATATAATAGAAGTATTATCTATGTTTGCTTTAGATAGTCATGTTTGTAACAGATAGACTACTTTGATCTATCTGTTTGTTTCAGATAGACTATTTTGTAAATATTGGTTATTAGGTGTTCTAATTTTAGCTATAAGTACCGCTATATTTTACCGCTAGGTATACAAATATGTCAGGTCATGATAGCGCATGCACAGAATACAATCAGATAAACAACAATTTGTTTCTGATAGACTATCTGTTTGTTTCTGATAGACTATCTGTTTGTTTCTGATAGACTATCTGTTTGTTTCAAATAGACACTATCTATTTGTTTGTTTAACGCCTCGCATCTCATAGTTTTTTCTCTATGGCATGAAGAAGACAAACATACAGGCCACCTGATGATACAATGACCCTGGGGGGCTTGTAGACTTTTGCAATCCCATGACTGCAAATCCATTGCCAGTGAGGACTAAGATGGATACGGTAGCTAGTCATTTCCACGGTTGTCTTATCCCCACATGAGAACACAACAATTCGAACTCTACTGCTCGGTGGTAGGTTGTTTTATAACCGTAAATTCTAAGTATGTAATAATTATATCGTGTTAAAATTGTCATGTCATTACGTGATCTTATTAACATATCCGTAGAAATAAAGCCAAATGTCAAATTAAATGTAACATAAATATACGAAAACAACAAAACAATAGTCAACTGACACAATTAACGACTTCCGAAATTAATAAAACAGTATGTTTCTAAAACAGCATTATCGTGTGACCCACTGCCCACAGGAAGTACGACAAATTAATTTGGTATTATTACCGGTTATAATTAAAGTACCTACCTATACTTAAAAGCTGCGCAGGAGTTCATGTGATGAAACGCGACATTTTGGTATTGTGGGATAGGAGATTTTACCCGACTGCCGAAGGAGGAGGGTAATGTGTTTATCAGGCGAAATATGTATGTTTGTTCCTTTGAGGCGCTCTAGAAACTAAACGCGTAGACTGATTTTGATGATTCTTATGGCAATCGATTCGTCTTAATATTGCGAGTGTCACTAAAGATATGACAGTAATTAAAATTCAATACGATGGCAACTAGAAACGATTTTGCAAAAAAGAAAAAAAAAAGTCGACGAACTATGACAAATGGGGTATCATTGAATAGGTATTTAAAAATAATGTTTAGTTTTCTTTCATCATTTTTCATTTTAAAAGATCATTTAGGATATATAACGATTTAAAGTTGGTTAGCAACAACAGTCGGGTTTTTTAAAGCTGGCTTTTTGTCGCCATTTTTCTCTGTTTTAAAAATGACTTTGAATCCTACTGAACTGCAAAAAAACATCCTGTACTTACTGCGATAAACATGAACATATAAGTACATACTGTAGTAATGTAGCAATCCGAATGGCTTCTAACATCAGTTTGGTCAGGCCTAGCAGGGGGGTTACCATGACACACTAAAGCAGTTCAGTTTAGGTTGAGAGAAAGGGACAGAGCTATATAACTGCTATAGCTCTGTCCCTTTCTCTCAGCTTAGACTGAACTGCTTTACTATGTCGTGGTAACCCCCCAGCTTGGCACTCGTTCAACTTTAAATGGTAAAGTAGCATGGGATACATATTAACTGCTTCCTTTATTGTATAACATGTAGCCACTGGATTAGCTTTCGCCTGCGATTTTGCCCGTTTGGATCACATGAACAACATTTGAGGATCTACCTTACGGAATTTAATTGATGTTGTGGTCGTTGTGGATTCTAGGGTGGACCTAAAATTACCAAACCGTAGCAGTCTTATCAGTTTCGTTGAAATAACAAATAAAATTGAACAGCCTGTACCTAAGCCGGAAAGTTTCTTCCTATATAGAGGATGACAGGATATTCGATACCTACAATCCTTTTAAGAAGGCATGGTGGAGCTCATGAGGAGCATGTTTTAGGAGCAAAAAAACGGGCAAATGCGTTTAAAAACTTCACTGATTTCTAATGATTCTAATAATATATACCACTAAAAACTTCTGAAATAAAACATGACGTTAAGAATTTTTCGTGACATGGACATAAGAGTCAATCACCAAAATTCAGATTAAAATTATCTCAGAAACTAATAATTTTCGGCCAGGGTACATGACCTAATATACTCCATTGAGCTCTACTAGTCCTCCTTAAAAGGATTTTATCGAATGTCCTGTCCCCCTGTATATACAACGTGTTAAAAAAGAAATTATAAAAATAATGTCAACCCTACTTACTCGTAGCTGCCATCCCAGTTATAGAAGTTGTATGACCTAGGGTTGACATTTTTAGGGCTCCGTTGTCAAACTAGGAATCCTTATAGTTTCGCCATGTCCGTTCGTCCGCAGCCTAGCTCAGAGTCTCTTAGTCCTAGAAAGCTGTTATTTGGCATGAATATACATATAAGTCAAGCAAATTTTATTTTTTTAGTTTACCTCCCCTAGACGTAACGTGGGGATGTTTTTTTTTTTTCTCGTCTACCATATACTAGTGTAAGTTGTTGATGGATAGGCCTTTTAAAAATATTGCGTGTTTGTAAGGACATTTTTTCGATTAAAGGATCCGCTTATGCAATATTAAGCTTGAAAGCGCTAATTTTTGTTAGAGTCAAGTGTCCCCCCCCCCCCCGTACAGCCAAAACTACAAATACTAAAAAATCTGAAAAATATCTTCAATGAAAGCACATATAAAGAATTTTAAAGAAAAACTATCACGACTAAGTAGACTTTCTTGGTTCCTGAGATACAAACGACTCAAGTGTTTAAAAAATCATCTAAGAGAGCACCAAATAACTTTAAATAGAGAATTAGTTCATGTTGTTTCTTGAGTTAGTTTTTGTGTATTAACGGCTTCAGAACCCTACACTGAGCATGGTCAGACATGCTCTTGCCCGGTTTTTTCTATATTATTCTATCACGTTGCTATAGATTAATATCCTTTTTAGACTCAGAAATAAAAGTTTCAATTCATTAAGCAAATTAACCTCCACAACCCAACGCTGCACGCTGTTCAAAGCATACCTCAATCCTCTCTCAACTCAAAATTAATTTTAAACATTACGAGTAAACCACCGGCATGAACTTGTATTTGATTAAATCCAATTTAGTAAAATTATTCGACATAACATAACTTCCGTCCTTCTCTAAGCACAAGTTAGAGCGAGACAGCGGTGTTTATTACATCGTATGTTGTGTAAACTTAATCGAATTACCCACATAACTTAATCCGTCCTTCTCTAGGCATAAGTTAGAGCAAGACAACTGTGTTTACATATAAAGTAAACATTATTAATTAGGTCATAATTATTATTGTTTACCACAGGGTTTGTTGATAGATTTAATATATATTATTATAATTGTTTGATATTGATTTATAATGGGATGGAGGAAAATTACTTGATTTATAAAGCAAGTTATTTCATTTTCATGACGACGCGTTGGTAGTGACCCTGCCTACGAAGCTAGCGGTCCTGGGTTCAAATCCCGGTAAGGACAGATATTTGTGTGATGGCGAATATTTGTTCCTGAGTTATGGATGTTTTCTATGTATTTCTCTTTATAAGTATTTATATCGTTGTTACCATAGTACAAGCCTAGAGCTTAGTTTTGGACTAGGTCAATTTGTGTGACATTGTACCCTGATATTTATATTTTATTTACTGTATAAATAACTGAGCGTTTATTTTTACCTAGCGGTTGTCACAAGTCATTAATTGTTACTCCCTCGTGAACTGACTCAGTTTACGGGATAAAGAGCACCCTATATCCTGCCTCAGGGTTAGGGCTATCACACCAAATTTCTTTAAAATCATTAAAAGGGTTAACTGTGAGGAAACAAACAAACAAAAAAAATTACCTATAATATTGATATGGAATTGATCAAGCTTTTATTTGAGCTCATGTGTTTGTTTATCTGCTTCTTTGTTTGTATCTACTAAGAAATTTCCGTGAAGAATTATCTAACTGATGATGAAATCCGCATCAAAATCCGTTGCGTGGTTTAGGAGTTAGTGGATATACAGACAGACAGACAGATGCGAAAAGCGACTTTGTTTCATACTATGTAAAGATAAAGAAGGTAAAGAAAGTACACCAACGACAAACTTATTAACACAATAACAAGAAATTAAACAATGTATGTAGGTTTGTATACTCTTTATTGTACAAGAATAAAAATAAATAGCTAATTTAAAAAAAACTAATTTGTCCAAGAAGAGAGCAAGTGCGAGTGTTAATTTTGAATCGAATTCTTTAACTGAATCAAGAGCGTGGTGAGTGATTCTAGGTTAGAATACTGAGCGCAGCGAGGGATCCAATGAAATACAACTTTTCACCGCAGCAGCGAAAACATAATAGTTACAGTCAAAGTCATTACATATACAGCCATCGCGTCACATATATATATGTATATATTTATAACGTCTTGGGAACGTATAGATATTTATGACTTTGACTGTACCTACTAAAAGGTACAAAAATACAACATGGTATATTTGTAATTGTAATTTTAATTTATATTTTATTTAATTTTAATTTTATTGTACGAAAGTATGGATTGAAAGGTCTGAAAATAATTTTTATTCTATTCTATTCTATTCTATATCCCACCCATTCATATTGAGCCAGCTCTGTTCTCGGTAATATTATTTTTGATTTTAAAAAGTTACTTTGCCTCAGGTTCGCAAAATGGAATTTTGCTCACTTGTCTTTCTCTCGCAGCAAAACTGAATTTTGCCCGCTGTCTTTAAACAGCAAAACCTGCTCTATTTGAGGTACTGAGGTGATATTTTTTTTGACAGATTCCAAAAATAATTTTGATCCAATAACTGGTGCGTTGGGTAAGGTGGATCATAAAGTTTGCATTTTATCTATGCCGATTACTTCAACCTAACCGTCGGCCATTTAACTATGAAAATTAAGCTATAAAATTATGTATTCAGTTTGGTAAGAATCTGGTTTGTGTAAGCACCTTGTAGAAGTTTAAATGCAAGCTTTCGTAAGTTCTAGTTCTTTTATGAGCTTGATCAAGTTGCAAAAGCTTTTTATTGTACGAGCTTATCTTTATGTTAACATAGTACCTACCTACCTATACAGGGTGTCCGTTGAAACATTTAAAACCAGTTAGGGTGACGGCACCAATGATGGACACTTTGGCTGACAGGCACCAGTAATGGACACTTCACTCCTTATTCTAATTTCATCCGGTCCTAAATTGATTGTTGCAAAACAAATGAATAACTTATTTTCTGTATAATAAGAATCAAGTGCTCATCATTGCTCCCTGTCCATTACTGGTTACGTCACCCTAACTTCATTTTAAACGGAAGCAATAGTCGTTTTTTAAATTCGATAGTTTGATAGAATTCAGCCTTTGTTGAACAAACTTAATAATAACTTCGCTGCTATAATAAAAAATCTCAATTGTGACATTATTTTAGAATCTTCATTAAACAGGCATATTTGTAAGATTTTTTTTTTTTTTTTTACACTGTGCTATGTCAAACTTTCCGGAAGAAAAACTCAGATTCTTAAACTTTAAATTTTACTTGAAAAAATTTAAACACTGCGAATTATTTATTAATTTTGTTATTACGGTCTTAAAGCAAATTCAATAAACTTTCTTTCACAGCAAATGTTACTGAAAAATTCTAATAACTGTGGTCGTGGCATTGAAAATGGCGAACCAGGGTACCGCATTTCCAAGTTTTTGAAAAGTTGAGATAGCTCGTTTTCCGTGCGACTTTTATTAAACATGATTTATCATATTTTCAAGATTCCTGAGCTGAGTTATAAGGTAGTCCACTATACACCGCACTCCCTGTATAACGAAGTCGCTTCCCGACGTCTGTCCCTCTGTATGTACAGTCAACCGCATAAATAAGTGATCATTTATGTACCTTGTCACTTTAACGTCGTATTTGAAATGTCATACAAAATTGTGAAACGATTGAAAGCGACAAGGTACATAAATGATCACTTATTTATGCTGTTGACTGTACGCTTAGATCTTTCAAACTAAGCAACAGATTTTTAATAGAGTTATTAAAGAAGAAGGTTTTTATGTAGAAAAAATTTTGGATTATATACGCGGGTGTTGAAAACTCACATAAACCGAAGCGAAGCGGAGCGGGTCGCTAGATAGCTATATTTTTAACTGTCTGTTTGTCTGTATGTCATTGGTGAAGCGTCTGATCAAGTGAACCGATTAACATCCACCTATTTCTCACGTAAACATATGATAGTTAAAAATAACCGACAATATCTATTAAATAGATAACCTTTGATAATGGCGACCTCTTCTTCCAGAGCTGATACTGATACTCGTAGGTACCTCTTAAACGCTCAACCGATTTTGATGATACATAGTTAAGAGCCATCACGTCGGTCCATCCGTTTGGGAGTTACAATGCCAAAGAAAAACACACACATACATACACAAACACATACATACACAGGTACAATGGTAAACTTATAACCTCCCTCTTTTTTTGTCTGCGGTTAAAAAAATAAAAGATAGTATGCAAAAAAAACCGGTCAAGTGCGAGTCGGACTCGCGCACCGAGGGTTCCGTAATTAAGATAATATGCTTGGTAATCGCAAAAGAAAGTACTCATTTTGGTATGAACTTTATTTTCTATGCAATAAGGTTCATTTTGACTAGCCTACATTTTAAAACAAATTTTCAAAGTTTTTTGTTTATTTCTCAAAAACTGTAAATAAGTACACTTCATTTTATTTTGCCCATAAAATATTAACAATAACCTATACCTAAGACACGATTTTTTCAGATTTTTACGTTTATAAACTTCGGAGATAATTTGCTACAATCGAACCACGTTAATTTTTTAACCCCCATTCTAGACCCCTTTTCAACTATTAATAAAAGTAATTTCATATTTTTTTGCTAAAAACAAGTCCGGGCAAGTAAGTTATACAACTATGCCAAATTTCAAGTTGATAGCATTTATAGTTGCTGTGACATACAGACAACGAAGTTTCACCATAAGGGTTCATTTTTTACCATTTTGGTACGGAACCCTAGGTACGGAACCCTAAAAACTATCAACAACAATGCTAAAATAATCAAACGACACGTGATACTAGTATTCTTTTGCCGAATATTATTTTAGAGGTAGTATTAGACACAGTACCTTATATGTTAGTTACAATCGGACAAATGAAACGCTAACCCACCATAGAACTATGTCACAGAAACATTTAGTTTAGCAATTATTACGATTTAATATAATTATGACGTCACTGTGTGTGACACGGTTATATGGTGGTTGACGGCTCATATAGCCGATTGTACATAGTCTGCCGAAATGCTGGCATGCGAGTTTTATGTTTTTATTAAATTATTGGGTACATAACAGCATCATCAATATATTACTAAGTATATTTACCTTGAAGTATTACTGACGCATACTGTACAGTATTATGTCATTGACATTTATTTATTTTTTCCGTGTTATATAACAGTGCATACAGTGCATTGTGCAATACGTCCGGTTTCGATGAGGTTATTGTTTTATAGTCATTATAGCCTAGTTAAAATTTATAAAAGAAATATCTCTAGGCTTGTATTAACGGTGTAACACAAATATTTGCCCATACCAGGAATCAAACCTAGGACCGCTAGCCTTCTAGTTATGTTTCCTTCGTCCCTTCTCATTAAATGTCCATACCACTCTGTAACTGAACCTTCTAAATAAAATCACCTATGATCAGAGCTCGGAATAGGTAGTGCCTATTGACCTAAACTTCGCGGGAGGACGTAACTAAGAGTGGTTACAACCACCAAAAATATTTATTTCTTATTATTGAATGCGGGATTTCCCGGGATTGACTGTATTACTCTAAAGGCTTAATACATTTAACTTTACTTATAAATCAGGGTCGCAAACTGCAGGTAGTAAGTACACGGCTAAAGGGTCGGCTACATCTGTTTTTGTTGAATAGGTACATTCTATACAATATTATAATTCTATTTAAATCAACTAAAAATATCCAATTTCAGGCTCCCTTTGATTCAATTTGATCTATATTATATTGTTTTATGACTGATTGTTATTTCAAGATAATAAATAAATAATATGCAATATAGCAAGATTTATAAATTATAAGTAAAGTTAAATGTATTAAGCCTTTAGAGTAATACAGTCAATCCCGGGAAATCCCGCATTCAATAATAAGAAATAATTATAACCACTTGTAACCACTTGTTGTTGTTGGTTGTAACCACTCTTAATTACGTCCTCCCGCGAAGTTTAGGTAAATAGGCACTACCTATTCCGAGCTCTGCCTATGATACATCCAATGAAATACTTTTCTTTTGGTCACAGAGAAACGTGGAGTGAAATTATGTAGTGACTAAGATTGAAAAGGGCATGCTTCGATGGTTCGTCATTTGGAAAGGATGGATAAAAGAAAATCGATGAAAGAGATATACAGAGCGAAAGTGAGTGGAGGGGTCGGAAGGGGCCGCCCTAGGCGTACTTTTTCGAATCAAATCGGAGAAATACTGGAAAAGGGCCGAATCTTAAGTACCCGAAACCGACGTGCATGCATGACTCGATGTATGAATGTGGAAGAAGCGAAAGAGATTTGTCAGGATCGCAACAGGTGGAACATTCTGGGAAACAGGCGTGATTTAATGTATGTATGAAATACTTCTAAATTACAATGATTATTATAAAACAGCTAGAACATGTTCACCAACGGCTAGTAACGCAATTGCTCATTTCAACAAGGAAGTTTGCTTTCACCGTACGCACAATTTCTAACGCTATATCGAGCTGCATTGGATGTATATGACGAGGAAGCCATTTGCAATGATGTTATCTGCATTAGAAATACAGCGGCAATATTTTTCACACCCGAGAACAATGCTCCTACAGTAACATTATTATGAGTTTATGACCGCGATTCCGTACGTTTTTTTTATAGTGCCTTTAGTAGTTGCCTAGTTAGTACCCTTATTAGGGTCGGTCTTATATACCTGAACAGTTTAGTGTTTTGACACTTTAACGTATGTATTTACATATGTAAACTCTTTATTGCACATATACAAAAACATTTTTGCATCGGGTTACCTTTGTTTCGGCGAAATATGTTTGCCAAATGTATCGTTTCCCAACCGTTTCATTTGCCAAGCTTTGTTTCCTGTAACCGTAAATATTTCAGGATTTTATAAAACTAACCTACCCTAACCTATAGGGTTCTATACGATGGTAATGATATAAATTCTGAATTTTTTATGTATATAAAATTGGACTAGCAAATGAAACGACACATTTGGCAAAAGTATTTTTGCCAAACGGCAGGCTCAGTTTTACATCACTATAGATAATGTACATAGGCGATCTTATCCCATATGGGATCTCTTTCAGTTAACTTTGGAGTAGAATAAGATTAAGGACATTGCAAGAGGGAAAATTTACAAAATAACAATATAACTGACAGTTAGTATATTTGTCATAGAAAAACGAAGGTATAGAAATTGGTTGCTTCTTCTTTCTTAACGATTGAACGTTTCAACCAATTGAAGTAATAATAAAAAGGAAGCTTTAACAAAACCCGACTGCTGTTAACCTGAAAGTCGTTATAAATACTAAATGATAATTAAAAATTAAAAATGATTAAAGATGATGAATGATACCCCATTTGTCATAATACGTCGACTTTGATTTTTTCTTTTTTACAATATGGCATCTGGTTGTCGCCATATTGAATTTTGATTACTTTTATATGTTTAGTGATACTCACAAGAATTAGACAAATCGATTGACATAAGAATCATCAAAATCGGTCCACGCGTTTAGTAGAAACTAGCGCCACACAGGAACAAACATACATATTCGGCAGTAGGGTAAAAATGGAACATAGATAGAACGTTTATAGATCGTAAGACGAGGAACTTTTTATCCCGGAAACTTAGACATTTTCTAAAGCAAAAGCGATTAACTAGTGCGTGGACAACGATGCGGGAAAACGCTTGTCTTCCATAATATTCCTAAACCCATTCAAGTGAGCCCCTCGAAGGTCCCCATATCAATCGGATCATGGATGATAAGGCCCAAACTTGTTACCAAACTAATAAGGAGCATGGGGAACTTCCTCCATTATAGTGTTTGGGAACTATGCGAGGGGGACGAGGGAATTATGAAGGGCTGGGTCAAATAGGGCTTTGTAATAAGCAAGTGCTGATGGTTCTCCGATGAATCTGTGCTATTTGAACCCTTTGGAATTATTTGAAATGCGCTCGGGTTCGTTCAACGTAATTTCATTTCTGATTTGGTTATTGTTCGCGGAGTTTTCGAAGTAATTTAATTCTTACACACTATTAGTTATGCAGCCCGTTTTAGGTTATTCCTAAAGTACCTAACTGCTTTTGTTTTTATAAGAATAAATTTTAGCGTTGTGTTTTTTTTTAGGTATACCTAGGCGTAGTTCCTTCAGCCAAATAAGTCAGAAGGCCATTGCAATGTCGTATCGTACCAGGAGGTGAAAGAGCTGGCAGAGAACAGGAAAGTGGCAATTACTCCACCGACACGAGCCTAGCTCTTAAGTTCAATGATGATGATTTGATGATCATCATTTAAGAATCATGCGCATTTACAGAGATGTCTTGATGACAGGAGAAGAATTCAATAAAAAAATCGAGTATGTTTTTTTTTATGTTAGGACCCTTTCATTAATAACTCTTTCCTAATCTAAACTTGTAGGTTCTATGAAAACTAAACAGAGTTAAATAAATAAAATAAAAACATTAAGTACTTGAAGAAAGAAACCATCCAGACCAAAAAATGTGAATGCTGACACAAACCGAACCCACTACTTACTAAACTAACCACTTTATCCAACTTTACTTTAAAACTTAACTCAAAACATACCTAATTAGAATCATCCTACCCTCAATTCTGTGTACCCACCCATGATTACCTAACGAAGCAGATCTAAACGAGAAGATACAGCTATCTCGATAATATCCGGGTCAGCCATTTGCGGCTAAGTGCCCCCAGGGCAGCATTAGCACGATGGTCATTAAAACTTAGTTGTATATCTCTGCAGTAACTTCGAAAACTATGGTAGGTATGTCCTTCCTTTTATCATACGGATCGTGTCCCTGTCAGGTTAGGTTGGCTTTATAACAACCGATGCTTGTGATATTGGGGTTGGAGTAGTTCTCGTGCACGATTAGATACTTCACGACTTACAACTTCTTAGAGGTTCTTTGCCGGTATTTGAGGAAGACAAACTCTTTACGTGTAGACTTTTACATCATTTTGTGACTTTGGCACTGTCAAGTATAAATGCATGTCAGCGACCAAAGTCAGGTCAACTAACAAATGACACCCCATCTCCTACAAAAACTAGATTTTCAAACCACTCCATAAAAATATACTTTAAACCTCCTGCTCCCCCAAAGGTACGGTTTGCTGGAAGAGCTCAGGGGGGTTATTATGAGCGTAAAGGACAGAGCTATAGCAGTTATATAGCTCTGTCCTTTTCTCTCAGCGTAAACTGAACTGCATTGCTATGTCATAATAACCCCCCTGATCTTTTTTCTGTATAAGCAAATTTAACGTTGTCTGTTACCCATAGTACAAGCCTAAAGCTTTCTTTGGAACTAGGTCAATTTGTGTGATATTGTACCCTGTTTTTTTAATCTCTTAAAAGGATAATTTCGCCTTTGTACATCCATGTTTAAATAAATTGAATTTAATTATATACTTTTTACTATGTACAATAAAGTATTTACATACATACCAGTATAACTTAAACTGAAGCAATAGTGATATACGCACTAACTCCGGCTGTCTAGTCAGATCATACCCGACATTAAGCCGCTCCTCCACTTAACATTTAAAGCGAATCCCGGGCGATATATCATCGCTTCCGACTGCGCGCCGTTGCAAAATTTACACGGGCTCGCTCCGTTGCGGCAGCGGAGTGGCGAAACGTAATAAATAATGAAGTTTAAATATATATGATACTTTCCAAGATGTGCAATAACGATTGTTATATTTGACATTAAGACCCTTATTCCTAAACGTGGAGTAACCGTGGAATAGTTAAGCCATGCTTTCCTTATCTGTCCAATTAAAATGTCACAATGACAGATGATAATAAAGGCATGTTTTTTGAAAGCAAAGGAAACAAACAAACATACAATTTAATGTATTTTATTAGGAATTAATATAATAACTGTAATAATTCTAAACTGATATGTAATTGTAGCAGCAGGAGCAGCTGTCTAGTAAAGACCTGAAAATACTTAAGAAAATTTGATAGTTCTTTATAAATTGTACCTTTTTGCAGTCTCAAAAGTTGCTGAAACCTCTCTCGAAGGCAGGTTAGTATAATCAGTGTTCCTAATGTGAATATTTAAAACTTTTGCCCAAACGACATTGCAGCACGCGGCCGAACCCTTTCCCGCAACAAATGTACTGGAAATGGCTGATTTATCGCCCTTGGGGAACAAAGTTCAGCTCGCCCTTTGCCAAATGTCGGAGAATTGATTCCAGTGGGTTACAGTTTGTTTATAAAGCGTTATCATAATGATTAAAGTTACTCGGTTTTGCGTTACTCTCTATGTTTAATCTTATAAATTAAAAATGAAACCCCGGGTGAAATTACTAGCATAGAGGCATTCCATCTTAGTCCTCAGGGTTGGCAACGAAATTGCGGTCTTAGGATTGCAGTCTTAAGATTGTAATCTTGAGAATGTGTATGTCTATGGATCACAGATCTTACTAACCATCAGGTGACCCCTATGTGTGTGATCGTTTGCCTTTCCCATGCAATTTTTTTTTTTAGTTTAATTTTATTAATTGTAGCTACAGTGTAATAAGCAGATTTCGTTCACGTAGTCACAACCACTTTAAATTTGGACTTGACAGAAGCGCGTGGCGCTAACCCCATGTGCTTCTGTTTAGTCCATTAGAGAAAATACTCTTTTACCGAACAATTGTCTTCGCGAGTGATATCTATGGACTTATTTCCCTAATAAGTCCATGGGAGTGTCTATAAATAACTTGACATTGGCGAAATACACCTTAACAGGAGTGAAAGCCATTAATTAAAATTAGAATTAGAACCACTTTAAATTCATCCCAATCTTTACGACACATTTTCATCAAAAGTCAAACAATGGACTTATCCCCGGCGATCTCTTCGAGACAATGCGGCTGCGTGGTTCGGGGTCCATTATTCTAAGATACATTAACCGCTGGTTGTATTGTAATGATACCGATCTTTCTTTGTACAAGAGGTCAAGTAGGTATTATAATAAAATTTAATATTCAATTTTGTGCATATACTTAATCAGAGATAAACGTTATGAAAAATTACCTATGCTTGCGTACCTTGCTCAGAGGGCTCAGACAAGATACACTACGCTAACTAACGTTTCTATTCGATTCGTTTTTAAACCAATCGCGTCACTGGTAGACCACGTGACTTTGCGTATCACGTCATCTTCCAGTGACGCGATTGGTTTAAAAATGAATCGAATACAAACGTTAGTTACCGTAGTGCATCTTGCAGGCTCGGATCCAGCTTTCAGATTAGGGGGTGGTCATTAACTGCTGAACGCAGAAGTTCGGTCAAGTGCGAGATCATGCCACACGACTATTTACTTTCTGACCCGTATCTACGAGTGCCGAAGGAGGTGGTCATGACGTACTTGACCACCCCCGTGGATCCGCCACTGGCATCTTGTCTGAGCCCTCAGTGCTCACTTTGAGCCTACTCGTATTTTAACAAGGATTTTTCAACTCGGTAAACCTCTAACCCTTATCAGCAAACAAATTTCATCGGAATCGTTAGAGTCATCTTCGAAAACATGATCACAACTATACAGATGTAGTAAATAATGTTTTGCCATCGTTTTTTGTCGGATAAGTTCGTATTGAACTTACTTTCTCAATTAACTTATCGGTGGGTACTAAAGTGGACTGAGACAGCAAGATAAAAACGAACTTTTCCGACAAAACGTTATTCACTACATCTGTACCTACAAAATATATTGCTCGTTTAATAGCATAGGATTAGACGCCTTGTTAACATTTCCGAGGCTAGTAAATTTAAATTGAATTCTCTAGTACTAGGTCAGCCTTTGAAACCAACAATTCCCTAAATCCTAAATTACGCCGCAGCACAAAGAACCCTGCCGATTTGGGGCTGAAGTACTTTCAGGGAATAAATTGATTCCTCGGCAGTAATTTACTTCAAGGACTTATTTCCCTGAGTGCTGTCGAAAGGCCCTTCTAATCTGCCGTTTAAGATGAGAGCTGTGGTACGGCTGCCGTACAAACGTTGATAAATATTTATTCACCTAGTTAGTAATTGCCCGCATTAAATGAAATTTTCACGAAAGTATCACTTATTTCGGGAAGAATTGTGCCGATTGTTATCTAAATCCGTTCAATCGTCTTTGCGGAATAGAAAAACAAACATCTAAAAATCCTTATAAACATTCTCATTTATAATATTAACATAACAAAACATCCTTTCCTATAAAGCATCGTTTTTAAAATGTTAACAAAAAAACCGGTCAAGTGCGAGTCGGACTCGCGCACCAAAAGCAAATACTTTGTTATGAACTTTATTATCTATGCATTAAGGCCCATTTTGACTAGCCTAAATTTTAAAACAGATTTTGAAAGATTTTTGATAATTTTTCCAAAACTGTAAAGTTTGACAACTTCATATTATTTTTCCTGTAAAATATAAGTAATTATCTTTAAATCAGGATTTTTTCAAATTTTTTGGTCGTTAAACTTCGGAGATAAGGGGGGGGGGGGGGGAACGGTCATTTTTTGTACATTTTTGCGTATAAATCCAAAAGTACCTCTATGCCAAATTTAAAATTGATAGCTTCTATAGTTTCTGAGAAAAACTGCTGTGACATACAGACAGACAGACAACGAAGTCTCACCATAAGGGTTCCTTTTTTACCATTTTGGTACGGAACCCTAAAAACGGGACGTTCTTAGTGTATGTATCGTAACTCCAAAACATATGTATGTATGTAAACTCTTTATGGCACAAAAACAATTACAAATAAAATAATACAATGGCGAACTTATCCCTTACTGTACTGACGGATTCGGACGCGTTGAAGCTAGTTTAATTTAGTTTAATTAATTAATAATTTAAACTTTTTTCCACAACACAAATGTAAAAAGTACAAATGACGGACATAATGCCTAAAGGTATTCTCTACCAGTCAACCACATGGTTAACAGAGAGTAACCGGTGCAATTGGAGATCTAAACAGTGTTGGAAACCTAGTTTAGTCGTGATGGTTCTTACCTAGGTTTTATGAAAATGAGTGGAGTCGTTTATATACCTCTGCTGCAAGAAGGAGTTGCCATTACATAAGACTTTAATATATTAAATATTTTATCTACACACATATCATAAGTCCTCTATATTTCAAAACCCGTAGGCAATAACCAGCATTACCTGTGGTAGTAGGTGACAGCGATGACAGCTGTTAATTATGGAAGATGTTCCAAATTTGCATCTCATTACCTTACAATATTCGATAACGTAATTTCAAAATTACGATACAGCTGTCATCGCTGTCACGTACTACCACAGGTAAGGTAGTGCTGGTCATTTGCCTTTCGGCTTCTTAACCCATCTTAGAGTACTTATAATATGTGTGTAGATAAAGTATTGTACGCGACTCTGCGTAATTGGCATTACGCAACCGTCACGTAAAGTAATATTTTAAAGCAATTGTAAACCTCTTTTCCTCAATTTTACGTCATGGTAACAAAATTCAATTGGGTAGTGAAATAACACTAATAGCAGTAACATGCTTGTGTGATACTACGGAATTGAGACATCGTAGTAATTTATATAGAGTGTCGGTAGATATGCTCTAAATTGTAATTTGCTGGAAGTAGACGGCGGATTCTGGAGCGCGCTCGATAAAAACACACTCAAAACTAATGACGGGATTACTACTATGTTATTTTTTCAGTTCAAGCTTGTTCCAATTTCTTGAAGTTTGTGCTATTATTGACAGTTTAAACACCTTATCAAAACCAAAAGTCACCACTCAAAAAAAAAAACAGTAAATTGGCCACGTGAGGGCTCTTTTACACGTTGGTAATATATAGAGTGAATCTACCAGCGCTTCGGACTAGACCATCATTGCGGAGAAGAAGCGCCGCAAGAAACTCTAATAAAACAATAATACTTAAAAGTAAGTTACATTAAGTAATAATAAGGTAAAAAAGTAATAAATAATAATGTCTTAAAACTAGCAAAATTATAATTATTACAAATGTAAGGTCAATAATGAACTAAAGATAATGACTATGCGACCAACACGATGAGGGCTCTACGTGAAAAGCCACTTGGGCCATTCTACTTTTCCGCGTACATTTTTGTTATCGACCGATAAAAAGTATACCAAATTATGAATCCGCGTATAAATAAATAACATGAACTTAGAATGTTATAGCTAAGCGGTTTAAAAAAAAAACAACTTTTAAATTACTTAATTATCGTTGAAGAATCTTGGTAACTCAGAGGTAAATTGCACTTTTTCCATAGAAACTTTCTTTATAGTTATTACAAATAACTTTTTATGAATTAGGATAATTCTAAATATTATAATCTTATTTATGTCCCCTTTCAAGTTTTAAGTTAGAGAACGCAGCACTTTACCGGTTTTTGAAATAAAAATAGTTTAGTGAGAACATAGCTAAAATTTATGTACTACGAAAAGGGTGTGTTTTTGTCAAATAAATGTTGTGAGTCTGAGTTTGTTGTGTTTTGAAAAGTAGAATGGCCCACTTAGATCTTAACCTTCGTTAGTTAGCCTATTTCTGGGTAGGTCTGGGGTTCCATTCGTGTTGACAGCAAATATTTATATATAATGTAAAATTGTTCCTGAATCCGAAAAAAAACCAAATCAATCAAAGTTATATCTGGTACAAATGGCCACTATTTTGTTCTTTGGCCAATCTAGCCAACTGGCTTAACGATTCTGGAAAATCGATTTACTTATTTATCTTTTCTAAGTTATATTCAGTGAGGAGAACAGATTAATTTTAATTTCCGGAATACGGACACCTCCGGGTTTTGTTCCTCGAGATTTGGGTTAATCTGCTTCCGTATTTCTGGAAGCGTTATTAGCGATATCTTCTCGGAACTATGGCCTCCTGGTACATTGTATGAAGACTTCGTAATGTTTTGGTTAATTAATTAACGTAATAAAGGTATAAAACATATCTTAGATAGTTTTTTTTTAAAGAATGTACAGTGCACTGCAGAACTAGGTTTATACAGTCTTGTTGTAAATATTTGCATATAATTGTAAATTATTGTTATATGGTTACACACTAGCAAAAATATAACCTTTTACAAAAATATTTGAGACATTTGGTTTATCCTGAATTTAATTTCTTTTATTTCACAGACTGATACTTATAGGGCTAAACTTAATTTTTTCGTACCTAACTAACGCAGTAAAAAATGTTTTCTTCTAGTACTTTGTTTGAAACCATAATGTAATTTTTTCAGTCATATGTAATGTGTTTGTAAGCGAAATATCGCAAAAAATAACGTACTTTTTTAAGGATTGTTTATTTCAGATTTTTATCCATCAAACCTAACCTAACCTAGTTAGTCTTATCTACACATTAGATATAGATTTTATTATTTCTTAAATATAGAAATTCTAAAATAAAAAGTTCCAGCGATATAAATTATAACTCTCAATAATTAAGTATGTTAACAAATATGTAACTTACTTAATATGCTTACTTGTAAAGACCATAATGACCAAAACATATTTGCCGTCCTATCAAAGAAGGCGGCTTACTGCATAGTAATAGTAAAAGCATTTTATAGTACATTGTGTAATAAGGGTGGTAAAGACAGAATTTCAAACGAGAGTCGGTTAGAAGCCCGAAGCCGAAGCCGAAGGCTTTAATGACTCGAGCTTTGTATTTCCTTGACCACCCGTGTAACAAACAATGTTTTTCATCACAATTGCGAGGAAATGAAATAAAATCAGACAAAAGATCATATTTTTAACTTACGATTGTCACTAATAATTTTAGCCGCGTTGGCGATGTCCGGCGCAACATTTCTTTGGATGACGACATGTTTTTTATTGATGTATAAATTTTAATATGTGCACAAAGACACCCTTTTAATTATTATTTTGGAATCGCACAGTTTATAATCAGTATCTGTAAATTAGCGGCAGACTACATAATTGTCTATGACTTACCACAGATAATGTCAAACGTGTTCAGGAGTCCGATTCGAGTGACAGTCGAGATCAATAGTTTACAAGGCAATTTTCTTAGGCATAACATTAGATAAATATTTGCAATGGAGTCCCCATATAGCTGTACTGGCAGGTAAACTAAGTTTGGCAGCTTACGCCGTTAAGAAAATTAGACAACTAACCAATGTTGAGACAGCTCGCTTAGTCTATTATAGTTATTTCCATAGTGTCATGTCGTACGGTATTCTGGTTTGGGGTAAGGCAGCTGACATACAAACTATATTTGTGTTACAAAAAAGGGCCATTCGTTCTATTTACAACTTAAACTCCCGTGACTCTTTAAGAGAACTTTTTAAAGAAATTAATATCTTGACTGTAGCGTCTCAATTTATTTATGAGAATATTATTTACGTTATTAGAAATTTAGATTCTTTCACCAAAAATTCTGATATACATAATTTAAATACCAGAAATAAAAATAAAATCGCTATCCGAAAATTCCACGTCCGTAAAGTATATAAATCATTTGTTGGTCAATGCATTCATTTCTATAATAAATTACCTGACGAAGTTTTAAAGTTACCCTTTCCAGCACTTAAAAATTACTTGAAAAGGTCGTTAATGTCTAAAGCGTATTATAGGATCGAGGACTATCTAACAGACAAAAATGCATGGCCTAAATCCGAAACTTAGTCAATAATAATTTATTCAAATGCAAAATCTTTATCTTGTCTAGGGGACACCGTTGATGTAGGAAAACATATCGAAACTTTTATGTGGTCGTCTCGCACCATCTTATATACACATAAGTATGTGTTTTTTTTTCTCTATCTCTCCCGTAAGATTCTTAATTGGCATGTTTTCCTGCTGAACTACGCATGTTATTTGATACTATATTTAATTTAATATTTATAGCTTTATATAATGCTAGACTAAGTAGTACCATTGTAATAAGAAATATGTTTAAAAAATGACTGACTGCTGAGTTTCTTGCGGCGTTTCTTCTCGGCAGTGGTCTTCTCTTGGGAAGCGCTGGTAGATTCTTGACGTGTAAAAGTGCCCGTGCGGCCCACTTACTGAATAAATTTCTTTTATCTTTTTTATCATGCAACATTTTTTGAAATTTGTATGCAACTGACATTTCATCTCGAATAAAACTTCATATCGAATGGCACAAGAATTGGGTTCCTGGCGTATTATGATAGCGTGACTCCACGTATTATATTTAAAAAAAAAGCTATTACGCACGATAGGGTGTAATGGCAAAAAAAAGGCCCGCGGGTATTATTTTGGATTTACGGTCGATTTTTCTAGCATATTAAACCACTATTTACGAGCAAGTGTGATGAAAAATTTAATGTGGTTACCAATAGAGAATTATTTACATTGCAGTTATAACCTTCTGGTAGGACGGCAGATATTCGGAAAACAACAGGCTCCTCGTTATTATCAACGTTGTGGCAGCTCCTATTAACAGAATAACATAGCTGTGTTGGATAAAAACCAGTTCCGGTTTAACCAACATAATAAACACGGTGACCAACCGCTTTACCGTATTAAACCTGCCTGCGCCGTGTTGATAGGAGATAGCGACAGAATTAGGTTGGTTAGGGTGTTGTTTACCATTCCTTTAGAACTTTTACCTTCTATAATCATAATCATAATATTTATTGTATTAAACATACGAGTATAATGACATATATTTATACGCAGGTGAAAATGAAAATGCGGATTGCAGTAAAGGCCTATACATTTCATAAATATGGTACTAAGAATAACATAAAATTAAGTGTCAGTTAAAATCAATAATAATTTGCGGTACGTATAAGATAATAATTTATTTATTTCTAAGTGATACAAATTAAAAGTAAAGCTATGGCAGATTAAAATAATTAAAGCCCAAACGAAATCTAAATGAAACTAAACGAAAGATTAAATATGAAAATTAATACTAAATAAAAACTAAAATTGAAACGACCTCCGTGGCAAAGTACCACAGATGCTGGCAGCATTTCCTTGATATAAAGCAATGCTTAAACATTGACCAAGGGTAATTACAAATTATAAAAATGGATGTGTAAATAAAAAAAATAGAATTACTGTGTAACGCAGTGAATCTTAAATAACTTTCGCTACCAAACCCAAAGCGACGACAAATTCGACAAAATGTACAATTACCAACGTTAAGATAAAAGTTCAAGGAACGCACTTTCCCGAAAAGGCATTCAATACCAGACTCAACAAATGTAATACGAATGTGGCTCTACGGAGGGTTCTGGGCGCTGAATGCGCCCGCTGCGCCTTGCTGATAACAGATAGACAGTAAACAGCTTACACGTCCGTAACTCGACGCTTCTTTACGACTGCTTCAAACTCGTAAAAGCTAACGCTTGGCCACAGTTTAGCTAGCTACCAGTGGATCTACAACTATACTTTTTTATTATGTTATTTGTTATCTGTTTTATCACACCTACCACCTACACCTACCAGCGTAACGCTCCTTCCTTTTCACTACCGCGAGGACACACTGCTGTACCTGTCACATTTGTGAGTTTTCTGTGTAGTGAAAAAATGTATTTCTTGTTTTCTTCCTGTACCATCAGGTGACCAGTCTGCACATTTGCCTTCTCACACTAATATTATAAATGCCGAATTTGTCTGTATAAGTGGAAATAGCTTCTTCTCTAGATTAACACATAATGTTACCTTTAAATCCCGAAATAAATCGCTACGACGAAGTTACGGGCAGAAGCTGGAATGGGCAATGAATGCATTAAAGAGGGCTATGATGTGTGGTTGGAAAGATAAAGATATTTATGCAATACCAAAGTCACATTAAGGAAAGTCACTATTAATTAAGTTAACCTACTGTTATTTATTTTAATTTTTAATTTTATAATCTTAGCTAACACAATCTTAAAAGTAAAGATTATAGCTAAGACTGTTTAGTTTTTTAAGTCTTTTTAGCCTGATTTAGTGGCACACTGCTGGTTGTTCCATAGTCTCCGCCTACCCCATTGGGAGACAGGCGTAAAGGTTCGTCTTATGTATGTGTAAGTAATGCTGGAAAAAGGCCTCCCCTCTTTTCCGCCATTCGTCCCTATTAAGTCCATGCTCACGCCACTCGCTTCAAAACGCTATTACGCTATCTATGTGCTGTTTTAAGATTGAAAAACTCTATGGGTCTCAAAGCTCAGTTACCGACAGCTGGCATTAGCACTTGTTTGCCTTTTTCATGCCATAAAAAACGTTTCTGTGTCAACAAAATACTAACCCACATAATCTCTAAAAAATGGTATAAGGGTCTCGGCGCAAAATATCACTTTGGTCCTTTCGGCGTCGACACCTTTGGTCCGTGGGGACCCAGTGCGTTTTTAAGGACATTTCAAAAAGGCTAATAGAAACAACTGGAGACCACAGAGCTGGCAGCTTCCTCGGCCAACGCTAGTATTGCTATACAACGAGGAAATGCTGCTAGCATCTGTGGTACTTTGCCACGGGGGCCCTTTCTTTTCTAGCTTTTATTTCGTTTTAATTTTATAGTTTTTAGCTTAGTTATATTTAGGTTTATTTTAGTTTTAATTAATTAATTAATTAATTTTTAATTTGCCATAGTTTTAGTTTTAATTTTTAATTGTTACTTTGTATTATATTTTTAAGTATTTAAAAAAAGAACTCAAGATGGATCCCAGGTCAAAAGTGAGGAGTTGTAGTGAAACCACTGTTTTCTAACTGTTCTGCTTTAAGCCACATCTTAAAGATTATTGGCAGTTTAGATTAGGTGAAACTAATTATTTCTCCGTTAATAAAGCGAAGTGCTGCGTTAACGAGAGTTTCGGCCATTTTGACGAGATAAAAACATAAACATAAACCTGGGAGCTCTTAGGTTCAGGTGCTTGAGCATTTCAGCGGTCGAGTCAGAGGCAGTAACTTGTTTATGTCACATTAAATATTAAATCACGAATGAAGGAATCGCGGTTGGTTTTGTGTTATATCCGTTGTAGGCGTTTGACTCTTTTGTACCATAATGAAATTTGATAAGAAACGACAAAATTTGTTCGACTTTAGGTGTAACAGTTTGTGTTCGACTTTACAGGTTTTTTTATTTGTCAGTGCTTATTGTATGTTTGTTTAGTTCAAATCTAAGAAGAAAGTGGTTTCACTAGTTTTAATTTGAGCCCCGGTCGCGTCGGACGCGTTACAAGATCTAACGGTATAGGGTAGTATCGCTGAGACCCACACAGGGAATTTGTATTGAAGTTGTAAATAAATGAATCACTTTTATAAATTATAGGTTTAATACTTTTTCTAATAATAAGATTACAGGAAGATAAGTAAACAAATATAAAATAATTAATTTTAAAGAAGCACCAAGACACGAGATCCCGTGTCTGGTTCTATTGAAATTTTCTGGAGAATGAGCTTATGGATCGATATCCGAATAGATCATAAACAATTTTGAATTTGGAAAGATTTAGATCGAAATGTAAGAGTGGCCAGGAACGCACACAAAGGAGGTTGTAACAACCTCGTTACAAAGAGAAGAGAGAAGCAGTCGAATAAATAAACCGAGCATGTAATAGTAGTTTACGTGACGGTTGCGTAATGCCAATTACGCGGAGTCGCGTACAATACTTTATCTACACACATATTATAAGTACTCTAAGATGGGTTCAGAAGCCGAAAGGCAAATGACCAGCATTACCTGTGTAGTAGGTGACAGCGATAGCAGCTGTAACGTAATGAAATTACATTTTCGAATATTGTAAGGTAATGAGATCCAAATTTGGAATACCTTCCAAAATTAACAGCTGTCGTCGCTGTCACCTACTACCACAGGTAATGCTGGTCATTGCCTACGGGTTTTGAACGCATAATAGAGGACTTATGATATGTATGAAGATAAAATGTATAAATGCCATAAATGTAAGTACATAATGTTAATGAGAGGAATAAATTAGCCACACTGAAAAAAATAATTGGTCGCTTCGTAACAAGATTGTGATTGTTGTGCATAAGCGTCTTGATCCCATACGAGCCTGACAAGACGACAGATACACCAACTAAGACGTAAGATACATCAACTAAGACGTTAGTTGAATCACTAAAGAAATTGCTGTAGTTAACTATCAGCTTTGGTTGATATAACTAATATCTAAACTATTGTAATCATTTTTGTCAACTAAGTGAAAACCTCTCTTTGTTGGCTCTCATTTGGGTGGACCAACTTTTTGTTGTTATTCCGTAAGCCAGGAAACAGCATTGATTGAATCGTTTTACTTTACACTATGACTAGTCTTTGATTTGTTTTGAATTTTAAAACTAAAAAACCTACCGTCAAACTAAACAGCACCCTACACCACTGTCAAAGGTTTCAAATTCAAATAACGAAATTTGTCAGCAAGAATTTGGATACTTACATATTTGAATAATTTGCACTCTATCTGGTAAAGAATAGAGTTTAAAATGGACGAAGTTAAGGGAAGATTGAAGGGATAAGGAGGTATTTCGGACGCAGATTTTACGCACTGATAGAAGGGTCGCCCCTTTTACCGGAAATGATGGCTACTTTCGGACTTTCGTGGAAAAAAATAGAATCACGAATTATATATTTAACAGTAAGTAAAAGTGAAATGAAAAGTATTTTTTTAGTTCAATCATACGAATACAATTTTGTAGAACGTTTGCGTCTTGCGATGACAATGAATAAATGACGTGGTGACAATGGGACCAACTAGAAAGTATACCCATTCGAACAACGAAAAATTTTTTCAAATCGGTCCAGTGGTCTTCGAGTAATCGGGGAACATACATTAAAAAAAAAAAAAAAAAAATATCCCGACGAATTGAGAACCTCCTCCTTTTTTTGAAGTCGGTTAATGAATATGAATGTAAGAATTTGAACCAATTGCTACATAAGTTTAATGTTACATGAGCTACAAATGAGGTGTATAGAATCAAAGACAGCTACATCCACATAGTTCATAGTGGATTATGCTGTCTTTGACTCTATACACCTCAAATATTTTAAACAATATAAGCATATTACTTTGCAGAAAAAACTTCAAACACGTTAACCTGATTTGTATTAAAATTTAAGTATAGTTCAATTATAGTTTTGTATATTTATCGTCATGACATGATTTTATTTTACAATTATTTTTTGATTCGATAGTTTAGTTTAGGTTAGTTCAATTTTATTTTATTTAACAATGTAATTAATTAATGTATCTATGAGTCTTGTTACTTGAAATAAAGAATTATTATTATTATTTAAAAAAATATATTTTGAACCCAGGAACAAAATACACATTTGAGGATAGGTTTGGCTATCAAAAATAGAGTAGAAAAAAGTCCTAGGTTTTCATTCTCAAGAGTACAATCTAAAGACAGCAATCCTAAGACCGCAACTGCGTTCCCAACCGTGATGGCAAGAATAATTTGAAGTTTTCTTCTGTCGTTCTGGTTTTTATAACTAATACAACTGCAAAGTTAGCGTACTCGCGTCTCTTAAGACACATCTCGGGAAACTATTTCTACAGATTCATTTTTTATGTCTCGTGAGTAAACAACGTACGCACGAGATTTGGCATAGAGTTTTTTGCGCGTGCTACGTTATAATTGTATTTATTGCCATGTTTTCGCGCGGTTTTGGCACGAGTGGATATAAATTTAACGCGACAACCCTTCATCTTTTAAATCATTAGTCAAATATAACTTTATTTCAATTATGTGACGTAGGTATTGTCAAAAAAGAAATTAACCGAATTCACTCTATTACGAGTTACGATTGCAATATTTTTTAATTTTATTTTATACTACAGATTTGTGTACGTACATGACCGAGTTTTATAATGGCAATACATAACGCTAACTGCACTATCCGTTACATAATGGCTGTCATTTTAAAATAATGTCAGTTGATATGACGTAACTTGGCCACTTAAACAAAAACATATTTTGGTATACATGAAAACATGCATAATCCTCATCTTCCTCCTCTCTCACTCTTTTTAAGTCGTTCAAAAACCAGACATTTTTGAGCCCTTTTCATCTTGAACAGTTTGAGGTCTGTTATCGTAGGCTTACACCAGCGGCTGATAAACTGTTTTAAAATATATATATATCAAAGCGTACGTATATCTTTGGCCCACGACTTCGTCGTCAGCATTCATCTTTTTTTAAGGGGAAATTGTACCAATATTAAATTTGTTAAAATCCAAAATTTGGACAATAAATATTCAAGCTATATTCAATTCAAGCATTGAATAAACTACACACAGCAAAACATGCATTAATTTTTCACATTTATAATATTACCCAGTACATTTTTTTCCTCAGCTGTACTTCAACTACACCTTTTCTTCAAAAACGCGTACTATCTCCCTTCCGCTCGGCCGGCCGACAAAAAATGCGGGGATTCGGAATAAATTACCAGAGCGACGTTCTATATCGTTTCCTATTCATAAAATAGGGAAATCATTGAGTTTTATAACAAAGAACTCTAACATACCCATGTTACAACTAGCTGTTGGCCGCGACTCCGTCCGCGTAGGAGTTGTTCGCTACTCCCTCGGAAACTACTCGAATTCTTAGGATGAAAAGTATTCTACAGGGTGGTAATCGATAAACTGTACTTAAGAAAGGGATGAAATTTTAGGTTTATTTATCGGTAAACAATTTTTTTTTTTAATTTTTTACCCACTTGTTTTTTTTTACAGATTGACAAATTTTTAATAAAGTTTGGGTGACGATTTAACTTTTGATCTAATAGCCCAAAAAAGATAAAACAAAATGAATAGTATTGACATTAGTTAGGTTTATAATAATTGATAACAATATTAGACCAATTAAAAAAAAAAAACTGTTTTTAACTGCTTTTTTTGTGGAAAATTACTGGAAAAATATAATTTCGTTTTCATAAAATCAAAATTTTGCATTTATTTTACAAACTTTTTTTAACGTTATTAGATCTAAAATTAAACGAGGAATAATAACAAGCAAAAAAAATTAATGAAATATCTACAAAACTTTCAGAAAATCGTGTTTTTATGAAAACAAAATGACATTTTTGCTGTAATTTAAAACATAAAATCTGTAAAAAACATTGGGGCTAAATTAAAAAAAAAATGTTTTACTGATAAATTAACCTAAAATTTCATCCCTTTCAATATGGACAGTTTATCGAGTACCACCCTGTATGTTATTTCCTGGAACTTAAGCTAACTTAAGCTATCTTCATACCAAATTTCCCCTCGGTTCAGTGTTTTAGTCGTGAAAGCATACAGACAGACGGAGTTACTTTCATATTTATAACTAGGGACGCGCCCTCGCTTCGCTTCAGTTTATGTGAATTTTCTGTTACACCTGTATATAAACCAGAATTTATTATACGCAAAAACCTTCCGTAAGGTTATCTAACTTATGGCGAAAACCTCATAAAAATCAGTTCAGTAATTTTAGAGATTGTCGCGAACTACGGATGGGGTCAATTTTTTTGGTCTAAAATTTTGCATTCACATTTCAGTAAGAGCTACTTTAACGTGAGCAAATTAAAATAACAATGATGACGACGACACGCTGGCCTAGTTGGTAGTGGCCCTGCCTACGAAGCTAGCGGTCCTGGGTTCAAATCCCGGTAGGGGCAGATATTTGTGTGATTAACGCGAATACTTGTTTCTTTGTCATGGATGTTTTATTTAAGTATATATTTCTTTATATTGTATTTATATCGTTGTCTAGTCCCCATAGTACAAGCCAAGAGCTTAGTTTTGGACTAGGTCAAGTTTGGTGTGACATTGTCCCCTGACCTGATATTTATTTATTTATTTTTTATTAATATAAAACAAGAATATAAATAATTATTGATATAGAGCCTAAGGATTCGAGTTTTTTTTAAGGCGGTGTTTTGTCAAACGGTCTAAATGTTGTTTGTACGCTCTGACGTGACGGCTTCAACTCGCCGGTTAATGTTGAAAAGGTGAGTTAAGAACATGGCTGCTTATTTTGACTACTGAATCAACGCACACGCAGCAACATTTCAACATGGCGCCACAGTCACCAACCGTAATCTTTAATGTCAGTTAACTCCAAAAATAAACACCAAAACAACATAATCTGTAGGAATTAAAATCATTAATTTATCGCCGTGTTTTTCCTCTAATATTTTGACTTTTACAAACACGTGTCTATGCGTTTGCGCAATACGCTCGGCGCACTGCCAATTAGGTAATTTATAGCAAATTATAATTAACGACAGGATTTTTTTTCAAAGGTGTCCAGTAAAATTCATGCTTATGGAAGTGTGTCTCAAACGTTTTCTTGGAAATAACAAAAAAAACTGATAATGGCTAAAAGAGCTTAAACGCTACTTGGTCTTTTCTACGTCACGGCTAGTGATAGACTTAAAAAAAAAGGGCTACAAACAAAATGACGTCATTCCGACCACTACAGTCTGTTTCATTTAAGATGATTCCTGTGACAGCTCTAAAAACTTGTTTCTTAAACTGTACATAAAAACTACATTGGTACACACCTAGCGACGCCGTTCAAGGACTTAGATAATTAATCGCCTATTTTTAAGTACCTCGCATGTGAGCATAATAAGTGATTGAAATTACGAAATACGGCTGTCACAGAACTCATCCTAGATGAAACAGAGTATAGTCCAAACCGGGTGTCGCAAACGCTGACATTCAATATTTTTTCTCAGTGAATATAAATTTAAAAAAAGGAAAAGAAACAGTATACTTTTGAGGCAAACCTCATATGATCAAGAGTTTTTCAGAACACCTTGCAAAAAGTTCTTGTTGTCAATTATGTAATTTATAGCCAATTATAATTATGTCTATAATAGCAATGGCTGCCGTCTTAAACCAATAAGTAGTATCTCAAATTAAATAACCTAAGCATTTTTAATTCTATTCCGTTAGAAATTAGGTTGATATTATTACAAGAGTTTCATCTGATATACTGCATATTGGCTTAGAGTGATGAATAATTCATAAGTCATACATTGATGTTATTTTGGCTGTAAATGCATTTGGGTTGCAACTTTGACAGGTGATATCACCTAGCGACCAAACGTTTCGGGAGAGTTGGCTAAATGTGACTTGTTATGTTTGATTAAATAAGATTAGTGTATGGTGCCAGCCATGCGGACATTAATCTCGTTTTAGCTTTGCCTATACTCCGTTTGTTTAGGATCATAATCCAATGTAAACAATCCTTGACAACTGGTAAATACCCAATCAAAATGGTTTTGTCAAACTGTGGCGTATCAGTGTTCTGTACCCTTACCATGAGTAACAATTACCGTAATCGCTAGCGAGTAAATGCTTTGTCCCTCGCAGACCTCGAAGTATTCTTATAGAGTGCGAGGGACTGTAGGTACCTTTACCATGAGTAACAATTACCGTAATCGCTAGCGGAAAATACTCTGTCCCTCGCAGACCTCGCCGTATTCTTATAGAGTGCGAGGGACAGAGCATTCCACTCGCTAGCGATTACGGTAATTGTAACTCGTGGTAAGGGTACAGAGCATTCGATTTGCTAGCGAGTCTGGTAATGGTAACTCATGGTAGGGGTACTGTGCCCTTACCATGAGTAACAACTACCGTAATCGCTAGCGGAAAATGCTCTGTCCCTCGCAGACCTCGCCGTATTCTTATAGAGTGCGAGGGACAGAGGATTCGACTCGCTAGCGAGTACGGTAATTATAACTCATGGTAAGGGTACTGTGCCTTTAGACAATTTGCTTAAAGCTAACGTCAACGACTTTCGAAAATTGACAATATTCATGGAATTGACGTAGGCGCTTGATGCGACCGTCTGACAGCTTACGTCAATCCTATTCATATTGGATAACGATAACGAACGCTGAATGCATCTTGTCTACGTCAATTCCATACATTTTGCCGGTTTCCGAAAATCGCTTACGTTAGCGTTAAGTAACTTGTCTAGCCACTGCTTCGATTGGCTGACGATCTATTCGTATCCTCGTAAGGCGCACCATACTACGAAAAGGGAGTTTTTGGCAGTGGCACTTTGAGTGCATCAAGGCGATAAAGTTCAATTACGTTTGTTCGATAACGCTATTTTTAGTTTATGAAGAGAGGAAAATAAACCTTATTCCCTTTGCAACACAGTTCAAATTAAATTGCCTTGATGTACATTATATTGCAGAGTGGAACTTACGAGGGTATATCAGAACTCCAGAAGACACACGAGCACACAGGCCACCTGATGGTAGGTGGGATCTGTCTCAAGTTTGCAATCCTAAGTTTAAGCAGTTATGACATGGGCTGGTGTTTATGGGCGGTGGTGATTACTTCCCATCAAGTAACCTACCTCGTTTGCCTCACTCTCTTATTAAAAAAAAAACACCGGTTGTCATGGATAAGACACCGGAACACAACAACGCTGATTGGCGGTAGATTAATGGATAAGATGGTGGTAGAGATCCGGACGGACCCTGCACAAGGTCCTATCGGTAACCCTTTATCCAATTTCACCTTTATCGTTGTATCATTTCGTCGGATTTCATTTCATCGAACTCTAGGGGGTCCCTTTTATATCGAGGGTTTTATAACCCGAAATCACTGCTCCGAAGGGAGGTCAACGCAGAGAAAGACGCAGGCAGGAACTAGCGTTTTATACTGCCCTGATAAGACAAATGGCAGTATCTTAGACAAAACTCTCGTAGCAATTGCAACCTTATTGGTAACAGGAGTGGATTGAATATAATTTGGCTATTGAATTTGATATACCACCTTTTGTCTTATGATGGCAGTATATCGGTTTTAACACTTCAAACAGTTTATGACTGTATAAGTATAACACATTAACGGCTTTATCAGAGAGCGCGGCAATCGTTTCGCCGTCGGCGCTGGCGCACGGCCAAGCTGCGCGTGCGCGAGTGCTATTCCCGGCGAGGCCCGAGCGCAGCCGAGTATGCCCGAACATGCCCGATTTATTAAGTTTTACATAATTTTTAACGTATTATGGCACTTTGATGGTGACACTTTGTTGCATGAAATAAGTAAGCAAATTCTGTTGATAGTCACGAAAATGTATGCGCATAGGCTTAGGAAATTGGGAACTTTGGATAACAGAGGATATAAAACAGTTGCCAAACTATGTTTAAGCCCCAAAAGAACATAAGTTAATGGCAAAAAAATAATTGGATCTTATAACTACCGACTGTATTTTTTTCACCTACCTACCTTGTTAGTCACCTACCTACTTCTATTTAAAATTCCTAAGCAATGGGATAGTATCATTATAGCTTCATAAAGTGCGAACTATATGGTCGTAATATAGATATTATGGTTAAATTATTTCTGAAACCGTTAACTTTTCAGAATTTTTGAATAGGCCTTTGTATTTTGTTAGCTTTGTTTTATAACAATCCTGAAAAGTTTACGGTTTCAGAAAAAGAAGCTCTATTTTAAACTTTAATTATTACTAGCGACCCGCCCTCGCTTCGCTTTGGTTTATTGTAAGTTTTCTGTAACACACATAATCTAGAATTTATCACTATCTATTAATTAAAACAGAATTAAAATCCGCTGCGTAGTTTGAAAGATCTGAGAGTATCTACATACAGACGACGGGAAGCGACTTTGTTTCATACATATTGTAAACATTATACGCACCTACAAAGTACCAAATGGGCGTTTCTTTAAAAGTTTGTACCTAGTTAAGGACTAAAATTAAGAAAAGTTAACTTTTCCGCTGAGTTACGAAAATTAGTCGTACATTTATGTACTACCTCTCAGCGCCAATTAGCCGTATCTCTAATTCAATCATTGAAGTAGATTCAATCCTTACCCGTTAGTAATATGCTTGCACTTGCTGCAGGAGTTTTGTCTGAGATACCACCATTTGTCCTATAACAAGTATAGCTAATTTTCGTAACTCAGCGGAAAAGTTAACGTTTCTTAATTTTAGTCCTTAACTAGGTACAAACTTTTAAAGAAACGCCCAAATAAGAAAATTTCAATTCGGGATTATATAATATTACAAAATCTAAACACCATACGACATAAGAGTCTTAGCAACTCCCTTTCCTTCATCTCCAAAACGGGCGAGCGTTTTGGACATCTCCCAACCTCAACCTAGGCGAGATTGATCTAATAATATTTTAATAAACAACCAGAAATAGCCGTGGACACCGGTCCACGTGCGGCCCGTGGCTGGGTGGCAACTTGGCACCCGGGACACACGCTCCAACTTGATGTTCCATGCTCGGTGGTTTCCGTGGGTTAGGGTGATTGAGCATGGTCGATTGACAATAACTAATAGTCAGAAATCAGACAAATGGCCGTCATTACTCGCAATAATGTGGACATGACTCCAAAGATTTTAATTAAACAAATTAAATTACATTAATTGATTTCTTACCTGAACTTTAATCTTGATCCTTTGCAGGACAGTAATAAATAAATACGAAGACGTGAGGAGTTGCCATTAATATTATATTAATCTATTTAAGTTTGCTCTATTAACATCCGTGGATTGCGAAAGGAGCTTTTCACCTCATAAGTTTATTTACCACGGAAAAAATATAAAAAATACTGTTTGTTTGCTTTAATAAATCTACACAATACTATGCTTTGTATTCTTTATTTATTACTGCTTTGCAAAAGATCAAAAATATTTTTAGGGTAAGTAATCAATTAATGTAATTTAATTTGTTTAATTATTATCTTTGGAGTCATGTCCATATTATTGCGAGTAATGACACCCATTTGTCTGATCTCTGCTAATAGTACATCCCTAGCCAAGATGGAAGTGGTACTAACGTTTTTCTTTTCTATCACTCAAAATTTATGAGATGACATTCTCGTGCGTTACGATATTTCACGTCAACTGCCATCCCGTACATTTTGAGTGATAGAAAAAAAAATCATTAGTAGCGTTTGCATGTTGGCGAGGGCCCTTGTTACGTAATTCTCTTATACTATTTAACTCATTAACTCTGTGTATTAGTAAGTAATTTTTTATATATTGTGTTTTTTTTTCTTGAATATTGAAGCCTTGGACATTCTGATGGTGATTTCGAATTTTTGAAGATTAATTCACTAAAAAGATCTCCAATCCCGACTAAGTATTGTATTACACACTTTTTAATAAACCACAAATATATACAGTGGTCTAGTATCCATAGAATGGTCGAACTCCAGAGTATACGATATATTTATTCATAAACTCAATATAAATTTATGTTAGTTAAAGTATTCTTAGTCCCTTTCTATGAAACTCAAATATCATAATGCCAGAGAAGGATAGAGCATATAGTTCAAGCATACTTTACCTATTACGCGTTTATGAATAAGAGGAAGAGGAAGGAATATAATGAGTATATTACAAGACTAATATATTATATTAGTCTATTTTAGTACCTTGTCACAGCTATTGATAAATAAATTCAAACCATTCTCATTTTTTCCCTAAATCAAGGTACCTACTAAAACGAAGAGCTACTTTTGAGTTCCACTGCAAACTTAAAGCTTAGTTTCAGACTCAAGCAATTACCTAATAAAGGGTGTCCAGAAGTAAAGAGACAATTTTAATAGACAAAATTGGTCAAAGAGAAAACATCCAAAAAAGGTTAAACCAACTCTCGTGTAGAGAGTCGACGTTAAATCTTTCAAAAAAGGCAGTAGTCGCGGACTTTTCCGCTTGTTTTCAATAATAAAGAGAGCAGAACAAGAACTAATTGAGAAAAGAGTTTTTCAGTACTATCAATGTCACGGGAAAACGCGAACGATACATATTTTTATTGAAAAGGAAGCTAGAAGAACGAGTAATAACAGAAATATAAATATGTTTTATGTAAAGAAAACCGACATTTAAAATACATTACTGGACGACAACGTACAGTTTCGACCGTTCAAAACATAAATAAGTTAAAAACACGTTTGATCAAGTTCCTTCAACGTCTGTTAGAGTTGCAGCAGTAAAATTAAAGATATCAAGATCTGGTGTGGCCAGGAAGGGGGTTAATGATTCAGCCTTTAAAATGTTTGTTAAATTATTGGAGCAAAAATATATAAAAGGGCAGGAGAAGCACGCTTAGACAGATTGTGATAAAGTTTACGAAAAAACATAGAAAGTTCTCATTATTAATGATTAGCCCTGCCTTCGGTTGATACATGTTGTATTCCTGGCAAGCGATATTGTATTGCTTTAAGTTGAGGCTGATAGGTATGGTTATTATGTTAAAAAGCAAGCGGATAAACCAGTCGGTGGACTAGATTGGGTAAAACTGTAGCTTTGAGATCTTGAAAATCTGTGATGAGACAGACAGCAAATAACCTTCAAAAATTGGTAACCAAGTTGAAGTATGCGCCAATTCGATATAGTTTATTTCATTTTAATAAAACAAGATTTATTACGAACCAATAAACCTTGATTTTAGTGCATTCTTGATATAATTTTTTCCAACCTAATTTTGTCTCTTTACTTCTGGGACACCCCAGTATAAGATTATCCTTAGCTATTTATTATTTTTTAATATAAAAGTTTTGCCTTAAAAAATTGCGATTTCTGGCGTTTACTTTATGCTTTTGGACTTATCCTAACGAAAGCGACGCACGCGTTTCATGCACGTCTTTAGTGATATTGTTGCACTCGTGAATGCAGGCCGTCCGTCACTCCACGTTGGTCTTTATATAGACGACATAATTGCATCAATGTCTTTCATAATAGCCGAGTAATTAAAACTTGTAACATACTTGTAGTCGATCTTATTTTTAATGATTAATGCTTGTTTTTTTCTGAGTTGGCCCTGAAGGCACTTTCACATGCCTAAGTCTATTGGCATTTCCAAAGAGCTACCCAGGTAACTTATTCCCTGTATTAACACACACAGACACACACACACACACACACACACTACTTTTTTATCCCGAAATATTAAACGTTCCCGAGGGAATAACGAAAATTGAAATCTACGCGGACGAAGTCGCGGGCAAAAGCTATCCTTAAATAGTTTTGAAGATAAAACTACGTAATTCTTGGCTCTTCTCCTCTTTACATAAGATAGATAAGATAGATAGATGGATAAAGCGTTTATTCGATGCTTCAATCACACACATACAATTGTCTTAATTAGTGGGAAAGAACAATATCAAACTAACTTACAAACTAAGTACAATCTCAATCGCATAAGTTACCCACTACTGTGCCCTACTGTTTCATAATAATGTTTAACTTGCATATTTGTATGTAAATAGTAAGTATGTGTGTGTGTGTGTTGTAAGTTACATGTGATTTTTATGCAAGAAAATATATGAATATGAATCTAGAGATTGGAATCGTCTATCGACCTCAGTACCCACTTACCATTAGGTGGCCTGTCAATTTCACCATCCTGACAATGATCGGTGACAGGTGACAATTTGTAATAGGTACATCGCATAGTCGACGAGTTCCTACATCACTTGGCTTCATCTATGTTACGCAATGTATACAAAGTTGTCACTTGACAACTGTCACTCTCAGCTTGGAAATAACGAGTTAAAAAACGTCAGGGAATACACAAATTGACCAAGTTGCAAACTAAGCTCTAGGCACATCTAGGCTTGTATATAAATATACACACGTTCCCAAGATGTCAAAAATATCTCGCCTCTATGCCGCTGTCAATAAGGTTTCTGTATACACATATATTTGACGTCATAGATGTATATGTATATATTATTGCTTTCGACTGTACTATGGGTACTAGAAAATGATAAATATACGGGGGTAGCTACGATTTTCTTTTTGTTAAGTAAGAAACTATTCCTTTATTTTTCTAAATGACTTTAATATTTTTCAAAATATACTCCTCCAAGTTCAATACAACGCCTCATTCTAGAAAACCAATCCGCAAAATATTTAAAAAATGCTTTCACCGGAAGGTCAAAGAAAAATCGTTCAAATTCTAAGTACCTACCCCGTTGGAGTCCGGAAAGGTCTGGTCACGCATCATTTTCTTTAATTTGTCACTAAAAAATTGTCGCACGGGGCCAGGTCTGGAGTGTAGGGCGGATGCGACACCAGCTGATCACCTTTACTGTACATAAACTGACACTGACACCAATCTACTCTCCGGGCCCTGAATACCCTTAATTTGCAAGTAACTGTTGCACTTTGAAAAGTAAATGTTGTCAGTTTTTATACATCTAAAAACATTCGAAGCAGCCTATGCACTTATATAGAGAAATACATACTTTAATACATAGAGAACATCCAAGATAAATCGAATCTATCTCAAGCTCATCACACAAATATCTGCTCTTACCGGGAATCGAACCCAGGACCGCTAGCTTCGGCGGAAGGTATACTATCAACTAGACTACACGCGCCGTCAAACGTGACGTCAATTAGACGTGTTTGAGAAACGCATAGTAAGCGGTAAAAATTCAAAGAATGAACCGAGTATTATTAGTTTTATAGTTTCCAATAGATTCCTTCCCCATAGCTATGTAACGTAACTAACTAACTAAAAACTCCACGCACTTCTTTATCACGCATTGTACGAGTTTTTGTGACCACATTCAGTTCTCAAGTCAATCAATTGTATGGAAGACAATCAATAACCGTTTCCCAACGCGTTCGCACTTAATTAATGCGAAATTGCACCTGTTAACTGGTAACCCTTCACTGCCTTAATTATACCTTTTGCTACAGTTAACATTTATTAGAGGATTTAGGTTGTTAGTCGTAAACTTGAATTAATTTGAATTTAAGGGAATTGAGAGTATTTTGCAAGAAGACAGGTTTAATTAAATATGTATATGGAAGAGGAAACTACTACTACTACTGATCAATCAACGTACGCCAAAACCGCTGGACTTAGGGATTTGATATTTGGAGGGAATATTTCATGGATATCCTAGGAGAGGGAACGCATTATAATACCAAAGTTCAAAATACCAAATTTCATGAGGCCTATGCACGGAAGACCGAATATTAAAATGTCAAATGATTATTTCACCGAAAGTTTAAAAGCCTGAAAGTTCATTTTACCGAAAGCCGGAAATCCCGAAGACTATAATAATATAAATCTGTCTGCTTCGGAGCTGTGGGAAGTGCAACCCTTCCGCCCTTGCGTAAGAAAGCACGGCACCTTCGCTCGCCTTCGCAGCTTTTGGCGACCAGCCTCAGCCGCTACGGTTCCCTTGTTGCCTGCGCTTTCTTACAGCGGGCGGAGGCTGCCCTTCCCTTCGCGCCCCCGGCTTTTCATATACACTCTAGGGGTAAGGCACACAAGACCACGTAGAGTCGGAGCTCAGTAAACCTCTCCATAGAAGCATGACTTTAATCACAATCTCTCTCTCTCTCCCTTTATTTAAGAGTCATACTCTTGTTAGTTAAGTAGTCGCCACTCCGGTCCTCCGTCAACTGCTTGACTTTCTGGTACGACCCAACTTTAACCTTCTCTTTTATCTGCTCAAAGTAATTTCTTCTTGATCTTCCTCTGCCTCTCTTTCCTACTATCTTTCCTTCTATGATGTTTTTAAAAGGTCGTGTCGTAGCAGGTGTCCCATCATTGCTCCTCTTCTATTTTCTATTGTTGCTAGTAAATTTTTACTTTCGTTTATTCTATTCAGCACTCGGTCATTAGATTTTTTTTCTGTCCAACTTATCCCTCCCATGGCAGAATACCTTTTCAAAAAATCCTGTTGTCCATTATATTATGGGACCTCTTTCTTGTTTTAATTTACAAGGCAAATCAGACATGCAACTGACGATATTGACAAACAAACCATATGTGAAGATAAAAATACGCTTGGTAAAATATTTTTTAATAAAAAATAACAAGTTACGCAAATTAATAATTATAATCCTTCGCTTATGCGTTGTTGAAGGTTATGTCATCAATCGGCAAAAACTACCGGCTGAGATAAGTTTATCTTTGTGTCTCTGTTGATTGTGTTCCTGTTAAAAAAATATACTCGTAATACTTAATTATACTATATTTTTTATGCAATTTTAAAGTTTGTTAAATTGCTATTTCAATAATTTTAAAACTTTACACGTTTTTTTTTTTCATTTTCATAGGTTTATATAATGCTAGACTAAGTATTATCATTATCTTGAGTAATTTTATCACATCTTATGTAGTAGGCCTTTAGTATTACACATTTTTACGTGTAGATCCGTTTCCAAATTGACCTATTAAACCTAAATATAAAGGCTGGCGTAAATAAAGGTGTTAGCAGAAGCGTCGGCTGAGGCGGAGCAGGAGCGGGTTAGCGTGGTTCACGTAAACACGATGAATCGGTGCGCACGCGTAAGTCACAAGCGACAGCGGGAATACGCTAAAAATGTTTTTTTTGGCACAGGGAATACAAACTAGCGCACAAGTCACTTGATGGTAAGTGGGATCGAGACATAAGACACTTGCATTTTTAGGACTGCAAATGCTTTACCATATTTAAACACTAACCCCCTTACTAATAAACGTTGAGTAACGGTGGTATAGCTATACAATGTTTTGTCTTTATCTGTCAAATTCAAATGTCACAATGACAGATAAGGACAAAACACTGTATAGCTATACCACCGTTACTCAACGTTTATTAGTAAGGGGGTAAGAGGGAATGCCTCCATGCTAGTAATTAAGCAACCAATACTTAACTAGAGTACCTAAGCAACCAAATTTCCATAGTGAGCCTGTCTTTTTGCCAAACCATAAACCAGCAAACAAACTCACGACAATTTAAATTTAAATGTAAAAACAAACAATAAATAGCAACAATTAAATACTCCCACGCTTCCGCGTTCGCATCCGCGTCCGCGCCCGCTCCCGCTGCCGCCTGCGCTTGCGCCGCTCGGATCTGTTGCACTGCTAACTGCAGCTCGACATGCGAAGTGTTGAAAGCATTGCATTGTTGCATACGTGCGTTCAACGCGTGTTGCTAACCAGATGTATGAACAAATTGATGCGGTGTATAAATAATAATGTGTATTTATAATTAACTACCATTTGCTTGGGTATTCGTTAAGAGCAGGATAAAATTGAATATCACTTAGAAATAGTGTACTTTGGTATCACTTATAGAATAAAAAAAAAAGTGTTTTAGTTAGAATTAAAACGACAATGACGAAACGTTAGCCTAGTTGGGAGTTACCCTGCCTACGAATCTAGCGGTCACGGGTTGAAATCCCGGTAAGGGCAGATATTTGTGGGATGAGCGCAAGTATTTGATCCTGAGTCTTGGATGTTTTTATACTCATGTTCGCTATATCACAGATTCGCTTTAGGGCAGATTAGCTTTAAGACAGATTCGCTCTAAGGCAGAAATTGTTCCTGACACCGTTCTTTAAGCCCTTAATAAGAACGTTGCACTTACATACAAACTAGCACATTCAGTTGAATGAGATTATTTATAAGAAAGGATGATATAATTATACTGCCCAGAATAGGAGCTCCGCGGTAGCGGAACTCCGTCCACACTTATTGTTTTGAAATTAGACAGTGTTGACGGAGCTCCGCTGCCGCGGAGCTCCTATTTCTAAGTGGTTTGGCCCTCCGAGCCTGCTGCGAAACTGACGTAACCTAAACCTAATTACGTATTATATTATAGCTTTTACAAACATACATACATTAAATCACGCCTGTTTCCCAGAGGGGTAGGCAGAGACCTATTCTTTCCACCTGCTACCACCCTGACAAATCTCTTTCGCTACTTCTGAATTCATAAATTCATTTTAAAGTAAGAAAACAATTAAATACATTTCTTTTTCAGCTTAACTGTACTTTGTCCTTTGGAGAATCTGTCCTAATGAGAATCTAACTTTTTGATAATCTGACCCACAGTACACGCCTAGCTTAGTTTGGTACTAGGTCAATTTGTGTGATTTTGTCCCCTGATATTTATTTATGTATAGACATAGAAAACGCCCAGGACTCAGAAACAAAATGCTCGTTGAAATCCTACTGATCCTACCAATATTATAAATTCGAACGTTTGTGTGTTAGTTTGTTAATCCTTCACGCTGCAACCGCTAAATGATTTGGATGAAATTTGAAATGGAGGTACCCCGGATTAACATTATTTTCATCCCAAAAAAAATTACCATTAGGAAATTTACTATAATCGAAATCTACGCGGACGAAGTCGCGGGCAGAAACTAGCACGAAGGTAATATTATAAATGCGAAAGTTTGCATGTTCGTTCGTTACTCCCTCCTTCACCCTGAAATGGCTGGACGGATTTGGATGACATTTTAAATGTAGATTAGCTTATACCCTGAATTAACACAGAATGAATTAGGCTATAATCCCGAAAAAATGTACTGTTCCCTAGGGAATAACGATAATTGAAATCTACGCGAACAAAGTCGCGGGCAGAAGCTAGTAAATAATAAAATGTAAAATAGAATTAAGTAACTAATTAACTAATTAATAATACCTCTAAAAGCACCCACATACATGCCCGTACATAAATGCGCGGATGCAAATTTTTCCTACATACTAGCGCTTTAGTACAACTTCCCTTGTTTCTAGTCGCTTGGTCTCTGGGCAATTATTAGCATAATTCTGCTAGCTAACAACGGATGATTAACGTTAATAGTTTAAGCCTTGTTTAACCGTTTAAAGTTAATTATGGGCAGATCGCCTGTTAGAAAAACCTATTTAACTGTGGGGTTATTCTTGACAGTGTTATCGACGTAGAGTTAATTAACTAATTTAACTAATTTAATAGCACTAATGTCGTATTAGTATGCTTTCTTTCAAGAGCGTCGGTGGCTTAGGGGTCGATTCGTGATTGTAAGGTTCCGAGTTCGAACCCCCATGGTCACCATGTATATTTACAAAGATTTTTTTTAAATGTCAGATTTCACTTTTCATCTTCCAAGTACATTCTGATATTCAAAATATTTTTTACTATACCAATGAGTTTTTCTAACTTACGTACATAACCCGTTGTTCTTGCGGTGAAGGAAAAACATCGTGAGGAAACCTGCACATTCGAACAGCTGAGTGTGTAAGAGGGTACCTTTATAATTGCACAACGAATCCGAAAAGGGCCTATCTGAAAGATAAGATAAGTTAAGACACTTTCTGTCACTCTCTAATTCGCCAAGGCAGGAAGTGATAGCACGCGATTTAAGACAACGACATTTTAATGAACATTTAAACGATTTGGCAAACTGACTATTAAATTTCTATCTATTGCGAAAAGAAGGGAATAATAAGGAGTCAAGATACAAAATTAAAAGAAAAGTTTAATTCAAGAGTGATCTTTTTTTACGTAAAAGCATCTGTCTCTTATTAGACGACAATTTGGGTAACTATTGGCGTACAACGTATCATTACGCAGTATTTCATTACATCGAAAAAAATCTCGCCGCATGAGTTAATTTCTTTTGATAGTCACAACTAACCCACGTAACTAATGTATAAGATATTAACCGGAAAATATCATGGTTTCAGCAGAAAATAGCGTACGATGAAATGATGTTCAATTAAATGATAAAATCGATTAAGTGAAATGCGATTAAATGATGGGTTACGGAACAATCGATTATGAACTTTCAATCTCTTAATGCTATATATTTATAATACCTATATATTTTTGTAAGTTTACATCCTTTGTATTGCAACGTCTAAAAATAAAGTTTGTTAAATACGAGTACATTGTAACCATTTTCTTAATAGCGATCGGCAATCTTCGTTTTTCTATGACACACGAGTGACAAATATACTGTCAGTTGCGAGTGCAAGCGTGATAGCGATAGCCAGCCGGAAGCTATTAAGAAGCTGGGAATACGGTAATATTTATTGCTTGAATCGGAGATGAAAATTGATTCGTATTCGACTACAAACAGTTCCTAAGATTTTAATCAATCATTATGTGTGTGTGTGTGTGTGTGTCTGTGGCACCGTAGCTCTTAAACGGGTGAACCGATTTGGATGCGTTTTTTACAATTTGAAAGAAAATTTTCTTTCGGTGGTTCTTAGCTAGTTTCATGAAAATCGGTTGAGCCGTTTTAAAGATATCAGCTCTGAAAGAAGGGTCACCGATATATCGGGGGTTTTGATATACAGGGTGGTACTCGATAAACTGTACATATTGAAAGGGATGAAATTTTAGGTTAATTTATCGGTAAAACATTTTTTATTTATTTTAGCCACTATTTTTTTACACATTATTAATTTTTTTAATAAATTACAGCAAAAATGACATTTTTTTTTCATAAAAACACGATTTTCTCAAAATTTTGTTGAAATTTCACCATTTTTTTTGCTGATTATTATTCCTCGTTTAATTTTAGATCTAAAAACTTAAAAAAAAAATGTTAAATATATGTTTTTTTTTGAGGAAATCGTGTTTTTATTAAAACAAAATGATATTTTTGCAGTAATTTTCCACAAGAAAAGCAGTTACTAAGTTATTTTTTTTAGTTGGTCTAATATTGTTATCAATTATTATAAACCTAACTAATGTCAATACTATGCATTTTGTTTTATCTTTTTTGGGCTATTAGATCAAAAGTTACACCGTCACAAGTAAGTGTACTACCCAATCTTTATTAAAAAGTATGACAATCTGTAAAATAAAAACCAGTGACTAAAAAATTAAAAAAAATATTGTTTTACCGATAAATTAACCTAAAATTTCATCCTTTTCAATATGTACAGTTTATCGAGTACCGTCCTGTATCTTTTTCACGTATCTTGTCGACGTCGAACTTTAGTTTACGCGGTAAAGAATAACACCGGTATTTATTGTTATTTGCTAAGCAAATTATTTTCATTGTTCTTGTTACGATTGTTTACATTATCATTTGTAAATGTTGTTGGAAGAAACGGTCGCTAAGCGAAACATACTTTGTATTTGTCCACTCTCGTTGCAGTTGCTGGCTGGTTACTGAATATTTTATATTAGGTACTTAATTATAAAACAAATGCTGATCAATTTGTATTTTACAGCGGGGTGGTTTCCGCAACGCGACATCTTGAGCTTGATGAGATATTTAAAAAATACCAGCTATAGTATCTAGGTTTCCATAGCCAAATGGGATCCTATTACTCTAAGCCTGCGCTGTCTGTCTATCTATCTCTCTGTCTGTATGTTGGCTGGTTGTTTTAAATATATTAGTAAAACTATTCATATTATTGGTTTTAAAAAATATAGCCCATGACACTTTAATGAAACAAAGAAAGAAACAAGTTACATACGTCTAACAAAAGTACAAGAACAAATTAACAAACTAAAATATAAACACAAAATGTAGTGCCAGACGATGTAAAATGGTTTCAACTTTAGTGACATAAACGTATCCAACAATACCGTACACTTTAAAATCTATGTCAAGCTTGGACACAAACAAACCGACATACATACTATCAGCCAAACGGAACCCTTAGCCCTTACCCAACATAGAACGGTGTCACAGTGACATTATAAAACATTTATTTGTTATTTCTCAGGACTTGAATCATAACATCACTGTGGCACAGCCCAATGGCAATACCCACGAAATGCCAAATTAATTACAGTGCATCCTAATTCCTGGCTTGCGTTAAAACCTCCAAAACTCACATGAACCTGAACATAAGCCAACCCCTCCCTTATCAACACGGCCGACTAGCGCCATAAATAACGAACGCTTTGCTATTATCCCATAAATATGAAAAGCCATTAATATTTGACCATAAAGTCAACGCTGACGCATAGGCGCGGGACACGCGACGTTGGAAATGTTTTTGTGATGTTTCTGAAAGCGGTACAATGTTGTTCGTTCAGTTTTTTTAGGTGGGCAGAAGGCATACGAGCCAATAGCGGGTCATCTGATACAACCTACCACCGCCGATGGAGACCTGAAACTGCACTAGGAAAGGCTAGTTTGTTGCCGAACCTGGGTTGTGATTCTCTCAACAAGCAAAGGTGATCGTTCGCTCGAGAGAAGGTCTAAGAGGCGAGTTTAAGTAGCCCCGACAGAGCGAACAAAACACATTTTAGCGTGTGTATTAAATTTGGCAGCATGACTTCTCGAACGTATAAGGCTCCCTAATTGACAATGCACGCGCTAAAATGTGTTTTGTTCGGTCGGACGGGACTACTTAAACTCGCCGCTTTTATTCGCTCGTCCGTCCGACCGGCCGCCGTTTTTTGAGAGAATAACCTACCTACCCCTACCTACACCTGGCCTGTAGAGGAGAGTATAGGTTCGTTTTTTGAAGGTCTCTCGTTTTCGGCAATTCTGTACTAGTTGAGACAGCTTTTAAGGGACTTCCTCCTTCACGACATGTTTATATTACTTATATTTTTTTGGGTAAAATTTAAAAAGGAGGTGGCTGGATTTGTTTTTGTTTCCAAGCGACTGGCGGGAGTATGCAATCGGTTGGGAGAATGGCGAAGGGAGGCTTTTGCCCAACAGTGAGACACTGACAGAGGCTAAAAAAAATTATTTCTTAGTTTTTGACAACCATGTTTTTTTTTTTTATTATTTAATGGGGTTCACATAATAACGTAATTTTGCCAATGTCAAATATTAAGCAACGTTGTACGGTGAATCCTGTCCTGTCGTCGAAGTCTTATGAACCTTGAAGATGGCGAGCATCCACCCCAATGGCTTGGTGTGATCTTGACCGCTTACTCATTTGGAACCATCTTTTAAGTGTCAATGCAAGTTCTTCATCAAAGTTACAAGTTGTCTGAAAACTGCCCTGGATTTGCGAACCAAAATCAACGATAATGTAATTTACAAATAAATAAATAATTGGACAGATGTTTTCAGAATGACAGCCAGCCATAGACCGACTGGAATAAGAATTCTCTTTATTTTGTAATGCAAACGTATTGTATTTTTTTAAACGTATAAATAAACTACTAAAACCAAACTTTACTTTCTTCGTAAGTAAATGCCACAGGATCGTATACCTACCCAGTAAACGTTGGCAACACACATCCTCCATCGACCAGGCCCTTTGTTCCCCCACAATGCCGGAGATTTACTGGGCACATTGTTTTAAGGCTCCACAAAGGCACGGGAGATTTATTTATTAACTACTAGCTCCGCCTCGTGGAGCCTGGTAAGGTAATCTTAGGATAAAAATAAACTGTTTTATCTACATCCATATCATAACTTCCCTACAATATGTTCAGAAGCGATAAGCAAATCGCCTATATCAAGAAACCTGTATCTGTGGTTGCATCTCAATGTTTACATTAAAGTATAGTGCATCGTAATGTTTACATTAAAGTGTCGGTACCTAAACATTAAAGTATCGGTAATACTGTACCACTAACTTGAAAATGCAAGCCATATATGTACATTATAAATAAAGTTTGCATTTTTTTTTAAGCTTTGGTACTACAAACAAGTTAACAGTAACACTAACTTAATAAAAGTACAGGCCACATCTGAACATATTATAGAAAACTTATGATATACATGTAGATAAAGTTATGTATGTGGCTATACATAATTAGGCATTAAAACACTCGTGTGATCTTATTATGCACCAGCCACATAAACTAGTATTAGGATGCCGGACCAAGAACGTAAAAAGACATCTTTATGATGCGACTATCTGTCTGTCAATGTAACATATTATATTTTATAAACCATAAAATCTACTTTAGTAAATTCTATTCAGTCAGACTCACTCTACGTTTCTTTTATTTTATTTTACCACTTTGTCACTGTAGGATCTTAATTAAAATATAACAGGTTATGATTTATGAAAAAAAAATGCTCGCTTCCAAATAGCCAACGGTATCAAGAGGCTCTAGGTCAACTTATTTTAGCCGATTTTGTATAGTTTTAAGTATAACAATCATATTTACGCGGTTTGCTTAGTTGTTAGTGACCCTGCCTACGACGTTAGCGTCCCGGATTTGATTCTCGGTAAAGGCAAATATTTGTGTGATGAGCGTGAATATTTCACCATGAATCTTGGATGCTTTCTTAGCATGTATTTTTAGGGTTCCGTAGTCAAACTAGGAACCCTTATAGTTTCGCCATGTCCGTCCGTCCGTCCGTCCGTCCGCAGCCTAGCTCATAGACTCTTAGTACTAGAAAGCTGAAATTTGGCATGAATATACATATTAGTCACGCCAACAAAGTGGTAAAATAAAATCTTGAAAAACATTTTTTTAGGGTACATCCTCTACACGTAACTTGGGGATGTATTTTTTTTCTTGTTTGATTGTTTCGTATGGGGATAACAGTTTTCCAACGGCAAAGTTAAGTTTGTCGCGAGCTCTAATTTGTTTGTAGTAACGGCTTCGGAACCCTACACTGAGCATGGTCCTACATGCTCTTGCCCGGTTTTTCTATACTAGTTAAGTATGTTTATCATTGTCGTTGTATACCTACAGTTTGGGACTAGTTTAATTTGAGATATCCCCTGATATATCCATACTAATATTATAAATGTGAAAGTGTGTATGTTTGTCCGCCTTTCAAGCTGGAACGGCTGGACGGATCGGGATGAAACTTGGCCCACATATAGGATAGGCCCTGGAATAGGTCATAGGATAGTATTTATCCCGGAAAATTGGACCGTTCCCGAGAAAGCAAAAGCTATTATATTATCCACTAATCCTATTAATGCGAGTATCCTACTGCAAAATAAAATGCTAACGATCGCCGATCATTAAATATTATAAATGCATGCAGTTTGTTACTTCTACTCAACAAATGGATGGATTTGGATGAAGTTTGAAATGGAGATAGCTTAGTTATACCCCGGATTGAGCCCTGATAAATACATCATCGCAATCTACGCGGAAGAAGTCGCGGGCAGAAGCTATTTACAAATAAAAAATATAACATTTTGCGATTTTGGAAAAACTACCCCTAAGGGGTAAAGAATGGAGGGTGTAGAATTTAGTAAGTATGAGAATGTCGTCATTTTTGAAGTTAGAAACGTGAAAATTAATATATGTAGGCTCCTATTTACAAATAAAAAATATAACTTTCAGCGATTCTGAAAAAATATACCCAAGGGGTGAAATGGGTGGGTAGAAGTATTATATCGAAGTTGAATAAACTGATAGCTATGATCTATGATAATGATCACGAGAACAGTTGGTTAGATTAAGTTTTTATTGACCGAACGTAAATACACTAACTATACTTTATTCTTTAAAAACTAATTAGGCACTTACACCTGCTATAATACACATACATACATACATACCTTCACGCATATAATTCCAGAGTGGGGTAGGCAGAGCTACATAATTACCTCCAACTTTAAAAACTAAACTACTATAATACTTTACGCACTAACATCTAAATCATATAATTCGTTCAGTGTGAAATTGTGCGACTTTAGTTTATACATGAAATTACAGCGACAAAGTTCTTCGCAGCGTCGCAGACGCCGGGAGTTTAAATAGGAGCGGCAAAGCCCGCTCGCGCCCAATGCGCTCATTCATCGAAAAACTTCGTCCTCATTTGCTTTGTTTGGGATATTGTCGATTGTTTTATTCAAATACAAAATTGTGATAAAAAAATCTGCAATCCATTATTCTTTTTGTTGTATCGTAAAAAAATGGTATGATTAATTGATTATACATAGTACAAATCCTAAAAAAACAACAAATACTGAAAACTGGTCAGGTGCGAGTAGGACTCACAAACCGAGGGTATTTTTATCGACTACGATTTCGGCCAGAGCGATTCTCTGCGCTGGATGTACCTACCTAATACCTATTCACATCTTATACTTACTACATATATTATAAATGCGAACGGTTATGCGCGCGAGAGTTTGGTACTTCTTTGCTTAAAAGGATGGACGAATTTGGTTACATACAATTAGGAATAGAGTTTGATCAGTGAACAGGGGAACAGTGATTGATGAAATCACTGTTCCCGTGGGATGGCAAAATTACAAATTCTACGCGGACGAAGTCGCGGGCAGAAGCTGTAATTATATATATTGCTGTCGCTACGGTGGCTCTTATTCACTGGACAGTAAGAGCTACTAAAACTTTAACAACACGATTACCATATACAAACAAAATAGGCTAATACAAAGTGGAATAAAATCATAAATAGAAATGCTTTATTTAGTAAATTAAAACCAGGTTAAAATAGTGCCATGTCTCTTTTTAAGTAAAAATATAGCCTTAGTAACTCTACAAATGGCCTGAATGTGTAAAACGTCCATAGAGTTAGGAGGGCTTATCGGGACGCGTATTCATTTATAGTTACGAGTAGATAGCCATCGCGAAAGTTTGACGCGTTTCCATCGTCGCTGGAAACTGGGTTTAATATTTAATGCGTAAAGTAGCCGGGACTTACATACATACATTAAATCACGCCTGTTTCCCAGGATTACGGGACTTATATAACAGGATTATATATCAAGATAATCAGTTTCAGCGATGGAGTGTTATACCACACATAATAATACAAGTAAAAATTAATAAAGATGCAATAAACTACTATAGTTCAAGTACGAGTAAGCTTTGTCACTTTCTGTCAAATTTAAATGTCATAAAGACAGATAAGGACAGAGCATATTTCAAGCACACTTAAGCTATTCATAATTCATATTCGTTTATATATTCCCAGATATGATCAGAGTGGCGGAAGGACATTGTGCAAGGTAAACCTACAGCAGCAGCAGCAATGTTCGCATTGTTGTGTTGTGGGACAAGACAAGCGGTGAAATTACGAGCATAGATGCATTCCATCTTAGTCCAGGGTTAGCAACCCATTTGCGGTCTTAGGATTACAGTGTTTAGATTGCAGTCTCGAGAATACAAATGTCAATAGATCACGGACACCACTTACCATCAGGTGGCCTTTGCGCTCTTTGCCTCAAAAAAAACAGGATTCAGGTTAGAATATAGCCCATGCCACACCCTTTGGGTGAATACTAATCAAAAGATATGCTTAGGTGGATACATACGAACATACACACAACGAAAAGCATTGCTATTTAAATAGTCGGTTAAAAAGAACGGCATCTACTAAAATAAACTGGAAAATGTACTGTTCCGTGTTTTGTTTTTTGATCTGTACAGTCAACAGCATAAATAAGTGATCATTTATGTACCTTGTCGCTTCCAATCGTTTCACTATTGTATGACATTTCAAATAGGACTTTAAAGTGACAAGGTACATAAATGATCATTTATTTTTGCTGTTGACTGTACTAATATTATAAATAGGTAAAGTTTGCGACGTTGTAGGGTAATCTCTGGACCTACTGAAGCGATTTTGAAAATTATTTTACCAATAGAAAGTCACAGTCAGTATTTGTGAGTGTCATAGGCTATATATATACCCAAAAACAATGTTTTTTGACCAACGAAGCGGGCACGGGAACAGCTAGTGTTCAATAAAAAGTATGTGTGTTGTATTGTATTGTACCATCTCTTTTTAAATAAACCTATTTACTAAATTCTAGAAGAACAAGATAAACACCGTTCTCCAGCCTTGTTTGGATCCCTGCCGAGCTATTTTAGCTTTGGGGTCAGCCTTATCGTAAATATGTTGCCAAAATCGTGACTACATCGACGAGCAGTGGAAACGGGTCACTTTGGTATCACATTTGTATGCTCTGCGACCACTTTTCAATGATTGTAGGTGCACTACTGAATATGGGCGAGGTCACAAACAATAGCGAGTTGTCTTTAACTCGGCCTTCAACGTTTTTGGTGTTAAGATAAGCATGCAAATTGAGAAACTAGACGATATAAATGTTTAGACAAAATTAGCGATGAATTGGGATGAAGATCTGTGGGTTGCCAAGGTGTCAATGTGGTTTTTAGGATCGTATTAGACCGAAGTCGGTCTCAAGATACTTTAGATAGTTGTCCATATCTTGACTTCAACGTGTCTTGGGTCGGGCATCTCAGCCAAGTGACCATAAATAAGATGCAATCTATACAGACAGACAGACAAATTATTAGCCATTTTTTTTACATGTTAACTGAACTTCAAACTCGGATAAATCCATGCAAAAGGACAACGGATTTTGCGTCTTTATTCAAACAAGTTAAGTTTTAAATTCGTATACCAAATTTCAAGGAGATATCCGTGTTTGATATTAAGCGACTCGACGAACGTACTTATTATTACATAGTAAATTACTTGATAAAGGGTGACTCTTGAACCGAGAATAATCTAGTAAGTATGTAGAGTATCGTCTGGAATGCCTTGATCTTTATTTTTATGATTTGACCTAAATATGAAAAATCGTAAAAAAATTGCAAGACTATGCAAAGTCCAGTTGACGAGTTTAAAATATGCGTGCAAAGAACACTAACAACTTTCAAAAAAAGAACACCGCGTCACGGCTATAACTATAAACCTGGTCCTTCGAGCCGGATCTTTCTCCGTCATTTCACAACAATGGAGCCGCGCTCTTAGGAGATACACTCCGGCGCACATCCCTTTGTGCGCGCCAACTGGGTCGGGCAATTCAATCTATCTCACATCGTATGATAATGCTTTCACAAATTAACGGGCATATTAAAAAGAGACAATCTGGTCTGCTGACCAGCTGTATTGTGAACTTTTAAGTGGCCTTTTAAAAGGGCTCCCAACGGAATCCTGATACTAAATCTCCGCTGTACGTCTGTATGTCTGCGGGCTATTTCTCATGAGCAGTTAACATGCAGACAGCTAAATTTTTACAGAGTGGAATATTTGTATTGCCGATAATAAATTAAAAAAAATCCCATACAATTTTCTTTTTGGCATTTTTGCTCAACGTTAATTATATAGCTATGCAATTCAGTTTACGCTGCGAGGAATAAAAAGGCCTATATCCGCTATATAGCTCTGGCATGATAACCTCCATCTCATATAGAATAAATATAGGTAATTAAGATACTTACTTACCTACTCAAATTTTGCAGTGTGGTAAACCATGTGATGGGTCCATCGAGATTTCTAACGCCATTACATATTAAGCTGTCGTCAAGCAGCTGTCTTCACGTTCGCACCGTTGTTTTAGTGTGGATGTTAAGACTGCCGGAGAAATGCCTAGCGTAGAGACCTTCCTTCTTAGTCCAGAGAGTTGGCAACGCATTTTCACTTTTCAGACTGTCATCCTAATTACCATCATGGCCGAGATTAACCGTAAACCTTATTGCTTTTGACGTGCTATCGTATTGTTGACGTTTTGATAGCTCTTATTAACTTGACAATAATGGCTGCCGAGTAAAAAACAATACCATAGCATGTCAAATTAAGGCAATTTGGTTTTAATCAGTAGAGAAGAGGCCCTGTGAGCCAATTCGCCTTCTTAATGGCATCAAAATAGATGATGTAACTGCCCCGAGCATTGCGTTTGCGATTGATTATGTATCCAATTAGAACTCTATTAATTATTATTGTTACGCCAGTCTTTTGGTCACGGTACACCAATTGACAACATTTAAAAAAAAAGCCTTTTTGTTTTTTCGCGTTTATAATAGCTGGTTAAAAATTAGAGTACCCGTGTTTCTCGGTTTTTCTTTATGTATCTTAAATTAGTCGTTAATAATTTATTAAAGAAATAGTCATTAAAAAGACCGCATATACAAAGTTAGGAATACTGATGTCGTGATCTTAGCATGAAATAAAATAAAAAAGTAACTTTAAACAGAACTGACTGTCATGTCATGTCACTTGTCAACATTAACAACTGTAACAACATAAATTCGTCGACTTTGGGCAGATTGCAGCTATCCGCTTTTACAAATCTGTTAGTCACTTTCATTTTAAATAGCGTATATCAAAACAATAGTATTACGAGAATCGAAAGCGTGTCGTTAGAATCAAGTAATCTGTCAGACAGATAAAAAATTGACATGACAGTCGTATATTTTTTTCAATTCCTATTGTAATAAATGGACTAAGGGCACTATAAGTGTATTCCTAACATTCACAATCCAACTATTTTTACTGTTTTTCTTAAAAATATAAAAAAACTATTGCATAAAAAAATCCAAATATATTTTTAATGTAATCAGCAGTGTAAAATCTTCAAACGTTAGATAAAAAGATAAAAGATAAAAGATGTTTATTCAGTAAGTAGGCCGCACGGGCACTTTTACACGTCAAAAATCTACCAGCGCTTCGCAAGAGACCACTGCTGAGAAGAAACGCCGCAAGAAACTCAACAGTCAGTCGTTTTTTTTTTTTTTAAATTACTTATACAATTATAGAACTTAACCTAGCATTATATAAAACAATGAATTTAACATTAAAATATATATATCATGCGTAGTTGAGCAGGAAAATGTGTCAAAACTCAGTATGTTCAGATGAACTCTTAAATTGTAATAATAATAGTATACATATACTTACCCATGACGGTGCAAAACAACCACATAGTTTTGATACATTCTCCTACAGAAACCGTGTCCCCTAGACAATAATTATACCTACAATGTTTAGATATTTTCCTGACTAAGCTATTACTAAGTTATTTAGGTGTTTAATTTAGGCCAAGCATTTTTATCTGTTAGATAGTCCTCGACCCTATAATAAGCTTTCGACATCAACGACTTTTTCAAGTAATTTTTAAGTGCTGGAAATGATAACTTTAAAACTTCGTCAGGTAATTTATTATAGAAATGAATGCATTGACCAACAAATGATTTATATACCTTACGGACACGAAATTTTTTAATAGCAATTTTATTTTTATTTCTTGTATTCAAATTATGTATATCACAATTCTTAACAAAAGAGTCTTGATTTTTAATGACATAAATAATATTCTCATAAATAAATTGTGACGCTACTGTCAAAATACTAATTTCTTTAAATAGTAATCTTAAGGAATCACGGGAGTTTAGGTTATATATGGAACGAATGGCTCTTTTTTGTAACACGAATATAGTCTGTATGTCAGCAGCTTTTCCCCAAACCAGAATACCGTACGACATAACACTATGAAAATAACTATAATTAACTAAGCGAGCTGTCTCAACATTGGTAAGTTGCCTGATTTTCCTAACAGCATAAGCTGCCGAACTTAATTTACCTGCTAGTACTGCTATATGGGGACTCCATTGCAAGTTTTTGTCTATAGTTATCCCTAAGAAAAGCGCCTTGTCCACCATCTCCAAACACTCATCATTTAGAAATATACTAGATTTTACCGGTCTAACATTAGGCAAAACGAACCTAACACATTTAGTTTTCTTAGCGTTAAGTAGCAAATTGTTAATAGTAAACCAATTAAGTACTTTAACCAGCGTGGCGTTTATCCTACTGTAATCGACGGATTTTCGGTCCACCTTGAAAATTAATGAAGTATCATCAGCAAATAGCACAATATCACAAAGGTTATCTACCGTGGGTGGTAAGTCATTTATATAGACCAGAAATAAGAAAGGACCTAATATAGAGCCCTGAGGCACACCTAATTTAACAGTTGCTCCAATGGACTGTGTTTGGTTTACAACAACCGTTTGTGTTCTATCGCTAAGATATGAAGACATAAGATTTAGAGAATTATTTGACAGACCATAATGTTCTAATTTTAATATAAGAGTCGCATGATCTACGCAATCGAAAGCTTTGGAAAGGTCACAAAAAATTCCTATTGCATCACAGGATTTCTCCCAAATATTGTATATATATTTAATGAGTACAGATGCTGCATCAGTTGTGGATCGTCCTCTGGTGAAGCCGAACTGATTACTGTTAAGCAGTTTATTTCTATTGAAGTGACCTAACATATCTTTTAACATTAACTTCTCAAAAACTTTACTTAAAACCGGTAGAATAGAAATGGGACGGAAATTCGTTAAATCACACATGTCGCCCGATTTAAAAAGTGGTATGACTTTACTATATTTCATAAGATTTGGAAAAACCCCCTCTGAAATGCAATTATTGTAGATTAAAGCTAAGTGAGGTGCAATTATATCTATGACATGATGGATCACTTTAACTGACGCTCCCCATAAATCCTCAGTTTTTTTTAAACTGAGCGATTTAAATACCTTAACAATAGAAATTGAATCTACATGGCTAAAATCAAAGGTTACATTACATTTAGTAACATTAGCACAAAGTAGTTTTTGAGCTACAATCGCAGATGATTGAAGACATTTCGTTGTATTAATAGCTATAGTGGAGAAATAATCTTCGAACGCTAAGGCCACGTCTTTGTTTGACGTGATTTGTTTGTCACCCTTGTTTAGGGTGACTTGATTATCACGAGTTTTAGATTTACCCGTTTCTCTATTTATAATTTTCCACACCGTTTTTACCTTATTATCAGAAGCTTTGAGTTTAAGACTTAAAAAGTTTGACTTAGCAGTTAAGCAAACTCGCTTGAAGGTCCTCGAATAATTCTTAACGTAAACTAAGAAGTCAGCATTCTTGTTCTCCTCCCTCTCTCTATATAGTTCATAAAGCCTATTTCTACTTCTATGGATGCCTACAGTAGCCCATTCACTAAACTTAGTTTTTGACCCAAAAACAGTTACTTTAGTTTACTACCTTAGCACATATGAATTCTTGTCAATTGTGACCAAGTTTTTACTAGCTACTATTGAATTCTGTTTTAAACTTATTGATCATTTTATGATAACGCAGTTGGTTCCGTTGACGAGTTAAAACCCTACGTGCAATATACGTCTAGTATGACGCACTATCCATCCATCCATACTCTATACTTATCCATACTCTATATTCTTAGTAAGACTATCTGTCTGTTATGTTTTCAGGACTGAACCACTGAACTGATTTGGATTAGAGATAGTTTAAGCCCACATGAAGGATATAGTGGACTTTTTACCCGCCGTAAACGATTTCAACGCGGATTTATGGGCAACAGCTAGTATATATTATACTATAGTGCCATTGTGTCTAAAACACACGTTCTTCAGAAACATTATGATACCACATTTAAGTATAATCAAGGTTAACTATAAGGCTATGGAACGCTGTGCCTGTAATGGTAAGGCGTGCTAAGACTATTGATTGCCATTTTTAAAAGCAAGCTACATGATCATTTTCTATCGCTTCCATAGATTTTTTCTATGATTTCGTTTACTTTTTCCAAATTTTATTATGTCTGCCATGTACTTATTTGCTTTTTTAGCTATTTCTATGTCCAAGGTTGTCTAGAAGAGATCGCTATATAGCGGTAAGCCCGCCTTTTGGATAGGTACCTAGAATTAAAATGTCCCTCTCCGTGTTTTGTTTTTTTGGTTTTCAATAAAAAGAACCCCCTTGTCCAAAATTCATTTATTTACGTTACGCGTCGGTCTTTGAGTCACCGACTTACATATTTGTACCAAATTTCAACTCGATCGGTTCAGTAGTTTTGGAGCAAATCTGATGTGACTGATGGACAGATAGACAGACAGACTAACAGACAGGTATATGGTGTGGAGACGGAACCCTCTCCACGTCAGTCGAACTCGCACTTGGCCGGTTTTTTTTCAGTTTGCAGACTAAAATAGACTTTGAAACTTTATCTTTTAACTTCGCACTGTGTAAAAAAGATACAGTAGAGAAAATTATTCAACCCGAAACCTAAACACATCCAAGCAATGATAAATGACCTACCAGGCGTCCAGAAGGCACGTGGAGTTATGTCAGTTATACTTCCATTTCATTTGGTGCCCACATATCATGGACACCCGCCGACTGCAAATGGCAAAGGCGTATTATGGTTGTGACATACCCCGCGTTTTTGGACAAATCGGGAGTGGAGAAATACGTGAATATTTTAGGGTAAAGGCCGACTTTAATATAGTCTGTAGAGAGGGTTGAAAAGCCTCGACGTAATTCATAAAATGCTTTGTTGGCTAGGATATCTATAGCAACCTTTTCGTGTCAATTAAAATAAATCAGCCCTGTGGTTTTTTTTTATTCTACTTTGGTTATAATATAGGAAAAACAGCATAGGTATTTTAGAGGCAAAATATTCAAAGAAACTTTATCTTTGCACTAAAACACTGTTCTACCAAAATTTGGGGGTCCTACCCCCATCGGCGAGACAGTAAGAGTTTTTATAGGAAAAAATAAAAAAATAAAATATTTCAAGTCAAAAGTAGGATTTAATCAGCAAAAACATGTTGATAGTTGATATTACATACTGTACCTAGTGTAAAAGTATTCCAATTGTTTTTGCTGATTAAATCCGACTTTTGACTTTTAATATTTTCTTTTTGTCATTTTTCGAACAATGGGTATGGTCTCATTAAATTCAGCTCAAAAAATTACATGGAAAATGACATTTCACTCGCCTAGTAAAATTTCCCCACTGCTCTAACCCTTCCGATGGGGGTAGGACCCCTAAATTTTGGTAGGACTCGGCAGATCCTCATTTCTAGTGCCAAGATAAAGCTATAAACAAAATTTCATTGATGTATGTACATAATTTGCCGCCAAACTGGCATATTTAGTCTTACTTTACCTGTATTATTGCGCCTATCTAGCTTTGATTATCACAGTGCTAACGTCAACAGCTTCTATTATCAAGTGTATAAGAAGCCCTCTCATAACGTTAACAGTATGATATCGAAGCATGATGGGTTAACCAAAGATGATGATCTGTGGTAGCACTGACAGCCTCTAGACGTCAAATTTTATCCTCCGAGTTTTCTTATTAAAAAACATTTTTAAATTGAAGTAATTTATGTTTATATCCTTATAGTTAACGTTGTTTTACTCTATGAAGTAATTGTTAATAAGATTTAGGCCCATAAAACTTCAAGAACACTAAAAACAGGCCGCTCGCAGCAGCTCCGTCAACCGTCAACGGACATTTTCAAATTCATAAAGGATAACCTGGGAAGTATTACCTTTAATTTCTTTTTACACTGTTTTTAACACTGTGTTTACATCCATACTTTTCACTGCTCATTGCTGAAGCCGTGAGCGACGTCAAAATACAAACATTGGCACCGTGCGATCTCTCTTTACTTGACATACAGTGGAAGTATAGTTGAGACAAGCCACTTTTGCCACAGACATTGCCCTACACGATACACTGTTCACCAACATCTATTCACACACATCCTTGCATAAAATAACCTGATTATCAAACTTCTTCTCCACTTACTCACTAGTTTAATATCTTTCAGTGTGATTGTGGAGTAGCTGTGGCCTATGTAGCCTATGGCCGCATCGAACATCAAATCGCGCAAAGCCACTACACGTCAACTTGAGATACAACTTAAGGCTACCTTGAAAGAGCTGCAAGCTGCCAATACCTTAAATGACCAGCTACTAAGGGAAAGGGAAGATTGCGAAGAAGAGCAAAAAAAAATGTTGGCTAAAAACACAGTGTTAAGGAACGACCTGGTAGAATATGACTATAAACTAATAGATGCACAAGATAGGGTGGAGCAGTTGCAGACCCTCGTAGATAATTTTAACCAGTGCGCTTCTACTCATGAAGTTGCATTGAATCGTATAATTAACCTCGAAGAAGAACTCGGTGCTGCTAATGAAGAGTTAAATTATCTACGGAGAGAACGTGAGTGTTATGACAGTTCAATTACACAAAATTTGTATCAGGAGATGGTAGGTGATAAGGATAATAAGGACAGTAATATTAAGAACTTAATCTTTTTCAATAGTAACAATAAATTAAAAAAATATGTTAACATAAACAAATACATAAGGCGTACTCAGAAGCTAATAAAAAGTCAGAGGTGTCTCAAAAACTATTCTAAAATGAAATTAGAGTTATCGGTTATGAAAAATAGGGTGCAAAAATGCAATAATAAATTAGATTTAGATAGGACTGAACATGATTTAAATGTTCACAAATTAAATGCAGAGATTAGTAGATTAAGAAAAAAACTTGAGGACATGTCAATAAAATACGTAACGGCTCAAAGTGAAATCAAGGAGCACATGCTGGCATTCACACAATTGCTGGAGAGTAGTAAATATAATGAAGACCGTTTTAATTCTTTAATTAATAATGGCATTGGTGATTGTAATTGTATAGGAACTGTACCAACAGCTGTGGTTCAGCCAGATGTGGCTCTTGATTCTTCTAAGCTAAGTGCCCCAAAAATAGTTTTAGATGAGTCCCCTAGACAAATTAGCAATAATAAAACTATTATTTATTCGGATCAGATAGGGTCTGGAATGGGTTCCATGTTAAGAAACAAATTGACACAAAATGTAACAAATTTTTGTTATCATAATGCAAATCTTATGCAATTATGTCATTTAATATCAAAGGGAAGTTATGACAGTTCTTATACTCTAGTGATTCTAGTAGGAAACAGTCTTGGTATAGATAAGTCTAGTGTAGGTAGATTATTGTCAACATTAAACCTTATTGAAGAGGCAGGCATAGGAAAAATTTTACTTTGTGCATTACCATATTCACAAAATATGCCATACAATTATAATAATAAAATAGCATACTTAAATTCTTTAATGTATAATGCTATATGTCATAATAGTAAATATCATTTCTTCGACTTAAATAAATTTATTAAGCACCTCACGCTAACATCTGAAAAAATTCATTTGCCAAAGAAATATATTTTGACTTTGGTAGAACTTTTGGCTTTTAATATAGAACCAAATAGATATAACAGTGGTACAAATTCCATTCCTAATCATTTAAACTAAAGTATAGGACAGCGGAAACACCTTTGAGTATAAATATAGTTCATCAAAATATTCAAGGGTTTTCCAGCAAAGAATTAGAAGTAGGATTATTTTTAGATACTGAGAATGTACACATTATGTGTATTACTGAACATTGGCTTAGACCAGATCAATTAATTTTTGATTTCGTTAATTTTAAATTAGTTAGTTTTTTTGCCAGAAAATCCGCCATTCATGGTGGTTCGTTAATAATTGTTAAAAGTACCATTAAATCCAAAGAAAGGAAAGATATTGTTAGGCTATCCATAGAGAGGCTTGTAGAAATCTCATGCATAGAATTAGAAAATTACATAATTATCTGTGTTTACAGACCACCGTCAGCTGATTTTAGCACATTTGAATCCAGTATGGAAAATGTGTTAAAATTAGTATGTAAAACCCAAAAGCATGTTATTGTCTGTGGAGATTTTAATGTTAATTTACTGGAATCTTCAAATAATACTATTAGGATCTTAAGTTTATTTAAATCTTTTAACTTAGGTAATTTGTTCTTTGAACCTACACGGATAGGAGTTTCAAGTGCTACCTGTTTAGACAATATTTATTGTAATTGCGAGTGTTTGGATAAGGAAATATTTAATTGCTTTAATTCTGATCATAGTGGCCAGAAGGCTTCTTTTTTAAATGATTTTCATCAAGAACCGCAGGCAATAACATACAGACCCATAACTAGCAATCGTTTAGAATTATTCAAAAATAAAGTTGAGAGCAATCTCTGTGGGTTATCCTTTTCAAATAATGATTCAAATAGTATTTATAAAGATTTGTTTGATGTAATTCTTCATCAATTTAACAACAATTTTAAGATGAAAACAGTTTCTGGGTCAAAAACTAAGTTTAGTGAATGGGCTACTGTAGGCATCCATAGAAGTAGAAATAGGCTTTATGAACTATATAGAGAGAGGGAGGAGAACAAGAATGCTGACTTCTTAGTTTACGTTAAGAATTATTCGAGGACCTTCAAGCGAGTTTGCTTAACTGCTAAGTCAAACTTTTTAAGTCTTAAACTCAAAGCTTCTGATAATAAGGTAAAAACGGTGTGGAAAATTATAAATAGAGAAACGGGTAAATCTAAAACTCGTGATAATCAAGTCACCCTAAACAAGGTTGACAAACAAATCACGTCAAACAAAGACGTGGCCTTAGCGTTCGAAGATTATTTCTCCACTATAGCTATTAATACAACGAAATGTCTTCAATCATCTGCGATTGTAGCTCAAAAACTACTTTGTGCTAATGTTACTAAATGTAATGTAACCTTTGATTTTAGCCATGTAGATTCAATTTCTATTGTTAAGGTATTTAAATCGCTCAGTTTAAAAAAAACTGAGGATTTATGGGGAGCGTCAGTTAAAGTGATCCATCATGTCATAGATATAATTGCACCTCACTTAGCTTTAATCTACAATAATTGCATTTCAGAGGGGGTTTTTCCAAATCTTATGAAATATAGTAAAGTCATACCACTTTTTAAATCGGGCGACATGTGTGATTTAACGAATTTCCGTCCCATTTCTATTCTACCGGTTTTAAGTAAAGTTTTTGAGAAGTTAATGTTAAAAGATATGTTAGGTCACTTCAATAGAAATAAACTGCTTAACAGTAATCAGTTCGGCTTCACCAGAGGACGATCCACAACTGATGCAGCATCTGTACTCATTAAATATATATACAATATTTGGGAGAAATCCTGTGATGCAATAGGAATTTTTTGTGACCTTTCCAAAGCTTTCGATTGCGTAGATCATGCGACTCTTATATTAAAATTAGAACATTATGGTCTGTCAAATAATTCTCTAAATCTTATGTCTTCATATCTTAGCGATAGAACACAAACGGTTGTTGTAAACCAAACACAGTCCATTGGAGCAACTGTTAAATTAGGTGTGCCTCAGGGCTCTATATTAGGTCCTTTCTTATTTCTGGTCTATATAAATGACTTACCACCCACGGTAGATAACCTTTGTGATATTGTGCTATTTGCTGATGATACTTCATTAATTTTCAAGGTGGACCGAAAATCCGTCGATTACAGTAGGATAAACGCCACGCTGGTTAAAGTACTTAATTGGTTTACTATTAACAATTTGCTACTTAACGCTAAGAAAACTAAATGTGTTAGGTTCGTTTTGCCTAATGTTAGACCGGTAAAATCTAGTATATTTCTAAATGATGAGTGTTTGGAGATGGTGGACAAGGCGCTTTTCTTAGGGATAACTATAGACAAAAACTTGCAATGGAGTCCCCATATAGCAGTACTAGCAGGTAAATTAAGTTCGGCAGCTTATGCTGTTAGGAAAATCAGGCAACTTACCAATGTTGAGACAGCTCGCTTAGTTTATTATAGTTATTTTCATAGTGTTATGTCGTACGGTATTCTGGTTTGGGGAAAAGCTGCTGACATACAGACTATATTCGTGTTACAAAAAAGAGCCATTCGTTCCATATATAACCTAAACTCCCGTGATTCCTTAAGATTACTATTTAAAGAAATTAGTATTTTGACAGTAGCGTCACAATTTATTTATGAGAATATTATTTATGTCATTAAAAATCAAGACTCTTTTGTTAAGAATTGTGATATACATAATTTGAATACAAGAAATAAAAATAAAATTGCTATTAAAAAATTTCGTGTCCGTAAGGTATATAAATCATTTGTTGGTCAATGCATTCATTTCTATAATAAATTACCTGGCGAAGTTATAAAGTTATCATTTCCAGCACTTAAAAATTACTTGAAAAAGTCGTTGATGTCGAAAGCTTATTATAGGGTCGAGGACTATCTAACAGATAAAAATGCTTGGCCTAAATTAAACACCTAAATAACTTAGTAATAGCTTAGTCAGGAAAATATCTAAACATTGTAGGTATAATTATTGTCTAGGGGACACGGTTTCTGTAGGAGAATGTATCAAAACTATGTGGTTGTTTTGCACCGTCATGGGTAAGTATATGTATACTATTATTATTACAATTTAAGAGTTCATCTGAACATACTGAGTTTTGACACATTTTCCTGCTCAACTACGCATGATATATATATTTTAATGTTAAATTCATTGTTTTATATAATGCTAGGTTAAGTTCTATAATTGTATAAGTAATTTTAAAAAAAAACGACTGACTGTTGAGTTTCTTGCGGCGTTTCTTCTCAGCAGTGGTCTCTTGCGAAGCGCTGGTAGATTTTTGACGTGTAAAAGTGCCCGTGCGGCCTACTTACTGAATAAACATCTTTTATCTTTTTTTATCTTTTAAAGTGGAACAAAACGCTAATCTAGCGAGTTGATTTTGAGAAGCGAGTGCTCGAAAATAAATCGCATGCAAAGGAACGTCACAGCCAACTAGACGTTTAAAAACTAAAAAAATACTGTATCAGGCTGATTTTCAATGATTCGATTTTTAAAAATAGATTTGCTGCTGGGTACGTTTGCGACAGGTAAAATTGCAGTCGTTGAGTTTAAAAAACAAATAAAAAACTCCGAAAAAATAAGTTATCCTCGGTATGTTGTTGCATTGTTTTTGTCTAACTTTTCTTCTACACTTTTTAGTGTTTCATTACCAACTCTAGGATATTTCAAGCTTATCGTAAGCCACGCGACGAGAAAGTCAAGCTGATGTGTTAATTATCTAACGTACTTAAATATCAGAAAAACGAGAATCTCCTAAAATAATAAAAAAATGGTGCTGTAGTTTTTGATATACAAACATACGTGTATAGACAAATACAGAACCTCTTTTTTTTAGTCTGTTAAGATGATCAGGCATACATTCAAATCTCACTCACAATAGGTACCTACGCAGCGATGGTTGCCGTTCGGGGCTGCGTCGCCATTTGCGATTATTCAGCGCGAAGGAAACTGCCGATGCGGGAGTGGCTCGGGCGAGCGTATTTGATAAAATGACGAGCTTGCCCGGATCTAAAAACACTGGATCGGAAAAAATATTCGAATCCGAAATTTAAATTTTGAATGTAAAGAGAATCTAACGGTTGGTCAACCGTCAGATCAGACCATACAATAAGTGCTATCAGGGAAACCGGACTGTATGAACAACTAAAGACGTATGTTTGACCTTTTTATATTTATGGCATTCATGACGAGTTAGACAAAGATGTGTTTATTCTTTGTTAGATCGTCACAAGGTTTGTATATAGATCTGTCTCTGTCTGATCTGCGTCTGTAAGACCCCAAGAGGTCCAAGAAAAGTACATTCTTAGAGTCGACGTTGAATTTGACGTTGTAACCGTGGCAGTTCCTGGAGAAAAAACAGCTTAGTTTTTGTTTCATTTCCTCTTAAGAAATATGTGCTTAATGTAAAAAATAAAGAAGGATAGCTGATGCAAAGTTTATCTTATGGTCCGGTTTCTATACTATATGTTCTTCTTCCATGGATCAGACTTAAGGACATCATAGACTCCAGACCGTCGCGTCGGGCGATATTGGTCTGTCGGTTCATCGTATTAGAGCACATACTATCAGTTTTTCTTAAATATTCATAAATTTGTTCATAGATTTTGGACTGTCAGGCGATCTCACATTCTTTGGACTGCAGTTAAACTGTTAGTTTGTGGGAGAATTTAGAACGTTACGAAGGGCCACTTGCACCAAAAATTTAACACTGTGTTAAGACACTAACTCGGGACAATTGTCGTATGAATCCCACGTATACTTACTCGAATTAGTGTCTTAACTCAGTGTTGAATTTTTGGTACAAGTGGCCCTAAACAAATTTGGAATCGTAGCATTTAGTAGTAGAACTCGTTTTCTATGAAAATCCCGGGAATGAAAGTATTTGCAAAAGGAAGAGGAGAGGTGGAGGAGAAAGTATTCTAAAGTAGCTGGGGTAAAATAGCCTTTAAATACCTTCGATCTTATCGACAGAAGCCCTACCTAATTGAGAATGCACGCGCTAAAATGTCTTTTGTGGTCTCTGACGGGACTACTTAAACTTGCCGGTGTGGCGCGCTCACTCGTTCACTCGTTCGACCGACGACCGAGCGCCGTTTTTAAGAGAATAACGCCCCAGAACACGGTCTAACGCCTTATGAAAATGAAAATATTATTCTGTAATACAACCACCCGAGATCACTTTAACAATAGAAGCGAGTTTAAATATTTCCAAACACCTGATGCCTGTTCCGATACAATGTGATAGTCACCTTACGTATCTTATTTCATGCTTTGATTCGTTTTATACTTAAACATATTTAAAAAAACCGGTCAAGTGCGAGTCAGACTCGCGCATCGAGGGTTCCGTATTTAAGATAATATGCACTTTATTTTCTATGCAATAAGGTCCATTTTGACTAGCCTAAATTTTAATACAGATTTTCAAAGATTTTTTGTTGTTTCTCAAAAACTATAAATAATGAACACTTCATTTTATTTTTCCCATAAAATATAAGGAATTATCTAACGTCAGGATTTTTTCAGATTGTTTGATTAATAAACTTCGGGCGAACGGTCATTTTTTGAACATTTTTGGATATAAAACAAAAAGTACATCACAAAATAAAAAATAAAATAGATTTGAAATGTGCAGATTAAGCCCTTTCATATGACACCCCATTTGCTATAATCGAACTACTTTCAACAACCCCCCATTCTAGAACACTTTTTAATAATTTATAAAATTATTTCATATATTTTTTACTAAAAACAGATGCGGGCAAGCAAATTGTACAACTATGCCAAATTTCAAATTGATAGTATTTGTAGTTGCTGAGAAAACCTGCTGTGACATACAGACAGACAGACAACGAAGTCTCACCATAAGGATTAATTTTTACCATTTTGGTACGGAACCCTAAAAAGGTGTTATTTCTATTACTATTCCTAACACTTCATTGTTTTCGGCGTCCGTGTAATGTAACAAGGTTTGCAGGTGTCGACCGACCCTCGACGATTTCGTAATACATTATTTGACGCGGCGGTTCTGCGGTGCTGCCACGTTTCTTATTCCCTGGTACATTTTCCTAGAATTGGAGTTTTATCAAGGCAAATTGCGGTGAAAAAAATGGTTATTTCTGTGTTAGCGTTTCAAATGCCGAGAATTTGATGATCGGGTCCATTTTGTGAAGTTTAGTATAGGGAATCTTTTAATTGTTGGCTAACTCACTACCGTTCTCAAAACAATTAAGAAAACAATGATAAATACCACCAAATTCTGACGTAATTAGAAGCAGAACTAGGAATACTTTCCATTTATTTCAGAAGTTGGTGGTATATAATTATCATTGTTTTCTTCAATTGTTTTAAGAAATAGTGAGGGCGGTTGAAACGCCCGAATATTCACCTAGTTAATGTGTGATAGCGGCGGCGTCCAAAAGAAAGATAAATACTTATGTGCAAACTGGTGTGTCATTCTCTCAAAAAACGGCGGCCGGTCGGACGGACGAGCGAATAAAAGCGGCGAGTTTAAGTAGTCCCGTCCGACCGAACAAAACACATTTTAGCGCGTGCATTGTCAATTAGGGAGCCTTATACATTCGAGAAGTCATGCTGCCAAATTGAATACACGCGCTAAAATGTTTTGTTCGCTTTGTCGGGGCTACTTAAACTCGCCGCTTGGACCTTCACTCGAGCGAACGATCACCTTCGCTTGTTGAGAGAACCACAACCCTGTGCACCATCTTATTCTGCTTAGACATTGTGTTTCAAATACCACCTTTGGACATATCAAGCAACGTATCCTGCCCTACTAAGCATAATGGCGATATCTCAGACAAAACATCTGTAGAAATTGCAACCTAGTTACAAACAGAAGAGAGTTGAATCTGCTTTGGCTATTGAATTTAGTTATTGCATTTTTGCTTAGGAGGGCAGTATCGCGGTGCTGGTGTAAAACCTGGCTTCTTTCACTGTTTTTACTTAGCAGCCCATACCAATTATTATATTCAAAAATTATTAACAATAAAGAGATTTGTCAGGATCAAAGCAGGTGGAAAGAAGTGGTCTCTGCCTACCCCTCTGGGAAACAGGCGTGATTTAATGTATGTATGTGTGTATTAACAATAACAGAATAATTTTATGTTTCCAGAGTTTTCTCTTTGTCTAACTTGTAATAAGTATTTAACTCGTCCTGACCCTGACACGGAGTTTATAATGCTTTTTTTGGACAAATTAAAAATATTTAATAGATTTTTTTTTCCAGAATTTAAGTTTGAGATAAATTATCCAATCTTAATTGAATTTTCGGAGAAGATATAAAATCATACTAGATTTCATCAGTTTTAAAATGAGCTTAAAAAGGTTGGGCACAAATTTGAAAATAAAGAATGCACCCTATATTAATATCCAAAATAGAGGTTTCAACGCAGTCGCCCGTGAGGCGGATTTAGTTTAGGGTCGCAACGAGGTTAGCCGGGAGTCGAACCTCGTTACCGACGGTCGCCAATCCAATCATCGGGACAGCCGTAGGGTGGAGCGATCATGTGGAGCTATACTTCGATTTAGACTTGTAGGTAATTTGAATTTCAACCTACACGTGTATGCTGAAATAAAGCAACATCTGTGAAATTATTTTTTACCAAGTATTCTTATGTCAAGTCAATACGCGCCCTCATAGCGTCTACAGTATGAATACAATATCTAGGCAAGATGAGGTACCCTGAATTAGAATTAAGGCCCAGTTGCTCAATTCCATTTTGTTAGAACCTCTAAAGTTGACTGACATTAATCACCCTTAAAACGAATAAGAACTATAATAATGCCAATAGTTTACTATACAGGGTGGAAAAAAAGGAACGCCACATGGATGGCAACTACCTTAAATATTGGATATAGGGAATTCTACGCAAAGGAGACTAACTTTTATTTTTGAAAAACCATTATTTTGCATTTATGGATTTTTGGAAATTTGCCTGCCTTAACCGGGAATCGAACTGGTCGAATATGACAAAATAATAAAGAAGGGTTTTTTACGGTTTATTTAATTTAAAGGTGTACCTATGTGTTATAGACATAAATGATCACTATCAATGACTCTTTCAATCTGTATCATGAAACATGACTTTAATGTTTTGTCATATTCCAGTTCGATTCCCGGTTAAGTAAGAGGATTTTTTTTCAAAAATCCTATAATGCAGTACCTATTTTTTGTTTTCAAACATCAAAGTAAGTCTCCTTTGCGTAGAACTTGCTATTTCCAATATTTAAGGTAGTTGCCGTCCATGTGGCGACCCTGTAGGTATAATTAGAAGCAAAAAAGTAAAAACATAAGAAATCTAGATGACGAGTCGTAAAGCTAATGAGATGTGTTTTGTGAATAAAAATAAATATTAATGTAGCTGTTAAAATGTTTTTTTTTTATTATATTAGACTAATGGAGTAGTCAAATTAAAAGAGCTGCTATGCTTGGTATGTTTCAAACGATATGTTTCAAAACAAAACGGAATGAAAGCTCAGCAGGTACTCGTACGCACCAAACACAACGCAAATTGTAAACAACAGCGCGGCACGAGCCTAAATTATAAAACTTATTAACTGTATGCGGAAGTAACCCCCAAAAATAATTACACTGTAGATTCGCGTGATTCCCAAACGTTACCAGCGCACACTGGCGGACAAAACAACGGATAAACTTTATACGATACCACGGAAAAAAAACGGAACTAAATTTTTCCTTGACGATATTTTATTTTGCCGTAGACAGTGGCGCCAAAAACAAAAGAAAGGTTAAATTGGTAATTGTGGGCTTGAATTTCCGTTAGTGATGGAAAATCGGATTAGGGTAGCTTTTTAATTTATTTAAATTGTGTCAGGGGAGCCATGCGAGTCTTTAAGTATTTTGGTTCATGATTGAAAAAGGAAATGTGTAATGCAGGTCAAAGTAACGATGGCATGGATTAAACTAAAAGGTTTTGTAATGAAAGACAAACCAGCATATTTTGAGCCTTGATTCCTAAAATTTACCGATTATGGTCCACTAGAAGTTTAAATAGTTAGCTTGACGTTTTTAATCTGTGTAGTTAGTTTTACAATGTTTTACAATTAAGTAAATAAAATAAAATGAAAAATAATTAGAATATAATTGGACGCAAATTGATCTAAGCCTAACTAAGCTCAGGCACCAGGTACCAGGTACCAGGTACCAGGTACCAGGTATTAGGTACCAAGGGTATAAAACAACGAAATTTGTAATTATACAGATACGTAACCGCATCGTCAATTCGTCATACACTTCTATGAAATCCAAAAACTACAGTAGTTTAAAAAAAATCAGAATTTCACGAATTAAAAAGTACTAATCACTAGATAAATTCCAAAATAGTAAAGAAAACACATTTACAAAAATAAATTACACAAGTATTTTATAAAAACATTTATTTCACCTTAATCTAACCGTCTTACGCAATCTTACCCAAACAATTTTATTCTTCACACGTTAAAACGCCAACAAAACCCGACACAAACCTTTTCCTTAATATATTGTTCCTGCGAGCTATTATCACGGCGAAACAATACAATCGGTTCAAGTACAAAGCCCAAGGGTTTTCTGGACCCCGAGAACCCTTGGCGTAAATCTCATCTGTCAGATGATTGTCACATGGACCCGCTAAATAAACGATGCAATTAGCTAAAAGCTTTTTTTATGTTGGGTTTGGATGTTTTATTGATAGCGTAGAAAAAACATTAGTATCATTTCCAGTAGGTTAACACTTTATAAGGCATAGGTAGCACACTAGCTACAAAGATCAATATCAAATTGAATTAGGAAAAATACACAATCATATTTTCGGTCCCATTAGCCTTAAAATCAAGTCTTATTAAATTTTATCTTTACAACTTTAAATAAATATTTTTCCACTATAAAACATAAGCAAATAGGTGCTTCATAGTAAAAATAACTAAAGTACCACTTTAAAACTAAAATAGTAATTATGTATTTCATTTTGGAGCCCAAGTTTATAAAAGTACTTATTAAGTTAGAAATTATTTAACATTGCTTACAAAACCCTTTAAAGCGGTCAAACCGTGCTATTTCTTTTTTTATTGAACCGTGTAAATTTTATATTAATTTCAGTTCTATCAATATTTAATTCTGGATGCTTATTTATTACTAAAAATATTCATAATAATATCACCATTGTTTGACTAAATTTATATCCATATCGCTCCAGAGACCCTCTTTGAAAATCTAAGTTCAAAGTTACGCTAGATCCATCCCTTTCTCACGATTTAGTCTCGAATGATGAGTGACAGGGATGGAGCTAACGTAACTTTGAATTTCAATTTTCAAAGGCCTCAAGTAAATAATGAAAAAATCTATACCATTTTAATTTGTCCCCAAGTGTATAACCCACGGGAAAAGAGGCATTCCTCGAACAAACGGCCACCGCGGCGTAGTTCCATTTTGTTTACACCTGGGGCGCGTTACTACGAAAAATGCTAGAATTTCACTAATAACTTATGCTGTGGTATCAGATATTATCATAGGTACCCAAAGACACGAGCATACACCTGTACCCTTACCATGAGTAACAATTACCTTACTCTCTAGCGAGTCGAATGCTCTACTGTCCCTAGCAGACCTCGCCGTATTCTTATAGAGTGCGAGGTTGGTTTGCCCGTGGCCCTATACAGCTTAGTCCTTCTGAAAATTAGTATCATAAACAATGAGGTAGGTTTAGTTAGGTTATGTTAGTTTTGCAGAAGGCCCGAAGGGCTAAACCACCCAGAAATAGGAGCTCCGCGGAGTGGAGCTCCATCGACATTGTTAATTTGATATTCAAATAGATTATCATTGGTCAGTGGGACCACGGGCAAAAAAGGAGTGCGAGGGACAGAGCATTCGACTCGCTAGCGAGTACGGTAATTGTAACTCATGGTAAGGGTACAGAGGCCCTAGACAAGATGTTTAACGCTATCGTAAACGATTTTCGAAAACCGTAAAGTGTATGGAATTGACATAAGCGCTTTACGCGACCGTCCGGCAGCTTGAGCGTCAATCCTATACATTTTCGATAACGATAACGATCTCGCAATGCATCTTGTCTAAGGCTAGACATAGGCCCTTGCCAAGATGTATTACGCTAACTAGCGTCTCTATTCGTTTCGTATTTAAACCGATCGCTTCAATGGCAGATGTCGTTATACGAAGAGTCACCTGATTTACCATTGACGCGATTGGTTTAAAAACGAAACTAATAGAAACGCTAGCTAGCGTAATGGATCTAGGCTAGGGCTTGAACGTTCTAAATGCACATAGTTAATCCCGAAAAGCATTGCACAGACAGATGTGATTCTCTTAATATCACTTTTCAACTCGACGCAGCTAATATTAACCGACGAGATTATGCAGTTCTGTCAGAGCGTACAAAATATATTGAAACACGTGCATTCTCAATTAGGCAGCTTTACATATACGACATATTGAATCAAGTCTCACCGCAGTCACCGCACGCTATTTGAGAACTTTCTCAAATTGTGAAACTTAGAAATTCTTGGTTATTTTTCAATGCACATAGCATTAGTGTTGTTTTGCATCTTGCGAACAATGGTACTGCCAAGAAAGTCCTTTACCATTTGTGGTGTGTACACATCTTAAAAATAGAGCCGAAACATGGTAAAGGAGTTTCTTGGTAGACGATACATAAAGTTATTTTAGGTCGAATATGAATAGCAATCTAATTGTCCTTCGGTCGTTCGGTACAATTTTTTCTTTTACGGACGGAGTCAAGGGAAAAAGTTTGTAGGAAATGCGAATAAAATAGCACAATACATGTTTTAAAAGATTTTTTTCATGCTAGGGGAGGCAAACGAGCTATCGGATCACCTGATGTGAAGTGTTCACCGTTGTCCATGGACAACACTACACCCGGAAAGGTATTGCAGCAGCGTTGCCGGCCTTCGACAAAAGAGTAAGCTCGGCTCTTGAAGGTCCTTCAATTAATTTTATTGTTCATTATGAATATTCAGCATAAAATTTAGAATTCTAAAATTCAAAGATGCAACCTCCTTATTCATTTAAATTAATTTATTTGCGGGAACATTTTACTGGATTACACGTAGACATAAAGGAGGCAGTCTGTGGGAGCGTTGCCAGTATTTGTACATTAAATAACACGCTGGCGCAGCCATACTGCTCCCGGGGGGAAGATTAAATAAAATAAATGGCATGTTCTGGAACAAAGGCAGAGTTATTGAAATTATTTTTAATAACTTTAATAAATGGAGGCTATGCATTAATAGTAGTTTATGTGGCTGGTGCATAATAAGAGGCATTAAAGCACGAGTGTGGTTTCATGAAACGAGCCGAAGGCGAGTTTCATAATAAGATCACACGAGTGTTTTAATGCCTAATTATGTATAGCCACATACATAACTTTATCTACATGCATATCATAAGTTTGCTATAATATGTTCAGATGTGGCCTGTATTTTTATTAAGTTAGTGTTACTGTTAACTTGTTTGTAGTACAAAATGCGAAAGTTTGTGCATTTGTTTGTTACTCCTTCACGCTGCAATAGCTGAACGGACTTGGACGAAATTTGCATTAACACATACACTACAATTCAAAAATTGATTCGTATGGAAAAACAATAATCGAAATCTACGCGGACGAAGTCGCGGGCAAAAGCTAGTGTTCCATTAACCCAAGCTTTAGTATTTTATTTAATGAAATCTGAAAAATGCCAGAGTCCGCGGCAACAGCACAAGGTCGAACACTTCCAGAATTATATTTTTAATAAAGGTTCGTAAAAATATCCAAAAATGGCGGATATCCGACTTCTTCCAAGGTAAATGTATAATTTTGCTGAAACAAAACTGAATGCAGTTTTCCTTGTTACTAAAATCGATGACATGGTTCCTATAGACCAGATCTTCGTATGTCCTATAGTTTCAGACTCTCCCGTACTGACCGATTTAAATGTTACACCCTGTATAAAAATGCAAAAAGTCGTACCAAAAAGCACATGTTTTCCCTAAACAAAAAATACCGAACCGCGAGGCACGTAAGAAATTTCAATTTTCTTCTGACAGGCACTAACTTCCTCTAGCCATCAATCTCCCCGACAGTCTGAAATTGTAACAAAAGGAGGTATATTACGTGATGACTTTAAATGTCGGAATGCGAAGAATCGAAACAAAGGGGTATTGTTAGAATATACGTAGATATAGGTACCAATAATACGTGATGGAGGTAATATATTCGCGAATATTTGGAGGGAATATGGGGTTTTATTAAGGAATGTTTTGAATTGAAGGTTTTGTGCCAAAATGAATGAAAAACGCTTTTTGTGACACTTTATTGTCCGCCTGTCTGTTTGTATTAAGGACCTGTTGTATAACTCGCTTGTTTACAGATATTGGAAATGGGGTATCAAGCGGGGGGTTGAAAAATGAATGCCGTTAATTTTCCTCCTGTGTAAAGCAAGGCTTTTTATATGTCCCCAATGTTTGATCTTTTTCTATTTATGACAGTCATAGTGAGTAAGATAAAGATTGCTTATGGGTGTTCTTTCGTTATTTGGTTGGTCGTCACAAAGTCTGAATAGATCTGTCTGTGTCTGATCTGCATCAGCAAGGCTGGTCCTAAAAGGTCATTAAATAGGTCTTAAAATGTACTTTCTGGGCACCAAGTCGAATGCACAACTGAGATATATCATATTTAGTCAGAGTGAACGATCTATGAGAAAACAGGTTTCTAATAGAGAATACAGATCATTAAAACACCATTATAATGGAAATTGAGTGTGACATTCTGCAATGGAATTCAAATAAACGAAACGAACAAAACAAATAAGATTTGAAGACCTATTTAATGATCTAAGGTCTGTTCATTCTTAGGTACTTGTCTTGGTTCACTGATGTTTGACCAAAAAATTATTGACAAATGTTCATTTGACAAACAACGTTTCACCAAATGATCATTTGGCAAACGAGACATTTGACAAAAGTATCATCTTACAAAAACTCACTTAGCAATTGATCAATTAGCAAACACTACACATGGTAAATGTGTTAAATAATAAAATGTCAATTGACCTTTTTCCATTTCACCAAATAATATGTTTCGCAAATTAAGCATTTGTCCAAATGTCAACTAAAGGACCCATATTTGGTTATGTAACATTTTGCATTCAACATTAGTTTCCCTATTTCTGGGCAGAAAAAAAAACAACCTCGAAGGCCAAGGCGGGAGCTTTGCTCCCGCCTTCGCCTTCTAACCTAACCTATCCTTATCGGTTCTGCCCTGATTCGTCTTTGTGCAAATAATACATTGTACCAAACGTTTTTAGACCAATAGTAGTTTTGTCTGATAACTCAGTTGTTTAATGTTCAGTTTATCAATTAATCATTTATAAAATGTAAATTTAACTGTTGATCATTTGGAAAAGTAAATCATTTGTAAAATGACTATTAGTAAAATGATCAAGTGACGAAACATTTTTTTGTAAAACGTTGTTTGTCAAGTGTCATTTTGTCAAATGACTTTTGGTCAAACGGCAGGACACCACTTGTCTTATATAGTAAACAACTTTCTAACCTCAAAATGAACCTTTTTTGGCTAAAACAGCTCTTTTGTCGTAAATAAAGTAAACTGAATAAACATTTTGGACATTATTTGGCCAATGTATTGTGTAATTTTTTTATTTTGTTTAAAATAGCGGTTTTATCCGAAAAAGGTTCACTTTGAGGTTAGAAAGTTGTTTACTATATAAGACAAGTAAGAATTAACTGACCTTAACTATCAGCACTGTTGGTTCTTAGATCATTTTGACGCATGGTCCTTTGAAAAAGGAACAAGTTAATTGTATCTTAATGAATCTGAGTAAGGTCGCTACTCCTAAGGTTTAGCAACTCATCATTTATAGTAATAGTAGTTATGAGATTTCAAATTTATGGACCATAATGCCTATTTACCATCAGACCTGTACTCATTTCCCCTATCCATGCCACGCCATGAAAAAAAAAACAAATTCTGAGGTAAAAGTCGAATTAACTCCCTAGCGACAGGGCTGTCACCGCTGGATCATTCGATATACTCCGCGGTTTGGGGCGTATTGACGCGGCCCTGATGGATTGCACGCAAATATTGGGTACGTCAGGGCTGGCAACCATCCGGGTTTTTCTATTGGCAATAGTTTATTTATAGATGGAGATATCAGTCACGTCAAATGCTTTATTTTCCAGATAAAAAGTACTCTATGTGCTTTCTCGGAATTCAAGCAATCTTCATACCAAATTTCATCTAAATCGGTTCAGCGGTTTTGCCATAGCGTTACAGACAGACTAACGAGTTACTTGCGCATTTATAATGTACTAGAGGCTGCCCGCGGCTCTGTAGGCGTAGTCATTTATCGTTACTCGCGGTAAAGAGTACCCTGTGTCCTTCCTCGGGATTTGAGCTGTGTTCATACCAAATTTCATTGAAATCGGCTTAGCGATGAAATTAAAACATTACTTGCCTATTTATAATATTATTATGGATGGATGAGTATGGACGGATGACAGCCACATAGACTTTAAGTCGGACTGAGGGACCGAGAGGGATGTAGCTATTTGTTAAAATAAGATACTACCTCTCTTTCTAACAGATAGCTGCTTCCCCTCTTACCCCGTCAGTCCGACTGTTGTGGAGCCTATTGGGACCTTCAAGAGATGATACCTTTTTTTAAAGCTCGACAACGCATCTGCTATTTCTTTGGCATTGCGGGTGTTTATGGGCGGTTGTGATTAATTTCCATCACGTCACGTGGTCTCTCTTTTTTTTACAATCTGTGACAACCCTAATAGGCATTGAGTGATATTGACGGGGTGTTTCCACACGATGCATTTCGGGAGGAAATGCGAGACTGGAAATACCGAGCGATGGCAGAATGCTTTATAGAACCGGTGACTGATGTTGCTGGAAATCGAACTGACTACACTGGTGTATTCAAAAGGTGGTATCTAAAGTCAACAGCCAAAGCAGATTCGATTTTATCCTATTAGTAATATGGTTGGACATACAAAGTACTGTTCTTGGTGAACGAAGTCATAGTTTAAAGCTACCTAATTGAGAATGTACGCCCTAAAACGTTGTTTGTATGCTTGGACGGAACAATTTAACATGTTCACAGATGCTCCGGCGACAGACGTGAATAAATAAATAAATCATCATCATCATCATCATTTCAGCCAAACGACGTCCACTGTAGGACATAGGCCTCCCCCAAGGATCGCCACAACGACCGGTCACGTGCTACCTGCATCCACTGAGTTCCCGCAACCTTCACGAGGTCGTCGGACCATCTAATGGGAGGTCTACCCACGCTGCGTCTTCCGACACGTGGTCGCCACGCTTGTGGCCCCATCGGCCATCAGTTCTAGGAACAAATAAATATCAGGGGACAATGCCACACCAATTGACCTAGTCCCAAACTAAGCTCTAGGTTGGTACTATGGCTACTAGACAACGATATAAACACTTGTACGTATAGAGAAATATATACTTAAAAACCTCCATGACTTAGGAACAAATCGCGCTCATCACACAAATATCTGCCCTTACCACGATTTGAACCCAGGACTGCTAGCTTCGTAGGCAGGGTCACTACCAACTAGGCCAGCGCGTCATCAAAAACCCTCAAAATGAAAAGAAAACCCTCGAGACATGACACCACGGCTGTAGCCGATGATTTTTACCGTGACAGAACTGCTACTCCGACCACAGCTGAAACATTCTCATAGGATTACAGTGAAGGAATCTTGTGCCGTATCACGGTATCACGCACACCAAAAAATCCCCTAGTGACACGGCAAAAGCTTTACGGTAACCATAACCTCGTGTTACCCATAAAAGGGGAACGACGCGTGTTGTGACAAACCACGGCTGTGCACGAGTTACTACAACAGGGAAGGTTTTGACTGTAGGAAATAATACATATTTTTTACGCACACCAGTATTATTTCATTCCGATTAGAATTCCATATCGAATCGAATCAGCGCGAGCTCAAAACACGCTTGGTAATTTATCAGTGTTTTTGGTTTATCTTCATTCAAATTCAAATTCTTTTCTCCCACATGCTTAGAAATGTTAACCTTACTGTTCTCAAATAAGCCCGCGAAGTTCTAAGTTCCAGGTCCAGGCAAAAAAAAAAAAAAACAAAGTTATTATTTACCAATGGCAGCGGCCGCGAAAATGTATGAAATTTCATTACGTACCTGGTGTTTTACTTTTTAAACCCATGTTTGGACCAGGGGAACTAAATCAATCAAAATTCTTCCTTGTACATTTTACTTTTTAAATGTCATAGACTAAAAAGTTAAGCCTTTTCAAACGGCGTTTACAACGTATTTAAAATAGTTTTTTTATAGAAATAGCTTTTATAATCAAAATAAATTATCGAAATAACATAAATGCGTAAGAAATATTATCGTTTAAACTATATTTTATTCAAATTGGATTTATTACGTTTAAATTTGTGATTTTATTCAATGATTTATGTCAGTGTCATACTAAATTGTACGTATCTGTTCTTTTTTTTCAAGGAAATGTTGGGACTGTGTTATATTATTAACAATTGTGTTAAATTTCCTCACATTGTTGGAGAAAAGCACTATACAAGCCTCGACCGGGAAGGGCGGTTGCTGGACTCGTATATAGCACGGCCTCGACTGCGTCTCGGCCACGCTAACTCTACTCGTCCCGCAACGGCCTATTTCCCGGTCTGTTCAGTAATATACTATTATTTACCAAAAACACGTTATACATAATAACTATTAGATAGATAAAAATCCCCGATATAACGGTGCCCCTTTCTTTCAGAGAAACCTAGCTAAGAACCACAGCTAAAAAACCTGTATTCTAATGAAAAAACCGCATCCAAATCGGTTCACCCGTATAACAGCTACGGTGCCACAGACAGACACACACACTAAGAAACACATAGCATAGCGGTCAAACTTATAACACCCCTCTTATTTGCGTCGAGGGTCAAAAACCGCATCCAATTCAGTTCACCCGTTTTAAAGCTATGGTGCCACAAACAGATACACACATACACACACACACATAAAGAGCGGTCAAACTTATAACACCCCTCTTTTTGGTACAGGGAGTTTATAATTAATAAATAAAAAAAGAGTAGTGTTAAACGTTTATAACGTGCGTCTCTATGTCTATGTATCTGAGTGTCTGTTTGTGGCATCGTAGCTCCCAAACAGATGAAGGAAGGTGGTTCTTAGACATGTTTTATCAAAAACGGCTAAACCGATTTTGATAAAACATGTCTAAGAACCACCGCTAGAAAACCAACTTTCAAATAAAAATAAAACCGCATCCAAATCGGTTCATCCGTTTAAGAGCTACAGTACCACAGACAGACAGACACACACACACTAACACGTCAAACTTATAACACCCCTTTTTTATCGTCGGGGGTTAAAAATACATTGTTTCAAGCTACATACAGCTACAGCGCGCGTGGTAGATTGAGACAAAGGGACAGAGCTGTATGACTACTATAGCTCTGTCCCTTACTCTCAACCTATACTGAACTGCTTGAGTATGTCATAGTAACCCCCAGGTCTCGTGGGAGATGCTGCTACTTGGTTTTGTATTAGAGCACCGTGATTATCGAATTCAAGTGTTTTGAAAACAGTTTAATAATATCAAAATTGAGTGTCCTTTTCACATCGGCCGAGAGACTAATGGCGGAGAAAATTTGGCTTTGATGAATTTTAATTATCTTTAATATACTTTCATTACTCTGTAAATATAATTTGACAGGGTGACTCATTTAGAGTAAAACAACTTGAAAATTAAAAGTAAAAATAAACTTAAGCGAAAATTCAAACGCTTTTTTTAATACGGCAACGGACACACAGGCTATGGACTTTTAATTGGACTTTGAAGTCCAGAGACATTTGCAATCTTATGATAGCAATGTTAAGACTGCAAATGCGTTGCCTACCCTGAGGACTTAAGCCCGATTTACATTGGTAAAGGACAGTGGCAAGTACAGTGGCAAGGACAGTGGAGTGAAAAAATAGAAAGCAATTATATTTGGATGCACTGGCAAGGCAACTGGACTCGCTACTGTCCGATCGGTTTACACTACTGTACTGTCCACTGGCGGTTTAAAAATAAAAAATAATGTGTCATTTTGATACTAATTTATTCTGCTTGTTCGTGCATAGTTTTGAGGTTTCTGTTGGTTGTGGTTTTGATCTGACGGTGTTTAGGCTCATGGTCTAAGATACGAATAGGAGACGACTTTCACCGGGCTGTTTATTCGATAAAAAGTATTATATTTCGAGAAAAATTTTCAGTCCAATCCTTAAATGATTAAAAAAAAAACTGAAAATGAACTTCTTTTTAAAATTGCTATTGCTTGTTAAATAGACCAATAACATACTAATCGAAAGCATGAAGCCTATAGAATACACAAACGTTAGGTTTAGTGCAAATTTTTAGTACCGACTTACCTACCTACCCAATAGTTATGACGGGAAAATATAGTCAACCTAACGTTCGCATATTCTATAGGCTTCATGCTGTCGATTAGTATGTAACTGGTCTAGATAACAAGCAATAGCAATATAAAAAAAAAGTAAATTTTCAGTTTTTTTTTTTCGCCATACATTACCTATACTTAGCATATTAAATTTGATATATAATACTTTTTATCGAATAAACAGCCCGGTGAAGGTCGTCTCTTATTCGGATCCCCTACTATAACACGTCTTAGAAATCTTCTAACTCGATTGTACTAAATAGAAACTAAATGCCATAAACCTTCACTGGCACGAAACAACGCTATTCAACTGTTTCCCGCATAGCAACTGGCAACAGCGGGTGCGTTACGCAAACCATGTAATCACCGGCATCGGTAGCCGCTTGAGTGGTACATCGTTAAACGCACTACTCTGTGGTCCCTACCATTTGACTTTTAAAAATAGAAACATAAAAAAAGGTAATTTTCACAACACTGCTCGGAAATATGGGCATAGATGGTCTTGTGTGGGGTCACAAAACGTCACTTATAAGGACAGACCAAGAATGTTTTTGTCGGCGTGTTTGCTGATTGGTCGAGAACATTGTTGTCCAACTTTAAGATCCAATGAAAATCAATCAATCAATTTTTGTGTCATAGCTCCTTAAAATGAAAAATTGAAATCGACCAACCAGAACACACCATTTTGTGTCGTAAAATATTAGGTGTATTTTTGCTAAAAGATACACAGACTAAAAACTATGTCACTGCTTTTTTTTTAAATGTAATTCAAACTTGGCCCCTAATCTCGAACCACTAGAGATGAAATTACATGGGAGATATGGCGAAACAAATACAATTTTATATGGAGTTGACATCTTCATCTCGCATTTTAGTTTATTAATCTCGAGTGCCACGAGAATAGGGGTCCAGATTTAAAAAAAGTTATCTATGGTAAAATTGGCGGTGATGTCACATATAACATAAGTCACATTAACATGAATTAAAATTTGAGTTCTGAATATGAATTTTTATTTTATTTCCTCTCAGTAGTTGTGAAAAGCACTATGTCTGCCTCGGTAGAAAGTGCAATTTATGGACTCGTACACTAGAGGGCCTCAACTACGTTTCGGCCCTCTATATGACTCGTCCAAAAATCGCGTACTTTCTATCCTCTGCAACAATGTACTATTTATGTCAGAATTTTACGGACCGACGATATAATTTGCTTAGATACTTTAAGTATCGAAAATTGATACTGATCCTTATGTTAACCGATTTATAAAAATAAAAAAGTAAAATGAAAGTGGAAAGAAGTGGTCTCTGCCTACCCCTCTGGAAAACAGGCGTGATACTGATGTGCAAGTTGCGGAAAGTTACCAAAAAGTTGGAAAAGTTCTAAGAAATTTCCGGAAACTTTCATCAGAAATATAGAAAATTTAAATTTAAGAAACGGAAAGTTTCAATCCCCATACAAAATTGTGAGAAGTTTCCGAAATTTTCCGACATGAAATGTTCCGCAATTTTGGAAAGTTTCCTTTAGCACATCAGTAGGCGTGATTTAATGTATGTAGGTATGTAAAAAGTATTTACCTAAGTAAATAAACAATGGTCAAGAACTTACATGTCAAATGCAATATGGTTTTATCGAGTGGAATAGAGAGGCCGCGTTTATCGCTATGCATAAAACGTCTATAAAGTGTCTCTCTGACAAGTACGAGTACCTATTATAAGTTCGAGAGTGACGGATGCTTTATCCATATTTATCCACATAAACACGACCACCATAGACCTGCTGGTTAAGCAAAAAGGCCGCATGTCCATTAAACTACACCACATACACACATTATTTATTTATTTTATATCTGGACATCAGAGCCAACTGGTCGGATGTCCAATTTTGACCAAAATCACTTTTTTTTAGAATCATACTCAATTTTTTGTCCTCTTTCAGGCCATCTAACCGTTATATCGCTATCTTTTTTATTAACGAAGTTAGATTTACTAAAAAAGGTCGGATGTCCACAATACCTTAGAAGAAAAATAACGGATGTTTAAATATGACTTTTTGCTTCTAGTAATCTTAATGTATGGCTTTAAAAGTAGGTCTGATGTTCACATAAGACATATTGGTTTTATTTTTTTATTAGAACGGAGCGTCTGATGTTTATATCAGACCTTTTGGTTCGGGGAATCTCCACAATATCCACAACCAAAAGAGTAAGCGATAAATTTTAATGGGCGATGGAAAGAGACAGATAGCACACATACGCCCGACGATTGCCTAAACCTTACGTATGGCCGAGCGCGGCCGGCCGGCGATTGACATGTATAATCCAGTTTGTGTCTAGACCGCGCATATGAAAATTCAGTGCAAATTAATTAATTAGTTAACAATTGCAAGTGGTATTGTACGACATAATTCCTAGCCTAGTTGACGACGCGCTGGCCTAGTTGGTAGTGACCCTGCCTACGAAGCTAGCGGTCCTGGGTTCAAATCCCGGTAAGGGCAGATATTTGTGCGATGAGTGCGAATATTTGTTCCTGAGTCATGGATGTTTTCTATGTATTTAAGTATTTATTTCTCTAAATAAGTATTTATATCGTTGTCTAGTACCCATAGTACAAACCTAGAGCTTAGTTTGGGACTAGGTCAATTGGTGTGACATTGTCCCCTGATATTTATTTTATTATTTATTTAATTCCACATGTCAACAGGATATTCCAAGAGTTACGAAAGGCAGAAAATAAAAGATATCAAGGTGTCTAAACTCAAATATTTCATTCATTACCTACCTACAAGTTTGTTTTGTGCATTCGTTTTTAAACAGGATTTTTAGAGTGAAGTGTCAGTGCCTGTATTGTTGTTTCAGATGATATTTTTCAATCAAATAAAAGACGACCTTCACTGTCAGTGCATGTTGATGATATTATATTTCGAAAAGAAACACACTGGAAAAAGTTGCAAAATTTCATAAGTTGTGTAGTTGAACTCGTTAGCTTTAGTTTCTATTTCTACTACTTAATTACACAGTATTTACAAGCTTTAATGCAACTTGGCCTGTTAGTTAGGTAGTTTGGGATAAATCTTGCAAGTTAAATTTGACCCTTTTCCCGGTTTCCGATTGAGCTGAAATTTACTATACTTGCGTATCTTCGGGAACAATGCAATAATTGGTATGGTAACACGGAGCTGGTCTGATGATGCAGTCAGAAGGTGGCTATAGGAACTAACTCTTGCAATATCCTGCAAGCACTTGCACTTGTTAACAAATGAATTAATTCGCACCGAATTTTCACATCCGCGATCTATACACAAATTGGTTTATACTTGTCAATCGCCGGCCGGCCGCGCTCGGTCAATCGTAAGGTTTAGGTAATCGTCGAGCGTGGTATCCCTTCATTTTTCATAATTTCATTTGCACTATTTTCATTTGCCATGATGATCACTGACTACAATCTTCATAATGCCATAATACTCTAGTGTCATAATGTTCAACCTCCCTAATATCAGATACCATAATATTTACTTTCTATAATGTTCATAATCCCTAATATTATATGCCATAACACTTCATTTGCCATAATTTCGGAAAAAGCAGACCCAGACTGTATCAGTGTGTTTCAGTGGGTATAATGAAGTACTGGTACAATCTGGATTACGTACTAGTATTATAATAACTTACCTATTCTAAGCTACTTACTGTAAGGAAGGCCAGAATTTTTTATAGTACTACGCATAATACGCATTCTGAATGTTTTATGGCAAATAATTATTATGGCGTTCAAAATTTATAGCATACAATTTTATAACACTTGATAATAGGGAAAATGAAAAGTATGGCGTACGTATCGGTATGGCACCTAAGAATTATGTCAAGTGAAAATATACCAAATGATCATTATGGCACATGATTCGTTATGACTTATGGCATATAAATTTATGTCATATGAAATTCGGGCAAATGAAATTATTGCATATGAAATTCGGTCAAACGATAGAGAAGGGCGTATGTTTGCTTTCTGTCTCTTTCCATCGCCCATTAAAATTTATCGCTATCTCTGTTTGTTGTGGATATTGTGGAGATTCCCCGAACCAAAAGGTCTGATATAAACATCAGACGCTCCGTTCTAAGAAAAAATTAAAACCAATAAGTCTTATAGTGGAGATTCCCCGGACCAAAATGTCTGATGTTCACATAAGATTGAATATATTTCCATTTCATTTCGAGCCATATAGTCGGATTTAAACATACGTCCTATACTTATTGCGTGTTCACAAATTTTCTTACAACCAAAATATCGGATGTTAATATCCGACCACAGCATAGCATATGCCTTGTTAATTTTAGGTCGGATGTCACACCCTTTTGATAATCAAATTTAAATTGCAATGTTATTGATAGCGTAAGAAAGAACTTGTATGTCAGAAAATACTTGCAGTTATATGCTCCTTCAATATTAATTTTATTAGTTTCCTTGTTTTAATACTGTTAGTCGGTGTCAAACGTTTTTAAGTTACTTTTGCTTGTCCTGAAAAGTATCAAAAATGCACATCCGACCAGTTGGCTCTGATGTCCAGATATTAATTTATATTTTATTGACAACTAACACCACATTTTTATTCACGTTAACCACCAAGGGCCTCCTGCGTACGACTTGATAGATGCTTTACCCACATATGACAGACAGACCTAGTTCTATTACGATCGTGTTTATCGATGTGAATAAACATCTATCCATTTTTGAGTAGTGGAAGGATTATGGCCGCATTTATCGCGGTGGATAAAACTTTTGTTACTCTCGCTCATACTTACTGGTCAGAACGTGACAGATGTTTTATCCACGTCGATAAACACGACCATAATAGGCCCGCAGCGTGTTAGTGCGAGAGTGAAGGATGCTTTATCCACCGCGATATAGACAACCGTAATACGGGCCGCTGGAGATAAAACTACGATGACATGACCGCGTCATGCTGCTAATAATAAGCTTATTAGTGACACCACAACTCTTGCAACTAATTCAACTGTTTATAAATACTTTAAATATGCATCCAAGCGTTTTAATTTTGGAGGGGCGGGCCATGTTATCGAGGTTATCGTTTATCTCCACGGGCTATAATGCGGCATGAGTTTCCGCAGTCGATGACGAGACGAGAACCGTTAGTAGCGGCCAGTGCGTAACCTGCGGCAGATAGGTGAGGTTGGCCAATACGCCAGTTTGTTAACAAGACACAAGGCATAAGTTATCAGAGTTATAAATAAAGCAAATATCCTAAAGATTTCTTCAAAGCGATAAAAACAGCCGACTTTTTTTGACAAGTATATAAGAGTAGGAACTTAGTTGAAAGTGGGAGTGATCGATACATTATCGACATTTATCCACGACGGCAAACGCAACCATAATAGGCTCGCTGCAGGCCTATGATGGGCGCGTTTATCCCGAAGTTTATCACTGTGGATAAAGATGTCTATATTTAGTTAATAACGATAGAGAAATCTGAGCATAAAGCGAGTTTTTTTTAAATAGGAAACAGGCCACCGATGTTTATTGGGATCTGAGAGCTATAGACATTTGTATTCTCAAGACTATAACTACAAGACTGCAATCCTAAGACTGCTAATGTGTTTGTCTTACCTGAGGAACTAAGGTGGCATTTCTCTATGTTAGTCATATTACCGGCCATGTTATCTCACCGGGACACAACAATGCGAATGCTGCTTGGCGGTAGGTTAACGGATAAGATGGTGGTAGCGCTCCGGACGGACCCTGAATAAGGTCTACCACCACTAAAATACCAGCTGTGCTAGCCATACATGCCCTTATAAGCCATGCTTTGTCCTTATCTGTCATTGTGACATTTGAATTCGACAGAAAGACAAAGCATGGTTACCCTGCGAAGTCAAATAGCGGCATCTCAAATAAGATTGTATAGCAATCACAACCTTATTACTGAAAACTGAGGATTGAATCTACTTTGGCAATCGAATCTGAGATAATGTTTCTTAGTTAGGAGGGCAACAGATATCGCTAGCTCTTGGTGCTTGGGCCAAAGTACCCCGGTGCTGCTGTTGCTAGCCGCCTCGCTGGCGGACGCGCCCGCGGCAATGGATACTGTTATTGGAATAGAGTTCAGAATGACTCTTGAAACACTGCAATAGGTTTTGAAAGGTTGAAGACCCTACAAGAGAATGTATAAATGGTGTATGTATATTGAAAGATACAAACAGTGAAGCTGAAAAAGCGTGTCCGTCGAAATCCATAATAACGTTTGTCCGAATTATTGTTTGTCATAAACTGGTTCAAATAACTTTTTAAGATTTCCGAAAACACCTGTACACAAAAAAAATACTTCAGGCGAAAATGGCTTCAGAATAAATGAAAACTCGGACAAACGGATTCTAATATAGACCGACTCCGACCGCGTAGAAGTAGTCTACCGCAATCCCTCGGGAACTGAAAAAAAACTGTGATAAAAAGTACCCATGTACTTCCCGGGGATCCCTACTATCTCCATACCAAAATTTCATCAAATTCGGTTCGGTGGTGAGACCGTTGGCTGTTAAGTTTCTGCGGCTTAGATACACATAATAAAGTAGTTTCATCGCAAAAAATAGATTTTCATTTCATAGACAACTATATCAGAAAATAAGCCTCCAGGGCCCGTATTATGGTTACCTTTATCGCGGTGGATAAAGCATCCGTCACTCTCGCACATACATTGATCAGAAAGTGACAGATGTTTTATCCACATCGATAAACACGACCATAATACCTGGGGGCCTAATATGGCTGCGTTTATCGCGTGACAAAGTGTGGATAAGGCATCCGTCACCTTCTGACAAGTAAATAAGAACGACAGTGACGGGTGCTTTATCCACATTTGACACGCGATATATACGCAGCCATACTAGGCCCGCAGCACTTTGACTAACATGGTGCCTTCTCAAGATTCATTGTTAAGTTAGTGCTAATGCTAAGTTAGCGATTTTCGTAAATCGATAAAAAATAAGATTGACGTAAACTGATGACAAAATTATGTCGACAGCCTATGTCACCTCCATACATTTCGAGTCGATAAAAAACAGAAACGTTCGCATCTTGACTAAAAATTTTAAACTAAATTTTACGTAACACAGAGCGAGTTAAAGGAATTAATATAAACATCATGTTTAGTATCAGTTAGTTTCGCAAGCAATAATGTGGTGACCGCAGTCGACGAGTTAAATCAAGTGGACTGGCTCGCCGCAAAAACTAACTGCCTCGGTTATGTTTAGCAATACGTCGCGGTTTCATGTTTGTATCGTTACGCTATATTTTACATGCGATTGGGTATGGGAATAATTAACTATTGGGCTCAAAAATAATGCTCTGCGATTAAAAGGGAATTAAAAAATATATCTTTATTTCCTTAGCAAACCAGTACAAATCTTATGATGATGATGATGGAATGACTCTGTAATTGCTGGTTTCTAAGTACCATGTCACAGAATGGCCTTGAAAAAAAACATAAATCTAAAACTAATTAACACAACCTGAAACTTTTTACATTTGCTCGTCAGTAAATATTCATTTTCAAATTGGATAAGCTTGGTTTCAAACTAGTTTGATAGTAGACCCCAAAGCTTCATCATACAACTTTTAAGTTTTATTGGAGAACTTTAGATTATTTGGTTAAATAATGTGTGAAGTTTAGATTGGGTCTGGATTAACGTGACTTGATTATGGTGTCAGACGAGGCGAGGTTACAAAGTTATATAAAAAACTTTATGTCTAGTTCACACGTATTAAGTAGTAAAGTTTTCAAATAAGTTTATATTTATTTTAAGTTAATAGTTAACAGTAGACCCTCGTGTGGTTGCCGAGTTAGAATAGCGCCACTCCATGTCTTCCCGTGGATGTCGTAAGAGACGACTAAGGGAATAAAGGCTTGTAGTACTGTTAGGCGATGGGCTTGCAACCTGTCACTAATACGCTGGTAAACATCTTAGCCTAATTGTGCAAATTGTGGTTATAGAATTATCAACAAGTTTTTAGAGATGTTTGTCATTCTGTAGCTCTGCCTACCCCACTCTGGGAACGAAGGCGTGAGATTATGTATGTATGTATGTAGTTAACAGTCTGTGAGTTAAAATTTTACTAAACAACAAAATATTTTTGTTTCCTATTTTATTTTCTGACAGACATCCCATGTAGGGATAGGTTCATCTTTGTACATTAATTTAATAACAATATTGTAATATTTATATTTTTATGCAATAAAGAGTTTACATACATACATACATAAAGATGGTCGGGGTCCCTTATGAATACACTCCACAAAAGCCGGCTAACCTCTGGTGCTGCAGGTGTCTATGGGGGACGGTAATCGCTTACCATCAGGCGATCCGTCTGCTCGTTCGCCTCCTATACCATAAAAATAAAGGTTCCCAATGATCTAGAATCAAGAAGCGAGGTCTCACAGCTCAACTACAGAAATATCTAAAATTGTTAATTTTTATTTAAATCATAAACCTAAAATGGAAAACCGCTAATGTCTTGTGAGATGAATGCGAGAATTTGTTCTTGAGTCTTAGATGTTTCATTAATATTTACTCGTACGGCCGGACACAATATGGTGCGTGGATTAAGCAATAGGTTATTACTAGAACCATATTAATTGAGTCCTGCTATTGGTAGTCGAGTTCATAAATATGTGTACATTTTAGTACTTTGCCACTTTGATCGCTGTGCCGATTCATATACGGCAGTTTAAACATGACATTAAATAGACAAGGTACTAAAGTGTAGGTACACATATTTATGAACTTGACGTATGTATTGCTCTTGGTATGTAGGTTACCTACTACCAACCAACTAAAGTAACCACGTGGTCAAAATCAGGAAATCCATGGTAAAGACATGACGGGTCTATATCGGATGGCATACAATTAGTAGTCCTATCTTTGTGTCGCATAACGTCTTTTGTCCATACTGTATGGCATACACTTTGTACCGCATATTTTTGACTGTCCGAAATTGTTGCTCTTATTATCGTTTGTCCTAAATATTATTTGTCCTATCGTTTGATGTGGCTAAGATTTAACCGTCGAATGATTGATGTGCATAATTGTAATATTCCTAATATTTATTGTGCTAAATTTTCTATTTCTGATTATATATAAAAAAATGTTTTATTTACAAACTTAACCTTGTCAACCTTGTTGGTTCCGGCGTTTCGCTCGCTCGTTAGGGTCATAGTTCTACCTAACACTCCTCCTCGCTTCGCTCGTCGTCGTACCTAACCTAACCGAAATCTGACTTGCCTGAAGGTAGAATACGTAATGATTCTGACTTCACGCCTACCATAGTTTAGTTTAATAATTTAATTTAATAATAGGCAAAATAATTCTTAGGACAATTCATGTTAGGAATATTATGCTTTAGGTAATTAGATTTTAGAGTTATCAATATTAGGATAAACTTGCTTTAGGACTTTAAATGAGTATGCGCAAAAAATATTAGGACAAACGAGTAGTATGCCACTGAACAGTATGCCAAACATTCTCGGCCAAACATTTTTAGGACAAAAAACGTTATGCGTTACGACAGGCACCCAGACATGACACATAGGCAAAGTAATAGGTTTACAGTAATAAATATTTCCTGACCCACCTCATTCTACCATATAATGAGTCATACAGCTACTGTGTAAGCTTTCGTAATACCACATACATTGTTAGATTGTTACACAACTGTAAATGTTATTCTGACTTTAGATTTATGCTTCATAATATGTTAAATAGAAAACAAGAGGAAATAGTGTTTGGTGTATTTGTAAAATTTTAGTTTCTACTAGAATAGTTTTATTGGTGGTATGGCCTTGTGCAGCGTCTGTCTATCCGGACCGGTATGACCATATCTTTTAACCCTCCGCCAATCAGTATTCGCATTGTTGTGTTCCAGTGTGGGGATAAAACTATGAAATTACTAGCGCAGAGGCATTCCATCTTAGGCCTGAGGGTTGGGAATGCATTTGGAGTCTTTTAGGATTGTAGTCTGGACAATTAATATAAATGTCTATGGGTCACAGAATCCACTTACCATCAGGTGGCCTGTGTTCTCCTAAGCCGTATGAACTTATCTTTAAAAAAATGTAGGCAGATATTTCGTGGGTTTGGCAGCAGGTAGAGTAAATGCGTTGCGGCCTAAAGACCTGGTGAAGAGAATATTTTGGCTGATCATCACTTACCATCAGGTGGCTCGCTTGCTCGTCTGCCTCCTATTTCATATTTAAAAAAAAACGAACCGATGTTTCTTTGAAATGAGAGTACATATGTACATATATAGTAACCAGACTAATAATGGTCGACGACCTCTGCATTCGTCATCATCATCATCATGTCTGTCGAAACCGTTCTCTACTGAACTTAGACCTTTTCCAAAGATCTTCACTGTGATCAGCCACGTACTCCCAATCCCAATCATATCTCCACTATATATCTATTAAATTCAAGTAGACACTATTCAGAAGTTATGAATCAATCGATATTATTTATTTGCTCTGTAAAGGTGAAAAAGCTGTGGTGTTACATAAAATACGTTATGAAAACAAAGAAAGTACTTATATTGAAATGAAATTGTATGAATTATGCAACCTACTCGTACAGTGTGATGCCATAGATAATAGACTCTCAATCCAAAACTACTCTTACATTTGACATTGATAAAACGAAATGGCAAATTAATAATTAATTAATAAGACCGCAGTTGCGCTGTTAGAATGCAGTCTTAATATTGTAGTCTTGAGATTGCAAATGTGGACAAACGTGGATAAAACATCTAATTACTTTCTGACCAGTACAGAAGTGCGAGAGCGACGAATCCTTTATCTACCCCGATAATATCGCGATAAAGGCGACCATAGCACGGACCCTGCGATATTATGGTCGTGTTTACCGATGTGATCAAACGTGGATAAAATATCTGTTACTACCTGAACAGTCGGTATAGAAGTGCGAGAGCGATGAATCCTTTGTCTACCGCGATAAATGCGACCATAACACGGGCCCTGCGCTATTATGGTCCTGTTTATCGATGTAGACAAACGTGGATAAAACATCTGTCACTTTCTGACCAGTATAGAAGTACGAGCACGACGAATCCTTTATCTACAGCGATAAAGGCAACCATAACTAACACGGGCCCTGTGGTATTATGGTCCCGTTTATCGATGTGGACAAACGTGGATAAAACATCTGTCACTTTCTGACCAATATAAAAGTGCGAGAGCGACGGACGGCTTTATCTACCGTGATAAAGGCAACCATAATAGAAGCCCTGAAAGTAACAAAATGTTTTAAAATTGTTTTGTCCGAGCTAGCAAAGTGATATCGCGACAATTTACCTACTTTCTTGGTTTGTACAGAACCTTGGACACTATCAAAGTTAACTACCAACGTCATCGCTATATTCGTGCCTACCTCCGCATGCACAACAAAATCGTGGTAAACAAAACTATCAAATAACCTATTACTCAGTAACATGTAATAAAACACATAGTAAATAATATAAAACTCAAGCGTAATTAGAGTCGTGTAGGATATTTACAACAATCGCTTCGGTAATTTTCGCTCCTCTGTCACCTAAGCTAAGAGACATTTTTCCATGTAAATAATTAGCAATTACTAAGTAATAACTAGGTATGGAAAATGGTGGAGAATAACTGACCGACCTCAACTCGTTCTTGAAGCGGTAGTTAACTGTTTTACAGCGGATTTACGACTATTTTACGAGTATGTCCTGTTGTCGAGCGCGCAGAACAATGGTTGATGTTAAAACGATATTTTCCATTGTGTTGAATCTAAGCATCTGACGCTAGCTTAGTTGTTACTGACCACACCTACAGTACTTAGATGTGTTTGATCGTTAAGGCATAATATTTAAAATATACACGCGATTATCGACGTATTGGAAACAAAAAACTGAAGACAGAGCTCAGTTCAAAACTATTATTAGATTTTTAACAGACAATTCGTTTTAATCTGTATTAGAGTATTTAAATTGTATTATGATTTATGATGTATGCTGTCATATATTATATACCTTATGGTTAAACATAGTGATACTTTTACGATCGTACCATTATTGTTAGGGACCTATGTTTTACAAATAAATAAATTGATTGATTGATCAGTGACATGCCATTGGAGAGGCCTTTGTCCAGCAGTGGACGGAAGTGGGCTGATGATGATGATGATGATGAAACGACGTTTGGGCGGACGGATCAGGTAATAAGCTATGGCTATAAAACTGAAGCAAAGCGAGGGCGGATCGCTAGTAACACATAAAAATCATGCTTTAAGATATTTGTCTCAAAAGTTTACATACATACATACAATCACGCCTCTTTCCCATAGGGGTAGGCAGAGACCACTTCCTTCCACTTGCTACGATCAAGACAAACTGCCCTCGCTTCCTCCACACTCATAAGTCTCTTCATACACGTGCGTCGGTTTAGAGTCTCCTGACCTGGCCCTTTCTTAATACGTCCCCGATCTTATAGTGGAACGTTCGCCTTGGCCGCCCTCTTCCAACATTCCCATTTACTCTTGCCTCATATATCTGTTTGGTCAATCTCACCTCATCCATTCTCTCCACATGACCAAACCACTTCAGCATTCCTTTATTAATCCTTGTCACTACATATTTTAACCCACAACATTCTCTTATTACACTGTTCCTAAACCTATCACACAAAAAGCATGCTATAGAAAATAAATGAACTAATTTCTGCTATTAACTAAAGAGCTTAAACGCTAAAGGTATTTTATACCTTACAGCTCTAGTGCAAGAAAAAAAAAACAAAACACTGTTACAAACAAAATTACGTACGGCCGTAGCAAACACTGATAATTCAATTATTTTATCTACACTCATATCATAAGTCTTCTATTATGCGTTTAAAACCCGTAGGCAATGACCAGCATTACCTGTGGTATTAGGTGACAGCGATGACGGCTGTTAATTTTGGAAGATGTTCCAAATTTGGATCTCATAACAGTCATAACCTTACAATATTCGATAACGTAATTTTGAAATTACGTTACAGCTGTCATCGCTGCCACCTACTACCACAGGTAAGGTAATGCCGGTCAGCTTAGCATTACAACACACGTGTGATCTATTATGAAACTCGCCTTGCGGCTCGTTTTATAAACCACACTCATACTTATTTTAATGCCTGTCATTATGCAACCGTCACGTAAGCTACTATTTTCCCTTAATAATAATAATCAAAGCTTTAAAAAAATGCTTTTGAGGCAAACCTCTATATAAGTATGATTATTCTCTAAACTCCTTTAAAAAAAGCTTTTGTCAGATTAGCAATGCGTATCGACCGCCTGTGCCTCTATTCAACACGGTAAAAACAATATCGTATTCGATCTGTTATCGTATTGTCATCGTTTTGTTAGCTCTTATTTTCTTGACAGTAATGGCGGCTGACGTCATAACAATACCATAACAGGCAAACTACGATATCGTTTTTACTGCCTAGAATACCGGCCCAGGTATGTCTATCTTTATAATTTCGATTTTTTTTTTCTGTTGGTTTTTATGGTTCCGTACCCAAAGGGTAAAAAAGGGACCGTATGACTCAGACGCCGCTGTCCATCCGTCTGTCCGTCTGTCTGTCACCAGGCTGTAACTCATGAAGCTATAGCTAGACAGTTGAAATTTTCAAAGATGATGTATTTCTATTGCCGCTATAACAACAAGTACTAAAAAAACTACGAAATACTCACAGAAATTTTTGTTGTATATTCACTTTAAAAATATTTAAATTAAAATAAAATAAATATATAAGGGGCCTCCCATACAACAAACGTATTTTTTTTGCCGTTTTTTTCTAATGTTGTATAGATAATGGTACGGAACCCTTCGTGTGCGAGTCCGACTCGCACTTGGCAGTTTTTTTCGTATGATATCCAGTAAAGTGTTTTTGTATTGTATTGTATCTGGTAACTTTATTAATTATTATGATTTGAATTAATGAAGCCGCGAGACTATCGACCTCATTTCGGTTCAGTGTTAATTGATGCAATTAAAATCTAATTGCCTTTAATCGTCGTGTTTGTTTCGAAGTTTGCTTTAAACACGGATATATTAATCAACTATAATATGCTATGAATATTGAAAATTTTAAGTTTTATTAAAACTACGATATGGATATTACGGTAATTATATAATTGATGCTTAAATAACATTACACTAACAGTTTACCTGGCTTTAGTTACTAAAATGATTTATTCTCATTTTATACACTTTCGCAGAAAGTCGACGGAGCTCTGCTACCGCAGAGCTCCTATTTCTGGGTAGTTTGGCCCTCCGGGCCAGCTGAAGCACTAACATAACCTAAACCTACCTCATATTCATGGCACTAAAGGGTGCCTTGGCTATGGAATTGAAATTTTTCATTAGTATAAAAAATGCGAAAGTGTACAAAATGAGAATAAACCACTAAAATGTATCAAGTGTATTAAAAAATGTAAAGTGATGTCAGAGGCAAATTTATCAGAAGCAGATAGTTAGTACAAATAATACTTTTATTCGGTTAAGAATTTATTTAGAATTAAAGACATTAGACTTCCTATTAAGGTACTTTATGATATGATAAAAATATCAATGGCGAAAATCAAATAACTTGTCATAGTAGGAGATCCAAATAGGAGATTTGGACCAGGCTGTTTATTCGATGAAAAGTATTTTATATCAAAAATACGCTAATAATATGTGGCGAATAGGTAGGCTGAAAAATTTCAGTCCAGTATATTCAACAGTTCAAATGTGTTAAGGTAGGAAATTAAAATACCGTTTGTAGATTTAACACTGCTGATTACAGTAAAAATATGTTTGGATTTTTTATGCAGTAGTTTTTTTTATATTTAGGAAAAACAGTAAAAAAAGTTGGATTGTGAATGTTAGGAATACACTCATAGTGCCCTTAGTCCATTTATTACCATAGGAATTGAAAAAAATATGCAAATGTCATGTCAATTTTTTATCTGGCTGACGGATTACTTGATCCTAACAACACGCTTGCGGTTCTCGTAATATTATTGTTTTGATATACCTACGCTATTTAAAATGAAAGTGACTAACGGATTTGTAAAAGCGGATAGCCGCAATCTGCCCAAAGTCGACTAATTTATGTTGTTACAGTTATTATTATTTATTTATTTTAATGGCGTCTACAAGTTATGTAATTTTGCCAATGTGAAGTATATATAAGCAATTGTACGGTGAATCGTCGTCGTCGTCGGCGTCTTCCAGTCCCAGTCGGCACACCATTGAAGATGGCGGGCATCCACTTCAATGGCTTATTGGCTTGGAGTGTTCTTGACCGCTTGCTCATTCAGAATCAACTTTTCACTGATATTTTATTTGATGCATATTCTTCGTCAGTGTTGGAGGTTACTTCACAAAGTTGCCCTGGATTTGCGAACCAAAATCAACGATAAAGTAATTTATAAAAAATGAAATAAATAGACAGATGTTTTCAAAATGACAGCTAGACGAGAACTCCGTTGTTACATTTGTTATTATTGACAAGTGACATGACATGACAGTCCGTTTTGTTTCTGTTTAAGGTTACTTTTTTATTTTATATCATGCTAAGATCACGACATCAGTATTCCTAACTTAGTATATTCGGTCTTTTTAATGACTATTTCTTTAATAAATTATTAACGACGAATTTAAGTTAAATAATGAAAAACCGAGAAACACGGGTGGCTTAATTTTTTATGAACGCGAAAAAACAAAAATGAATTAAAAATTTAAAAATTAACTTTGTTTAAAAAAAATACAATACCTAGCTTGTTTAATGGACAAATTACATACCAATCGAAAGTATGAAGCCTATAGAATATGCAAACGTTAGGTTGACTATTTTTTTCCCGTCAAACTATTGGGTAGGCAGGTATAAACCGGTAAGTCGGTACTAGTAATTTGCACCAAACCTAACGTTTGCATATTCTATAGACTTTATACTTTCGATTAGTATGTAATTTGTCTATTACCTAAAAAAACATTTGCAATTTAAAAAAAGTTCATTTTTAATTATTTTTTTAATGATATAAGTACTGGACTGAATTTTTTCAGCCTACCTATTCGCCACATATTATTTAGCGTATTCAATTTGATATAAAATACTTTTCATCGAATAAACAGCCCGGTCCAAATCTTCTCCTATTCGGATCTTAGACCATCAAAAAACACAAGGACGTAACTATTCCAAAAATCCAATTACCAAACAATTAGTTTTCTTTATCAAAAAATGTGGCTAATAATCCCTTACCCAATTCAATTAGTTCACTAACAAGTAGTAATTGTAAAAAAAGTTTCATAATTATCTTACATTAAAATAGCATTAAAGTACCTATCAAAAACAAATTACATTGAAGTCATGCGAAAAAAACATAATTATGTCATGGGTAAGATTTTCACCCTATTTTTAAAAATACATGTTGACTTAAAGGTCAGAAGTAACATTAAGACGCAAAGGATTTTCTACCTTATTTACCAAGCATTACATTACTTTAATAGTGTTCTTTTTAATCTGCCCCATACGGGACAATTGGCGTTGGTTTTAGGGACAACCAGTATAAAAATGAGAACATATCAAATTCATCACTTAATAAGATGACCCACATCAGCAATAAAGTTATTTTTGCGTTTCATGCACTTTTTGGGCTCTCGTGTATAAATTAATACTTTATACATCAAATTTGCCTAATTCAACAACACACCGATCCAGAAATACCTATATGCCGCTATGTATGTCGAACGCGCGACATATACGCTGGCTATCGGCGCACGCGGCAGAAAAACGTGACGGCCTAATAGCCAGTTATGTAGTTTTCTTTTTAAATTGCATTTATATAATGGACTAAAGGTATGGTTCCAATTTTGAATGTAAGTTTGGAGCGTTCCTTTATGGCATGGTTACTGAGGGCCCTGCCAAGATGCATTGCGCTAACTAGCGTTTCTATTCGTTTCGTTTTTAAACCAATCGCGTCACTGGTAGACCACGTGACTTTTCGTATCACGTCATCTACCAGTGACGCGATTGGTTTAAAAACGAAACGAATAGAAACGCTAGCCTAGCTGTTGGACTGCCAAGAAAGTTAGCGTTTTTGGGTAGGTACGATCCTCGATAGGGGGGGAGGGATGAGGGGGGTTGTGCTTTGTGTCTGGAGCTCGTTCTCCTAGTACCCATAGTACAAATCCAGGGCTCAGTATAGGAAAAGAGGGCCATTTTCAAAAAAATATATCAATATTAGTTCTGCCCTACTAAGCATAATGGCGATATCTCAGACAAAACATCTGTAGAAATTGCAACCTAGTTACAAACAGAAGAGAGTTGAATCTGCTTTGGCTATTGAATTTAGCTATTGCATTTTTGCTTAGAAGGGCAGAGTTGTGGTAGGACCTTGCGCGGGTCCGTCCAGATTGCTACCACCTCTTATCTTTAACCTACAGCCAAGCAGCAGTGTTCGCATTGTTGTTCCGGTGTGAGGATAAGACAACCGGTGATATTACTAGCATGGAGGCATTCCGTCTCATTCCTTAGGGTTGGCAACACATTTGCGGTTTTAGGATTGCAGTCTTAACATTGTAGATGCGAACTGCAAAGGAACGTCACAAACCAACCCCGAACTTATAAAATTACAAATTAACCGTGTCATGTAGATTTTAGAATTCACCTAAGAGTAAGTATTCGATTCTCAAAATTACACTATGAGTCGATTTTCGTTTGGTTGGTATGTACTACAGTTCCATTTTTAACCGACTTCAAAAAAAGGAGGAGGTTCTCAATTCGTCGGGATATATTTTTTTTTTTTTTTTTTTTTTATGTATGTTCCCCGATTACTCGAAGACCACTGGACCGATTTGAAAAATTTTTTCGTTGTTCGAATGGGTATACTTTCTAGTTGGTCCCATTGTCACCACGTCAGGATCTGATGATGGGATCATGGAGAAATCAAGAGAACTCCTCAAATATTATAGGCACACCTATAGCGATTTTGATATTTTTCGCTGTAACTCATGCATTTGCTTTTGAAAAGTACTATATGGTGAAGTGGAACTGATGATGAAGACCACAAATGGCCACCGGAACTCCTTAACGGTACCTATTTCAAGGGTGGCGATAAGATATTTCGATAAAGGAAGTTGAGCGACTATGACGAAGCACATTTACGTTTAAATATGACTATGACATTCCCGCGGCGTTGTCTGCGGCGAGCTTGAAATGTTCTATAGTTTCTTATTAATATTTAGAAGTGGAGCTACGTAACAGCATAAATAGGATCACTAAAAAGTATAAAATAAAATAAATGTTTAAAAAAACAAAAAACCGCCTTCAAAAAGCAAAAAATAACTTCTTTAAAATGGTAGGTAAATAGGTCAGTCCAACTGAAGTCGGCGTCCAACAATATTTTAACCAAAAGCAGACTTCAGTTGGACTGACCTATTTACCTACCATTTTAAAGAAGTTATTTTTTGCTTTTTGAAGGCGGTTTTTTGTTTTTTTAAACATTTATTTTATTGTAACAAAGAATTATAAGTGTACGTGTAGTGTAGGAACCTACTTACTGTTCACAGCCAAGAAATTATATTTTTTCATTGTGTTCCTTACTTGAGCATCTATTAATTCAGTTCTCTGATTTTCTCCGTTTCTTTATTTCTAGATTGGGTTGCCTTTCACTTCCTCCCGGCTATTGCTACAATGTTATCGGATTCACAACTTTAGGTCTACGAGGTCTTAATTACCTAGTAGCTGTAGGCCTAGCCAAGATGCAAACGCTGCCAATGCTTTTGTTACTACGTTGACTAATAGACTCGAAATGTATGGAGGGATATAAGCGGTGGACGCGATGTCTTCAGTTTACGTCAATTCTGTACTCGATTTTCGAAAAACGCAAACTTAGCGTTGCGTCTTCCCTCTCCCCTGTTCTAAAATTAACGCCATTAAGAAACTGTTATTCCGCAATATGCCTTAAATAAATTCATACCTATACCTACGCTTTCTATGTAAAACAAGTAATAAAACAATATGGTGTGTTATGCCACAATCTGCCATAGGTTTATGCTGCCCTGCCATCTGTACAATTATGGAACAAGAAACATTAAACAGCCACCATTCTCTAAAATCCATTGCGTAACACTTTCAAGTAGAAATTGCCAAAGGAAACCAAGCCCGTATCTACTATAATTAATAGCTTCCTTCGAGAAAATATAAATCAACTTAACGTATCGCTTTATTTAAATCTACGGCCTTCTAAGGGCTTGGAATAAAACTCGAGCTCGAAAGAAAAATCTATCTTACGACATTTTCCATACAAGACTAGAATGCATTTCTAGTCCGTTTTAGAAAACCCTGTCTCACCTACATGGGGGCATCCGCCATTTAAAATATAACTTCATGTGCCAACTAGTTTTTATATCAGACGTAGGTACTGCTAAGCAACCTAGAAAATAGATGTGATTCTATGAACCGGTACCAAAGTACTAATGGTCACTAACAAACTGCAGTACGAGATCTCACGACATCCATCGCCGTTTTTAAACTCTCTTCGTATAAACTCTTGACTACGCGACGCGTAATGAAGGCTATGTTGTTGATAGGATAGTGTGGGTGAAATAGAACGCTTGTGCACTAGTGGGGGGTCGATGCAGTAGATCTCTCTGCCTTCACTTGGGTTGCTAAGCGAGCTAGTTGTTAGTGTGAGTGAGTGCAGTGCCCGAGGTTCTAGGGTTGAGGCTTTGATTGCGACATCGATTTCGATGCGTTCGAGCATTAAGAATGAAAGTATCGATAGTGAAATGGTAAAAAAATTACTTACAGGATGAAAAAGAAGACGACTGAATTTAAAGTTACACAAAACCTAAATTTTAAAAGAAACAAAGAATTATGACACGAATAGGATGCCATCTTTAACGGTACCAAAGCAAGCCGCAGTGCTGATTTTTAGTGTCCTTTTGAAAATTACAGCATGTACTATGCAAGCAGCGGCGGTAAGAATAGAAATACAAACTATGACAAAATATCAACAAACTATAATCAATGAAGGTATTAAAGGCCAATCAGTATAAATTACCTAGGATTTTTTAAAGCATGAAGAAGGTAAATTACCACACAGGCTTCTTCATGGTAAATAGATGGGCTCTAAAACCCATGGATGTTGGAACGAATGCGTTGCCAACCCTAAGGACAAGGATGAAATGGTAAACATTTCACCACCGGCCGTCTTACCAACACCGGAACGCAACAACATAAACACTGCTGCTTGTTGACAGGTAGCTAAAAACGGAAACTGCAACTCAACACTAAATACAAACATGATTACGGAACTTAATTATGCCAGTTAATAATTCGTTGACGAATTGAAACGCTGTTTTAGAGAGAATTTGAAGAAAAAAAACATTTTAGTGATAGGTAGTTACTATACTCTGATACCTAAACTTCCTAATGGATACAAACTGAATCAACAATTCGATCATAAAATCACTGACGTATTTCCTACGAGTGACACAAGTCGCAGCCAAAGGATTTTTTTTTATGACATTGAGCAGGCGAACTGTTAGGTACATTAGACCACCTGGGGCCTGTTTTATAAAGATACAAATTACAATTTACAGGTTACAAGTTTCCATTTGACACAACCTCGACCAATGACAACCAGCCATTTGAGCAGTATTACCAGTTTAGACCTGTTAAATTGTAACTTGTAGTTTTATAAAACAGTCCCCTGAGGCCCGTTTCACGAAGCTACAAGTGACAAATTAGACTTCCGCTTGTAATTTGAAACTTGTAGCTTCGTGAAACAGGCCACTGGTGGTAAGTGGGATCTGTGACCCATAGACATTTGCATTCTTTAGATTACAATCCCAAGACCGCAAGTGCGTTACCGACCCTAAGGACCAAGATGGAATTGTCTCTATGCTAGTAATTTCACCAGTTGTCTTATCCCCACACCGGAACACAAAGGATAAGATGAATTACTAATACCATATTAAATAAAGCCATAAAACCTGATTTGATTGTTAAATAAAAAAACACACTTACAAATGATAAACCACACACCAAGGTTATTTAACAGTAACGTCAATTAAAACCAATCCTTGTTAGTTCATTGACTTTTAATGATGAATTAGCTATTGCGCCAGCCACCGTATCGCCGCCAAATCTTTATACCTACTCCGACCACGATAATAGATATGCCAGATTTCGACAATCCGCCGTTGCACAACCCTAGAATCAGTGGCACGCACACAAACAACCGCATTCGATTAATAGCTGAAACCAACTTAACGTTGCCGTTCTAAAAGCAAATGTTAAGCCGATTTGAACTTTATATGTTTGCAGTGTCAGTTTCGAGGTTACGTTAGGGTTGTAAAGGTAATTTGGTTGGAATAAAAGTGTTATCGTGTCGATGTGTGCGTGCTAGTGCTGTGTCATCGACCTGTGTCACTGACTGGACCTGCCCCAATATGAAAAGTGTAGGTATTCTAAAAGAGCTGTAATTTTAGATTGTTTTAGTTTATTTTTAGATTCTCGTCCAAGTTGCATAATGTATATGACCTAGTTATCACTGCTAATATTGAAACAAAAGTGAGTTCGTCCGTTAGTTACGCCTTCATGGTTTTACGTACGGTCGTATAGATGGACCATATTTAAAACAATGTTGTCATCGCTATACAAATATAATGAGTAAAATAATAATAATATTATAATGTCTAGTCCCTTCCACTGTTGTATGTTTGGCTATTTTATGTTTTCAAACATTTCCCAATCACTCAACGGTTAACTGGAAGAGATCCTTTAAAGGGATAATTTCGCCTTTGTACACACCTTTTGTGTTTCTGCCTATTTTGTTGTTTGTTATTTTCCCGTTTGTACAATAAAGTATATTACATACGTAGGTATGTACATACATACATAGGTACATAATTTATTAGTTTTTTTGGTACCGTCCGTACCCAACAGGACCCTATTAAGTACTAAGGCTCCGCTGTCCATTCTTCTATCACAGGGCTGTTTGTATTTTTTGAAACGCAATAGCTAGATACAGTGTGTAGGTATATTACTAAAATATAACATCAGAATATAACAATAAATAAAATAAATTTAAAAATTCAAAAATTAAATGAGGTCCATATAAAACAATCATGGTATACTATGTGTGCTATACTACCTGGTTGCACACTTCGCCGGTTTTTTTAGATGTCATGGTGGCATAGTTGCGCCTGCGTCGGTCGGTCCGAACAGCTAAAAAATAACTACTTCGATCTTTTAGGATTTTGTGCAATTACCCTCCAACACACTCAGCTGTTCGAATGTACACGGTGGTCACGATGTTTTTCCTTCACCGTAAGAGCATCTAATCTTATCTTATTGGTGGGGTCCTTACGGATACACTTCGACCCTATGGGATCTTTTGTGTAGTTACCCCTCTTTTAGCGCTTAATCCAATGCAGCCTCCACCCCTTCCAGAAAGCGGATAGTGGAGTGCAATGGCAGTGCCTTGAAATCGCTCGGTTCTGGGTAACCACAACCGAGGATTTTCATTCTTACTCCGGCGAGGGCATCACAACACAATAAGTGTTTCACTGTTTCCACCTCTTCGCCGCACATTCTACAATCTGTGTTTACCGTAAGAGCATTAAAACAATTAGTGTATTATAGCGACCGCTGCTGGGGCTCGAACTCTGTCCTTACGATCACGAGTCGATACCCTCAGCCACTAAGCCACCGGACGCTCATGTATAGATAATCATTACATAACGTGAAGGGTTCACGTAAAGAACATACGTCTAGTCACCAAAGTCATTCAGATGAGGGTGTTTAGTCATCCTATTACCAGGAGTTCAGAACCTGTAAGGGTCTGCTCTGAACTCGCTGGCCTTACGGTCAAACAGATGTTAATTGAATTGTCATTTTGTGTTATCGTGAATTGAAACTTAGGAACCATGTAATTTTGAAGGTTGTTTACGTGTCGGATTTTATTAAAATGATAAAAAGTTATTATCAAGATTTTATAATTGTAATTGAGTGAAAAGTAGTTCATTGTGAACTGTACATTTTGAGATTAAACCCAAATTGAAAAAAAAAGTATTTTGTGTACAGGTCGATTCACAAGAGTTGGCACGAGATCTACGCAAATTTTCTATTAGAAAGACTAGACCAAACTATTAAATCCATAGGCAATTATCAAGCGGCATTTCTAGAAAATAGATCTACTGACGACCACATTTTTACCCTTCGCCGCGTCCTGGACATAAACTGGAGGGAAGGAAACCGGCTCTTTGTAGCAGCATTAGATATAGAAAAAGCGTTCGACAACGTCAACTTAAATTCCCTAAGGGACATACTACAAACCCGTACAAATGTACAATTCATCTTACCAATAGAATCGTAGAAGCCTGCATGAGGGAGAGAACATTCATATCCTGGTGCGGACAGAACTCGGAAGTGGTTCAAAAAGGAAAAGGGGTCAAGCAGGGATGCCCGCTCTCCCCCCGGCTATTCACCATTCTAATGGATGACGTTCTTCGCACCCTGGAAGAGGAGGATGAGGCAGTCAGGCTGGACCAAGATGCCGAAATCACCCTACCCCTTATACTTTCGTACGCAGACGACCTAATTATAATAGGCCCATACATATCAGTAATCGATCGTATAGTGAGAAAATTGGCAGACTTGTTAAACACCGTAGGATTAACAATAAACACGGCAAAAACGAAACTAATTGTACGAGACCCATGTGATAACTCAAAAGGTGATCTTCAGCCTTTATGCTTAGGTGGAGTTTCTATCCAACCTACAGATGAAATAAAATACCTCGGTACGTATATCACTCATACTCACAATAGGAGGGCCTCCATTAAGTCGCGTTGCCAAAAAGCCGTAAGAAATTCCAAGATACTAACGCAATTTATTAAGAGAAACAAAATAGAATGGAGAATCGCTAGGCTAATGTACAAAATGGTGATATCTCCAGTCATGACGTACGGGCTTAATGTCGCAGCACTAACCAAAGCGAATCGATCACGCCTAAGACGATACGAGAGACACATTCTAACTGAAATGCTGTCAGTCGCTAAGGGCACTCCTAAACAAAAGATCTGGAAAATTTTGGAAGGCAAAACGATGACAAAAATAATTAAAGTTCGGCGGATCTCGTATTACGGGCATGTGCTTAGGCGCCGAAACCCTCACCTATTTTACGCGGCCCTCAAGTATGAAGAACGCAGAAGAAAAGTAGGTCGTCCTATATTTACTTGGGAGGACTCACTTGCCCAGGACATACGAGAATACACTAACAAGAGCCGTGCCTTTTGGCGAAACATTGCGGATAATAGAACTCGGCTCAAAAAAGAAGCGGATAAGGTCTATAAAAAACCCGAAACCGACACAGAGACAGAGCCCGAGGATACTGAGGGAGCAGAGCATTGAATTATTTTTTATTATATATGTTAAATTTGATTTAAATTGTGAATATTAGATTTGATTTTAAGCAGTCCATACCTTTTGTATATATTACACACCAAGTATTGTATCTATCTCCCTAATGCTGGCTTAACGATGCCTGAATTCGGGTAGACTCCACCTCCCGTCTCTCCCGTCACATCGACTGCAAACCCTACACTCCTATCCTATCTACTTGACTCTCCGGTGTCTCGGGCAGGTGCGCTGCTGCCTGCGGCGGGCGGAGATGGTTGGTGCAGCAAAGGCGACGAGGCTCGCGTGCCCTGATCGGTTTAGTATTAGTGACAGGTCGGTGCGGGTTAAGGTTCTCGTGCTCTGCCGGCTATCCGCTACTATTACCGGACCGGGCGGGACGGGCGTGCTTTTCCCCGCTAGCCTAATCTAACATCTCCCCTACGTCGCAGTCAGCGCGTACGGGTCCTTGCAGCAGAACTGCTGGCTGGAGGTGTCACCAGAACAGAACAGAACAGAACAGGTCGATTCACAAGAGTTGGCACGAATGGATTGAATGAGTGAACGAAAGTATACAAGTGTGTAAAATAATAACAGGTTCTCAGTTTGAAATTCGAACATCGGTTCAAAGGACGGCACTCACACAGCGATACTTTTGTTCATTCCATTAGTGCCAGCTTTAGTGAACCTAGCTGTACCCTTTAACTTAGAAACATAACTGATGTTTTTACATACTGTTTTTAACAAAAGTTTGTTTTCTCAAAAATGTTATATGTTATCTTGCCATAACACCAGTAAAAAGGGGCCAGTAGGTTAGTTCCTGGAAAACGGAATTGTGCAGTAGAGTGATTTTGACATACACATATACAGGGGTGGAAAAAACGAACGCAACATGGACGGCAACTACCTTAAACATTGTAACTAATATTATAAAGAGGTAAAGTTTGTGACGTTGTAGGGGGCAATCTCTGGATCTACTGAACCGATTATGAAAATTATTTTACCTATAGAAAGCCACGTTATTTGTGTATAAAATGACGAAGTGGGCACGGAAAGAGCTAGTAATATTTATTTTTAATGTTTGTTACGAATAAACTCAAAAATTACTGGATCGTTTTCAAAAGTTCTTTTACCATTAGAATGCTGCATTATCCCTGAATAACATAGGCTACGTTTTATTCTGGAAAAATAAATGGTTCCTGTGGGATGTCGAAAATACGAATTATACGCGGACGAAGTCGCTGGCAGAAGCTAGTTCTACATAATTACCTTAGTTTGAACTATAATGTTAATGTGTTTGTAATTTGTGACTGTGTCTCAGAAATAAATAAATTAGTCGGACATTTCGAACGTAAATGGAATTATGAGTTTTATGATGGCGACAATGTCCTTATTTTAAGGCAATTTTGGGACTGTGATTAATACTATTAACAATTGTGTTCTATTTTTTTGCATTGTTAGATGAAAACACTATGCGAGCCTATGCCTTTTATGTAATGCATATAAAAAGCTATATATCAGTAAATTATTTAACTGTATAAAATAGAAATAATATTTGAACTTAGCTACAGTGCGACCAAAAAGAGTAGAAATTAAATGAGGGCGCCACTTTCTACGTAACTGTCACATTTTTGACGTAAAATGCGTAAACATGGCAACAATTTTGTATGGAATTTTTTTAGTTGCAGCTGTCACCACTGGCTCGACTTTTTGGCCAGGCTATAAAAGAGACCCCGTGGCAAAATTCCACAGATGCTGGCAACATTTCCTCGTTGTACTTATAGCAATGCTTAGGCGTTACCGAGGAAGCTGCCAGCTCTGTGGACTCTGGTTGTTTCTACTAGTTTCTATTATATTACTTCATTCCTTTCGGCGTCGAGACCCTTGGTACTATATTAAATTAAAGTAAGTACCAGTGATCGGAAATAGGTGAGCTAATTTGCCTAAACTTGATGCATGTTCATTCAATAATGTATTCCCATCTCTCTCACGCATGAATGAATATGCGTCAAGTTTAGGTAAATTAGCTCTACCTATTCCGATCACTGGTAAGTACCTATCTAAATGCAGAAATGGTAAGCAGGGTAAAAATGTAGGTAATAAAAAGTCACTATATCTAATTACATAGAACAGAACTGATTGATTACTTATACCTACTCATTGTTATTTAGTGTCAGACGACTCACTGCTCACGATTAAGCCACACGGGTTTCTGTAAGCATTTATTGTGATGTAAATATTAAGTAGATTAAGTTTTGTATTGAAAAAAAAATTAAAAAAAAAAACAAAATCCCGCCTTCAAAAATGCAAAAAATAACTTCTTTTAAAATGGTAGGTCAGTCCAACTGCATTCGGCTTTTGGTTTAAAATATTGTGTGACGCCGACTTCAGTTGGATTGACCTACCATTTTAAAAGAAGTTAATTTTTGCATTTTTGAAGGCGGGTTTTTGTTTTTTTAAACATTTATTTTATTTTATACTTTTTAGTGATCCTATTTATGCTGTTACGTAGCTCCACTTCTAAATATTAATGAGAAACTATAGAACATTTCAAGCTCGCCGCAGACAACGCCGCGGGAATGTCATAGTCATATTTAAACCTAAATGTGCTTCGACATAGTCGCTCAACTACCTTAATCGAAATATCTTATCGCCACCCTTGAAATAGTTACCGTTAAGGAGTTCCGGTGGCCATCTGTGGTCTTCATCATCAGTTCCACTTCACCATATAGTACTTTTCAAAAGCAAATGCACGAGTTACAGTGAAAAATACTAAAATCGCTATAGGTGTGCCTATAATATTTGAGGAGTTCTCTTGATTTCTCCAAGATCTCATCATCAGATCCTGACGTCTTGACAATGGGACCAACTAGAAAGTATACCCATTCAAACAACGAAAAAAATTTCAAATCGTTCCAGTGGTCCTCGAGTAATCTGGAAAGATACATAAAAAAAAAATATCCCGACGAATTGAGAACCTCCTCCTTTTTTTGAAGTCGGTTAAAAATAAACAAAAAAAATTGGCTGTAATGAAAAAGACGATTTAAAAAATCTTATTAGAATTCGATATTGTCCTTATTTTTTGACAGTAGGTAGTAGTAAATCATGGGGCAACTTTGCGATGACGTAGAAAGTAATATTTTCGAAAGAGTAGACCTTGTTTTATCAGACCATGCTATTGTTAAATAACCTTGCTTGTCAGTAGGTATAGTAAGTATTCGAAAATTACAAAATACAGCTGTCACAGGGATCATCTTGATTGATCGAACTTATAGTATAGCCTGGCCAAAAAGTCGAGCCAGTGGTGACAGCTGCAACTAAAAAAATTCCATACAAAATTGTTGCCATGTTTACGCATTTTACGTCAAAAATGTGACAGTTACGTAGAAAGTGGCGCCCTCATTTAATTTCTACTCTTTTTGGTCGCACTATAGGTACTTATTGAAAAAGAATTCGTATCAGCGTCGCGGTTAGTTATTTACTCATAACGTCAATCCGTCCGTAACATCAGAACATCAATAAAATAACTCATATCACTAGATCGCGCTCCGGCGCGCAGAACGAAACAAAAAACACCATGAGCGGGCGAACATTTTCATCTGTAACAACAGCACGATAAGGTTTATTTTTATCCTCGCTACGCGTCAACCGTACGCGTCCCTCTTTCCGCGCGTGTGACGCGATGACAGTATCACGCGGACCGGTACGCGGGGCGTACGCATATTTCGCTAGCTCTTTCCTTTTCGTTTGCATTAAAACGTAAAGTGCGACAGCTCTCAACAACAGCAACAGACGGTTTGTTACTCTCTCATTCGCTCTAATACACGAGTGTTACCGAATTTACACGAAAAAAACCGAACTATTTTGTTGACTTGTGACAAAGACCACGCGCGGCGTTAAACAAAATGGCCGGTCTGATTGACACGGAAAGAGTGATTGTTGAAGTCAGATTGAGACAATGCCTGTGGAACCCTCGTGTTGATTCCTACAAGAACAAGAACGCAAGGGCACAAGCCTGGGTGGATATTTGTGAAGCGGCTGCTCCCAGTTACATAGACAGTTCTAATGACGAGAAGATGCGAATTGGTTTGTAGCAAAATTTTCTTTTATTATGATTTTATTATACATACTGTTACTAGTACAAAACAATATTTAAATGTGGTACCTAGTAGACAGGTAAATAATGCCTCCATTTTGTTCTTACTTTGTGTGTTGTGCCATTAAGTTTTGTTAAAATTACATCAGAAATAACCAGTAATACAGTACCTAGTTACTAGGCAGATAAAGAGTCAATCCACAGTTAATCCTGACACATTGCACATTCGTAAAGTTTCTTGACGGCAAAATGCCGCATCCACATGCTTGTTGTTTGCCACAAACAGTGCGGGACGCAACTTTATGTTAAAATAAACACGATGTATTTCTATCTCACTCTAACGTATAATTGAGTCCTGCAGTGTTTGTGGCAAGTTGTTTGCATTAAACGTAGGCAGAGTATAAAGCCCCCTACGCATTATCCTTCCGTGCCATCTTTTTCATTTATCTGACTTTCCGTATAAATGCTTCTCTTTTACTCGTATAATTCATTTCTTGTCCCTTCTAGGTACAGTCGCCATCAGATATATTGTAGCGGGCGAGGTACTCATATATTTCGGAGCAGCATTACTTTTCAATAAATTCGTTACACTAGTTATGGTCAATAACACCAGAACATGCAGTTTGTCATAAGTATAAGAGCAGCGACTTTTCAATAAATTCGGAACATTTAACGAGGTAAAAATATCAGAAAGCACAGAACGTCAAAGGTATCTACGCTCTCAGGGTGATCATAAAGATCGGAACATTTATGGAAAATATACCTTAAGTCTGTATCACACAGTTTAAATTCGTTACTATAATTATTATGCATTCCAAACAAAACATAAATACGTCATGCCAAAGATCGACATGCATAAATGTTCCGATCTTTATGATCACCCTGAGTGCGTAGATACCTTTGACGTTCTGTGCTTTCTGATATTTTTACCTCGTTATATGTTCCGAATTTAATGAAAAGTCGCTGCTCTTATATTTATGACAAATTGCATGTTCTGGTGTTATTGACCATATCTAGTGTAACGAATTTATTGAAAAGTAATGCTGCTCCGAAATATTTGAGTACCTCGCCCGCTACAATATATCTGATGGCGACTGTACCTAATACTCTGTCTACGGCATCCTAATAATATGGGTAATAGATAAGATAGTTTGTGTCTGTTTTCTTTTTTTTTGCTTGTTGCTTGCAATGTTGCTTGTCTATGTAAGGCTAAGGGAACTTTGCCCATTCTGCCAAATAAAGTAGGGCTTGCGTATTTTATTTTATTTACGGCCTGTTTCACTATCAACAACTAAAGCATATTTGACAGATAAATTTAGCCCTTTCTCTCTCTTACACTTGTAAATAGACAAGGAGAGAGCCAACTTTAAATGGCAGATAAATTTGCTCGTCGATTGTGAAACCGGCCCTTGTTCATTTAATTGTTTTCTTAGGTATTATTTGTTTTTGAGTGTGTATGTGTGTGTGTGTATCCATCTGTGTCGCTGTCTGTGACACCGTAGCTCTAAAACGAGCGAACCGTAGCCCTAAAAGCGCTGTTTAAAATCAGAACTGACTTTTTATCTGCGTAGTACTATAAGTACTAAGAAAGTAATTACGAGAGGTTGTCGACTAACTTGAGCATTCAATTCAACTCAAATTAAATTGTTGGTATAAAATATAATAATATTTTTACGCTATATTTCAGAAAAAGCCGTGCAATTGCGATGGAAAACAGCACGTGATGCCTACATAAGGTGCAGAAGTAAGAAAATTGGGCCTGGTAATAGAAAAAAATACATTTTCTACGACCTTATGACCTACTTGGAAGATGTTAAGGATTTCGATTCGGCGGAAGAATGTTCAAACACAAATGACAAGCCAACTGCTGCAGAACCAGCCACCTCCACTGAACCCAGCCAGTCAGATGAAGTTGACGAAGTATCCAGGTACAGATACGAAGTATCACCATTGCCCAAGAAGAAGAAAAAAGCACCCATGACAGAATTTGAATCCCAACTTTTAACAGTATTAAAAGACAATTCAACTGATACTGTAAACCCTATGGTGCTACGCGAAGATGATCGAAACTTCTTTAGTTCTCTTGCACCAATTATTAACGAGTTTGATATTAATAAGAAATTGTTGTTTAGGACTAGGGTATTAGAAATAGCGATGCAAATCAATGCTATATCCCCATCGACGCAAGGAATCATTCCTGAAGTCTTACATTTACCCGACTGTTAGCTAAGAAGGGAGGTAAGGGGGATTTTAACCAGTATTTATGTATGTTTGTATGTATGATGCTTTGTTCCCTCGTAAGCCCGATTTACATTGGTCAAGGACAGTGGACAGTACAGTAGTGTAAACAACAGTGGATTCAAATAGAGTCGCTTTCTATTTTTTCACTCCGCTGTCCTTGCCAATTGTAAATTGGGCTGTATACGCTGAACAGATGGCCCGATTTTGAAAAACAATGTGTTGTCAGATTCGTCTTAGAATTGTGAGTGTCAGGGACACTTTTATTTAAATAAAATACTGATTGTAATATATAAAATCAAGCCAGTCTAACAAATAGCAAAATCGGACGTATATTTCGACATGTCGTCTAATAATATAGTCGGTGATCGAATTCGAAAACCCTAAGCTCAACGGGCGCACATTCCTGCGTTTGTTCTGCATTTTGGTTTAAGTGTAGGTATTTTTCTAAATAAAACTTACTCTAATATTACTGGTTACATGAGTTCTGATTCATGTTTTTATGAAATAATGTTAAAATTACTAAATAATCTATATGGGAACTGTCAGATTTTGATATCGTGTTCGATCACCGGCTGTAGTGACACGTGCGACTGCAAATTTAACAACACTTCGTTTGACAAAATCGGGCCATTCGTTCAGAGGGAACCAGGGAACAAAGAACCATACATACATACATACATACAAGTCATTAACTTTACCAGTGGCAGTCAAGTACGACTGGTTAAACTCCAAAATCTACTGCAACCTTACGTGACCAAGACTGGTTTCATTCTCTAATAAACCGTAATGTTTTGTTCTGTGACAGTATTATAAGACCAGGTCCTGACGGAGCGTTTTGCACGCGTGAGCACTAGCGCGTAGACACTCGCGCGTTCCCGAGGTACTAGAGCTACATACATCGCGTCCAGATGCTGGTCTTTGTTTGGAAACGCGCGAGTGTCTAAGCGCGAGTGCTCACGTGCGCAAAACGCTCCTTCTGGACCAGCCCCCTATTTCAACAACCTGACAATGACAGGGGACAGGTGACATTTCGGTGTACATGGCAGAGCTTATATGTAACCCAGCTATGTATCAGCGTGTTATATTTGCAATGTATACCGAATTGTCACCTATCACGGGTCATTGTCAAGATGGTGAAATAGAGGGCTGGTCTAAACTGTCAATAACACAAGTTCTAGAGAAAGATGGGGTCCTCCGGTAACCTTCGAAGAGGGAAGATGGCCGGTTGAAAGATGTCCGGCTTTGTACTTTTGATTTATTCTTTACTGATTTACTCTACTCAATTGACACTGGCGAAATCACTGCGAATTGCCGCGGTGGACCGCCATTATTAAAATAAGAAGAAGAAGAGAAAGAAGGAGAGACACAGGACTCATCTGGCTCTGTGTCTGTTACTGACTGAAACTTGACTGGATTGAAGAGTTGATAGAACTCGAGCCTATACGTGTTACCAGTACTGTTTGTTGTTACCAGTATTAATAAGTGCCTGATAATTAGATACCTATTAATAAGACATGAATAGTTTTATTTTCCCTACAGAATACACTAAATTATAGTTAAGTTAGATACAACCTATTTAAGGTCCCTTCGGCCGCGTACGAAACCGCAAGTCGTAACCAGTTACGATAGAAGAATTTTTATTCGTTGTACGAAACCAGTTGCGATCGATGATTTTTTATTCTATGTACGAAACAAATTGCGATTTTTTTTTCGTAATTCAGCAGTTTCGACGGCTCCTATTTCTGGTCTGTTTGCCCTTCGGGCATCTGAAGATAACTAACGAACCTAACCTACCTAGAGTTTTGCGATCGTAACAGGTTTCCAACAAGGAAGATTAATTCTTCGATCGTAACTAGTTTCGTACAAAGAATAAAAATTCTTCTATCGTAACTGGTTACGAACTTGCGGTTTCGTACGCGGCCGAAGGTATTTATTTGGAGTTATAACAGTCAAAACCTGTTCAATATTTTATTTTTGATTACTTTAAAATTGTACTCGAGTTCATAAATATGTAGAAACTTTTGTACCTTGTCACGTTAATCGCTGTGACCATTCATGAATGGCACTTTAAACGTGACATTAAATAGACAAGATACTAAAGTGTTCACATATTTATGAACTCGACTGTAACTGTATGTAAATTAAAATGTAAATTATTTTGGAACTATTACAACCATGTTAAATCATTCGCGATATAGTTATGAAAAAAACCGGACAAGAGCATGTCGGACCATGCTCAGTGTAGGGTTCCTAAGCCGTAACTACAAACACAAAAAAACGATCTAAAAATACGAAGCCGTAACTACGAACACAAAAATCTATCTCAAAAAATACGATGTGAAAATTGCGCCAGCAAAAGATCGTATCTTCGTGGCATTTACGTCCTTTTATTGAGAAGAGCAGTTTTTCGGCAATAACTCCAAAACGGTATACCCGATCATGTTGAAAATATTTTACGTTGCAAGTATTTATTAAACGTTACTTCCTTTTTTTTATATTTTTTAAACAAAGATTTAAAAGATAAAGGGGGGGGCACCATTTGTGCAACTCTTGGAGCGATTATTTCCGAAAACATTTAATTTATCAAAAAAAAACTTAGTGACCATGGAAATTATACTCGAAACTGTAATTTAAGACCAAAAAAACTACGATAGATACGTCACTGTCACAAGTGTCAAAGTCACTTATGTCAGTGTCAATGGAACATTTCAGAGTTAGCCAACCTTTTTGCATTGATAATTAAATTGTTGTAAATATTTGTAGATAATTCTAACATTTTCAATATCAAAAGTTATATTTAACAATAGGGAATATGCATTCAATGTTTTTTCTACCCGATATTCAAAACATTAAAATATCCCAAAACAAATATTTTCTCATATAGTGTGTTAAGTAATTAAAGGGCGGGTGTGTGTGTTCAATGGCGATTTTTTTAATCAGCTAAAATAAAATGACAAGCTAAATTCGGATGCCTTACACTTATGCTTGATTTAAACTTGACAGTTACCCATGGACCCCATGGTGTCATGGCTGGTAAAATGCCCTATGATTGTCATTATAAAGTGAGCTACACACTTTTGGCCTGTTATTTTGTCGAATAGCTAAACGTATGTAATATTTAAATTGCATCTAACGTTGTTTACAACTATTGTTTATTTATCGTACCAAATGTTATTAATACCTGAAGTATTACAAGTGCAATAACAGTTTTGCTACCAAAAATCTTCTATGGTTAAATATTTAATAGGCCATCTTGTATTTGTGTAAGTAACTTGAATTAACTTGTTTATTTAAATGGAAGGTTTAAAACTACCTACAAATAAATATTCTTAGTGCGGTCTTTTAAAAAGTGGAAATATACTAAGGCAAATATTTGTTTAATTAGTGGCAACCCACGTTGGTCTTTAATTACAGTTTCGAGTATAGTCGTAACTAGGAATGTGCACTGCTATTAAAAAACGGTCCTAGTGAGATAGTAGGTAGGTACAAGGTAAGTTTATCTCACTCTAATGACGTGACCATATTGATGGAAAATAAATAGACATTTTCTTGTTTTTTTTATTATTGGTTAAACTAACTGATAAATGCGAAAGCGTTTGTTGGTTTTCCTTTTACGCTTTATGTAGTGAACGGCTTTTGATGAAATTGGATCCAGGGATAGCTCGACATAAGTTCTTTTTTTAAATCTTTATTTAAAGAGCTTGGTCACTATGGTGACCATGCCGATCTATTTTTGTTACAGAAAGTATCTTATCTTCTACCTAGACCTACTGCAGCCAGTATAAACATTTGTTTGGCGCCATCAGACAATGGATGAGATAAACAATAATTACAACCCCCTATCAAAAAAAAGTCTCGTCAATAATTTGCCTTCTCGCGGACTCGTGACATAAGTTTGAACCTAGGGAATTTTATTATGCAATTTCAATCGCATTGGAACATTTTAAATTAACGTTTCAAATAGCAATAGAATGAAAATTGAGTTATCGAAAATGTTACATTATTTTTTGTTATTTTTTTCATGAACTGACACTAGCCCTTCCTTGTTTGAAAACCTTGAGGTTTACTAACATTTTGGTAGATTGTTATGAAAAGGAGTAATGAAACATTAAGAACTGATGGAGGACGCCCGCGACTTCGCACTCGTAGAATTAGTTTCCCGCTGCTTCCCCTCTTTCTTCCCGATGGCGGTCGATTTTTTTAAAATCCTTTCTAAGTGCACCCCTAGACGTCATAAGGAACCTACGTGCCAAATTTGGAATCTCTAGACCCAGCGGTTTGGGCTGTGCGTTGATATGCCAGTCAGTTTCTACTTTCATATAAGTATTTAGATTAGCGTAACTTTCATAAAATTCTATCTCACCTGTGAAAATAAATATTGCAACCAGCAAATATTTCATATGCGCAGCCCATAACACAACAGTTTTTCGTCATAATTATTGCATAAAACACCGTTATAAGTAATTAACAAATATTCAAGACAACGTTTCAATCAAAATTTATTTCCCGCCATACCTACCTCCAATTATTTTTTGTTGCATACTAGCGCCACTGTTTCCACCCTGAGGTGCAAAAAACTGCCTGAAAATATATACCTACTTATAACGCAAGGAAAGTGAAAAATCGGCAGCTAAATTAAAAAAATGTTAGTTAGGTAAAGTCAACAGCATAAATAAGTGATCATTTACGTACCTTATCGCTTTCAATCGTTTCACAATTTTGTATGACATTTCAAACACGACGTTAAAGTGACAAGGTACATAAATGATCACTAAAATTTTATGCTGTTGACTGTACGTGTTTGATTCGGATATTAAAATCCTAGACTAGTTTTTTAAAGACACTCGGTACAGACTCGATCCCTTCCAAACTCTCTTCCAATAAATGTAAGTGCTGTGCTTACATAATAATACTATGCTAATAATTATAATACCTAAGTAATATACCAGTAATTCGGCTACCAAAATATACCAACTTAATTTCCGATACCATCTATTATATGTTAATTAACAAACGTTTGCAAAGTCGAAAAAACTAAGCGTTTCCGCGATTGCCATTATTTCTGCATTAGTTGCATAATGGCTGCAGAGAGGCGTCACGTGCTGCACCTAGTCATCATCATCAGCGAAATATCCGTTTCAAGTCATTAGCCAAATGACAGATTTCGGCTTTCTACGGAAATTATGCGAAGTGACCCTAATATTATTCTTTGAAGAAGACCAAAGCCAAAGTTAGTTTGTTGGTATTGAGTTTAACAGTCTACTTACGATATTGCGTAAAAAATCTCATAAAAAAAATTACTCCTTTATTTATAAAGGCACTATAAACCTATTTTAGATAAAGTTATAGTAGAATATCCGAATAGGACACAACTTTCACCGGGCTGTTTAATCGATAAAAAGTAATATATGACGAATCGGTAGGCGGAATTTCAGTCCAGTATATAATTAATTAAAAATTTAAAAATGTTTTTTTTTTAACCGACTTCAAAAAAAGGAGGAGGTTCTCAATTCGTCTGTATTTTTTTTATTTTTTTTTATTTTTAATGTTTGTTACCTCAGAACTTTCGACTGGGTGAACCGATTTTGAAGATTATTTTTTTATTTGAAAGCTGGTGCTTCCAGATTGGTCCCATTTTTTTCAAAATGAAGATCTGATGGTGGAATCCATGAGGAATCGACGGAACTCTTCAAAATTTATAGGCACACCTATAGCGATTTTGGTATTTTTCATTGTAACTCGTGTATTTGGTCTTGGAAACTACTATTTGGTGAAGTGGAACTGATGATGAAAACCACAGATGGCCACCGGAACTCCTAAACGGTATATATTTCGAGGGTGGCGACAAGATATTTCGATTAAGATAGTTGAGCGACTATGACGAAGCATATTTAGGTTTAAATATATGACTATGACTTTCCCACGGCGTTGCTTGCGGCGAGATTGAAATGTTCTATTGTTTCTTGAGAAATGGGAGAATAACAGCATAATTATGATCACTAAAAAGTATAAAATAAAAAAAAGTTTAAAAAAACAAAAACCCGCCTTCAAAAAGCAAAAAATAACTTCTTTAAAATGGTAGGTAAATAGGTCAGTCCAAATGAAGTCTGCTTTTGGTTAAAATATTGTTGGACGCCGACTTCAGTTGGACTGACCTATTTACCTACCATTTTAAAGAAGTTATTTTTTGCTTTTTGAAGGCGGGTTTTTGTTTTTTTTAACTTTTTTTTATTCAATTGCATTTTCTTATTTATCACGTTCACTGTCCCCATACAAAACAATCGACCAATGTCACAAGTACAACTGTGCATTCAGTATGGGGATTTGACCCATAGTGGAAGCACGGACCCCTGAAAAAGAAGGTTCATGACCCCACATTGGGGGCACCGGGACAGAGGGCCCTGCCAAGATGCACTACGCTAACTAACGTTTCTATTCGATTCGTTTTTAAACCAATCGCGTCACTGGAAGATTACGTGATACGAAAAGTCACGTGGTCTACCAGTGACGCGATTGGTTTAAAAACGAATCGAATAGAAACGTTAGTTAGCGTAGTGCATCTTGTCTGAGCCCTCAGGGAACGTGTTAATATACAAATGAAATTACATACCAATCGAAAGTATGACGCTTATAGAATATGCAAACGTTAGGTTGACTATTTTTTCCCATAATAACTATTGGGTTGGCAGCTGGTATAAACAGACTTAAGTCAGTACTAATAATTTGCACCAAATAGAATATGCAAACGTTAATAATTATATTACATACCATATCGTCCCTTTACTTTCTCAACCTCGTATCTGATCGAATAGTTAGATAGGAAAGTTGTCTTTATTCTATAGACAACATGAGTGCTTTTCCTGTCTAACTATTCGATCAGATACGAAGTTGAGAATGTAAACGGACGATATTGAATTTGATATAAAATATTTTTTATCGATTAAACATTCGGATCTTAGAATAATTTTGGCCTTTTCACTTTCTGTCAGATGCAAAATTAAATGTCACTATGACAAGTAAGGACAAAGCATATTTTTAACATCCCTCCAAGTCCATTGCGAAGTTGTAACGGTGCGCAGCACAAACAATATTGCCCAAATTAAAAAAAAAAGATTAATAAAAGGGATTCTATATTTTCTTGGGACACATTTTACACAATATACTGCTTATAAGCTTCTTGACGTCATTGTGAAGTATATCACTCATTTAGTACCTACCTATACAGGGGCTCTATTCTTTTCGTGAAAACCACCTTGCTAATGGCATGATATAAGCAAGCCATTACTGTCAAGTAAATAAGAGCTATCATAACGTTGACAATACGATATCGTTTCAAAAGCAATATGGATTTACCGAATAGAATAGAACTCTAGTTTACTTCAAGGTCTTAATCGTAGAAACTTGTTGCAATCAATTGTTGCACTTATTTGGCAATTCGTTGTCGTTAATTATTTATCAATCGCTCAAAGGTTAATAATTAAAGCAATAGGTACGCCTTTGTATATTCTTGCTACATGACCATTTTATCAGCTGTTTTGTTTGTACAATTAAGTGCACATCCATACGAGTACATACACTCGAACTTGAGTGATGCGTCGTATAATACCTTATTGCAACAGGGTTCCTTGGAGCTTGATTAAGGTGCATAACCCTAAACTAGCGATTTTCTATAATCGCAAAAGTGTTGATGTAAACTGACGACAGATCGTGTCGATCGATTATGTTAACTCCATTAGAAAATAGAAACGTTAGCAGCCATTGCATCTTGGCTAAATTAAATGTAGTCAAGGGAAGGGGGGGGGGGGTGAGAGAAAGGGACAGAGCTACATAACTGCTATAGCTCTGTCCCTTTCTCTGAACCTAAAATGAACTGCTTTGGCATGTCATGGTAACCCCCGACTACATTATCATGAATACATTGTATCTCCAGTGCACCATCTGTCAGATTATTTTAGCTCTGTCCTTGTTTTTTATATGCCAAAGAAAGGAATGCAATAACTTTAACTATTAGTAGCAATGATTAGTAGGTAGTATGAGATATAGGGTGATGGGGGATATTGTATGGACCCCATCTCCACTCTCCAACGATCGCAAGACAAAACACCTATTTTAGTTGCAAAATGTATGGGTTATTTTTAATGAAAAAAAAACCTTTCAAGAGCAAGCAAGGCAAGAATGTATTTATTTTCAATCAAATTCCATACTTTCCAATTTTCCAAAAAACCCCATTCATAGGATGATCGTCGTTATACTAAAAATACATCATGTTGCCAAGATTTATAAACTGAGACATGGTTCATTTCTGTTGGTGACCTTTTTGCCCATCGTCCTTACCTGGCTAAAAATAAATATACTCGTAAGAAAACGCGACTTTAAAACAGATTAACTCAATCCTAAGGTTAATAAGTCATCTATATTTAAATTTTAGTTTATCAAGCAAATCAGTAAATTGATCTCACGTGTCTGATCAAGCGTATGATCATCGGATTTACGTCAGCAACTTATGAATAAGTCACGTGTAGTTGATCTGCTGTATAATTATATGCAATTATAAATAAATCACTTGATTGCAGTCTACATATAGGTATCAACACTTTGCCTTTACTTCTTACGCTGATAATGAACTCACTAGGTATCAAAAGAAGAGTCAAATGAGACCAAACTGTAGAGATCTACTTACTATACGACCCATTGAGAAGTTCATGTAGCCACCTTTCGTCTCCATCATCAGCTCGATGGCAGCATGTCATTGTAATTTGATCGGAATTAAATAAATAAATATCAGGGGACAATGTCACACCAATTGACCTAGTCCGAAACAAAACTACTAAGGGTATTAAGGGTACTAGACAGTGATATAAATATTTACATATTCTGAAATATATAGAAAACATCCATGACTCAGTAACAAATATTCGCGCTCATTACACAAATATCTGACCTTACCGGGATTTGGGGCTAACACACATAACTGCGAATTCGCATCGCATCGCAAATATCTGCGAGCTCGCTCTGTAATAATCTGTTAATCGCGGCGTCGTATCGCATCGCATCGCAGTTATGTGTGGGAGCCCTTGAACCCGGGACCGCTAGCTTCGTAGGCAGGAAAATTTCAAGTCAATCCGACAATCAAAAGTAGTTTGAAATTGACTTCCGCGATTAGATTACATTATCAGTTTGTAATTACAAGTGAAGGTAATAAAAATCGTGTAAAATTTGTATTGTTTCAACCGATTGCTAGCTTAAATTACTCGCTACCGAATCAATTTAACCGAAACCCGCTCCAAAATGTTTATTAATCAATGTCACCGCAAGAAAGTCGAAAAACACAAACAAAGTGATTATAACATTAGTATTTGGCCAGGCGCGGCGATATGGAGGCGATATGTTAATCTTGGTCGCGAGAGCCACGGAACCTGTTGCTAGGAACGGAGGCTGGTACTGGCGAGAACACAAGTTTTAGAACCAGTCTTTTTTTTTTTGTACCATGTCTGTTGTGTTGTAGTGTCTTTTTGTCAAATAAACGTTAACCCCCTTAATAATAAACGTTAAGTAACGGTGGTATAGCTATACAATGTTTTGTCATTATCTGTCATTGTGACATTTGAATTTGACAGATAAGGACAAAACATTGTATAGCTATACCACCGTTACTCAACGTTTATTAGTAAGGGGGTAAGAGTTTGAGTTGCCGGGTTAGAATAGTGCCACTCCATGTCTTCCCATGGCTGTCGTAAGAGGCAACTAAGGGAATAAAGGCTTGTAGTACTGTTAGGCGATGGGTTTGCAACCTGTCACTAATACACTAGTAAACATCTTAGCCTGATTGTGCAAAATGTGATTACAGAATTATCAACAAGTTTTAAGAGTTGTTGGTAATTCTGTAGCTCTGCCTACCCTACTCTGGGAATGAAAGCGTGAGTTGTATGTGTATATATATATGTATGTGAGTTTTAGTAAGTTAGTCATTATTAAATATATAATTATTATTATTATTATTACTTAAAACAAAATTCCCCGCCGCGTCTATCTGTGTGTATGTTAGCATGATCTCAGAAACTTCTGAACGGATTTTGATGCAGTTTTCACCATTAGATAATTTTTCACGGAAGGTTTTTATGTATACTCGTCATAAATGGGTCTATATCGGATGGCATACAATTATTAGTCCTATCGTTGTGTCGCAAAACGTCTTTTGTCCTTATAACGTATGGCATACACTTTGTTCCGCATATTTTTGATTGTCCGAAATTGTTGCTCCTATTATCGTTTGTCCTAAATATTATTTGTCCTATCATTTGATGTGGCTAAGATTCAACTCTCGAATGATTGATGTGCATAATTGTAATATTCCTAACTGAATTTTTTATTTTATTTACAAACCTAACCTTGTCAACCTTGTTGGTTCTGGCGTTTCGCTCGCTCGTTAGTGTCACAGTTCTACCACACTCCTCCGCGCTTCGCTCGTCGTCGTACCTAACCTAACCGATATCTGACCTGCCTGAAGGTAGAATACGTAACGATTCTGACTTCACGCCTACCATAGTTTAGTTTAGGTGCTGTAATTGTAGCCAATTTAATAATAGGCAAAATAATTCTTAGGACAAATTCATGCTAGGAATATTATGCTTTAGGTAATTCGATTTTAGAGTTATCAATATTAGGACAAATTTGCTTTAGGACTTTAAATGAGTATGCGCAAAAGTTATTCGGACAAACGAGTAGTATGCCATTCAACACTATGCCAAACATTCTCGACCAAACATTTTTAGGACAAAAAACGTTGCGAGGGCGGATCGCTAGTTTGTTATAATTAAAAAAAAACTGTCGACTAGGTATGATGCGCCCTTAATTTTTTTTACCTCTGAAAAAAGGGAGGGGGCGGTTTTAAATTTAACGTGTGTAGGTATCTGTGTGTCTGTCTATGCTATCGTATCTCCCAATCGAGTAGACTCATTTGGACGCGGTCAAAGGTAATATGGTTTTTAACCCCTGACGCAAAAAGAGGAGTGATGTAAGTTTGACCGCTATGTGTGTGTGTGTGTCTGTCTGTACCATAACTCTTAAACGGGTGAACTGATTTGGATGCGGTATTGAAAGCAGGTTTCCTAGCGGTGGTTCTTGTCTAGATTTCATGAAAATCAGTTGGGCCGTTTCAGAGATATCAGCTCTGAAAGAAGGATCACCATTTTATCTATTCTAATAAATATTTATTTATTTATTTATTTATTATATGGCTGCGTTTATCGCGTGACAAAGTTTGGATAAGGCATCCGTCACCTTCTAACACGTTAATAAGTGACGGATGCTTTATCCACGTTTGACACGCGATATAGACGCAGCATTCTAGGCCCGCAGAATACCAGTCAGTATCTGCGGTTATATCGTATGCATATCCTCGTAAGGCCCACCATACTACAAACAGCGAGTTTTTTGTCAGTGGGACTTTGAATCTACCATCAAGGCAATAAAGTTCAATTACGTTTGTTCGCTAATGACATTTTCAGTTTATCAAGATAGGAAAATAAACCTTATTACCATTGTAATACAGTTCAAATTAAATTGCCTTGATCATGTACATTCTATTGTACACTGGGCCTTACGAGGATATGGTTCCAAAAATGTGGAATAAACCTTGTATTGCAACAATGTAACTTGCAAGATGTCTCGATAACGCATACCTCGACTTCAGACAGTGCCAATGCTTCCTCAATAAAATAGTTAACTGACCACATCTGCCGAGTGGAAATAGCATGGGAGTAAAATGGACACTTAACTGTCTCCAGAATCTCATTATATGGAGACAATATTGAAATGATAAAATTAATTATTTATTGACACTTACTTGACATGAAGACTTAAGTATTATTATATTTTCATGAAGGGTTTGTCAGTAAATGGAAAGGAAACAAGCTAAATAGAAATAGTGAGGTAAACGTACTTGTAGCAAGTAGTCAAGATACTTAACGTTAACGAAAAAGTTTTTCGAAAACTGTCAAAATGTATGGAATTTACGTAAGCGATCGATGACAGTTTACGTCAAACCTATACTTTTTCGATAACGATAACGATATCCGAATGCATCTTGTCTAGGGCTACAGAATAATTTGCCTTTAAGCAACGCAAAAATTTCGTCATCAATTTATTAAAATATATATATGTATATATAATTAGTTGATACTTTCGGTAGGTAATAAGGTAAAAGAAGTTTCGACATCCCTTTAAAACGATGCGACACGATTTACACGTATGAAATCACACATCATCATCTTTTTACTTTAGCAAAATAAGATAAAACGATTGAAAAAAAACAACAAAGCAAACAAAATCAAAATTAAACAACGTACGAAATCCAAAAAAACCTCCATCGAAATACTTTCGCGCCCGCCAGTACCAGTACAGTCGATATTAGAAAGCGCAGGCGCCGGCGCCGCGTTAATTATACCAATCAGCGGCAACATAATACCTCCGAACCTTTCCACATTACATTGTTACGTGACGTTCTTTATTGCTGGTCTGACAATGCTTGACATACCTTTGCTTTGATATACCTTTCAAAATATCAAGAGGTATGGGCCCTAGACGCATAACGACAACGAAAACTATTTTCGCAAACTATTGTCGAAAACAATCAAAATGTATGGGATTGTCTTAAGCGCTGGACGCAATCGTGCGGCAGCCTAACGTCAATTCTGTATAGGTACATTATATTGCAGCATTGGGTGGCGACAGGTTGAAGAAGAGAGAGAGAGAGAGAGAATGGCGTCAACTGGTAGTGACCAATTGCATAGCTCCGTTAAAAGGTCCTCAACGCTACGAGCCTTCACGGGTCATTGCTTACAATACTTACAATACTGTTTGCTCTATTCAGGGTTCCGTACACCAAAAATGCCAACGGGACCCTTTTACTAAGCCTCCGCTCTCCGTCTGTCTGTCTATCAGCGTGCTTCTCATGAACAGTAATAGCTAGCTACAAGCTAGACATTTGTAATTTACACAGAGGGTGGATTTTTGTTGCCGCTATAACAACAAATAATAATAATAACAGATATACTTACAACAAGAAGATTGACGAAAGAGATATACAGAGCAAAAGTGAGTGGGAGGGTCGGAAGGGGCCGCCCTAGGCGTACTTTTTCGAATCAAATCGGAGAAACACTGGAAAAGGGCCGGATCTTAAGTACCTACCCGAAACCGACGTGCATGCATGACTCGATGTATGAATGTGGAAGAAGCGAAAGAGATTTGTCAGGATCGTAGCAGGTGGAAAGAAGTGGTCTCTGCCTACCCCTCTGGGAAACAGGCGTGATTTAATATAAATGTATGTACTTACAAGAAACGTGTTTTTGCCGTTTTTTAGTTCGATCTCAACAATCGCTGTATCTCTACTACCGTAATAGGAAGGTAGACAAAGGAAAGGAAGATATTTTATAACGTCCAGCTGTCCGACCGTTAATACAAAAAAAATCAAGAAAGTGTTATAAGAAACGTTTTTGTTGGGTGTATTTTTATTTTTATTGCGTCGTACAAAATGGTCTAACATACAAGCGTCAAATTTGGCATGATAAGTAGAAAGTCTAAATCAAAACCACAAATACAAAAAATTGACAAATCTGTTGGGCTCGCGCTGATTCGATACGAAATTTAATTCAAATCGGAATATAATATTACTTACCTACGTTGTGGAGAGGTACGGAACCCTTCGTGTGCGAGACCGACTCGCACTTGGCCAATTTTTAACATTATGTTCCTCTTACTTTTACATACATACAATATGAATAATATTCAACAGTTGTTTTTCACCCACGCTACAAGGTTGTTGAATTAAACATTCATAGCATGCGTGTTTAGACAGCGGGCGGCGCGTCCGTCCGTCTGTCACTTCTGACGTGAGCAATTTGAGAATTAACTTTTGCATAGGAAAGTACTTTGATTATATTTTGCTGTGTTGTTTATGTCTTAGTACTTGGGAAATTTAAAACAACCCAATAAACGCATGTAACAATAATAAAAAAATAGTATTTTATTGATTCATACGGAATGTTGCAACTATGTTTATTTAAATATATTTTACGTATTTACATATATAGGTACATACATACATTAAATCACGCCTGTTTTCCTGAGGGGTAGGCAGAGACCACTTCTTTCCACCTGCTACGATTCTGACAAATCTCTTTCGCTTCTTCCACATTCATACCTCGAGTCATGCACGCACGTCGGTTTTGGGTATTTACATATTGTTTGTAATTAGTTTTTCATCACACTTGCTCGTAAATAGTGTCCTAACATGCTAGAAAAATCGACCGTAAATCCAAAATAATATCCGCGGGCCTTTTTTTTACCATTACGCCCTATCGTGGGTTATAGCTTTTTTTTTATATAATACGTGGACTCAAACTATCATAATACGTCAGGACCCCAATTCTTGTGCCATTCGATATGAAGTTTCATTCGAGAGGAAATGTCAGTTGCATACAATTTTCTAAAAATGTCGCATATAAACTATTAATCTCGACTGTCACTAGAATCGGACTCCTGAACACGTTTGACATTATCTGTGGTAAGTCATAGACAATGATGTAGTCTGCCGCTAATTTATAAATACTGATTATAAACTGTGTGATTCCAAAATAATAATTAAAAGGGTGTCTTTGTGCACATATTAAAATTTATATATCAATAAAATACATGTCGTCATCAGAAAAAAGGGATAATGGGACTCCAACGGACATCACCAACGCGGCTAAAATTATTAGTGAGAATCGTAAGTTAAAAATATGATCTACAGTCTGATTTTATTTAATTTCCTCGCAAATGTGATGAAATACATTGTACGTTACTGGATGGTAAAGGAAATACAAAGCTCGAATCATTAAAGCCCTCAGCCTTCGGCTTCGGGCTTCTAACAGATTCTCGTTTGTATTTCTGTCTTTACCACCCTTAATACACAATGTACTATTACATTCAATAAATCAGTTTTTATTTTAGGCTAGCCGTATAAAACCCCTCATCGGGTAAAGGCCTCCTCCAGAGCAGCCCAGTTATTTATTTATTTATTTATTTATCAAAGGAAACAAACAGCAATATATAATACATTATGGTTAATACATTGTAGCTAGAACATTGGCCAAAACAGTTTCCACTACTGGATTAAATACACTTGATGCTCAAGGTGAACTTAAGAACTAAAGAAACTTTGGTAATTGTTTCAGCGTTTGAACATGCATTAATGCATGCACTTAAGTGAGAAACTCATAATCAGATCATAAGTGTTACATTACAGCTTTCTTCCAAAATAATCAAACTTACACAATTATAATAAGTGCTTATTTAAACAAAACTTTTCATTTTTCCCTCATGATATTCTATTATTATTATTACTCTTTCTTATTATTATTATTCTAGATATTTATTTAATTTTCTGTACATTAGGTTTTTTATAACAAATATTCAAATATAAAAGTAAAATAACAATACTAATACAAAAAAATAGACATTATAAAATACCTAACCTACGAGTGCCGCCGGCAGCGGGGCAAGGCTCAAGCTACCGGTGGTTAGGGCTGCAGAGAGAGGAACCTCCTCACAATACGTGCCGTGTCGAGGAGTACTGCCTTCTGTATCTGGCCCTTGATCTAGCCATCTAGCGAGAGTCTCTTGAGGTGTTGGTCGAGACTCTTCGCTATAAGACCGTTTGCCGAAACAACTATCGGGACAATGATCGTTGAGTCAACATCCCACATGGCGGTCACCTCGTGAGCCAAGTCAAGGTACTTGCTGAATTTGTCCTTCTCGGCCTTCACAAGGTTCTCGTCATGCGGGATGGTGATGTCGACGAGCACTATTTTTTTTTTTTTTTTTTTTTACTTTTACTTTTACTTTTTATTGCATAAACAAATTTATGTAGAGACATGTGGAAAATGTCAGTCTATGAACCTTTCATTATGATTTTTACACGCTCTGACTAGAAATCTATTCTTTTCATATACCGTACTACAAAATGGAACTGAAAAAAGATTTAAGGAACGAGATCTCCTATTAGGGCACCGCAACGAGATACAAGAGAGAAGATTTTGAGAGTATCGAGCCGTTCATGATTTTGAAAAGAAAGATTTGATCTCTAATTTCCCGACGCGTCTGAAGAGTTTCAATGGAATCCGCGTTGAAGCTTTTGAATTTATACTTCATTCGTCTAATGAATTTTATTTGAATGTTTTCTATTGCATTGACGTATACTGCATAGTTAGGATTCCAAACTGTAGATGCATATTCTAACTGAGATCTAACAAAGGAATGATACAACATTAACATAGTGTTGGGGTCTTTAAAATCCTGACTCTGACGAAATATGAATCCCAGCATTCTATAAGCTTTAGATGTAATCCTATTAATGTGTGAAGTTAATTGTACCGTATCATCCAAATACATACCAAGATCTTTAACCTCTGACACTTTGTTAAGATTTTGGTTATTAAGTGAATATGTATAAGTAATGGGAGTACGTTTACGTGAGTATGAGATGTGGCAACATTTTTCTACATTCAGATAAATCTTATTACTGGCACAATCCTCACTCAATCTGTTTAAATCAGCTTGTAGGTTAGCGCAATCCTCCTCGGATTTGATGATATTAAATATTTTTGTATCGTCAGCATATAGCAACGTGTGTGAATGATGAAAACAATCAATAACATCGTTAATAAATATGTTAAACAATAAAGGACCCAAGTGAGAGCCCTGGGGGACCCCTGAGGAGACCGGAACAAAACTAGACGTATGTCATTTAACCGCAACTGCTTGCGTTCTATCGCGCAAGTACGAAGTGAGCCACCTAAGAAGATTGCCGTGTATGCCAAACGATTCTATTTTTTTAATTAGTAAGGAATGAGTTATCTACCGCATATTCAATATTATCGTGTGAGATACTTTGTTCCCAATCAACTTTTGCAAGTTCTGCATTTATGATATCGTAGTCAGCAGCGAAAAAGCGACGTACAACATGGCAAGCGGGTTTTAAGTTGTGATCTATCGACCCTACATCAGTCTTTACGCAGAAGACTGGGTGATGACCACCGACAGGAACCAATGGATCAACCGAGGACAAAATACAATAATTATTAGATAAAATCAAATCCAGCTGTCGGTTGTTTTTGTTGGGAATATTATTAAATTGGTGCCAATTAGTAAAACTCATGAACTCGTATAGTTGGTTGGTCAAAGCATTATGGTTGGGATTTTCGATTTTAAAGTTATTCTGGCCTGGAGCTGCAGGTATCCAAGTGGCTTCGCTAATATTAAAATCACCTAAGACTACGTATAAATCATCCGGGAAATCAGTATAAATATCTGATAAATGTTCAAAAAAGGTATATTGTGAATCCTTTTGATTTATACCATGCGGAAAATAGCAAGTAAATAAACGTAATCTTTAAACAATAGAGCCTTGAGGAAAGTGGATATCGATTCAGGTCACCTCCGCGTCCGGCAAAACCATGATTGAGCGAATATCGTGTTCGTCTACCCTATATTCACGGCGCGCAGCCACCAGGGTGCCTCCGCCGCGTGTCATGTTAGTTCTGCCATAATCACGGTCAGTACGATAACCGTGGTAGTGAGAATCAAATAGCTCGGTATTAAAGATGCCGGGCAAGAACCAGGTTTCGCTAATACAAATGACATCATAGTCGAATAACAGTAAGTTGCGAAGAAATTCATTTGTTTTTGAACGCAGTCCGACACGCAATTCCAATAGTTCCCCTAAATCTATATACCTACTAGGATATGCAAAGAATAGTCTGCGAATATATAATGAGAAAAAATGAAATTTTGCTTGAGCGATCACATAAAGAAAGGTGCATGATACATTACCGCAATCAGAATTGATTTCGACTTGGTCGATAATTAAATAGTAAAAAAATAAATCAATTATGCAAACTAGATTGAATATAAAGTGCAAAGCGTAAAAATATATTCCTATATAATTTTGATTAAAGCTTCCTCAGAGGTGACGTACAACACGGGAGATTTGTCGTTGCGACGGACCATGATGGTGCAGTTGCGAACCCAGCAAAATTGGTACTGTCTTTCATTGGCTCGTTGCTTCGCTTCTTTCAGAAGAAACTTATTGTAACCTGAGAGGTGGTCATTTATGTATATCCTATTCGGACTGTTGGAGTATCCTATATCAGAAGCTTTCAGGTTCTTCAGTTTGCGCAAAGATGACACAAAGTCGTCCTTCTTGTAACGAGCCTGCATTTTTAACACGATGGGTTTAGGTTTGGCGCTGTCCACGTCGTTCTTCACCGCCACCCGCGTCACAAAGTCGATGTCCGAGTTGACGTTAAGCGAGTAGTCGCTTCGGTCAGCGAGCGCCTTAATAACGGTAAATAGATTTTCACCTTTAGTTTCGGGGACACCGTTTATCTGGATGTTAGAGCACCTAACCCACTGCTCGTTTCTCCTAAAATCTCTTGTAATGTTGCCGATAACACTCTTGACCTCTTCCAACTCCGCTCTACTGTCCTCCAACGCGACAACACGAGACTAGTGTTTATTTTTCCCGCCAATTCAACTAATTTGGTATCCAAGTTGCCCCTCATTTCGGCTAAGTCAGTTTTGACTTGTGACAGGTCCGATTGGATGGTTTCGAACGACGAGAATTGAGACTGTAAAGCTGTTATCTTACCCAATATATCTCTCAGTATGTCTCCCGGATAAAGAGCAAACCGAGAGCTGTTATTCGCATTAGAAGGCTGGTACACATTAGGAGGAGTCACCGACAACGTACTGTTGACGGTCGCTGATGTAGAAGAAGCGTCCACTGCAAGCTTCGAGTCGTCCAGCGTGTCGTCGCAATATGACATGACAGAGTCATCCAGGGCAATATCTCTAGGGTTACGCTGGGCAAGAGTGTCGTCGTTCCTTCGACGGCGAATTCACAGATGTACAAAACGTACACCACCTATCCCGGTTTTTGTTCTCTTCAAACTGCGCAGCCGTATAGTTAACACAGAAGAAATGATACATCCCATTATCACACCCGACGCATTTTAATAGTGCAGCATCTTCAATGGGTTTATTACAAGCCTGGCAAGACATGCCTTAAAAGATTATACTGAGTCTTAAATTGAATGTGATAAGGTCGAAACTCCGGGCGTCGCCGCAACGATGTTTGTCTCTAGCCTAGCGTTGACTAAATTCGGCCGCAAGCCGTACCTCAAAAATTAAAATCGGAACCTTGATATGATCTCTCGTGTGTCTGTCCGTCCATCCATCCTGTCACAGCCAATTTGCGCCAAACTACTCGAAAAAAAAGGAAAGGATGGATGCAAGAAGAGTTACGAAAGAGTTATGGCGAGCAAGATTGACTGGAGATGTCGGCCCTACATACACATACACATACATAGACATACAATGATCAGATTCCACCTGTACTGAATAAGGGCCAAATCAAAAGCACCCGAAACCGACGTACGTACAGTGCAACCATTTTGTTAATAGAGATCTGCAATCTTCGTTGTTCTATAAGTTCTATGTCACACGAGTGACAAATATACTGTCAGTTGCGAGTGCAAGGGTGATAGCGATAGCCAGCCGAAACCTATAAGAAGCTGGGAATACTGTACGTGTATGAAGAGGTTGATCAATATAATAGAGGAAGCGAAAGTTGTATGTTTTAGACCAACGCACCTATTGTTCCATAGTCTCTGCCTTCCCCATTTGGAGACAGCCGTGAAGATATGTATGTGTGTATACATAGAAAACATCCAAGACACAAACAAATACTCGCGCTCATCACAATAATACTTAACCTAACTAAACCACCAATCTAAGCTTTATGTTCCATAGTTTATTAGGCATGTCATCAAACGTGGGTACTCTTTTGTATCAAAAACAACGTATAAATATCCTATCTAAAGCTGCAAGATATCGAGCGTGAAATTAGAGCAGTCTAAATTTAGAGCCAATCCTACCCGCGCCCACTTGTCTAGTTGACCCATCTAATGGGACAGATCGCACGAACGTGCTGGCCATGCAGGGCTGTCATTTAAGTACAACACGTGGTGGCTCTAGAATTTATTTTGGGGGGAGGCAATACTAAAAAGCTTTAATAGGTCTACAATGTAAACCAAAACCTGGGGCTGTATTTTACTCGGTAAAGTCATAATATGACTAATTGATATCTTCTTGAATTGTTTCTAAGTGGGATTTGAGACCCATAGACATTTGCATTATCAGGCAGGACTGCAATCTTAAGACTGCAATCCTAAGACTGCAAATGCGTTGCCAGCCCTGAGGACTGAGATAGATTTCCTTTATGCTAGTAATTTCTATGGTTTTCTTATCCCCACACCGGAACGCAACAATGCTTACACTTCTGTTTGACGGTAGGTTAACAGAGATTTTAGTAGCAATCCGGATAAACTCTCACAAGGTCCTACTACACCATCTTTTTTTAAATTTATTTTAAATTTAAATATTAAGTATAGTATTGTTAGGCCGTTGTAATGGTAGACTTTGCCTTTGCCTTTGATCAAAAGTATTAAAGTAAACGTCCGAGTGCTCGACGCTGTACTAGTAGGTATATGGCATGGGCATTCTATGTCAAAGTGACAGGGCTTAAATTCGAATGAAGAATAATCCTCTTAGTTCGAATTTAACCCATAGTGCTTTGACATACAGTGCCCATGCCATATACTAGTACGGCGGCGAGCACTCGGAAGTTTACCTTAATTAATAGAATTTTCATTTCATCAAGCGGCATTTCATTCCCAATCGCGGATGCAACCTTACTAACCTACGTTATACGTTCAGGACTGGCTTAAAACAGCAAACCTTCAGCAACATAGCCCTTGGTGATATCACCAACCTATAAAACTTCATCGGTACTACCTACCTAGTTCACGCGATCATCCCCATCTTAGATACTGTGTTATAACTAAATTAAATCAAAAACTTTGTGAGTATATCTTGAAAGACGTGACCACGTGTTATTTGGCGATTGCCAGAGACAAGTTTGCAGTATATACATCCTCCGGTAGCGGAGCTGCCGTCTTAGAAGTAGAAAACTTATTAAACTTACTTACGAGTAGGTACTGTGAAGGTTGAAGACCTTCACGTCACCTCTATGGCCTGATATTTTAAAATAAGAATTTTGGAGAATAACATATTGTTGTCATGGTCTTGTACGTCAGAACCTCTCAAGCTTTTAATATAAAAACATTATAAATAAACAACCAGTATAATATTTTAAATAAATGTATGAACGTATGTTTCAATGTTTCATTGAATAGCACCCCACCACCCCCACAATACTTTACAGGGTGCCTCTGACTTTGGGGCTTTAAATGCATGGATGGTTTCTGCTCCTGAAACTGAACTTGTTTTGATCTGTATGTTGTTAAAAATATGTCCAACTTAAATTTTATTTTTTTCATACAAGTTAAATGTAATTTTCAATGTACGCTATCCAATTCTCCATTTTCCTTTAGCCCTCGTACCAAGGAAATATCGCCCCCGTACTACGAGATCATGATTTTATGGCCATGGTGTAATACACTGATTTTACAACTAGACTTTAACATCAATTAGTTATCTAAATTTAAGTATATTTTTTAATGTTGCAGAACAAAAGTAGTTCAGTTTAGCGAGTAGAATCTATGGTTGCATTTAAAGCCCCAAGGTCAGAGGCACCTGTATTTGCTGTCTTTATGCTCAAAAGGCCCTAAGGAATCAAGAAAATTTGTTAATTTTATGACAAGCTGTTATTTAACTTGCTCTGTTCGTATGTATGTTTGTAAGTTGTCCGTCAAAATTTGCGTGTAAATTTAGAACAATTTTTGTAAACCCGAATTATGTTATCAAAAAGCTGATCTGATGATGGAGTCGGGAGTAGACGACAGGATCTATACTTAGCGTAGCAGATAATGACATTTCAAATAAATTTAACAAAAAGCAAGCTTTCAAAACCCGACTGTTGCTAACCAACTTTAAATCGTTATAAATCCTAAATGATCATTCAAAATGAAAAATGATGAAAGAAACCTAAAGATGATTCTTAAATCCCTATTCAATGATACCCCACTTGTCGGTCGACTTTTTTTTTTAATTTAAACAATATGGCGTGTGGTTGCCGCCATATTGAATTTTGATTACTGTCATATCTTCAGTGACACTCACCAGATTAAGACAAATCGATTGACATAAGAATCATCAAAATCGGAAAACGGGTTTAGTTTTTATAGTGACACAAAGGAACAAACATACATATATAGGCTGTGAAACACATTACCCTCCTCCTTCGGCAGTCGGGTAAAAATAACAGCTTGTCCCAAAATTAATTATTTGATAAAAACTTAGGTATCATATTACATAACAAAACAAGTAACCATTAACCTTCATCAAATTGAATTAAGCTAGCGATTCGCGCATGATCGGGCATGGTCGGGCGCGATCGGGTGCTCGGGTCACCGACCCGCCCTACATTCGGCTGCGCGCGCGCAAGATTAGGAGATGGAACTGTATTAATAATAAATTAATAATGTAAAGTGTTTATGGGGCAAACGAAATAGATAAAATATGTGTTTAAGGATTTTGGTGGTGAAATCATGTAAAGGCGATTGACCTATTCAATCGCCTTTACATGATGTCCGGTGATTGCTAACCCATTTTTTAACATTATTGTGATAAAATCTTTATTTACCTAGATGGTCCTATTTCACAGCTGGCCAAAAGCCTTCCTCGGGCCTCTCTTCACTCCTGAAGCCTTAACCAAGAAGAAGACTTAAGCCTTAACAATTAAAAAACGTTTTCTATTGCTAGTAAACATAACTTTTACGAAATCTATTCGTAGCACGAAACCCTAAAAAAGTTTTACGTTCCCATACGTTAACTTTACCTTTCCATATTAAATTTAAACTTCAAACTTTGTGCCAGGAGATTTTAATACTATAAGCATTCAACATAATAACTTATTAAGAACCGGGTAAAGCGTGTGGTGCGGGGAAGAGGTATAAAAAAAAAACCGGTTAAGTGCGAGTTGGACTCGCGCACCGAGGGTTCCGTATTTAAGATAATATGCTTGGTGATCGCAAAAGAAAGTACTCATTTTGGTACGAACTTTATTTTCTATGCAATAAGGTCCATTTTGACTAGCCTACATTTTTAAAACAGATTTTCGAAGTTTTTTGTTTATTTTTCAAAAACTATGAATAATTAACACTTCATTTTATTTTTCTCATAAAATATAAACAATTACCTATACGCTATATTACCTATACTATATTTTTTCAGATTTTTAGATGAATATACTTCGGAGATAAGGGGGGGACGGTAATTTCTTGCACATTTTTGGCTATAAATCAAAGAGTACATACCAGAAGATTTTAAATAAAAATGGTTTTGAAATGTGCAGATTGAACCCTTTCATATGACACCCCATTTGCTATAATCGAACCACTTTCATTGTTTAACCCCCTATTCTAGACCCCTTTTCAGCTATTTATAAAATTAATTTCATATTTTTTTTACTAAAAACAGATGCGGGCAAGCAAGTTGTACAACTGTGCCAAAATTCAAGTTGATAGCATTTATAGTTGCTGAGAAAACCTGCTGTGACATAAAGACAGACAGACAACGAAGTCTCACTATAAGGGTTCCTTTTTTACCATTTTGGTACGGAACCCTAAAAACTACTGTCACTCCCTCTGTGACTGCCGTCTTCCCGCACCTCATGCATACCCCGGCTCACCTATAAATACGGAAACGAAGGCACTCTTCCGATCGCCATACCTACATGTTTTCTCTATGACAATACGAACGTTATTTCAAAAGAAGGAAAAACTTTATGCCCAAGGTACATGCGGAAACTTGGATATAAAAATTAAATAAACTTCCAAAAACCTGGCGTTCCTTAGTCTCTACCTACCTCATTAGGAGACTGGCGTGAAGGTATGTATGTATGTGCACTTGCAAGAATACAGAGTAAAAATAACAGCACCGTCCCTACATTAACAGTCCAGAATTTAAATTTAATTCTGTCTCTTCTTCTCTTCAACCTGTCGCCACCCAATGCTGAGTGTAGGTCTCTTCCAATGCACGCCATCTCTTTCGATCTTGAGCTTTCCTTATCCAGTCTCTCCCCCTATCTTAACGAGATCGTCAGTGCATCCGTGGTTGCCTCCCAACGTTTCTTCGGCCGAAAGAGCACTCCTGTACCTCACCTGTCATCCGTAACAAGACTTGGCCCGCCCACCTCCACTTCCTCTGAGCTGACCAAGGCAATGTCTAGCAGCTTCGCCGAAAATACCTGTGGTTAGGTTATTAGGGTTGTATGTCCAACACTAAAAAAATCTAAGTTCATGCGGAATTAGGTTTAGGATAACCGAAAATTCGGACAAACGATGTATTAGGACAAATATGACGATTAGGAATTACAATATAGACCACGTTCAAAACTCACAACTCTGTAACTTTACCAGCTATAAAGTAAGGATCCCTAACGAACAAATGAAGTCATATTTACTCCATAAATCATTCGCAGGGCACGCCCCAGTCCTCTCCGCATTGTGCTAAATATAGCACAACCAAGAGAGACGTACAATGAGAGTTGAACTAAGTTTGCCACGCAAGCGATGATTAAGATAGGCGATGTTGTTATTCGAATATTCGATTGTCCGAATTTCCATTGCTGAATTTATTTTACGGGCGGGAAACTTAGTATTAGACCAATAATTTGGCTATGTTTTTGATTTAGGGCAAATAAAAACTGGACAAGTTCGAGTCGGACTCGCGCACCGAAGGTTCCGTTCACACTTGGCCGGTTTTTATTATTTGTGGAGTTTCTTTAGGGTTTACGCTATAATTAGATCTTTGCCGCTTGTACGACTATTATCCTTAATATTGTACTTTTTGCTGTAAGGACACCTACCGTTTGCCAACAAGCCATGAAAAATATACAACAGAGGCTCTATTCTACTTGGTATATATTATTATACTAGCTTCTTCCGGCGACTTCATCCGCGTACATTTCGATTATGGTTATTCCTTCTGGAACTTTCCCTTCCAAATTTCATCCAAATCTGTCCAGCCGTTGCAGCGTGAAAGAGTTACAAAGTAACACTAACACACACACACAAACTTTCGCTTTTATAATATTAGTAGGATTGCTTTTGACATGTATTTTCATCGTTAGCTCTTATGTACTTGACAGTAATGGTAATGGGATAATATTTCAAAAGCAATACGGTTAAGCCTCAGTTCCTTCAAAGTCATGTAGATTTTCTCCGCGCCCAAACTAATTTACTCGATCACAAATCAGAGCTCATTCGTGACTCCATCATTTCCAAATCAATGCAGACCGCACATTATCAATCACCGGTCATCAAAGGTCATGACTCGGCGGTGCGCCCCGCGGCGTCCGCGCAGCATCATCCTCGATGATTGCCTGCCTTGTACGGCCACCCTGTATAAGGACTGATGACAGGAAAGTCATTGTAACTTGTTGTCAAGCTGTTAGCGATGGCAGACTGCAATTGTCAACAGCCAAGATGCAAACGCTACTATTAAAGTTTTTCTTTTCGATCCTTCAAAATGCATGACAATTGAACACGTGGTTTATCGCAACGCACGAGAAAGTCATCGCATACATTTTGAGTGATAGAAAAGAGAGACGTTAGTAGCTATTGTATCTTTGTTAGGGCTTCAGGACTTTTTTTAAAAGACGTTCTAAAAAAAATCATGCTTTTAGAGGTTTGTTTTAAATGCATACTATATCTTTTACCTTTTTTATTTTGTTTCTCAGAAAATAAATATTGAAAACTATCAGTGTTTGCAACGCCCGCTTTGTTCTTGTGGTCGGATTGACCAATGTGTATTAGATCGTTCTCTGATATTTATTTATGATTTGTATTAAAGAGGCTGTATGAGCCTGTGTGAGTTGTCTTGATTTCACAAAGCAGATTTGAGATAACAAACATTAAACTTATTTAAAGAGACTGTATCGACATTTTATTCAACGAAAACAGCAAACGAATTTCGCAATTCAACAAAAAAAAGTATATTATGTTAAGTATCTTTTTTTAAGTCGACCTTTGCGTGCGTTAAATCGAGTTTATTTTTGGCCAAAATCCAAAAATAATACTTGTATTACCGGTTTTCTTTTTTATAAGCGTCACTTTCAACTAAAGTATACTGTCACGAGACAATATAAAGTGGCGTGATCAGGCGTCATCATACGGTCAACTAACAAAGTAAAAGGAGTTATACTGGTTTATATAATCTACAACATCAAGACTTAACTGAAGGTGTTAAGTCTCTTTTTAACTTGTAAAATCTTAAACCCTTAATCCCTTTTGCTTGTCATTTTGCTGTATCTTCGACTGTCAAATGTCATCCGCCATTATGATTTCACTGGTTTTTATTGAAATCTCGTTTCGCCTGACTTGCGACCGTATTTAATGCTAAATGTCATGAGGTTCAGTAAAGAATATGAAATGGAAATGACGGATAATGTGTAAGGTTTTAATACACTTCTCTATTACCAGAGCCATAAGAGCGGTTAAGATATTTTTGAGACCAATGTTGGACATATCCTTGCCGAACACTTAACCCCACTGGCAAAAGTCTTGTAATAATCTTGTGTCTTGTTTATTGGTAGTGAGTGGTGACCTAGTGCAGATACCGTCCGGACCACTACCACCATCTTATCCTGTAACCTAACCAAGCAGCAGTGTTCGCTTGAATTGTGTTTCGGTGTGGGGATGAGACAACCGGTAAAGTAAAGCATTGTGGCGTTATGACCTTATTGTCGATGGCGCTTACGCCGCACTGCGTCACGCGACGTTGTACCTATTTATATCGGAACATCATTAATAATGGCGGAAGCGACATCGACGACAAGGTCCCTTTTCATAGATAACATATAGGTTCCATCTTGAGCATCAGCGTTGGCAATGGCAATGCATTTGCAGTCTTAGGATTGAATTTTTAAGATTCAAAGTCTTTAGAATCCAAACATCTATTGGTCGTTTGCCTTCTTTAAGCCTTAAAAATATCTAGCAGTTACTATCAATATACTACCCTAATAAGGCATTAAGCAATGTCCCAAATTAGATGTCAAAGCAGATTCAAACCTATTCTGTTAGTTCTAAGGTTGTAATTTCTACAGGTTTTTTGACATGCCGCCATTCGTATAATTCTAATCAATCAATCAAGGATTTAGATGATTCCTTGATACCATCGCACACATGCAAAAAATTGTATTTTATACCCACTGACGGGTAGAGTGTATCGTAGGCGAACTATGCGATGTTTTTTTTAATAGATCCCTGAGCAAATACCTATGGCACTCCTTCAATTAACTATTTCCTTATTTTTTCGACATCTCTACTCAACCTTGCGCCTACGCATCTAAATATACGCTCAGTGTTATTCTTTACCGAAGAGGAAAAAAAAACTGATCTATGTTGACCCTCGAACGCGCTACAATCGCGTGGTGCTCGGTATCTGCAACGCTGGTTCTATAATCAACATTATAAAGTGTAGGCTAAATTGTCGATTAATTAATAAATATTAGAGGGCTATCTCACAAATATTAAGATAGTCGTAAACATACTCATTTAGAGAAATAACTTAAATAGGTGCATAGAAAATATCCTAGACTCAGAAACAAATATTTGTATAAAACAATATGTTCGCACCTTCAGAACAAGAGTGACCTAATTCAGAAATTTTAAATTTCGAGTTAGGTCGCTATGATAATAAATTTATGACTTGAAGTTTTAAAGCTGAAATTTTGAATTCGGTCACTATTTTTCTAAAGGTGCAATTTGCACAAAACGGGAATTGAGTCCTACCAACAGTACCAACACTACCAACTAGCCTAACTCTTAACTGCACAAACAAAAAAAAGTATATTAGAAACAAAAACACAAAAGGTATGTGGCGAACTTATCCCTTTAAGTGATCTGTTCCAGTAGACCTTTGAGCGATTTAGAAATAAATAAAAATAAAATATGACTAAACGTACTCTAGTTAAAGAGACCGAATATAAATATAAAATAGCTACGAAATATGAAAAAAAATATGTTATGTTGTATAATTTCGTCTTCATAGTGTCTTTTTTTTCCCTGAGTCTTTGATGTTTTCTATACATAACGATTGTAGGTATAATTATGTATGTTAGTCTAGTGTTATTGTGCAAGTCTGGAGATTAGTTTAGGACAAGGTCAATTTGAGTACTGTAATATTATTCCTTGATATTTGTATTTTAGGCCGTATACCATATTATTGTTCAGACGTCTCATTCTTTCTTACATTATTATCAAAGCAAGAGCAGGACAAAACACGGCGTCATGTCAAATATAGCGGAACAGAATAGCACGGCACACAAAGAGTATTGAAACGGCCATCACAGTTGACCTCCATAGCCCTTAGACACTGGCTTTCAAACTAAATTGAACTCTTTACTATTAGTTTAAAGTTGACATTCATTTGGCAAAGTGTAGACGTTACAACAGACAAACATGTCATCAATACATATAAGGTTTTATTACCTTTGAGTGTCTGTTTTGTATTGGGCCCTATTATAAGATGTTAGCACTTGGCAAATTCGAGTCAGTGAAAGACATAGAGGGATAGGAGTCGTATAACTCTGTCTCATTCTCTCTCTCTGCTAGGCTTTGAAAGCGACGACGATACAACCACTGTAGTTGACGATATAACAATGAGAATAAGGTTCATTTATACCTAGTTTATTTTAGTGATTATTTAGTGATTATTACTTGTACTTCTCTCTCACTCGCACTTAATAAGAGCGTTTGAGAGCTAGTGAGAGACAACTACAAACCCGAAGCGTCGTGTAACGGCTATCGCACTATATCCGTAGCTTCCAAACGGCTAAATCGATTTACATACGATTTTTTTTAATTTAAAGCTAATTTAATCATAGTACTTTTAAGCTAGGTTTGATGAAAATCGGCCAAGCTGTTTAAGAATTATCAGCTCTAAAATTAGAGGTAGGCATTACATCAGAGGGTTTTATCTACACCCAAGAGCAATGAAAACGGGTTAATTTCTATGGAAATTCTAAACAAAATGACCCGTTTTCATTGCTCTTGATTATATTACTTATTTATAAATACTTAAACTAACTAAGTTTCGGATAATGATATACAGGGTGCAACAGGAGGATGGAACAGTAGAAAATCGCTGAACATACATGGGGGTGAAATGGATAGATCTTGACGTTCTCTATCGACATGGGGTGTGTGATTCTCTCAACAACGACGAACGGGCGGACGAACGAGTGAATGTCGAAGCGGCGAGTTTAAGTAGTCCCGTCAGAGCACAGTATAGAGAACAGTAGATCGTCTTCAAACAAAGGTACATCGCGAGGCCTGCGGCTGTGGGCGGGGCCTGTGGCGGGGCGAACCAATACGAAACGAAATCTCAAGATATTACAAGGTAACTTAGTCGGGGCCGCGGCGTCATTGCGTTCGGTCACGTTAGGTTGTAGTGCGCGTACTTGCCTATCGAGCGACAATGTCTTTCCCGAAAAGTCGTAAATATTGTTCTGTATACGGATGTCTAAAAAAAAGTACCTATACAAAATCCGAAGCTATCCTACATATCTATTTAGAGTTTATGTTGTGAAGAATGCGGTTCATTTTTTGATATTTATAGCCCACTTGCAGCTTTTGTTAATTCTATTTATTGTCAGCGTGACATTTTCATTCGTTTCAAAACGCCTAAACCTAGCTTAGGTAGGTACAACTATATCCAGATTTAGTTAAAGCTGCAAGTGACTAATGTAAATACCTACATAATTAATTCGGTATTTCGTACCGGCCTGCCTATAGTAGGTTTACCTAGGTGAAATAAATACGTATTAAGTAGGTAATTTAAATCATTGAGTGTGACGTGACATGACAGGTAACATGTAACATGTGACGACGTGAATGGCCTAGGTAGTTGGTAGCGGCTAAGTAGTGACCCTGTCTACGAAGCTAGCGGTCGTGGATTTGATTCCCGGTAAGGGCAAATATTCGTGTGATGAGTGCGAGTAGGTATTTATTTCTGAGTCGTGGGTGTTTTATATGTATGTACCTACATAATATAAAATTTTCACCACATAGGTATGTTTATCAAAGTACAACCCTAGCCCAGTACAACCTAGTTTGGAACTACCTAGTTAAATTTGTGCGAGATTTTCCCGTGATATTATTATTCAGATATTTATTTAATTTTCTGTACATTATTATTACCTATAAACATATTATTTAGTGTCAACAGTTAAAAAGGTACGTAAGTCAAATAATTTAAATTTGGTACTTACCTAACAATATTTATACTTACTTTAGGTTTGTGTAATTTATGAAAATTACTATGATTATAAATCATAGATCAAAGTATGGGCAAATAGGTGACTAAGATTGAAAAACATGTTTGGACAACCCTGACGCCCGAGCGGCAATAGGTATCAGAATCTCCTAAACGGCCGGAGTCGAGCTACTTTTCTATTTATACTATGTATATAATTTGGCAACTTGTCTTCTCGAACGTATAAGGCTGCCTAACTGAGAATACACGCGCTAAAAAGTGTTTTGTTCGCTCGGACGGGACTACTTATACTCGCCGCTGCGCTTTCGCTCGTTCGTTCGACCGACCGCCGTTTTTAAGAGAATATCACCCCCTGCTTCGTTTGATCCACTCCCCCTGTTACACCCTGTATATATTGAGACAGAGCTATAACACTGCTATAAGTGTGTCCCTTAGAAATAGATTTTTTTATAGTCAGAATGCAAGTGTAGTTACAATTATGATGTTATTAAATAAGGCAATAGCAGCGCGTTAAATAAATTCAAGCAGTTTCCGGTGTACAAAAATAATAATAATAAAATACAAATGTCACCTTATTAAACTACACAATAAATACTCATTAGAAAATAAATAAAATACCTGAATTAAATTAAACCTTCCGATTTTGAATATAAAAATAAAGTCTTTATATTGGACTATTTTAACACACCATTATAATATAATATTATGGCCTCTGTGTTCTGCTTGGATTTATTGTTATTGACTTGTTTTGGTTAACTGTAAACGAATTTATTGTTCTGTGTAATGGGGGTTAATTGGAATTTAATAGTCTGTGTAAATAGAGTAGTTGGCAGAAGGCCGGTTTCTGATGGACTAAGTAATATATCTTCCCGTACATGTTAACGGCTAAGTGGAAACGCAATTACAATCTTGAAATTGTCTCAACCTTAAGATGAAATACCTATATTTTTATCCCTGAACGTTAAAACACCGGTCTGTTTTTTAGGGTTCCGTACCCAAAGGGTAAAAACGGGACCCTATTACTAAGACTTCGCTGTCCGTTTGTCTGTCACCAGGCTGTATCTCACGAACCGTGATAGCTAGACGGTTGAAATTTTCACAGAAGATATATTTCTATTGCTGCTGTAACAACAAATACTAAAAACCAAATAAAAATAATATTTAAGGGGGGCTCCCATACAACAAACGTGATTTTTTTGCCGTTTTTTGCTCGATATTAATAACGGCAACAGGTAGACGATTGAAATATTCACAGAATATTTACTTGTATATTAACATTAAAACATATAATTAAATTAAAATAGAATAAATATGTAAGGGGGCTCCCATACAACAAACGTGATTTTGGTGCTGTTTTTTGCTAATGTTGTATTGATAATGGTACGGAAAGCTTCGTGCGCCAGTCCGCCTCGCACTTGGCCGGTTTTTTTAAATTATTTATCACTAATTTTAAAGTGCGTCACATACATTCTCTCTGCATTTTTCCACATTACCTAACGGGCAGAATAGATGGTCTCCCAAATGGCATTTCCTTAACATGGCCTAGTGGGATATCGTAGTATCAAATACAGAACCCAAGGAGCATAACTTAACATAATGTTATCTAGCATTTTTTTCTTCTACTGCTGGGCTTAAGCCTCCTCCAAGCATCTCCACAATTCCCTATCCAGTGACTCCCGAGTTCAGTCTTTACAGTACTGGTCCAGCTCGTCCTCCCATCTCCTTGTTCTTCCTTTTCTTCTCTTGTGCCTTGATTTTACACTATGTGGAATTGGACCAAAGTTGGCTAGGATGCAAATTGCTGGAGTTTCTTGCGGCGCTTTTTTTCCGCAATGATGGCTTTGTCCCAAGCGCGAGTACATTCAATCCATATCACCGACGTGTAAAAGAGCCCTCATTTAGCCAATATACTGAATAAATACTGAATTTTGACGTGACCAGCCCATGCTTAAGCTGGGCTACTACGAGGTTTAACATTGACGATCATTGTTTTGGACTCAATCTTGCAATTTCATATTCTAGATGCTACGCTCCATCGCACGTTGGCAATCCCAAGCTCGTAAGGATGAACATACCCATTGTTTCCTATATTTTTGGGCCATAATGTCTTTTCGTATATAATTGATAGTCATCATTTTTATATCGCTAGAACCATAAACTTTTCAGAATTTCTCAAGTATCTTTCGTGTAGTTAACGCTAGATCAGGTTGTTTGATGTATAACAATTCTGAAAGATAATATAGACTCACTTTAGTGTCGTACAGGGCCTTTATTCCCGTCGGTAAGAGCCATATCGTCTTTGACCTGTTATCGTGTTGTCAATGTTTTGATAGCTCTTATTTACTTGACAATAATGGCGGCCGAGTTAAAAACAACACCATAACAGGTCAAAGACGATATGGTTATTACCGCCTAGAATAAATCAACGAGGTATAAATGAACCTTATTCCCATTGTTATAAGACTACAGTGGTTGTATCGTCGTCGCTCTCAAGCCTGACAAGTTCCAAGCAGAGAATTAGATAGAGTTATATGCAGAGCTCGGAATAGGTAGTGCCTATTTACCTAAACTTCGCGGGAGGACGTAACTAAGAGTGGTTACAACCACCAAAAAGAATTATTTATCTTTTTATTGAATGCGGGATTTTCCGGTATTGAATGTATTACTCTAAAGGCTTAATACATTTAACTTTACTCATAAATCTTGCTATATTGCATATTATTTATTTATTTATCTTGAAATAACAATCAGTCATAAAACAATATAATATAGATCAAATTGAATCAAAGAAAGCTTGAAATTTGATCTTTTTTAGTTGATTTAAATAGAATTATAATATCGTAAAGCATCGTGCTATCTCTTTCGCACTCGCATGTCCTTAGAGAGCGTCCTGTTATCATCAGGGTCGCAAACTGCAGCAGGTAGTAAGTACACGTCTAAAGTGTCGGCTACATCTGTTTTTGTTGAATACATTCTATACGATATTATAATTCTATTTAAATCGACTAAAAAAGATCAAATTTCAGGCTCCCTTTGATTCAATTTGATCTATATTATATTGTTTCATGACTGATTGTTATTTAGTTTCAAGATAAATAAATAAATAATATGCAATATAGCAAGATTTATAAGTAAAGTTAAATGTATTACTTTAGAGTAATACAGTCAATCCCTGGAAATCCCGCATTCAATAATAAGAAATACATATTTTTGGTGGTTGTAACCACTCTTAGTTACGTCCTCCCGCGAAGTTTAGGTAAATAGGCACTACCTATTCCGAGCTCTGGTTTTATGACTCCCTATCCCTCTATCTCTTTCACTGGCTCGAATTTGCCAAGTGCTAAGGACGATATGGTTTTTACCGCCTAGAATAGAGGCTCAGTTTACCAACCGAAACGACCAATTTCAACTGTCATAATAAATGTACTAGCACCCCAAAACGTTATTAGAAAGTAAAATTACCAAGTTAATTAATATCGTCCCAGCATTAATATAAAACTGCGCTTGCGTTCGCTAATGGAATATATAATCAGGCTTGTTGGGAGTTGGTCGCGACACTGCGCCCTATACTATAGCTAAATCAAACAAGTTATAATTAACTAGACCTCTTTGTCATTATTGTTATGAGCAGACCTAGGAATAGTTTAGTTTAGTTTAGTTTATTTATTCATCAATGTAATATTACAATATAAATTGCATTGCATGTCAAAAAATACGAAATTACATTGATATTGTCAAAATTAATACTAAATAATAATATAATAATACAATAATAACACTCAAATAATCAAAGTCAACATTAATAAACAACTAATAAATGGTCAGTTTCCGATGTCAATGTACAAAAAGTAATAACGTCAAATAAACAATAATAATTTTACAATTTAAGTTGCATATAGTCGTCGACGGAGTATAATGGATTATCCAGTAAAAGGTTTCTCAGCTGATGTTTAAATGCTTCGTCGGATGGAACATTTTTAAGTTAATATACGGGGTTAAATTAAATGACAGCTAGGGATTGCCTATATCGATAAACTCACCTATTAATGCTTTTCCCATACTAGTGATCGCTCCAAGTTTGTTTGTAAAAATAAAATTTTATTGAAAGTATGCAAATGAAACAAAAGAGCAACATAATTCTGGTTATTCTTTTTTTTAAAAGGATTTTAATTTTGCCCCGTATATTCCTAGTTCTGATTATGAGCAAGTAGTGACATGCCCGCGACTTCGTCCGTATAGTCGTTTAGATGAGGGTAAGTCATGCAGATGATGGTGTTCAGTCATCCTACCATGAGTTTAGAACCCGTACGGGTCTGCTCCAAACTGCGTGGCCTTACGGACAAAGAGAAGTTAATTTATCACTTTTTCTCTCGTATTTTTTGGGATAAAATGTCTCCTCTGGCATGGAGTTGCCAAACGAGCACATAGGCCACCTGATGGTAAGTGGGATCTATGATCCACAGACGCCTTCTGAAGACTAGTCATAAGCCTGCAAACCTAAAACCGCAATTGCAATGCTAACCCTGTGGACTAAGATGGAATGCCTCTATGCTAGTAATTTCAACGGCTGTCTTATCCCCACACCGGAACACAACAATGCGAATGCTGCTTGGCGGTAGGTTGGATAAGATGGTGGTAGATCCGGATGGTCCCTGCACAAGATCCTACTACCACTAAAACAAGTGTGCCAAAGAAATTACAAATCGTCCATCCGTTTGGAAGCTTCAAAACCACACGGACACACAGACGGGTAAAACATAAAATTATATTCATAGCTAGAGGGTTTGTTTCACAGCTTATAACTGTAGCTTGATTCGTTATCATTAAACTTAAGTAAACCACCGCCTAACCAGAGGTTTGAATCATTACATTAATACCACTCTTTTGGGTTAAAAATATGTAATAATTAAAATGGTTGTTCAACCCAACATCAAAACAAATCCTTGCTTCAGACACAAATGATCCTAAAGTACTTAGGCCATTTGTTCATTTTCAACCATATTTATTTGCTCTTTAAGTTCCTTTTCTTGCAGTCATGTTTTGTCATACTCCCCTTATTGGCATAACATTTTCCTTTATAAAAAACTGGGTCACATTTTATCACAAGCGTTCATTATTTTAGGCGTTAAATTGCTAAAGGATATCAGATTACCATCAGCTTTTTGTAAAGTTTGAGAGTTCACGGCCTTTATTCTACTTTATTTCAGCCCATGTTGATTCGATATCGTTATCACACTGTTAACGAAATAGCTTTTACTATCAAGTTAATAGGAGCTGTTACATCGCCAACAATATGATTATGACATGAAAGTAGAACAAGCTCAGGAGAGTTATTCCTAAATTATTCAGTGACGCTGCGTCGAAGCTCGACCAAGTTCGAGACACGTTCGAACAGGTAATGTTTACGCACTGTCGGGTCAACCACTGTTTGTCAACGAGCTCGCTAGTGAATCGTTTGTATGGTTAGCCTTCTTGCTGCTGACCCTGCCTACAAAGCTAGGGGTTCTGGGTTAGATTCCCGGCATGGTCAAATATATTTATGTGATTAACACAAGTATTTGTTCCAGCGTCAAATCGAGTACCTAATAGGTGACCATAAGGTCGAAGACATGTCCATACACATACTTTACACGAGCTGGCAGGTCAAGTTAGGTTCGCTGATTTCGTCTACGATGTTACTCAAGAAATAATACATAAGCTCATAATAAACAAAGACTGGCTTTCAGTGCCAGCATTACCTTTGATCAAGCAAAATAGACTCCATTTTAAGTTCTTGGCTCTCAACAGTTTGGGCCTTGGTTTTTTACACAATAGTAAATGTTAAACGTGTTGAGGGCCTCTGTTCAGAAAAAAGGGCCTCAGTTCTTTAGTAATATTGTTTTTTTAAGTTATAAGAGTAACGCTTATTATTGATGATGGAACGAATAAAAATAGTATCGTTATAATTATTATAAAAGTGATATTGTTTGTGGTTTTGTGGTTGAAATAATGCGATGGAGTCGCAAATACGAGTATAATAATGTGGGTCAGATATCTCACCAATACTATAAATGCGAAAGTTTGTGTATGTGTGTGTTAGTTTGTTACTTCTTCGCGCTGCAACGGCTGGACGCATTTGAATTAAATGAAGATAGCTTATACTCTGGATAACACATAATGCTAATTTTCATCCCCGAAAATTCGAAAGTTCCCGAAGAAATAAAAATACCTAATCGAATTACCCCGCAATATGGGAGGACAAAATAACTAATCAATATGGGATGACCTAGAAACTAATTAATAGCACTTCACTTGGCAATTATTGCCAAATAATGCACTTACAGTGACAACTGAGATATTAAATAAATAAAAATCATTTATGAGGCAAGCTCTTAAACGCCAATCAGTCCGTGACTTGTTCCATCTCTTGATTCTTATCATTAAAGGTCCACCAAGGTTCCTCTCGCGTGACGTCACTCGAAGGGCTCCAGTGCCGGCAAAACTTAACTATTCTTCTCAGTGCGTCTCGCTTATAGAAGGTTAGTTAGAGGAAGAGGTACTGCGTGAAGAAAAAAACACAAGGAAAAAGGTACAGGGCCTTCCGGCACAAAGCCTTTTTGATTTATTTATTTCTTTAGATTATTGTAAAGGTTTAAGGAAACGTCCACTTAACACGTGTAATGCCTGGTTTCCGTTTTCTATTATGGCAAGGAGATAACAGACAAGCACATGAATTGTCATTCCTGTGGACTAACATGGAATACTAATGATTTAATAATAATAAGATCTAACAAATCATACATAGAACATGTCCATTCGAAAAAGTGCTTTAAATCCTGTTGTCATAAAATGATTATTCATTAAAAAGATAAAATCCCCGGATATAATGGCGACCCCTTCTTTCAGAACAAATATCCTGAAACGGCCCAATAGTTTTTCATAAATCTGAGCTAGGAACCATCTCTAATAAACTAGCTTTCTTTTAAATAAATTATTAATTTGGGAGCTACGACACCACGGTCAGATACATAGATACACAGACACACAGATACACAGACACACCTAAAATTTATAAAACTCCTCGTTTTAGGTCGGGAGTGTTAAATATGTAACAATAACAAAACTCATCCCAACAAATTCACCACATCCTTTATTACGCTTCCGTAAACAACGCAAACCAAGCCCTTTTAATTACTTTACCAAAACCATTCCAAATAATCCATCTCATAATTTAAAAGCTCAGAGAATATTTGCGTCCGGCTCGAAGGACCAAACGTATAGACGCTATAGACGCTTCCGAGGAAGGTTCTGAAGTACTCAAATTGGTCACGCCCCTTGGCATTAAAACGTCAACGCTTGAACATGCTATCGCTTAACGACTGAGCAGCAGTGGAAGCTAAGCTTTGCGATATTTGCAGCGATTATTAACGTAATTTAGGAATGAAAATTAAATTGAATTTTCAGGAAATTCAAGTCTAGTTTGAGTGATCAATGGCATCTAGGGATAAAGAGAAAGGAGCAAGAGTTCAATACGAATAATTATTGAACATGAAAATATGGTACAGTGAGATAGCTCTTAGAAGATGCTTCGGGTTTGTTGTCTCTCACTCGCTCTCATACATTCTTATTAAGATCGAGTGAGAGAGAAGTACGAACCCGAAGCACTTTCTAAGTGCTCACAGACTGTACAGTTACTATGTAAATAAAACCGACCCTGTTTTAGGAAAAAAAACTGTTTTCAGAGGTACATTGAAAGTACATTTGAATTTTATACTCGTACGCAATATCATAATTAATTACTTATGGTCAGTTTTCAAAGAAAAAACTTGGAGTAAGTTAAACACTAAATAAATAAAACACAGTAGAAAATACTAGTCAATGTTGCTGCCATTACACTAGGTATATAATGTCATAAAACAATACTTTTACATCATGGTTTCAGCGGAAATAGCGTTCGATGTAATGAAATTGGATGAAATGGTACAATCGATCACCGTCATGTCACCAAATGGTCCCAGCGGTAGATCAGCGCTGACTTCACAGCAACATGTTGGTACCACTAAACTTCACCTCATCTGACATTAGCGCACTTGTTTTAAGTTTGAATTGTTAAGTTGGTTTGTCCTTTGGTTAGATGTATGAAAAATATTTTTTCTTTCTTTCTTTAAAGCTAACTTTAATGCCAGTATTACGTGAGTTGCTGGAAGTTGGGACCATTCGTGGCTACATTCTTCTTGTACGTATTAATCTGTCCTTTGTTATGTTCATCATCATCATCATCATGTCAGCCGAAAGACGTCCACTGCTGGACATAGGCCTCCCCCAAGGCTCTCCACTCAGACCGGTCCTGTGCTTTTCGCATCCACCACGTTCCCGCGATCTTTACAAGGTCGTCACTCCATCTTGTTGGTTGTTATGTTATGTGATGAATAAATGTTTTCTTTCTTTCTTTAAGGGCCTGTTCCACAACCGAAGAGTAAATTTATCTGCCATTTAAAGCTGGCTGTCTCTTTGTCTATTTTTAAGTGTAAGAAAGAGAAAGGGCTAGATTTATCCGTCAAATATGCTTTACTTGTCGATTGTGAAACCGATGGTAAGTCTTACTTGTGCTTTAGGCAAAAAACCACCCAGCGCGTATCTTTCCCTGTACTGTAACACCTCCCTTGCCAAAGGGCAGGCCTCGAATGGTTTCCGTTTCTTTAATTAGTTAAATATGCTAAACAGGCTAAGCAGCTCGCCTCGACTTTCTCCATCGCTCTACACTGCGGAATAGGGAGTTTGCATTATTCAAATACAATTTGCAACTCGTAATCGAAGTGTAAGGAGATTACAAGATTCGCTATTGACTTTATGATGAGGCGAGTTGGGGAGTTAGTGTCGAATTTAAATTCTGGTTATTTTACTCTTTGATGAGAATAGAAAACGAAAACTAGTGGGGAATCTCAACTATAATGGAATGAATAAAGAAGGGAAAAAGAAAGAAATTAACCATAAGAAAATAAAGATTAAAGAAGAAATTAAGGACGTAACGGAAATTTTTAGAGATCGCAGTAACGAATGGGCAGGGGAATGAGCTGATGATTTTGATTTAGAAAAAGCATTTCATGTTATCATAATCAAAGCTGTAACAGGCATTGATGATGATATAGCAAGAGACTCATTAATAACTTGTCGATGAAAAACATACCAAACTCAACAGTGAAATAATGAAATTTGATAAAAATAATGAACTTTTTGTGTGGTTTTTACCATTCACTTCCCAAGAGGAGACTACTGTTAAGAAGAAGCGCGATTATAAGATCTATCTATAATGAAATTTCTCATTTTGTCATTTAGTTCGTCATTAGCAGACAGGAATCCAGGGGGCAAAATTTTATGACAGGTAGGGAGTTCCTATATCGATAAACTTAATTATCGATGCTTTTTCCATATACTAGTGATCACCCCCAGCATTGTGTGTATTTTTTGTAAGTATTGTTCTGAGTATGAAGTTCACACAGCATATTTAAAAAAACATGGATTGCCCCTATGACCTCCACAGAAATTGAAAAGTCATTTAGGCACCTGAAATAGATTAATCAGCCGAGACGGAGAGGTTTAACACCCGAAAATTGGGAACAAATTGTGATCGTTTATTTTAACAATTGTAGATGGGACAGTAATGAAGAAAAAAATAATGATGATTAAAAATTCGAAAAATGAAGAAGAGAATTACGTTATTATTTTGTTTAATATTTACACTTTTGTGTTTTACAGGCAAAACTTAGAGTGATCACTAGTATATAAAACAAGAATAGATGATTGAGTTTATTGATATAGGAACTCCCTACCTGTCATAAAATTTTACCTCCTGGATTCCTGTCTGGTCATCAGCATCCAAAACCAAGCCTTAAGGTTGTTTGGATTCTATGTGAATACTTTTAACCATCCATCGTGTGCAGTGTACATTGAGTTTGATTTAATCTCTTCCGACATGAGCAAATAAAAACAAAGGCACATCCCCCTCCTCACCCCTTCACACCCTCGAGGGTGAGATCAAAAAAGTTTCCTCAAAGTTCATTTTGGAGGGTGTTTTTTGTCACAAAGCTCAAAAGCAGGCATGTTTCGCTTGATTTGTTTGTAGATCTCGGTTAAAAGTTGACCTACATTTTCTTTAAAACATTTATAATTGTGGAAAAGCGGAACATAACAATTTGAAAGCACCAATTATCATTTTGATATCTAACTAATTTGGCTTTAAGGTGTAATTTAGGATGTCATTCAGCTTTAAAGTATATTATGGCGCTTAAAAAGAACTCGTTTTGAAAACTGGAACTGTCTATTTAATTTTGTATATACCTTATTCTGATGACGATACAATAATGATTGTTACTAAGTTCTTATTACACTGGAATGAGCTGCATTAGGATATATTTTTGAGATTTTACGTTCTCCCATTTTTTTACATTTGACTGTACTTGTTTGGTTATTCGTTGTCATTAATAGGTACCTAATTATTTCTCAATAGCTCAAAGGTTAACTGGAAGACCCTTAAAGGGATAAGTTCACCTTTGTACGTTCCTGCTATATTTTTGACTATTTTATAATTGTTATCTCTTATGTTTGTAACAAAGTGTTTACATAGGTACATATGTACCTACGTACAAACTTGAAATTTACAAAATGATTATGAAATATTATCATTCTACTACAAATATTTTTGCTTTTTCAAAGCATCTCACGATTGGCAACTATATTTGCCAATTTCAGCGTTTTCCCCATGCAATAACTTTAAGCGAATTCTACGGGTTCGAAATCTAATATTGCAAATGGGGAGCAACGAATATATTAGTTCCAATTTTGTTTCTCACTAGCTTTTATCTTCGACTCCGTTCACGTAAAACCCGTTTCGGGAAATCATTATTTATCTGTTTTAATTCTGTATACTATGATGGTAAACTTTTGTCTTATTTTGAAAAGAAAATAATATAAGTAAAACACACTGGATCAGGGTCTCTATTCTAAACCATATTCCTTATGTAATGTTCTCGTATAGTTATTAACTCACACCATTACTGTCAAGTAAATAAGAGCTAACGTAACGTTGGCAATGCGATAACATGTGAAATGAAATCCTTGATTACCACTAGACCACCACCACCAGATCACCACCACTAGACTACCACTAGACTCAAACGCCGTAAATCTCCAGTGAAATTTTGGCAATAGTACATCGTTGCAGAGGATAGAAAGTACGCGATTTTTGGACGAGTCATATAGAGGGCTGAAACGTAGTTGAGGCCCTCTAGTGTACGAGTCCATAAATTGCACTTTCTACCGAGGCAGACATAGTGCTTTTCACAACTACTGAGAGGAAATAAAATAGGAATCCATATTCAAAACTCAAATTTTAATTCATGTTAATGTGACATCACCGCCAATTTTACCATAGATAACTTTTTTTTTAATCGGGACCCCTATTCTCGTGTCACTCGAGATTAATAAACTAACATGCGAGATGAAGATGTCAACTCCATATAAAATTGTATTTGTTTCGCCATATCTCCCATGTAATTTTATCTCTAGTGGTTCGAGAGTAGGGGCCATGTTTGAATTACATTTAAAAAAAAAGCAGTGATATAGTTTTTAGTCTGTGTATCTTTTAGCAAAAATACACCTGATATTTTACGACACAAAATGGTGTGTTCTGATTGGTCGATTTCAATTTTTCATTTTAAGGAGCTATGACACAAAAATTGATTGATTGATTTTTATTGGTTCTTAAATTTGGACAACAATGTTCTCGACCAATCAGCAAACACGCCAAGAAAAACATTCTTGGTCTGTCCTTATAAGTGACGTTTTGTGACCCCATACAAGACCATCTATGGCCATATTTCCGAGCAGTGTTGTGAAAAACTTATTATTAGCTCAGTAATCTATCATCATAAAATGACTCCTCATTTTATTTCAAGAACTCGAGCTTAACTAGAAAAATAATTTGAAAAATAGGTCATGTGTACTGATAAACTAAACAACCAATATGATTCTAACGTTGCCAGGTTACTGTTGTCATAAATATGAGAGAATATCAAAATTCTAGGCCAGGTATTCTTGGATAGGTTTCCAAACATTCGTATGTAACATTATTTGATTGTTGTTAGGCTTGGGATTGTAACGTCAAAGATTATGCAGATAAGAATATACTTAATTATTTGAGAAAAAATGTTCTGAGACATGACAGTGTATTAAATTATTACTTTTTAAAGGAAATTTTGAGGCTTTTTTCTTTATTCTTCAGAAATTTCTATGTCGTTTTTTGTTGTTTTTGACATAATTATGGCAAAGCATTGGGCGGGTAATTATCTCAACCACATTTTTTGAGCGGCGGACGTGATAATTGGGGTGTAAAGTACATGTATTGGAAAACTATTTATTTTATAAATAATCTTACTCAAAGTACCATATTGAGCCAAAGTTAAAATTATTATTAACTTATTATATTCATCGTAAAAAAATATTTTCAATCCAAAATCAATTTTGGTGTCGTGTCCTGTACTTCCCGCATATACTGATATGTCGTGGTACAAACTTATTAAGCCTCAACTAGACTTATATTTTAGTTATCTGTATTCCTTATTAGTTGAGGTATTTTAAAACGTATCAATTATTGCATTTGCAAGTAAAAGGAAACTGGGAGCAGTGTAAATAAAACTGTCCAAGCGAAATAGTTAATTTTGGTGGTGAATATTGAAATTGATTTTATGATCGAACGAAACGTGATTAAACAAACAAATATAGCGTCAGATGTTCGTTCAGTTTCACTCCAGCAATAGACGGTGAAAGATTTGTACCATCTTTCTGCGTCTTCCCGCTAAACACATAAGTATCTAATTTTGGTGGTATGAAATACACTTTATTAATCGTGATAACTTAGATAAGTCATTACTTCGCAAAAAGTTTTGTTGTGTGATAGTTTTTTCAAGTATGTTTATGGTGTCTTTTTAACTGTAACGAGTTAAGTTTTTGTTAAACTAAAACATTTGTTTTTAATTTAAAAAAAATGTTAAATTTTATAATTTTGGTGGTACAATTTTGGTGGCTTTTGCGAAACACCAAAATTATCAAAATTTCTGGTCTCCACCAAAATTATTTAAACAACAAATAATCATTATTTATTATAGTAGAAACTTACGTTTTGGATTTTCAAAAATAACAAGGAAGATTCCCTAACGATTATATTTTAATTAGCCCGATATGTTATTATTGATCGTGAGTTTTGCTAAGAAAAGTAATTTTGGTGGATAATAACAATTTTGGTGGTACATAATTAGTGAAATCGTTATATCTTAAAAAACACTTGGTATAATAAAGGGCCATTTTAACACTGTTTTTATAATGACTAATGACGTCACTTAAACGTTTAATTGTAAACCCTACTAAGAAAATAAAAAATACCACCAAAATTAGGATAATTTGACGCTTGTTGAAATTCACCCGGGCCCATTACGTTGCCTTGGGGGACTTCTGCTTTTACATCTGTGTTTAATAATTACGCAAGACTTTATTTCTGACATCAGTCTCTTAAACCTCGAAAGCCCTTCCCCTTCTCCCTCTATCGTGTTAGTAAATTGGTATATTTATGTTTGTTATACTCTGGCGCGTTCATCTTTGCTGTGAGTTAGTCCAGAGCCGTATGTAGGTCGATTGCCCGCCCACGCGAGAGGGGCCACAGTACAGCTACCATAACAGATGTAGCAGTATTGGTACTATGTAGTTACTTATTGCTCTTATTCATAAAACACAAAACCTATTTTAATTAAAGTATGCTTTTACCGCAGTTTCCTGCAATCCTGTAATCCTTATCGATATCCATCTCGTGGTTGACCAGTCAAAATTGCGCTAATATCACAGCAATAGCACAGGACCGATCACGGTGAAGATCTTTGGTAAGGTTTGACTTGTAATAGAATAGAATAGAATAGAATGGAATAACTTTATTTCAGACTACAAGGCCCATATTTACAAATACCTTACAGACTAGCATACATATCAATATATAACATAAAATGAACACAACTATTAATAAATTTTCGCGGTGTCTGCTAGACAGCGACCACGAAATCGCCGAAATAAGACTCCCCTCGGCCAGAATTCCTCCTTTAAAAAGGTCGACAGATCTATGGTCGGTACTCTCATCACAAATGACTTAAAATTAACCTTGTGGCGAGGTTCTAACCACTCGACCCTAAGAGTAAATCCGGTCTTAACTCGTACATACTCTACGAGATCTTTTGCCTCCGTAGAGTAATGTAAACGGGACACGTAATATTTCGGTGTAATGTAGTATCACACGCGGTCCTCTATCATCCCACACATTAGATAAAAGTCGCGAGTCACATCGAAATTTTACAGGTGATGATGCTTTGTCACTTTTTGTCAAGTAATTTTGATTACCTATAGCAGTTTTTGCATGCACTTTTCCCAGGATACTATTTCATTTGGTTGGTATCAACAATACAGGTCAATCTGGATGCACATATTACCAGTTTTTTTTTTATCTGGCATCAGTGTCTCGCTCTCTTTTTGCCATTCGTCTCCATTGAGTACCTACATGCTCCGCGAATCGCTTTAAACGCCTCCAAGTCGCCCAGGAATCTTCTTTTTGGTCTGCCTCTTCTTCAGTAGCCATTTTGCGGTGTCCATTCGGTGACAAGTGTGGGCTACCGTTCCGGTTTTTTATAACTGCCATTTATATTGCTGATTATGCTGATATATATTATATGCTGATTTGCCATTGTAATTCGTTTGTAACTGAAGCACTGTTGTTATACACGCTGTGTGCTATCAGTAAATCCACCGCGATCCATTTTATAAATTATCACTTAAAATAATCGGCGTTCCATTTGGCCAGCGTTGTGAGGAAGCTACTAGTTCACTAGTCACTAAATGAAGGTCAATGGGCCGTAAAAACTTTGCTAGTTGTCGCTGGTAAAGGTGGATTTACAATGAGAAAAAAACACACAGTTTTTACAAAGAAATATTGAGATATAGTCCAGCTTAGGATAATAATTTTATTAATTTTGCATTTTAATATTTTTAGACGTTAAATATTTAACGACATTTTATTAAAAAAATGACAACGTAATGTCGTAAAAAAAGAGTAACTTGTCAATGTTTTTTTATAAAATCTGACATTTGAATGTCGAAATGGTTTTGAAATTACCATACAGTATATGGTGTATCTCAATTATTTACTATAAATGGCTAGTAATAACATATTTTGCTCCTCCTGATTCGTCGATATAGTTATACAAAGTGATTTATACCTAGTAATAATTTAACATGCGGATACTTGATCCGACAGTTAAGTGGATCACTTTAACAACTTACTTTTCAATTCGTCAAAAAATTATGAACTGGAGAGTTTTGTTCTGTCAGAACAGTTTTGTTTTGTTTCAGCTTTGATTGAAACGGTAGATTCTAAACTCTGCCTTAGTTTGCCGGGTACTAGGTCGTTGACGAATTAAAAAGCGATTAGTTTAGGATCAAATGAAATAAAAATATTAATTCATTGAGTTGACACATGACGTCTTTTCATATATCAGTAATATAGAGTTAATCTATATAGCGCTCCGGACAAGACCATCATTGCAGAGAAGAAGAGCCGCAAGAAAATTTAACAGAAGGTAATGTTTAAAAATATAATAATAATAACATTAATAACTAAAAGAGAATAGCACCTTTGATTTCTTATTGTGAATCTACCTTTATTAGAGTTACCTAACCGACACCCGCTGTGCTATTGCTTCTGGCAACCGTGGTTACACAGCGGACACCCGGGTTGCTTGCTGCGACAAAAGGAAAAAAATACGTAATTTATACGGTTGATTAGCTGGTGTAAAAAAAATGTTGGTCTCTTTACCGGGCAATTTTTTTTATTGACGACGTACCTATTTAGTAGAACTGGTCCTGACTACGAAGCTAATGGTCTCGGATTCGATTATCGGTATTGGAAAATATTTGTGTGAGCTCGAGCGTTTGTTTCTGAGTCTTGGATGTTTTCTATAAGTATGTATTTCTCTACATAACTATGTTTTTTGGTGTCAAATGTCCATAATTCTTTAATTAATGGCTTTCACTCCTGTTAAGGTGTATTTCGCCAATGTTGAGTTATTTATAGACACTCCCATGGATTTATTAGAGAAATAAGTCCATGGATATCACACGCGAAGACAATTGTTCGGTAAAAGAGTATTTTCTCTAATGGACTAAACAGAAGCACATGGGGTTAGCGCCACGCGCTTCTACCAAGTCATTTTTTTAAATGTGTTATAATTTTCCAACGGTAGACGATACATTAATATAGGCATATATATTCTTAAAGAGAATTAAATTCTCTACAAGTTAAGTCTTCTTCTTTGTCGTTTTCACTCTTGACAGAGTGGGCGTGGTCATCATATCAGGCGCTGGTGGAAAGCTAACTCGGCGCCACTACTCTCTGACAGCTGCCTTCCTCGTGCAAGCTATGTAGGGGGCTGTTTTCTATAGACGATATATATGCAAGTTGGAGAGAAATGTAAGAAAAAATAGGTGAGGTCAATAAAAATAAAAAAACCACCATTTCCTATTACGCATCGTTTACAAGATGTAAATAAAAAACAAAAAACAGAACCTTCTTTGTGCCCCCCCAAGAGGGGCTCACCTCCGAGGGGTGGGGACTTTTAGTGTGTTTATCTCCTAACTAGTCCAAACAAAGTTCCGAAGTAAAACTTTCTGCTTTCAACTTTTCCATCCACAATTTTTCATTGCCAAGACTATTTGTACGCTCTGACGGGACTACCTACTTAAACTCGCCGGTTCGCCGCGTTCACTCTTTCACTCGTTCGACAGACCGAACGCCGTTTTTAAGAGAATAATACCCAGGTAGTATTTGTTAATTTTGCAAATGCCTTGCAAAACGCATAGTTATGAGAATTTTTTACATGTTTAAAACAACTAAATAATACATTTGCTATTTGGTTGAGTTTTGGCTGTCAATAAATCAGTCCGTAATGGATCAGTTTTAAATGAATAAATAATTATATACTTCTGCAAAACATTAAAATAATTAAAATATTCATCTCGTGTTTGCATAAATTAATATAAAATGAGATTATTAAACCATTTTGAGCATAATTTACGTATTTTAATATTTTCGTTTTGTCTTCATTGTGTCAAGGCTTCTAGATTTTTAAGTAGGTAGATTACTTTATAATAAAGTAACATTTAAAAAATATTTATAAAAAAACAATCAATTCTCAAAATTAAGGAAACTTTATCTCAATAAAGTAGTATATCGAAACGATATCCATAATATTAATTTTAAGTAGGCATAATTTATGTTATACCTACATATAATAATTATATTATGCATACCTACGTATTAGTTTGTTTGTCTTTCTTAACGTCAAAACGGAACAAACGATCTCACCTGAACGTAGAATAGCCACCTGTTAATAAATATTTAAATAAACTAAAAAAAAAAAAACTTTACTAATCCTACTTCGTACATAAATACACCATTCTAAATTTGAAGTTTGGATGGATGAATTTTTGTTACTCAATCATGCCAGAACGGCTGAACGGATCTGGATGAAATTTGGCACAGAGATAGGTTATAGTCCGGAAAAGCCGTAGTTCTAGCATGGAAGTTTCGCACGCAAAGGGTGCTAACGGGACCCGGCAAAGCTCATAGACTTGAGCCTCTTTGCGTCTAGGTTTAATAAAAGAGCATAAATTAAGGTAAAATAATAAGCCATGTATATTCATACAGTTTTCCTTAACGGTTGTCGACCAAACATTTATTTCTCATTTTATTTGACCTTATTCCCCATAAAAAGTATTATTGTGGCCTTTACAACGTTGCTACGAGTACCTTGAGATCTATAGACCTCTTGTTGATGGTTATAGTTGATCTCATCGATTAGTTAAAGAGATCAGGGTCCTATACTGTACCACAAAACTCAAAAAAAATTGACTCTTTTTTTAAATCATTACATTTTATTTATACCTATATTGAAAAAGCGGTTAGCCTAATACATACATACATAAACTCACGCCTTTATTCCCAGTTTGGGGTAGGCAGAGCTACAGAATTGCTAACAACTCTAAAAGCTTGTTGATAATTCTGTAATCACATTTTGCATAATCAGGCTAAGATGTTTACCAGTGTATTAGTGACAGGTTGCAAGCCCATCGCCTAACAGTACTACAAGCCTTTATTCCCTTAGTCGACTCTTACGACATCCACGGGAAGGCATGGAGTGGTACTATTCTAAGCCTGCAGCCACACAGCTAATAATAGTATAAATTTGCCTAAAGCCAGCGGTTCCGGGTTCGATTTTCGGGCAAGTAATGTTCGTCTCTTGATGCGTCAAAAATTATAGTTTTCTACTTGTGATGGCCCTTCTACAGGATGGCCCATCATGGGCCAACGTTAGGGACGCAGTTACACGTTAGAGCGAGCCACATATTCTTGCATCTCACTCTTACGCATCACTCCGTCCCTACGTTGGCCCATTATAGGCCATCGTGTAGAGCCGCCATGACGGGTATACCGGCCAAGATGAGTTTATTAATACGGACCTTTGTCTTGAATGAATAAGTATTTATTTCTGTATTTAAGTATGTTCTTGCTGTCTACAGTAAAAGGCAGATAAAAAGTAAATTTTGACAACTGTCATCGCTGGTACAACTTATAACCTACTAGCTGTTGCCCGCGACTCCGTCCGCGTAGGAGACGTTTATCGCGAGTGAAAGTACTACGTCCTTCCTCGGGGCTTAAGCTATCTCCGTACCAAATTTCATCGAAATCGGTTCAGCGGTTGAGCCATGAAAGCGTAACAGACAGACAGAGTTACTTCCGTATTTTTGCTTAAGTTTGAGGTTATAATTTTCAAATAAATAACAGGGGTGTTATTTATTATAACATGGCTATGCAGTTCATTTACACAGGACAGAGCTATAGCAGTTGTATAGCTCTGTCCTTTTCTCTCAGCGTAAACTGAACTGCATAGCTACGTCATAATAACCCCCCAGATGTCAGGATTGACTAACTCTCTCTCTCTTTTACTCCATAGTACAAGCCTGATATTTTGGGACTAAATCGATTTATCTGAGATTTTTCCCTGATACGTATTTATGCGCTATGCAAACACAAGGCACTAAGTTCGCATAGCGTATTTCGCGTGTATATTTTAAAAGGGTAACTAATTTAGAATCATGTCCGCATATTAAAATACCCTAAAACTAACACTTTACGATGTGAAAAGGAATTTATGACGTGTCTCGACTTCCCTCTTCCCTGTTACCGTTGCCAGAATGCACACGTCACAAATCGCACGTTTCAAAGTAAAAAGACATAACTCGAAATAAATCCATTTAAAATTGAATCGTGACAAGTAACAACAAAGTTGAAAATTGAAGTGTATTTCATTTTGACTTAGGAGTTTTTGGGTTTAATGTATAACGTGACGTACGTGTATTTGTCGCATTGTTTGTTTGTTTTCGTGAGGTCAATGACTGCGTCACCAAGCATTTCGTTGACGCAAAGTATTAAGATCACTGATAGAAATGCACTTATTTATAAAACGTATGCGCATTTGTGTTATTTTCAGCGTTGTTTTTATCAAAGACACAGTTTATATTGATTGCAGCACAGCATTACCATCCTACTATACCTTACCGGAATGTTACCATACGTAATAGAGTTAGGCCGACTACGGATTTTTCCGACTGGCCAGTCGGCCGACTAATCGGTTTTCAATTTGCCGATTAGTCGGCCGACTAGTCGGCAATGCCGATCGTAGGATTTTGCTAAGTTCGGGTGAACTCGGAAACGTTCGTTTCGCTTCGCTTTCGCGTTTTGTTACCTACCCGTACCATCTTTTGATCTGCAGGCAATGATATAATATAGTAAAAAGAGATAGATATGTTATACGCGCTTCGATAGTGGCACCCTAAAACCAAGCCAATTGGTACACCTTTACTTAGTCTTGCGCCATCAACGGAACCGTGCACTAGTCTGCAGAGCAACATTACTCGTCTCTGTTTCACTCCCGGAAATTAGCATACCATCCCGCTTTCACTTGTCATTTATTAATTAGTGTAATTGCAATATTTACTGATTATGTGTGCGTAAGCCGGACCATTTTTACACGCGGAATACCGAATAGGTAACATATCTACCTCTTTTTATATTATAATCATTGTCTGCAGGCCTTTCGCGTAACTCACTCGCAATCGCGATCGGCTTCAAAACAAAACAATTGGTTTCATTTTGTATGCAGACAAGCCTTCGATTTTCAAAATGAAAACGATTGCGATTGCGAGTGTGTTTACGCGAAAGGCCTGCAGTTTTGTTTACGTTTTTTCTGCATGACAAAAAAACAATTAGAACCCTAATTATAGTATTAAAACGAAACTACCTAGTGCTTTTTATAACTATGTCGAAAAGAAAATCACGTGTGTGGACATTTTTTGATGATATTTCCTATAGGCAATAAAGTGCTGAATATTCGGCATTTTTTGCCGACTAGTCGCCGACTAATCACCGACTAGAAATTATGCCGAACAGTCGGCTTTCGCGACTAATCGTCGACTAGTCAGCCCATCTCTAATACGTAACCCACCGCCAAGCAGCCGTGTTCGCATTGTTGTGATCTGGAATAGATACTTAATGCATAGAAAACTTTGAAGATTCAGAAACAATTACTAGCCTTCTCACACAAACATTTGCCCGACCGGGAAACATTGCTACCTGCCTTAAATTATTGAACTTTTCAGCTACTTCTACTTTTAATAACCTAATAAATAAGGTACTGAATCAACAGGGAATGATTTTACAGATATAAATTCGAATGAACAATGCCTAAATATCCTTTACAGCACAAAATGATACAACCGCGCGGGTTGTATGTATGTGTGCATGTATGTTAACACTTTATTGTACATACAAAACACAGAAATTCAAATACAAGAGAATAAAATAGGAATGTACAAAGGCGAACTTATCCCTTTATGGGATCCAAGGATTCCAAGTTAAATTTGTTGCGAGTGATGTGCTTTGAAAATGCACCTTTTTTTTAATTAGATTAAATAGGTCTTTTAAGTAAGTTTTTAAGTTCGTTGGTTTGTTTTAATTGAAACAATATACAACAATATACGAGTCTTATTATCTGTTAATTAGGAAGATTCAATAAGATTCATTATGCTTCTTGACTTGATGCTAATTAAGTCTACTCTGAAAGGGATATGACAAATAATAAACTCTATACCTAGGCACAGTAAATCACAATTATTTGATTTTCCGGGATGAAATCGCCGTGTGTCCATCCCGGGGCCATAAAATATCTCTGTTTCAAATCCAACATCTATATCGCTTCAGGCGTTTAACTGTGAAGTAGGAAAAAACATTTCGCATTTATAATATTGATAGGAATATGTATACGGTCAAAGATTATAAAGGTAATTTCGAAGCGTGCTGCAAATCAGAGAATGTTAACGATAGAATCGACGCCCGCGCAATATCTCTTCTGTTACCCCATTAAACCGACTCGCGTGACTTAAAAATAAATAGCACATTTAGAATCGACACCGCATACTTCCTCTTCAGTGCCCAGAACCCAAAATGGAGCCCATATTTTTATGAAAATTCATCAGCATAGTTCTGACTGATATTTCTAAAAATTGAGAGCTAGAAGTCGTCGAACTTTCATTGAATTATTAACGCAAGTGTTGTCACTTGTTAACAAATTAAAAAACTAAATCAAATCTGCTACAATTTCAAACTAATTAATACAGCTGTTGGGTTGAGATTAGAATAGTAATAATTGTTACTTAGGATGCTTTAGTATCGAGTGGGAGTAGTAAAATAGTGGATATTGCCTGAAAACTAGAACTAGTGGGGTGAGTGGGAGCAAACGAGCTAATCTTTTTCTTTATTGCTGTAGTAAAGAAAAAGTGGACTAATGTGCTTGTAGATTTAGAATTGAGACTGTGTCCCTACTCCATATAAAATAACAAATTTATCGTGTACTAGCTCCTGCGCCGCAACTTCGTCCGCGTAAATTACGAGGTTATTTCCTCGGATACTTTCATATTTGCCACGATGAAAAGTATTATGTAGGTACCGTAAAACGGGGTGAGTAGGGATTAAGGGGTGAGTAGGGACACAACCTAAAACGAAGCATGTGTTACAAATTATAAGACTGAAATTATTTCCAATAGACGTAACGTTATTTTCCATTTAAAACTTGTTCTTTATTTGTAACATGTTCCGACTTATTTTAGGTTGTGTCCCTACTCACCCCTTAGTCCCTACTCACCCCGTTTTACGGTATTAATCGAGGTATAAGCTGACTGCGTTCTACATTTCATTCAAATCCTTCCAGCCGTTGCAGCGTAAAAGAATAACACACTAACACATACCTACACACAAACTTTTGCATTTATAATATTAGTACAATTTCGTGGGTTATACTGATACTGCAATACAGCGTTACTAACAAATGGAATAAGTTGCAAAATGTGCCTTACTGACTTACTTGCCAAGGTGTATTTTGCACCTTATTTTTATTTGTGGTTTCAGTGTCGCTGAAAAAGACGCTTTCGGCGAGCGTTATCGTTATCGAAAATGTAAAGGATTGACGTAAACTACAAGACGGTCCCGTAAAGTACTTAAATAAAAATGTTTTATTAATAACACATGTGACGGTTTAGTTTAAATGAATTCAAAATAATAATAATAATAGGAGTATGTATTGTTAGTTTTTTTTAATAAGTACGAGTATACTTGTTTTATAGCAATAGGCAATTATTTTATAATTATAGTAACTAAATATTTTACAGAGCTATGTATGTCTATGTGGTAAGCTAAGGAAGTCATCGTACAGTCAACAGCATAAATAAGTGATCATTTATGTACCTTGTCGCTTTCAATCGTTTCACAATTTTGTATGACATTTCAAACAAGACGTTAAAGTGACAAGGTAGATAAATGATCACTTATTTATGCTGTTGACTGTACTTGTAGTATTGTCCAGAAGCCAATTCTTAAAATTGATGGAAGCTGCAAATCTAGCATCGTCGGGCTTATGTCAATATATTGTTTTCAGTTTTCGAAAATCATCTGAGAATTAACTACTTGTTTTTTTTAGTACATTGACAAGAGGAGAAAAAGATAAGCAACAAAAACATCTTGAACTTAGTATTGATGTTAAAGACACTTTTTTTAGTTATCTAGAAGTACTTACACAGGGTGAATCCTGAGTCATGATCACAATGATCACCCCTGTGTTCTACCCATGAATATGAACAACTTTCACTATCGGACCAACTCTGAATCCAGGAAAAAAAATCAGCTGCTTCATACATTTTGGTCGAGTACGTATTGAACTTTTCAGTTATTTTTTTTCTCATGATTACATAGTTGGTCCTATAGTGAAAGTTGTTCATATTCGTGGGTAGAACACAGGGGTGATCATTGTGATCACGATTTAGGAATCACCATGTATATAAGAAGAAGAAACTGATCGATCAACGCACAGTCGAAACCGCTGAACCTAAAGACTTGAAATTTGGAGGAAATATTCCTTGAATATCCTAGGGGTGCACTACGAAGGGATTTTTGGAAATTCATCCCCTAAGGGGTTAAAATAGGGGGAGTAGCGGGAAACATTCTAAGCGTACAGTGGAGTTGATAGATATGTCAGATATGTGTACACTTTAGTACCTTGTCTATTTAATGTCATGTTAAAACTGCCATACATGAATTGTCACAGCGATTAAAGTGACAAGGTACAAAGTCACGGGCATCCTCTAGTGGTCTTACTTATAAAACTCATCATAAGATGCGCGCGCTTAACATGACAGAATAATCGACGTTAATTATAATAAAGATAAATATTTACCCACAATTAAAGCTCAGCGGGGAGAGCTTTTGTAAAAAGCACCGACAATTTTGAAACGTTTTAATTGTTGTTTGCCGTAATTAAGAGCACATTTAATTAAGAGCACATTTAATTTTAAGTAATCTTCATTAATCCGAGCGTTTAACAGGATGATGAAAAAGAATAATTAATTAAACAGACTCACTATGTACCAAAACGGTGTCTCAGCTTAACTTGGGATTCGAGTACCTATGCTGCCAAACTCGATAATTTCGCGTTGCAATTTTTTTAGGCGTTTTTACCCAACATTGTACTTTCCGAATCGTATGATTGCCTATTTCAAACATCAATTGTACTAATTCGGCAAAGCTCCGTTTCTGCGGAGCTCCTATTTCTGGGAGCTTTGGCCCTTCGGGCCTGCTATATAACCAAAACCTACCTACCTGTTCCATTATAATAATAATAGGAAAATATGCGATTAAGAAAAATTTATAGCGGAAAATATATGACTGGGTAAGATTTTAACTGGGGAAAAATGCGACTATGCGACCGGAAAATTTTCTCAATACTCTCCAAATTAGCTTATTGCAATTATCCTGAGGCTCTATTTAATGTATGTATGTATGTATGGAATATGGAATGGTATTGTTTTTAACTGGGCCGTCATTACTGTCAAGTAAATAAGAGCTATAATAACGTCTACGATACGATAACATACCAAAAGCAATTAGGTTTGCTGGGTAGAACAGAGCTTCTTTGTATAATGTTTTGCTCGAAGTTTTCCCTTGTTGTTTATCTAACGAAAACCAAACACTGTTATGGCTGTTCTAAATATAAACCCTATTTAATTCCCCGTTGAATGAAGAGTATGTTCCACTTGACGGTAATGCAATCGGCCTTGTTGTGATGTCGGCTCGGGGCCGTGACCATGGCTCTTAATACTGAGCAATAAGGGCTATTTTCGGAATTTGATTTGATGTTAAGTGCCAAGTACACGGAATTGGGTCTTTTTTGTATGTGACTTGAGGCGCCGGGCATCGAATGTTTAAAAAACTCTGTAAAATGGACCCTATGGGCTTCTATTCTACTGGGGAAAAAACATATTGCCTTTGACGTGTTACAGTATTGTAAAAAGTAACTCTTGCGACGAGAAAACCTTTCAATGTTTTTTTTTATGCCAAGGAGAAGGCACGCCAGCACTCAGGCCACCTGATGGTAAGTGGGATCTGAGACCCATAGACATTTGAAATCTCAAGACTACAATCTCAAAACTGCAATCCTAAGACTGCAAATGCGTTGCCAACCCTGAGGACTAAGATGGAATGCCTGTATGCTAGTAATTTCACCGCTTGTCTTATCCCCACACCGGAACACAGCAATGCGTTCGTTGAAAGTTGTTTGGATAAAATAATACGCACCCCTACTGTATGTATGTATGTATAATCTTTATTGTGCTTTATGTCGGAGATGTCTTATTATAAAAGGGTCTATATTAGAATCCCTAATCGTCATTCAGACATAGAAGTTTTTGTGGCAAAAACGTCACTAGGGACTTCCTTCTGATATTAAGGGCCGTATTAATAAACTAAACTCAACTCTAATGCTCGTCTCGAGATGCGTCAAAAGGGTCTATATTGACTGACATAATTATTTTTAGTCATAATTTGCTTTAGGTCATAATCATCGCAAGCCATAACGTGTTTTTTTAAAGAAACTGTTACTTTTTCAGGATTTTTACAAATCACACGTAACCTAACCTAGCCTTGTCTACACGTTAGATATTTCAAAACTTCTGAAAAGTTTACAGTTTCAGCGATATAAAAAATTATGACTATCAAAAATTATGTCAACAATTACATTATGACCAATAAAATTATGGGAAACAAAGGGCTCCCGCGTCAAAAATGACAGCGTTCTATGGTTTGACGTTTACTTTGACGTATCTTGTGACGGGCATCTCGGCCAAGATGAGTTTATTAATACGGCCCTAAATTTATCGATAAATGTTTCAAATACTTATTTCAGTTTCATAAAACGAATTATTTTTCCAACAGCTGCTTTTGTGCTTTTGAGTATTCAAATGCTTCGTATTATATTTCTTAGCGACGCAACTAATCTCACATTTAGTACAAAAGATCTTAGATTTACGTAGGTAGGTATACCTACTTAAATCCGGAGAGCTGTTTAAACATTAATTTATTAAATTTTCACGACACTGTTTTGTAGGCGGCGTAATATTATTTTCATTAACTAATCTTCATGACCGGACAAGACTGTCATGTTATGTCAACGTCTTATTTATCTGGTAGTAGGTCTAATGGTAGGTCAGTCCAACTGCATTCGGCTTTTGGTTTAAAATATTGTGGGACGCCGACTTCAGTTGGACTGACCTACCATTTTAAAAGAAGTTATTTGTTGCATTTTTGAAGGCGGGTTTTTGTTTTTTTAAACATTTATTTTATTTTATACTTTTTAGTGATCCTATTTATGCTGTTACGTAGCTCCACTTCTAAATATTAATGAGAAACTATAGAACATTTCAAGCTCGCCGCAGAAAACGCCGCGGGAATGTCATAGTCATATTTAAACCTAAATGTGCTTCGTCATAGTCGCTCAACTACCTTAATCGAAATATCTTATCGCCACCCTTGAAATAGGTACCGTTAAGGAGTTCCGGTGGCCATCTGTGGTCTTCATCATCAGTTCCACTTCACCATATAGTACTTTTCAAAAGCAAATGCACAAGTTACAGTGAAAAATACCAAAATCGCTATAGATGTGCCTATAATATTTGAGGAGTTCTCTTGATTTCTCCAAGATCTCATCATCAGATCCTGAAGTGTTGACAATGGGACCAACTAGAAAGTATACCCATTCAAACAACGAAAAAAATTTTCAAATCGGTCCAGTGGTCTTCGAGTAATCGGGGAACATACATTTAAAAAAAAAACCCGACGGATTGAGAACCTCCTCCTTTTTTTGAAGTCGGTTATAAAACCGTTATCTTTCATAATCGCCCTATACCTACGGACTTTATACTGTATAATAGGTATGCAAGTCGCATGGTCATATTTTACGTTATCTCTTAGTTATAACAGTCACAAAAAAAGAACAATTTATCGATAAAATTATATCGTTCGGAAGTCTCTAGGACAATTTTATTCGTGCCTATCATCGTTTGTCCGAATTTTCGATTATCCTAAAGCGATTTCCGCCTGAATTTAAAAACTTTTTAGTGTTATACAACCCTAACCTAAACTAACCGCAGAAATTTTTGGAAAACTAAAAAAGTCGTCTGTCTCAGCTGAAAACCAGTTATTGTTAAGGACATACGACAATTCGGAAATTCGGTCATAAGGGTTTCCGAGGACACTGGGGTCCTAGTGAAAAAGGATAAACCCTTCTGAAGATCAAGTGAAAAAGGGTTTAAGTCTAGTGTACTCCGTTTATATATAGACCCTTTTTTAGTACGAGCTAAGTCGACTTATACCCTTTTTTAGTAGTACCCCAGCATTATGAAGGTTACCAATTCTTTAGTATAAAGGAAGTAACATCTCTGCCCTTATATTTATTAGTTTATCAAAAGCAGTATATTTTTACGTGTAATAAAATAATTTTATAACTTTATGACACGGATTATTTGTATAATATTACTATATTTCTTTTCGTATGACGTTTTAAGACGTTAATATTGTTGGCTTATTAGAAATGTCGCAAGATTATGTAAATAATGTAGTTTATTAAACTCGGTTGAATCGGAACGGAAGTAATCAAATTGAAGGCAAAATGAACGTAAACTAAATTTAAACCAACTATCAAAAATCAAAAATAACTTGGGTAGCACTTAGGTCATGAATTCCGAGATCTCGGAGTCTCGGACCAATTTTTCAGATATTACAATTTCGAGATTAGACGGAGTAATACCGCTGTCCGGAACATCGAAATTGAACTCCGATATTGGGCCTATCAATATCGTAAATGAACCATTTTTACCTTATCGTAATTTAATTTAAGAGCTAGGTTCTTGTCGGTGTAGTATTTGCCACTTTTCTCTGTTTTGTACTAGCTTTTACACCTCCTGATACGACATTATTTACATAATCCACAAAATAAAGGAGGTTATGTAGTCGGTGTCTTTGTCCAACTGTTACCATCTCGGGCCCGATTGGGTTTACCGTAACGGTATATTTAGCAGATAATTTATATTTCGTCAAAATAAGCCAATGAGGAGTGATCGATCAAGGTCTCTATTCTACTATTCAAAACCACGCTGCCTTTGACATTTTATCGTATTGTTTTTAACTTAGCTGACATTTAAATAAGACATTGACGATACGATAACATTAGGTCAAAGACAGGTTTTTATCGCGTAGAATCTCGGCCCCGCTCTGAAAAACTCTCGTGTAATGAGTTTTGATGTTTACCTATAAGTTTTAACTAACAAAAAGTCAAGCGTGAAATAAGCGCGATTTTGAATAACTATTTGGAGTTTCCGTTTAGGGAAACAACGAAAGCTTTTCATTGCAGTGAAGTAATTATAATATCGAATTTCGTTTGTTTTTGTTTCATGCACTATTAATGCGTTATCCCTAAAGGACCTGTACCCTTACCATGAGTTACAATTACCGTGCTCGCTAGCGCGCCGAATGCTCTGTCCCTCGCACTCTATAAGAATACTGCGAGGTCTGCGAGGGACCTAGGGCCCTGCAAAGATGCACTACGCTAACTAACGTTTCTATTCGATTCGTTTTTAACCCAATCGCGTCACTGGGAGATGACGTGATACGAAAAGTCACGTGGTCTACCAGTGACGCGATTGGTTTAAAAACGAATCGAATAGAAACGTTAGTTAGCGTAGTGCATCTTTGCAGGGCCCTATGAGCATTCGACTCGCTAGCGAGTTCGATAATTGTAACTCATGGTAAGGGTACTGTATTTTACGATATGAAACAATATTACTTTTGACGTGTTTCGTATAGTTTTTGACTCAGCAGCCCTTACTGTCAAGTAAATAAGAGCTATCAAAACGTCGACAATATGATAACTGGACCTCTATTCAACTCAATTAAACCATATATTACCTATGACGTGTTACATTATTGTTTTTACCTTGGCCGCCATTACTGTCAAGTAAATAAGGGCTCTCAAAACTTTCACAATACGGAAACACATAAAAAATAATACTATTTCACGTCGTAGAATAGAGTCCCAGACTTCCAAATCCATTATCCAAAGATCTCCATAAACACCAAGCTTAAACCTCTATCTAAACAAACATCACGTATTTGTCTGTGGCCATCGACGAATCGGCACGTCCCTTCCTCCTGCCCAAGGAAGTTACAAAGCATTCAAAAAACACGGACACAAATATCGGACCCAATTATAGGTCAAATAATCACAAGGCCGCCTGTGTTTGCAGTCAGTACAAATGTATAAGCAAACGTTGGCTGTATTTACGGATTACCTTGGCCATGTAGATTATAAAATTAGATAGAAGGGCAAGGGCTGTGTTCGAATACCACTTCTATCTTACTCTTCAACCTGTCGCTATGCAGGTGATGGACAAAAACAAGGACAATGAAGATAAGGGTTATTGGTAATTATGGTTATTTGTTTGTATTTGCAATAATCAATTTAGGACCTTATGACCTTCAAATTATGAGTTAAGTGTCCATTATGCGTGCCTGTCAGCTTACAGAGTCCAACACAGGTGCCATCACCCTACCAGTTGTGTTCCAGTATATTAGTTCCCGTCTTGCAACGGCAGATGACTAGCCTATACTAACATCATAACCATTTCATCACAGTCGTTAGGGTTCCAACGCAATTTCAATCTTGAGATTGCAGTCGTCCCAGGGGTCCTAAGATGCAGGTGGCTTGTATGATCGTTTCCCTTCTTAATCTTTACATAGTATAAGACAAAGTCCCTTCCTGCATTCTGTCCCTCTGAATGTGCGCTTAAATCTTTTAAACTACGCTACGGATTTTAATGCGGTTTTCATTTATAGATAGAGTGATTCAAGGGGAAGGTGTTTATTAATCATAAATTCTGAATTATGATTAATAAACAGAACTGAAGCGAAGCTAGGGCAGGTCTCTAGAACTACACAAGAAAAACTTTTTTTAGGAATAGTGTTAGGTAACTTCTTCACGATCTGCATCGCCTGCGCAAGCCATATATCCACATAAACCTTCTATGTTATTCTTCTTTGCTCCAGACGCCGTATGCCGTATGGAGCTGACCTCGCGAAAAGCAAATAAACGCCATTGTGTAACGCGCGCGCGCAGCTCGCGGCTTTAGCGCCGCACGCTGTTTGCGCGTGATCATGGAGCTTTTGGGCAACATGTTATCAGCGGGCTCTACCAAAAAATAAATAAGTATAAGATCACACACAAACTCATTTCAGAAAATGAGGAGTCAAAACTTGCTAGAGAACGAAATAATTCGATAGCGCTGGGCCGAGATTCTAGGCGGTTTTGATAGCTCTTATTTACATGACAGTATGGCGGCCGAGTTGAAAAAATACCGTAACAGCATCGCTATTGTCTAACGCACTCGCAATCGCAATCGACTTCAAAGTGGAACAATTGTTTTAATTTTGTAAGCGATTGCGAGAGCGTTAGCCCCTCTGGTCAAAGACGATGGGTACACTACATAACTCCGAGGAGTCATAATTTCGAATTGATCAGAAACCCGAATTTTCATAATTCCGAATGCAATGTTTTGATTTGCCTTTATTTTTTGATATTGCTAGTTAATCACTAACCTACCCTACGTATATTAATTATATTATAAATTTTATCTCAAGTAACTCCAGCGTAACATAGGTTTCGGAAAAATTAAAATTAGGACAAATTAATATTCTAAAAAAAAACGGATTTTTTAGGTCTTTCCCAAAGACGATGTGGTTGTGTTACCGTCTAGAATAGAGGCCCTGCTCCTACATAGCGCGCTCCTGCTTGCACTGCCTGGAACTTGGGAGGTTTAGAATCACTTCTTAATCTGGTCTGGAGCTGATTGTTGATAAGTTTTACAAAGGGTAAAAGTGTTGTCATTTGTAAAATTCATACAATTTCAAGGTGAGCGGCCATTCGTAAAAGTGGTAAATTATGATATAATTATTAAAAATAAACATATTTTGTTATGTAATGTAATACTCTGAAGTGCATCGGAGCCGAGATATTTAAATATTCATACTTGGGCGTACTTTTGTACTAAAAACTGAATACTTAAATCTTTAAAATCTCCGCTCCGATATTATTTAACGCCATAAATTATATATATCTATGTGTATTTAGAGGTCCTCTAAATAACTATGTAAAAAGTGTCCGTGGCCGCTGAAAAAAAAAATGACAATATTCTTCAAACAAATTTACCCAATGCCCTTTACAAAACCAACAATAGTCTGGATTTTCGCATCCGCGATTAAAAAAAGTCAAATCTAACAAGAATAACAAAACCCTAACCTAATTAGAATAGAATAGGGTGACGGCACCAATGATGGACACTTTTCGCTGACAGGCACCAGTAATGGACACTTCACTCTTAATTCAAATTTCATACGGTCCTAAATTGATTGTTGCAAAACAAATGAATAACCCTTATCTTCTGTAAAATAAGAAACAAGTGTCCATCATTGGGTCTTGTCCATTACTGGTTCCACCACCCTAGAACATTTATTTCGCTTAATTATTACATTTTTACATTATGTGCTGCAAAATGTTCTTAATTGATATTTGTGTGTGACGTCCATATAGTTAACTAGAGGACGCCCGCGACTACGTACGCGTAGAATTAGTTCCCCGCTACTCCCCCTATTTTAACCCCTAAGGGGAAGAATTTTCAAAAATCCTTTCTTAGTGCTCATTTACATCATGAAAGGAACCCCTGTACAAAATTTCAAGTTTCTAGGTAAAGTAGTTTCGCCTGTGCGTTGATATCTAAGTCAGTCCGTCAGGTTTGCCTTTTATATATATAGATCAGTCACCTTTGCCTTTTATATATATAGAGTACACATACACGCCTCTTTCCCGTAGGGGTAGGTAGAGACCACTTCCTTCCACTCGCTATTAATCCGGACAAACTTCCCTCGCTTCCTCCACACTCATAAAGTCTCTTCTTACAACCTATAATCTACTACAAATCAATCTACCGACACCCCGCAATTCCAATCTAACGATAAACATTACCCCCCTTCTTGACACTCGTGGCAAAATGACTAAGGCACTTAATCCCATTAGAAAGTGGGCAAACTATTTATTATTAGGCCAGTTCCACATCGAATTAAAACACTAAATTGTAATCTGGCAACCGGTCAGCAGTGAATAACAACCTCGCCCCATTTCGGTTAGTTAAAAATAAACTAACTGGACGCGGAAACCAGTTTAATCCGGCCCCCCTCTCCCCGCTGGCGTGACAACGTTCAAATGACAAAAGGGAATTGCTATGTGTTCAAAGAGGTCAGGTTAGAATGGTCTAGGAACATATAGGCAATCGTAAATTGTCAGAAGAATTCTGTGGTACGAATGCGACAGTATTTTATTATAGTATAGTGGTACATTTTTAAATTAGATCTTTATTAAGTTTTTACGGTTTATCGAGTAGGCAGTTTTATCCGCATCGCGAGAAAAGCGATTCTGTGAGATGCACAAGATACATAACGCTTAAGTTAATGAATTTCGACTATTTCCGACAACTGTCATACTGTCAGGAATTGATTTAAACGTTCGACGCATCGTACGTCAACGCGTACATACAGAGTGACAGACGGAGGGAAGCGACTTTTACTATTAAAGACTACTCGTATGATTCGTTTTTAAAGTACGGCCAATGAGACGAGAATACGAGATAAATAATGTAAGCAAACTGACCGTTACTGAGTTATATTGCAATAGCGAGCGATTATTATATCTGTCCTTATTTCTCGTACGCAATAATATCTTCAGTTGGTCGATGACGGCTGTCGTTGCGTGATTCGTGGTACGGGACAGCTGTCAGTACAGAAGTTGTCAACATTAAGGCGGCAGTTTTGTGAAGTTCATTCCTGTTTGAATTGCGCTCGAAGTGACACGATTTCAAATAAAAATTTGTTGAACCCCTGAAAACTTGTTTACATTCTTTATCTCGTCTCGATGGCCTTACTTTAGTTTTCTTTATCATGTAAAAACGTACCTGAATCTAATGCAATCCGCGAAGCAATATCGTTAATGTTCTCCAATCTCTTCCAGAGCTGATCGCGATAAGCTAGAAAGTGCAGTTAATGGTCTATCAGCAATCCTGTAATAACTGTGCCTATCAGTTACTGCACTTTCGTTTTTAGCCTTTACAGGGGGAAGAATTAGGTACCTACGGCTTTGGAAGACTTTCACACGTAAATTGGGTCGAAGACGTGTAGGTAACAAAAATGTGATCTACTAACCTACGGTTGGAGTTCCTTTGCACGTCATGATACAACAAGTTTGATTTTCCCTTGCAATAATATTATGACAGTGACAAGTGTCGACCTTAGCGATAATTAGATCTCACAGAAACTTTTGTCAAAACTGGTGGACCACTTTCTTGGCCGACCGTACGGTCACGGACGTTAATTTGAGACCCATTTAAAAAAAGGCTTGATGTCGTCAATGTCATTAGAGATACCAAATAATTTTTAACTTATAGGAAACTCAGCCTTGTTGTTGTAGAATGTCAGATTGACTTTGGACCTAAGGTGGGTGCCAAATTTAAGTTCTTGACTGTCCAACACGTAGTTTATACGCACTACCTACCGATTTTGCGCTTTTTAACTCCACGAGGCACGTTATTAGTGTAAGTCTGTTTGTCCGTCTGTGGCAACGTAGCTCCCTAACGGATAACATGATAACTTAGGTAAGTAGGTTTTTTTAGGAATTACCAATTGTCGAGAAAAAATTGCCATATCCATGTACCTTACAGTACTTTATGTCACACAGTGGAACTATTTCGACTTCGTCAATTGTATGGTGTACTAACTAACTATTTATAAGTATGTCCAACTTCAAATAATCCACCGCTAAGCTGATTAAGACGTGTCTTAAAAAATAAAATGTATCGCTGACAGTCTATCGCGTTAGCTGCTTATGTCAACTACAATTTTGTCACGTTTCTTAAATTACTGACTAAAGCTATGCACATCTTCAAGGTCCCTGTGATGGTTTGCAATAACTTTTATAAAGCGCAATTATTAATTCTAATAAATTAACAATCTACAGTAAAACTTGATTAAGGAATAATGCTTATTCCTTCAAATAGAGTTCGATTCACGGAACATTGCCAAAAAAATCATCCTTCCCTACATTACTTACATAACCAAATGCTTCTCATGTAGTCAATCAAATTCCCTTATGTTATTTTGTCCCCAGTTCATCCCGGTTTATCCCACAATATCCAGTCCACCTTATCACGGGCTTTATCTCTTTATTTCATTATTTCTCCAACCGCCTCATTTCCCTAGGCGACGGATAAAAAATCGTAAGGAAAAGTTAACCTACAGCGACCACCAAACCAATCTCAACTTATTTATAAACGAACAAGGTTCAATTTTGCTAGCTTTTATTTGTGCTATTTTTGGATTTTTCATCCTCTAAGGGTAAAGTTGGTATGAAAGTAAGAAGTTGGTACACTTGGCCGCGGAATTAATGGACGCTTTGAAGAATATTTATGGCCTTAGGAATATGTTCTTGTTTTCATTGTTTTGGGGTTGGATTTAATTTTAAAGACGGGATAAGTCGTAGAGTTATATTGGGTTTTAACCCTTTATAAGAGGATGTGTTAGGAGTTTTTGACTGCCTGTGTGTATGTGTTAGAGCCTTAACGGAGCTTCAGTGCAGTGTTTTGATGTAAAATCTTTTAATCTAAGCCAATGAAGAGTTATCAGATCTGAAACGAGCTGGTGTAAACTTCTCTTTTCTGAATCAATTATTTATTCATAATTTAATTTTAAACTCAGAAAATAATTGAGGTGTGATATTTGTGGCTATTTCTTCTGTCATTTATTTTGTTTACAATTTATATTTATATTTTAATGAAATTTGGTCAGGGTTGTTATGTAAATGGCCAAGGAAAGAATAGGAATATCGAATATATTTTACGTCAGCGTTACAATTACTCCAACATTCTCCATATTAATTGCTAATGTAATTAATTATCATATTGAGCAATTAAAAACAGGCCACAGGTCAATATCATCCGTTTTTCACGCAACGAGCAAAAACTAGTACACCGTAAAACATTGCGTGTGACCGCTGTCATTTTTAAATAAAATAACAATTATTATTTTATCACGCCGCATGTCATGACAGTTTAATTTCTCCTCGTAAACTTTGACATTAAACGCAACTCCTTTGATCGCACACCGGATATCCCGTAGACCTGGCATGGGAAAGTGTACCTTAAATCATTGGAATTAAGTTTGAAGTAATGTTGTGAGCTAAGGTGAGCGACGATCCTTGGTGCTACAGAATAGAACAGCTTTCTCTTTAAGCCATAAACGCGGGTGTTGAACTGTCAACAGTTTTATAGCAAAATAATTTAAAAAGTAACGCATAACAAGATAAAAAGTTTCTAGATCTCTCAGTGAGGAATAGAATAGGAGCGAAATAAATATCCTTCCACTGCAACTTTTTGAGGAGTCTAACCGGCCACACTCCGAGTCAGTTAACCTGTCCTTTGTCGTTGACGCACTTATACGTCAGCCATTCTAATTAAGACTTTGAATTTAAATTGTATTGACAAAAGATTATAAAATCGAATTTTAATGCTTCAATTAAAATTTGTCAGGTACACGTCGGTTTAATAATGGCCTGCGCAAACTGGCGGATGAGACGGCAGAGGATCTTAAATGTATCAATGTATATTTAATGCTATTTCAATTGAAATAAGGTATAAATTTCAATGCTTTGAGACCGACCTCGGAGCATCGCAGTGGATTGCGGCAGAGGAAATCTAAAGGGAAAGCTCCCCTGCCGTCCGCCGGTTTGCGCTGGCCCTTAAAGTGGTTTTTCATACACAAATTTGAAAAAGGAACAATTTCATTTTACAAGTTCGTTTTACTCATAAATACCTGTTTTTAACGGTATTCTGGTTTGGGGTAAGGCAGCTGACATACAAACTATATTTGTGTTACAAAAAAGGGCCATTCGTTCTATTTACAACTTAAACTGCCGTGACTCTTTAAGAGAACTTTTTAAAGAAATTAATATCTTGACTGTAGCGTCTCAATTTATTTATGAGAATATTATTTACGTTATTAGAAATTTAGATTCTTTCACCAAAAATTCTGATATACATAATTTAAATACCAGAAATAAAAATAAAATCGCTATCCGAAAATTCCGCGTCCGTAAAGTATATAAATCATTTGTTGGTCAATGCATTCATTTCTATAATAAATTACCTGACGAAGTTTTAAAGTTACCCTTTCCAGCACTTAAAAATTACTTGAAAAGGTCGTTAATGTCTAAAGCGTATTATAGGATCGAGGACTATCTAACAGACAAAAATGCATGGCCTAAACCCGAAACTTAGTCAATAATAATTTATTCAAATGCAAAATCTTTATCTTGTCTAGGGGACACCGTTGATGTAGGAAAACATATCGAAACTTTTATGTGGTCGTCTCGCACCATCTTATATACACATAAGTATGTGGTTTTTTTCTCTCTATCTCTCCCGTAAGATTCTTAATTGGCACGTTTTCCTGCTGAACTACGCATGTTATTTGATACCATATTTAATTTAATATTTATAGCTTTATATGCGGTTGAACCGATTTAGATGCGGTTTTTTTTATTTAAAAGCAGGTTTTCTAATCTAGTATTTATAAATATTTAATTGATCATTTCCCCTAAAGATGAGCTCATACTGATTCCCCAATACTAAACTTGACTCTCCCCTAAAAATCTATCCCAAAGTTAAAATATTAGATTTTCCGATAGTAACAGCTTTAATATTATTTCAGGCAGTTATTTTATACACGAACCCTCTGTCTTTCTCTCTGTGGTTCCGTGTCCGGAGGTTCGAAACTAGGCCGAAATAAAAACGCTACCTCTGATTTATGCGATAAGGGTGCGTGCGATAATGTCGAGTGGCGAGAATACTCGCCCGCCGCGCCACTTGTCTATCGGCATTTCAAAAACAAAAATAAATATCAGGGTACGATTTCACCCCAATTGACCTGGGCCCAAACTAAGCTCTAAGCTTGTACTATGGGTACTAGATAACGATATAAATACTTATATAGAGAAATACATACTTAAATACATAGAAAACATCCAGGACTGAGGAACAAATACTCGTGCTCATCACACAAATATCTGCCCTTACCGGGATTTGAACCCAGGACCGCTAGCTTCGTAGGCAGGGTCACTACCAGCTAGGCCAGCACGCCGTCAGCTGGTTTAGCTGGGAGTTGCGTGTTGATAAATAAATATATATTTAGAACAGTACTTACTAGACGATTCCATCTGCTTTAGGAAAAAGTATTTTTGTTTATTATAGAAATATTAAATTGTGCCACTTATGGATTGCGGCTGCGTAGGTTTTTTGTAGGTCATTAGGGGGTGTGTAATGATTTTTAAAACAACAAATGTAGGTAATAATTTTCAATTTTAATAAAACTTTTACAATTGCTGCTCGCCCGACGCTACTCTAACCTAGCCAACATATATATGTAGATCAAGGTGAAATTGACCTAATTTAGGAAATTATTTAGTTTACATTAGCCATATAATGTACGTCAGCTACTTTAATGCTACTTTTTCTGATGACACGGCCATCTTAACTAATAAGCCTAGATATTGCGTCACAAATTCTTCAAAAGCACCTAGACAAAATACTTACTTCAAAGGTTCCAAAACAGTGTATTAAGAGACGTATCACAAGCACTTTACCAAAACAAAGGAACTACCTACATGACTACTTGCAAATTGACACACTGAAGGAAGAAACAGAATTAAATTTTGCAGTGAACCCTTGCAACAGAGCTGCTTAAAACGGCAGCACATTTGGGGCATCAGCAAGGATCGGAAAAACGCCCGTCAGTTTGAAAACATAACCCTGTTCCGTACAGGAGAGACTTCCTTCTGATGTTAATTAAAAATATTATTAGGTATTTTAAATTTATTATACCATTATTTATACGTATTCAGCAACAATATTATTAATGAATAAAACCATAATGGTTATGGGAAAAAAACACTTTCGCGAATCAAAAAGAATGTCTTTTTTTCAATTTCGCCTGTTATTCCATAACGAAGTGAATTTAGGGCCTATTTATGAGTCGAAAAAGTTTGTTCACAGTTTACGGAGGACATTGGGGCAATCGTTGACATTGGTTTACTGCTTGTATGTGTGTTTGTGTTTTCTAATTAACATTTCGGTGTCATTAATTAATAAAATTGTCGCTAAGTACATTTAAGTTATTGTATAATAAATCTATTAAATACCTAATTATAAATTTTAATTAATATCAAGGAAGTCTCTGCTATACAGAACAGGGTTATTTTTTCAAAATGACGGTCGTTTTTCCGATCCTTGGCATCACATCGTGAGAAAAACATTAAGGCCCGTCAATGGATGGAGACACCTCACATGACTCTTAATTCTAAGCGACAAGAACTGCTTATGGTCATCTAAAGACCGATCGCTAGTTAGAAGAGTAATAAGAAAATATATATATGTGCCAAATTCCATCCAAAATTCTTCACCTGTTTTTACTTGATTGAAAATATAACATTCATCATCCGTCCAAACATAGCTAGCAGAGCTAGTGGTCCCGGGTTCGGTTCCCGGTACGTGTAAATATTTGTGTAATGCGCGCTAGTTTACCAGTATTACCAGTATACCTATATGTTTCTAAGTCTTAGTTGTTTTCTATCCCCCTTACTAATAAACATTGAGTAACGGTGGTACGTTTTGTCCTTATCTGTCATTCGTCATTTGAATTTGACAGATAAGGACAAAACATTGTATAGCTATACCACCGTTGCTCAACGTTTATTAGTAAGGTGGTTAGTATTTAAGTACCTATCTATTTATTTATGTATATAAGTATTTATTTCATTGTCTAGTACCCACAGTACTAGCCTAGAGCATAGTTTGGGACTAGGTCTATATGAGTGAGATTGTCCCTTGCTATTTATATATTCTATTTATTTATTACTAGCGACTAGCCCTCGCGTCTCTTCGGTTTATGTGAGTTTTCTTAAACACCTGTACTTATTCCAGATTTTTTTATACACAAAATCCTTCCTCTTGAATCACTCTATCTATTGTGAAATCCGCATTAAAATCCGTTGCGTAGTTTGAAAGATCTAAGCGTACAGTCAACAGCATAAATAAGTGATGATTTATGTACCTTGTCACTTTAACATCTTGTTTGAAATGCCATACAAAATTGTGAAACGATTGAAAGCGACAAGGTACATAAATGATCACTTATTTATGCTGTTGACTGTACATACATAGGGACAGACGGCGTGTATGTAAAAATGACAAACTTCCACATTTATAATGTTATCATACTGGCTCGGATTTTAATTGATGAACCACTATAAATATAAATAAATATAAATATCAGGGGACAATGTTACACCAATTGACCTAGTCCCAACTTGTACTATGGGTAGGTACTAGACAACGATGTAAATACTTATAGAGAAATAAATACCTACTGACATAAATACATAGAAAACATCCAAGACTCAGGAACAAATACTCGTGCTCATCACACAAATATCTGCCCTTACCGGGATTTGAACCCAGGACCGCTAGCTTCATAGGCAGGGTCACTACCAACTAGGCTAGCGCGTCGTCAACTATAGAACTATAGAACCTTGACGCATTAAACCAACGATTAATTCCTATGTAATTTCTATCTCGTCACTTGACGCTGTCATTATAACGTTCTATGGTGGATCAACATTTAAAGTCCTTGAACGTACAAGCAAGACAGAATATTCATATATTTAGTTATCATTTATGACTTTAGTTCCAGACCGTTCCAGAACAAGTTTATCGCAGCCAGTTCACTCGGCAGGATAAACGACAGCGCCCATAAATCAAGTGGTATCGCCGTCCGTGGGTCAGCGAGGTTTATCGCTCCGATACGGCCGTTATTAATACCGCGAGTATAATTCGCAAGTGTATATTCTGCACATGTTTAAGTTATAATAATTTTATTATAAAATATTTGTTTTTTTTTTCAAAAATCTATTCAAGGAACGGAGTTTGTGGCTTTAATTGATTTAGTTTCTGCCCCCGATTTTTCCGCGATAATTATCTCGAGGGACAAGTATTTTCAGATTAATGTCCATTTTGACGTTTATTTGACCTATATGTTTTTTTAGGGAGCACCAAAGTTCATATAAAATTGCAACTCCGATTATAGGAACTCTGAAAATGTAATTTTTATACCGCTGGAACCGTAAACTTTTAGAAGTTGCGAAATATTCAATGTGTAGATAAGACTAGGTTAGGTTTGATTTATAAAAATCCTGAAAAAGTAACAGTTGCAAAAAAAAATACGTTATGAGTTGCGATGATTATGACTTACAATACGTTATGAGTAAAAATAATTATATGAGCCAATATGGACCCGTTTTTTTAACAAACGACATTAACGCGTCCGAACCTTGCGAAATAGTTAACAAGATAAAGAATGAAACTAGGAACTATACCTACACAACTACAACACACAACAAAAAATACACTAACATTTATACTAATGCCAAAACGGTTACGAAACAAGAATAGTTACTTTTACATGCAAAATTAATTTTGGTAGATATTCAATTACTTCCTAAAATTATCTATTTTCTAACGGAAACGTACAAAGTTTTTAATAATAACTACAATATATTAAAAAATCGTAAAAATCGGACTTCATTTAGAGGGTTATGGCCCGGAACTAAATTAGTATGATTATTTATGACAGCTACGCGATTTAAGCATTGGTTCACGATCCTCTTACAGTTTGGTCGTTCTAAGAGGGTAGATTTGACAGCTGTCAACGCAGTATAAAATATAACCTCAAACACATATTTTGTACTGAGTTGACAGCTGTCAAATCGGCCCTCTTAGAACGACCAAACTGTAAGTACTGCACTAATCTGTCAAAAGCGTTAAAGCGAGAAGCTACAAAAGTGTACAGCTACTTATCAGGCCGACTGTACACACGTGAAACATATAACACCCCTACTTTGCCATCGGGGGGTTAGAAATGACAACACTACGCGAAAGAAACATAAAATATTCGCGCCGTGTTGCCATTTCAAACAGACTAAACACCTTTAACCACCTCTACAACTCAATAAAAGTTGCAGCATATCTTTCAAACACCATTGAAGGCAATAAAGGGCCCCCATCACGTCCCTAAAACGCTTCCAACAGTCGATAAAATCCTCCATAGCAACAAACACGCTTAAAATAACCCAACACGTAACTACACTTAAACTATCATTATAAACGGGTTTGTGACAAAACAATGGGTATAGAAAACCGGCTTAACTTTGCTTTTTTCCAATCACAGCGATAAAGTGTTGCTAATATCGCTATAGCTTCACTTAAGTCGTTGCGTTACGATTTTTCATACTCATTTTTGAAAACGGAACGAGTTTATAGGTACGTCGTCTCTAAAATGTGTCTAGTAGGTAGGCGTTGAAAAACAAATGACAATCATAAGTAACATTACACATTCTCTTAAAACCTGGTCCTTTTTTAAAGAGTGCATACGGGACCTTATTACGAAGCATCAGCAGGCTGTCCGTCCGTGTATCTGTCTGCTGTATCTCATGATCTGTTAGGTAGACATTTGAAATGATCACAAAGTGTGTATTTTTATTTCCACAAGTTATAAAAATGAAATCAATTGAAAATAAAACGGCACAAGGCTTCTTTGATACTTAGTTGCTAATTGAGAATGCACGCCGTAAAATGTTATTTGTCCTCTCTAAAGGGATAACGTAAACTCGTCGGGTAATAATAGTCCGTCGAGTTGAAAAGATTCAGATAATATCATGGCCGGTGTTTTGATAAGTTAGTCAGGTTGTGTCGCCGCCATATTGTTTCGTAATAGGGTGTTTTATAGCATCATTATGGGATATAACAGGGGCTGTTATGGCTTCGATTCCCCATTAGATTTCGATAACTGCAAAAAGATTGAAAAACATGTATCTGATAGTAATAGAGATATAGTAATAATAAGTAAGTATAGAAAGGGATATGTCTGGCTTATTTTACCAGTTTTAATTTAACTTGCAATGTATGTATGTATGTATGTATGTAATCTTGCAAGTTAAATTTGACCCATTTACAGGTTTCCGATGAAGCTGAAAACTAGCATACATGTGTAAATTGAATGACAATGAAATACTATTACGGGTCTATATTGACTGACATAATTATTTTTAGTCATAATTTGCTTTAGGTCATAATCATCGCAAGTCATAACGTGTTTTTTTTTTAAGAAACTGTTACTTTTTCAGGACATGTTAGATATTTCAGAACCTCTGAAAAGTTTACAGTTTCAGCGATATAAAAAATTATGACTATCAAAAATTATGTCAACAATTACATTATGACCAGTAAAATTATGGGAAACAAAGGGCTCCCACTATTATAACATGGAGCTGATCTGATGATGGAGTCAGAAGGTGGCGACAGAATCTCTTCTATACTTAACGTATAGATAGATTGTCGCAAAAATGATTTTTATGACTGAAACTTATTTTAGTATAATAAATTACTTACAAAATTCATACATTAACATGTCATTTTATGACGAATTTTATAAAAGAAAGCACTCGGGCTAAAACAGAATTTGAACGAAGTTGAGAAATAAAAAAACGATTTCTTGACCCAAAAATGCCTTTTCTCTAAAACGAATATAGCGGACGGTGGTCGACAACAATTAATAAACGAGTCCTACGCGGACTAAAATTAGTCGATAATAAAACCTCAAAACCTGTAGTTAATTCAATGCCTTAAACCCTAGTTAATAGTTCATTATTTACCTAATTGAGCGCCAGGTTTCTCCATTCTCATACAAAGTAAGACTCTGTTCGGATTTCTCGGTACTCACTGTGTTAAGCAACTAGGGCTCGAAGCCTACAGGTGGCTTTACAGGTTATGGTGAACCTCAGGGCTGTCACCTGTCCGGGTTTTGTCCGGATTTGTCCTGGTTTGAAGGTCCGGGCCTACGGGGGCGTGGCAAGGTGTTTTTCAAAAAAAAAAAATGTGAAGTGATCGTGTTTTACCGGACGGCCCCGGACACCATTCGAACTACGTCAATCATATTTGTAATTAGTTAAGTTTATTCGTTTTCGAACGTCAAAAAATATCATTACAGTACTCTTTATTGTTAGTTAGACGCCATTAAAAATATACTGGCCCGCAAAACTAAGTATCACACTTTTAATACTAGCTAGTATTAAAAAGTGTGATACTTAGTTTTGCGGGCTCGTGTATATTGGAGCAAACAGAGTGCTCAATTTTTTTTGTAAGTACGCGCTCTAACGCAATGACAATAGACTTAGTTCAAATATTTTTAAGCCTTATTTTGTTCTGATATATTCAATAGTGACTGCACACCATAAATAAACTTAAAAGATAAAATTACCAATATAAGGACAAGTGTAACTAGTATTATTAAGTTTAAAGCGAGCTCTGTCAAAATTCCAGATAAAATCACTTTTTTAAAATGTCCGGAGTCTTGTATATTGGCCGGCGTCAAGAGATGGCAGGCCCGGCAGCCCTAGGTAACCTAGATAGACCCAAACGGGTTTCAAAAGTTCGAGCAGAAATCTAGCGTTTCGCTACTGGTCCTATAAGTAAGCTTGTTTTTTACTTCTATGTATAAAAGTACGTGTATATGATATTTTCTACAAACTCGTACCTTCACAGCCGGCACATGCTTTGGGACCGTTTTCGCAACAATCATCACTATAGCATGTCGTCTCTTTTCCTTATCCTTCCTTTTAATTGTTTTTAACCGACTTCAAAAAAAGGAGAAGGTTCTCAATTCGTCTGTTTTTTTTTTTAATGTTTGTTACCTCAGAACTTTCGACTGGGTGAACCGATTTTGAAGATTCTTTTTTTATTTGAAAGCTGGTGCTTCAAAATGAAGATCTGATGGTGGGATCTATGAGGAATCGACGGAACTCTTCAAAATTTATAGGCACACCTATAGCGATTTTGGTATTTTTCATTGTAACTCGTGTATTTGGTCTTAGAAACCACTATTTGGTGAAGTGGAACTGATCTGATGATGAAGGCCACAGATGGCCACCGGAACTCCTAAACGGTATATATTTCGAGGGTGGCGACAAGATATTTCGATTAAGATAGTTGAGCGACTATGACGAAGCATATTTAGGTTTAAATATATGACTATGACTTTCCCACGGCGTTGCTTGCGGCGAGATTGAAATGTTCTATTGTTTCTTGATAAATGAGAGAATAACAGCATAATTATGATCACTAAAAAGTATAAAATAAAAAAAAGTTAAAAAAAACAAAAACTTATTTGTTATTGTTGTTAGAAACTGTTTTTTTTTTTCATCCGTATTTCTCATTTCTATAATAAAATCTGGTCCAAAATAAACTTGCAAGGTTAGAATGTTAACTAGAAATACCTATTTAATATCGAACCGACCAGATACTTCTCTGATTTGGATAGATTCTTATGAATGAGAAATTCTCGGTAAACAGAGGTGTGTCCTGGGTAAAAAAAAATTCTAATTAGTCCGTCAGTAAGATTATCAAACAATATTGAACACGTATTTTTGCTTTATCAAATCAATCGAAATTGTCAAATATAGCGCGCATCAAAGTTCGGGGTTCCTGACGTCACAACGTGTTATAAAGTGTGCCACGGCGTGACGTCACGCGAAACTTCAACGCACTCTATCTTCGTCATTTTTTGATTAATTGACAAAAGAAAAAATATGTGTTCAATATTTTTTGATAGTGTCAATGACGGACTAATTAGTTTTTTTTAGGACACTAGCCTATTCTAAGAGTATTTTTTAACTTTTGTACGGAAAGAGAACGTTTACAATGCTTCCGAATGTTGTTTTTTATGTCATTGGTTTTTAGGCCACCTGATGGTAAGTGGGATCTGTGACCCATAGACATTTGTATTCTCAAGACTGCAATCTTAAGACTAAAGACTTAGGATTGCATCCTAAGACCGCAAATGCGTTGCCGACCCTGAGGACTAAGATTGGATGTCTCTATGCTAGTAATTTCACCCGTTGTCTTATCCCCACACAGGAACACAACAATACGAACGCTGCTGCTTGGCGGTAGTTTAATGGATAAGATGGTGGTAGCGATCACGACGGACGCTGCACGAGGTCTTACCACCACTTAAATTATTGAAATACTCAGTAATTTCTAGTAACGATTTTGAAACAAGTTTGAACATCTAAAAGTAACCACTGCTTTCTTCTTAGGAAAGCATGGAATGATTGCAACTTGAGTATGGATCTATTCTATTCTATCCTATTCTCTGGTGTAGGGTATAGGGAATGCAAATAACCGGTTATAACCGGTTTTAACCGGTTATAACCGGTTTTAACCGGTTATTTTCATACAAAAACAATAACCGGTTAAATTGCATTCCCTAGTAGGGTACCTAATGGACTCATTTAGGTGCATAGTATAAAATTAAAGAATGAGCGCTGTCTCGCCAACAAACTGCGTAACCCTTGGAAAAAAAGGAAAAAAAAGTGATTTAAAAATGCTTGGACCTAAACATGTTAATAACTAATCTACACGGGAAAAAAGGAGTATGTGAAACCGAAAAAACTAGAACATTCACTGTTTTGCACCATACCATATGAGCCTAACGATTGAAACAGTAATTTTACCGGCCCTTGCGGCCAAATTTTACTGTTTTGACAGTAAATTAAAAAGCATTGTAAATATTAAAAAATAATTAATTAATAATAATGTTCAATCAGTCAACGTGTATGTTTGTTACTTTACTGTTTTTCAAGCACTTGATGATACTTTTCGTGATAATTTACTCTAAGGGCCTGTTGTTTGAGCATTGTTATACTAACTAATCGTTAAAAACCGTAACTATTTAATGGTTAAATCTCAAGGAAATGTGCAAAATATTAGATTCGTTTTTCGAATTTTAACAATTAGTTAACTACTGATCAAACAACGGGCCCTTAGTGTTTCTTGCTCTACAGTGTGTTCGAATTTGAAACACAAATTTTAATCCGAAAATGAGCGTTATATTAGTGGCCGTAGCGATCTTCGCGCAGCCTCTAGATCGGCCGTACACTCGTGCGCACGTCGTAAACAATGCTGGAGGCTTGCGCAATGCAACCGTGCTACACGCTGTTGCTAGGCTACAGAGTTGGGAGACAGACGCGTCGGGTGATTGTGCCTACGATGTTAAGAGGATCGAGAGGAAAAGTAAGCGGAATAAAAAGAGTAGGTAACACTAAAAAGTGTAGGTTGTCACTAAAAAGAGTACCCAATTAAGGACTGAAATTAAGGAACTTTGTCAGTTTTGTGACGAAAATTAGCCATACATTGCGGCCGCCAATATATAGCAAATTTTCGTCACAAAACTGACAAAGTTAAAGTTCCTTAATTTCAGTCCTTCATTGGGTACACTTTTTAGTGAAAACGCCCAACAACATCTTGGAATACTTACAATACTTACATAACTGGTATTTTCAATCTATAAATTCACGCCCTAATAGGTACTTATATTTACGTAAGATGATGCAACCGTGCAACTTCAATTTATTAAGCGGCTGGACGCGCCTTCATGAATTAAAATACCTACTAATGTGGTTTCAGCAATTATATTGTACCTAGCATGTAACGTAAAGTACAATAATATTAAAAAAGGCTTTCAATGTTAAATCTGTTACACTTCAATCTCAAGCGCATTCACATCTTGTTGACCCAAACATATTTGATTGACTTGCGGTTCTTCTTTCAGTTTAAATGTCACATCATTTCATGGAACGAAACACTCAGTTAAAAGTTTTAAAAGCCCCTAAACAGTATAAAACTCCGTAAGTGTCAGTTAAAAAAGCGTGCATCAAAACTAAACTACAATACCAATAAGTAAACTTTTATCCTTGAATTAAACCAAGTCGCCTCTGTTTTATAATCTATGGCCAGGTCGTCGACCTCCATTCGAGGCCTCTCGATGCTAACAAATAACAGCTGACCCGCACACAAGCACACCGTCACGTACACGGACGGACACGGTTGCATGTGTGCGTTTAATAGTACTTCACGCAATAAAGAGAAAAGGGTTCATTAGTTATAGAAGTATTAGAAGTTGTAATGTTACGAATAAAATTTTGCTAGTAGTTTTCTAGTGATATGAATTGCTATCGTTTTGATAGGATCATAAGTAGTAAGTAGTTTAAATTCTTGGGTCACTTTTGTCTTTGAAAAGCAATTTTTTTATTTTCTTCCTAATTGTGCTTCTTTTTCAAACACAACAGTATTTGAGTCGGTGAAATTTTCGAATTATCATTTTAAAGAAAACAAATATCAAAAATAACGTTTGCTATAATCATGTTCCCTGATAAAAAGTTTTAAAATATTGTTAAATTTGACCACAAAGTATCACAAAACACAGTTATTGATACAATATAGTATCCACAAAAAGGCACTTGTCATTATTAAACGGTGTTTTTACATCACTTTTAGTACAGCCACGGAGTAAAAACAATTCGTCACTTAACTTCACTTAATTCTTAGGTTTGAAGGAAGTGCACCTTGTCAGACTGCAACCTATTACACAACCTAGTTCAAAAGATTTTTACTAACCTAAAACGCCTATGGCCCGTTTCAAGACGGTGATGATAGTTGAACCGTTGTACCGTAAATGAGTAAAAACTAAGCTAAAAATTAAAACCCATTTTTAATGTAGGTAGTTGGTCTAAAAGTGGTACTTTTTATACCTGTATACTCGTATATCGTGCGGAAAGTTGGAATTGTTTTTACTTTTCCATTTTTTTACCCATAATTTTTAATGGCACTGTGAATTTATATCAGACTAAGAATTAAGTAAAATTTTATTTTTAGTTACGGTTTTATTTCTGTTTCAAGGTATTTTCTTTCAGAAATTTATTGCAAAATGTCGTTTGATACACGTGCGGAACTGTCAATTTCACTCGTTCCGAGTCTTGTTCTGTGTCCTCACTTGCTCGGGCCAAGACACCTCGCGACACGTGTAAGATGACATACTTTTGCATCAAAAGGTACTGTATTGACGACTAGTATGGTCTTCTAAATCTTATAAAGCCTTTAGCACGTCCTCCACGAATCATATTATACCCCATTATATAAAAAAACCGTTCCAATAGTTCAGAAACTAAAGTAGAACATGCGATTGTTGCTCACACGCTCATACATTGTCAAATATATGTTTTTTTTTAGCTTCGCACAGTTAAATAAAAAGGCCGTTCCACAGGGCACGATTCTAGTACCTCCATAGCTTATCCAATACCGTTGTTCTAGGCAATTAGGCCTGCCCTTTGGAAATGTCGAGGGCAAATGCCAAAACAGTTGCTGATACCATCACGACTTCGTTTTCTCGCTGGAGTCTCAACTTATATATTTATGCCAAAGTTTGTTTGACATTTCACGTTAAAATGGAGCAAAACAATGGACCTACGTGATTTCTTGCAGATTTGATGTAAGTTGTACAAACGAAAATGGCATGGGATATTTTAAATGCCTGTGCGTCAAAGAGGGGTATGTTTAGTTTGATAATAAATAAAAAGATAATGTTGGTCTGTCTGTATGTGGCATTACAAAAGGTATGGGAATGAGACAACAACGTCACAACTATAACACAATTAAGACGTGCGTTCTTAAATTCATAGAAAACATTAAAGACTCAGAAACAACCATTCTTGGTCATCAAACAAACATGAACCCGGGACCGCCAACTTCGAAGCAGGGTTACTACCACTAAACTGTTCGCGTCATTTAAAACCAAACTGTGTTGTCAGAACCTTCCAATACTTCCATAATTAGAATCATTTCTATAGGTCTCCTTCACGGTAAATTATACAGCAAAACAATTATTTCAAAAGCACCTAAAATTTCCATAACTGGTTGAATTATATGCGCCCACGGCGACCAACCTGTTCTCAATGCTAACCGTTAATGGATGTTTGTTTACTTCTCAAGAGAATTACAAGTAAATAATATAAGAGTACAGATGTAGTGAATAATGTTTTGCCATCGTTTTTTATTGGATAAGTTCTTATTGATCTTGCCCTCTCTATTGGCTTATCGGTGGGTACTAAAGTTGACTGAGACAGCAAGATAAAAACGAACTATTCCGACAAAAAACGATAGCAAAACATTATTCACTACATCCGTAAATACACTAGTTTATGCCACGACTCCGTCCGCGTAGAAGTCTAGAAGTATTTTGTCTCGAAATCTGTCCAACATCCGTCTCCTGGCTATAAACTTACTAATCTCTAAGACTCTATTTTACTCAAGAAAAACCTTGCTTTTGATATGCTATCATTATTGTCAACGTGACGATAGCTCTTATTTACTTGTCAGTAATGGCGAGTTGAAAACAATATGATAACAATGTCAATTAAAAACCAGATGAAAAAAATATACTTAGTTTGCTTTTGAGACAAAGCTTTACGACTGTAGGTAAGCAACCTCTGCTTTTTTTTGTCGTCTTGTTTTTTTTTCGCGCCACACACCAGGCCTGCCGCGAGGTCACCAAATGGTCCCTGCGGAAGACCAGCGCTGGTGTTACTACTGGCAACATGCTGAGCTGGGACCATTTCATGGCATCGGGCAAGGTGCGGCTCCACTGAGGCGGAGACGAGCGGAGCAGAGCGGAGCTGTGCCAATATTAACCAATAGAAAGCGCATGCGGTCACGTCGAGCGCGCCTTGCGCACGTTAGTTTAGATTCTATTGGCTAATATTGGCACAGCTCCGCTCCGCTCGTCTCCGCCCAAGTGGAGCCGCACCCTTTAGGTCAGCCAATATGATCTTTGTATTTTTTGTTTAGTACTATTTTGTCCTTTTGTAAGATGTCGGAATAAACATTTTTCTTTCTTTCTTTAATTTTTTTTCCAACAACAAACAATGCGTTACACGGGTATTTTTTACAGTGACAAGTGTTTATAGGCTAGCTTAGATCTATTGTATTAAAAAATTGGCCTCTAATCTCCAGATTTGGTACAATTTAAATCATTTCAATTGATCAGCGGACTTCTGTGGGCTGAGATGATGATGATGATTAAACTAGAGATAAAGAAAAGAAAAATCGAGCAGAAAATAAACCTTAACCTTAAATTAATTTATTCTTAGCATCAGTTTGCTTCTAGTAACATTGTATAATTTCCCATATTTAAAAATTATATTAGTAACCGCGCACTTTAAATGTAAATGCTGTACATGTCTTAAATAGGCTTACATATAATGAATAATGTTGTCAGGTTGTATTATAATGTGAATGATGGATATGTATGCTGTTGGCATGTCTTTAATAAATTAATTAAAAAACCTCATTTACTTAGCATATTATAACCGCTTAGTTTCTGCTCTCATGCTAACCAGTAAATAACGTCTGCGTTACGTTTTTTATCTCGCGATTGTCTAAAACTAATTGTCCCTGCTAATCAGCATAATGGCTGCCAATAAACACGTTGTAATTGTCCCGCGAGGCCGCGAATTAGCATGTGCTCTGCGCACGCGATGCTTTACACGAGCTTGTGGATAAAAAAATATATCTATTAATACAACCTAATTAGATTATTGACGACGCGTCGTCCTAGATGGTAATGACGCTGCTTGCGAAGCTAGCGGCCCTGGGTTCGATTCCCGATTTGGACGAATATTTTATACAATATTGTGAACGAAGAAAAAAATAGACAGAAACACAAACGGTATGTACGAAGGAGGACTCACCCTTTAAGGGATTTAAAAATAATACATTGATAGAAAACTCGCGACGACAGTGTAACTTAACCCTATTATTCTTAAACGCGCAATAGTTAAAGGTGCTTCAAATATGCTTTTTCTTTATTTGTCATTGTAAAATTTCCATTTAACAGAAAGGAATAGCTTATACTTTAACTAAAATAGGTTTATAGTGCGTTTACGAATGACGGGATTAATGTTTAATCGCTTCTTCTCGATCCGTCCTGCATTAGGGAAACCGCGAAAGTGTTTTAGTTGTTATGTTGATTTTAAGTTATTATTGTTGTGTATGTTAGTCTGTAAGGTTTGTAAATACGTGCCTGAAATAAAGTTTATTCTATTCCATTCTATTACCATAGTAAATAGGTTTTTATAAAGAAAGATACTTTACAAAACATTATTCTTTAGCCTGAATAGCAGGGCCCTTCAAAGGTCTTACGAAGTCCCAGTGCTCCACGGAGCACACTTAGAGAAGATCGGTTGTATGCAAATCACAACTCGGTCATCGAGCTAACATTGAGTAAGTACAAAACTTTAGAAAATATGTAAATTACAATTGGAAGGGTGAGCCAGCCGTTTATGCAAATGGCGGCCATTTGCAGCAATCAGGGATAAGTGGCATAAATCTTAGTAGGTTAGACTAGATCGGCCATCATTTTGATAACAATGAGGTAGTTTCTTAGTGAGTAATTACTCGTATTCAAGACAGATTTAAATCTTGCTAGGCCACGGCCACAGTACTATGAAACCGCGATTAGTTTGGGATTGGAATGCCCTATTAAGCTAATAATAAGCAATATCCCAAATTTAATAATCAAAGCAATTTTAATTCTCTTCTGTTAGTAATAAGGTTGATATTGCTACAGGAGTTTTATCTGAGATACTGCGTATTGGATTACACTTTGACGTAAGTATATGGTAAAACTGTCATCTCTACCCCTTTCTAATCGCGGCTAGACATACATTGTAGTTCGTCTACATACAAAGGTTATCGCTAGTTTGCATGGGTGTGTCCCTGGACCGTGCGTGCCGCGAGCCGCCACGAGCGAACTCAACAGGACGGATCAAGCCGGTTTAGTCAGGTTTGGACCACGGGGTTAGATGTGTACGTAATAAGTATCAAGTGACACGCATCAACGTAACCCTAGCGTCCGATTGGCAAAAGATAACAGAAATTCATAACTACGAGTGCGAAGACAACTTCTCGCCGGTTATTTATTCGTCAATGAATTGTACATATAAACTCACGCCTTCATTCCCAGAGTAGAGTAGGCAGAGCTACAGAATTACCAACAACTCTAAAAACTTGTTGTTAATTCTGTAACCAAATGCACAAACAAGCTAAGATTGTTTACCAGCGTAGATTAGGGACACGTTGCAAGCCCATCGCCTAACAATACTACAAGCCTTTATTCCCTTAGTCGTCTCTTGACATCCACGGGAAGACATGGAGTGGCACTATTCTAAGCCAGAAACCACACGGCAATGAATCGTAAAGCAAGTTATTTAAGAGAATTACGCAAACGCAAGCCGTTGCACCTTTTTAGCCTTAGACTAACGTCAAAAATAAAGATCTGGGGGTGTATTCTACTCGGTAAAACCATATCGCTATTGACATGTTAACGTATTGTCAACGTTACGATAGCTCTTATTTACATGACAGTAATGGCAGCCGAGTTAAAATCAATATGATAACATGTCAAAAGTGATATGGTTTTGCGGAGTAGAATACAGCCCATTCTCTCCTACGACTGGGAGGTATCACTCCCCGAGTTGTTTGTTCCAGTTTTTGTAATAACGAGCTAGATGAGATGAGTGTGGGACTAAATACTTAAATACCCACTTGTCTAAATAATCTCTGAGAGTTCAGGGCTGCCACTTAATAAATAAATGAATAGATTACACAATCTTACACATATTGACCTAGTCCCAAACTAAGCTCTAGGCTTGTAATATGGATAGGAACCCTAAAAATTTGTTTAGAGCTCTGTTCTATTCTTTAAAGCAATATTTTGCTTTTGATGGATCGTATTGTTTTAAACTCGGCCGCCATTACTGTGAAATAAATGAGAGCTATCACAACATGTCAAAAGCAATAAGGTTTCATCAAGTAGAATAGGCCCACCAACTGAATTAATTTAGATCCAACTTACATAATATTATAGTTCAATTTCGTCGGTGTACGGGCGGAATAAGTGGAATTTATGGGCGTTTTCACTAAAAAGTGTACCCAATTAAGGTCTGAAAATAAGGAACTTTAACTTTGTCAGTTTTGTGACTAAGATTAGCCATACATTGCGGCCATCAAACGCCCTTATACTACATTTTTCAATCGGATTTTATGTGTTTTAATGTTTTTTACATATTATATCGACGACAGTAGCAAAAAATGCAATCGGCAGGCCTTTCGCGTAACTCACTCGCAATCGCGATCGGCTTCAAAACAAAACAATTGGTTTCATTTTGTATGCAGACAAGCCTTCGATTTTCAAAATGAAAACGATTGTGATTGCGAGTGTGTTTACGCGAAAGGCCTGCTGGTTTTTAAAGCTTGCTATTTATATTTAAAAAAAAAACGAAATCAAAAGAGATTTGAATTCACGACTTGCTTGAATCCTACAAAATAAAGAGTTAATACATGTGCGTGCGCACCCCTGCCCCGGCTAATACAGTTCGGTGTAACAAGCCCTAATTTAATCAGCGCGTCTATTTCAAGGGAGGCTCGACGAGGAAACATAAATATAAATAAATCATGCAATTAACGTCAACGACTCCCAAAATACGGGCCAGTCGTTAACACCCGCCGCGGTCACACCGCCGCGTAACAGAGTTAAATAAAATGTTGTAAACTTGCAGTTTTCTCGAAATTGTTATTCTACACGCCCATAATTCCTAAGTAATCATCATTGTCATCATCCGAAAGACATACTCTGCTGGCATACATCGATTTCCTGCAACCTTAGCAACGTCGTCTTACCTTTTGAAGGTCCATACCCGCATTATTAAGTTTTTTTTATGGCAAGGAGAAGGCACGCGAGCACTCACGCCACATGAAACATTTGAAATCTCAAGACTACAATCTCAAAACTGCAATCCTAAGACTTCAAATGCGTTGCCAACCCTGAGGACTAAGATGGAATGCGTCTATGCTAGTAATTTCACCGGCTGTCTCATCCCCACACCGGAACACAGCAATGCAAACACTACTGCCTGGCGGTGGGTTAATGGATAAGATGGTGGTAGTGATCTGGATGGACCCTACACAAGGTGGTAGGACCACCTCAAGTTATCAAATGTAATGAAGTCGTTTTTGATATTTAATATCCTGTTATATTTGTTCTTGTATGAATAGATGAATACAGGGTGTTTAAATTAAAAGAGTATTTTGTATGTTCTCGATTTACACATTATACCTATATTTTAATCTTATCGTGTTTTCAGATGCGTCTGGTTAGAAACGTTGCATTTGGTGTCAACTTGTTTTTGTTAATTTTAGGGGCAATCTATGGCAGGTCAGGGCATGTAAGTATTCCACATTGTATTAGCCCATCTTGATTTGATATTGTAATATTATTGACTTACTGTCAAGTGAATAAGAGCTGTGAACAGTGTGATTAATATAAAGCGAGATAGGCTAAACCACACCTACAGCGACAAAGGTACTTTATTTGAATTTTGGAAGAATACCTCTTTGTTTAAACTTTAAAGTCTCAGCCCGCATTTCCTCTCTTACATTACACTCCGGTGTGACACACGTCCTTAATTTGTTACACCAAAATAAACATAACAGGAGTTCCGTCGTTTTTGGAAAGTCGTCCAAACAAGTCGTGCCGTGAAAGCTTTAGGGCTAGCTACGGCTTTGAACTTAATTAAGCTGCTAAGTAAACAGTTACGGTTATCACCCGCAGTTACGGAATGAGGTTACACAGTAATTATCTTTTGTACGAGTAATTTGTGGACAAATTGATAATGATGCGGTTAAAGGGGGAGATAGGCAATTTTTACGAAATGTACACGGCATACGAATACACGGGTCACCTGATGATAAGGGGCTCTGATGCCCATATAGACATTTATAATCTCATGAATGCAGTCTTAAGATTGAAATCTCAAGACTGCCTGAAATCTGAAGACTAAAATAAAATGCCTCTACGCCGATCAATTCACCAGTCGTCTTATTTTTATACCGGGATAAGTTATCCATCAATCAATCAATCAATCAAGTCATTTATTTGCGTAAAACATAAAATGCATGCAAATACAGTTTTAGGATTAAAATTATGCTTAGAAAAGGTACATTTAAAAATGCGCAGAATACAGTTTACGTAATATCAATTAAAATATACATAGTGTGGTAATAATCTAATAAGAAATAAATAATTCAGTTCATTTAATAAGAAAAACATTTAAATTTGCACAATTCATTGAAATAATCCAAAAACCAAATTACATATTTAAGTAATTGTTCATAAATTAGGTAAAGCTAAATAATAAATATAAGTATAAGTATACAGATAAAACAGTCAATCCAAGGCATTAGCATAAAACTCCCTAATAGAATAGTATGGTCTATCAATGAAGAACGACTTCAGTCTACGTTCAAAGGTTCTAAGGTCCCTGCATTCTTTTATCTTAGAGTCGAGTTTATTGTACACCCTCAGTGCCGTGTTGTGCAGGCTTTTGTCGTAATGTTTGAAGTGAGCTCTATTAAGTATAAATTCATTGATGTTCCTAAGGTTCTTCTGTTCGTTACGTCTGATATTTATAGTATTTTTACCTTTAAATACATATAAGCATATACTATAAAGATATAGTGACACAACTGTTAGAATGTTGTGCTCGCTAAACATATTTCTATGTGTATCAGGTACATAAGAGTATCCTGCTAAAATACGTAAAGCCTTTTTTTGTTTTATTAGGACTGAGTCTATTGTAGTGCCATTACCCCACACTTCAATACAGTATCTGATTATACTTTCGAAGTAGGCAAAATAAACTGATTTTAAAATAGTTTTATTAACTGTACCAGCAAGATTCTTTAAAGCATAGCATGCACTAGCCAGCTTTTTATTAACAGTGTCGATGTGATTATGCCATCTTAGGTACGGATCCAGCTCATCCATACTTATACTTTTGAAAGTAACTAGCCTGTTTGTTCGTTACGCTTTCACGGCCAAAATACTGGACTGATCTCGATCAAATTTGGTATCAGTTAGCTTGAGTCCCGGTGATATGTTTTATCTCGGAAAATTGGCCAGTTCCGAGGTAAACGCGATAAAAACAACGCGGACGGCGTCGCGGGCAACAGTTAGACATTACAAAAGGTCTCCGTTGAATATTTATTTCTTGAGATGACTGCTGACCGTACCATTTTTGCATCTCTTATTCAAACCAAACGTAACGAGTCCATTTCGGAGGGTCTCAATCGCGTAACCGTCAAAAAAAAAACCTTACTAATTTTGGCTCCGGGCCATAACATTTTCTCCGCGAGGACTAGGTTTTGGGGAGAGAAACGTTGTCACATTTTGTATGGAAATTGTCAACTTCACAGTCGTCTTTAGTACAGCGGAAGTCGTTACCACCTTCCGATTAGTTCCGACTCCATTGTCAGATCGACTCTTAGGCACCGCTCATATTGTTCTGGCACTTAGGTGCTGATAGACTTGAGCATTTACTCAAGCATTCGCTAGAATGAGTGCCGAAGTGAGTGTTCCGATTGGTTGTTTATTTCGAACATGGTTATATTTGTATTTAACCCATTCTAACAACAGTAAATGGGAATAATCACAAACAATTACATAAATATTTAAAGCCATACTTCAAACAAGGGTGTTTCCGAGCTCGACGCTAAAAAAACAATTCTTCGCCTCAGCAAATAACTTGCAGCATATTTTTAGAATCGCTAGAAAGTTCGAAACCCAAACATAACGTAGAACCAAAACAAACGACAAAATTAAAAAGCGTGGGACATAAAAAACTTTGCGTTTGACGTTGCAACATTATCTTCTTCCAAAATACATTAAGTACTTTGTCCTTTTAGCTGCATTGAGGAGTTATGTTGACACCATATATAAATGCTAAAGCGGGTACTAAATTTTACTCAACAGCATAAAATTCAGCAAAATATCTTAACCAAAATAAATAAGGACTGAGCAGTATTTTAAAGTATTTTTAGCAACAGATATGAGGATGTTATTCTTTTAAAAACAGCTTTTTGTCGATCGCGAGCGAGCTCATACAAACAACGTTTATGCTACCTAATTGAAAATCCACGCGCTTAAATATTTTTTTACACTCTGATAGGACCACGTAAACTCGCTGGTTATTAATTCGTCCGTCGACTCACAAAGTGAATCCTTTAGAGAATAACAAGGCAGATCTTGCTTTGCGATCTAAAAATAAAAAACGCGTTTGTAAATTATGCTAACTGCTTTGTTTGTTCCGTGTCGATGTAAAAATATATTCAAATGGTGTTTATAACGTTCATGCTATTCATAGGTAGGATGTGGAAACGTGGATTGAGGTCTGCTAACTAAATCAGTTTGGCTTTGATATTATATTAAAAACGTACAAATAAATATGTAAATACTATTAGCTTAGTTGGTAGTGACCCTGCCTACGAAGCTAGCGGTCCTGGGTTCAAATCCCGGTAAGGACAGATATTTGAGTGAAGAGCGCGAGTATTTGTTCCTGAGTCTTGGATGTTTTCTAAGTATTAAAGTATGTTTTTCTCAATGGCGTGTACTATGGCCATAGTACAAACCTAGAGCTTAGTTTGGGACTAGGTCAATTTGCGTGACATAGTCCCCTGAAATTATTTTTATTTATTTATCTATTCGACGACGCGTTTGGCCTAGTTGGTTTCGTTGTGGCACTACCTACGAAGCCAGTGGTCCTTATAGTTGCGTCGTTCTAAAAGGCCCGATATGACAGCTGTCAACGCAATATAAAATATAACCTCATATAAATATTTTGTACTGACTTGACAGCTGTCAGATCGGGCCTCTTAGAACGGCGCGACTATATTTTAATTTGTGTGATGAGACTGATGAGCGTGACCCTGTTTCTGAGTTTTTGATATTCTCTATGTATTTTTTTGCATATAGAGTCGAGCTTAATTTGGGATAGAATGTTTAAGATTGTTTCCTAGTATTTATTTATTTACTTTGCTCAAGTCTAAAGCTCAAGATTATGGATTGAGGATGTGTTTATCCAAGTTGGTAGTGACCCTGCCTACGAAGCTAGCGGCCCTGGGATAATTCCCGCTAAGGGCAAAATTGTGTGACTAGCCCGAGTATTTTACCTGAGTCTTGGATGTATTTTATGTATTTAAGTAAGTTTTTCTCTACATAATTATAGCGTTGTACCTATATGTAGTTCCCATAGTGGAAGCCTTAGTTTGGGACTAGGTCAATTTGTGTGTTTGTCGTCTGATATTTATTGATTTATTATTTTAATGACTAGTGCGAAATACCTACCTCTTTGAAACGCATAAAATTGTTTCTCCTAATGTGTTGTGTGGTGTAAAATATTTTCGCCTATCATACTTTTAGGCTGAAATTACAGGATTGAATAAACCTTTATTGTGTAATTAAGTTAGGTTACGTTAGTTTTTAATACCTAATAGGGAATATGCATGGATTTTTTTAATCGCATTTCTCAACAAAATATGAAAATACCGTAAAAGAGATCACTAAAAGTGAAATTAAAATTAAAATCGGTCAAGAAATACGGATGATAGCTACAAGCATTTTAAACTGCTAATTAGACAGAAAAATCCGTAGTGCACCGGTGACGTCATTGTGCAGTTTGGCCATATAAACTCCACGTAAAATTCTGTTTTGCTAGAAAGAGATAGGAACAAATCTTTGTTGGCTTATATCTTGGTTATTTTTATAGCTATTCGAAAAATGTTTTTTCTCACCTGTTTGTTATATGAATCAGCTTTTATTGAAGCTGTAAAAAAAACGTGCATATTCCCTATTACCTATTATGGACCCGCCCTCACTTCGCTTCGGTTTATTTGAGTTTTCAGTAATACCCGTTGTGTAGTTTTAAAGATTTAAGGCCCAGCCACACCGCTTGCGTGACGTGCACGTGCACGTGCGCGTTCGTTTTCCACTGCGTTGTATAGTGACAAATCGTAATGATAATTCATACTATACAACGCAGTGGAAAGCGAACGCGCACGTGCACGTGCACGTCACGCAAGCGGTGTAGCTGGGCCTTTAAGCGTACCAGAGGGACAGACGACGGGAAGCGACTTTATTTTACACTATTGTTATAACGGATTTCGACCAAATGATTTTCGACCAAACAATACGTACATTAGGCCAACTAAAGATTATGCCACTCGGCATAGACCCGTGCTCAATACCCTCGTTATGCTTCGTAAGCTGTCTATTTACTTTTTCTCTGCAACGATACTTAACAATACAGTACAATGATAACTTATAATTGACACCGAGTGACCTTTGCTCGTTAAGTAACAGATCAAACAACAGGGAACAATGTGCCGTGACGTCAGTATCTGCTTTCACCGGATCGAACTCGTGACCTTTTGCCGTACGTGATAGCGAATCGAGTGACGTTTCCATTGTAATATAAATTACGTTCTAAATGTAATAGTCAGTTTTACACGGTAAAACACTAAACTCAAGTAGTTGAAGCAGCTAAGGTCTGTTATATCGTATTACCTACTTTTAAACTGCTATTATGAGCTTCTTGAATACCATTTTCCAAGATGCGTGAGCTGAGATACTGGTCCATAACTATGTACTCGTGTTGGTAGCAGGGACTTTCTTACCCTGTTTAAAATAAAAATGTTTCTTACATAAAAATGGAACTAGAATGGAATAGGTCATTTTATGTTTTTGTAGTTTTATATCTCTTTTTTGATGTGACTGTGTGATGTTTGTTTCATAAATAATTTAAAAATAAATGCACCTTCATCTGGGACTGCCTTCTGAACCACAGAATGTACAAAAGGCACTCTTCCTAAGGCTTAAATCGTATTCTTTCGCGAGCAACCCAGCGCATACCAAGTCAACCCCAGTGCAAGCAGATAATTCGCACCTTCAGAACAATAGTGACCTAATTGAGAAATTTTACATTTCGAGTTAGGTCTCTATGATAATAAATTTATGATTCGAAGTTTGAAAGCACAAATTTTGAATTAGGTCATTATTGTTCTAAAGGTGCGATATACATGTGACTTTGCGCCTATCGTACGGAGTGCTCCGGGCTCGTCCAAAGGGCCGATAAGATGGTGCGTCAGTTTCTTCTCCGGATCAGCTATCTTGCACTACTTATGAGTAAATGTAGCCACGGTCAAATCTGTGATGCATGCCTGTTGTTCAAAACAATTATAAACAACGTTCACAAATTTAGACCAGATACTAGTTCGTGAAAAATAAGCAATCGAAAATTTCGCGGTTTTGATCAATTCGAAATTTAACTCTTGGAATTATGTTGTGTACCTACCCTTATAACCCGCATAAAGGGTACAAAGGTACATACTACCATTCCACTGTCATTCTACTATATACAGGTATGTACTACCAGCCCAATAGAACTCTGACCCACGATAGAACGGTGTCACAGTGACATTAAAAAACCATTTGTATGACATTTTTCTTACGACTTGAATCATAACATCACTGTGACACAGTGGGTTCTACAGGGCTCATACTTAGTAAATACATATATATTAGAACGACAGTGGAAACAGTTTAGAAACACGTTGAGGTTTAAGGAGCGCACGCGCCGCTGTGCAGAGCGAACAAACAACGTTCAAGTCGTTGTTTCACGAATTCTATACTTTTCAGCGTAAAAATGTAGACATTACATTAAGAAAGAAAAGGGTACCCACCGGAACCAATGAATTGACAAATGAGCCTTTGACCATTCGTTTCTTATGTTCATCATTATTTATTCCAAGCGTAGGTACACTGCTTTACAAGACATCGACCTCCTCCATAACACATTAGAGAATTTTATAAACAAGTCATTGTATTGTACAAGAGACACTTATAAAGTTTCCTATTTTTAAGAATCATTTAAAAGAACACCTTTTGTCACTTCGTTAGTTTTGTTTTTCTCCTTACCTTTTATTTTGTATTTATGTATTTCTAATTTACGTACCTATATGTATTTATTTAAGGGATACTTATATGTATTTTTAAATTGTTTAATTCAGTTTGCACCGCCTGCCTATTTCTATCGTTTATATTTAACCATCTCTTCTTTGTAAGGTTGTCTGGAAGAGATCGCTATTTAGCGATAAGACCGCCTGTTGACTCACTATGTAATCTATATTTTAGTTTCTTGTATATTCGTTACTTGGTGTATGTGGTGTTTCAATAAAGTGTTTTGTATTGTATTGTGTATTGTAAAGTTTGTCAAAAAGCTTTGACCTCAAGACGTACTGTCGGCTTTATAAGTAGGCTCTAATGCTTTGTCACTTTAACGTTATGTTTGAACTGCTGCTCTAATCTATCAAAGGCGTTAAAGCGACAAGGTACCAAAGTGAACATAATTGTCAACTTAATAGGCGCAAACCAACTTTTTTTAGTGGTGGTAGGATCTTATGCAGGATCCGTCCGGATCGCTACCACCATCTTATGCTTTCACCTACCGCCAAAGCAGCCGTGTTCGCATTGTTATGTTCCGGTGTGGAATAAGACAACCGGTGAAATTACTACCAGAGGCATTCCATTAAGATGGAAACCAGGATGGATGCTCAGGGTTGGCAACACATTAGTAGTCTTTGGATTACAGTCTTGAGATTGTAGTCTTGAGGATGCAAATGTCTATGGGTCTCAGGTCTCACTAACAATCGGGTGGCCTGTGTGCTCGTTTGCCTCTACATTCAGCCTTTCCCCTTATCGTTTTATGGTCGCAAAACTATTTTTGAAGGAGAATGACTCACTAACGCGACCAAAATGTTGTCAGTTTTTGCAAATTTGACATGAGAACAACTAGTACTTACTTCATGTACAACATTCAGCCATTTCCCTTATCGTTCGTTTTTGAGAACGATAACACGTTTTTCAGCCACCATATCCTCGTCCTGCCCAAGCATTTTTTGTTTATAATTCCGGTTTCTGCCCAATGTCTTCTACAAAGGACAATTTAACATATAAAATTTGATTTACCGGGCAGAAACTACTAAACCGAATGTGTCCTTTATTAAGAACACTGGGCAGGACGAGGATATACATATAGATAGCGCGACCACTGTGCGCAGGCACACCAACATATTTGGAGTCAAGGAGATGCCCTCTATCCTGTCAGCCTATCATAATCCATTTCCAAGATCGTTCCCAGTTTTGTTGTGACCTCCTATTCTAACTACGCATAGGCCATAAAAAAAACTGGTTTAAAAGGTGACTCTGTTTTGCAGGAGCTGTAGCGGAGGTGGGGTTCCCGACGGTACCTTTGAATTTCCACTGCTCGAAGATCGAACACTCCACAACGAATGCTCTCCCTCGAATCTTAATACGTAAGATACGTGACAACTTCATACCAATAAAGCTCTTTACTATTCCCCATTGTTGTCGAAACACACATTTCACATTATACATTAAAGCCCGAACACGGCAGTAGGTGGTTACACCTGCGCCATACCCAAGTTCCTCGTAACAGTTAAACTTTAGCTGTGTCTTTGTTGGCCGGGCAGGAAATGGAGTTTTTACGTCACTTTGTAACAGTTAAGTGTTTTTGCGAGTTAATTTTTAGAGCAGCTTGGATTCGCCCTTGGTCACATTGGGCCAATGCGTTGGGACACTGTATTGGGCCAACGTGTAGAGGACTACTTGGCTGCGCTATTGGCTTATTCGTAGTTGGCCACCAGCGCTGGCCGGCCAACCGACTGGTGTCGGTTTTTCGGGCACACATCAAAGGATCTTTTGTGAAAGCGCTATTGCAGAATGATCAATACGACACATGCAAGGAACAATATTGTATCTCAAATTTTATGTTAGCTTGAGATACAATTTTGTTCATGCTCAAATACGTTTGAAATTAGAAGTTACAGTAAATTGAGATACAATGTTTTTCCTTGCATGTGATACGCCAATGTGTAAACGTGATTCCATATTTTGGCCCATTACCTTGGTCCAACGCTTGGCCCATTGTGTTCAGCGGCCAGAATACTTAACGTAAGGTTACATTGTAATGCCTTAGTGCATTTTTATGTCGAGGTTTATCGATGTGTGGCAGCCATACATGTCATTACTTTGGTATATGCTAATATTATGTTAAACGCGATGGAAGACATAACATTTAAAATTTAACTTAAGTACTTTCTTAGCTGTAGGAATGTTATGATCGTGTTTATGGATGTGGACAAAACATCTGTCACCTTTTGAACAGTATGTAAGTGCGAGAGTAACGAATGCTTTATACACCGCGATAAAGGCATAATACGGGCCCCGGATAAGTAATTGATAAGAGCCTTTTAATAACTGTAAGGACCACGTGATGCTGAAACATAAATCTAGCGGTTTTTATCAGTGTCAAAATATTTAGTTGTTTTATGCAAGTGGCTCTTAGATAGTTACAAAATAATCTTTTTTTTCAGCACCAACATTAAAATGTTTCTGTTTGGCCCATTAGCTAACTGGAAGAAATTGTGCTTATAGTTTAAATAGGTATTTAAATAAATAATCTTTTTTTTAATCAAAGTGACACACATGTCGAAATAAAACTAACCGAAAACCCTAATCTTAATTTAATATTTTATACCTGTACCCGTTTCTGACAAAAACGACATTTAATCCTATAAGGGCCACTTTGCACCAAAAATGTTACCCCGGGTTTTGAGACACAAACTCGAGTTAAAATGACAGTTTTTGTATGAATCCGACGTTTACTAACTCGAGTTAATGTCCTAACCCAGTGTTAAATTTTTGGTGCAAGTGGGTCTAATTTATCTTTTCCTTTGCAGAACTAAACTTTACAAATGCGACTACTAACACTATTTTCTAACACCGTGTCGTAAAAAGCCTCAATGCAATATTTATCTGAACCTTAGCCGTTGAGCAATAGTTGCCTTGGAGGGTGTCCAGTTTCCACTCGAGTGGGCGGCAGAAGCTCCGTCAATAAATATTGTTTGAATGACCACACCTGTACGGCGCACGCCCACTGCGCTATAGAGGTGGTAATTATGCGTATTAGATCACTTTAATGGGAACGTCGATGAATCTAGCGTGGAGATAGTTTGTTGTCCGGGAAAGGTCATATAACACCTTTTTTATACAAGAACATAACGTACTACACCGGTAAACCATCATTTCATCGAATTTCATTTCACCGAACGCTATTTTCTGCTAAAACCATGATGTTTTAGGTTAGGTTAGAATTGATTAACCAAAAAAAGTAACGCATGCAGCGAGAAATGCCTTTAGATGAAATGAAAATTCTGCGTCATGATACGTTCGTTGTTCGATAAAATAATAGGAAGCCGTACCATCTAGCACAAGCTTGAAAGAAAAATCCGGCCAATTATTAATTTTTAAAGTGAAAATACAACTAAATATTCTGAGAATATTTCATGCGTTTACCTGTCGCCGTTATTAATATCGAGCAAAAAACGACAAAATATCACGTTTTTTTGTATGGGAGCCCACTTAAATATTTATTTTATTCTGTTTTTAGTATTTGTTGTTGTAGCGGCAATAGAAATACATCATCTGTGAAAATTTCAACTGTCTAGCTATCACGGTTCATGAGATACAGCCTGGTGATAGACAGACAGACGGGCAGACGGACGGACAGTGGATTCTTAGTAATGTGGTCCCGTTTTTACCCTTTGGGTACGGAACCCTAAAAAGCTTATTTCAAAATAATCCGTAGCGCACTTGGAAATATCTAGACATACGTACAGAGGGACCGACGGCGGACGAAGTCGTGAACGATAGCTAGTGAGCTACAAACAAGCCAAGGATATTGTTAGATTAAACGGTAATTTGAATGCAGTTTTTAACGAAAGTACTTAAAGCTATTGTAAAACAAGCGGCATAGACATACGAGCCTGTAATCCATTGTGCAGGCGGCCTCTGCGCGCGCCGAATAACATATTAATTATATTTTAACTGCTGTCATTGGTAATCGATATGCGTTTGCGCAGGGTAGTGTAGGAGATAGCGATTGGTTTTGTTTATTGATAAGAATTTGCTCTTAGGGCCACTTGCACCAAAAATTCAACACTAGGTTAAAACAATAACTCGAGTTAAAATGACAATTTTCATATGAGTCTGACGTTTACTAACTCGAGTTAAATGATCTCTCTACGTTTCAGTGGTTTTTTTTTTTTAATTATAACTACAGTAAGAAATTAAGGTTAGAAAAAAAAAAAAAAAATTATTATTTGCTCGCGTCTTGTTCTCGTCTCATGCATAGTCGTTCTTAATGCATAAGTGGGAAAGAGATAAACTAATTAATGTCACTTGGTACTAAATCTATCCGACAGTTCGTTGAAATTAGAAGGGTGAGCATTTAATTGATGTGTCCTTTAAAACGGACAAAATCCGTTTAAGGGTGTCTTAACCCAGTGTTAAATTTTTGGTGCAAGTGACCCTTAATAACTACATTTTTTTAAACCACCCGTTATTGTCTTTCTGAGCTGATGTCTCTTAAAACGCTCAACCGATTTTCATGAAATTTAGCCAAGAGTTAATCCGATTAAACTAGCTTTGTTTTTAAAAAAAATGTTTCGAAATCGGTCCATCCGGGTGGGAGCTACTATGCCACAGATACACGGGAAATTGGTAAAACAGATTAGCCGTGAAGGCATGACGAACAGCAGACAGGAAAAAGTACTTTCGCATTTATAATAATCCTAGCTTAGTCTAGTCAGGGGGTACCGTGACTTTCCGCATAAGTCATTTCTTCTTCTACTCAGAACGGGTAAAACTATCATCATCATACACACATACATACATTAAATCACGCCTGTTTCCCAGAGGGGTAGGCAGAGTCAACTTCTTTCCACCTGCTAAGATCCTGACAAATCTCTTTCGCTTCTTCCACATAATGATTTGTTGCTAAGCGGTCCTAACTTATGCAAGAAGCCAGCGCTGGTCTTTTCTAGGATTTGTATGTTTGTATAACTGCTAAACCTCTTACCTTGTTGTCAGCCTCTTAGCCTACAGCACACACCTATACAGCCAGCTTATTCCAGCCACGGCCGCGTGACGTCGCGGCGATGTAAACAAACCATTGATATTCCACGCGCCTCGCGGCGGCCATACTTGTATTCCGATGCCATTAGAAAAGGTTTAAAACGCCTTGTTTTGACACCACGGTGGCACGGCGGTGTTGCCAGCCTTTCAACTCAGGCTGTGACAATAGCGGGGAGTGCGGTGGCAGCGGGAGCTTTTAGGGTTCCGTAGCTAACTAAAAGTGGCCACGGGATCCCATTACCAAAGATCCGCTGTCCGTCCGTTCATCCGTCCATTCCTCCGTCTGTCAGCGGTCTGTATCTCTTGAACGGCATTAGGTAATCAGTTTAAATTTACTCAGATTATTTGTGTTGTGTAGGTATTTGTGTTGCCGCTTTAACAAAAAATAATAAAATTAAATTAAAAATTAAAGGGGGTTCCTCTCTATCTTAATTTTGTAGGGTGGAACGGAACCCTTCATGTGCGAGTCTCTCTCGCACTTGGCCGGTGTTTTGTTGTTTTCCGAATTAATGCCTGACCAGAAATTATATGAACTAGGTATCATTTCTATTGTAATTCACGAAACACAGATGAAAAAAGTAATAGTGGCGACCCTAGTAGAAGTTTTTTATGTTTCTGGCCAGGCTTTACATTTGCAGATTGAGTTTTTTTTTGCATATTGTTGGTATAGGTATCAAAAAAACAGGCTCAGCAAGCCGGTTATACAGAGGCAAGGCAAGCAGGTTATATAAAGAAGTACCTACACTTCCGCTACTGACCCTATTTATTACATCCTAATGGTCGACCCCCATTAGGATGTAATAAATTCTCAAAAAACTATTTCTTAGTGAACCCCTAAGGTAGTACCTACCAAGGAATATTTTTTCTAAATTTCTAGTCCTTACTTACTCAAGCGTACTTAAGCAGTAGCGTTTTATAAACCGTCCTTTTTGATTAATAATTATTTGTCAAGTTCGTAGCAGGTGGAAAGAAGTGGTCTCTGCCTACCCCTCTGGGAAACAGGCGTGATTTAATGTATGTACGTAATTACTTACTTACTCTTCTCTTTCTTCTTCTCACAACATAATCCACTTCTGAACATATGCCTCTTCCATGGATTTCCATGACGTCCTTGATGCGGCGATTCTGGTCCAGGTCGGCCCTGCCGTCTTCTGGATATCGTCCGACCATCTGACTTACTTACTAACTTAATATAATTGTTGTCTTCATTTATGGTACTTATAGCACTTACCTTTCTACGGTTTGAAAAAGTTGTTTATCCAATAAATTAGATCCTTTTACGGTTTCGAGTTAAAAGTGTTAAAACGAGTCTTTAAATACTTAGCACGCGTTTAGCCTGTAGTGGTATAATAAGACGGCGACACAAATAGATTATCCGTTTTAGATGCAAGTCACGAGTGTTGGTACTTAAGCTTCGTTTTAAAACATCTCAGTCGAGAAATACATCGCCTTTTAGAGAGAGAAATACGTCTAAATATAACTATTAAATAATATAGATTGATATAGTTGTATAAGGTCTGTTCATCTTTACTTGTCTTATATAGTAAACAACTTTCTAACCTCAAAGTGAACCTTTTTTGGATAAAACAGCTATTTTAAACAAAATAAAGCAATCACAGACAATACATTGGCCAAGTGATGTACATAATGTTAACTCGGTTTACTTCATTTACGATAAAAGAGCTGTTTTATCCAAAAAAAGTTCATTTTGAGGTTAGAAAGTTGTTTACTATATAAGACAAGTAAGGATGAACAGACCTTAGTGTCATACAGACAGACAGAAAGACAGTTACCCAAGTTTCCCCAGAAGGGTTTTTCAAAGGGAGCGAGGGTAAAGGAGAGACGTACACAAACTAGAAAAATCATTATAGTTATTTTTTCCCAATATGCAATCTGTAGATAGATTTTGCACACTGCTAGTTATAATTTTTCATTTCCCTCACAATATCTCAAGTTTAAACTTGTCATTTTTTTTTATGGCATGGAGATGAAAAAAGAGCATATGTACAGGCCACCTGATGGTAAGTGGGATCTGACCCATAGACATTTGCAAGACTACAATCTTAAGACCACAAATGCATTCCCAACTCTGAGGACTAAGTTGAAACTCCTCTTTGCTAGTAATTTCACCGGTTGCCTTATCCCTAGAACACAGCAATGCGAATGCTGCTTGGCGGTAAGTTATAGGATAAGATGGTGGTAGCGATCCGGGCAGACTCTGCACAAGGGTTACCACCACTAAAAAGTGACCAAATCTATCTGCCGTTTCAATAGGAACGGGCATATCGCTTCAACCGCGTTACATCCGACCGTATCGCTAGAAACCTATCTCTATCGAGAGGTTATGGCAAGTAACGGTGCCTCATACGTGTCAATTGTACTGGTTTTAGGGAGGAGTCTCTCTACTGCGATCGAAATCGTATAAATAAAATATTTTTCTGACAAAAACAAATACTAATACTTTTACGCACGTAATAACTGTGTAGTAGGTAGGGCTGGACGGTGACTTAACATTTCAGGTTCGAGTAAGCTATGTATTTAATTAAAGGGTCTCCCAAAGAGACGCGGCCTGCGGTGGCGGCCGGATGTTTCCGCTTGCAATGTAAGCGAGTCTTCAAATACGTGCGACCATACGCGGCCTCTGCGCGCGGCTGACCGCGGCGCATGCCCCGCCCCCGCATGGTTTCAACAGAAGATAGCGTTAGATGAAATGAAATTCGATGAAATGATACAATAAATGAAGTAAAATTCTATAAAATTATGGGTTACCGTCAGTGCCGGATTAACCACTTAGCAAGAGTAGCAAATGCTACGGGCCCCGCGCATTGGGTGGGAGGCCCCGCGCACCCATGTCTCCCTGACATGTGTTTCTACCAGTTCTGGTTTATTTAGCACCCTAATCTTAAGAAATAACCTAAAACAAACCAAGGGTCTCTATATAGATATTGCTACGGGCCCCGCGCTGGCTTAATTCGGCACTGGTTACCGTACATCATGACATTCATGATAGTTTTCGAAAATAGTTAACTATTTAGCGTTACACATCTTGTCTAGGGCCTGTGGTCATTTTAAACCATCATCGTTAGTAATGCTATGCTTTACATGTCATAATGACTCGTTCAATAAATCAAAAGTTGAATCCAGAAGCCTGCCGTTTGGCCGAAATGTTTGCCAAAAGGTGTCGTTTCCCAATCGTTTCATTTGCCAACCCATTTTTTTTCCTGGTACTGTAAATATTTCAGGATTTATTTCAGTACCATCGTGTAGAACCTTACAGGTTAGGTTAGGGTATTTTTTTACAAAAACCTGAAATATTTACGGTTACAGAAAACAAACCGGGTTGGCAAATGAAACGGTTGGGAAACGATACAATTTCGCAAACATATTTCGCCGAAACAAATAACCCAGTTGAATCCAATATCAATCCTTACTTACGAGTACAATTAAGCGATAAGTTATACGTAGCAATGTAAAAGTTGCAGAACATCCTCAGAAGTTAAGAAATCTTCTCAAGAAATTACCGAGAATATGATCGGAAACATTTGAGAGCATTAAGAATGTTCTCTTTCAATTCAAAATTTAAGAATATTCTTAGAAATTTCCGAGAATTTCTCATATGAAACTTTCACAATTTGAGATGTCACTTTTCGTTACAATGCTAGCATACATAAAGCCAATCTAGTCACATAAGGCGTAAGTCGCGCCAATGGAACTCCCCTCACTAACCTGTCACATTATCATGGTAATAGTTACAGACTCGTTCTCGTCTAGCGCCGGGTCCCGCATTCGACGCCGGCCGTAAACATAGCCCACGGACTTAGGGTTCCGTCATTTTTTAAAATATTAATTAAAATAATGGGACAATTTTACACACTGCTCAAAGAGAGAGAGAAAGAGATCCCTTAAAAGGATAAGTTCGCCTTTGTACATGTTATATTTTTGTCTATTTTATAATTGTTATCTCTTTTGTTTGTACAATAAAGTGTTTACATGCATACATACCTACATACCTACATACTAGATATTAGCTTGTAGTACGGAGACGATGATAAAAAACAAACAATTAGGTACCAGGAGCTCTATTCTACTCGGTAAATCATGAATTATATAAAATGGTTTTATAAATTTTGCGTGATAAAGATTTTTTGCTAGAGATTGTGAATTATAGAATATGATAGTTACACATATGAAGTGAAGTTTAGAGCAAATGAATGATTATAGCGTGTGGTTTTAGATCTTAATATAAAACTATGTAACTTGAGTTGAGAGGAAATGATTTTATGCATGACCTTTTAAATTTGCATAAGAATCTTTGACATAATTTTATTTAACTACGTTCAAAAATCATAATAATGTTTATATATGTATAATTTTATCAGGCATAACGTCCAAATAACATAACATTAAATTAGTTATGATGATACAGTTTATTTCAATTTGTTCTTACTAGGTTAGGTTAGGTTAGAACTTTGGCCAAATAAGTAGTAGTCAAAACAAATACAAACTAATTGATTGGAATTATAGTAGACAATTCCGTAACCTATAAAGCATTGCGTTCCAAAAAAAATCTTTGTTATACATTATTCTTGTCGTAAAATTAGTTTATTATACAAATCTAAATTATGCAATACGTTTTATGCAATATGAAATATAGTAAATAAGTTGTTATGCAAATGGTTAGCAACCCGATTTTAGGCCTGACAATATAGACCCGTATACGGAACCATTATCTTCCAAAGGTAATCAAGCGGATTCGGAGCCGTTTGTATGTTAATCTTAAGTTACCTTGGCGCCGTCTCTTTGGGCCCAAATTATTTTTATTTCCAACATAACTATTATTTATGTAAATCTTCTAACAATGTGTTTTGCTTAAATTGTTGTCGTAATAAATTACGGGTCTCGTTTTAAATAGTGGAATGAAAATAGAGGTAGTAGAAGTTTAGTGGACAATTTAGTGGCGTGAGAATGATAGGCTTTCCAAATGTAGGTGTAGCAAACAGTTTTCTATTAACTATTTAGTTTGAATTTTTCGTTAATATAGTGTCTTTGATCTTCTCATAAAAAAAACCTTAGTTTTTTTTTTAGTAAATTGTTTGCCAGGGTTAGGAACGATCAAGTCTTCTGCATAAAATAAACTGAGTTATTCTATCAACGAAGCTAGCAAGCACAGGTTTGATTTCCGGTAAGGGCAAATATTTGTGTTACGAGTATTATCATATCACGAGTATTTGTTACTGCGTCTTCGATGTTTTCTATACATAAAGCTATTGTACCTTAGAACACATAATTTCGTATGTAATTTCCATGAAAGGTGCCTAGGTATTATGAAAGAGTGAATATAAAAGTGAAGATTTATATCTGTAACTGAGTGGTCAGTAAAAGTTCATTGCAAACTCCATATTTTGAGATTGAAATCTCTTTATTTTGTCATGTATTTCTCTATATAAGACCATCTTCACTGAGAGCATTCGTGTGTTATAAATGTATATGTAGAAATGTGTTTTCTTTTTTACCAGTAATACAATCCTAGAGCTTAATTCAGGACTTGATCAATGTGTGCGAGATTACCTCCTTTTTAACCGACTTGGCAAGAAAAAGGTCACGTTTGTATTTTATCTTGTGTAAATAATACAGTTTCCAAGTACTCTAGCCGTTAATCCAAATCGCGTTGCCCTAATTCCGGCATATTCCGCACTACGCGTAATATCCTAATGCACTGAGAAATCTCCTTTATTTCAGCCCTTCGCATATGTGAGGTGTCAGCAGTAGGGATATGAGAATATTATCATATAGTTGCATTACTCTTAAAGCTTGCCATCGCGATAAATGAAGCTCGTACAAAACTTCGCTATCAATCGCGAGGGTAACCTATCGCAACCACTAAAAGCTTTTGTCCGAATTTCCCTTTTCCGAAAACTTATCCGATGAGACCTTTGGTAAATTTTTCACTTTGCCATTTGACGATATCACACACAACATAACGTAACATATCGTTTGTCTGAAAAAGTTTTCCCAGCAGAGTTATTTATCCTGTGACATGTATAGTTTTTTTTTATTGTCAATTTTATACCTACCCTATAATACATGTGACATTTGATACGCTACAACATTTTTTATTTTACCGTTTGACGATATCCTGACAAAATCCCGAGTTATCATTTGTCCGATAGCTAACCTATCGCGTGACTTTTGTATCCGTTGCAGAATTAATAAACACTAGATTATGACTCATTAATACGGTTCACTATTACAACAAAAAATATTTCAATTCTCGTACCGCACATCCTCGGCACTCCATTCTCGCTAAAAATGCAATATATGTACGTAGAAGAGAGCAGAATTTTAGCTATTACAAAAATTTCAGCACACTCCACTTTGTGCATCGCCGATGGGAAAGCATCCTTAGCTCGTAACATTCGTAACGCCTGTAACGTCCATTCTTTTTTACATTCTGAGATACATTCGGCGTTCGTTATAGTTATTCAAAATGTAAAGGATTGACGTAAGGCAGACGGTCGCGTCGAGCGTCTACGTCAATTCCGCACATTTTGTCAGGTTTCGAAAAACGTTTACGTTAACGTTATGCAACTTGTCTAGTCTCACTGGGGGCCTAGTCACATGATGCTAAGTTAGCGATTTTCTAAAATCGATAAAATGTATACGATTGACATAAGCTGATGGCTCGCTCGACCTCTCACGTCAACTCCATACATTTCTAGTCGATAGAAAATAGAATTATTCGCAACGTTTGTATCTTGGCTACACTTGGCTAATCTGTCCTTACTGCTCCAACGTTGTCAGTAAACCGACGTAACGAAATTATACAAATTACTGCATAGAATTTTACGAGTCCCGTTATTGCATCGTGAGGGAAATCCTGGATCCCCAATGGCTTCGGATGTCTTTATTACGAGCGTGTTTGCTTCCAACTTTGGATATTAAACACATAAATATCACTTAATAACGTTATTGTTTATTTGGGGAAAGTTTTGGGGCTTGAGTAACGTTGAAAGAAAGGAATAACAGTCGAGTTATGCGGTGAGTTAGTCACGAAGGAGCTAAGGAAAAGGACTTTGATACGATAATAATTTGAATGCATGAAAAATGGCATTAACCTAACCTTCGAGACCTACCTAACTACCTACTCAAGTTCTCACTTTCATTGTGGTGGTTTATATCGCTACCAATTGTCGTGTTCTGGTGGGGGGTAAGACAACCGGTGAAGTGACTAGTATGAGGGATTCCATCTAAGGCCAGGGTTGGCAATGCGTTTGCAGTCTTAAGGCCCAGCCACACCGGTTGCGTGCGTGTAGACGTGACGTGCGCGTGCGCTTTCCACTGCGTTGTATAGTGACATGTCGTATGAAAATTCATACTATACACCGCAGTGGAAAGCGCAAGCGCACGTCACGTCTTGTCGTGTTACGTGGTCTTCCGATAATTCGGAAGACCAGGTACCAGACGTTAATGAAAGATCAGAGAAAAAGAGAGGTAGATTAGAGAGAAAAGGACAGCAATAGTAAGTCAGGGTCTGGGTATTTATTTAACACTTAGGCTTTCTTCACACAGATAAAATAATTATTACATATAAATTAAAAAATAAAATAAAATTAGTCCCTAATATCACCAGGGTAAAGTTAGAGATTTAGTGGTGAAGGTGAAGGTAGTTCCTCCGGGACTTCCTTTAGTACGCGTCCCGGAGTCGTCGGACCAGGAACACCGCTGGCGCTGTAATGAGGGGCGCTAGAGGCAGCGGCCCTGGTGGTACACGAAGGTAGGTGGGCCCGAGGTGGGACCCGTCAGAGTGAGTAGCGGTTCCCGAGGAAAGCAGGAACCTCGTAGATGAAGGACTCTTGAAGCGTAGGGCCCGACTTGGCCACACACAAAGTCGACTTTTGGTATGAGGGAGATAGAGGCTTCTAGGGGTCCGACTTGACCCTATTTTCAGAGTTTCTAGTCACCACTTAAGAGGCTGAGGGAGAACTGATCGCTCTAGTCCGAGCCGCCGTTTATATACCCTGGTGACCTAGCTTTTTAATTTACAAATTCTAAATTCATAAAAATTCAAAGTTATACATGCCAGATATTAATTCCATGGTTAACCATCGTTTTAACTCCATGGTTCAGTATAAACCTAAGATATCGTCTCTGCCCGTTGTCTAGACAACAAAGATAACAAGCACTGTCAAATGAATGAAAACAAACAAATCATTGAAATTTTAGCTATAAATATAAAATAATACTGTTAAAAACACATGAAACAGAAAGGAAAAATACAGGTGAGCGTTATCAAAGTTCGTTCCGCCGTAGATTTTAATATATATAAGAAATAAGCGTCCCAAAAATCTATCGGTCGAACTGTGAACTAAATTTTAATGCGTTATAACTATTTTCAGAAATAGAAATATCCAAAAAATGGACCGTGTCTGCAAGTAAATGAGATATACGCAATAAATTAGAAATAATCAGGACTCAGAGCCGAGTAACGCAGGTACGATGTTACATTACCCCAAAAACCCAGGAAAAAAAACTTTTTCGTGCTGTAATGGAAAAGTTTTTTTTTTAAGTGTAGATGGATGAAGGGTAGAGAAGTGACGAGAAGAAAAAGGTATATACATCAAGGAACTTCTGACCTTTCATGCATCTCTAACATAATCACCCTTCCATTCATCACTTTCAAAGTAAGGGGATGTGATTCAAATAAACGATTCACACTCCTAAGAAGTTCCTCGCTATGACCTAAGGCTTTTTTATAAGGGAGTAGTCAGCCGCTCCACTGGGAAAAGAAGAAAAATGATTATTCAAGGATAGTACTATTTACAAGACCTAAGGCTTTTTTATAAGGGAGTAGTCAGCCGCTCCACTGAGAAAGAAAGAAGTATTATTTACAGGCCTAGTCGGTTTAGAGCCGACTAGAGAATTTGTGACGAATCACAAGAGGAAGATTGTGGATAGGGGTAGACCTACCACGAAAGAAAAAGAATTTGACCATATGGCTTTTTTTCATAGTTGGTCGACCGCTCTAGAAGTTGAAGCTATATACATAGAAATAAGCACATGAAGGAGAAAAAAGATATGATGAGTGTCATACGAAGAGAGAAACTTATTCTAAGAAAAAATATTAACTAATAGATGGTAATAAAACTTTTCCATTACAAAAGGCTTCAATTTTTTTTTTGACATTAGGTTTTCAGATTGGGTTTCCAGGCGGATACGATCTACATGTTCAGATTTGTTAAGAAAGATATATTTAATAGGGCGAGACATACTCTGTGTGAAGAAGAAGTAAAAAACGTAAAAGTAAAGGGGCCGAAATATAGGATCAAAGACAAAAGACTTTATACACAAGTGGGAGTGTTGTTTTAGAATTTAGAAAAAGGTTAAAGTGCTAAATAATTCGATTTTGTTGGGCGCCAAAACTGTCGTGTTACGTGGTCTTCCGATAATTCGGAAGACCAGGTACCAGACGTTAATGAAAGATCAGAGAAAAAGAGAGGTAGATTAGAGAGAAAAGGACAGCAATAGTAAGTCAGGGTCTGGGTATTTATTTAACACTTAGGCTTTCTTCACACAGATAAAATAATTATTACATATAAATTAAAAAATAAAATAAAATTAGTCCCTAATATCACCAGGGTAAAGTTAGAGATTTAGTGGCGAAGGTGAAGGTAGTTCCTCCGGGACTTCCTTTAGTACGCGTCCCGGAGTCGTCGGACCAGGAACACCGCTGGCGCTGTAATGAGGGGCGCTAGAGGCAGCGGCCCTGGTGGTACACGAAGGTAGGTGGGCCCGAGGTGGGACCCGTCAGAGTGAGTAGCGGTTCCCGAGGAAAGCAGGAACCTCGTAGATGAAGGACTCTTGAAGCGTAGGGCCCGACTTGGCCACACACAAAGTCGACTTTTGGTATGAGGGAGATAGAGGCTTCTAGGGGTCCGACTTGACCCTATTTTCAGAGTTTCTAGTCACCACTTAAGAGGCTGAGGGAGAACTGATCGCTCTAGTCCGAGCCGCCATTTATATACCCTGGTGATCTAGCTTTTTAATTTACAAATTCTAAATTCATAAAAATTCAAAGTTATACATGCCAGATATTAATTCCATGGTTAACCATCGTTTTAACTCCATGGTTCAGTATAAACCTAAGATATCGTCTCTGCCCGTTGTCTAGACAACAAAGATAACAAGCACTGTCAAATGAATGAAAACAAACAAATCATTGAAATTTTAGCTATAAATATAAAATAATACTGTTAAAAACACATGAAACAGAAAGGAAAAATACAGGTGAGCGTTATCAAAGTTCGTTCCGCCGTAGATTTTAATATATATAAGAAATAAGCGTCCCAAAAATCTATCGGTCGAACTGTGAACTAAATTTTAATGCGTTATAACTATTTTCAGAAATAGAAATATCCAAAAAATGGACCGTGTCTGCAAGTAAATGAGATATACGCAATAAATTAGAAATAATCAGGACTCAGAGCCGAGTAACGCAGGTACGATGTTACAGTCTACGCGCACGCATCCGGTCGGTGTGGTGTGGCTGGGCCCTTAAGATTGCCATTGTAAGACTGCAATCTTGAGATTGCAAATGTCTATGGTTTAAGAGTCCACTTACCACTTAGCTTGGGGCTAGTTTGCGTTCTCCATACCTATTTTTATTTTAGTTAACTGAATTAACCATACTTTTTAATTGTTCCCTTCCGACCCGATACCGAAGTAAAGTTAAAAAAACTTGAATGTGTGAGATGATATTATTAATAAATAATAATTACTAGACAGATAAAAACCCCGATATAAATACACACACACACACACACATAGCGGTCACACGTATAACACCCCTCTTTAAAAACAATACTCGTTATACTGAATCAAACCTTCAGTATGGTTAGAAACAAGCTAAAAGCATTTTTCCCCATTAAAAAAATCTCATTAATTCTTCAATTTAACCAAATATGATTCTGGTCCACCAAACAAAGGGAGAGTTTGTCATTAGCCATAATTTTTCCGTTGTAAATACAGAGTGATTAACTCTCAACCGGTTTTATAAAAGGGTTGTCCGTTTGATCATCGGGCTGTCCCGGAAACGCAAAGGTTGCCAGGGGAAACCGGAAACGGACTAACCGTAAACGACTTATGGACTTACCCTTTGTTTTGGGCAGATCTAAGTGATTTTTAAATCAGCATAAGTCACCATAATGCCCAGAAAGGTGAAGACCGCATTTTTGGACTTTAATTTCAGTGTGTTAAGCTCCATATTTGATAAGCTTTGTGTGGAAATAAGACTGTTTACAACTGTAGTGGAGATGTGTTTACTTAAAATATAAGGTTTGTTTTGGTTGGTAGTCCATATTTATTTACGCTTATGCTCTTTGTGAGCGATAAGCTTTATCTCCTTGGGAACGTTATATATTATTTTTGGATATCTTGTTGGCCTTGATGCGAAAATGGCGAAGTCATTTTGATTTCATATTATTTTGCTCATGTTTGATAGCATATGGCAACAGAGTTCAACTTTTTTTATGATGAGGGCTTTATTTACTTACACTACAATGCAATAAAATATAATACAGTATAATATTTAACACCAAAATGATTTTCGGCCAAACAAGTTTTTCATAACATCGATAGGTTACCGTTTTTAACTGAAACGGATTATATTTCAGTGTTTTTATAAAACAAACTGAACCCAACATAACCTTCTTTACCAGCTAGCTATTTCAAAAAACCTGAAATAAAAACCGTTCGATTAAAAAACACTGTATGACTTGCGATGATTATGAATAACAATACATTAGGACTAAAATAATTATGTGAAACAAAGCGCTCCCGGACCCGAACTGATGATGCACGCTTAATTCTTACAGAAGTTAAAGGTTTTCATTTGTTTTGCAACTAATTTATGACCGTATGACTATGAATTAAGAGTTAAGTACAGATGTAGTGAAATATCCTTTCACATCGTGTTTTCTCGGAAATGTTCGTATTTGTCATGCTACTTCAGTCTGACTCAGTACCCATCAAGACAACGTGGGGGAACGTCGCAAGAGTGATAATCCATATAGAGTGGTTAATACCAGGGTATTTTTTTTGTTAATTAAGATTAAGTTTGTTTTCAGTTATTTTTAATAGACATGCCGAAAGCATTAAGACCTGGGAAACGTTTAGATCGACAAGCCTGTGAAATTATTTTCAACATTTATTTATATTTCTTCTTGTTTACCTACACCTAATTTCTATATATTTGGTCGTGGTGGTTTTAACATCTCGGTGTGATATACTTCAAACTCGTGGTTTGACATTTGACACTGATAACTAAAGTACTCTATTTATTTAATACAAAAGTCACTTAATAATTCAATAATTCATAGACACGTCGGCATCATTCGGAAGTAGACGTGAGTTCCGAGTTTTCACGATGTGAAAGGATTATTCACTAGATCTGTATCCTTAATTCGTACCTGTCAGTTAGAAGTGTCCAACACCGGTGCCCTATAATAAAAAGCCGGGTAGAAATTCGTCTTGTCTTCGACATAAACTCACCGACTAAGCTCCAACATCTCCCCAACCCTTAAGTTTTAATTACTCTGGTCAGCGTCGTTGATAAAAATTAAAGTTAATCAAGTTCCTTTGTGCTTGACTGAGTTCTCATTAACCGGGTTTGCAAGTTATGCCGGAAGGTACGGAATGACTCGGAGTTTGTGGAAGTGGAAACCTGAATGCACTTTTTCACGTCCGTTTCGTTTAAGATAAAGGTGGCATCGTGATACAGGGCCATTTTGGACGCTTTAAACAGATAGGCACCAATATTTGACCCCTCGTATCAACAGGGGGTTCAACTCTTTCACACGGTCATATCGCAAAATAATTAAGGAATTAAATTAATTATTTCGTGACCAAGAATCATAGGAAAGTTTCACAATTTGATAAGTTTTAATTACCCCTTTGAACAAAAAAGGTACACTATTAATTAGTCTGTGGGTTGAAGTTTACATAGCCAGGGTTACCAAAGGCGGAAACTAGCTCGCGTACTTCATAAAATTTTACTGCGCCGACGCACTAGTAATGACAATGCCAGTTTTACAACGTCACGTAGATCGTTGCTGTGTACTTTCAGTCGTAAATGTTATCAGAACCATCGCCACGCGTAGGTAGTCTTGGGTGGCTTTCACGCCATTATCATGGTAGCTTTTGCCGACGACTCCGCCCGCGTAGTTGTTTAGCGTTGTTTCAGCGGGAAGATTTTCCTGAGATTAAAAATGTAGTCTTTGTCTCTTTTAGCCGTTTTAGCTGTCATCATTTTCCTGCCGTTGTCTCACTCTTACCTTTCATACAAATGTCATTCTTTACACAATTATTTCACACTTTTTTCGGTCTTTCCCAACACCACGGATGAGCGAGAAGCGAGTACTTAGAGCCAACGATCAACTATTAATATTAGTGTATCTTTTATTTAGTCGGGATGTACATTTTTTGTTCGTTTCGTAAGCGAGAATAGTCAATAGCTAATCTCTTCCCATGCCCTACCGGACCCTTATAGTGTGTCCTTCGTCCCTCCTCATTACATGCACATGACACTCATCAGCTTTTCTATTATTGGTGCTTTTAGCTATCATATATTGAGAGCTATCAGATGTCAATAAATTGCGACGGTCTGTTGGTTCGTTGCCACATGAAGGAAGGGCAACATAACAAACCAACAAACTCAGTTGCGTTAATATTAGTAGGGATAAAAGGTAGACGGTCTGGTGAAAAAGCCATGGACGAGTCGCATAAAACCGACTTTTCGTGGAAGTCTTTAGGGAAGGCCTATGATATGACGATGACGGTGATCGATCAGGTTTAATAATATTATCATCCGCAGGGCAGCTAGTAGCGAGCTGTTGGTGAGTAGCAACACCACGGACCTGGGTGCTCCCGTATTGGCAGGCGCCGTAGTTTCATCAATAGCCAAGTTCACCAATCCATATCTGTTCATTCATAGAGCATTAATGTTCCCATCCTTCTTAAATAGGCTTTCGCTAAGGTGATTATAGCGATCCGGACGAACCCTGTACAAATTTACCATCAGTTAAATAAACGTTTAATTTATTAATAGGTGCCTAATACTGCATTAGTAATATTTAAAGAGTCATTTATTACTATTAAAAAAAAATAGTACTGATATCTGGCCACTATTATCAATTTAAAAATAATATCACACTTAATTGCTTTGTTTTCGCAGGCTGTTTATCGCATCGAATTCAAATCAGTTAAAAAATACCTTCAATGTTTTCGCACAAAACATTTTCACCACCACTTATGCAACACGTAAATATAGGTCACACCACCACACCAAAGACATCTGTTTATCCAACTGCTGATATCGGCTGACCTTGATGCTAACTCATCCTGTCAAACGCACCACACCTATGACAACGAAATAAAGTGTAAAGTTGTATAAACTGAATGTAACGCTAAATTGGTAATGATACACGTGCTGGCTGGTTGTAAATTGTAAGCGAGCGTTGAAAAAAAAACGAATTCCTATTTTAAATGGTACTAGTAACGTTTATTTTTCTTTGGTTAATCGTCAAATTGGAGACCAAATCTAACATTCAACCTTATTTTGGTACAGTTTGAGTTAGTTTTGGGTTTGTGAGGTTGAGGTAAACAACTGCAAATGTGAGGTCGCTTCCGGGTACCAATAGCAGCTCGCTAATTAGTATAAACAATAGTATTGTATGACCTAATTATGATCAATTTAAACCACATTGTGCTGATAAAAGTATCACGTTGTGTACATTTAGCACCGGTGACACGACGGGGTGTAATTTTTTTATATATTCTTTAAATGGTGGTATGGAATGTGTGGATGTAATTCTATAGGGTTGACTGTTATTCTCTATGTTATGGTTCATTGATAATTATTATATATGATTACACTCGACAAAGACAAATGGCTAAAGGAAGGGAAATAGCACTTTGCAACAGGGGTTCTATTTAGAGGCCTTCAACGAAAAAACTCGGTCAAAAACATGTCAATCACCGTAATTGAAAACAAAAATGTTTACTTTTTATCGTTATTTGGTAACATTTTGATTGACTCAAAGTAAAAGTTTTTTTGGACTGTCTCATACAATATTTGACAGTCTGGATTTTTCTTTTTTTCTAACATTAAGTACCTAGGGAAAATGTTTCGATACTATTACCAACAGGCAAGTTTAAACTTTTAAGACTTGTATTCTCTAAATATTTTAAAACGAAGTAACCTGCCGCGTTTATTGGTTTATTATGTAACAAATTACTAAAAAAACGTTTTATCGAAAATGTCTCCGCACATACCTAATGCAAGTCTCCATATTTTTTTTATTATTTTTTTTGTTTATTTGCAGACCGCTTCGCGCGATCGTGCCTTTTGTATAAATCTTAAGAGGTTTATAATAGTGGCTTTAATTGTCAAAAACTGTGTTTTTTCTTCTTATAATAAAAAAAATGAAAAAAATAAGTATATATACACCTGTTTTTAGTGTTACAGTAGAATAAGCACGATTGTCTTTTTATTTAACACGTATCTGTGTAAACACTGTTGGTGTGTCAATAAATAAATAAATAAATAAATAAATATGTCCGCGATTATCTCAAAAACTACTGAAAGGATTTTCATGCGGTTTTCACCGTCAGTTAGATATTTTTTTAGGGAAGGTAAATATGTATGTAGGTATGCATGTAAACTTTTTATAACACAAACAGAAACCAACAAACCAAAAAAAGAAACATAAACACAAAAGGTATGTAGAAAAGCAAATTTATCCCTATTTTAGGGATCTCTTCCAGTTAACCTTTGATGTTTTTATATACAACTAGCAAACCCGGCGAACTCCGTTTCGCCACCAGATGGCTTCCCCGCTTTTCTTTTCAAATTTTTCCAGAATTTTCTTTGCTATAAACCTCACGGAGCCCGAGACCTTTCCAACGAATGCAAAACCGTGGAAATCGGTTCGTGCGTTCTGGAGTTATAGCGTCAGGAAGGAAAACCCGACTTATTTTTATATAGTAGATAAATTCTTGGTTATTCCCGGGATTACAGAAAACTCACTTAAAACGATATCAAGCCACGTTCGCTTGTAAGAAATAAACTCATAGTGAAACCACTTCTGGTTCCATACATAATGTCTGAAGAAATATTTACTCTTGACTTGACTCCATACAAAAATAAATACATGCATTCTCACACATGTCTTCGGATACAAGTGCGTCAACAAACTGACAGCCAACGCGCTTGTTGTTTATGTTTATGATTATTTATTTACTCATAATCCGTGGAAAACTAAACAGCTTCACATAAATATACATTGGACTAAAAACCGGCCAAGTGCGAGTCGGACTCGCGCACCGAGGGTTCCATACCTATGTACAGTTTGTCTATTATTATATAACGATTTGAATTCGATTTCCAATCGATCAGCGTGAAATCAACTCACACTTGGACCACTAATCCAAAGCGGGCGTAACAAACACTGATAATATTCAATTTTATTTTCTTAGTAAATACATACATACATACATCCCTTCACGCCTTCATTCCGAGAGTGGAGTAGCCAGAGCTACAAAATTACCAACAACTCTAAAAACTTATTGTTTCTCAGTAACTAATATTAACAAAAAAACAAAAAAATGCTGTTCAGACAAATCTCTATGAGCATGTTTTTTTTAAAATCCTGTTGTCAATTCTTTTAACGCTTACAAAACTAACCCTGTAAACTAAATCAACTTGTTTGTTAAGCACTCCGTGTCAACAATATCCATTTTGGATTTCTATTCGCTTATGACGTCTTATTTATTGAATAATAACGTTTAGTTTAGCATTAATATACATAAATACATTTATATTTATTCATTCAGCTATTAATCATAAACTTATAGGTAACTATAACGGGTGATTTTTGTCGTGTTTGTCCATATATCTTGCGGCCGCACTCAGCGAGCCTAGTATGGTCACGTTTATCGCATGACAAAATGTGGATATAACCGTCACTTTCTGACACGTATATAAGTACGATAGTGACGGATGCTTTATTACGTCGTTGCCTAGTGACGAACTTTGTAGGGTCAACAGCATTCTATCTGTTCCAACCTCAAAAGAGGCTATGTTACTATAGGCGTTAGTACATTTAGTTATTGAGAATAGGTCAATTATATTAGAACTCTTGTAAAAAAACAAAAGAGTGCCACAATGAGGATGGCGTATTGTAAAAACCCTCTATAAATAATAAATTAAAAAAAATTAAAAAAAATACAAAAGTTTGAAAAAGAAACGAGTTAATTGTCTCCAGAATGTCTCTGAGAGTATGGCGGGTAACATTTTAAGTTACTAGTAAGGTTCTTGTCTAGTTGTCATTTTGAAAACATCTGTCTGTTTATTTCATTTTTTGTAAATTACTTTATCGTTGATTTTGGTTCGCAAATCCAGGGCAACTTTGTGAAGTAACCTCCAACACTGACGAAGAATATGCATCAAATAAAATAACTGTGAAAAGTTGATTCTGAATGAGCAAGCGGTCAAGAACACTCCAAGTCACTGAAGTGGATGCCCGCCATCTTCAATGGTGTGCCGACTGGGACTGGAAGACGCCGACGACAACGACGATTCACCGTACAATTGCTTATATATACTTGACATTGGCAAAATTACATAACTTGTAGACGCCATTAAAATAAATAGATAAATAAGTTACGAGTACTAAGACTTTTATCTCGGTTATAATGGACTCTAAGGGCCGTATTAATAAACTTGTCTCGAGTGTAATGCTCGTCTCAAGATGCGTCGGAAATGACAGTTTTCTATGGCTTGACGTTTAAGGTAAGGTGGGGTAAGTGCGTCAAACCAACAATATCTCCTAAAAAATGTATGGTTTGTCGCACTTGCCCTGTAGACGCACTTACCCCAAGGTGGGGCAAAGATCGTCAACGGGGTAAGTGCGACAACCATATATTCTTAGAAGATATTATTGGTTTGCCACGTAGACGCACTTACCCTACCTTACCTTACTCACTTACTTTACGTTAAACTACCTCCCTACCCCCCCTACTACCTTGTGACATGTATCTCAGTCAAGATGAGTGTATTAATGCGGCTTTAAGACCCATGGATACTTATAACCCCAAAATTAAAAATGATAAATAATAAAAAAAAACGGAAACCATCTCACACAAATACTAGACCTAGTCTTAAACTAGCTCGTATCTTTTCAGGGAAAAAAGGGTCAGCGGTTTAGACGTGAAAGTGTTAAAAAATCAGACGGGCAGAATTCTTCTTCTTCTTTTAATAATGGCGGTCCACACAGGGAAAGTTACTTTATCTTTTTTTTTGTACCACGACGGCTGCAAACAAGCTTACGGCCCGCCTGATGGTAAAGGCCGAGCCACACCGGTTGCGTGACGTGTACGTTCATGTGCGCGTCACGCAAGCGGTGTGGCTGGGCCCTAAGCGGTTACCGTAGCCTATGGACTCCTGCAACACCAGAATTATAATTTATAATCTCTCTTCTTCTTCGGCAGCATTTTATTTGAATGCTTACTGATGGGTATACGCCTTTCCAAGCTTCTTCCAATTTGCACTATAATAGCACATTTTGTCACTTAGATATATTTAGTCTTTCCCTTCATAGATTTAAAATTGCGTTGTCTAAACATTAATTGTTGTCTGTACTTGAATTGAATTTAATATTTGTACTTGAATTGAATACTACGTTAACACACATTTTTAACGTGTTACTCTGTACTGTATTAGTTAATTGTGGCAACTTCACTGGTCAATGTGTTATGTAAGTTGTTCGTTAAACATTAAACATTAAACATTAATTTATGAGTAGGTATATTCATAAATTTCATAATATTAGTAGGGATATATATGAATTAATTCGATTTTTAAACCTCTGACACACCCTATCCGACCTTCCATTAATCCAAGAAAAACATTGCGTCATTATAAAACGCCGTAACTCCATTAAATAATGAACAAACAGATAAATCTTCGGCCGGTGCATATTGAATAGAATAACATGTTGTTAACAGAATCGCGGTAAACAATGGAATTATGGGCATGGTGGTATGAGTTTTATATGAGTTGTTTTAAAGGTATCTAAATATAATTGTGACATATGCTTGATAAGATAAACGAACATTAATATTCTAGACGCATCTTTACTTAGAGGTCACATATGCTTAAGTCGGTACTGGTTGAGATCTGGATCTCAATCACCATAACGCCTATATGTGTGTCCTTTGAAAGCATCCAATTTTGATGAAATTTCCTTGATTTTAACGTTAAAACACGATAACAAACAAAAACCTCGATTAGTTTATTTTCAAAACATGAATCCTTTTTTCCCTGTTTTTAGTTGAATCTTCGAAACCGATACGATCGTTTATAAATAATGTTTGAATAAGAAAGAAAGATAGAAAGAGGGAGAAAATAACCCATTTGTTCACAAAAAAAAACTCACAATAAAAATAACTTTATCATTGTGGCGCTTGCAGTGGAAACCATGGGACCTTGGTCAGATGATATGAAAAGCTTTATTAAGGCCCTGTCCTCTCGGCTCATAGAATCCTCCGGAGATCCTAGAGCTGGTGCTTACCTCTCCCAAAGGATTGGGCTAGCTATCCAGAGAGGTAATGCAGCCAGTGTCATGGGCACCATGCCGCGAGCGGACCTGCTAGAGGGGGTGTTCTTTTTATAGTGGTGATTATTATTTATATCTTTAATATTCGAGTAGCTTAGTTTAATTTAATTTAAATACGTTTAGTTTTAATTTTTCATTGTATTAATGTTGAATTCTATACTTAGTTGGATGTAAATAAATTTCTTTATCATAATGAAACGAGGCGACAGATCGTGAATGTTGCGAAACGGGCCCAACTCAGCATGTGCTGCTTATGAAGCCAACGCTGGTCTTCCATAGGGACCGCCGGGTGCGGCAAATTAAAAAAAAAAGTGAAAAAAAAAACGAGAGTGTCCGTGGTTCAAAAGAACAGGCAGGTTGAGTACTTGTAGCTTCTTAATTTATTGAAATTAATCATGCACAAACTGTCAATGTACTTCATTTAATGGATAATATAATATCTAACTAACCTGTCATGTATGTTGCACAGGGCAGTGACACATTATCAAGATAGCAATAATCGCGCCGCAGTTGGGTCCATGTTGTTTATGTAACTAGTAATAAAGTTTAACATCTGTAACGATATTATTAACATAGTTAATAGTTATCAAAGACTAACGCGCAATGAGTCTGGCCACGAGGCTATGAGTAGCACAGACATACTCGTAGATCGATAGACATATATTTAGACTAGCCGTTGCCGGGGGACGCGATTAACTTTATTTGTATTAATTAAAAGTATCCTATGTGTTAATTTACGATATGGACCGTGTGCCAAATATTTAATCTAATCTTGTAAGCATTTATTACGCGATAAAAGGGTAAACATCCGAATATCCTGCCATTATTACATTTAGTTATAATGTTAGCAGTAGACAGTAAGATTGATGAAAACAATATAGGAGACAATTTCACCTAAATTGACCTAGTCCCAATTTAACCTTTATGCTTGTAGGTACATATACATACCGCACGTTATATCCAACAAAGACATTATGTTAATAAAAAGGAATTCTAACCAAAGTTAATTCTTTTTGAAGGCAATAATGTCACTATTTAAATATAGGTGAAAAACTTAAGTAAATGACCTCTTGCATGTTGTGTACAAAACTAATATGGAATTTACGTCAAATTTCACATATAGAAAGTCAAACGGTCTATACAGATGTGTTACAACTACATGCAAGAGGTCATTTACTTAAGTCTTTCACCTATACCTAGTTTGTTTCATAATTTAGTGACACTGTTGGATCGAATGTGCGATACGTAGGTAAATAGAGAAATACGTTCTTAAATACATAGAAATCATCAAACTCTGGATCAATTACTCGTGCTCTTTGAAACCGTTTTTTGAAATACGAGCGAGAAAGAGAATAGAGAATTGAAAACGAATGATTTGGACCACTCGTCGTTAAACTTTCTATTGCTCGTAATTTAAAAACTACGGTTTCACAGATTTTGCTTCCTTCCCAGGGAAACTTTCGAGCGCTCGAAATTCAAAAATGGGGCCCCAGATTGCAGTCGAAACCGAAACAGGCGAAACTTGTTTTTCGCCGAAACCCAAACTGAAAGTTTGAAGTTTTTCCATTCCATTCTATTTGAAGTTTATTACGATTAAACAATTGCGCCGATTATACAAGTGCAACTTAGCAAATGCATGCATTATTTCATCATCCATCAATTACCATGATATCATTAGATCATTACTATAACAATGCATTTATCGCGATGTCTCAGTCTCAAGAGTCCTGTTGCTTTATACCAGCGCGTGCGCATGACATAACACGCGCGACCTTGGATGGATGTATGTATGTATGTACAGATCTTTATTGTGTATACACCGGCTATTTGCATGTATGACTATTAGTGCACGTGGATTTGTATTGATATTGGATATAATGCTTAGCCAACTGCGCAAAGTCAAAAGAAACGTTTTGAGTTTAACAGATTGGCCGTTTGTTGCAACGTTTCACGTGAATTAGTCAAATACTATAAATTTTCGTCTATTTATCGATCAAAATTCTAAAACATTCTAGTTCAAACTTTGAGCATTTTGGGACAGGTGCGAAATTTAAACGAAATTAGGTCGCTTGGAATAAAAGCAGCTGAAACTTTATATTTTGCCAATATTAAGTAGGTACAGTCAAGGACTTTAATTGTTATGCCACTATGGCACCCTGTCATAATGACAGCGTCAAACCACATGACAGAAATTAAACTTAAATGAATGATTAACGTTATGCGACAGGGTTCCATAGTGGCATAACAATTAAAGTCCTTGACTGTACGTGTTGCACTATTTCGGAATTTTGAATTTTTCGTTTTACGCTAATCTTACTTTTGAGAAAATACCACCTTAGATGATTTTTTAACCGACTTCAAAAAAGGAGGAGGTTATACGTTCCACTGTATGTATTTTTTTTTTTATGTATGTTCACCGATTACTCCGTCAATTGTTGACCGATTTCAAATTTTTTTTTTCGACGTAATTGAGGGAACTCCTCAAATATTGTAGGCAAACATATAGCGATTTTAGTATTTTTAGTAACAAGTCTAGCATTTGCATTCAGAAAGTATCATTTGATGAAGTGGAACTGATGATGAAGACCACAGATGGCCACCGGAACTCCTTAACGGTACCGATTTCAAGGGTGGCGATAAGATATCTCGATTAAGATAGTTGAGCGACTACAACGAAGAATATTTACTTGTTAACCGACTTCAAAAAAGGAGGTTATTGAAATATGACTATGACTTTCCCGCGGCGTTGCTTGCGGCACGCTTGAAATAACTTAAAGTTTCATTTCAACTAAGAAGTGGGACTACGTAACAGCGTATTATGATCACTAAAAAGTATAAAATAAAATAAATGTTTTAAAAAACAAAAAACCGCCTTCAAAAACGAAAAAAATAACTTCTTTAAAATTGTAGGCACCTAATAGGTTAGTCCAACTGAAGTCGGCGACCACAATATTTTCTACAAAAAGCCGACATCAGTTGGACTAACCTATTAGGTGCCTACAATTTTAAAGAAGTTATTTTTTGCGTTTTTGAAGGCGGTTTTTTGTTTTTTATTTCACTTTGCTTTAATTTTTTTACAACCCTGTATACTTAATAGTAAAACAGTTTAGCAAAATAGTAGCATAGACTGCTTTATATTGGCGCGTGCGCGTTACATGACTCGTATATGTATGTATGTACAGATGCTCGCGATTTCGTCCGCGTGAAATGAGTAACTTCCCAAGTAACACGTAGGCGCTAAGGAAAGAGTTATAGGAAATCTATAAGAGCGCTAACCAGATCCTAAGGTTATAAATAAGTGTTACGATTTGGAGTTAGAGCGCGCTATAACTCTACTATACCCCCGAATTGGGCACACTTTTTAATCACCTTAGGTTCTTTAATGGCGGTAAAGCAGAGTTAAGGAATGGAATAAGAGGTATAATAAAGCTATAAGAGAGCTATAATAGCGATAACTGAAACTACAAGGGATAAAAAGTGGTAAATAGGCGAAAATTAACTCCTTTAGTGGTACAATAGAGTGAAATAACGCTTATTAACTGTTTAGGTGCTAAGAAGGCTGCAAATAAGTGAATACTAACTCCTTAAGCGGTACAGTAGAACTACAATGTCGCTCACTATATCTTTAAGTGTTAAGAGGGTTGCAAATAGGTGATTATTAACGCTTTCAGTTCTAGTATAGATCCACAAAGGTTAAAAAACGGCCTCAGGTTCTAAGAAATTTTTAACATCTAATAAGATAGGTACTTTTTTTTATTTCGTTAACATTAATCTTAATATGTCATTTGTCGGAACCATCACGAATGGCGGATTTGTAAAAGTGAATGATATATACCAACGCGTACGTTTTGCAAGTGGATAAAAGTTGACTTTTTACTGCGAAGTTAAGTACACTGTGAATAAGCATATGTATTATTAACAAATAAATTAAGCGCCCTATGTCTGTTCTCTATTTGCTGAGAAGAATATTTTACTAGATATGGAGTGACATTAAACTTTTAGAATAATCGAATAAAACGTTATCTATACTATTTTTAAGGTATCGTGCAACTATTATTACAACACAATGAAGCAAAATACTTAAATTAAATATTAAATTAAACCATTTCCAAGAATTTTCGGCTGCTTTAGATTTTTTTGGTTGTGTCGCCATATTGATATGTCACGAGTGATCAAATAAGGGGTACAGAAGTGGTATTAAGCTCTATTACTCTACCTAAAGTTATACAGAAGTCACATTAAGCACTATAAGTTCTATAATAGCGAAAAATATTTCTACTATATGGCTTTAAGTAATACAAGAGAGGTTTGTACTTCTTTAGGCATTTAGTGCTATAAAAGAGTTTATGAGCACCGTTGTAGAGCTTATAGCGGTAATTAATGCTTTTGTGCAACTCTTGGTTCTTGTCGAGAGCTTATTATCACTTGTATAGCACTTTGGGAGGTTGTAGTCAATTATTACTTCTTATTTAGATCTTATAGTGGTAAGATTCACTTAAAGCTATAACACAAGATGCTTTGCCCGTATTGTAGAGTTAAAAATCACTGCTCTATCTCTTAAACCTTTAAGCTTACCCTTATAAATCTGTTGTATAACTTTAAGTGATAGATTTTGCTTATCTACGCTCTTATGTCGCCAAAAGTTGTAAATGTTGCTGCTATAGAACCTTAATAACTCGTTAAGTTCTAAAACAAGCTCTAATTGACGCCTAAATGTTTGTTGGGTTGCTATCCCAGAGAACAGATTGTGCGCCGAAGCTATTTCCATTCATAATTTTAATAAAAATCCGTCCTGTTGTTTTAGCATGAAGGAATAAAAAACATACTAACTCACACACACATTTATAAACATTTAAATAAATATCGGGGAACAATCTAACACAAATGGACCTAGTCCCAAACTAAGCTCTAGGCGTGTACTATGGATAGTTATTGGATACTAGGCAAGACAACGATAAGCATACTTGCAGGTATATAGAAATATAGGTGAAAAAAACTTAAGTAAATTACCTCTTGCATGTAGTTGTAACACATCTGTATAGACCGTTTGACTTTCTATATTTGAAATTTGACGTAAATTCCATATTAATTTTGTAAACAACATGCAAGAGGTCATTTTCTTAAGTTTTTCACCTATAATTACTTATACATTGAAAACATTCAAGACTCAGAAACAAACACTCGCACTCACACAATTATTTGCCCTAACCGGGAATCGAAACCAGGACAGCTAGCTTCATAGGCAGGGTCAGTACCAACTGCGTCAACATGTATTAGTATATGATTAGTGTGAAACACTGTCTATTTGTATGTATGACGACTCTTATAGTTACACGTGGATCTGTATTGATAGTGGATACAATACTTTATATCCGATGCGCATAACCATCAGGGACACGTTTTATAAAGCTACAAGTTACAATTTTACAGGTCTAAACTGGCAACACTGCTCAAATGGCTGGTCGTCATTGGTCGAGGTTGTGTCAAATGGAAACTTGTAACCTGTAAATTGTAATTTGTAGCTTAATAAAACAGGCCCATGTGTGTTATTGAATTGTTCTACTCTAGCTTCTGAACTAGAAGATGGATTTTTATAATAAGCTGGTATAAAAATAAAAACGACACGGTAGCCCAGTGTTGGTACTGCCTACGAAGCTAACGGTCCGAGGTTCAAATCCCAGATGCCAGAGAGAATGTAAGGGCAGATATTTGGGTGATGGACGCGAGTATTTGTTCCTAAGTCTTTGATGTTTTCTATATAATTAAATATATTTCTCTATATAAGGATATTTTTCATTGTCTAGCCATAGTACAAGCATAGAGCTTAGTTTGTGACTAGCGATGGGCAATTTCTGAAACATTTCACATATTACCTTAACTGTGACATATTACAAATTTTGAAAATTACAAAATTGACAAGAAACGTTTCTGGCAGTAATGTTACGGAATAAACTACACTTAAATTTCATGTCACGTGTCCGCTACTTCTGACGTTAGTAGAACGGGTTATGATTATAAAATTCGAGGCTATATGTCAGTGGCCGCTTGGCCTAGGGGTGTCTGTTCCCAACTTCCCAGTTGATGTACGAAGGACGGAAGTTCAAGACCAGGTTAAGAAGTGCCTTGCTTTTTTTTGTATTTATTTATTTAACCTTTTATTGCACTAAAAAAAGTACAAATGGCGGACTTAATGCCTAAAGGTATTGTTTAAAATGTTTTGTATATGTTAAAAGTAGGTATATTGTGTTATCTTTGTCTTAATAGAAAACACCATAAACAGAGTAATTAAAGGAATTATGTTAAAGCGGTGGCTGTGATAATTAATAAGAATGTTGTTGTTTATCGGGGAGTATAAAATTACTCACAAACAGATAATTTACACCTGAAAACTACAGAAACCTAACAGAAATTTTCCATTTGAAACTTCCATACATGAAATTTAAATGAAAGTTTCACTTTTGTAACTTACAAGCTGCCCATCACTATTTGTGACGAGGTCAATTTGTGTGAAATTGTCACCTGTTTTTTTTTAAACGAATTTTACCGAAGATTACTTACGAGTATGATGACCAAAGATCGATTTTTGCTCCCGTAAACCCTTAAACATATACCCTTATATTGAAAATATTGCTCGTTTAATAATATAGGATAGGATAAGGGTGCGTTATTCTCCAGTGGCAAGCCGGCTTTTAGTTTTTATATAAATACGGTCACGAGCGTTAATTTGGGACCCAATTCAAGAAAAATATGCTTGAAGTCGTCAATGTCATTAGAGATGTCAAGTCATTTGTAACTTTTAGGAAACTCAACCTTATTTTTGTAGAATGTCAGATTGACTTTGGACCTAGGGTGGGTACCAAATTTAATCTCGTGACTGTACATATAATTATTACATACATACATTAAATCACGCCTGTTTCCCAGAGGGGTAGGCAGAGACCACTTCTTTCCACCTGCTACGATCCTGACAAATCTCTTTCGCTTCTTCAACATTCATACATCGAGTCATGCATGTACGTCGGTTTCAGGTACTTAAGATCCGGCCCTTTTCCAGTTTTTCTCCCATTTGATTCGAAAAAGTACGCCTAGGGCGGCCCTTTCCGGCCCTCCCACTCACTTTTGCTCTGTATATCTCTTTCGTCAATCTTCTTTCATCCATCCTTTCGAAATGACCGAACCATCGAAGCATGCCCTTTTCAATCTTAGTCGCTACATCTTATTTTAGTCCACATAATAATTATGAATGGTCTGTTAAAAATGGCGGTTTTCTGGGCTACACCAGTTATCTGGGTATTTTGACTATCCTAACACTCTATGGCTCTTTGAGAACCTTTATTACATTTAAAATGGTTTAATCAAATCTCGTTATTTATTTATACATAAAAAACGGATGACTGTCTAACAGCTAACACACAGCCTTAACCGCTGGACTTAGGGACTTTAAACTTGTAGGTAATTTTCCTGGGGTACCGCAGTCGTGCCCTAAGAAAGGATTTTTGGAAAATCGTCCCCCAACGGGAAGAATAAGGGGGAGGAGACTAATTATACGTGTACGATGTCACGGATCTACTTTATTATTGAATAAAGCAGTTAAGCAGGCGATTATAAATCTTGTCTTTAGGGTTCCGTAGTCAACAAAGAACTGAAAGAACCCTTATAGTTTCGCCATATCCGTCTGTCCCCTATCCGCGGTTTAACTCAGTGACTCTTAGTACAAAAGCATCGATTGAGGTATTATTAGTTAGGTAGCTATTGTAAAATAGTTATGTACTATTAGCCCAATGGAACCATGCCTGACCCACCATAGAACTGTCTCACAGTGACTTTAAGATTCAAGTCGTAAGAACTGTCAAACAAATTGTTTTTTTACAGGGACCGGTCCGGTAACCCCTTCAAGGGATTTTTGAAAGGGTTTAACCCTTTGTAACCCTTTCAAAACCACTTGAAGGGGTTACCGGACCGGACCGTTGGTTTTTTAATGGTACTGACACCGTTCTATGGTAGGTCAGCGTTCCATTGGGCTGGTAGTACCAGATATTATAATTTTCGCTAGAGAATAAAGTGTCATTTTCGCTTATGTATGTAACATAATAACTTATAGGAATCGAAGCCCGACAACTCCGCCTTGTCTTACCTACCAAACGTGCTAGACTGATAGCCACACGTGTCGGCTATCGCTATCAGCGGCAGACAAACGCGTTCTCAGCTTTTATCTCTTATCAGGCCGTCTGGGGGCTCAGCTGAGAACATTCGTCATTGTAAGTTATCATTGTTTTATCAAAACGAACATTATATGCCGCTCTTCACGTGACTGGCTGATTAACGGAGCACGTGCAACCAAAACCGCTGAACCTAGGGTCTGGAAATTTATATGGAATATTCCTCGGGTATCCCAGGAGTAGACTACGAATTTTTTTTTTTTAAATTACACCCAGCAGGAAGAAACAGGGGGAGTAGCGGGTAATTATTTCTACGCAAGCGATCTCTACTTTATTTTCACTTCTGATGCTCCTAAAATGTTACTTTAATCTCTGCACATCGGGACTAAAGCTCCTTATTAATCTCTAGGGATTAAAGTACATTTTTAACCCCTAAACAACCAATCACGGTGCTTGTGAATTGAGGATTATCGCCATTTTCAGTGATTGTGTATGCATTTTTAGGCCGTGGAAATAACCTCAAAATGACAACTGTGCCAAAATATTTAAAAAATCTGATTTAATTTCATGAAACACGATTAATGATTACGAATATGAATCTATTTAAATATATTAAGGATAATTTTATTTTGTTAGGCATGGTCCAAATAGTTTTCAAGCTTGTATCTGTTGGCTAAATATGCAAGCATTTGTATCACTTTACAAAAATCTGACAACCGCGAAACAAATTTGTCAGAAACTTTGTTACATATTTTGTTAATAATTGGAATTTTGTATAGAACTTAGTTTTTTTCCTCGCATTCAAAGTGAAAAGTAGAGTGTTTAACGCGAGACTAAAAAACCATATTGGCACCCGAACTACAGCCACTCTCTCTTGTCATTACGGCTTGTTTTACTCTCTTGTTGAACAATCTACTTTATAAGTAACAAGCATTAGTACTATTTTGTGTTACGATGAAATTATTGGAAATCCGTTTTAGTCCAATATGTTGACATGTAAATTAATATTTAATCTAGATCTAGAGTAGGTCATTATAATATAAACGGATGGATCAACTTTTTGTTTGTTGTTATTTTTTCCCGTAAGCCAGGAGACAACAGTGATAGCTTCTTAGTTTCTTTTTATAATTTATACTTTTTGCACGCTCATGAGAAAACCCATAAAATAATGGGTTTATAATTGCCAATATAACTGAGTTTTAGTGGACTTACATCCTTAGAAATCATAGATTTAAAGAGTGACCCAGGAGATGTCATCATGGCAACGAGCTACAACAAAAAGTTGATTGACCCAAAGAAAGCATGTGTACACAATTATTGTAATCCAGTAATTAATTGTCAGACAGTAAAGATATTTGAATTTGCATGGTTGGTAACAACATTCCCTGTAAAGGCAGATATTTGTGTGATGAGCGCGAATATTTGTTTCGGATTCATTGATGTTTTCTATGTATTTAAGTATATTATTTGTCTATATGAGTATTTATATCGTTGTCTAGTACCCATAGTACAAGCCTAGAGCTTAGTTTGGGACTAGGTCAATTGGTGTGACATTGTTCCCTGATAATTATTTATTTATTTGATTGTGTGCGTTATGTAGATACTTTCTATTCTATTCTATTCCAACACGAATTTAAGAATGAATTTCTGTTTCAAGTAAATAAGTAATACAGTAACAGCAATACACAGCTCTGTAATAGCTTGTGGATACTTAGATGTCATGCAATAAGGACCAATAAGAAGAGTATCTATAGTTGACTGCTGACATCTGATCTTAGGTTTAAGTGCTCAATTTGTATATAATTGTAATTGTAACCAAATGTAATTATTTAGTACTTTCCTGAAGTTATAGAAAACATAAATAGAATATTTCAAAATGGAATTGTTTTCCAGCAACAGTTTTCTACAAACCCCAAATTTTAAGGGACAGAGTTATATAGCAATCATAAAGGTTTGTCCCTTTTGCTACCTAGATTTAATTTACAGATGTAGCTTTTATATTCGTCTTGCTATCTCAATTAGGACTTAGTAGATATAAAGACAGACTAATACAAAAGATAAAGGAAAACCAAAGATATCTGTACTCATATGGTTCCAGACACGATGTATCACATCGAAATGTTTATGTTTGGGAGCGCCCGGAAAGCCATCAACCGAACCGATCGGCGGGCAGAATGATTCATTGTTCACTGCTCTCGGGCTGAAGGCTACACGTGTCGAGATCTTGTTTACCACCTGTGGGGTTATTCAGACAACAACATACATTTCGTCGTCGACATGATAGAGACCTTTAATCAGAGAGATCATACACAAATTGGCCTTGTCCTAAACTACGCGATGACATAGCTGGTAGTGACCCTGCCTAGGAAGCTGTCCTGGGTTCAAATCCTGGTAAGGACAGATATTTGTGTGATGAGCGCGAATATTTGTTCCTGAATCTTGGATATTTTCTATGTATTTACAAGCATAGAGCTTAGTTTGGGACTAGGTCAATTGGTGTGACAACTTCGAAAAAATCAGTAGGCATAATTTAATACATTTCGCAAACGCTCAAATGTTAAAGGAAAGAGCTCCCTTAAAGGAATAAATTCGCCTTTTTTATGTTCCTGTTTGTAAAATAAGTATTTTCCATACATACATACAAAAAATATATTTATTCAGCAACCAATAGGTACATAAGATTCCTCATCGAGTTATGGTTGTAAGATTAGGTTAATAAAAAATCTAACCTTATTTTTGAGTTTAATTATCATGACAACCCTAAGGTATAAAGATTGTTTTTAATACATGTTGAAATGATAAGGTTTGCATTCAACTTTAACAAGCTGTTACTCGAAATCCGTAACATATACTAACATAGTTTCCTAAGAAACAAAGTACCTACAGCTACTGGTCTCCCATTTTTGGGCTGAGCCGTCGTCCCTTTCCTGTATATTTGATCTTCCTTGGGATCAAACACTAAAAACTAAACTAACTGCGTCACTCACTCAATTTCAAAATACCAGCTTCGAAATATTAGGTAACGATGATCAACAATACCTTCATTGCAATGTTAAGTTTTAGATTCCAGTAGGTATATTAAGAAATGATATTTTAAATTCAGGTATTTCGGCAATCAATAATCGAACTGCAGCGTGCTTTTAAGAGACTGTATGTACGCTTCATTGCGATGTTACCTAACAGTTATCAAGTATGGGCCTTCAAAAAGCTATCATATCCGTAAAAGGCCAGCATTAACTGGGCAGCTTGCTTGATTTGATATTATGAACAGCTACTAAGACTTTTTATATATATTTATTGGTAAGAAAACATACAATCTTGCGAAAGCTAGAGTAGGTTTATTTGCCGATGGGGCTCGATGACTATTTTAAAGAGAAAAGATTTGTAATTAATAAAAAAAAAACAACTTGACCGATTTTGAAAATTATTTCACCATAGAAAGAGTAACAAAGACTATATTTTATTTTTCTAAGCGGATACAGTCGCGGGCAACAGCAAGTAAATTACACGACGGGAAATCTACGTCGATTTTAATAAGTACCTACGTCTCGTTAAAGAATAACGGTTGTGTATTGAAATAAGAGTGCGGAAATAACAAACGATGGTGTTCGTTACCAATTGTAATCGCGCTTGCAGTTTGAGAAGTGTAACTTTCGGATGTTTAGTAAACAGTACAAAGCTCGCCATGAGTTAAACTGGGCAAAACTTTTCCATTAGGAATTAAGGAGAAACAACCTTGTTTTAGTTCCGAATATGCATACGTAACTGTCTAATAAACAGACAACGCACGGCGGAAATCGCGGAACGAATGTAGAGAGTTAAAATTTGGAGAGGATAATTCTTGTGTACCCTAGGGATACACTAAGATAGGATTTTTCGAAATCCTTTCCCCAACGGCACGATGTAATAACGGAAAACGAATCCTACGCGTACGAAGTTAAATTCAAAATTGAACGAGGTAAAGCGTTGATTGCAAGCGCAATCGCTGGCAGAACTCTAGGTACAGTCGAGCTCATAAATAATTGTACACTTTAGTACCTTGTCTACTTAATGTCATATTCAAACTGCCATTTTGATGACGCGCTGGCCTAGTTGGTAGTGACCCTGCCTACGAAGCTAGCGGTCCTGGGTTTAAATCCCGGTAATATATAAGGGCAGATATTTTTGTGATGATCGCGAATGTTTTTTTCTGAGTCATGGATGTTTTCTATGTATTTAAGTATATATTTCTCTATAAAAGTACCTATTTATATCGTTATCTAGTACCCATAGTAGAAGCCTAGAGCTTAGTTTCGGACTAGGTCAATTTGTGTGACATTGTCCCCTGATATTTATTATAATATATGAATTATACCAGCGATTCAAGTGACAAGGTACTAAAGTGTACATATATTTGTGAATTCGACTGTACCTACATAAGTTTAATGTTTATAACAAGGAGAATGAAAACAAGCTCATGTAGCCATCTTACTCGTATCCATCTAAATGGCATGGGCTCTGAGGTCCAATTATTATTCAAATTTATATTCTCTAAGTCCAGCGATTTAGACTGTGGGACGTCAATCAATCAGTCAGTCAGTCAGTCACGAATACATTTTGCACTGGGTGTCCTGTTTTTACAAAAAGGCAGTTACTAGACCCATGTTAGGTTGTTTATTAGATAAAGGCTCGTTTATATACAGGTTGATTGTGAACCTCAAACGAAATTTTTGGTTAAAAATATTAGCGGATCATGAGTGCCTATCGTGATCTGTCTATTCGCATCTGTTGTGAAGCTTGTAAACAGTAAACGATGCGCGGGAGTGGGCGATGCGGCCACGTGGCCGGCTGACTATACATACTGTCAAAACTCTACATAAGTTTCAAGTTTATGACAAGGAGAAAGCAAACAAGCACATATGTCATCTCATCTATTTGAATGGGCTCTGAAGACTACGGAATATTTCCTCCAAATTTCTAGTCTCTAGGTCCAGCGATTTAGACTGTGAAATGTCAATAATTCAGTCAGTCAGTCACGAATAAATCTTGCATAGCGTGTCCTGTTTTTAATGATGTTTGCCTTTTACTGGGAATCCCCTTATTTTACAGACATTTGATTGATGTATTAATTCACCCGTCGGGTGTTTTCGTCGCCTATACCACAAAGTCTTAAGAGAAAAGTCTTCGATCAGTGCGTCCTACCTGTGATGTCATACGGAGCCGAGACTTGGCCACTCACGGCACCACTAGTCCACCAGTTCAAAACTCAGCGGGCTATGGAAAGAGCTATGCTTGGTGTATCTCTAAGAGATCGAATCCGGAACGAAGTAATTCGGCAGAGAACAAAAGTTACCCACATAGCTCTGCGAATTAGCAAGCTGAAATGGCAATGGGCTGCCGTAGAACTGATGGCCGTTGGGGAAGACGAGTTCTAGAGTGGAGACCACGAATTTGTAAACGTGGAGTATGATATTCGCAAGGTGGCTGGTGGCAACTGGAGAAGAAGAGCTGAAGACCGAGCCCAGTGGCGTGCTATGGAAGAGGCCTGTTGAAGGAGAAACTGTCATACTGACCTGCAGAGGGCGCCTCTCGTCGTCTGTGCCTAAATTAACTTTTATTTGTTTTGACATGACATATCTGATCTGTGGTAGAGTAATAAAAAAGTTTTGCATAGTGTTAGCCGTTGTTTTGTTTTCATCTTTAATAATTAAAATAACCGCACAAAGTGGTCCAATCGAACCGAATAGTGATACAAACTGAACTTAGTGACTATTTATAAACAATTTGAGTGAGTGTAGTGTGAGTAGTGAACAAAACAACTATGAGACTTTGGTGATACGAACTGAGAACAATCGAGTGCAAAGTGAACTTATTTTACATAAATAAGACTTATAAACGTTAAATAACTCGTGATCGAACATTGTATGAAGTGCAATACTAAATAAAGAGTTTAAATAAGTGATTGAACAAAAACTTTACATTGCATCACGCGCCGGGTGCCGGCATAAATCATAACCTATTTTCGTCGAAAGAAAACTGAACAATTTTTGTTATGGACTTAGTACATGGAAAAAACTTATGAATAAAGTGAACTTACACGATTTAAGTGCTGAATTGACGAACTATAGTGTCTATACTACTGTGAATGACTTAAATAATTAGGTACGAGTGCATTATAACCTACGTCAACAAAAAACAAAATGGAGAATTTAATTTCGGAACAAGAAGAGTCGCTTTTATTAATAAAGAATATTGGAGTAAACTTTAAAAAATCACCTAAAACACGCATTACGAAAGGTTATGTACAAACTAAAATAGATACATTAGACGAATATTGGAGAAAATTTAGAATCAATCATTTTGAAATATTGAAATTAGTCACGTCAGAGGAAAAACAAAAATACGATTACTTTGCGGAAGACACATTTATGAACGGTGAAGAGGAGTACATCAACATTAAAGCAGACTTAGTGGACATATTAGAGAGATTTAGTGGCAATGTTAACCGAGAGCTGCGACCCGCAGCAGAGATGAGTTATACCGATGAGGTTAAGTTACCTAAGGTCAATTTACCACAATTTGCAGGAAATTACCATGAGTGGACTTCATTTAGAGATCTTTATACAACGCTAATACATAATAAAGCGACACTGAGCAATGTACAAAAACTACATTATTTGAAGAGCAGCATAACTGGAGAGGCTGAACAGCTGCTGAGGCACCTGCAAATTACTGACAAAAATTATGAAGTGGCTTGGGAAACACTGAACAAAAGATATAATAATAAGCGTATGATAGTGAACACAATTTTAAATAGATTATTCAATCAAAAGAAAATTGTTCAAGGAACATCTAAATCTATCAAAGAGCTGCTAGACACCACACAAGAATGCTTAAATGGTTTGAAAAACAACGACATAACTGTGGACAACTGGGATATAATTATTATTTACATTATACTAAATAAATTAGATGATGAGACACACAAACAGTGGGAAGAAGAGATCGGTACATTACCTGTGCAAGAGCTACCTAAGTTACAGAAGTTTCAAGAATTTTTGGAGACGCGTTTTCGAGTATTGGAAATGGTTCCACAACCACAACAATCGAAGGACAGAGTTTTAGTGAGACAGAAATCATTTCTAACTAGCCGAGCTTCGGAACAAACTTCTACAAATGTACAGTGTACTTACTGCAAACAACCTCACCTTGTGTTTCTATGCAAAGAGTTTGCAAATTTAGATGTGAACTCAAGAGTACAACATGTTCAAAAAGAGAGATTATGCTTCAACTGTTTATCACCTAAACACAATGTACTTCACTGCAAGAGTAAAGTATCCTGTCATCGTTGCCACAAGAGACATCATTCAATGCTACACTATGTAAATTCAACTAATCAAACAACAGTGCCACCGCAGACTTCAAACTCAGTGACAACTACAGAAACCTGCAACAAAGAGACATTAAAACGTGAAACATCTGAAGTGCCAATAATGAGAAATTACCTAGTAACACAAGGTCATACTGCACTGATGGCCACCGCACTAGTGAACATACAAACTGGAAAAGGTTTACAATTGGTACGAGCTCTACTTGATCCATGCTCACAAGAGTCTTTTATCAGCGAGGCTACAGCACAGAGACTGCAACTACCCAGAAAACCAGCTGATGGACTAGTAACAGGAGTCGGTCAGATGTCTACTAGAATAAAATATGCGACTGACATACAGGTTTATTCGAGATTCAACAACGACTTTAAGAGAGAGTGTACAGCATTCGTTGTCAAACATGTTACTGATATGATGCCTACAGCAGAAGTCAACCGAGAGAAGTGGGCACATTTACAACATTTGTCATTAGCAGACCCGACTTATCATACACCTGGCACTATTGATATGCTGTTGGGAGTAAACATCTACACAGACGTGTTGATGAGTGGAGTTGTTAAAGGAGAATCTGGTTCACCCATAGCACAACAAACACGCTTGGGATGGATTTTATCAGGGGGTTCCATGAGTAATGGCAAAAGAGAGATCAAGACTATGCATCTAAATGTTACATTAGAGAAAATGGTGGAGAGATTTTGGGAGGCTGAGAGTTTAGAGTCAGAGATGAGCAGCACTCTCACACCACATGAAATAAGAGCTGAGAAAATCTACGAGAAAACTTTATCCAGAGAACCAAATGGGAGATATATTGTGACACTTCCATTCACAAGTGAAATGCCTATTTTACCAGAGAATTCACGAGAAATCGCTTTGAGAAGATTTATGAGTACAGAGAGAAGACTGTCAGCGAATCAAGAGTTGAGAGAAGCATACAATGAGGTCATGAGAGAGTACCTTACGTTACATCACATGGAGCTAGTCGATGACAAGAGAGAGAGCGAGCATGAGAGAGCTGTCTATTTACCACATCACGCAGTGGTACGTGAAGACAAAGACACGACTAAAGTGAGAGTAGTTTACGACGCTTCCTGTAAAGGAACTAATGGAGTTGCCCTAAACGATCAGCTGTTAGTCGGACCATCACTGCAAGAGGAGCTAAGAGACATTTTGATGCGGTGGAGAATGTACAAAGTCTGTTTTGTAGCAGATGTGATCAAAATGTACCGACAGATAAATGTAAAGAAGGAAGATGCAGACTACCAAAGAATATTTTGGCGGTTTAGTCCAGATGAAGAGATTAAAGAGTACAGATTACTTACTGTAACTTTCGGAACAGCGTGTGCACCATACTTAGCAATCAAAACGCTAAGACAAATTGCAATTGATGAAGCCAACACCGAAGAGTATGCACATGCACGAGAAATTATAAACAATTCTTTCTATATGGACGATGTATTGTCCGGGGGAGATACAGAAGCAATTGCTCTAGAAGCAAAGAGACAACTAATACAAGTATTGAGAAAAGGAGGCTTCGAGTTACAAAAATGGTCTTCGAATAACAAACAGTTTTTGGATACAGTACAGATAGAGAAGAGAGCCAAGAGCACAGAGATAGATATCATCAGAAAAGAGACTATAAAAACACTTGGTATCACCTGGAATGCAAATGAAGACACACTCTTAGTAGCAAACAAAATTGATACTTTACTCGACAAAAGAGTAACTAAGAGAAATATTCTAACTGTTATAGCATCATTGTTTGATCCAATGGGATGGTTGGCTCCAACTATAGTTAAAGCGAAGATTTTCATGCAAAAATTGTGGGCAAAAGGGTTATCTTGGGATGAAGATTTACCAGAAGACCTGAAAAAGGAGTGGATGACATTCTGTAATGGAATAAAGAGTTTGACAGAAGTGAAACTAGAGAGATGGATTGGGACAGCAATAACGAACCAACTTGTAGAGTTACATGGATTTGCGGATGCCTCTATGGCCGCTTATGCCGCGGTGGTGTACAGCAGAATAATCCAATCCGATGGGCAAGTACATGTGGCTTTGATAATGGCAAAAACTAAGGTTGCACCATTGAAACAACTTACCTTACCTCGTCTTGAGCTTAGTGCTGCAGAGTTGTTAAGCAAACTATTGAAGCACGTCGCTACAGCCATGAGAATTGAGAGTGAGAATACTTACGCGTGGACTGATTCCAAAGTGACATTAGCTTGGATACTTGGAGATCCGTTAAAGTGGACACCATTTGTAAAGAACAGAGTTATAACAATAAACAACACCTTGAAGACAACTTGGTCATATGTGAACACCAAAGAGAACCCGGCAGACCCAGCATCGAGAGGAGTAGCACCTGAAAAACTAAAAGAAAACACTTTATGGTTAAAAGGTCCAACATTTTTAGACCAGAGACAATTGAACATACATACCTGTGAAGCAGAAGATACTGACCTGGAAAAGGAAAAACACATTAAATGTTGTAACATTTCAGCAAAAAATGATGAAGAAAAATTTATAGTGAGCTTGACAAAGAGATTTTCATCATTGAAGAAACTTACCGCAGTGGTTGGTTACTGTAGGAGATGGCTGAACCTGAAAAGAAAAGGAATTTATAAAGACAATTTACCTGCATATGTGACACATGATGAACGTGAAGAAGCACTTACCATTTGTATTAAGTTGTCGCAGCAACTGGAACATCCAGATGAATTTGAGGCTATGAAAAATAACAGACCATTAAAAAAAGGGAGTCGTTTGCTTGCGCTTAACCCCTTTCTTGACGATAAAGGTGTATTAAGAGTTGGAGGTAGACTGAGACATGCAGATTTAGAGTTCCTGAAAAAGCATCCTATAATTATGACTAAACATAATGTACTTACACAACTTTTATTAAACGATGCACACAAGAAAACGTTACATGGAGGACCACAATTAATGACAACCTACTTGAGAGGGAAATACTGGTTAATAAATGCTGGAAACACCATCAAGACCTTCGTAAGAAATTGTATACCCTGTTTCAAACAAAAAGCGATGGCGAGAACGCAACTTATGGGTGACTTACCTGAGATACGAGTGAAGCCTTCAAGACCATTTCTCGTCAGTGGAGTGGACTTCGCAGGCCCTATAAATGTACGTATGAGTTCAGGCCGAGGATCAAAATCCACCAAAGCTTACATTAGCATATTCATATGCATGGTGACGAAGGCCATCCACATTGAGTGCGTGAGTAATATGACTATGGAGGCATTTATGGCAGCATTTCGGCGATTTGTGTCGCGAAGAGGATTCGTCAAGGAGATGTGGAGCGACCACGGGACGACGTTCGTCGCAGCTAGTAAAGAACTGCTCAACTCATGGAAAATTGGTAAAGATAGCATACCCGACGAACTAGCCGCACTTCTTGATTCTGAAGGCACCAAATGGCGATTCATTCCGCCTAGATCACCAAATTTCGGAGGATTATGGGAAGCGGGCGTGAAGAGTATTAAATTTCACCTGAAACGGACCATTGGACATGCAACACCTACCTTTGAAGAGCTGAGTACCCTGCTTGTCCAAATTGAAGCCTGCCTAAACTCACGACCCTTATCACCAATAAGTGATCACCCTGATGATTTAGGGGTAATTCTAAAAAAAGTGGCATCGTAACCTGTCAATAAGTTTTTGAATACAAAGTATGTTAAAAGTTTGTTTTACAGAAAAAGTAAAAACGTTCATAGATAAGCAAAGACCTTTTACATCGAGGCCAAGCCATTTTATTTATTTATTCTCCTTAATTTTGTTAAAAAAATAATGTAGGTACCGTTTTTTACTATAACCTGTCTTGTCCAAATGAGACATGTTTCCAGTTTTTTAGGTCTTTGAACTATTTGTGTATATTTTATTATATATATTTTATAATATATTGCAAGAAGAATATTATGACATTCAATTACTTATGGTATGGTTTTAAAAATATATGCTTATATATCAATATTAACACACGACAGTTTGTCCAGTGATATTTTTACTGTAACCTGTGTGTCCGTGATATTGTATCTCAGTCACATACGGAGAATAATAGGCACACCATAATCCTCGATAAACATTTGCCCAGTATGTGGCTCACCACTATACGAAACAGTTGGAGACGATCTGTCATAAATTAGTGATCAAATGCAGTAATCTGGAGTTTGTAACGGGTATGTTAACTTTATCTTGTCTCGATTATTTAATGTTAACGATATGGGACATATTTAACTAATCATTTGAACGTGGTATTCTGATGTATCTACTTATATTACTAAGAGTGGAACGTCCATATTTTCACCGGTTTAAGAGTAAATGTCTTGTAAATCTACTTTTAACTTTAACCTGTGCAACTTTAACCTGTAACTAGCATAGATTAGGTTAGGTACAGGTTAATGTAACTCTTGGCAGGTTAAAGAGACATATGTGCCCTAATGTGCAGGTTGGTGTGACTATTGGCAAGCTAAAGTGAATAACTATTTTAAATAATTTTATTTTAATAACTTGCATATAATTTCCCAGAAAAACTTTACAGATGCTTTACTAAGCAGTACCCATTAACAGTGGTCTACTTAAGTAAATGTAGGGAATTGCTTTTTTAAAGTATTTTGTATTTTAATATAACTCTCTTTAACCTGAAACCTTTTCTCTTCTAACCTGTCTAATGAAACTTTCACCTACATCTCAATATTTCAACAAGCCATAATTCTTATATTTTTATGAATATTCCGTTCCCTTTTATAAATATGTAACAATTGGAACACCAGGAAGCTTATTTTAAGCAAAGAAGGTAAAAAAACACAACTTATTTTTTTAGAGAAACTTTAACCTGTCTGTGCCACTTTTATTAGAATGAGCCTTAGAACCTTTGACCCCCGCACATTTTTTAGTAAGCGAACCGTTGATCACAATACCAGAGGGAGATTTAACATCACATAAAACAAATTCATTGTCACGTTGGCAAAATATACAGAAAATGTTGCAAGTGTTCTGGAGAAAATGGCAAACAGAGTATCTGACAAGACTACAAGAGAGACCTAAGTGGAAGACCAGGAAATTAGAATTTGATATAGGAGACCTTGTACTCATCAAAGACCAGAGATTCCCACCAAGCAAATGGTTATTGGGACGGATTGTACATAAGTATCCTGGATCAGATAACTTGACTCGTACATATGACGTACGCACTGTGTCAGGAGTATTTACCCGTACCACGTCGAAGCTCTGCCCCTTACCTGATGTGAAAAAGGACAGTCCTGTCCTTTTGGGGGGAGTATGTTGAAGGAGAAACTGTCATACTGACCTGCAGAGGGCGCCTCTCGTCGTCTGTGCCTAAATTAACTTTTATTTGTTTTGACATGACATATCTGATCTGTGGTAGAGTAATAAAAAAGTTTTGCATAGTGTTAGCCGTTGTTTTGTTTTCATCTTTAATAATTAAAATAACCGCACAAGGCCTATGTCCAGCAGTGGACTGATGTGGGCTGATGATGATGATGATGATTATTATTTCATCTAATTTAATTTCTGCTGGAAACTTATTGTTTTTAGCAATGCTTACGTAGGTTAAATTAGGTTAAACCTGTGACCACCCAAAAATTATAACTCCAGCACGTGGTAAGCTTGTCGATGAAATGAAAATTCGGTCAAACAATATCTGGTATAAAGTCAAAAATATCAGCGGATCATGAGTGTCTATCGTGATCTGTCTATTTGCATCTGTTGTGAAGCTTGTAAACAATAAACGATGCGCGGGAGTGGGCGATGCGGCCACGTGGCCGACCGACGTACAATCGCTGGCAAAACTCGACATAGATAGATAGATAAAAAAACAAAGTAACATAAACAAGAAGTAAAAGTAAATAATTAAAACAAACGGACAAAGAAACAATATATTACGCAATACATAATAATGGTCTTTTTAAGCACCGATATAAAAGCCATAATACCTATTCATCGAACAAAACGCGCTTAATCAGCATGATGCTGCGCCAACTGCGGCGCTGGTGTTATGCCAGAGCCATTTGTTAAGACAGAGAGCCAATGTCGTGTCGTATCAGGAGGTGCAAAAGCTGGCAGAGAACAATTACTCCACCGACAAAGATGATGACCCAAAGGGGGCCTATTACAAAAGTAGAGTCCGTCTGTCGGTTCTAACTTTAAAGATCCGTATATTTTGAACCGTTACAGATAGCGGATTGATTTTTGTTCCAAAGTATGTGTTGTTAAGGCAAAATTTATTTTTCTACCAACAACAAAAAAAATAGAAAAATAAAGGGGGTCCCAATACAAGGAACGTTTTTTTTAATGTGTTTTCATTTTTGAGGCTCAGATTTGATGCCCATAAATATTTGCAGTGTAAAGACTGAAATCCTACGACCGCAAATACGCAATTCAGAGAATTAGGATGGAATGCCTTTATTCTTGTCATTATTGACATTTGACGACGCTTTGTCGTTGGTAGTGACCCTGCCTACGAAGCTAGCGGTCCTGCGTTCGATTCCCGGTATGGACAAATGAGTCATGGATGTTTTCTATGTATTTAAGTATTTATTTCTCTATATAAGTATTTATATCGTTGTCAAGTACAAGCCTAAAGCTTAGTTTGGGACTAAAATTTGTTTTCTACTTACTTAGTTTTTAACTAAATATTAAAGTGATCGTCGAAATAAATATCAATTAAATTATTTAAAAAATCCATCAAAATCCGTCTTTAACATGAGATGAGCAAAGTTAAACTTTTACCTCGTACGGTCCTGATGTCAAAAGTTAACCCAAACAACGCATTGTATACATCTACTAACATATATTATACTACCAGACTCCCAAAAAACTATCTTTATGTAGTTATAATTTTATTTATATTTAGAAAAGTACCACTTTTCTCCCCACGCGTCCTCCAAGTTGGTCGAAAGACAAGTCTATGGAAATCTTTTTATGGCGGCGATAAATAAATAAACTAGCGTCCGTACGAAGGCACTCCCGCGCAATGCAGGCTGCCATACAAACGTATTTATTTTATAACTATTAGATATACAAAAACGCTGTTGTAATGGCAACCCTCTCTTTCAGACCTGATATCTCTTAAACGGTCCAACCGATTTTCATGAAACCTAGCTAAAAACCACCGCTGGAAAAGCTGCTTTCAAATAATACCTACAACCGCATCCAAATCAGCGAAGGCACTTGTGGCCGCCACAAGCCGCGGACGAGTTTTTTCACACATTTTGTATAGCATCGGCGCAAACAGAGCGTTTCAGTGGCTGCGTCCGAGCCACAAGTTGCGGGAGTCTTCTGCGGTCGGTAGTGACTGCATTTTGTCGTTTGTATCGTCACTAGTGGCTGCTACTGCTGGCCGCATCCAGCCTCCAGTGGCTGCCACTGGTAGCGGCTTGTAGTGTTTTGACTGAAACACTAGTGGTCGCGTTTGGTCGTTCGAATCGCGCGCACATACGACCACATGGACAATGTATTCTAGCCACTAGTGGCTGCTACTGGTGGCCGCATCCAGCCACCAGTGGCTGCCACTGGTAGTGGCTTGTAGTGGTTTGACTGAAACACTAGTGGTCGCGTTTGGTGGCGGCTACTAGTGGCCTAATGTGCGGCAGCTCTAATGTCTATCCAATGGGCCCTTTTAACTCACTGCACGCCATGTCCGGCGCTGACCTCATCCATCTATTTTCCAACGGCTTAACCAGATCCCCTATTCCGCTATTTCCACTTTGTCTTAAACCATATCGTAATCATATTGTTAACGGCATAGTAGCTCTTATTCACTTGTTAGTAAAGAAAAAAACAATGAAAATAGAACAAATTATAATAGAAGCCGTGGATCGCCTGTCTTGAACTTTATGGTTATGGAATGTGTAAGATTGACTCTGATCGGCTTAATACAGTAGTTCAAAGTACTTGTTTAACTAATTATTGTATTTGTATGATCCAGTGGCGTCAGTAATGCAAGCTTTAAGCTTTTTAGCCGTTTCCCGCTTTCGTAAAGCTCCCGTATCGTATTATAATTAATGGCCGGTTCAGAACTGCAGAGCTTTTATTTTTGGAGAGATAAAAATAAAGTTATGACCGTATTATAAAGTAGACGTGTAATATTAATGTATGAACTCAATAATATAATAAAAGAAGCGGAGAGAACCGATCTTCTCTTAGTTCTGTCTATGTTCGTTGTTCCATTTTGCTTATGCAAATAACATTCATGTTTTATTAGCTCTCTGGTTCTATTCTAGTCAATGAAACCATATTACTTTTGACATGGTATCGTGTTGTTTTTAACTCGGCCGCCATTAATTTCAAATAAATAAAAGCTATCTTAACGTTGGTGTTGACAATACGAATCATGTCAAAAGCAATGTGTTTTTACCGGGTGTGTAATGTTTAGCATAAAAACGAATGGTATAATGATCATTTTACGTAAAACGAATTGCATAATTTCAATCTGCATAATAAATCATCGATATAATACTCATGATGCATAAAACGAAATGCATAATTTCAAAAACTATAATGTTTATTAATTTAAAAAGTAAATATTTCTAACTGCTTCCATTACTATTAAGTGGTCACAGTTCTAACCTAACCTAACCTAGTTAGAATAAATTGACTTAAAATGCATAATAACTAGACAATGATAGTTATGCTAAATGAGTGTTATGTTATTTGATCGTATGCCAGATAAAATTATACAAATGGTTTTTATGCTAAACGTTCATTATGCTTTTCGTGGTTAGTTAAATTAAATTATGCAAAAAGTTTGTATACTGATTGAAACGCCATTTTTACCAAGTATGTTATTTTAGGTTTTGTCCCGTGTGGTTGCCAGGTTAGAATAGTGCTACTCCATGTCTTCCCGTGGATGTCGTAAGAGGCGACTAAAGGAATAAGGCTGCGGCTCCACTGAGGCGGAGATGAGCGGAGTGCAGCGGAGCTGTGCCAATATTAACCAATAGAATGTAAACTAACGTGGGCAAGGCCGCTCGACGTGACCGCATGTGCCTTCTATTGGTCAGGTTAGGTTAGATTCTATTGGTTAAAATTGGCACAGCTCCGCTCCACTCTGCTGATCTCCGCCTCAGTAGAGCCGCAGCCTAAGGCTTGTAGTACTGTTAGGCGATGGGCTTGCAACCTGTAACTAATACCTACGCTGGTAAACATCTTAGCCTAATTGTGCAAAATGTGGTTACAGAATTAACAACAAATTTTTAGAGTTATCTGTAATTCTGTAGCTCTGCCTATCCCACTCTGGGAATGAAGGCATGAGTTTATGTATGTATGTTTGTGTATGTGTTAATTAAATGTTAGTGCTCAGCAAAACAGCATATTATATCTTGAGATTAAATAATTCACTAATCGACTCAATATTATGATTTTTTTAAAACCTGTCATGGTCCACGCAGCTAAAGAAACACAGCTATAGCTCTGTCCCTTACCTGCCGATAATAAACAAGTTCGAAGAACAACACCACAACCTTTGAAGTCTCCTAAGTGTTTACGTTTCCCAATATTTTTTTAACGGAAACGAACGAAAAAATAACTTGTCAATCCCCAACAGAGCCGAGTTCTTACGATCTATTATTTATGGATAACCTACTGGTTTAAACAGAAAAAATACGTCCATATTATTTTGTTACACAGGCGTTATTCAACACGATGGTTGGTTCAAAGAAATAGTTCAAAATAACAACCGATGTTTAGTTAACCCCACCATCGTAAGTTGGCAATCCTGAGATTGCAAAGGTATATGTATGTATGTATGAAAACTCTTTATTGCACAAACAGAAAATAACAAACCAAAAAAGAAACAGAAACACAAAAGGTATGCACAAAGGCGAACTTATCCCTTTAAGGGATCTCTCCCAGTCTTTGGTCTTTGGGCTTGAGAGTCCACTTATCATCTGGAGGCCTAGCCGAGATGCAAATGCTGCTAATGTTCTGTTTCCTATCGACTCGGATCTATGGAGTTGACATAATTATGCGGTTGACGCGATCTGTCATCAACTTACGTCAATTCTATACATTTCTTCGATTTGCGAAAATCGCTAACTTATTGTTTGATCAGTACTCAACTCAACTAATTGTTAAAATTCGAAAAAGGAATCGAAAATTTGACACATTTCTTTGAGATTAAGGGCCGGTACAGACGGACTGCATTTGAACTGCAACCCCGCTGCAAACCAACTGCGCAGTCCGCTTAGGTAGACTGCACGCCAACTGCAAGCGGACTGCGCAGTTGGTTTGCAGTTTTGATGCAGTTACATCAACTGCATCAAGCCTGCCCTCGAACTGCCATTTTGCAGCTGGGCTGCAATTCAAATGCAGTCCGTCTGTACCGGCCCTTAACCATTAGTTACGGTTTTAACTAGATTTAGTACCGATTTCACCATGCGATGTTAAATTTAATCAATGTTTATCGACTGTTAGTTCATACATTTTGACAGCTGTTAACGCTCTAATCCTCTGTTAAGTGGTTAACATCGTTTGGTGAAATTGGTACTTAGGCTTGTGTGCTCATTTGAATTCTACAAGAAATAAAAAAAAAATTAACTGAAGTGACTTCGTTACCTGTTTTGCTGTCGAATTTAACGGGTAATAGAATTGCCAAGATAATTTGAATTTCGAAACAAACAACTCTGAAACAATAACATTTGTTTGCATCTTTGATCTCGAATCTCATTTCAAGTTTAGTTTTGTTCTATTCGTGTTAGCAGCGCCGGAAATAACTGCAATGCAAAACTTTTCGTGAATAGAATATTATGGATTCCAAATAATAACTACAGATAAATAGAATTACATTATTTAAAATTTAATTATTTCAATAAAGAAGATCCAAATCTGGTGCACACAAACATTTCTGCCTTTTTAATTAAGAACTGTCTTGCAGTAATAGGCCAAGTTCCTCAAATCATCATTTCAGCTAAAACATGACCTCTGACGTGTGTCAACGTGCAATAAAAAAAACGCCATTGACATTGATACGTCACTAAAGGACACAAACGACTTCCGACCACTTCAAAGATATAAATATTTTAAAGTTATTGCTCTCTTTTTGATAAAAGTACGGCCTTATGTAGAATAATACAAGAGTGCAAAATACTGCTTAAAATTAGATATTTTTTTACTTCCAACTTAGCTAAGTGCAGGCAAGAAACATAGTAGTCTAAATTAACGGGCTTCTTTTTACTTTTACAACCAACGCCGTAGATATAGCTGGATAAAAGCAACCAAGATACTGCCGAAGTTAACCAACAAAAGTGCCTGGGTTTTACAAACTTATTCTTACAACTAAAAACATCGCCACCATCACAACGTTCATACAACTTTGTATGTGTAGGAACTAATTCCGGTCTCGCAAAACGGAAGAGATAAGTTTGCGCACTTTGTTTTCCCCGTAACTACCCTAATAGGGGACGGAAAGGTAAGTTTCGGGAAAACAACTAATAAATAATATTCATAGAGTAAACATGGGAGGAAGTTTTTGCAAAGCTTGTTGTTTTACCTTACGGGTAACCGGAATTTGCCACGTTACCGGGATAGGATGTAATGTAAAAGCGGATCCGGAAATGTTTTCATTTCCGACATCAAAGATGTTTTATGGTATGTTTTATTATAATTTCAGATGAAGCTGTTCAAACGAATGCTCAATTCAAATTAAAAAATAAAGAGGGAGTAAAAAAATGGCTGTGTTTTTCCGGGTGTGATTTTAAAAACGTTAAGTAATTTTATTGAAATATGCGTATTTTTATACTCGTAAAAAACCACCCGAAGCCGAGTAAAAAAGTAGAATACAAACGAGCTTTTCCGATCAAATACGATCTCGTATGTTTATTGAAAACATCGGTAAGCGCCATTATTTTACGGTTGATTTTTTTTAAATCCTTTGCAAGTACTATCACGAACGTTAATAATTTGTGACCCATTTCAAGAAAAATATGCTTGAAGTCGTCAATGTCATTAGGGATGTCAAGTCATTTGTAACTTTTAGGAAACTCAACCTTATTATTGTAGAATGTCAGATTGATTTTGGACCTAAGGTGGGTCCCAAATTAAAGTTCGCGATTGTACCTTTCCTGCTAAATTACTTGTTTACTTAGCAAACTCACTCGTTATATAGCCGGTAAAACATTTATAACTCATTTCTGAACTTGTTTCTCTTTTCGCTTGCTTTTATGACCAGTTTTTAATTAAAACAAAATGTCAATATGTAAATAAAGAATCCTTAAAGGAAGAACTTCATTTATAAGAGAAAAGACCGGTGAATGACTAGTATAGATGCATTCAATCTATGACCTCAGCAACGCATTTGCAGTCTTGAGATTGACATCGTAAGATTGCAATCTTGAGATTGAAAATTTCTATGGTGTCGCGACGGTGTCGTGGATTTATGTAATTCAAGTGGTAGAGTAATAGAATAAGTAAATGTATGTGACACGCCGTCGTGATGGAAAGAAACAAAAGGTGTCTGAATCTTACCTTTTGTTTCCTATAGTTAATGTGCTCTCTCCCTCTCTCCTTGCACCAACTCCCTCGCCTGCTCTCTCAGTAGCCAGCTCTGCCTGCGAGGCCTTCTCGCACCACCTGTAGTTGTTAAAGGTGTTCTATGACATCACTGCTGTCACCAAGCATCTCTAGAAGCTTATTAGGCCAATGCCACACATACGTTAAGAGTGTTAGGTTACTACGTTGAAGGGAGACTACTATTCTAGTCCAAGGAGTGTCAAGTCTGTCAGTAATGATAGTATGCCCTCTCTTCCCCCAAAGCTGAGTACGGAGCCATGGGCACTCTGTTCGCCCATGGAACCCGATTTCCATCGCGGACACATGTGAGACCGGTCACCACCCTACAGCGACATTTCGCTCCTAAGCTCACGTCTTACCACCGCACAACGTGCGGCTGCGCTCTACCAGAACACTTTCCTACGCCACCATTGTGGACCCCAGCCCGGCGACATCCCATCCAAGGGATGTCCCGTCCGTGTATAATAAGTGTTCTGCCCATCTCCGTCCGCCATTACACCGTGTCCCCTCTCAGACACATACAATCCGCCATTGCGGACGCACTACCGGCAAACACCGTAAATGGTCCTCCGGTACGCGTATACAGACTCCAACCGAGTCCAACACACCCCCTTTGATCACTAGAGGGTATAGTCATGTCAAGAAATAGAGGGGAACGTAGGCTCGACCTACAGCGTTACAACAAGGGTTAATGTGAACTAGATGGGATCGTTATTAGACTTGTGCAAGACGGTCAAGATATTCATATAGTACAACTAGCTGTTAAACACTTAGAAACTTAGACACGTAGCCTTTGAAGATACTTAGAGATTCAGATACTTAGATACTGATATACTTAGATACTCCGATACATAGCTGCTAAAGATATTTGACTTCTAAAGACACTTAGCTTTAGGGAAACCAGCTCTGGTGGTTTCCCACTCCATCATGTGAGCCCCAGCCACCTCACAGTATCACCAATCACTCAAATCACTATATCACATGTTATACCGGCAAAGCACGGTTAAAGATGGTTTCCGCGGGCCACGAGGCGGAAGCACTGAGTGATTGACGAAGCTCTTTTACCACAGAGCAGAATCATAGACATTAATAGTTTACTCACCACAGATGTTCTACCTTCCGGTTTGGGTTGCCAGTTTGTGAGATCGCTAAACGTCATCGCGATGCCCAGCATTCGCGACACTCCCGACGGCCGACAGAAGTGACATTAGGGAGCGCGTCCACTGCCGAATCTTCTCTCTGGCTTTGACGGCTGCATCCCTTGGCTGTCGCGGTCTAGGAGAGGCGCCAATAGCGTCATCAGCATCACCATTTATACTAGTGTCGTTAGGCGAGGTTACTCCCTCCGGAGTAATCTCTTCTCGGATACTTTCTGTATCATTAAAGCGTTCCTGTTCCCCATCGTCATAAAAAGGCATTTCGCCTATATCTTCGACTTCCATGTCGATATTTAAATTTCGTGAACCTTCGAGAACTCCTCGTGATTCCTCTTCATTCACAGGTGATGAAGCAGTTTCGTTACTCACCGCATCTTCCATTTCCAATGGATACAATTGTGCTAAAGACCGGGTAAATACCTTGTTACCTACTTTAACCTGGGCAACGCGACACATATTGTCGGTCCCCTTTACAAGAGATACAATTTTGCCGACCTTCCAACCTTCCCTATTCCCGTTGTCTCCTTTGATCTGCACCACCTGACCTTCTGCCGGTCCTGACTTAGATGTACATCTCGGTTGTTTGTGAGAGTGTGAATATCTTTCCCTCAGGCTCAGAAGATACCGATCTGTGAACATCTTCTTGAATTCGTCCAGGATGATGATTCCCTTCTTCCAACCATTTACAAGGTCGTTCTTCGCCTGTGTTCCGTCAGGTGAAGGTCCATCACTCTTGGCATCTATAGCTATGGTTCTACCCATGGCTATGAAATCAGACGGCTTCAGGATGTGGTCCATCTCTTCGTCGACATAAGTCAGTGGTCGAGAGTTGATGACCGCTTCTATTTCTTTTACGACAGTGTTAAGTTGATTGTCCGTAAGAAGGTGCTTTTGTAGAGTTGTCCTCATGCAGACCTTGACCATGCCCACGAGCCTTTCATAAAATCCTCCAAACCACGGCGCGAGTTGGGGTATGAAACGCCACTTTATCTTCTTGTTGATACAATATGGTTGTGTCATGACTTCGGACATCAACTTCAGATTGGTGGCATTGTCAGATGTTATCACTGTGGGCACGTTCCTAGTGGCTATGAATCTCCTCAGTGCTAGAAGTCCCTCTTCTGCCGTCAAATCTCGAACGACTTCCAGATGTACAGCGCGTACCGCCAAGCAGGTAAATAAGCAAATCCACCGCTTCTCTGTACCGGTTTTCGTGTTTACCAGTATTGGTCCTAAGTAGTCGACTCCTGTAAAAGTATAAGGTTCGGTATAATTAACCCTTTCCGGTGGTAATGCCGGTGTAGGCGGTAGCTTAAATGGTCCACCTCGCTGTTTGATGCATTGAGCGCATTTACTAATGACACTGAGTACTCGTTTTCTTCCTTGAGGTATCCAAAAGTTTTGCCGAATAATACTGAGAGTATGAGTAGCTCCGACGTGATAATTGTCACTATGAGTTTTCATAATGATCCCATCCGTATATGGGCTGTTGTAAGGTAATAATATTGGATATCTTTTATCATACGTCCAATTAGCGTATTTAAATCGTCCTTTGCTTCTCAGTATTCCGTCTTCATCCATGAAAAGGCCTAAATTCCTTTTTAAGCTAGTCTCTTTTCCTACCAGTTCTTCCGGAAAGTACTTAGCTTGAATCTCCTTTATCTCGGATACCTTCGTATACACGATACCGACGTCTTCATGCGTTACTTCGTTACATCCGATACTAGATCTACAGGCTTCATTTTGCTCTCCTCTGTCGTTTAGTTCTTCATCCATTGGAGTACACGACAGACCCTCCCCGGCCAAGAGAGAACTGTTATTTGGCGGACTGACAGGCCATTCTACCGAGTCTCGTGACAGGAATTCGGGGCCTGCCAACCACTTCTCCACTTCCTCTCTTGGCTGAGCGGGCCTTGTGGCCACGTCCGCCGGGTTCAGGTTCGTCGGGACGTATCGTATCTTCAATTCTTTGTTTTTCCTTATCTCTTGAATTCTCCTTGATACGAAAGGTGTCAGAAGTTTGTCAGAGTAGTACCACCCGATCACTACCTGGCTGTCCGTCCAGAGGATCTGCTCTGTTATCTCGCCTTGCAGAGACTTCTTGACGTATTGGATCAAGCGATGACCAATAAGTGCAGCAATCAGCTCAAGCCGCGGGATCTTCAGGTCATCCTGGTCTTTAACAGGGACTAAGCGTGACTTTCCTATGACAAAGTTCCTTGTGTTACCCTGTACTATGTAGATTACCGTTGCGTATGCTTTAGTAGATGCATCTGTGAAGCAGTGGATGGAATATTTCTTATACCGAAGGTTTTCTACACAGCATCGGGGAACACAGGTTTCCTTCAAGTTCTTAAGTTCTTTTTGTATGTCTTTCCATCTATCCGCTAAATCTCCTGACAAAGGGCAGTCCCATTTGACCTTGAGTTTCCAAAGATCTTGCAAAAGAAGTTTAGCTGCCAGCACCGAAGGTGCTGCATACCCACAAGGGTCGTAAATTGATGCGATACATCTCAAAAGTCCTCTCTTCGTGTTCGAGTACTCACGTTCCTTTTTTCTTAAATGAAGTGTGTCTGTTTCTAAATTCCAGTCCAATCCGAGTACTTTAACTACTTTATCTGGACAACCGTCAGGAACTTGTTTCAAGAAGACACGTGAGTTTGAACTCCATTCTCGTAAGTTCATCGACATCGCTTGAAATTCTTGCTTCGTATTATTGTAGAGGTCAACGGCCTCTTCTACAGTATCTGTTCCGGTAACCATATTGTCGACATATATGTCTTGTGAAATTTGTCTTACACTTTCCGAATTGGATTTTGACAAGTGATATTTTATTGTAGCATTTAAGAGAAATGGGCTACTTATAACTCCAAATGGTACCCTGCGGAACCTCATGTGTACTATGTTGTCTTTGTCTACTGGTTTTTCTATGTTTTTGATCCACAGGAACCTGGTTACGTCACGATCCTTGTACTGCAATCCGATTTGTAGGAATGCCTTTTCGACATCTGCACAAATGCCTATACTATGCGTCCTAAATTTCAATAAAATTCCTGTTAATTCTTCCAACATTAAAGGTCCACAGTAGAGACATTGGTTCAGGCTCTTATTATCCTTAAGTTTTGAGGAAGCGTCATATACAATTCTCAAGGAACCCTTCTCCTTCTGTTGGATACAGTGGTGGGGCAGATAATGTACTGGGTGACTAGAGGTGTTGACCTCTTCGTGTGGTACAACCTCTATAATATTCATTGCCATTTGCTCTTTAATCAGCTGGTCGTACAAGTTCAAAGTATCAGCCTCTAGTCGCTTCATCAGGCCCACTAATCGCCCCAGTGCTAGACCAAAGTTAGGTTCCAAGTCAGGTGGGTATTCCGTCCATGGCCAAGACACCTGGTATCTGCCTTCCTCGAACTGAGTTGTCTCGTTGAAATGACGTACGGCTTCTTCTTCCCTATTTTCTTTCGGAGAGTCGACAATACCAATGGTCTCTAGTTCCCACAATTCCTTCAGGTTGACTCCATCTAAAGGTAAGTCTGGCTGGTTCAGTGCTACTTCCAAGCTGGTTTGGAAATAAGTAATCACTTCCAGTTCATTGGCAGGTTCCAAGTCAGACTTCCCGCTGATGATCCATCCCAATTTGGAGTTTATTATAAACAAGTTCTCTTGGATTTTAATTTTCTCCAGTAACAGTAACGAAAAGTAGTAATCATTACCTATGAGTAGGTCTACTTTATCACCTAGAGATCCATCGTCCGCCAAGTCAAACTTCGAGTTCCAGTGTTCCCGGTCAGGTCCAAGGTAGGGTACGCTATGCGTTATTATAGGGACCACGTTAGCGTTAATCGTAATAGTCTCGCCGGACCGTGTCGCAATCTGGAATCTAACCCTGGGACTATCAACCTCCTGCGGTACCTCGGAGCCAAACGTAAATATAGTCAAACGACTATCTTCGAAGGGTGTAAGCTTAAGTTCTTTAACCAACCCTTTTGTTATGTAAGTTCTCATACTTCCCGAATCGAGAAGGATTCTTCCTTTAACTCTGTTACAGTCATTCTCCCTTGTCAGGTCAACGATGGCTGTTTGCAGTACCGTGAATCCTGTATCCTTGACATGACACTGTACAGTAGTCTCGGTCCTTTCATCTTTTCTTCCTTCTTCGGTACTGGTTTGAGGTCCTGAAGGGTTTGTCCGCTTATTTCCTGAAGCTTTCTTTGGACACAAGGCACGATGATGATACCAACTCCGACAGTACGCGCAGGGCATCCTTGAAGAGCACGTCGCCTCTCGGTGTCCCCTTTGAAGACATCTAAAACAATGACCTGTTAGTCTGGTTTTCCTTTGCTGTACCGTTGGGTATTTTCGACATTCGTCACGATGATGTTCGCCTTCGCAGAACATGCATGACGTCTTAAGTTTCTTCTTAAATGACTCTCTTGGGAACCTCCTGTCACGACTGTTCTCATTACTATGGCTGAACTTCCTCTTAAATCCCTGGTTCCTGGTACTTGAAGTTGGAGTTTCCCGATTCTTATTAATATTGTTGTTGACACGGTAGTTGCCACGATCCCTTCCGGTACCAAATCTCCTGAACTTCTCGTTCACATGTAGGGTCTCGGTTGTAAAGTTTCCCGAAGTTCCTTCATTCAGTTGAGAGGTAAATCGATGAGCGTCTTCCTTGGCTGCTATTAATGCTTCTAATCCATTCCGGATTTCCGGTACTGAATCATCCTTAATTCTCTTTTTCAACTCATAGACTATCTCCTCTGGGAACTTTTCCAGTATAAGGAACCGGAGGTAGCTGTGCGTCGTATCCTCGCCCAAGGAGCTCAACACCCTCAAGTGTTTCTCAATTTCATTCAAAACGTTGCGGCAGCTGCTAGTGGTGTCCTCCGCAGGTCTAATTTTACTTAATGCCGAGTAGTGGGCGTCTTTCACTAGCTCGACCCTTCCGTACCTTGCCTTAAGGGTACTAACAGCAATACTATAATTCTTGTTAGTTGCCCCTAGTCCCTCAATCAGCTTCTTGGCTTCACCTTTCAATGCTGAACTCAGGTACAAAAACTTGTCGACATCGCTTAACCTTCGGTTATCCACTAGAGACTGGTACTGGTCCCAGAATTGGCTCCACTGCAGTATATCACCGTAGAATTCTGGCATATTTAATTTGGGCAGCTTCCCCGAAACTGGTAAAGCACCATCTCTTGATGACGTAGTCCTGGCGCGCTTAAGTTGAACTTGCAGTTCACATAAATTTTCTTCCGCTTCTAGTTGAGTAGTAGCGATCCTGGACACTTCATCAACAGCTGGCTCGTTGACAAACCGAAAGTAATTGTTGAGGTCAGACTTGAGTCGATTCAAACCGCTTTCTAATTTTGAGATGATAATTTCCATCTCGAGAATGAACGCATCATTTGGGGAATCAGGTGCAATTGAATTTATTATCTCCCTCGCCTTAATGGTTAAACGTTGCAAATAATCGGAGCTTATCCCAAGAGTGGCCATCAGACTCCCTTCCATGTTAAAGAGTTAAATTACGGATCTGTAATAGATACACACCAAAAAACTAATAATATACCGCAATTTCGGCGCACCACACCGCATAAACATTTAAAAGCAAAATTAGCATCAAGAAACAACAGCATACCATATTGCCTAGTTATGCGCGCTTTATAGTGTATTATATTAGGTGCATCATATTTGTAAAAACCTCCCATCTGCCGGTTAAGCAAAGGCACATGCGCCGCAGCTTAATTTTAATAAATTTATCCCGCAAGCATTCGGTAGGTTCAGCAAGACTTGAACCTCCACTTCAAACAATCCTTAAGTATCTAGGGTTCAACATTAAGTTGGACGAAAGCGATTCCTTGTTGCGTGCTATTAGCCATTTGAAAATTGCAAGTCATTTGAAAATTTGTAAGCTTCTTAAAATAAAAAAGTGTAAAGAAATCAGAATAAGATGATTAAATGATTAAAGCTTTCATATAAATAAGACACGAGTTTCAGCCTATCCCAAAATTTCATAGTAATTACCAATGTTTCTCTAATATTATAAAATGTAACGCCATTATGCTCATAAGTTGAGGGTAATGAATGTAAGTAAACTTATTTATTGGTTTAACGCAAGATAAAATAGCAATGCAAAAAAAATTGAAATGAAACAATATTCAAAGGCTTTATTTTAAATTATTATCAATTATGTGTGTCCACCTTGCATATTTACTTTCAAAATTTAAATAGTCTCAAGTTATGTATGTATTTACTCTGCATATTCACTTTTAAAATTTTAAAGTTCGAAGTAGTCATCAATTGATGCATTTACCCTGTATAACTCAACATATATATTTAAACATGAGGTTGTCACCAATAGGTGCATTTACCCTATATAACTCAACATATATAATTAAACATGAAGTGGTCACCAATAGGTGCATTTACCTTGTATACTCAACATACGTAAGCAGATACGAAGTTGTCACCAATATGTGCATTTACCTTGTATATTAAATTCACAAGATTAAAAAAAACAATGTGATGTAACTTTTTTACTTTTCTAAATAATGAAGTAAGTATATGAATAGTAACTATGAAAGGTATACGTCTCAAAGGATACTCTAACATTCTCATTACAATTCGATTAGTTACGCTTTTGGAAAAGAGAACGATACTGGTGACTATTATATATATATTGTCTGTGATACAATGGATCAGAGAGCAATAAACGCGTTATACAACTCGAAAATTAGGAGAAGCGCGATACTAACTTGTAAACCAATAATCACCTCCTAGTGTGCTTATATCGTTGATCTCATTCTCTGCTCCCAACATTATGCTTTGAGAACACAATATAAACACAATAAACACAACATAAACACAATAAACACAAGAAACAAAGAAACGTATGGTAACACCCTGAGTATATCACGAAATAATCAATGCACCCTATAAATAGTCTATTGATTATTTAATTAGAAATCATCATGAGCACACCTATAAACTTTCCAAATTATATCAAATGAATACCTAAGCAAATATCAACACACAAAACTATCAAAGGATTAAAACTCATATGGCACACCATATATATATTATATAGACACAGAGTTACCTTTCTCATGATAAATAAATGGAGTCTTCAAGTAATACCTAATTTGCAGCAGGTTAAGTGTAATGGTAGATAACTTGTGAACAAACCCACATCCTATAAATTACTTCCAATTAGTCAATGAATGAAATATATTTAAACTCCTGTCCGTGGCATGGTGTCACATGGTTGCCACACAAAGCCAAACAAAAAAAAGATTTTAAAAAGTTATTAAGCAGTACTGTACCACCAGTGTGATGTCCACTAATGTAGCTTATGAACACTAAATTGCTTATGAACACTAAAATAATTATTGTGACAAAGTAGTTAGGCAAGTTAAGTCCTCAATAGTCTACCATATTATGTTATAAATTAATAAATCGACTTGAATAAAATTGAATGGCCAATAAGCTGTAAGTATTTAGAACCACTCTAGTAATAAACGTAAGGATATACTGCATCTTACAATTTTGGAGACAAATAAAGTAACTAACCAAAGGCTTCTTTTACTGGGATTTTCCATCACAAGCTCCGCGATCGCACAACTCAGTAAGTAACACTATCATACTATATTGATAATTACGGGACACTATCCAAGCAAATGTATACTCAATCTAGAATAAAGCAAGTACTTTGCAAGGTTGACAAAATTATTATTTTGAGTTATCCGACAAGTGACTATAACACGGTTTGATGCTACGTCTTCACTTTAAATTCTGCGAGAAAACTTAAATGAAATATATAAGTATTCAATTATTTAACGAGATTGACAGGTTTAACACTTTGAGTATGTATTCTATTTTTCATATTGTGCATGGAAACGATAAATTGATATAAGAAGGATGTGTGAAACACATTTTTGTCGCACATTACTGTAAATAAAATACTGCAGTCTCGTAACGTCACATAAAATGGCAACTTCGCAAAACCTTATGTCAGTGTGCTGTTATTTCTATACCAATTAAAATTAATTTCCATCCAAACTTTAGTAGGTACCGTGAACTTAAAAGGACAGACGCAAATAAGTTGAAACAAGAAAAGTAAATGTTAAACAAATGATTTCGAATAAATTACCCATATATATGGCTTCCCAACGATCTCTCATAATAGGAATTTATAGTAAAATTATCTCTAAATTTGTAATTAACGTGAGCAATACAAGGATAACTATCGTCTATTAGCGACACACAGAACATTACAAAATAAGGCCATACCTTACTCTTAAGTTCACGTTTCTGAGCAAAATAAGACATGGCACAATGGAATGAATTGGACTTTCGCTATAAGCTAATTAGAAAATGAGCACAAGATTCAAAGGAAACATGAGAGAAATAAAGCACATGTGGTCAACGCATACAGTATCAAACCGCCCTTGTATTGTACGAAATTGTACTGATGCGAGTACGAACGTAAGCAGATAATGGACGCGTTGATTCACCGAAAAAATGTAGCACGTGTTTCGACGAAGATTGTACTTACAGTATAACAAATGGTATTTCGCCTCAAACGCTATCGGGCCGACGTGACTGGCAAGAGCTGGAGGTAGAACAAGCGTGTGGGGTGCGGCTAGCGGCCTATGGACACGAGACGAAAGGTGTTAAGATATTACTTAGCTAAAGCCCGCCTTGACACGTTTTATTTGTATGGGCTGAAATCCCCTTTCTGCAAACAGTTGAGAGAGAAAAGTCATAACTAGCAAAGATGCCTCTAAATTTGAATTGAGAACTTGTAACCACGTTGTAACTTTGGTGGCATCGTGGCTTCTTAGTACTTATGAACAAATTATAGCGTCCCTTCCTGGTATTTTATGTTTACCATCTCGCCTGCACCTACGGGCATCGATTGAAGGGTTTAAGAACACTTTTATTAACTTACCTCGCAGAAAATACACAACACTCGAAAGCGCTACCAAGCCGAACAAGCGGAACAAGTGGAAGAAGAACAAAATGGTGGTTCCTCGTATACTCGTATTCCTCTATTTCCTCTAGAGCGATGGAAGCAAACAAGATGCGGAGACCATAGAGAACTATAGCAACATCCTATCTATAATATTGTGACGGCGTAAACTGAACTGTAAAACATAGCTGATAAGGTTCATCCTAATCCATCAACTCATAATTAATATAAACAAAAGACATGAGCTATTTTGCTGGAACCTAAGAAAACCATTAAATTAATTAGAGATTTTATTAATGGACATAAATAAGATATCTAATATAATTGTTTAATTTAAACCCAAATTTAAAAGTCGTCATTTTACTTTGAATAAAACTCGATCCATCGATATTCAATGCTTAGCCAATAACAACACGCGAAGAAAATGCTCCCTTAGACCCGCGAATGCTTAAATTAAGGACTAAATTGTACAATTAGCGCAATTATGATACAATATCATCATCCGTACTTATAATAATTCTTAACTTAACATATTCCAATCCTTCTGCTGCGTTATCCTTAAATAGACTTCCTTTTGGTGAAATTAAATGTATCCTTTATAACGCTAAAAGTGGTTCCGCGCGCCATCTATCGGTAGCCTTAGTTATTACAGTAACAGAAAACAATAGGTAACGCCTTATGCTGCGTCCCCACATTCGCGCGAATTTCGCGATAGTGAAGACGCGAATAGCGAGTGTGCATGAGAATAGGAACGCGTTCGTGGTTGGCGCACCATGAAATAAATTCTATATTATAAATAGATAAATTATTTTAGACCAATGAACGATAAATTATTCTTGTAGGTTCTGAGACAATACGTGAACTTTCGTAATATCCTGAAAATAATGACATCGATCCTCTTATATAGTGCTTCGCAATCATACGTTTAGCCGTTTAGGCATAGATTCACACATCCCAGCATCTCTCCACCATGTCGCGACGGTGTCGTGGATTTATGTAATTCAAGTGGTAGAGTAATAGAATAAGTAAATGTATGTGACACGCCGTCGTGATGGAAAGAAACAAAAGGTGTCTGAATCTTACCTTTTGTTTCCTATAGTTAATGTGCTCTCTCCCTCTCTCCTTGCACCAACTCCCTCGCCTGCTCTCTCAGTAGCCAGCTCTGCCTGCGAGGCCTTCTCGCACCACCTGTAGTTGTTAAAGGTGTTCTATGACATCACTGCTGTCACCAAGCATCTCTAGAAGCTTATTAGGCCAATGCCACACATACGTTAAGAGTGTTAGGTTACTACGTTGAAGGGAGACTACTATTCTAGTCCAAGGAGTGTCAAGTCTGTCAGTAATGATAGTATGCCCTCTCTTCCCCCAAAGCTGAGTACGGAGCCATGGGCACTCTGTTCGCCCATGGAACCCGATTTCCATCGCGGACACATGTGAGACCGGTCACCACCCTATAGCGACATTTCGCTCCTAAGCTCACGTCTTACCACCGCACAACGTGCGGCTGCGCTCTACCAGAACACTTTCCTACGCCACCATTGTGGACCCCAGCCCGGCGACATCCCATCCAAGGGATGTCCCGTCCGTGTATAATAAGTGTTCTGCCCATCTCCGTCCGCCATTACACCGTGTCCCCTCTCAGACACATACAATCCGCCATTGCGGACGCACTACCGGCAAACACCGTAAATGGTCCTCCGGTACGCGTATACAGACTCCAACCGAGTCCAACACACCCCCTTTGATCACTAGAGGGTATAGTCATGTCAAGAAATAGAGGGGAACGTAGGCTCGACCTACAGCGTTACAACAAGGGTTAATGTGAACTAGATGGGATCGTTATTAGACTTGTGCAAGACGGTCAAGATATTCATATAGTACAACTAGCTGTTAAACACTTAGAAACTTAGACACGTAGCCTTTGAAGATACTTAGAGATTCAGATACTTAGATACTGATATACTTAGATACTCCAATACATAGCTGCTAAAGATATTTGACTTCTAAAGACACTTAGCTTTAGGGAAACCAGCTCTGGTGGTTTCCCACTCCATCATGTGAGCCCCAGCCACCTCACAGTATCACCAATCACTCAAATCACTATATCACATGTTATACCGGCAAAGCACGGTTAAAGATGGTTTCCGCGGGCCACGAGGCGGAAGCACTGAGTGATTGACGAAGCTCTTTTACCACAGAGCAGAATCATAGACATTAATAGTTTACTCACCACAGATGTTCTACCTTCCGGTTTGGGTTGCCAGTTTGTGAGATCGCTAAACGTCATCGCGATGCCCAGCATTCGCGACATATGGGCTTTAGAGTCCAATTACCATCAGGTCTGTGTGCTCGTAAGCCTTCTCCGCGACATAAAAAAAAGACTAAATCAGTTCTACAGTGACCATGGTGGGTTAGGGCTTCATTTTGCCGACGACTTTACAACAGCATAGTATCTTATCTTATCTTACAGATGGGCCCTTACGATTACACTTCGACCCTTAGGATCTTTTGTGCAATTACCCTCTTACACACTCAGCTGTTCGAATATGCAGGTTTCCTCACGATGTGTTTCCTTCGACGTAATAGCATTGGGTAATGCACTTAAGTTAGAAAAACTCATTGGTACATGGTGACCGCGCGGATTCGAACTCGGTACCTTACGACGACGAGTCGACCCTCTAAGCCACTAGGCCACCGACGCTCTTCAACAGCAACAAGTATCTTTATCACCAAGCCCGATCTCTACTAGCCAACCTTCGAGCATTAGACTTGTGGGAAAAAAACTACTAATATAATAGCACATTTAATCTATCAGTCCGTCTATCCATTAGCCTTACCTCGGTAACTGTTATCTCGGCGCACTTAGCAGACAATAGCGGGTTCGGATCCCGGCAATTTACTTAGACACACTTATCTTTATGGGTAAAAGAAAGCGAGATACGCGTTAAGATTTGCGGAGAAACGAAAAGATGATGTTATACAGGCATATTACGAGTACTTTACGTAAGTATCTAATAAGTATACAAAACAATGATTGTTTAATACAAGTTAATGAGTTACTAGATTTTGCCTGCCACGTCGTCCTCTCAGAAATTTAATTTCGCTTCTGGAACTATTTGATTTTCCGGAACAAAAAGTCCCATGTCGAAAACTGAACTTTCCTTGTTACAAATTTTTCATCGATTGGTTGCGACGTGGAACCGTAGACATGGAATTAACGAACAAAATATTACTTACTTTTTACGTATTGTTCCGCTGCAATGAAATCCTCCCTCCCCCCTTTCATGAACCTAGGTCAACGGGGAGTACCTTATTGGTTTTCATTCAGTGGCAAAATATACGGCAATATGCGGCACAATCGGCCGCATCTTTTGATAGCGTTTACTTAGAAGTTTGAAGTTTTGTTTACAGCTCCAGGTGATTATTTGATTATTTGACCTGAGTAGGTATTTGATATGAATTTCTTCTTTCTCCACGCGTTCTTGAGAAAAAGGGTCTTGACAGATGGACAGACGGACAACGAAGTGATACTAAAAGGGATCCTTTTTCCCATTTGGGGTACGGCATCCTAAACAAATAATACTTTAGTTATAGTAATTGCAATGGACGTCGGCGCACCCCGTCTGTCGAATGGACGCTGCACGGTTGTGTGTAAAATCAAGTAATCTAAAATTATGATACATGATAAAATGATTAAAATTATAAAATGTTTACTATTTTTCTTTCTTACATAGCTACAGTCAATAATGGAATCAAAACTTGGACTAGTGGTTTGTATCTACATTGTTTTCACAGATGTCTATAACGAGTCAAAATTGATGTTAAAATACGTCGATTGTATACAACAAGCAAGCTTAGCAAGTATGACAGCTTACTAGGATTGATATTATTTTTATCAAAGCAAATTTATTTATAATTGCGAAACAAGGGTATAAATTGGTGTTACATTTCTTTGTTTTCCATCCTTTTTTTGCCATGGTATATATGGCGGACAAATATTTCATAATTACCTACTGCCTACTTCAGTCGTCAATTCGATATGCAAATTTTAATCTCATCGTAAAATTATTAACTAATATCATTTTCAATTAACTATTTCATCATATTCAAGTACCATTTTAAAATTATTAAATTGCAAACATTATCTTAGATTGCTAGTCAATATTATTTGTAGTGCATAAACTCATCGACCGTATAAAAACATTTAGCTAAGAGCCATTTTGTTAACATAGTTCGGATTGTTTTTTTTTATATTTTTTTTTTTTGGGTATTTGTAACACATACAAACATATCCAACAATTTCATACTGAGGTTTTGAGAAAGTTTTATTTGAAATTTATCTCACGTTATAGAATTGCAATAATAACATTAAAGTTAATCGTGATAGAGCTGATGTGTAAATATGGTCTAAACATACAAAGTTAACTTCCGACCCAAAAACTTTCAAACAGACTCATATGTCATATTGAACACAAACGGGTAACGCTCTCAAAATCCTAACAAGTGATATATTAATGAGCAACAAAGCTGTGTAAGTAACAAAGGCCGCCATTTTGTTTCCACACAATCGCGCTGATCGGGATCGAGCAAAGGGCAGCGCCGCGGGCGCACCTGATCTATTGCTTGATCTTGCGCATAGGGTAACGGTACACTATGCAACTGTAAAGCAACTTGTAACAAGAAAACTGCTGTATTTAAGAGGATTGTGAAGCTAAAAATGCTCATACAAAATGCCATGACATTTCTCTCCCCTTAAGTCTATCTTGTAAATATTATTTTGAAAATTTAGGTTTGTACGTTTCCGTTCTTTTTGGAAAGACAAACGTGCAGACCTAGGATTTCATAATCCATACTAATATTATAAATGTGAAAGTGTGTATGTTTGTCCGTCTTTCACGCTTCAACCACTGAACGGATCGAGATGAAACTTGGCACACATATAGGTTAGGCCCTGGAATAGGACATAAGATAGTTTTTATCCCGGAAAATTGGACAGTTCCCGAGGGAGCAGCGATAAAAGACTTCTACGCGGACGGAGTCGAGGGCGAAAGCTAGTATTAACTAAAACACATTCAGAAGTCGTGGAAATCGTACTTGATAGGGGTTTAGAAACATTATCGGCAGAAGCCGAAGTTTTGTATGTTTTTTTTTTTGTCAGCTACGCGATTTAAGCGTTCGTTCACAAATCTCTTAATTATAATTCGAATCTGTCCTAGCAATGTACAGTCACTGCCACAAGTTGTTGTACCTTATCGCTTTAACACATTTGACAATCTTAGTTGACAATGGTTACGTGGCTGTAAAGCGATACGGTACATTTCGTATCTTCTTTCGATGCTGACCTGCCTTTTTTTATGCTAGAGGGGGCAAACGAGCTAAGGGTCACCTGATGTGAAGTGATCACATCTGCCCATAGACACCTACAACACGAGGAGAGGTATAGCAGCAGCGTTGCCGGCCTTTAAGGAAAGAGTATTTATGCCCTCCCCAGAGTACCATCAAAGACTTTAAATGTTGAGTCACTATAGAACCTTGCCATAATGACAGTGTCAAGTGACGAGATATAATTTTTTCATAAGAATTAATCATCGGTTTTATGCGGCAAGGTTATATAGTGGTTCATCCATTATAGTCCGTGACCGTACGTAGGGTGGCCTGAGCAAAAACGCTCAGGAGGGGATTCTTCTACACTTTTTGTGTTTTTAACTTATCTTCTTTGTACGTTTGTCTGGAAGAGATCACTATATAGCGATAACACCGTCTGATGACTCACTTTGTAACATTTCTTTTTGTATGTACTTACCTTGCTGTAATTTCATGTTGTGTTCAATAAAGTATGTTTGTATTGTATTGTGTATAATTTGCTAAGCGATCTCGCTTCGCTCTCGTCCGCAGGCGCCCTTACCGAAGCGCGGCCGCTCGGCAGCGCGGCGCCGGCGCCGGGGAAAGGTCGCACCACACCAGAACGTGAATATCACCGTCCAATCGTCCATTGTACTATTAGTATAGATTTCAAACTGCACAGCTATCGTTATTTTTTCTATCTTGTTTTTAGCTATTCTATTTACTGGAAGAAGGTAAGTACCCTTTGTTCTTATCGGACTAATATGGACTAACTACCTGTGGGCCAAGTTTTATCAGAATTCATTTCTCATCACATTCTTACAAAGCCTCACCTTTATTTCTTATTACATAAGTAAATATAAAAATTAATAGAATCACTGTTATTTGATTTTTTTATAAATACCTAGATAACAAATAATAATAAATAAATATCAAGGGAAGATCTCAGACAAATTGAGCTAGTCCCAAACTAAGCTCTAGGCTTATAGGGTGATAGCACCAATGATGGACGCTTTTAGCTGACAGGCACCAGTAATGGACACTTCACTCTTAATTCCAATTTCATACGGCCCTAAATTGATCGTTGCAAAACAAATGAATAACCCTTATCTTCTGTAAAATAAGAATCCAGTGTCCATTATTGGTGCCTTGTCCATTACTGGTTCCATCACCCTATAGGTACTATGGGTACTAGACTAAATACTTAATACAAAGAAAACATCCATAAAACGTTAATTGTGAAAATTACTCTTGTATTTCACTAATGAATAAGTATAAGTATAATGTATAAGTTTGAAATAAATCATTGGTCCTTCGAGCCGGATAGCAAGACAACGCAACCGCGTTACGCCCCGCGACTTTCTTCGCGGCGCCGGCGCCGACGCGTCATTAGAAAGGCGCCCGCGCAGATTTATGATCCGGCGCAGAATGGAAATATTAGTGAAAAGAAACTTGTAACATTTGTAACCTGTTGGTCGAGAACCCGAGACTGAATCAATGCGTTCTACCGTGGTTCTACCACAGAGTTGAGAGGAGACTTTTATGACGTTATGAAAAATATCGATATCGAAACGGTAGGTACGTTTAGATTTCGTTTCAATATAACATTACTTTATTATAACGGCACATGAGAACTTGGCCGTTTTTTAACATTTATTATGTTGGTGGCGTAACGTTGGTGGGATCCCTTTTACTGAAAGAAACTTGGCAAGCTTATAAAACAACCTTTGAAACCTTTTTGGGATGTCATCGAGACTTTTATGTTTCTATTTATACCTAAGTTATTAATTTATTACGTTAACTAACGTAACGTGACCCTCAAAAGTCTCCCCCACTTTAAAATAACCCCACAAAATAATCTTTGAAGCTCATAGCATTCAGTTAAACCGGTGTGTCGTATTCGCTGGAAATGCTAATATCTCGACGCGCATCTATCTTGTCATGAATAATATACCTCGAAAAGTTCGGCCACACCAGCCGCATTCATACTGTTGGGAGTAGGGCATGTCTGTACTTGTTCAAATATTCAAATCTTATCAATATCGCATGTTTTACTGTGTAAGAACACGTTCACAATGTTTTTACAAGCTTTTATTTAACATACAATGTTTGTATGCATGTATGACAGTTTAGGCCAATCTTGCAAGTAAACTTTAAACCTGTTCCCGTCTAACTGGAAGAAATTTGGACCACATTTGTAAACCCGATGACAATGCAAAATTATGTTATCTAATGCCGGCACCACACTTCGCTATTCGCTATTCGTTATTCGGCTTATGCGCCTACATTCGACGAAGTGTGGAGGGTTTATTAGTCTATGTTTGCTTTATTCGCACACATAACGCATAAGCGCGAATAGCGAATACGCGTATCCGTCGACTTGTCGGTTTTTTGGCACACATCAAAGGACACGAATAAGTCGAATAGCGCATCGACTGCCCACACTTCGTCCACTAATTAATTTGCCCCCATCTGTGGTGTCTCGACGTGATTTTCCAAGTTTTTATCCGTCGTATTGGAATCTGATTGATTGAAGTTTGTTTAGCGGGTTACTAATTAATATTAATAAGAAAATGGAGTGCATGAACGAAAAAGTAATACGATTTATATAATTATAAGATGCATCCTTGCAGTGTCGACACGTCCATGGCTACCACAGATAAGGGTAGGTATCGCTGCGCGAACAACACACATATTTGGCATGTTCACCATACCGCCACGAAGTGTGGGGGGCATGTTTGTTGTTCGCGCATATAACAAATATTTTAACAAATACGGCGCAGCCACATAGCGAATAGCGAATAGCGAAGTGTGGTGCCGGCATAACAGCTGATCTGATAATGGTTTCGGAAGGTGGCTGTCCGCTATTCGTTTGGTCTTGATTAGCAGATAATGACTGCAAAAAAGTGCAGTCTGCAGGAAAAACTTGTCCAATAGTTAAGTGAAATTTTTGACGGCAACTTATTTTACGTAATTTAAGGATTGCTGATTTGGGATTACCAATACCATGGGCGAGACTTACCATGATACCACTAGTCATGACAATATACATATAAAAGTTGTTTAAGATGTACACTCAGAGCATAAAACAACATTATAGGTTGTATATTCTCAATAAGGTAGCTTAAAACTCGCTTGTTCGCTCGCTCGCTCGATTAACTGATAGACATGGAACCATTTTCAGGGTTGCGTACCAAAAAAAAGGGGTACCAGCAGGGGCACGTTTTATAAAGCTACAAGTTACAATTTTACATGTCTAAACTGGCAACACTGCTCAAATTGCTGGTTGTCATTAGTCGAGGTTGTATCAAATGGAAACTTGTAACCTGTAAATTGTAAATAGTATCTTTATAAAACAGGCCCCAGGCCCTCCGCTGTCCGTCCCTCTGTCTGTCAGATGACTGTATGTCATGACAGTAATAGGTTCAAAGTTGTAATTTTCACAGAGTTTGTATCTCAATTGCCATTAAAAAAATGGTACGGAACCCTTCATATGTAAGTCAGATTGTCACTTGACCGGTTTTTAACAGAATAACACCTCTACCATTTCTATAGCAAAAACGTTCACACGTTTGTATTCGTTCGTACACAAGCCAACCATTCAAAAGTGACACCCAGAGATACAAGCCGATATACTTGTCGCTCGCGCCTAAAGGTACTTTTCCATCGTTGAGGGAAGGCGAGAAGAAGCGAGACGATTTTTTTATGGTTTGGAGAAGGCAAACGAGCACACAGGCGACACGATGGTAAGGGGGATCTGTGACATTTGCACCCTCAAGACAACAAACTTAGGACTGAAATCCTAATGCCCTTACTTATAATCATGGAGTAGCTAAACCATGCTTTGTGCTGATCTGTCACTGTGACATTTTAATGGTTTAGCTTAGAGGTCCGCAAACTTTTTCACCCCTTTTCATCTCATGGAACCCCATTTTAATTTTTCCGCTCACATGGACCCCTTACAGGTCGTCGTCGACCCCTGGGGGTCGATAGAGACCGCTTTGGGGATCACTGGTTTAGCTACTCCACGGTTACTCAACGTTCATAAGTAAGGGCATAAAAAATAAAAATAAAAAATAAAAAATAAAAACTTTTTATTTCAGACCGGGTATGATCCATAGAGTGTTAGTACAATGAAGTTTTAACCTATATTAGTAACACATGATAAGAGTAAAAGTAAATAAAAAATAACGAATTACTAGTACGAGTTGACATCGCGGGAGCAAGCACAACAGCTGGTGAAGGTATTTTAAAATTTTAATTGTTCCGCCCTATGGCAACTCGGACCCAGTAATTGTTAAGCGGGCAGTCCAGTCGCTCGGCCCAGACCCTCAGGAGGCTGTTGCTGCTGCCGCGCACCCGACGCATCAGTGACACTATCCTTTTTCTCCTGATGGCAAAAAAGTCATCAGTGTGCGCCTCCGCGAACATTCCTGATGCACTACAGTGCTTCGGCAGCCGCAACAGCAGCCTGAGTATGTTGTTATACTGGACCCTTAACGCATTATAAGTTTTTTGCGTAAATCTTACCCACAGACTGCACGTGTAGAATGTTTGACAAAAGGCTTTGAATAGTGTCAACTTTACTTGTTTATTACAACGTGCAAATCTGCGGGCAAGCATATTGCCACGCACGGCCATCGCTCTCCTCTCCCTCTCCAAATCCAAATCATCGTTCAGGTCCTCGCTGACCACATGCCCCAAGTACTTGAACCTATCAACTCGTTTGAGAGGCACGCCGCACAGCATGATCACAGGTACAACAGTCGAGTTATATTTTGGCGCTTTAAATATTAATAACTCGCTCTTTGTTGTATTGTACCTGAGACCATGCCGCTCCGCGTATTCCTCACACACAGCCAGTAATTGTCGTATCGAGTCACTCGATGGACCCAGCAGCACCATGTCGTCCGCGTAACTTATATTATTAAAACACGTACCTCCTACATGACAACCTACATGTGTGCTGCTGAGCCCCTCGATCAACCCGTTTACGTACAAGTTAAATAGGATAGGAGATGACAAACCCCCCTGTCTAACCCCGCACTGGAGATCGCAAACTCGTTGCCAACCCTGAGGACTAAGATGGAATGCCTCTATGCTGGTGATAAATATAAAGGATAAGATAGTTTTAACTAATAGTTACTTTAATAAAAATATAATAACTAACTAAGTTAGTTACTTTAGTATTAAAAAAATCCATTCAATTTCCACCAAAGATGCGCGAGGAAATTCTCTCGCCTCGCTTCGCCAGTGGAAAAGCACCTTAAAGTGCGGAGTGCGCCAGACCTGCTCCCGGCCACAATGGGCTGGGTGACACGGTAAACATCTGTGTTACGGACACCTGTGTTTACGTTCACTTACCCAGTATTTACCTCTCGTAGTGAAAAGGTAGGGGTTTGCGAGCTTGGTCACACGACTGCAAAACAAAACCGGGAAAACAGCAAGGTTTTCTTGGCACCTAAGTGTTGTTCTTTTTCGCTTGATAATTAGAGCTGTCATAAACATCAACAGTATGATTACGATATAATTATATTATCGAAGCAAGATAGGCCAAACTAGAGTAAAAATAAAGACTAAGCGCCGTACTTAGGGCATGTTGTTAAAAACCGTAACTAATGGGTAAATCTCAAGGAAATGTGTCAAAGTTTCGATTCCTTTTTCGAATTTTAACAATTAGTTGAGTTAACACAATTAACTCGTTCTTCCTTTTTTATTATGTTCCTGTAATACTTAAGCAGTTCGTGGTTAAACTCCAGACCCATAGATTTTTATTTTTTGAGATGAACTTATTTCAATTTAATATATCTGATGATATCAGGTGCACAAACCACTTAAATAGGGTAATAATAATGCCGACGTGTTTTTTCGTGTGTATTTGCAAGTTTTTTTGGAACAACACCTTCAAAAGCACAATTCAGACATGCATAAAAGTTGTCAACAGCAGTACGTACGTACGTCGTTTCCAGGTGGCCCTGCCAAAATGTACTAGGTACGCTAATTAGCGTTTCTATTCGTTTCGTTCTTAAACCAATCGCGTCACTGGTAGATGACGTGCTACGAAAAGTCACGTGATCTACCAGTGACGCGATTGGTTTAAAAACGAAACGAATAGAAACGCTAGTTCGCGTTATGTATCTTGGCTAGGGCCTCTGAGGTTAAAGAAGACCAGTCTACTTCAATCATGGCTGCGTACAAGGCATGTACATCAGATCGACGGAAATCCCGAGACTCCATTTGCTGTCCGGCAGCTGGCAGAGGAGACCCCAACCATTCGTGACTATTTCGGGTAAGTAGTAACGTTACCGCTAAGGGAGAAAGAAAGAAAGAAAGAAGAAAGAAAATCATTTATTCGTGACAAAAATAATTAAGAACAGATACAAAAACGTAGGTACAAGATGAAAGTAGTCACGAAATGGTCCCAACTCAGCGTAATGCTGGCATTAAAGTCAGCGCTGGTCTTCCGGTGGAACCGTCTGGTGAAATCACGGAAGGTGGAAGATGAAAAGCGTCCGCTAGCACTAAGACATGGACATCGTCGGTAAGACGAACGCTATCGGCCCTAATAAGGCTGCGTTTATCGCGTGACAAAGTTTGGATAAGGCAGTCGTCACCTTCTGACACGTAAATGAGTACGAGAGTGACGGATGCTTTATCCACATTTAACACGCGATATAGACGCAGTCATAATAGGCCCGCTGGAGAGAGATCGGTCAAGACAAACTCCAAGATGCCTCCGTGTGAATTCTGAAAGTTATTTAGCTGTCGTACTTTACAATAGTACGTTATTGCCTAGGTATGGAAGTAGGCAATTGCGGGCCGAGTATTGGTTTAAACGGACGAGCTTGCGAGTCCGTTTAAAAATACGAAGCCCGCAATTGCTGATCCTGCCGAGGCAAATATAGTGCTTTTCTCAAAAATCGCAAGAAAAAATTTGTGTTGGAGTCAAATATTCATCGCTTGAACAAATTTTTTGAATTGCATACATACAGAAACTTCATGTGAAAAAACCATCACTCCTTACCGCCTTTTTGTTTATGACAAGGAGAAACGCAATTCTTGTTTTAAAAAAAACGTAAGCTATTCCAGGCACAAATAAAAAAGTTATGTTTCGAGTAAAATTTGGATGTATAAGACTTGTGCCCTCATTTTATTATGGCCCTTTTCACTTTTTAAAAAGTTACAAGATAGATAGTAATGGAATTTGTATGCAACATGCAATGTATGCAATGTTTTTTTTTAAATTTGAGAACTGTCAGTAAACTATGTACTTCGCGTCACAATATGTAGATAGGAATGTCAACATTTCCGGGCATTTTTGAGAAAAATTCATTAAAGCATTTGTATTGATCTATTGATTACCCTAAATATTATTACCCTTGTAAACCACCATTTTTAAGTTAGGAATAAGTTCAGTTGAAGTGTTTATAGTGGACCAGAAATTAATTACATAGACTGTACTTAGTATTGTGTTGAACCCTGTTTAGTGTAAGGGCTGACGTGGACAACATGACTTAGGCCCAGCTGTGGGACTGAAATACAGGCTGATTATGATGATGTTAAGTTGAATTGTGGCTTAATCGGTAGCTACGAGCTACGGGACGTACGGGAATACAAACTGCGCCTGCATAAATTTGAATGGCAACGACTTAATTAGTCAGATTAATTAAATCAGAAGGCGCTTTTTAAATTTTGCTTATGTTTTCGTTTCAGTTATATTTGATCTTTAAAAAAAACAATCGAATGGCAGCACGATATTTTTTTTTGTCCAATAGCCAATTTTTATGATAATCATAATTACCAGCAATAGTTTATGCATGGATTTTTCAAAACGCATTTCTCAACAAAATATGAAAATACCGTAAAAGAGATCACCAAAAGTGAAATTAAAGTTAAAATGGACCAAGAAATACGGATGATATAAGCATTTTAAACTGCTAATTAGCAGAGGTCGGAATAGGTAGTGCTTATTAACCTAAACTTGTTGCATCTTCATTCAATAACGTATTCCCATCTCACTCGCGCATGAATGAACATGAGTCAAGTTTAGGTTAATAAGCACTACCTATTCCGACCTCTGCTAATTAGATAGCGATTAGACTGAGAGACCTGATATGCACTGTGACGTCATGTAAGAGGTCGACAGTATAAACTCCACGTTAAATTCTATTTTGCCAGAAAGAGATTATTGGTTATTTTTATAGCTATTCAAAAAAATATTTTTCTGTACTGTTAGTTACATGAATCACTTTTTATTGGAGGTGTGAAAAAGTAATGAATATTCCCTATATTACATACTATCCATAATTAACCCAAAAATATCGGACACTTCTCTATTACTAGCCATAAGAGCGTGTCAGTTTTTTTTACAATAATTATTTTCAAGAGGTGAAATTGTTTATCTATTTGTTTGTATATAGGGGTAAATCTCTGAAACTGTTGTACCCATATAAAAAATGTTTCACTAATAGAAAGTTACATCCCTGAATATTTTTATATTGTTTAAAACCAACACAAAGCGGATGCGTATTGAATAATTTGCTGGTAATAGTTAATCAAAACTTTACAATGAACACCCGGTTTCAATACCGATTTGTCGAGCACCTGTCGTTAACCTGGAATCGTACCTTTTGTTCTATTAATAGGTCCATTGTCGATCCCCTAAGGGTACCCCAGGGACCTATTCTAAGTTGTGTAATGTTCCTTTGTAGTATTTAATAGGGCTGGTTGTTTATCGTTTGGTTAAAGGAAGCTATAGTTACATAATGTAACGTTTAAGTGTTGTCTAACCTGGATTACTTTATGTTCCTAAGCTCATTATTTTTTTTGTTAAGTTTTAAATTTATGTTATTACAGTTTTTATTTTTATTGATAATAAATAATCTTTAGACCTAACCTAGAAATAAACCTAGAATATATAGAATCACGTATAGAATAGACGATTGACAGACGATGAAATGAAAGGACCTGCGGGCGTATTATGGTCTCGTTTATCGATGTAGATAAAACGTCTGTCACTCTCTGACCAGTATCTAAGGGCGAAAGCGACGGATGCATTATCCACCGCGATAAAGGCGATCATAATATGGACCCTGATCAAAGTCTCAAGGATTAGTCTTTGTCTATAAATGTCAAAACTTCATCAGATAATCCTACTCCTTTAGCGCAGGCATTTATAGTATACGCTTTGCAATATCTACTTTAATATATTGTTGTGTTACAGACTACAGTCGTATACCTACATATCGTATCGTATCGTATATTTACATGCATCGAACTAATAATTATTAAATTCTGACTCATAACAAGACTCAGTTTAAGAAGAAAAAGTCATCTAAACATCTCCACGCTTCCACAAATCTTCTCTTATCCCCGAAATCCATAAATAAATTAAATCTCCCAACAATACCCAAGCGGCGAACAAGAAATTAAACCTTAGTTAACAGAACTCGTGCCACCGGCGCTTAACTAGCGGGCGATTAAGGTGAAACTTGGCCGATGAATTAAAACTAGAGCGAAGTTTCCCCATTTGTTTATGAATGGCTTTCTCGAGAGACGAGGGTGAACGTTATGTTTTAAGCGAAAACGTCACTAGTTATTTTAAGCATATTAAATATCCTTAGAAAATATCAATGACTCCTCCTGCAAACAGGTACAATAACGTCTACGTCTAACGGACTTTTAAGCCTAGCCAAGATGCAAACACTGCTCCTAACGTTTCTATTTTCTATCAACCCGACGAATTTTTCGAAATACATACATACATACGTACATACAGCCAATCACGCCTCTTTTCCGTAGGGTTGGGCAAAGACCACTTCCTTCCACTTGCTATGATCCAGACAAACTTCCCTCGCTTCCTCGACACTCATAAGTCTCTTCGTACACGTGCTTCGGTGTAGGGTCTCCTGACTTGGCCCTTTCTTAATACGTCCCCGATCTGATCGCGGAACGTTCGCCTTGGTCCTCTTCCCATTTTTAATCTTCCCAAAATGTATGACATACCATAACCTTTTGACGCGATCTATCATTATAATAATAGTAACGAGGGCACCACTAGACGCTCGGCAGTGTTAACTTTTCTTGACAATTGTACAGTTGGAAATAAACTTGTTTCGAAAATGATTTTTTTGACAGATCTTTATGTCAAATTTCACCAACCAGTTAACAGACGGTTAGAGTGTTAACAGCTGTCAAAATGTATAAACTAACAGTCGATTAACATTGATTAGCATTTAACATCGTTTGGTGAGATTGGTACAGTAACGAGAATTAATTCGGGACCCATTTCAAAAAAAAAATGCTTGAAGTCGTGAATGTCATTAGAGATGTCAAGTCATTTGTAACTTTTAGGAAACCCAACCTTATTGTTGTAGGATGTCAGATTGAATTAGGACTTATGGCGGGTACCAAATTTAATCTTGTGACTGTACTTAGTGTGGGAGCTTTGTATAAACAAAAGATGCGGCACCTGGGGCCTGTTTATCAAAATCTTGTAACTTGTAATATAAGTGGGTCTCTTTTTAATATATATTATTGCAAAGAGATCTCCGCTTGTAATACAAGTTACAAGCGTTTGATAAACGGGCCCCTGGTGAAATACCTGGGATGATTTAAGGAACGGCGGGCTGAGTGTATGGAGTTAACAGAAACGTTCGATACTATCTGTCCAGCTTACATCAATCCATTACATATATGCATTTTGTCGATTTTTGAAAATCGGTAACATAGCCTTATGCATTTTGACTAGGCCCTAGCTTCGTGATTTTTTGGACTACTCACTTTTCAATTCGTAGTTGAATTGTTGCGTGCCTTAGCGGTCCCATCAGAGCACTAATGCTCTAATGCTAATTGGTTTGTTTTCATGTATTCGCTAAATATTATTTTAAATCTCAACATTATGATTACAGTAAAGAAACAAGAAGGGCTACAACAAATAGAGCCCCCTTTATAAAGCCTTTTCCAGCCCTGCACCTGAACGGTAAGTTTACTTAATACCCTTTGTCGCCATTTTGCCATCTCCCTCGCCTTATCCGCCTTTGAATTATTAACGAGTGCTGAGATGTTTTAATGGTTTTCAGAGCAGAGCTTATTCTTAACGCGCTTCAAGTAAACCTTTATATATTTATATAAAGGTTTACTTGGAGCGCGTATATATAGGGTGGTTGGAAAATTTACGTTCTTTGTAAGTCATGTGCAGTAAAAAGGTTACGTCCGAAAATCACTAATTTTATTCAAATAGCTTTTATGCGAGCATGTTATTTAAATAACGTTTTTGACTTACCATTATCTGTCGAATGAGGTATAGCAACAAGGACAATTTACATTTCAAATAATGAAGGAGTTTCTAAAGCAACATTTCCAACAAAATAATCTTGAAGTTTCAGGAAGTAACTACCTAAGACAAAAAACAACGAATAACGTCGAATAAAATGTAAAGAGTTATCGAAAAAAATACATTACGGGTGGAAAGGGGTGGTAGGAATTATTTAATCTTTAGGGATGACGACGCAAAATTAATTAAAAAATTGCAATTGTCCATGAATCTCAGAACCCGTTATGAACAGGGTCCTGTGTTTTTTTTTTGTAATAAAAAAATGGAGCTCTTTCTATGTTCTGTAAATAATAATGGTGTCGATAAAGAATACCCCAACACCTCGGATTAAACAGGAGAATGAGTGATCCTCCTGTTGTGCGGGCGAACGCGAGCGCTTCCGGAGAGAATTAATTAAACGTGGCGTCACAAGAACTCCGCTAAAGACGCTTTGGTAGTAAATACGTGTTGTCCTTGCTGTTTGGTAATTACTCGAGACCGCGCTCAACAATTTATTTTATTTATTTCATCTTAATTGCATATACAGGGTGTAGGCGATGGGCGGCTGTAAAATGAAACTGTCGATGACACCATTTTACTGAACTGAAATTAGTAAGTGTTTTTTCCTGGAAAAGTAGATAAATAGTCAAAAAAAATAAAAAACGAGTTTTAGAAAATCATTAAAAAAAGATAATTGCGTTGCTAAAAGAAATATTAGGTAAGTAGGTATATTGCTGCATGGGGAGGATTATAACGCCATTTTTATATAATGAGCTTTAGCATGTTAAATACTTACGTTCTGATGATGGAGTCGGAAGGTGGCGACAGGACCTCCAATAAACTTAATGTAGACACCTACCGTGATGAGAGTGTTGGGGCTCATTCGTTTGGTTTTAATACGCAGAAAATGAGTTTCCAAAAAAAATACAATCGTCAACAAAAGCTTGTCCCGACAAAGAAATTTTTAACAGAAATGTATTCTAAGGTCGGGCCATAAAAAGGCATAAGTAACATATCTACCCATCCTTATGCTCCTATCAATAAATACCCATTCCTATTCAACGCTGTCACTCCAAAACACTTATCAGCGCCGGCCATCACTTTCCATGCGTTTTCTTCAGCTTTTCCATAAATAACTACACATCACACACCAGCCAAAAAAATAACATATGATTCGTATCTCAGCCACTTTAAGTCACATATCGAATGGCAGTGCGTTCAGCAAGTGATTGCGTAAGTTTGTTATGTTAGGGTTGGCACGTATCGTATTGGTTACGTGTCACGTCAGGCGCAGTTTTAGGCGAACAATGAGGGATAGGCCATTGTGACAGCCCTGGCTTGTATGGGAATCGGTTCTTTATGAGAAAGGCGGGTTCATTAGGTCGGTCTTATACTTTCTAGGACTGCTATTCTCAAAGTGTTCTCCATCCCTGGGGTTCAGTTATGACTCTGGAAGAGCTTCAAAATCAGCCCAAACTGATGTGCAAGTTGCGTAAAGTTTCCAAAAAGTTGGAAAAGTTCCAAGAAATTTCCGGAAACTTTCACTACAAATATAGGAAATTTAAATTTAAGAAACGGAAAGTTTCAATCCCCATACAAAATTGTGAGAAGTTTCCGAAATTTTCTTACATGAAATGTTCCGCAATTTTGGAAAGTTTGCTTTGGCACATCAGTAAGCCCAATTAACAATGTTAAGAGAAGTATCAATAGGTTTTTAACTTCTAGTCATCGGCAGGATGTTCATTCCCATTTTCACGAGTCACTGCCGCTCAACTACGAGACGGTACCCCTACCATGAGTTACAATTACCGTACTCGGTAACGAGTTGAAAGCTCTGTCCTTCGCACTCTATAAGAATCATGCGAGGTCTGTGAGTGTATTAATTGTAACTCATGGTAAGGGTACAGTTCTCTAGAACGTTTTTGTCCCGTACTATAAGTAATTGTTCGTAACGATCGAGTCCTGTCCTTATGTTTTTTTTTTACACACCCAAAAAGAAACAACACCCAGGCTGCGCCTCTATTCTATAGCGTTTGATATGTTATCGTAATGTCAACGTTTCGATAGCTCTTATTTACTTTACAGTAATGGCGGCCGAGTTGATAACAATACCATAACAGGTTAAAGACAATATCGTTTTAACCAATAGAATAGAAACTCTGTTTAGCGACTGTCCTCCCTCTAATTGACTGTTTTAAATTTAAGTTGAGTCTAAGTTAAGATGTCTCCTAAGCCAGAACATCCAATATTTTTGTTAATAACGTTCATGCAACGGCTCGAGCCGTAATTACGGCCGGAAGCGGCGCCGGCGCCGTTAACTTTTACGATGTTGCCAACCGCACGGCGCCTAATGACTGCAACTCTTGCGCAGCACACACACGCCAACAGTACGGAAGGTGCTATATTGACGACGCGTTTAGTCTTGTTGGTAGAGGGGAATGCAAATAACCGGTTATTTTTATAAAAATAACATAAATTGCATTCGCTAGTTGGTAGTGACCCGGCTTACGAAGCTAGCGATCACGGGTTCGATTTCCGTAATATTTGTGTGTGAGACTTGTGACAGCGAGTATTTGTAACCGATCAATGAAATGTTTATGTATACTTTGTACTTGGGATATTGATTAGTTTGTTTTTTTTATAGAAAATGGGTTTACTCTTGACTAACTCTTGCCCCGGGAGGGCGAAGATTTTGCCGACGATGAAGCGAGTTCACCCAGAAGATGCCTATTCACCCTAGCTTTAAATTAGTTCGGATTGTATGCACTCGGAAATACAGACGCCGGAAGCGCATTCCACTCTTTTGCAGTACGCATTATAAATGAAGATGCAAAGCGCTTCGTTCGAAGAGGCGGAATTCCAACCAGGTGCGGATGGAATCCCGCAGTGCGTCTGGAAGTCCGATGTAGAAAGGAGACGGCGGTATTAGCTCGTGAAGCTCTTGTGCATACTCCCCGAAGTACAGTCTGTAGAACACCGACAAGCAGGCAACTTTACGGCGAGAATATCGATAAACGATTTTTTCACAAACAGAGTCATATGAAAAAGTTTTACTAATAAAATCATCTTACAGCGGCGCTATTTCCCGACCGCTACGACTTGAGAACTTCAAGAGACGAGCATACTCTTTTCTTAAAGGCCGGCCACGCAGCTGCGATTCCTCTCCTAGTGTCACAGGTGTCCATGGGCAGCGGTGGCCGGCGATAACTTCCCATCCGGTGACCAGATAGCTCGTTTGATATTTTATAGCATAAAAAATAACGCATAAAGTGTCTGACGAGACGGTAGGAAAGTAGATATAGAGTGACAAAGTCTCGGCTTGATGGTAACACGTTAATTGAGGAAAAATAGCACTTATACTCCACAGAACAAGGTTACTTAAAGATACTCTATAATATTAGTTCACTTTAGCTAGCTCTTACAACGCTGAAACGCAATCTTATGCTACTGTTGATAATGTGTAGTTCACGAATGAATAAATAAAATAATCAACTAGTTTTTTTTTCAATCTTTAGCGCAGTAGCGTTTCATTTGGGTTCAAATATATATGATGATTACCCGAATACTGTACGTAACATGAAAGCGAACGTCATATACAAATTCATAACACTCAGCTCGTAACAAAACATGGGAGTAAGTATATCTAATTGGTACGACGCGCTGGCCTAGCTGGTATAGTGACCCTGCCTACGAACCTAGTGGTCCTGGGTTCAAATCCCGGTAAGGGCAGATATTTGTGCGATGAGCGCGAATATTTGTTCCTGAGTCATGGATAGTGTTCTATGTATTTATAAGTATTTATATCGTTGTCTAGTATCCATGGTACAAGACTAGACCTTAGTTTGGGACTAGGTCAATTGGTGTGACATTGTTCCCTGATATTTATATATAATATTTATTATAATTCACTTTTTTTACCGAAGGGGACCATGTAGGTAGAGTCAAAGAGATAAACAATTTGTCAGTGGGTTACAATCTAAAATAATTGCAATTAAAATTGTCATAACTAATTTATAACTTAACACGAACAGATGACACTTAATCAAAATGGGATACATCATAAATGGAACATTATTATCTATTTATTTATTTATTACAAACAAACAACAGGATACAATATTATTAAAGGCCTGCAAAACTGTTACAGATCTAGTGAATAATCCTTTCACATCGTGAAAACTCGGAACTCACGTCTACTTCCGAATTATGCCGACGTGTCTATGAATTATTGAATTATTAAGTGACATGTTTGTATTAAATAAATAGAGTACTTTAGTTATCAGTGACAAATATCAAACCACGAGTTTGAAGTATATCACAGAGAGATGATAAAACCACCACGATCAAATACATAGTTATTAGGTGTAGGTAAACAAGAGAACTATAAATAAATGTTGAAAATAATTTCACAGACTGGTCGATCTAAACGTTTCCCAGGTCTTAATGCTTTCAGCATGACTATTAAAAAGAACTGAAAACAAACTTAATCTTAATTAACAAAAAAATACTCTGGTATTAACCTAACTATATCGATTATCACTCTCGCGATGCAACGTTCCCCCACGTTGTCTTGACGGGTACTGCGTCAGACTGAAGTAGCATGACAAATACGAAAATTTCCGAGAAAATACGATGTGAAAGGATATTTCACTACATCTGTACAACAGTTTGACATGTATCGATATTCATCGCATTCTTTTACTAACACATTTTGCGTGTCTATGCTACTGTTTTATGATTATCTACTGTCGCCAACATGTCTTCCGTGCCTGCGCAGAACGTCGCTAGATACACGCAAATTAACTTCGCGACTCGAGACCGACGCGAACACAATCTGCTAAAAACTTTCCGGAGATTTCGAAGCGTAATAGGGATTTATGCTTCATTATTCGGGGATAATAGGGGAATACACGTGGAAGATTATGTTTCCTGAATAATAGCTGTTCCCGAAACCCTGTAGTATAGGGTTATTCTAACTACCTTCGTTTGTGACTACTACTCATACATACCTACATCAGTCGGGTAAACGTATTAAGTTTATGTGACAAGTTTCCGAAATTTTCTTACATGAAATGTTCCGCAATTTTGGAAAGTTTCCTTTGGCACATCAGTAAGCCCAATTAACAATGTTAAGAGAAGTATCAATAGGTTTTTAACTTCTAGTCATCGGCAGGATGTTCATTCCCATTTTCACGAGTCACTGCCGCTGAACTACGAGACGGTACCCCTACCATGAGTTACAATTACCGTACTCGGTAACGAGTTGAAAGCTCTATCCTTCGCACTCTATAAGAATACTGCGAGGTCTGTGAGTGTATTAATTGTAACTCATGGTAAGGGTACAGTTCTCTAGAACGTTTTTGTCCCGTACTATAAGTAATTGTTCGTAACGATCGAGTCCTGTCCTTATGTTTTTCTTTACACACACAAAAAGAAACAACACCCAGGCTGCGCCTCTATTCTATAGCGTTTGATATGTTATCGTATTGTCAACGTTTCGATAGCTCTTATTTACTTTACAGTAATGGCGGCCGAGTTGAAAACAATACCATAACAGGTTAAAGACAATATCGTTTTAACCAATAGAATAGAAACTCTGTTTAGCGACTGTCCTCCCTCTAATTGACTGTTTTAAATTTAAGTTGAGTCTAAGTTAAGATGTCTCCTAAGCCAGAACATCCAATATTTTTGTTAATAACGTTCATGCAACGGCTCGAGCCGTAATTACGGCCGGAAGCGGCGCCGGCGCCGTTAACTTTTACGATGTTGCCAACCGCACGGCGCCTAATGACTGCAACTCTTGCGCAGCACACACACGCCAACAGTACGGAAGGTGCTATATTGACGACGCGTTTAGTCTTGTTGGTAGAGGGGAATGCAAATAACCGGTAATTTTCATAAAAATAACATAAATTGCATTCGCTAGTTGGTAGTGACCCGGCTTACGAAGCTAGCGATCACGGGTTCGATTTCCGTAATATTTGTGTGTGAGACTTGTGACAGCGAGTATTTGTAACCGATCAATGAAATGTTTATGTATACTTTGTACTTGGGATATTGATTAGTTTGTTTTTTTTATAGAAAATGGGTTTACTCTTGACTAACTCTTGCCCCGGGAGCACGAAGATTTTGCCGACGATGAAGCGAGTTCACCCAGAAGATGCCTATTCACCCTAGCTTTAAATTAGTTCGGATTGTATGCACTCGGAAATACAGACGCCGGAAGCGCATTCCACTCTTTTGCAGTACGCATTATAAATGAAGATGCAAAGCGCTTCGTTCGAAGAGGCGGAATTCCAACCAGGTGCGGATGGAATCCCTCAGTGCGTCTGGAAGTCCGATGGTAGAAAGGAGATGGCGGTATTAGCTCGTGGAGCTCTTGTGCACACTCCCCGAAGTACAGTCTGTAGAACACCGACAAGCAGGCAACTTTATGGCGAGAATATCGATAAACGATTTTTTTCACAAACAGAGTCATATGAAAAAGTTTTAACTAATAAAATCAGCTTACAGCGGCGCTATTTCCCGACCGCTACGACTTGAGAACTTCAAGAGACGAGCATACTCTTTTCTTAAAGGCCGGCCACGCAGCTGCGATTCCTCTCCTAGTGTCACAGGTGTCCATGGGCAGCGGTGGCCGGCGATAACTTCACATCCGGTGACCAGATAGCTCGTTTGATATTTTATAGCATAAAAAATAACGCATAAAGTGTCTGACGAGACGGTAGGAAAGTAGATATAGAGTGACAAAGTCTCGGCTTGATGGTAACATGTTAATTGAGGAAAAATAGCACTTATACTCCACAGAACAAGGTTACTTAAAGATACTCTATAATATTAGTTCACTGTAGCTAGCTCTTACAACGCTGAAACGCAATCTTATGCTACTGTTGATAATGTGCAGTTCACGCATGAATAACTAAAATAATCAACTCAATTTCTTTCAATCTTTTTTTTCAATCTTAAGCGCAGTAGCGTTTCATTTGCTTCAAATCACGTTCAAATATAATATATGTGACAATTACCCGAATACTGTACGTAACATGAATGTTTGAAAAAATGACCTTCTGCTGGAGTTTCTTGCGGCGCTTCTTCTCCGTAATGATGGTCTTGTCCGAAGCGCTAGTAGATTCACTGTATATTACCGACGTGTAAAAGAGCCCGTATGTGGCCAATTTACTGAATAAATATTTTGATTTTGATTTTGAACATGAAAGCAAACGTCATATACAAATTCATAACACTCAGCTCGTAGGAAAGCATAGGAGTAAGTATATCTCATTTACTTTTTTTGCCGGGGGGGCCATCTTGGTAGAATGAAAGACATAACCAATTTGTGAGTCGGTTATAATCTAAAATAATTGCAATTAAAACTGACATAACTAATTTATAACTTAACACGAACAGATGACACTTTATCAAAATGGGATACATCATAAATGGAACATTATTATATATTTATTTACATACATACATACATAATCTCACGCCTTCGTTCCCAGAGTGGGGTAGGCAGAGCTACAGAATGACAAACATCTCTAAAAACTTGTTGATAATTCTATAACCACAATTTGCACAATTAGGCTAAGTTGTTTACCAGCGTATTAGTGACAGGTTGCAAGCCCATCGCCTAACAGTACTACAAGCCTTTATTCCCTTAGTCGTCTCTTACGACATCCACGGGAAGACATGGAGTGGCACTATTCTAACTCGGCAACCACACGAGGAAATATATTTATTTATTTATTTACTAAAAACAAACAACATGATACAATATTATTAAAGGCCTGCAAAACTGTTACAGATTAAGTGAATAATCCTTTCACATCGTGAAAACTCGGAACTCCCGTCTACTTCCGAATTATGCCGACGTGTCTATGAATTATTGAATTATTAAGTGACATGTTTGTATTAAATAAATAGAGTACTTTAGTTATCAGTGTCAAATATCAAACCACGAGTTTGAAGTATATCACAGAGAGATGATAAAATCACCACGATCAAATACATAGTTATTAGGTGTAGGTAAACAAGAGAACTATAAATAAATGTTGAAAATAATTTCACAGACTTGTCGATCTAAACGTTTCCCAGGTCTTAATGCATTCAGCATGACTATTAAAAAGAACTGAAAACAAACTTAATCTTAATTAACAAAAAAATACTCTGGTATTAACCTAACTATATCGATTATCACTCTCGCGATGCGACGTTCCCCCACGTTGTCTTGATGGGTACTGCGTCAGACTGAAGTAGCATGACAAATACGAACATTTCCGAGAAAATACGATGTGAAAGGATATTTCACTACATCTGTACAACAGTTTGACATGTATCGATATTCATCGCATTCTTTTACTAACACATTTTGCGTGTCTATGCTACTGTTTTATGATTATCTACTGTCGCCAACATGTCTTCCGTGCCTGCGCAGAACGTCGCTAGATACACGCAAATTAACTTCGCGACTCGAGACCGACGCGAACACAATCTGCTAAAAACTTTCCGGAGATTTCGAAGCGTAATAGGGATTTATGCTTCATTATTCGGGGATAATAGGGGAATATACGTGGAAGATTATGTTTCCTGAATAATAGCTGTTCCCGAAACCCTGTAGTATAGGGTTATTCTAACTACCTTCGTTTGTGACTACTACTCATACATACCTACATCAGTCGGGTAAACGTATTAAGTTTATGTATGTAGTTATGGGCAGCTTGTTAGTTTTAAAAGTGAACCTTTCACTTAAATTACTGCGATATTCTGAAAGTTTCAAAGGTGAAACTTTCACCTAAAATTTGATGCAATATTCTGAAAGATACAAAAGTGAAATAGTTTGATTTCTGAAAATTACATAAGTTTTGACCTGTAACTTAAGTAACGGAAACTTTTCATAAAATTTAAATGAAATTGACTTGTGTCAGAATCATCTCCATATAATTATTTAACTTTCAGAACCTGCAATTTTTGTAGTTAAGGAAAGGAAAGCGCGTGCCAACAAGGAATTTGAATGTGTTATACCTACCTACATTTTCCGACGTGATACGATTGATGAAATTAATGACACGTAGAAAATGAATAAAAATTCTACCACACCGATGCTCAAAATACGCTGACGCAGCGTAAACGCAGTAACAACAGTTATGCGTCACGTTTTTAACGCATACTGGCCACACCTGAGGCACAAGCCAAGATGCATTACGCTAACTAGCGTTTCTATTCGTTTCCTTTTTAAACCAATCGCGTCACTGGTAGATGACGTGATACGAAGAGTCATGTGATCTACCAGTGACGCGATTGGTTTAAAAACGAAACGAATAGAAACGCTAGTTAGCGTAATGTATCTTGGTTAGGGCCTCAGATCTTATTTAGGCGACAGTTGCGACGCATTAGCCTAGTACCCTAGGTATTAGACTAGTAGTGGTAGTTGTTACCTTACCTGCGAAGCTAGCGGTCTCGCATTCGATTGCCGGTACTGGCAAATGTTTGTGATATTTTCAAAATTTAATTTTACAACTTTGTCGGCGTAACTTAAATGTTTAACTATGCCAAATTACAACAATACCTAGAATCTCTGAGTTAAATCCCGGACAAACTGACGGACGGATATGGCGAAACTATAAGGGTTCCTTGATGACACAGCATCTAAGATTCCGGCAAAGATTGTATCCTTTATCCTGCCGCCGAGCAGTGTTCGCATTGTTTTGTACCGGTGTGGGGATAAGAGTACCTACTGTACCTACTGCGTTGAGATTCTAACACCGTATTGTATTATTATTATTATTATTTATTTATTTAATGGCAACCGGTCGCAATATCGAGCAACCATTTCTGCCAATGTCAAGTTTGTATTTTACATTTACAAATCAAAAAATATCGGCAACGTTGTACGGTGATCCTCTAGCCTCCGTGAAGCGATGTAGATAGAACTTTACGAAGACCAGATGGGAGTTTCTTGGAGCAATCCTTCCAAAGGCGATACGTGTTCAAACTCAAGTTATGTTATTCTTCATTATTATACTGCACAATTGTATGTTAATTTACTGCATATTAATACATCATTACTATCCATTAAACAAAAAAATATGGAAAAAATTAAAAACAATTAAGAAAGCGACACCATCTTGTCAAATAGGTACCCAAAGAGAATCAACACCGTATTGTTTTTGACATGTTTCCGTATTGTCAACGTTTTGATAGCTTGCTTGACAGTAATACTACCTTAACGTCAAAATCAAAATGGTTCTACCCATGTTTTACCGAGTTGAATAGAGGCCCTGGCATAGAGGCGTTAAGTATATCTTAGTCGTCAGGTTTGGCAACGTTTTGTGAATGCAAATCTCACCACTTACTACATTGGTGACCGGTGTGCCCGTTTGCCTCCTTCTTGCCATAAAAAAACATGTTTAAATTTCGAACCTCAATTCAACTAATACTGGCCACATATGAAATTATAAGTTTGCTCAATAATTCGTAACAATACATTACTGGCGCCGGAAACAAAATGGCGGCAGGATATTGCGCCGCGTCCCTCAACTGTCTCATATCTGACAAATGTACAGAAACTCGACAAGTGTAGATACGGCAATGGCAGATAATTCCACAACGTTTTTATTTTAATAGTAATAACCAATGCATACGGAGATAATACAAAATAACAACTTTATTTTTCGTTTTCTTATGTCCTGCTTAAAAGATCAAACAGATATTTATGGCTGGTAAAAAGTCTATTAAGTATTTTCACGCACTGGAACTTGACAGGTTGTAAGAGCTAGTAATTCTGCCTCAAGTAGCTATATTTTCAGCAATAATTGCCTGCCATCATTAGCTACCTTACGCTAATTTGGTGTAATAGAATGCGATGTCCGTACTGTTGACAGGTAATTATTGCTCAATTAATTGCCCGTTTACGTGCACCACCACCATCCCCTATTTCACCATCTTGACTATGACACGTGCAGGTGACAATTCGGTATACCTACATCGCAAACAAGCTGGTACATCACTGGGTTTCATATAAGCTGTGCCATGTACATTGAAATGTCACCTGTCACCTGTCATTGTCAGTATGGAGAAATAAGGGTTTGGTAACCGACAAGCCCGCAAGGAAGCTAGGTTTATGCCTTGTGAAAACAATGCAATGCAACGCATCTATAATTCACGCCATCTAGTGGAATGCGTAGGGCGCATATTGCTCGGTTTTACGGCGACTGGAGCGTCTGCCGTGAGAGGAATAACTCAGTGTGTGTACGTCATGCGATCAAGACATGCCACCGGTATGAAAGAGCCGAGGGGATATGTCTTGGGACGGCACACACCTAGAAATTCCCTGGATTTTAGTTAAAACCGGGCAAGAGCAAGAGCACTGCATGAGCAGTGTAGGGTTCCGAAGCCGTTAATACAGAAAAACTATCTCAAAAATCCACAATTATGAAATAATAATCTATTTAAAGTTATTTGGTGCTGTCTTAGGTCATTTTAGTAGGTAATGGATTGATGTAAGCTGGACAGATGGTATCGAACGTTTCCGTCAACTCCATAAACTCAGCCCGCCGTTCCTTAAATCATCCCAGGTATTTCACCAGGGGCCCGTTTATCAAACGCTTGTAATTTGTATTACAAGCGGAAACCTCTTTGCAATAGTATGTATTAAAAACCGGGCAAGAGCATGTCTGACCATGCTCAGTGTAGGGTTCCGAAGCCGTTAAGAAGTTATGAAGAAATAATCTATTTAAAGTTATTTGGTGCTGTGTTAGGTCATTTTAGTAGGTATAAACACTTTAGTCACCTGTATCTCAGGAACCAGTCAAGTCTACTTAGTCGTCATAGTTTTCCTTTAAAATTCGTTATATGTGCTTTCACTATAGATATTTTCAGATTTTTAGTATTTGTAGTTTTGGTTGAAGCTGGGGGGGACACTTGAGTCTAACAAAAATTAGCGCTTTAAAGCTTAATATTTAATAAACGGATACCTTAATAAAAAAATGTTTTCACAAACCCGCAGTATTTTTGGAAGACCTATCCAACGACACCCCAAACTATGGGGTAGACGAGATAAAAAAATACATACCCACGTTACGGCGCAATAAAAAAAAAACATACTTTTATTTTACCACTTTGTTGACGTGCCTCATATGTATATTCATGCCAAATTACAGCTTTCTAGTACTAAGAGTCTCTGAGCTAGGCTGCGGACGGAGGGACGGACGGACGGACGCACGGACATGGCGAAACTATAAGGGTTCCTAATTTGACTACGGAACCCTACAAAGGCTTGAGCGATACAAATTTAAATCTGTCAACAAACTAATATAGCGTCAAATTGTGAAGTTTTGTCACTTATACATTAAACGATAATTAATTTAATGAATTTTATTATTTGCGCAAGAGCTAATATCAGGGTTAATCAACTTTTTTACCCACACTTTTATTTTACCGGATTTCAACAAACATGTTTGTTTTTAAATATAATATCACTGCTTATTTTCGTTTTTAATGATGTAGTCATTTTACTAGTTTATCAATCTATATTTTTCAAATACCTACACATATCTTAATTTCTAAAATGTGTGAAAATTGGGTAATTACGTGTCTACTGAGTTACTGTCCGCGAATTTGTGTGATAAATAGTGAATTGTCAACTAAGTTACCACATTTTTATTACATCCATTTTTAAACAATACATTATAATGTGATTTATGAAAGGAGTTAATGATATTACTACAATTGAAAAATAATTTCACTTAAAATAAGTCCCCAGATTTTATTTTATTTATTAAAATCTGAACGGTGGGCAACAGACAGAAATGTGCGGGTAAAAAAGTTGATTGACCCATCAAATACACTAAGCATCTTCTTCTAGTGCCTCTCCAATTACTGAAGGTTGGTCATCAACTCTACACATTGATCCTTGTCTTTTGGGAGACGGAACTGCTCTGAAGCACTTGTCTTGTGCTTGCACTCCGTTCCACTCGCGGATATTCCTTAACCAGTATAGCTTTCTTCGGCCGACACCGCACTTTTCCGCTACTTATCCCATCAATATAAGCTACAATAAGTCTTAGGTACCTCATGTGTCAAAACGTGCCCAAGGTAGGCATGCAACCTTTGCTTGACGAATTTCATGATCATGCGGTCGTGATCAACTCGCCTTAAGACCTCAATAATGGAGACTCAGGGTCAGCTAATAAATAGCATGCACTGGTATACCTACATTTCAAAAGCCCCCACACGCTTTCTTAGACCTTCCTTGATGTTCCAAGTCACGCATCCGTATAGTTAAGGAAACTGATTGTTTAGGAGTTTAAAATAATACGCGAAATGGCCCAGTTATACATTTCTCGGCGTGACACGACTAATGCCACATGGGAAATCTATAACCCGGCAAATTTAAGTATTCCGTCAAACTAAAACGTAAACAATCAAATTCCTCGACTGTATATTTAGCATAAACATACTATTTAAATCAAGCAATAAACAAGCCATGCAGGGTTGCCCCACATCTGGGTCACGAAGTGTCAACCCTGCGCGAGTACCAACTGCAATTTGCCACGAAACTACTTATGGCCGACGCGTAGCGTAGCGTCGAGCTACAGTGCTTCACTCCGTAGAGGCTGCTACGGCGTAGAGCCTCGTCTCGTAGCTATATTCGTCAAATATAATTTTATGCAATGCATGGCCGCCATAAAGTTAAGTGATGGCGGCCAAGTTAAAAACAAAAGGGTGACGGCACCAATAATGGACACTTTTAGCTGACAGGCACTAGTAATGGACACTTGTAAAGAGCGTCGGTGGCCTAGTGGCTTAGGAGGTCGACTTGTGATCGTGAGGTACCGAGTTCGAACCCGCGCGGTCACCATGTACCAATGAGTTTTTCTGACTTTAGTGCATTACCCGATGCTCTTAAGGTGAAGGAAAAACTTCGTGAGGAAACCTGCACATTCGAACAGCTGAGTCTGTAAGAGGGTAATTGCACAAAAGATCCTAAAGGGTCGAAGTGTATACGTAAGGGCCCGTCTGTAAGATAAGATAAGATAATGGACACTTCACTCTTACAAATTTCATACGGTGCTAAATTTATTGTTGCAAAACAAACGAATAACCCTTAGGTAATTTCTGTAAAATAAAAAAGTGTTCATTATTGGTCCTTACCATTACTGGCTCCGTCACCCTACGATAACATGTCAAACGTAGGTAATATGGGTTTACAATGTAGAATACGGCCTTCCACTTTGTTTCAGACCATTTACTTCTTTATTGTTATTACATTGTTGACGTCATGGTAGTCCCTATTCACTTGAGCTGCTATAACATCGTCAACGTAATAATATCGAAGTAAATGGGCTAAGACATTCACTTTGTATTCATCACATTATCATTATTGTATTTGTTATAATGTAATAATGTGAATATCGCTTCTTCTTGCTATAATCTGGTTTTGCAAACAAGAGGAATGGAAGAAAGTAAGAAAACAAAGCAGAAAAAATAGCAATGTAGAAAACGATCGAAAAAAATATTGAGACAACGTCAATTCTTAACTCCTAAAATGTGCCATAGTGCCATACAGTCTACAAAAAGATGTATCCATTTTTGGACCTTATTACAACGCAATAACGACGAGAAGTTGGCCTAGTTGGTAGTGACCCTGCCTCCGAAACTAGCGCTCCTAGGTTCGAATCCTGATAAAGATATTTATGTGATGATCGCGAATATTTGTTCCTACGTCTTGGATGTTTTCTATGTATTTCTATCTATATATAAGTAAGTTTATAATTAGTACAGTCGGCCAAAAATGTGGTCTACCACCCTACGGCTGAAGTTCATTTGCACGACATGATCAGTGATCGGCAGGCCTTTCGCCTAACTCACTCGCAATCGCCATCGGCTTCAAAACAAAACAATTGGTTTCATTTTGTATGCAGACAAGCCTTCGATTTTCAAATGAAAACGATTGTGATTGCGAATGTTGTTACGCGAAAGGCCTGCTGATCTAGGATGCAATTTGGGGTGAACGACCTCAAACGTTATGCTTAACATGGATGTGACTCGGGATTTCCCGGGATTTTGGGAAATGGGTTATTGTTAATAATTAATAACTTTTGTCGAGGGCTAAACTAAATAACATAAAATAAATGTTTTAAAAAACAAAAAACCTCCTTCAAAAATGCAAAAAATAACTTCTTTAAAATTGTAGGCACCTAATAGGTTAGTCCAACTGATGCCGGCTTTTTGTTGAAAATGTTGTGGTCGCCGACTTCAGTTGGACTAACCTATTAGGTGCCTACAATTTTAAAGAAGTTATTTTTTGCATTTTTGAAGGCGGTTTTTTGTTTTTTAAAACATTTATTTTATTTTATACTTTTTAGTGATCTTAATACGCTGTTACGTTGTCCCACTTCTTAGTTGAAATGAAACTTTAAGTTATTTCAAGCGCGCCGCAAGCAACGCCGCGGGAAAGTCATAGTCATATTTCAATAACCTCCTTTTTTGAAGTCGGTTAACAAGTAAATATTCTTCGTTGTAGTCGCTCAACTATCTTAATCGAGATATCTTATCGCCACCCTTGAAATCGGTACCGTTAAGGAGTTCCGGTGGCCATCTGTGGTCTTCATCATCAGTTCCACTTCACTAAATGATACGTTCTGAATGCAAATGCTGAATTTGTTACTAAAAATACTAAAATCGCTATATGTTTGCCTACAATATTTGAGGAGTTCCCTCAATTCCTCACGGATCCTCTCATCAGATTCAGATTTGGTGACAGTGGGACCACCTCGAAAGTATACTCTACCAAACCAAAAAAAAATATTTGAAGTCGGTCGACAATTGACGGAGTAATCGGTGAACATACATAAAAAAAAAAAATACATACAGTGGAACGTATAACCTCCTCCTTTTTTGAATTCGGTTAAAAATGAAAATGTTCGCTATCTATAATAGGTCATTTCTTTTACATAGACTTCTAAAAAATATTTTAGTTATAAAATAAGCAGAAATTATATTGTATAAATAAACGAGTTACTGCTTTCTGAAACAAAATTTAAAAATAATCATCTTAATAGCATATAATTTTACCTTAATTGCATATAAATGTTTGTTACATAACATACATACAAAAACTCACGCCTTTATTCCCAGTTTGGGGTAGGCACAGCCACAGAATTGCCAACAACTCTAAAAGCTTGTTGATAATTCTGTAACCACATTTTGCATAATCAGGCTAAGATGCTTATCAGTGTATTAGTGACAGGTTGCAAGCCCATCGCCTAACAGTACTCCAAGCCTTTATTCCCTTAGTCGACTCTTACGACATCCACGGGAAGGCATGGAGTGGTACTATTCTAAGCCGGCAACCACACAGCTAAATGTTTGTTGTTATTACATATTTTGATAATGTTATAGTGTAAACTACTTAAAATTAATAGTACATTATTGGCTAGGCATGGAAGTAGGCAATTGCGGGCCGAGTATTGGATTAAACGGACGAGCTTGCGAGTCCGTTTAAAAATACGAAGCCCGCAATTGCTGTTTCTGCCGAGGCAAATATAGTGTTTTTCTCAAAAATCGCAAGAAAAAAATTGTGTTGGAGTCAAATCTTCATCGCTTGAACTCATTTTTTGAATTGCATACAAACAGAAACTTCATGTGAAAAAACCATCACTCCTTACCGCCTTTTTGTTTATGACAAGGAGAAACGCAATTCTTGTTTTTAAAAAAACATAAGCTATTCCAGGCACAAATAAAAATGTTTCGAGTAAAATTTGGATGTATAAGACTTGTGCCCTCATTTTATTATGGCCCTTTTCACTTTTTAAAAAGTTACAACCTAGATAGTAATGGAATTTGTATGCAACATTTTTTTTTTTTTTAATTTGAGAACTGTCAGTGAACTATGTATTTCGCGTCTCAATATGTAGATAGGAATGTCAACATATCCGGACATTTTTGAGAAAAGTTTTTTATTGATAAACTCTTTGTAGTTGACTGTACCACTGAAGCGACTACACTGTGGTAATATTACGTGGTGAGCACTACCCCCACCCTCGGGACGACCTCATATTTCTATTTATGAATGGAATTCCCGAGTTAATACCACCATTAGGACACACTAATTATTTCGCCGGAACTCGCTTAAGGACAAGTATTATAATTTTACGCGAGGAATTTAGTTATACGGGCACCTTAGAGACGGAGCAGAGAAATTAATTATGAGCGGAAGTTGTTGTTTGTATATTTCATTAGAGACTAACATGTACTTGTCCAAGTCAAAATAAATGGACGTGTGTGTAACTGGGCATGAGTACCTATTATATTAAGAACAATCAAGTTTTCCTTTTTAGCCTTTCATCCGGGTTTTTAAACATTTAATCTTAGACTATCAGGGGACAATGTCACACCAATTGACCTAGTCCCAAACTAAGCTCTAGGCTTGTACCATGGGTACTAGACAACGATATTAATACTAATACATAGAGGTAGAAAATATCCATGACTTGGGAACAAATACTCGTGCTCATCACACAAATATCTGTCCTCACCGGGATTTGAACCCAGGACCGCTAGCTTCATTGGCAGGGTCACTACCGACTAGGCCAACGCGTCGTCGATGCTTGTATCATCCGTATTTCGCGGCCAAATTTAATTCTGCCCTCCTAAGCAAAAATGCAATAACTAAATTCAATAGCCAAAGCAGATTCAACTCTCTTCTGTTTGTAACTAGTTTGCAATTTCTACAGATGTTTTGTCTGAGATATCGCCATTATGCTTAGTAGGGCAGAATTGCAGTTTCACTTTTGGTGATTTCTTTTACGGTTTTTACATATTTGGTTGAGAAATCCGATTTAAAATCAATGCATATTCCCTATTAAGAGCTATCATAACGTTTAGAATAACATGTCAAAAGCCATATGGTTTTACAGTGTAGAATAGAGCACTTGTACAGTCGAGTTCATAAAATAATATGTGTACACTTTAGTACCTTGTGTATGAAATGTCATGTTTAAACTGCCATATATGAATTGTCACAGCGAGTAAAGTGACAAGGTACTAAAGGACTTGACAGAAGCGCGTGGCGCTAACCCCATGTGCTTCTGTTTAGTCCATTAGATAAAATACTCTTTTACCGAACAATTGTCTTCTCGAGTGATATCCATGGACTTATTTCTCTAATAAGCAGTGATCGGAATAGGTAGAGCTAATTTGCCTAAACTTGACGAATATTCATTCATGCGTGAGAGAGATGGGAATACGTTTAGGCAAATTAGCTCACCTATTTCCGATCACTGCTAATAAGTCCATGGGAGTGTCTATAAATAACTTAACATTGGCGAAATACACCTTAACAGGAGTGAAAGCCATTAATTAAAATTAGAATAAGAAGGTACTAAAGTGTACACATATTTATGAACTCGACTGTACATCTCAAGCATATGACATGCTGAATGAAAAAGCCAAGAACATATTTGACAAATAACAGTCAAGTAAGGTGCCGCCTTATAATTAAGTAATGAAGCAATTTAAAACACTAAGGTATGTTTATCCTTACTTGTCTTATATAGTAAACAACTTTCTAACCTCAAAGTGAACCTTTTTTGGATAAAACAGCTACCGTAAAACGGGGTGAGTAGGGATTAACGGGTGAGTAGGGACACAACCTAAAATAAGTCATAACATATTACAAATAAGAACAATTATTAAATGGACAATAACGTTTCGTCTATTGGAAATAATTTCAGTCTTATAATTAGTAGCATATGCTTCATTTTAGGTTGTGTCCCTACTCACCCCGTTTTACGGTATTTTAAACAAAATAAAGCAGTCACAGACAATACATTGGCCAAGTGATGTCCAAAATGTTAACTCGGTTTACTTCATTTACGATAAAAGAGCTGTTTTATCCAAAAAAAGGTTCATTTTGAGGTTAGAAAGTTGTTTACTATATATAAGACAAGTAAGGATGAACAGACCTTATAGGGTGACGGCACCAATGATGGACACTTTTCGCTGACAGGCACCAGTAATGGACACTTCACTCTTAATTAAATTTCATACGGTCCTAAATTGATTGTTGCAAAACAAATGAATAACCCTTATCTTCTGTAAAATAAGAATCAAATGTAGATCATTGGGTTCTTGTCCATTACTGGTTCTACCACCCTAGGTATAATGAAAGAGGGCGATTGCCTGATTTGGGTCCGAAATATATTTTTATCCTTGGAAATTGTATATCCGCCGGAGCCTTTACCCGGGGCCTTTTTGGGGTCCTTATCAATCGGGCCTAACGAGGCGCACTTGACGGTTCCCAGGCCCCGAGAGATCACGAAATACGAATAGACAAACACCCTGATCAAATATTATTGCAAAGAATCGAAAAAATGTATTTTTAACGTTTTTAGGTTATAATAACTGCGCCGTGTTTTGAAAATGGCGGGCTTCGATAACATACGTGCGTATTTTCGCGATATACGAGAAAATGGCAATGTTTTAGCAATAGCGGAGTCAAGTGGAGTGTTTCAAATAACATTGTTTTGTTACGGCCAGAATCCAGTTCCAGTCCAAAATATATGGAACCGTCAGTCTTTTTTATTGATATATTTTGTCCGGCAGCATGAGCATGTCATGTTCACTCAAAGGTCTTTGCTTACGGCGGCGTCGTTTATCGGGTCGCCACCTACCCGAACACATGGGTAGGCGAAAGCAGAGACGCGTCATACTCGTGAACGGGTGCTGTATGTGGGGTCCGGTCTGTACACGCTTGCAAGGACCTGTTTTCCAGTTAATTATTTTAATTATCGTTCCTGACGTAGAGACCTCGTCCTGTTGTTCTCTCTCAGTCACTATTTTTAATTTAATGTTATTGAGGTAACATTTGTAATGATTTTATTTGTGTTGGTTTTAAATTAATTAATTTCTTTGTAATGTAAGTTACTTTTAAGTAATATTGTATTTAATGATTGGAAAAAATGACCTTTGTATTAATTACAAAGTGAAATTCCATGACGGCCAGCTTTATCAGTCTAACAAATTGTTCGTATTTAGAGTTCTCTTTCCGCACAGACTCTAGTTGTTTTTTTTACAATAGTACTGATTTTTCTACTTACTGAATAAACATCTTTTATCGGTCATTCTCCAGAATTGTGTTCTCAGTCTAATTAACACCGCCCTTTTTTCCCACTTGGTTTTTGATAAAATTTATGCAAAATGTAGTAACATATCGACCATTCAAACTTTAATATTTATTGGGCACTTAATTATTATTAGCCGTTAATTAACTAGAAGGGTTTTAATATTTGCGTGACGCGCGAATTAGAAAAGCGATGCGTTAATTAGGTTTACTTGCTTGCGAATTAAAAAAACTACGCGTTTATTAGATAAATGTTCATGCCAAATATATATATTTTTAGGAAATAAGACAAAAACTGTCAGACTGTCTATTAATTTTATCATATTTATTATATTGCAACGTTGAAACTATAAGGAACATAAAATATCCATCACGATATACATACATAATAAGCTAACTAATATTTCACTGAAATAATCGTTCTACAATCAACAATGAAAACGATAAAAAAAAAAACAGAATTAATAACTTTACTAACATAATAACTAAGGTATAAACCTTAGGTATTATGAACAAACGATAGCAAATAAATTGCCGTATCTGCTAAAGAAAAAATAATACTTCTTCCTCCTACTTTTTACATTCCCTATCTATCTTTAAAAAAAGTAATTTAAAATTTAAAAACCCGATGAACTAAAAAGATATAAATAAACTAGTTAATTTTATTGAATCTAAGGACACCTCATAATTCATAATGCTAAAATCCGTCGAGCCGTTTAAGCTTTACATACATAAGTTATGTAACATAACATACAGACATTCAACTTTAAGTATGTAGTTTAATTATTGCGGGTGGTTTTAATACATAATTTATACAAATATGAAGAATGATGCCGGGTCCCTAGGATTTTTCTTACACGATTAGAATTACAGTTGTCACTTTTTGTCAAAATGCAACTTTTTAATGCGGTCAGCAAAATTTTCATGTTTTCCAAGAGAAATATGCTAGGAAAAATAAAATAACCTCTAAAAAAACATATTGTCCAAAAACTTAAGCACACATATACGATCATAAGGATGATTTTAAGGTTAGGGCCCCTCTAATAACATCAGTTTGACATAATATATGTCATTCTAATCATGCCATCATTCTTCCGGGAATTACATTTTTGTAAAAAGATTATTGCTGTAAATTAATTTAAACTGGTTTAGCTTAAGCGAGCAATTAGAAATAAAATACTTTTATGTACCAAAAACCTTTTTTACTAGTCTTAAACTAATTAACGCGTTCATTTTTGACCCGTGAATTAGACGTGTGTATTAGGGATTCTTGATAAAAAAAATATAACTTCTTTTAGGTACATGTGATAAACTACATAATCCAGTAACTGTTAAATACTGAGGTTCTTAATGTATACAATAATTTACAGAGCTATAGAGTTATTGGCTGATTTTAAAAACGTGAACGTGTTAATTAGAATTTACGAGAACCAAAACATGCGAATTAGATACTTACATTTGTAGTGTGCGATCCACACAACATTAACACGTCTTTCTCTCAAGAGGGTCTTGACATGAGTGTCTGCTCACGCAAAATGCATTACAGACGTCTATCTATTTCTTCAATGGCCTTGCACGGACAAGAATGAAAGCGGCGCGTGAATTAGTACACGTATCGGGACAAAGTTTCTTTATTTTATATCTTAGTGATATATTACTAAATAAATTTGGTATTTTTTTTGTAATTTGGAAATCTTATCTTTAATTAAATAAAAATACTTTCATTCATCTTTCCTCTTGTATATGATCGGGGAAAATAGTTATATTAGTGATTTCGGAAGTGGGACGCGCGGTGTTAATTAGGAGAATGGGGTATTGATTTTTTTTTTCTTCTAGAAAGGTATTGAATATTTACTTGAAAATTCATGTACACCTCAATACGAGTACCTTCTACGAACAAAAAATATAAATTATACCAAATTCAATAGTTTTATATTTTTTAAGCCCGAGGACATACAGAAATGGCTGTCTGGAGAATGACCGTTATCTTTTATCTTTTTTTTATCTCATTTCTAATATCCTAATTGTAGTTGTCTCCATATACAGGGTGCCGGCGGCAGATTTATGTTCTTAAAGTTAAATAAAAAAATACTATTTTACATATCGTTTTAATTTATGTCTTAAAATGCAGAAAATTATTGCCGATTTCATTTTTTAAAAATAATGTCGCCCAAGTGACGTCCATCAAGCTGCCAAAACTGCTTGAAACGGTGCCTAGTGTTTTGCGCCACACGCTTTAGTAGGCTTGGTTCGATCGCACCGATTACCCGCCGAATATATTCTTTTAAATCTTCAATCATTTGCGGATTGTTGCCATAAACTTTTTCCTTAAAAAGCCCCGTAAAAAGAAATCCATAGGACTTAAATCAAGCGACCTCCGAGGCCACAGGATGTCCCCATAGCGACTGATAACTTTTTTGGGGAAAGCTTCACGAACCAAAAACATGGAAGTTCTGGCCGTATGTCGGGTCGCGCCATCTTGTTCGAACCATGTGTATGACGAGAACGACGCATGAGCTCGCAGTTTTGGTAAAAAGAAGTCCGTGATCATTCGCCCAAAATTCTCACTGTTCACATTTACTGGCTGGCTTCGGTTATTTCAAAGAAAAATGGCCCAATAATTCCGTTAGAAGACAAAGCGCACCAAACAGTAACCCGAGGACGATGCATTGGTTTTTGGTGTTTCTGTCGTGGATTCTGAGTTCTCGACGCCCAATAACGGCAGTTCTACTTATTTACGTGCCCATTCAAATGAAAATGGGCCTCATCACTCCAAAAAATTGAATTAACAGTTCGGAACTTCCCTAACATAACACCACAGAAGTTTTTGCGTGTAGTGAAATCATTATCTTTCAACTTTCGCACAATTTAAATTGTAAAAGGATGGAATTTATAATCCTTTTTTAAAATTTCATGGTTGGTTGCTTGCGGAGTCCCAAAGACGCTGAACGTTTCCTTATTTAAGGTCGCGCATTTTCACGTAAACTTTTTATCCACCATTCACACATTTTCCGGCGTCTTTGACGAGCGACTAGGTCCGGGTCGAGAGGTAATCCTAGCCGAACCAATTGCGCGGGACCTCTCTACCCAGGAACGAATCAAATTAACACTTGCTCTATCACTTAAGCGGCGAATTTTATAGTGTGAACAAAACCGACGGCGCGCTATAATACAGGAATCGTCGCCCTTAAAAAACGCTTCGAAAGCGAACGCGCGATGCTCTCCTGACCACTGCGACATTGTGAGTAACAAATCCGCACAATCGGTGATTCTAATGACACCCGCCATCTCCCCCCGCACCATTTACTACTTTGTGTAAAATCGAGTTCTAAAATGTTAATCTGCCGCCGGACACACTGTATAATTAATGATGTTTAAGCCAAAAAAAAACACTTTGTATTTAATTACCCTACGAGCTGTATGGAAAAAGTTTTTTTCAATTTGTGGATGTTCTAGTACTCTAACCTTAGTTGGTCTCAAGAGTATTTTAATCCTTAATAGAAATGGGACCGATTGGCATTAAAAAAAGGACTCAAAACTGACGATTTTCTCGCTGACTGTAAATTGTTTTATCAAAAATCTGTGAATATCAATTTTCATCACTGAAAATGGTGTCCTATAAGAGCATTTTCGCGTAGCAGCAAGGGATCTAGTAGCTGCCCTTACTGCCCCATCTCAACTTTCCACCCTGTATATAAATCATCTGGTATTCTTATCGAACTGGGTTTAGTGTCGTGGGCTCCCCTACTAAGTATACAACCCTCTTTACATACAGCATTAACGTTTTACGTTTTTCAACGATTAGTAAACAATCGTACTAATCCGCATATTGAATATTTCTTCCCAAGGTGTTCCCCGAAGCCAAGCTAATCTCAAGCACGATACATTTCAATCTCGAACACGTACCTACATCAAAGAGCGGAAAAATAATTCCATATTTTCTTTCAATTTCAAAGAGCAATGAATAGAAATCGTGCCTTTTAAAAGGCCCCATCAAAGTGAATGCTGGATTTGGGTCTAATATTTTTTCCCCATTGTGCGGGGCAATAATTTGTGCGGGACCCTCACGGGTTACAAACATAAAGGGCGACTATTTATTATGAATCCATTGCCGAGGAGGTTTTGACATACTTCGCTGATGTAAAACCGAATTTCATGGGGAATCAATGGGCCTTTGTGAGAAAGGTTCGGTTAAATGAATTGATTTGAAGTCGGAAAGAAGTTAATACGTTCGGGGAAAGACGAACCTTTATAAAAGTAGGATGAGACGTCGAAAATGATTTTAATAAACTGCGACGTGTTCTTTGTACGCTGACAGGAAAGTGCGTCTGAAAAATGAGCCTTTTTAGAGTTCCGTACCCAAAGGGTGCCAATGGGACCTTATTACTAGGCATCCTCTGTCCGTGTGTCTGTCTGTCCGCGGCCTGTATCATGGATCGTGGTACCTAGTTACGCAGATGATGAAATTTTCAGCAGGTAAAAATCCGGTCACATGCATGTAATTCGAGTTTCAAGGGTTCCGAACCCACGTCGTATTTGTATAAAATGGGGTCCCCTTCTTTTATAGACTTACTTCATAGACCATAACACTTCGCAGAATTTTCATTTCATAGAAAGCTAATTTTTGCTGACACCTTATTGTTTTCAGATTATCTCAAGCATGGGTTACGTAGGTTAGGTTAGACGTGTGAACACCAAAAAATAACCTGGAAACAATGAAGTTTCAGCAGAAATTAATTTTCTATGAAATGAAATTTCTGCGAAGTGATACGTTCTATTAAAAAAGTGTATATAAAACAAGGGTAAACCGTATAAAATATTAGAAATCTAATAAAGTCATGCTGCTGCTTGTTGTCTTCATATTTTAGAAGGCCCATCGTAAGTTACTCTCTTTAAAGTAAACAGAGACTTTTGAAAATCGAAGTTCGAAGTTACGTTAGCTCCATCCCTGTAACTCGTCATTCGAGACAAGATCGAGAGAAAAGGATGGAACTAACGTAACTTCGAACTTCGAATTTCAAAGTAGGGCTTCAGACCCGTAACTTCAACGACATTAGTACTAAGGGTGAAGCTAATTAAGCGTAATTTTTTGAGTTGAGGCGCGTATCGTCGGTTGCGTAATTCCTGCTGCATTAGGTTTCATACAAAAGTCCTGTTTGGTTCACATGCTGACGCAAAATCAGCTATACTTTTGTATTCACCAGAAACTACGCGGTTCATAAGTTCATAACTCAAAAAATTACGCTCAATGGGTTTTACCCTAAGTTTACCCTATGCCCCTATGAGAGTTTTTATCTTTTGTCTAAAAAACAATAAGTGTTAGAGCAATTATTTTGTTTCAATTTAAGGCCGATAACGGCGATCACTTTAGAAGTTTTAAAAAACAGACAGACAGACAAATATACGGACAGACAGTCTGGCAGACCTTGGGCAGACGGATAAACAGACGGACAATAAAGTCAAATTATGAGGGTTTCGTTTTTTAGTATTTCGAACGGAACCCTAAAAATCCACAAACTGAAGCATCTCGTTCGAGCGTCGAAGTCGTTTTTTTTTTGTGTTTATTCTACATTTGTGACGCATTTTATGTGTGTTTGTATTTTCGCACGTAATAGCAATGTGTAGTCCGACCCATGCTGTATGGGAACCCTTTCAGATCGCCCAGTTTGCCGAGACAGAGCTATCACACAAGACGGATTGTGTTTGTCTTCCATGATGGATGGCATCCAGGGGCACCTTCGTCCCGACGTACAGTCGGACAACAATAATGCAGAATATTGTCATTATGATTGCTGTGCTTTTAATTTTATTAGTTTAAAGTTTTTTATCATAACAAGGTATTAGCCTACATTTTCGTTTGATAATCGTACGAACTATCGTACTAGTCAAAGGTTAACTGGAAGGGATAAGTTCGCCTTTGTACAGTCAACTTAAATTTGCTATCCAACTTAGGTCCAAATTCAATCTGACAATCTACAACAATAAGGTTGAGTTTTCTATAAGTTTAAGATTACTTGGCATTGGGTCATAAATAATTGAAGTTCGTGACCGGAAATTCCTGATATTTTTTTTGTCTATTTCAATAGCGGTATATTTTTTTTTGTACAATAAATTGTTTATATACATACATACTTAATATTATGTATGTGAAAGTAACTGTCTGTCTATTACCTTTTCACGCTCAAACCGGCGAACCCATTTCTATGAAATGTTGTATGGAGATAGTTTAACCCTTAATAACATAAAAATTCAAAAAGTCGTGAATTCAAGCCCTATTTGATTTTGAATTAGCATTAAAAAAAATGATAAAGAAAAAGTTGGCATTATGTTATGACGGAAATTTCCATCACCATGCAAAGAAGGGTTAAGCCCCGAGGAAGGATATAGGGTACTTTTGACCCGCGACAAACGACTTCTACGGGCACCAGCTAGTTAATAAACATGATGCCCTAGGCCGCAGCGTACCAGGGTTCAAAACCCCCGTCGAAATAGTGTGGACATGACTCTTATTACCTACTTATTATATTCACCGAGGATGTGAAATTATTCGCCACGACGAAAGCTAGGCGATTAAATTTACTTTTTAATAAATGTCTATTAAACCCAAATCTAGGTACGGCCTTTTTGATGCCATCGACGAACTACATGTTGATGCTTATGCCTATAACGATAATAATGAAAAGTATCAAAAGACAAAATATTTTATTTTACATTATGCTCTAATTGATTATTACACGAACATTAAAGAATGGTAGATTTAGGTAAACAATAGTTGCAAAAAAATAAAAAATACTATATTGATCTTAAATTAACAAAAATATGAGACACTAATAACAACTTCACAGCAGGGCCTCTATTCCACTTAGTAAAACCATATTGCCTTTCAAATGTTGTCGTATTGTTATCGTTACGATAGCTCCTACCCTCGCAAGGCCCACCATATTACAAACAGGGTTTTTTTATTAGTGGGACATTGAATCTACCATCAAGGCAATAAAGTTCAATTTTGTTTGTTTGATAATGCCGTTTTCAGTTTATGAGGATAGAAAAATTAACCTTATTCCTATTGAAACACGGTTCAAATTAAGTTGCCTTGATTAGTAAATCCTATTGCACACTGGGCCTTACGGGCCGAGTTACAAACAATACCATAATACGGCAAAAGCTAACTGCGTGGAATAGAGATTGTTTAGTCGTCATTAATTATATCCGATCATGAAACAAAGTGCTCAAAAATACCTGGATTCGACGGTTTGTTGCCGCTTTCAACTTAATTCATCTGGGGCCCATTTCTCGAAGCCTAGTTAGTCTAATAAATATTAGTGTTGTCTCGTAAATAAACCTACAAAATGAGACAAAACAATAATATTTTTAGCAGACCTAGGAATATACGGGGCAAAATTAAATGACAGCTAAAGATTACCTATATCGATAAACTCAACTATCGATGCTTTTCCCATACTAGTGATCGCTCCAAATTTTGTTTGTTAATATTTTTTCTTATTGAAAGTGCATATGTAGCAAAACAGCAACACAATTCTGGTTATTCTTTATTTTAAAGGGTTTTTAACCTTCACTCATCATCATCATATATTTTTTTACTCCTAACAAATTCTGATCGTTTATTTTAACAATAGTCAATGGGACAGTCATTCTGAAATACACGTTACAATAAGGAAAAAAAAAAGATTATAAGTGAAGGTTAAAAAATCCTTTTAAAACAAGGAATAACCAGAATTATGTTGCTATTTTGTTTCATTTGCATACTTTCAATAAAATTTCATTTTTACAAACAAAACTTGGAGCGATCACTGGTATATATATGGGAAAAGCATCGATAATTGAGTTTATCGATATGGGCAATCCCTAGCTGTCATTTCATTTTGCCCCGTATATTCCCAGGTCTGATTATTAGACTAATGCTTTTCGAGAAACGGGCCCCTGTAATAACTTAAGTACTACCTACTAATAATCCAGCAAAAGTGTGCGGGTATCACAGATGGGAAAACCCGATTCGAATCAGCGCAAAATGCGATAGAGCGTGTTTAAATATTTTCAACCCCCCATGCGTGTTGTAAATTTAACGCGTGTATCTGTGTATCAACAGACACCGTGGACCGACGCCGCCGTCCTTTGAACCGATGTTCGAATTTCAAACCGAAAACCCGTTATTATTTTATACACTCGTATACTTTCGTTTACGTATTCAATCCATTCGTGCCAGCTCTTGTGAATCGACCTGTACAAACCACGCCGGACCGGGCCTTGTGGCAAACCTTCACTCTTAATTAAAATTTCATACGGCCCTAAATTGATCGTTGCAAAACAAATGAATAACCCTTATCTTCTGTAAAATAAGAATCAAGTGTCCATTACTGCTGCCTTGTCCATTACTGGTTCCACCACTCCAGTTCCTAAACGAATGGATCGATTCAGACGCGGTTTTTTTTTTTAAATTAAGCCTCGTCTTATCGGGATGGTTCTTAACAAGATTTCATGTAAATTGGTTGGGCCGTTGAAAAGATATCAGGGAGGTTATCGTGACATAGCAGTTTACGCTGAGAGAAAAGGACATAGCTATATAACTGCTATAGGTGTGTCATCGCTCGCCATAAAATGAACTACATAGCCATGTTATGATAACCCCCCCATCGGGGTCGGGGTCGCCATTAGCGGCCTTTACACGTAAAGTTCGGACCGCGGGAAACGCCACGCGCCACTCCAATCTTCGTTCCGAATCGTACATTTATTACTATTTTACTATTACAGTTGCATTTACACGTACGGTTCGGAACGAAGATTGGAATGGCGCGTGGTGTTTCTCGCGGTCCGAACTTTACGTGTGCAGGCCGCTATTATATTGGGGGTTTTTATATTGAATATTTATTGAGCACCTTGTATGATTCAATATATTTTATGGCGACTGTACCTTAGACTGTTATAAAACTAATATTATAACAAACCAATTGTAATGCCATTTAGCAGATTAAACAATATTTATCAAAGATTTACCTTATATCAGCCAGTTTGACAGTATTTATAATTAAACTAATTGATCTTCTTTACGTAGTATAAAATGAAGTCGCTTCTGCTGTCTGTTCGCTTAGATCTTTTAAACTACTGAACGGATTTTAATTCAGTTTTCAGCAATAGATATAGTGATTCAAAAGGAAGGTTTATAATTATGTATTATAAGTTCTGGATTATTTACGGGTGTTACAGAAAAAATACATAAACCAAAGCGAAGCGAGGGCGGGTCGCTACTCGCTAGTAAATTATAAAGCAATAGAAATGGTCAAACATAAAAAAAGATTAATCATTATTTATCATTATATTATTACTTCGTAATAGTTTACTTTTTGAGATCAGGCATGATCCTAAATACGACTAGAAAATAACTTTTATTACTAAATTATCTGTATTATTATTATAAAGAGGTCTATACTGCGTATACTATATCTATACTATATATACTAATATTATAATGGTGTAAAGGTACATGAACTAACAATATAATAAGTGATATATACTGAAGGTAGATGAACTAATTCCTATTATAATTAGTGATGTATATTAAAGGTACATAAACGAATAAGATAATTAGCAGACGTAACGTGTGCTAACTCGGGGCACGTTCCAGGGATTTGATGTCGATAAAATAAGATGTCGATTTATTTTTACATGTGCTCGTTGAGAATGAAGATAGTTAAGATAATACAAGATATTGATAAAAAAAATCTATGGTGAAATTTCAAACAAAACAAAACAATTTACTGTCAGTGCCAGTCATATGCTAAAGTCAATAATTTTGAGGTAATATTCCGCTACGTGTCCATAATTAATGTGGATATTTTCATCTAGACGGCCATCTTTATTAGCGACAGATATGGAAAAAATATTTATCGTTTACTATAAAAACCATTTCAGAATAGAAAAAAATAATTTGTTTTTATTTGAAAATTTAGAGAGAGTAAATAAAATCCGTTTAATATCATCTCGATCTTGACAGTAACATCGATATATTTTGCTACATCACTTTAGTATTCGTGCCCCGTGTTAGCACGTCTGATAATGAGTGATATTGTACTAAAGGTATACAAATTAATATTATAAGGAGTAAAATGATTGTTCGATTGTTTGTTGAGGGTAATTTTAGAAACAATTATGGCGATTAAAAAAATATTTTACTTACAGAGACCTACATCATTTCCGATTAATAAAGACCTTATTATTATTATTTTTTAAATTTCAGTTAAGATTTAAAACCAAAGCAAAGCGCAAAAGCGCAAATAAAAACTTTCGTACAAAAAACGAGGTTACGTGTGACAAATAGTTGTATTTTTTACTTAATCTTTGACCATTTCTATTTGTTAGTACTTTAAGATTTTTATTTATAAATCATATTTATTTAAATATCTATGGCTCCTTTACAACTAAACAAAAATAAATCACAATATTTTTTTCGCCCTTTAGGATATAGTTAAAAAAGGTTCGATTTTTAAAATGACAGAATTATTTTATGTGTATGTCACGCGAACTCTTCTTCGATTATGAACCAATTTCAATGACAATGTGTGTACGTGTAGGTGCGCGGAATGAAAAAAAAACGCGTTTTTTTTTTACAAACTATCATGCACTCCCCAGTTCAGTCAAAATTATGAAACGCTCTTATTATATTGTTATTGTTTTTCTTGTAAGTAAGATTTTTTTTCGATTATACAAATAAGCTGACATGTGGGTAATATAAAATTTATGAATAGATATGATTATGATTGTTTCTTTTTGTAATTTGGGTGGTCTATCGACACATAACGGCTAAGTTTTTCTCTTCGTCGTTTCTCCAGGGGGCGTGTCCAACCTTTCCGCAGTGATCTCGTGTTGCGTGTCCACCCTGAAAAGGAAACTCGAATTAAATCAGTTTGAATATAGATACGATTCTTCTCAAATTGCATGCCGAATAGGGAATTCAATATTCACACATGAACAGGGGTCGGACAAAAAGTGCGGATGACGTGAAAATGACGTACCTAATCTTGCACACAGGTGATGTTTGTATTTAAAGTTCCGTGTGACATGTAGTAACGAAGAAGTATTAATGAAGTAACAAAAGAATCGTAAATAAATACATGGAATTAATAATACTGGTGGTAGGGTGATGTAGTGAATAAAATAAATTTCACGAAACTTGTCACCATAATGTACGATTATTTAAAATTAATTAGGACAAATCTGTGGGAACCTCAGATAAATTGGTTTAATACTCAAGGGTGGGAACAGGAGGTAGGATTAGTAAAAGTAAAAAAAGATAATTTGATGTTATTATACTTATTATTTAACCTCGTAAGGCCCAGTGTGCAATAGAATGTATATAATCAAGGCAATATAATTTGAACTGTGTTGCAATGTGAATAAGGTTTATTTTCCTATGTTCATAAACTGAAAATGTCATTATCGAACAAACGTAATTGAACTTTATTGCGTTGATGGTAGATTCAAAGTCCCATTCACAAAAAACTCCCTTTTTGTAGTATGGTGGGCCTTACGAGGTTGAAATTATGCATAGATTAATGACTATTTTTCTAACAAGTCTATTATTGTTGTCACAGACTTAAAATATGCTTGAATGAATTCTTTTTCCTCAATTGATTGACAGGGGGAAAAAAATATGCCAACATTTTCACGGTAACTATAACATTAATAAGTTTGTATAGACATCCAAGAGAAGACATGGAGTGGCACTATTCTAACCCGGTGACCACACAGGTAATAATAATTGATTATGAAATCAAAAATACTATTTGAAATCATCGTATAAGTGGTTTGACGTCATCCGCACTTTTTGTCCGACCCCTGCACATGAACAATGTGCAATGTTTTTGAAATTTTGTTTCTTGCGGCGTTTCTTCTCAGCAGTGGTCTCTTGCGAAACGCTGGTAGATTTTTGACGTGTAAAAGTGCCCGTGCGGCCTACTTACCGTTAAACGGGGTGAGTAGAGACACAACCTAAAATAAGTCATAACTTGTTACAAATAAGAACAATTATTAAATGGACAATAACGTTACGTCTGTTGGAAATAATTTCAGTCTTATAATTAGTAACATATGCTTCATTTTAGGTTGTGTCCTGACTCACCCCTTAATCCCTACTCACCCCGTTTTAAGGTACTGAATAAACATCTTTTATCTTTTATCTTTATCTTTTAATCTATGCATCTAGTTATTTGTTAGAATCTTTAACTCTAACTCCAACTTCCTTCATAACCACCAACAATAATACACCAAATATACGAGGGGCGGCTGAAAAGTAATCTACCTAACAATGAAACAAAAGACTGTCGTGGCTAATTTTTTTTTATTTTTCTATATAGTCCCCAGCTAGTAAAATGCACTTATTAAATTTTTCAAATATTGAATCTAAACCATTAAAAAAAAAATCTTTCGGTTTGTCGTCAAAAAAGTCAGTAACCGCAGCCTTCATTTCGTCATCGGTCATAAACCTTCGTCCCCTGAGGTCTTTCTTGAGAAGTCTAAACAGAAAATAGTCACAGGGGGCTAAATCTGGACTATAAGGGGGGTGGTCAATGGTTTCGAAGCCATTGTCTTTAATTGCTAGCTTCGTTGTGCGGGCGGTATGCACTGGTGCGTTATCGTGCAAAATCAGAATACCTTTGTTTAGTTTACCTCGCCGTTTTTCTTTTATTGTCTCTCTTAGTTGGTATAGTAAGTTTGAGTAATAATCAGCATTCATTGTAGTTTTCTTCGGTAAATAATCTATGAGCAAAATCCCTTCTGTGTCCCAAAAGATTGTAGCCATAAGTTTACCTGCCGATGGACAGACCTTGAATTTCCGAGGCGGCTTCTCATCCTTAAATTTCCACTGTAACGACTCTTGCTTACTTTCCGGGTCCCATTGTCGAATCCAAGTCTCATCACATGTTACAATTCTAGAAATTATTTCTTCCTCTTTCCCTCGACTCATCTCCAAAAACTCTTCGCAACATTTGACACGCCTCTCCATGTCAAATGCAGTCAACATTCTGGGGACCCAACGTGCACTAACCTTGGACATGTTCAAATGCTCATGAATTATTTCATTGACTCGCTCTTTACTGACGCCCACATCTCTAGCTATCTCCCACTGCTTCACTCGTCGGTCCTCTAATATAATTTTTTTCACCCTGGCTACATTTTCATCGGTGACGGCCGAAACTGGTCTTCCGCTACGAGGATCATCTTCCAGACTCTCACGACCTAACTTAAACTGCTTTGACCAAAACTTTATAACAAATTCGGAAGAACACAAACTGCCAAACACACGTAACATACGCTGTCTGATCTCCGAAGGCGTATTCCCTTCTTTAGTCAAAAACTTAATCACCGCAAGCTGCTCGATTTTATCCATTTTCACTTTTTCTACCGACATGTTTGAAACAATTGTAGGAGACAAATAAACGTGATGCAATAAACAAATGAATGTAATACATTTTGAAAATAGAATAACAAACGAATATAAATCCATACCAGCCAGCATTATTTTTGTATATATTTCTGACCAAGGAGATTACTTATCAGCCGCCCCTCGTAGCAATATCCAAACTCAAATTAAACCTGTAAACTTTTCCTTCATATTACATCTGTAATAAAGGTGAACTGGCAACTTCCGTTTCCGTCCGGGAAAAATCAAACAACAAAATCATAAACAACCATTTTGTTAAGGAAAACTTTTGATAGGAAAAATCAAGTAGGCCGTGAAAAGAGCATGGCCGGGCCGGAAATTTGATGGAGTAAGTCGTTCGGCAGCGAGAAATCACCGCTTATTGTAAGAAATAACGCAATTCATTTTTATGTGACTCTTTTTATATTATTTCCAGTTAACGCAGCGCCCTTACTTCATAATATGTCACTGCACCATTGCGTCTATCACTATGACTACATAGTATAAAACAAAGTCGCTTCCCGCTGTCTGTCTGTCCCTATGTATGCTTAGATCTTTAAAACTACGCAACGGATTTTGATGCGGTTTTTTTTTAAATAGATAGAGTGATTCACGAGGAAGGTTTTTATGTATAATAAGTTATGGATTAAGTACGGGTGTTACAGGAAGCTGGCATAAACCGAAGCGAAGCGAGGGCGGGTCACTAGTATACAATAACTATAAGATATAGTATAGTAGGATTTATTTAAAATGTCGGAATCCACTTGAGAGCTAATCTTTCAAACAATGGTATTGTTTCTATTGTAAACTCCAACCGCAAATGATCAGTGCAAAATGGAACGAAATAAATAACAAAAACATTCATTTGAATAGCGACTTTGTTTCCTAAGCTTGAAGGTACAAATTGAAATAATGGAACAAGAAACTATACTGTATCTCACTGTTGCTAACGCACCAGACTACCTCGGTTCGGTTCTTAATTTCAAAAAGTATTATAGCGAATTTGCTGTTATTTAAATTTGTACCATCAAGCTTAGGAAACAAAGTCGCTATTCAAATGAATGTTTTTGTTATTTATTTCGTTCCATTTTGCACTGATCATTTGCGGTTGGAGTTTACAATAGAAACAATACCATTGTTTGAAAGATTAGCTCTCAAGTGGATTCCGACATTTTAAATAAATCCTACTATAGATAAAAACCCTCGATATAATGGTGACCCTTCTTTCAGAGCTGATATCTCTGAAACGGCCCAACTGATTTTCATGAAGCCGCTGAAAAACCTGCTTTCAAATAAAAAACCGGCTTTTAAAGAAACCCGCATCCAAATCGGTTCACCCGTTTAAGAGATACAATACCATAGACAGACGGAAAGACACACGCATATAGCGGTCAAACTTATATAACACCTCTATACAAACAAATAAAATTTCAACCCAAAATCAAAGTATTAAATAAATAAATAAATATCAAGGGACAATCTCATACAAATTTATCTAGGGGGCGATTTTTGATTTTCGAGCGCTCGAAAGTTTCACTCGGAAGTGAGCAAAATCTGTGAAACCGTATTTTTTAAATTACGAGCGGTAGAAATTTTAATGACGAGTGGTCCACAGCATTCGTTTTCAATTCTACCGCTCGTATTTCAAAAAACGGTTTCAAAGATTTTGCTCATCTCATCGAGCGCTCGAAAGTCAAAAATCGCCCCCTAGTTCCAAAGTAAGCTCTATACTCGAAACTGTAATTTAAGACCAAAAAAACTACGACAGATACGTCACTGTCACAAGTGTCAAAGTCGCTTATGTCAGTGTCAATGGAACATTTCAGAGTTAGCCAACCTTTTTGCATTGATAATCAAATTGTTGTAAATATTTGTAGATAATTCTAACATTTTCAATATCAAAAGTTATATTTAACAATAGGGAATATGCATTCAATGTTTTTTCTACCCGATATTCAAAACATTAAAATATCCCAAAACAAATATTTTCTAATATAGTGTGTTAAGTAATTAAAGGGCGGGTGTGTGTGTTCAATGGCGATTTTTTTTATCAGCTAAAACAAAATGACAAGCTAAATTCGGATGCCTTAAACTTATGCTTGATTTAAACTTGACAGTTACCCAATGGTGTCATGGCTGGTAAAACGCCCTATGATTGTCATTATAAAGTGAGCTACACACTTTTGGCCTGTTATTTTGTCGAATAGCTAAACGTATGTAATATTTAAATTGCATCTAACGTTGTTTACAACTATTGTTTATATATCGTACCAAATGTTATTAATACCTGAAGTATTACAAGTGCAATAACAGTTTTGCTACCAAAAATCTTCTATGGTTAAATATTTAATAGGCCATCTTGTATTTGTGTAAGTAACTTGAATTAACTTGTTTATTTAAATAGAAGGTTTAAAACTACCTACAAATAAATATTCTTAGTGCGGTCTTTTAAAAAGTGGAAATATACTAAGGCAAATATTTGTTTAATTAGTGGCAACCCACGTTGGTCTTTAATTACACTTTCGAGTATAGGCTAGTACTATGGGTACTAGACAACGATATAATTACTAATAAAGAGACACAAATACTTAAATATATAGAAAACATCCAAGACTCAGGAACAAATACTCGCGCTCATCTCACAAATATCTGCCCTTACCGGGATTTGAACCCAGGACCGCTAGCTTCATAGGCAGAGTCACTACCAACTAGGCCAGCGCGTCGTCGTCGCGTGTTATTTTTATAATAATTAGGAAATAGCGACTCAATCGATTCTAAAACCACGATATGCCACTAAAAGACCTAACCCTGGTCATAACCGTCCGTTTTTGCTTCGCCGTAGTCAGACCGTTATAACGTTATGAATAATATCGTTATATTTCGTTAGTGCTCAAAATTTCGATATTTTTTCATAACGTTACGCTACACCGTAACTAAATCGTAATAACACTAATAACGTTACACATAAATAACGTTATGAAACTTATGAACTACGCGCCAAATGCCGCTCCTTAGTTACGCATTTTGCGTGACTGGCCGACATCTCAGAAGGGACGATTTTTGTCCGTTTAGACATCGCAACCAACGTCCTTTCGATGTCCGTTCATATATTCCGCCCTTTTTCCGTCCCTTTTCAAATAGCGAGCTAAAATACTTTGCTTTATCACAAAAAATGCATTTTAAAATGCAAATAACAAAAGCTGATTTAAAAATTACGTTAAAAGAAAATATCGGTTATTAACGTTATTAAAGCGCTTGCCGAAGTATCGTTATACGTGTAGCGTTTTGTTTGATAACGTTATAATGGATACCGCTACAGATAAGGCTTCAAATAACGCATTTTATGATTGAAAAAATGACCTTCTGCTGGAGTTTCTTGCGGCGCTTCTTCTCCGCAATGATGGTCTTGTCCGAAGCGCTAGTAGATTCACTATATATTACCGACGTGTAAAAGAGCCCGTATGTGGCCAATTTACTGAATAAATATTTTGATTTTGATTTTAATATCATCAGTATAATATCAAGGGACAATCTCACACCAATTGACCTAGGCCCAAACTAAGCTCTAGGATACTATGGGTACTAGACAACGATATAAATACTTATACAGAGAAATAAATACTTAAATACATAGAAAACATCCAAGAATCAGAAACAAATACTCGTGCTCATCACACAAATATCTGCCCTTACCGGGATTTGAACCCAGGACCGCTAGCTTCATAGGCAGGGTCACTACCAACTAGGCTAGCGCGTCGTCAAATATTTGATATAGTATAACGTTATTCGTACAAGATAACGTTATGAAAGATACCGTTACACGAAAATAACGGTTATTAAAGGTCTGGCCGTAGTCGGCTAATAAAACTAGTCGCCCAGTAACACTCCGGAATAACCAATATTAAGTTAATACATGTATGTATGTATTCATACATTCAAATGACCCATACACTCTGGCGGGGATCGACACCGGCTTATCCTTGGACGCGTTTTAACTTGTAAATGTGCTTAGAACATTGTCAACAACGTTGCTGTGCTGGCTAGGGGATTGTAGTCTATAAGGACTTGAGATACAGGTGATATTTGCGGCTACAACTAGTTCATCTTTTCAGGGTTCCTTTGTTAATGCCTAGTTTAGAAAAGGGGATGTATGGATACATTTTTAAAGGCATTTTAGGAGCAGATCGACAGTAAAGCTACCTACATAATTAAATTTTTAAATCAGCCCAAAATGTTTCAAAAAACTACCAAAGTTTTGAGTAAAGGTGTCAATTTAGGTAGATAACAAAATAAGTTTTAAAATGATTAATTAATAAAAGTTTCAAGGGTAAAATGTAACAATATTGTATAGAAATTAAACAAAGTAGTAAGGTACCGAAAGTATCATTAAAAACATTGGTAATTAAAAGTTATTTTAACATAAAATTAAAATTAAAATAATGGTTATGTTAGGTAATAAACGGTACCTATACTTAGTATGTATATTATATGTATCATAGTCAAACCCCGGGGTTTTCGGTGCAGGAATGTTTGACATTAGCCAAAGAGTAGGTATTGACATAAAATACAGAATGTACTCTAGCAGGATTCTACCTAATGAATAATTAATTGAAAAAATATACATGAATACTTAATCCATACTAATATTATAAATGTGAAAGTGTGTATGTTTGTCCGTCTTTCACGCTTCAACCACTGAACGGATCGAGATGAAACTTGGCACACATATTGGTTAGGTCCTGGAATAGGACATAGGATAGTTTTTATCCCGGAAAATTGGACAGTTCCCGAGGGAGCAGCGATAAACGACTTCTACGCGGACGGAGTCGCGGGCGAAAGCTTGTATAATATAAATGAAAAGGATTAGACATTATCAACCTCTTTAAGTACCTACTGATTTATAAGTAAATAGTTCACAGATACCGGACTTTAATGCTGCAGGTAATTATTTAATGTTATTTTTATTATTATCTCATTATGCTTTATAGTAAAGCTAAAGTACCTCCTATATGAGTCTATAAAATTGTATCACAGTGTGTATACAATTCGCAGCGAGTTAGTAGTTCATTAGCAGTGATCGGCAATAGGTGAGCTAATTTGCCTAAACTTGATGCATGTTCATTCAATAATGTATTCCCATCTCTCTCACGCATGAATGAGTATGCGTCAAGTTTAGGCAAATTAGCTCTACCTATTCCGATCACTGTTCATTAGGCATAATATTAATTTTCTCAGACTAACCTATCTGTTTATCTCTACTCTTTCTCAAATCATTCCCGCACCGAAAACCCCGAGGTATAGTAAATTGGTTTATTTACATGTTTATCGAATTGTATGGATCTCCACGACTTCATGGGTATTAAGCGGTTGCTCCATTTTGTATCTTCTATACATAAAAAAAAGACTCCGCGACTGCACGGCTAGCACATGTTGTCCGCGACTTGTTTGTCGTTCGGATCTCCCTTTCTATCTAGTCTGTAACGATAGAGACGCACTGAGCGACAAGCGAGAAAATACAACTTGTGCTACCCGTGCTGAGTGACTGACGGACAGACAAACCCAAAGCCTAAACCGCTGGACCTAGGGACTTTAAATGTGGAGGTAATATTCTTTTCCTACTCCTGTACTTTTATCTGTCATTTATATAGTCACGAACACTAATATAAGAATATAGATAATATGTCCGCAGAACATTCCGTAGAAAAGTCTATCTAGTCTATTCCCCTTAACAGCACTTGTGCTTTTTTGAGCCAAAACGATATGCCTAGCTGCCAAAGCTTACACCTAGGTTAATTTGACCAATCAAAATACTTCACCAAATTAAACCACCAATCACAATACACATTGACTGTCAATCGGAACGTTAGGTTCTTTTTGGTATGTAAACTCTTTTACTAATTTAACTCTTTAAAAAAAACATTTTATTTGGTATCAACCAACCAGAACGCAGCTATATTAAAATCGACCAATCAGGTAAAAGAATTCATTTCTCAAATCATTAGGTGTTTTTTAGTCCCTATTTCACAAGTTAAATCGATTGTAACCACACCACTCGTCTTTTTTGACCTCTCTTATACAACTGTTGCATAAAATACTATTGCGTACCGTAAGGGTGCACAAACAAAGTATTTTAGTGAAAATCGAGTCCTAACGGGAAGACATATGGGGAAAATACTGGAAGTAACGTGAAACGAATTCTATTCGTAACTACGCAGTCGCGAGCGTCTCCCTTTCTTTATGTTTCCTTACCACCTAGTAGGTATAATAGAGTTGCGCCCGCTCGGTCTTTAAGGTCACAGCACACATATCAACTCGGAAAGGGATCGTCACCGGATCAACTCAAAGTGAAACATTGAAAAGGGAACTTTGACCTGTGTTAATACGATACATTTTTCAGTGGACGACTGCTAGCTCGTGCCGAGGTGAGGCGTTGCCGTTCCGATGCCGATAAGTGTGCGTTGCAGTAGGGAGTTTCATACAAATGATACTGAACTGCTCGAGTTGATAGGGTGACGATCCCTTACCGAATTGATATGTGTGCTGTGACCTTTAAAGGGAGCGCTCCGATCTCGGTCAATCGGTCAAAGGAACTAGTTCGGTCTTTTAGTTCCTTTAGGTCCTTTAGCTCCGGAGCAAATTTTGAGATCTGAGCAGGACACGCTTTGAAATAGGTACTATTGGTCTCGTTCACATCGAGTGCCGTGCCGTGTGCTCTTTACTCGTTCGCTCTGTTTCGCTCATGCGTTCAAGAATTGCTACTGACCTAAGGACCGAAGACCGATGAAAGGCCCAGCCACACCGGATGCGTGCGCGTGGACGTGACGTGCGCGTTCGCTTTCCACTGCGTTGTATAGTGACAGAATAAGAATAAGAATAAGAATAAGAATAAGAATAAGAAAATATTTATTGTGAACTGTGTATAAATGGATGGTTTACATGAATATTCTGGTTCCAACAGTTGCCCATTCCAGGCATACAATATTATTTAGGCTTAGAGTTAAAACTTTAAATGTTATGAATCTATCTATAAACTTAAGTGGAGTGGCTATTTACAATTGCCGGCGTACATAAAAAAATCATTTAGAGTATAAAAAACATTTTCATACAGCCACTTCTTCAGTTTCACCTTAAATTGATGTCCCTCAAGTATTTTAAATTCTTGAGGAAGACTATTAAAAATACGTATCGCCATAACAAATGCACTCTTGCTGTAGATTGCGTTGTTCGATTTAGGACACACTAAATTGAATTTATATTGCATGCGTAGATTATCTTTTAAAGTTGATCTTTTTGCAAAGTAATTTGTATTACTTTTTACGAATAGACATAATTCAAATATGTAAATGCCAGTAAGAGTAAGAAGATGCTTCTCTTTGAATATACTTCGAAGTGATTGACCTCCATGTAAGCGGTATATGGTACGTACACATCTTTTTTGAAGCAAGAAAGTTGATTGGGCATTTACAGAGTTGCCCCAGTAAATAATACCGTAAGTTAGCAATGGGTACACGTTACCAAAGTACGCATTCCTGGTTATGTTTTCAGAACAAGCTCCAGACAATAGAGACAAGGCGTAGCAGTTACTAGATATAATTTTATTTATCTTTGTAATATGAGCCTTCCAATTTAAATGGGTATCGATTGTCACACCTAAGAAGCTCATATTACTTACTTCCTCCAAAGATACATCGGCTACTTTTACATTTAGTTGTATTTGAGGCGTTCTGTAGTTCCTAATTTGTAACAGTTTAGTTTTACTTAAATTTACACTTAGATTAATTTTACGTAGCCATTCTACCACCTTTTTAAGCGTATAGTTTATGTTTTGTTCTAAAGTGGGAGCTGATGACTTTTCTGCTGTAAATAGTAAAGTTGCATCGTCAGCAAATAATACGCATAGATCTTTTATGGCCATTGGAAGCTCATTAATATAGACCAAGAACAAAAGAGGCCCTAAGACACTTCCCTGTGGAACCCCTATAGGAACTATATCAAACTCCGAATGTACTTGCTCTACAGTTTTACTTTTCCTACAATATTTAACGACGACTGTTGCTTGCTTTCTATTCGACAAATAATTTTTAAATAAATCTAGAACATGTCCTCTTACGCCAATGTTTTCTAACTGCCGTAGGAGTACATCGTGTAAAACACAGTCAAATGCTTTTGACATATCAAGGAAAAGAGAGGCGCAAAGCTTTTTTTCGTTAATATTATCCCATATATTTTTAAAGATTTTAAATATGGCCAGAGTAGTGGATTTTCCTTTCTGGAATCCGAATTGGTTTGGATTTAATACATCATTGCAGTTTATGAAATGTATTAATCTAGTATAAATAACCTTTTCGAAAATTTTTGAAAAGCTTGGCAATATGGCAATAGGTCTGTAATTATTCATCACATCCTTAGCTCCTTTTTTGTGCAGCGGTTTAATGATTGCTTTTTTAAGGTCTTCAGGAAATACTCCAGTCTCTAAAGTAAGGTTTATTATATAAACAAGAGGGTCGACAATGTGATCAATGCATGCTTTAATGAGTCGCATTGGTACCTCATCGTGCCCTGAACTGGTCTTGTTTTTTAGACTTTTAATAATCTTTCTAAGTTCACATGCGTCAATAGGGTACATAAAAATGCTTTTGCTTACTTTTTCTGCAATTAATTTATATTCAGAGGAACACAAAGCATTACCAATATTCTGATTTATAAAAAAATTGTTCAAGGCTCTTGCTATTTGAATTGGATCAGATACAGTATTACCATCTTTTTTTATATTTTCAATAGAAGTAGTAATTGTATTGGTTGTGGTAGTGTGTTTTTTTATAAGACCCCATGTGGCTTTTGATTTATTACTACAATTATTGATGAATGTATCATTTGATATGATTTTTGACTTCCTAATAACTTTTTTTAAAATTTTGCAATATTTTTTATATTTGGGTATATTATAATTATTTTTACATTTTATTAACTCTTGATGCATTTTTCGTTTAGTCTGGCTAGCTTTTTTTATACCTGTAGTTTTCCAATTGGGTTTTCTCGTATGTGTAATTTTGATTTTTTCGAGAGGTATACATAGGTCGTAAATTAATTTAAATGAAGTTATAAAATTTTCATAAGCTGAATTGACATCTGAGTATTGATACACACTAGCAAAATTAATCTGGGATAAGTATTTAACAAATATCTCTAAGTAAGTATCTATTCTCCTCATTTTAACATACCAATACTTTTCATGAAAACTTAAACTAGTGGGTACTTTAATTATTTGCCCTGTATGGTCCGATATCCCTAAGTTCATGACGTCAGCAGTGTACTGGCGTTGGTTAGTTAAAATGTTATCAATACACGACTGACTCTGATTTGTTATTCTGGTGGGTTCATGTACAGTTGGGCGGAGATTAAACTTTGCCAAAGTCGACATGAACATTATAGATGCATTGTCGTCATTCATAATGTTTACGTTGAAATCACCCGCTATGAAGACTTTCCGTTTTAAATTTCGAGCTCGGTACATTATTTTACATAAAAGGACCTCAAATTTTTCAATAAAAAGTTTAAGATCACTGTCGGGGGTTCTGTAAATGCACACCAGTATAAAATTTAACTCTGAAATGTAAATACCACACACCTCGAAATGTATTTCGATTGACATTTTTTCAATCCATTCTAAATTGACATAATTCAATGTTTTTTTTACGTAAATACAAACGCCACCTCTTGTTTTACGTTCCCTACAGAAATATGAAGCTATTTTATAATCATCGATTTGCAACGTTAAGGTTTCACTATTTTTTAAGAAAGTTTCTGTAAAACATAAAATATCAATGTGTGTCGCATCCACTAATATTTCGATTTGGCTTATCTTAGACCGTAAACCTTGCACATTCTGGTGAAACATATTAAAAGTACCGCTTTTATTCACGAAAAAAATCGGATTTTTCTTCAAAACTAGCTTGTGCTGAAGGTGGGCTAACTTCCGCTGGCCATTCCGTTTGAGTCGCAGCACACACCTTCATCACAAGGTTAGTAGTTTCGTCTACCTCTGTTTGGCTGTCTGAGAAATTATAGTAACTGTATTTATAATTTAAACGCAATACATGTTTCAGAAGCAGCTCTGCTAGTAACAACTTGTGCGACTTATACGTGATTTGTTTGTGCCTATAATCGTTTACGAAGGTTGTATGAAATTTGAATTCTTTGCACATTAATTTAAACATTTTTCTTATATCTATTTTATGAATATTGCCAATCAATCCATTGTTACAGAAAATGTCAGTTAGCAATACATTTGTATGGGTTAAATTAACAAAATTGCTGTACAGCACGGACTGCAATTTCATTAAACTTTTTTCATTATTACCGCACATTATAATGACATAGTCCGCCTTAGTAAAGTCTTTACATAAGCTCAGGCAGCATTCCAATAGCATATCGGTAGATGCTTCAGATTTATAAAAAGAAGTGACCACAAAAGAATCCCCTATGTGATTCTGAAGAAATCTTCTTAGATAAGCACACTTTTCGTCTGAAAAAATAATTATTCTTTTTCTTGTGATCTGTTGCACCCGTTCAGTTTGGGAAGGTGAGACTTTTGATGGCAAACTGGGCAAATTGGGAGAAGGGGGAAAAATAGGCATTGTGGGTAATGAGTTTTCTTCCTTTTTTTGAGAAACAACCTTTTCTTCGATTGAAGGACATAGAGCTGGAATACATGTACCATTATGACCTGGAATATTTGTATCCTTGACACTTGGAATGTTAATTCGCGATAAAGGCAACATTGCTTCTTCAATTACTTGAGAATTATCCTTTTCTTCGATTGGAGCTGGGGGAGTAATATTGACTCCTTTGATTTTTTCTTTTTCGACAATTGGGGTGTTCACCGCATTTTCATCACAATGTAGTTTTGTTAAAGCTGTAGACTTTCGCGATGACTTTTCGGTGAGAAATACTTTAAAAAGGTCCAATTTCTTTTGTTTCTCCTCTAGCGCCCTTTTCAAAATAATAATTTCAGAGTTAAGACGTTCAATTTCCTCATGAGCACTTGCTAGCTGTGTCGCCATACTATTAATTTCCAGCTTAAGTTCAGTTATTTCTAAGTCATCCACTGTTGTTATATTAGGCAAGCTGCATGCTGTTTCATTCAATAATAATGATGTTGGAGAGTTAAATTCCGATTCCGTTTCATAAGAATCATCGAGAGAAAGTCGCTTTTTTTGTGGTTGATTAACTCTTCTAACGGTTATATTATCAATTGACCCCGGAGAAGTGTTCGGCAAACTCTGTCTGTCTTTTTTTGGAGAAGATAGGCAGGATACACAGATATGACATTTCCAATCAGTTTTTGTTTCTTTAGACATTAAGAAAAATCTTCGCAAACTTACATTCGTCGTGCAAGCGACATGGAAGTGTTTCTTACATTGCGAACATTTCAAGTATTCATTATTTGTAATAACATTAGGACACTTTGCGCATACAAATTTGTTATTCTTCAACGACATCTTAAAAACTAAAAAATATTACAGAAAAGATAAAAAATAAAAATCTAAATTGACAAGGCGCGGACGCGAACCCGCGACCTCTTGGCTACACTCGCTGACGCTGCTCGTCGAGGTCACTCCCAACTAGACTACGATAACACATAGGTTACCGGACGAAAAAGTTAGTCACTTGCTGCTTTTAAAGTTAACAAATTTGTTTTAACGATGTACCCACATGAGGTAGTATTTATTTATAGGTCAGCACTCCAAATGCCAATATTAAACACAGTTTATATTTGGTTTAAGACAAGTTGCACAGTGTTAGTGAGTGAATCTTTAATACTATAAGCACTTTAGTTATTGGTACCTATGTATATTTTCAACACTATCTATAAAATGCGTAACTGATTCTGATGTTTATTTTTCATTCCATATACATGGATGATTATGATGTTCACTTTACACTTTATTTTGCACAAAGTAAGTTTAGATTTCACTTCCACAATTGAATTATGTGTTCAAATTCTAAATAAATCACAATCCAACTCAATTAAAGCTAGTTTTATTTTTTAATCTTAAATTAATTACGGAGACACTTGTTTACTTCACGAGCAGCGCCCTCTGATCTGACATGTCGTATGAGAATTCATAATATACACCGCAGTGGAAAGCGAACGCGCACGTCACGTCTACGTGCACGCATCCGGTGTGGCTGGGCCTTAAGATCGTTTACAAAGAACTAGTTCCTTTCGGTCCGTGATGTGAATTCATTCTTTAGTTCTTAGTTTCTGGCCGACACAAGCCTATAGTATAAAAAAAAGTTACTTTCCCACCTCTGTCTGTCTCTATCCGCTAGCTCCTAAACTAGATTTGGTTTTCACCATCAGTTAGATAATTACTGATTTATATAAGAATGTTACAGAAAACTCACATATACCGATGGAAAGCGCTACACTCAAAAAAATGGGAGAGAACCCAGAGACATTTTCTCTTAGGTGACAAAAAATTAATACAATAGTTATGATATTAGTTATATCAACCAAAGCTGATAGTAACAACAGCGAGTTCTTTAGTGATTCAACTAACATAGTTGATGCATCTAACGTCTTATCTATCAGGCTCGTATGTAAGGTAGGTAGGCATTTATTTCATACTGAAAATTACATTATTCTATGTCACATAATCATAATGAATTCACAATAAGATCGTCAAAGTGTAAAAAAATAAAGTAGAAATAATAATGAAATAAAATAAACACACGCAGTCAAAATGTAAAAATAAGAATTAAATTAAACAGTCAGAAATGTCAAAAAATGTATTGAATAAAATAAAAAATAAAAACAAATCGAATTAAAATGATCATGTCAATAGGGAATAAAAATAAATAAAACAAAAACAACAAATCAATTTAACCTATTTATCACTATACTCTTTTACTGAATATAGTGATTGCGTCAATAAAAGATCTTTAAGTCGGCGACCAAATATTCCATCCGAAGATTCGTTTTTTAGGTCTGCGGGTAGACGCTCATAGAAAGCAGGCCCTATTACGCGCGGGTTTTTGTCGAGCAGCGCCATTTGTGATTGTTGTGCATAATCACGATGCTTATGCACAACAATCACAATATTCTTAGAAGCGACCAAATTTTTGTTTCAGTGTAGGTCGCTAGCGTTTTAATAACACTTAAGAACTACAGATACATATTCCGACTCGCGCTTGGCCAGTTTTACCAAGTAGGTATTTCTCTATTCCTTAACACAACCGTCCCGGTGGCGCCAAGGTCTCACATAATGAGGTGTACTGACCTGATGAAGGTTAAATGGAAACGGAAAGCAAAAATTCCACCAGAGGACAAAATATCTATCAATTGGATAGTTTATTTTTCCTAGCTTCGTTGAACGTGAGATGATCATGCGATCATGCTGACATACATACATACATTATTTTATTGGATAGAGAAGGCAAACGAGCACACAGGCCACCTGATTGTAAGTGGGATCCAAGACATTTGCAATCTCAAGATTACAATCTCAAGACTGCAATCCTAAGACTGCAATTGCGTTTGTTATGGCATGGCATGCATATCATAAGTTTTCTTCAATATGTGAGAAACCTATATCTGTCGGACCCTGCATCTTGATGTACTTACCTGTATCTTAATTCTCACATTACTGTATACGTCACCGATACTTTAAAGTGAACATTATGATGCAACTACAGCGATAACCGATACGTTAATGGCATGCAATACTTTAATGTTAACATTAAAGTACAACCACAGATACAGGTTACTTAATATAGACCATTTGCTTATTGTTTCTGATCACATTGTAGGGATGTAGATAAAAAATATTCCCCACGTTCTAGCTCCACCCTATAATCGTGTACAAACAAATGACTCACTAATGAATTGATGTGTTTTCGTACCAAGTTTTTTCACCTTCTCGAGTTGTTATGACAGCGGCAACGCCCCACTCACACACACACACACACACACACATACACACACATTTCGACAAAACGAAAGAAGCAGGTTAATGGCTAGTTAATCCAATAACAAGGGAGACTTATTCCGAACACGAGTCGAGAGATATCAAAACTATGTCGTAACTAGAGGACACCCACGAGTTCGTCCGCGTAGAATTGGGTTTTCCGCTACTCCCCCTATTTTAACCCCTTAGGGCAGGGCTCGGCCATCTGCAGCTAGCGAGCCACATGCGGCTCTTTGGAAGTTAAGCTGCGGCTCTTTAGTTCCAACTTTATTTATGCAAATACTATTTATTGTTGGCAAGAATTTTTTTGGGGCTGTTTAAAAATTTGTAAATTGTAATTTTTGAGACTTTCGACACAAGAGGTTGCCGACCCCTGCCTTAGCGGATGAATTTCCAAAAATGACGTCTTAGTGCACCCCTACGATATCCAAGGAATACTCCCTCCAAATTTCAAATCCCTAGGTCAAGCGGTTTCGGCTGTGCGTTGATCGATCAGCCAGTCACTTTCTTCTTAAGGTGGGTTTAGACCAGGGGTCGGCAAGTAGTTTTAGGTGGGATCCGGATACTGTGGGAAAATTTCAACGAGGTCCAGATAAAAACAAAAGCATTAAGTTAGATTCTATGTGGCTTAAAAATATTATTTCAATTAATAAAGGTATAGTATACCTTATCTATTTATTAATTTATACTTGGTATGCAATACATTACAATATTTGGCGGTCCAAGGTTCGACCTTTCGCGGTCCGCAAACGGACCGCGGTCCGCCTGTTGCTGACCGTTGGTTTAGACCAAACAAACAAAGAGCTAGAGACAGAGTAGAGCATTCATTCTTGATCTTTTAGTGTAGACAAAAGTTCGTTTTCAGCGTTTACACCACGCGAATATGAACTAGCAAGAATCGAGCACTATAGCGCTTTGAAAAGATCGCCCCGGGAGCGAGCCCGTTCGAACACGAAAGAACGCTCTAGGCGACTGTTCGCACGCTCGTCCGTCGTTTACATCAAGCGAGCGAGCATTCTTAGAATCTTCGCAAATAAAGGGAGAACAACGAAATAATGCTCTGTGTCTGTTTACACAAAAATTGGTTGGTAGAGAGGGGATAGAATGAGCTTTCGCTCGTTTGGTCTAAACCCACCTTTATAAATATAATAACAATACGTAACAGATAAAAACAGGGGACAATCTCACACAAATCGACCTATTTTGCACCTTATTTCAATTGGATAACTCGACTGTACTGTAGGAACCTACTACACGCCGAAAAACGTATTTATATGGAGAAATAAATAGAAAACACGCGGGTGACTCCCGTATGTCGGAATTAGGCCCACTGTCCAGCTAAGTACATACAAGGGAGCAAATGACCATACATACATATATAGTATGGGTCAAAAACATTGCCTTCCCAGCAGTTGAGTAAGAAAAACTACAATAAAGTTCGCCATTATCAAAACACAATGGCATACAATCCAGAATACGCCTCCGTCCACTCCCTTCGTAAAAAAACACTTGTCATTTATCTTAATTCCGTGTTAGCGGCCATAACACTCCGGCAGTGTTGCCCGCACATTAAACAGACGTCGCTCATTTACGGACGATGTTGCCACATTAATGATGCCCTGACACGGACCAATTGTTTTTCCGTTAACACGCCTTTATTGGCTCCGCCTGTGGCTCACATATCCGAATTTGTAACGTTTCGTTGTATCGATTTTCAACTAAGCTAATTGTAGGGATGTACGGTCGCACCCAGACTCAGTCAATGACAATTACTTAAGTAGTTCCTTAGTTCCTTAGTGTCACAAGTTTGAATACTAAAAGCAAGCTTTGAAAAACCGACTAACCGGCGATTCTAGGCGGTAAAAACCATACCTATCGTCTTTGACCTGGGATCGTATTGTCAACGGCTTGATTTGATTTGAGGTCTTAATTACTTAACAGTACCTACTGGCGGCTGAGTTAAAAGCAACCTGAAGAACAATATGAAGAAAAAGTCAAAGGTGTGCTATTTTATTAAAACTCCTCTTTTACCGCCTCGGAATAGAGGCCCAGTTCTAGTTTTAAAATATTCTGTAGAAATTGCATAGATAAAGTGTTACCGGGCTGATAAATACCCCCAGATAACCTCAGATCGAAAACATATTATACGGCTCCGGATAAATCCGGTTTACAATTTTACATTATGTATGTGATCGCGGGAATCGATTATTAATTTTATGCCCCAGTCTGCGCATAATCAGGGCATTATACGGGCGGGAACGATCGAGCCATCTACGAGGGAATAATCTTCGAGATTCTTTCATATTTTTTGGTTTAAACCTAGATAGGATCTTGAGTCTTTAAGTGGCGTACTATTCATTTTTTTATATGGTTTCATTAAAATTACAAGAACATAATATTTACAGAAATCAACAATAATTTTTTTTTAGAACTAAACGTATTTAAATTGAAATAAAACTAAGCTACTCAAATATTAAAGATATAAATAATAATCACCACTATAAAAAGAACACCCCCTCTAGCAGGTCCATTAATTAATATTACATATACATTTTAAGACACGCATATCCATACACTCACACACGCACCCGCTCAGTAGCTATGTTTAAGTTCTTATTGTTAGTTTAAATATGTATATCACGTAATAATCCTCCGCAAAGATTTTTATTTTATTAAGAGTGTTACTTAAAAATATGTATACCTACCACTGTGTCCTGTAACACAGGGCTTCCTATCTCAGGATCCAGGACTAAAGATACATTGTACTTAAGTTAATTGTCAATAAATATTTTCATTTCATTTTTCGTTAAAGGGTGGCGCAGACGCAGGCTCACAGTAAGACATTGAAAAGTGTGCTTTGATTTGGGTTAAGTATGATTTGATTTTTTAAAGTTAACCTTTTCAACGCCACAGTCGGCTCTGGGCGTCAACTAAAAGTCGTGCCACTGACGCCACGTCGGCTACAGCCGACAAGAGTTCAAGATTAAAAGAGACTTTGTTTGGTAGCAATAAGGTGTAATTTGCATAGCATAGCAAACATGTTTGGCGTGTGGGTGGCACATTTTGTATTCGACGTATGGCGTTCAAAAGGTTAAAGTGAAAACAATAGCCGGGCACGGGACTTGCGTCGTCCACTGAAACCTGAAACATGAACGATAATCTAAGACTACAGGACGCCGGCGACTTCGTAGGAGTAAATTAATTTCTTGCTTCTCCCCCTATTTTTTCGCCTTTTTTTTGTAAAAATCTTTGCATAGTACTGTAAGTTTAGAGTACCCTAGAAATATTACCTTAAAATTTCATAGGTCTAACGGTTTAGGATGTACGCTATCAGCAGAGGGCGGAATTCTCGTAGCTCTTTTGAGCTGTCATAGGGACTCGTTCATCGACTTCCGATATACATATTTTATCGATACATTATAGCACAAAACATATTAAAGATGATTAAAAGTAGAGGTAAACAACAGGCAGTCTTATCGCTAAAGAGCTCTTTCAGATAACTTTTGAGTAGTTGTAAATATGAAATAGAGATTTGCAATGAAAATAATGTTTAGTTAATAGTTAACGTCAAAAAAGTCAGTTAATGAGTCACGGTATAGCTGTCATGGGGAAGGCAAACGAGCACACAGGTCCCTTACGGTAAGTGGGATCTGTGACCCATAGACATTAGCATTCTCAAGACTACAATCTTAACACTGCAATTCTAAGACCGCTAATGCGTTGACAACCCTGAGGACTTAGATAGAATGCCTCTATACTAGAAATTTCACAGGTTGTTTAACCCCATATCGGAACACAACAATGCGAACGCTACTGCTTGGCGGTAACCGGTAGGTCGAAGGATAAGATGGTGGTAGCGATCCGGATGGACCCTGCACAAGGACCTACCACCACTAATGGCCTGTTGTTTGATCGGTAGTTAAACTAACTAATGGTCAAAAAACGTTATACCTAATGGTTAAAATCTCAAGGAAATGTGTCAAATTTTCCATTCCTTTTTCGAATTTTAACAATTAGTTAGTTTAACTACTGATCAAACAACAGGGCCTAAGTATGTATAATATTTGATTTTGAGTACGACGTTAACATTCACATGTGACACTGAGATCTTACTCAAGACAAGTTTATTATTAATCCTGCTAAGTGATTGTGCGTGTAATCGAGGATTGAAAACCATCCGAACTGATCTAACCACAACGTCGAATATTATATCGAGTGACGCAATCGGAATCGACTGAAGCCAACAATACGCAGAGATAATTCCGATGAAGAACCACACTTGAAAGGGCATAGGGTCCAAAACATTCCAAACACCCTAAATCACTCATTCTTTAGGTTGAAATTTAAACCTAATTCGCAAATATTAAAGGTTATTTTCCAACGTCACCTGAAAGCGAGATACGCGTTTGAGGAAAGTGTAGTTGCGGGACGAGGGGTCGGGGACAAAGAATCAGGAAATTGGAACGCTATTCAGCTGACGAGCTTTATAGAGTCCGGAGGATGCGAAGTGATTGGTAATAGGCGGCCCTTGGATCAGCTGGGTTATTATTAAACGTAGTATTGAATTAAATGTCGATTTCAACATACGAAATAACCCATCATTGGTAATGGGTTTTTTATGTTGTAAAACTCTGCCAAGGAGTGGAACGCTCTCCCTGCGTCTGTATTCCCGGAATCATATAACCTTGGCGTTTTCAAGGCAAGAGTGAATAGGCATTTTCTGGGTAAGCGTGTACCACCTTCCACCTCACTTAACATAAGGTGAGACTGAGGTAAAACGTAAACGAGTGATTCTACGGGGGTTTAACCGCCGTCAGTCCGCTGTCCTAAGTATTTAAGAAATAGGCGATAATATACTTAAAATTCGATCAATTGAGGCAAGAAGTACGATAACAGTATAGCTCTGTGTGAATGTTAGCTGCTTGGTGTAGCTCATTCTTTCAATATTTATGACAGCGGACTGACGGCGGTTGAAACGCCCGTGGAATCACCCAAAGTCATAATTGATTTGAAATAAATAGATACCTACTTGCATGATCTCGAGGGTCGAGATAAAGAAATGCATTAAAAATGCATATTTTCAATAATAGTGAGGGTATGTGAACAAAAAAACAATTTAGGGATTCGTTTGCGACATATTAAACATTAAAGTGGTAATTTTTGATAGAGATTTTTGTTTACGTACGCACGGAGTTTGTGTGTGAATCAATGTCAATTGTCATTGAATATTTTACTACAGCATAACATGTCAAAAGCAATATGTCTTTACTTATTGCATATTTTATTCTTAACTTGGCCGCCATTACTGTGAAGCAAATAAGCGCTATCATGTCATAACCCCACTGCATTTTGTCCCACCGACATTTGACGGAGCCCCGCCCAAGGGCTCCTACTTCAGCACGGTTTGCCCTTCGAGCAACTGTAGATACCTAACGAAACTAACCTACCTACTTCTGATATCACAATTAATATTGGCTGGTCAAACCTGGGTGCCCCTTTTTGTGCGGTGGTTCAAAGAAGTGAGTTCAGGGGTAATGTGTTACTTTAGTAACGTTTGGCAATACGATAACATGTCAAAAGCAACATAGTTTTACCGATTAAAATAGAACCCCTGGTACAATCGACTACAAAGACATGTATCCACTTCAATAACGTCTAAAAGTGGATACATCTCAAACAGTCGACTGTACCGTAAAACGGAGTAAGTACAATGATATTTTATATAAAGATACGTCATCTGCGCGCAAAAACGTTCCTCAAAAAGGAAGGCAAATAATTGCCCTTCTCTCTCTCTCTCTCTCTCTCTCTCTCTCTCTCTCTCTTTCTCTCTAACAATAGCGTTCGCTATGGATTGTAGTCTTTGTCTCTGTCAGTAATTGGTCACGGGTTTTGAATGCGTTTAGTATGAGCATAACGTATCTTAATATAAAATATCATTGAGTAAATAGCGATTAAGGGCTATGAGTAGAGACACAACCTAAAATGAAGCATATATTACTAAATATAAGACTGAAATTATGTCCAATAGACGTAACGTTATTTTCAATTTAATAATTGTTCTTATTTGTAACAAGTTATGACTCATTTTAGGTTGTGGCCCTACTCACCACGTTTTACGGTACCATGCTAGCACACTTATCAATGTAGTCATAATAATGTGTAAGGTGGGTAAAGATTAAGCATTTCCCAAACTATTTTGGCTGTCGAAAACATGCCTTTGCCTAATTTATTTCTCCCTACATCCGACAACGAACATAATGAGAAAGAGACTTCTCTTGATGCATTGCTAAAAACACACAAGCGGTATCCGCTGAAGCATAAATAACTTTCTACCGGAGGGTACTCTCATCCGCAGGTGCTAATAAATTATTTTAGCTGACGCCGCAGCGAACGTTAACGCTGACAGCTGCTAAGATGAATTGACACCAAAAAAATGGCGTTTTCATAACAATGGCGCACAATGGAATAAGCCAAAAGCAAATGCTGTAAAGGGAATACAGACGGTTCGAAATACTGAAGAGTGTAGAACTGACTTTGGAGAGATACTTTCGACTTTATTAAGGTTCACCGGTAACGTACCTAAGTATGGTATCCTATCGCAAATAATTTTCGTTTCCCATAATTTTCATTTTATTCTGAACCCAATAACTTTTCAAAATGTTTAATGAGATATACTTACAGAACCTGTAGGTTAGGTTAGGTTTATTTTATAACAATTCAGGAAAGTTAAACGATTTCAGAGAAAAATTACTTTCGGACAAATGAAAATTATAGCAAATGAAACAGCTGGCAAACGTTTTTTTGTGTTTCAGATAGGTAACAACCTAAGTATAGGTAAGCACAGCCGTAGGAAATCCTATAGTATTAGACAAGCAATATTTGTATATACAGGTGTCCCATAAAACAACGTCAAGCCGAAAGGAGGAAAAAGGGCAAGCAAGCGACTTTTGACGTTACATTTAAAATTTGATTTGAAAATTTTATGAATATTGCAATGTAGGGGTTTACGGGGACGAAAATTCGATCTGTGAAGTTTTCAAATCGTATCACCTATATATATTATCTAAAATTTTGTTCAAAAATGTCTGGCACATCTCTTTTACCAGAGTCACAAATATTTTTGGCTTATTTATTATGCTGGTAACTGTACCTACGAACAGCGTTTTCCAAAACTTATAATAGATATTACAATAAGTATAAATAATTTCCCATTATACTTATCGATAATTTTAAACTTTTCAATATGTTTATTAATTTCAAAGTTATATAGACTAATTATAAGTAAGGTAACTTAGGTACCTACTCGTTAATAGCGCTACATTGCGTTTCACCATGGGCACCATTGTTCCCTTGGATAAAAATAACCATTATTTGTGATTTTGAAACTTGTTATCTAACCCAATTTGTTATTTTGAAACTTGATATCTAACCATTTCCTAATTTATACAATGTCGAACCCTACTTTCAGAGCCGATATCCCTTACACAGCCTAATCAATTTTCACCAAACATCCGGATCCGTCCACCCGGTTAGGAGATACGGTGGTACGGACACACCCTCAGCCAAGCCACAGATACACACATTAAACCTAGGAGCCCGTTGTTTCCCATATTTAATACTATGACTATCAATAAATATGTCATTGTTGACATAATTATTGACAGTTATAATTTTCATATCGCTAGAGCCGTCCACATTACAGAATTTCTTAAATACCTAACGTGTAGACAAGGCTAGGATAGGTTTGATTTTTAAAAATCCTAATAAAATTATAATTTACAGTTTAAAAAAAATACGTTATGACTAGTGATGGGCAGCTTGTAAGTTACAAAAGTGAAACTTTCATTTAAATTTCATGTAAGTTACTGGAAGTTTCAAATGGAAAATTTCTGTTAGGTTTCTGTAGTTTTCAGGTGTAAATTATCTATTTGTGAGTAATTTTATACTCCCCGATAAACAACAACATTCTTATTAATTATCACAGCCACCACTTTAACATAATTCCTTTAATTACTCTGTTTATGGTGTTTTCTATTAAGGCAAAGATAACACAATATACCTACTTGTAGCTGCCGGAATCCAGACTGCTCACGAGAGGATTTCCTAACAGCTTTGAAATAAAATTCGATCTAAATGTACTGTGTTTTAATAGGTACTGGTTGTACGGAAATAGTGCCTAAGCAGGTCGGAGGTGGTAAGGAGGGTGATATGCAAAATGTGAAGTATAGAAAACGGTTTTAAATTTAGTGGTAGGGAGAAGCCCAAAATCTGCGTTTGTTATTACATTATGTTAGGTAGGTACGTTAAGATCTGAAAGTTATATGACAGTAAAATAATTAAATGAATTTCTATAAATTAGTACATTTTAAAATTATATAAAATAAATGTTGCATACGCAACACTACTTTTAATATATACAAAACATTTTTAATAACACCATTAGGCATTAAGTCCGCCATTTGTACTTTTTTGGTGCAATAAAGGTTAAATTAATAAATAAATACAAAAAAAAACACGGCACTTCTCTTAACTTGGTCTTGAACTTCCGTCCTTCGTATATCAATTGGGAAGTTGGGAACAGACACCCCTAGGCCAAGCGGCCACTGACATATAGTCTCGAATTTTAAAATCATAACCCGTTCTACTAACGACAGAAGTAGCGGACACGTGACGTGAAATTTAAGTGTAATTTATTCGGTAACATTACTGTCAGAAACGTTTCTTGTCAATTTTGTAATTTTCAAAAGTTGAAATATGTCACAGTTAAGGTAATATGTGAAATGTTTCAGAAATTGCCCATCGCTAGTTATGACTTACGATAATTATGTCCTAAAATACATTACCTACGGTGATGGTACCAGTAATGGACAAGGACCAATAATGGATTCTGAGTCTTATTTTACAGAGAATAAGGGTTATTCATTTGTTTACCAACAATCAATTTAGGACCGTAGGATCTTTGAATTAAGAGTTAAGAGGATTGTGAAGCGCCGCTAAAATCGCGTAGCTGTCAAAAAAAATCCATACAAATTTAGCTCCGGGCGAAAACGTTTCTCACCACCTAAACAAAGTCCGATTTCCAGGATTTTTGAATATGTTGTAGTTATTATAAATAACTAGGTCTGTACGTTTCTGTTTTTTGTTTTTTTTCAATTTGTTTCATTTATTATTCTCGTGTAAAGGAAAACGTACAGACATAGTTATTCATGATATCTACAACATATTCAAAAACGTCAAAATCGGACGAGGTTTAAGGGGAGAAAAACGTTTTCGCATTTTGTATGGAATTCTTTAGCCTCATAATGCTCTTAAGTGTCCATTATTTGTGAATGTCAGCTTAAAATGTCCAACACTGGTGCACCTTATGACCAAGAATAATTATAGCAGACGATATAGGCCCATTAAACCTATAGCTCCTCCGTTTGCGTCGGAAAGAGACGGCTTAAACAAGGCTAAAGCCGAGCTTCAGCTACATTTTCTTGAAACCGAGAACACAGTTCAACGGTCCGGAATAAACTCTGTTAGCATAATCCCGGTCGATCCGAGTTGGGGACGGTCAGGAGCCTGAACTTTGACGTCATCGCGGGCGACGACCTGCCCAACCTACCAGGGGTGCCAACGTTTAGAAATAACTATTAGGGCGATTGTGCACTACAAGAAATTTTACAGGGGTGTGATTCTGTCAAAAACGCGGTCGGACGAACGAACGAGTGAATGTCGCAGCCGGCGAGTTTAAGTAGTCCCGTCAGAGCGAACAAAACACATTTTAGCGCGTGCATTTTCAATTTAGCAGCATGGCTTCTGTCGATAAGATCGAACGTATAAGGCTACCTAATAATTGAGAATGCACGCGCTGAAATGTGTTTTGTTCGCTCTGACGGGACTACTTAACCTCGTAAGGCCCAGTTTGCCATAGGATGTACATTACCAAGGCAATTTAATTTGAACTGTATTGCAATGGGGATAATGTTTATTTTCCTTTCTTCATAAATTGATAATGGCATTTTCGAACAATCGTAATTGAACTTTATTGCCTTGATGCTCGATTCAAAGTCCCACTGACAAAAAACTGGCTGTTTTTAGTACGGTGGGCCTTACGAGGTTAAACTGGCCGCTGCGACATTTACTGGTTCGTTCGTCCAACCGCGTTTTGAGAGAATCACACCCCTATCCGGCAGTCCGATTTTGCATAAACTAGTCGAGGATGGCTTGGTATTTATGGCGTAACCGTAAAAAATCGGACTTCTGGACAGTAAAATTCCTTGTAGTGCATAATCGCCCTTAGATAGATAAAAACCCCCGATACAACGGTGACCCCTTCGTTCAGAGCTGATATCTCTTAAACGGCTGAACCGATTTCCATAAAACCAAGCTAAGAACCACCGCTAAAAAAACTGCTTTCAAATGAAAAAAGCCGCATCCAAATCGGTTCACCCGTTTAAGAGCTACGGTGCCACAGACATACATACACACATAGCGGTCAAACTTATAAAGGGGAATTTTAAAATCTGGTGCTCGTACTAAAAATAAACAATGACAATTAACGGATTCTTATTTAAAAAAAATAACCTAGGTGAAACTTAATGAGGCTATGTATTTCCATCTTTAGTTTTGCCGTATAAAGGGTTAAAAATCGAGCATTTTCTCGATTCCTTTCTCTCGATTTAGCCACGAATAATGAGTAAAAAGAATGGGGCATCAGTTTTGAATTTAATGGATCATGTTACCATACTGAACAGTATTTGCTTGGTGCCAGGATACTAGTACTGGATTAGATGGTGACAAGGGCCTAGGCAAAACCGTAGCGGGATGCTAGTAATACTTAAATTTATTAACCTTTACGTGATTCCCAACCCTACAAGAATGGTTTATGCACGTGGTGGACACGTGCATTATCCATTTGGAAAAAAGTGCTTTATGGTATTCAAATCGGCCCCAGAATGCCGCCGCTCATGTATAAAAGAAAGCTTTTATTTATAATTTCTTTTGTTTGCACGTGTGGTAAGATCCGCGGGTAACGACCTCACAGAGAGGTAACCGGAGGGGTCACGACACCCGGATTACATACATAACAAGATTCTATTGATACCAGTTGGAACACGGCATCACCCTCTGAGAGAATGTACACTTTATAAGGCAGAGGGAATATATTTCCCAACACCGTTTTTATGTAATTGTAATTTTAATTTTGTATTTTTTGTTCGTGTAGGACGCCCTGGGGCAAGATGGAGCGATGATATGCGCAGATGGGCCGGACTTCGTGCGTTCAGGGCCGGTATTCTAGGCAGTAATAACCATATCGTCTTTGACCTGCTATCGTATTGTGAACGTTTGATAGCTCTTATTTACTTGTCAGTAATGGCGTCCAAATTAAAAACAATTCCATAGCAGGTCAAATACGATATCGTTTTTACCGCCTAGAGTAGGGGCCCAGTATAATAACACGCTTAAGATGCTGTTGGGAATGCCTAAGTACTGTGCCTCTATTCAACACGGTAACACCATATTGCTTTTTCACAACACTGCTCGGAAATATGGCCATAGATGGTCTTGTCTTGGCCATGGAGGGTCACAAAACGTCACTTATAAGGATAGACCAAGAATATTTTTGTCGGCGTGTTTGCTGATTGGTCGAGAACATTGTTGTCCAACTTTAAGAACCAATGAAAATCAATCAATCAATTTTTGTGTCATAGCTCCTTAAAATGAAAAAATTGAAATCGACCAATCAGAACGCACCATTTTGTGTCGTAAAATATTGGGTGTATTTTTGCTAAAAGATACACAGACTAAAAACTACTTATTTCACTGCTTTTTTTTAAAATGTAATTCTAACTTCGCCCCTAATCTCGAACCACTAGATATGAAATTACATGGGACATATGGCGAAACAAATACAATTTTATATGGAGTGGACATCTTCATCTCGCATGTTAGTTTATTAATCTCGAGTGCCACGAGAATAGGGGTCGAGATTAAAAAAAGTTATCTATGGTAAAATTGGCGGTGATGTCACATATAACATAAGTCACATTAACATGAATTAAAATTTGAGTTTTGAATATGATTTTTTATTTTATTTCCTCTCAGTAGTTGTGAAAAACACTATGTCTGCCTCGGGAGAGAGTGCAATTTATGGACTCGTACACTATAGGGCCTCAACTACGTTTCGGCCCTCTATATGACTCGTCCAAAAATCGCGTACTTTCTATCCTCTGCAACAATGTACTATTGTGGTACACGTAACACTTTGATTTGGCCTTCAATATTGACACTTTTCAATATAAACTACCTAAATACATTTTAGTTCGATTTATCCATACCTACTAATATTTAAATATTTGAAAATTTGTTCACTCATACTCTCAGTCATAATTTTATAAATAGTCGAGAAAGAAACACCTGTAGTTTTTCAACTAATTGGTGTAAGGTGAATTTAAATTTTTCATTATTTCGAGTTCCAAATATTTATGATATTACTTGTTTACTTTGACCCTCAATCGGACCAAAACTACCGCTACTTTCTGCCATAATTTCTGCAAACTGTGAAACTTACAGTCTTACATGCCCAGTCAAAATTATTCTGAAAATTGCGAGAATACAATAAAATAAGACGTAGGTATATTTACGCGACGCGTTGGACTAGTCGGTAGTGACCCTGCCTACGAAGCTTGCGGTCCTGGGTTCAAATCGCGGTAAGGGCAGATATTTGTGTGTTGAGCGCGAATATTTGTTCCCGAGTCATGGATGTTTTCTATGTATTTAAGTATATACTTCTCTATATAAGTATATATATCGTTGTCTAGTACCCTTAGTACAAGCCTAGAGCTTAGTTTGGGACTAGGTCAATTGGTGTGACATTGTCCCCTCATATTTATTTTTTATTTTATTATTTTAGTGCATTGTAAAAAGTATTTAGAATTTCCCACTGACATTATTTTTCTCCTTACTACCTTTTGGTATGAGAAGTAGAGAAAATTTAAATATAGAATTCCACGCTCTTGGTAATTCATTTATACCAAAATTCATTTAAACTCGTATAGCGATTTAACGAATGAAAGCATTTTGAAATATTATTATGTCAATACTGAAGGTCAAAATCAGGGTCCCCATGATTATAATAATAATAAGGAAACAGCGATTCCATGGATTCTAGAACCACGATATGCCACTAAAAGTCCTGACCCAAATCAAAATGATCCTAAATGCACAGGAGAGCCGCGCGATTCGTCCAGACCATTGAACCGGCATTCGATTCCCAGGCACATCACTCAAAACCCCTCCCTAATGGCCTACCCTTGTCTGTGGAGGTTGTACGAAGGTTATTGGGTACGTTAAAAATATATGAGTCTGTGGGAATAGACAATTGAAACCAATTATATCATTATAAAATTAACAAGAACAGTTGGCATCAAATTCTCTATTCTACTCTTTTCTCTATTCTTCTTCCCACTTATAATTAAGTCGAAATAGGTATGTTTAGGTTATGTTAGTTTTGCAGCTGAATCCGAACTAGAGGACCCAAAAATAGGAGGAGGACGTGCAAAATGTAAGAAGCGTAGAGCTCCTAAATGTCATTTTAGGCTTTTTTAAGCAAAAACTCTTTGAATATGCGCTGACATGTCCTATAAACAAGGGTGTTCATAAGGTTAGCTTAATCAGTATTATTATGTCCATCTAGTAGAGGGCTACCCACGCTGCACCTTACAGTAAGCGGTAGATACAGCATGTAACTTTGGTATGACGGAGCAGGAGGCTCAGACCGCCGTCAACAAACCAACGAGATGCCGTCTTTTTTTTATAGACGTATAACCTGATGGTAAGCAGTCACCGTCGTCTATAAACATCAGCAATACCAGGGGCACAGCGAAGTTGTTGCCTTTCAGTGAATACCTATTCTTTTTAAGTCGTGTTTAAAGGAGGACATGTCATAGTGCTGAGGAAACAGCGTGGAGGGAAGTTCATTCCATAGTTTTAAGGTGCGAGGAAGGAAGGATCTTTGAAAACGGACCGTAGTCTAATGGTTCCAGGTAGTATGGATGAACTTTACTCCAATGGCGAGAGGTCCTATAATAGAATGGTGCTGTAGGTACTAAGCTAAACAATTCCTCAGAGCACTCCCCGGGATACAGCCTATAGAAAACGGAAAGAGATCCAAAGTCACTTCGCAGCTCCAAATGCTCACCACCTTTCCGTAATATTGGGATCGTCAACGATTTGAATTGCTCGTCGCTGTGTAGAGTCCCCTTCGCGTTTTTACGCCGCAGGATCACTTCGCAGCACTCGACGCTGGCGCCCTGATGGTATTATCGGCTTTGGAATGCCTTGGCGTCCGCAGTCAAATGGCCTATTGGAGAGAGCGCAGGGTTCCCCTTTGACGTATCCTAACTGATGATGGCATACCTCAGGTTCCTCAGCCGACAGTCGGAGATGTTGCTGATGCGCGAGCGAGACTCATTGATCTTCAGAGGAGCCAGCAGCATCCGGGACCGGTTCGTGCTGCAAGAGGAAATTTCATAAGAGGGATGCCACAGGAGCGTTGTCTGTGCATTGCATCGTCGCTGCTTTGTTATTCTATATAAAAATTGAACGACATGCCACACGATGCGTTGAAACACTTGCGTCGCTCTATTTGGAAATCACAGCGTTGTGATGACGCAACGCTCGTGTGGCATCGCTTTAAGGGAGAATCTTAGATAAATTGGCAAATTACTGTACTAACGTGCTGATGTCCGCTGAGGGTACAGTTGAGTACCAAGATGTTAATCTACTTTTGCACCTTGTTCTTTTGGTTCTATCGGTATGAGTTAGTGTAAAAAAAAATGTTTGTGTTACCTTCCGTATTCTCGCCGAGCGGGCACAACGGAAGGCCAACGTCGGATAAACAAACAGCCAGCCCATGCTGAATTGGGATCGTTTTACAAACACATGTTTTTTCTTTCTTTCTTTTTAACATACTTATTAGTGCAACTTGTAACTAACACTTAACAAACAATGTAATCAAATTTTGAAAGCCGGTTACAACCTACTTTTAACTGTCGGTTTGACTTGAAATTTCGGTTACCTATATAATTCTGATGACAATACAATAGTATGGTGCCATCAAGCTGGTATGATGACGGAAGCAGAAGGCGGCCGTAATAACTCCCCAATGGGGAATAGTAAGTCCGTCGAGTTTGAACTCGTTTGACTCGTCTTTTAACATCGAGTTTATCTAATACAAGTTCAGTCGGCAATAAAAGCGTGTCCCCTTCGTAAATGCGCGCACGCATGCACGCACACATACACGCACACACGCATACGTACACGAGTGCTGATGTGCCAAAGGAAACTTTCCAAAATTGCGGAATATTTCATGTAGGAAAATTTCGGAAACTTCTCACAATTTTGTATGGGGATTGAAACTTTCCGTTTCTTAAATTTAAATTTCCTAGATTTCTAGTGAAAGTTTTCGGAAATTTCTCAGAACATTTCCAACTTTTTGGAAACTTTCCGCAACTTGCACATCAGTATACACGAGCATGCGCACGCTCACGCACACACACGCACCTGCTCGCGGCGAAACCCTTGCTGCGGATCACGGAGGCCAGCTTCTTGCGCGTGAGCGTGGAGTCCCCGGCACCGTGCAGAGAGCCCTCCACCGGCGTGGTCGTCTTCAGGGCGCTCGCGACAGACTCCTGCCCAAGGCACAAGGGAACATTGATTTAGACAACTTTAATGTTTGGCCAAGCGACAAGAGCGCGATCATCTCTCAGATCTATTAAGCTGGGTCCACATCACGTGCCCAAACCCTCGACTATTGCGGCGGCCGTGCGGATATAGCTCTTATTTACATTGACAGTAATGGCGGTCGAGTTAAGCCCGTTACAGACGATGTGCAGTAGCTTGCGCAGGCACTTCCGCAAGTAGTACTTGCGTTCAAATGTGAGCGTCCACTTGCACCTGCCTTGTGCAGTGCCAGTGTAAAGTAGAAAGCCATGGATGAGCGTGAACTGGCGCCAGAACCAACCGCGTCGCGTTCGGACGATGCGCATTAAATTAATTTGAGACCCATTTCAAGAAAAATATGCTTGAAGTCGTCAATGTAATTAGAGATGTCAAGTCATTTGTAACTTTTAGGAAACTCAACCTTATTGTTGTAGAATACCAGATTGACTTTGGACTTAAGGTAGCTTTTAGCTTAACTTAGCTAAGGTACCATTAATCTCGTGACTGTACAAGTAGCCCGGGGGTGAAGCAGACGTCGCGGGGGCAAACGAGTCGCACCCGCGCCAGGACCACAATAAGCAAAATATGTTTACACTACGAAATTATATGCAAAGTAATATTAGGTATTTGCGCATCGTCTGGAACGGGCTTCAAAAACAATACCAGAGGGCCCTGCCAAGATGTAATGCGCTAAATAGCGTTTCTATTCGTTTCGTTTTTAAACCAATTGCGTCACTGGTATACCTAGTCCATTCGCTTAGATAGTGTCGCTACACTCACACGTACTTGTGGTTATTGTTATAAAATACGAATATATTTCTATGTAAACTGCCAAATTCACATGCGGGTGTTACTCCGTAAGTGCATACGAGTATTACAATAACCACAAGTACGTGTGATTGTAGCGACACTATATAAGCGAATGGACTATAAATCACGTGATACGAAAAGTCACGTGATCTACCAGTGACGCGATTGGTATAAAAAAAACCGCCTTCAAAAACGCAAAAAATAACTTCTTTAAAATTATAGGCACCTAATAGGTTAGTCCAACTGATGTCGGCTTTTTGTTGAAAATGTTGTGGTCGCCGACTTCAGTTGGACTAACCTATTAGGTGCCTATAATTTTAAAGAAGTTATTTTTTGCGTTTTTGAAGGCGGTTTTTTGTTTTTTAAAACATTTATTTTATTTTATACTTTTTAGTGATCATAATACGCTGTTACGTAGTCCCACTTCTTAGTTGAAATGAAACTTTAACTTATATCAAGCGCGCCGCAAGCAACGCCGCGGGAAAGTCATAGTCATATTTCAACAAGTAAATATTATTCGTTGTAGGTAGTCGCTCAACTATCTTAATCAAGATATCTTATCGCCACCCTTGAAATCAGTACCATTGAGGAGTTCCGGTGGCCATCTGTGGTCTTCATCATCAGTTCCACTACACCAAATGATACTTTCTGAATGCAAATGCTAGATTTGTTACTAAAAATACTAAAATCGCTATATGTTTGCCTACAATATTTGAGGAGTTCCCTCAATTCCTCACTGATCCCCTCATCAGATACAGATTTGGTGACAATGGGACCACCTCGAAAGTATACTCTATAAAACCAAAAAAAAATTTTTGAAATCGGTCGACAATTGACAGAGTAATCGGTGAACATACATAAAAAAAAAAAAATACATACAGTGGAACGTATAACCTCCTCCTTTTTTGAAGTCGGTTAAAAACTAATCGAATAGAAACGCTAGTTAGCGTAACGCAAGGTGCGTGACGCCCAGGGCAGGGCCGTCAAGTCACTTACGATTTGGATTTTACCGCCTAGAATAGAGGTGTTGCTACGCAGTAGATGTGTCGTAGACGGACATATCTGCCGCTGTCCGTCTATATATTTATTTATTTATTTATTTAACCTTTATTACACAAAAAACTCGACTGCACGTCACGCAGCGTGCTATGGAAAGGTCTATGTTGGGGATCTCATTAAGGGATAAGATCCGGAACGAGGTCATACGACATAAGACTAAGGTGACTGATATTGTCCAAAAATGTAGCAAGCTGAAGTGGTAGTGGGCTGGCCATGTCTGTCGCAGAACCGACGAGAGGTGGAGCAGGAACGTTCTCGAATGGAGACCAAGCTTAGGCAACCCTAGTGTAGGTCGCCCCCCGGCTAGATGGACCGATGACCTGAAGAAGACAGCTGGCAGTGACTGGATGCAAAGGGCGGGAGATCACGCGCTGTGGCGCTCCTTGGGGGAGGCTTATGTCCAGCAGTGGACTGCCACAGGCTAATATGATGGCACAAAAAAAAGTACATTCCATGATGTATATTCCATGATGGGTCCGGTCTAAAATTCTACGCAACATCTTGTTCCATCAAATGCTTACGAAGCATTCGCTTGAAACAGCCTGCGAGGGGCTCGTCTAATATGAAGTGGGAGCGCATTCCAGAGACGAGTTGCCTGAAGGGTGAAAGAGTTTGACATAAAACCAGTGGTGGTGAAAAGGAGAGAGCGGGCAAGTCACGCAGTTCAACCCCTGGACGGGGTACGAAACGTACGGGGTTACGAAAGTAAATTTACGTTTAAGATAAAGAGGGGTCGAAGGTTCAAAAAGAGTTGAGAAAAGTACGATAATGAATTGGAAGCCAGTTAAGCTGATGCCGAAAAGACGAAGATATATGCATATTATACTCATATTGCGTATTGTAACTCGTAAAGAATAAGAAAAAAATAGCTTTATCTTTCTCTAAAATCACTAAAAAAACATTTGTGTCGTACAGTCAAGGAATTTAATTTGTGACCCACCTTAGGCCCGAAGTAAATCTGACATTCTACAGCAATAAGGTTGAGTTTCCTATCAATTACAAATGACTTGACATCTCTATTGACAATGACATCTTCAAGCAGATTTTCTTTGAAATGCGTAGCAAATTAACTTCCGTGACCGTACTATTAAAGTTTTCGATTTATCTTATAAAAAAAATGTACATTTTCGTACGAAATAGTATTTCATCCTTCGCACGCGTTATTATTCCTGGCAAGGAACTTCGCCACACCGGGCGTTTGAGAAAAGTTTCCCGTCACACGGCACTTGCGGGTAAGAACCCGGGAATCAAAGGTCCCACGTAATATGAGCGTGTACTCGCTAAACTAAATAAAAAAACCGGTCAAGTGCGAGTCGGACTCGCGCACCGAGGGTTCCATACCGCCGTAAATCCGATTTCGAATCGAATCAGCGCGAGCCCAACTCATATTGACCATTTTTTAGTATTTGTTGTTTTTCTTCAGGGTTTCTTTGGGCGTACCTTGACTGACATCTCCTCGGTGCTGTAGTCTGTGACCTTCTGCAGCAGCTCGCTGTCAGCCGCCAGGTCCACGGAGATCGGTGTTGCTGGGCTATCAGTATCAGTTTTAAACGCTCCATCGGTGTCGGCCTGCGTGTCGTATCGTTGCTGGCGCGAGTAAGCCCGTTGCTACAACAAAACATAGATATTTTCTTTGTTAATTTATCTGTTTGGCATGATTAATTTAAACCTTTATTCCATTTAAAACCAGTTCCGATACTGGAATGGTTTTAAAACAAAAAGTAAGATTTATTTACAGGGTAATTATCTCAACCACATTTTTTGAGCGGCGGACGTGATAATTGGGGTGTAAAGTACATGTACTGGAAAACTATTTATTTTATAAATAATCTTACTCAAAGTACCATATTGAGCCAAAGTTAAAATTATTATTAACTTATTATATTTATCGTAAAAAAATATTTTCAATCCAAAATCAATTTTGGTGTCGTGTCCTGTACTTCCCGCATATACTGATATGTCGTGGTACAAACTTATTAAGCCTCAACTGGACTTATATTTTAGTTATCTGTATTCCTTATTAGTTGAGGTATTTTAAAATGTATCAATTATTGCATTTGCAAGTAAAAGGAAACTGGGAGCAGTGTAAATAAAACTGTCCAAGCGAAATAGTTAATTTTGGTGGTGAATATTGAAATTGATTTTATGATCGAACGAAACGTGATTAAACAAACAAATATAGCGTCAGATGTTCGTTCAGTTTCACTCCAGCAATAGACGGTGAAAGATTTGTACCATCTTTCTGCGTCTTCCCGCTAAGCACATAAGTATCTAATTTTGGTGGTATGAAATACACTTTATTAATCGTGATAACTTAGATAAGTCATTATTTCGCAAAAAGTTTTGTTGTGTGATAATTTTTTCAAGTATGTTTATAAAAAATAAATAAAATAAAATAAAAATAAAATAAAAATCATTTATTTCAGACTACAGAATCCATAGATTATTAGTATTACAAACAGACTTAAATAACTATGTTAGTTCCTAAACTTAAATGAAGAGAGGTCCAGTGCCTGATCAGGCCACTGTCCCATCTCTCAGCGACGACGGTCAGGAGACTGTGGCGGCTGGCGCGGACTCTGCAGAGCGTCGCGGCGCAGCGTTTGCGCAGCGTCGCGTGGAAACCGTCCACGCGCGCGTCCGCGAACATCCCCGACGCACTGCAGTATCGCGGCAGCCGCAACAGAACCCTGAACGCGTCATTGTACTGTACACGCATTGAGTTAATAGCCCGTTGCGTGTACCTCGTCCACAGGCTGCAGGTGTACAGCGATGTACAGTACGCTCGAAAAAGTGTTATTTTAACCTGCGCTGTACACCGACTGAACCTGCGGGCTATCATATTGGCCCTGACTGCTAGTGCCCTACGCTCCCTCTCAATATCTTCGTCATCACGCAAGTCATCGGTAACCAAGTGCCCAAGGTATTTAAATGAATGAACCCTTTTTAGTGGCTCGCCATTCAAACGAATGGGTGGGACATGCGATGGGCACTTGTTTCCCGCCTTAAAAACCATGTACTCGCTCTTTAGCACGTTATATTTCAAATGATGACTTAGGGCATAGGACTCACACTTTTCAAGAAGTATTCTTATACCACCGACCGATGGGCTTAGCAGTACCATGTCATCAGCATAGCTTATGTTATTAAAACAGATCCTGTCTATGTGACAACCTACATGTGTACTGCTAAGCTCACCGATCAATGCATCTATATAAAGATTAAAAAGTTTAGGTGAGGTGAGTCCCCCCTGCCTCACCCCGCACTCTAAACCATACTCGTCCGACAACGCATCACCCCACCGGACACTATTCCGCTGGCTTGTGTACCAACACCTAAATATGCGCGTGAGCTCCCTGGGAAATTGTACCGCATCAAGCTTATCCCACAGTAGGTCATAATTAACGAGGTCAAAGGCCTTGGAGAGATCTAAAAAACACGCATATATAGGTGTCTTCCTACGCGTGTAATACTCAACAGCCTGCTTCAAACAGATAATAGCGCTTTCAGTAGATAGGCCGGCGCGGAAGCCGAACTGCGCGTCATTTAATTTCAGACACTTGTCTAGTTGTAAGTTTAGCAGACCATCGAGCACCCGAGCCACAATGGAAGCCAGCGAGATAGGCCTATAGTTCGATTTATTGGCAATGTCTCCGGTTTTATTTTTTACAATAGGTATCACAATTGTTTTCGTCATAAGCGACGGCAGGTACGAGTGGCAAATACATAAATTAAAAAACATCGTTAGTACTCGAGGTAGGTGAGGTCCAGCAAACAGCAGGTGCTCCATACTCAAACGGTCGTGACCGGGTGATTTCCCCCTCTTCATTTGCTGTATTATTTTATTTACGTCACTTACGCTGAAACGGTTCTGACAGTCACCCTGCGACTCTTCAGCATCGAGCACCCGCGGCTGCCGACCCCCGACTGTGGCAGTAGGAGACTTAACATTAAACTGCTCCTTGAACATGTTAGCGATGCATTTGGGATCAGAAATACCATCTACGCTAACAGAAAGTCCAGGCCTAGTTTCCATTTGTTTGGTAATTTTCCAAAAGTTACGAAAATCATTATTTTTGTGATGCGTGGCAAGTAGGTCCATTTTAATCTGGTCTTGGTGCTGTTGAACCCATCTAAGTCTTGATTTAAATATTTTTCGAGTACAACACATACGATCAAAAATGGGTCCACCAGTGGGTTTACCGTACAAGATCCAGTCCTGGAAACTAGCCCTGGCCTCCCCGTGCGCATCACTAACATGCTTATTCCATCCTATAACCCTTTTTTTTCTATTACAAGGAACGCCAGTGATAGCCCTACTGTATAAAGAAGCCTCGCTTAGCGATGATATTATTCTGTGGTACAAGTTATCAAGCATTCTGCAATGCTCGGAGTTATTCACACAGCATCCATCACAGCAGCCCCATAAATTCAGGTGGAAAGTCAATTAATTTTAAAAGTTCATTACATTTATTTAAATATCTTTCAGTTTCTGGGGTTGTTCTCTCCCCCCAAACAACATATTTTTCATTCGGATTTACATTAAAATCTTTACATAACCTAGGTTTAACCATGCTAAAATTACATTTAACCAAGACAGGGTAGTGATCAGAACAGAATACGTCATAGTCAATACAAACATCAACAACAGTGTCCCACCCAGCTGATGTGGTTACGCAATGATCTAACCACCGCTCAGATTTATGAGTGTCACTTAAATACGTGTGCGCGCCCGAGTCGATGCCTAGCTTAACCATATCGGCGCAAAACCAACCTTGTTCCGCACAAAAGGATAATAACTCGTCACAAAACAGCTCGTTAGGATGCGCATTGAAGTCTCCTAATATGTAAACGGTTTCAACGCAACTTTCCTTCACTATGGCGTTTATTGCACTTATACACTGTACGAAATCCGGCAAATTGTCAATACTATTGTTCGGCATGTACACGCTAAAAACTATTATTTGTTTATCGTTCGATGTTATCTTGATCGCGCTAATTCTAACATTATCACACTGAATAACCGATGTAGACGGAAACCGGTTCTTACGCCATAAAAGTGCAGTCCCGCCGTACGGCCTCCCGCGCAGCATTCCCGCTGATGTGTCCACTGCTGAGGTCCCGGTGCACGCGAAATCATCACTTATACTGCTCAAATACGCTAGGTCATGTGGTAATAGCCAGGTTTCTTGCAGGGCTATTATATCAGCAGAATTGCACAATCGCCTAACATCATCAATGGATCGCTTAATGCTTCGACAGTTGAAAGAACAAAGAGTAGCTTCACTTACTGTCATTGCTTATCCAGTTGGTATCCGTCGTAGTACATGTAGTGGTCGTAGCCCCAGTCGCAGCGCATGTACTAGTCCCCGCACTTAGTGCGTTATCGATGTTTGCATGCTTATATCTTGGTGTTATGAACCGTCGAAATATAATTCCGCTCGGCCATAGTGACTCGTCCAAAAACAAATTTAATTTATCCTTGCACACATAAAACTTATACGCGTTATAGTTATTATATTTATCTCTCATTACTACTTGCTGTAGTGTAACCGTATCAAGTGTTTTCTCTCTTATGTAGTCTATAATATCTGCTTTTGAGGTATCCTTATGCACATTTGTGATGAAAATAGGCAGCTTTGGATCAGCTGCCTTGAAATTGCAGTTGGTTTGGGCCTTGCCCATTTTGCCAGTGTAACGGTTTTTCGGAGCTGGTTTGGGCCTCCGTCTTTGTGTCTTCCACTCTCCGTTTTTTGCTACGTCCGCAAAACTCATACACTTCTTATCAGTCACTTCGCATAGCACTTCACCAGTACCCCTACTAGGTGTACAAATTGGTTGCTTCATTATTCCCGACAAAGTATCAGGCCGATCACTGCTGCGCAATAGTTGTTTACTCAACGGCTGCTCAATTGTTATGGCGGGCGAGCGCGGGGGTGAGGAGGGCAACGGCGTAGAGGGCCGTGGTGCAGAAGCCGGCGCATGCGCAGATACGGCGCTGCTGATCAGTTCAGATCGTTTTCGTAAGGGCGAGTGAGATAACGATTTACGGAGTTCACGCGGGCTCGAGTGGGACAGTATTGTCCTGTTTTGTTCTTCAGCATATTCGATGCTTTGACATGACATGTCGACATGGGATAACCCCATTGGTCCACTGTTTAAATAAGCACCCCGTTTAACGTTTACATTCAAATCTGATTGATTAACGTTTCTATAGAATGGATCTTCGACAGTAAACTTGCGGCGCTCCGCAACACACTTTTCCAAGTCTTCTAGCTGCTCTTTCGTGACGTAGCGCGATTTGATTTCATGTAATTCATTTTTGAGCACCACTATGTCCTTTAGGAGCGATGTTAAGTCAACCGAGTCAAAGTCTAGAGGTGGTAGTTTGTGTAAGTCCCGGGCCACGAACACTGGAAATTTTTCGGGCTCTGTAACTCGCGCTAGATCAATGATATCGTCGATATCACGGCGTTCATGTCCATCATTCCTTCGATTAATCTTCCTTTTCCGTGTAGGAACAGATAGGAACAGTTAATCCTTAGCCTTTTTGATGTCTTGAGCTGAGAAAAAGGCCAAACAAATTCTGCTCATGCTCTCATCGTCCATAAGATGCAGCTTATTTATTACAAAAGCCAACAGTTCGTTCACCACAATATTACAATTGTTGCACTTTAACGTCGCGGCCATGATGCGAATACACGGCAACTTATTAAACGGAACACGTCCGATGCGTACGAATGCGCGCGCGACACTCGCGTTTATGGTGTCTTTTTAACTGTAACGAGTTAAGTTTTTGTTAAACTAAAACATTTGTTTTTAATTTTAAAAAAATGTTAAATTTTATAATTTTGGTGGTACAATTTTGGTGGCTTTTGCGAAACACCAAAATTATCAAAATTTCTGGTCTCCACCAAAATTATTTAAACAACAAATAATCATTATTTATTATATTAGAAACTTACGTTTTGGATTTTCAAAAATAACAAGGAAGATTCCCTAACGATTATATTTTAATTAGCCCGATATGTTATTATTGATCGTTAGTTTTGCTAAGAAAAGTAATTTTGGTGGATAATAACAATTTTGGTGGTACATAATTAGTAAAATCGTTATATCTTAAAAAACACTTGGTATAATAAAGGGCCATTTTAACACTGTTTTTATAATGACTAATGACGTCACTTAAACGTTTAATTGTAAACCCTACTAAGAAAATAAAAAATACCACCAAAATTAGGATAATTTGACGCTTGTTGAAATTTACCCTACAGTTTGTTTTACTATTAAGGAAAAATTCAATAAATTTATACATATACCCCCTTCCTAATAAACGTTTTGTCCTTATCTGTCAAATTCAAATGTCACCATGACAGATAAGGACAAAACATTGTATAGCTATACCACCGTTACTCAACGTTTATTAGTAAGGGGTGTAGTAAAGGGGACACATGAGTGCCTTTTTAGTAGTAGGCACGTCACAAAACAAAATAAACGTCGTAGTTAATTTGAATTAACTTTCAATTTATTTACAATAAACTACAGTTTTAGTGAATAACTACCGGTTTTTAACTTTTAACTGACTCTAAATAAGGCTACTTAGCTGCTCCAAGGCTCCAGTTAAGGAAAATAAGACAACCGGTAAAACGACTATACCATAGACTATACCCTCATAAGGCCCAACGAAAAATTCAGCATGTAGTCGTTACAGCCCGTAGTCCTACCAGAAGTACTATTGTCTTATACTCATTCAGACCCAAGTACTAAAAAGACAAAATTGCGGGTTTTCTATTGAATCCTACTGGCAGGACCGTGGTACGCTATTGGCGGGTTTTCTATTAAGTCCTACTGGTAGGACCTTGGTACGCTATGACTACACAACTGTCGAAGGAGCTGGGTCTGAATAACAAAGTCAATAAGTACTATGGGTAGGACCTTGGGCCTTAGGAGGATACAGGCGTACAACTTAATTGAGAGCTGGGGTATGCATGAGGTGCGGGGAGCGGGCAACGGTGAGTAGGGTTAGGATTTCTTAGTCAAAATCAGTCAAAGTCAGTCAAAATCAAAGCGGTATGTATTATAATAAATAGGAAATAGCGACTCCATGGATTCTAGAACCACGATTTGCCGCCAAAATTCCTTACTCTAATTATGAGCTTTATCGTCTCACTCCGCACCTCATGCCTACCCCAACTCTGAATGGAGTTCTTCTTCTTCTTCTTCTTCTTCTTCTCTTCTTCTCCACTCCTATAGTTGATTTTTTATCTTCCTTTTACAATAGCGCCGCAAGCCGCTTCCGCTCACTGGTAGATGATGTGAAACGAAGAGTCACGTGATCTACCAGTGACGCGACTGGTAAACGAAACAAATAGAAACGCTACTTAGCGTAATGCATCTTGGCAGGGCCGCAGGGTCTACTTAACATGCTGCCGCATCAGCGGCGGCTCGACAGTCGCGCGCGTCAGTCGCTAGCCTCGGAATCTAGTTGTGCCATCGACTCACGGAAGTCCACCTTGTGCAGTCTTGAGATTACCGTCTTAAGATTGCAAATGTCTTTGGGTCTCAGAGCCCACTTATTACCAGACCTGTGTATTCGTTTGCCTTCTTCATGTCATAAAAAATAAAGGTAGATATTCACTTACGCGCCGAGTGAAGGAGTCGGTTGGATATGTTCCATCAGAAGGATCTTGAGGTATATTAACTTTACCAGGGAACCTACAACCAATACACAATGAAATAAAATAAAGATATAGAAGACATCTACCTAATGATAAAAAATGTCTTAATTCACAATAAACAAGTCTAAGGCTGCGGCTCCACTGAGGCGGAGACAAGCGGAGCTGTGCCAATAGAAGGCGCATGCGCGGTCACGTCGAACGCGCCTTGCGCACGTTAGTTTAGATTCTATTGGCTAATATTGGCACAGCTCCGCTCCACTCCGCTCATCTCCGCCTCAATGGACCCGCAGCCTTACAATGAGAAGGTTAAAAAATAAAACAAAAACGTGTGCGTCTCGGGACGCCCGACAGAAGTGATAACTTAAACTATTGAACTATTTACTATTGAAATTGTTTAACTGACTGCAAACTTACGCACACTAATGCAGAGTGACACACACTAACAAACCTAACAAGTGGTACACTGTTGAAAGAGGTCATATATAGACGTCTCTTTTTAATGAAGGGCATTTGTAACAGGTGCGAAGAGTACTATTCTATTAGTTGTTTTTATACTCCCTCTATGCTTTCCTAAATCTATGCTGGCGCCGTAACGCGTTACCCTCCCATAAGAAGTTACCACTTCAAAAACATAGGTATCAAGATGCGTCTAAGATGACAGTTTCCTGTGACTTTCCATTTTTCACATTTTGACGTCTTGAGACCGACCTTTTATTTACTCAAGATCAAAGTTATAAATCCTAAGCAGAGCAGAACATTCAGCTTACCATAATGTAAGTAGTTTATCAACCAAACGAGCCACCCTCATGCCAAAAAAAGGACTAACCAGTATTCCGACGGTATTGGTTCGATAACCGGCATGTCTAAAGAGGAGCTACTGGGCCACTTCTGCAGCTTCTCCTCGACGATTTCCTCGACCACGTTCAGGTTCTGCTGGCTCCAGGTGTCCTTGGGGGACGGGTCAGGAAGCTCATCCGGAATCCAGGACTCCGGCCGTTTTGGGATGTTGCAACGGGGGTACGCGCTTGGGTCCTCACCAGGGTCGTGGCGATAGAAGGTCCTATAAAGCAGACCAGGGGCCCGTTCCAGAAAGCCACTCTGCAACTCTGCACTCCACAAATCCCACTCTTCAAAAGTATTTCTGTTCCACAAAGCTATTGCAGAGTTGAAGAGGCAGAGTTAAATACAAAGTGTGGATTTGTGGATTTGCAAAGTAGCTTTTAGGAACAGAATCTTTGCAAATTACGCAGTGTTTTCTGGAACACGTTTGCTCTGCACTTTGCATTACCGTGATATTCGCAAAGTGAAGAGTGCAGAGTTTTTGGCTTTCTGGAACGGGCCCCAGTTTTTGGTGACACCGATAAAACCAGGTCACAGTTCCGTGAGTCATGATGTTACAAATATAAGAAGGCTCAAGGACACTAAAGAGGCCTTAGTCAAGAAGCAAACGCTACTAACGCTTTTCTTTTCTATAACTCCAAATGTTTGGGATGACATTCCCGTCAGTTGCGATAAACCACGAGGTCAACTGTTATCCCATACGTTTTGAGCGATAGAAAAGAAAAACGTTAGTAGCGTTTGCATCTTGGCTACGGCCCTAGTAGCCACTAGTAGCTAGTAGTACTTTTACCTAAGGCTAAGCATGTAGTTTGTCTGCGTGATCGGATAAAAAGTGATGTTACCCTGATACCAAGATAGCCTTGAGGATTCCTACAGTGCACATTGGACGAAGAATCAAAGGCCAAGTCACACAAGGCCACTCCACTGTTGAGAGGTTTATAAAGCTACAAATTACAATTTACAGGTTACAAGTTTCCATTTGACACAACCTCGACCAATGACGACCAGCTATTTGAGCAGTGTTGCCAGTTTAGACCTGTAAAATTGTAACTTGTAGCTTTATAAAACGTGCCCCAGGTGGCCCGTGTGCTCGTTTTCCTACTCTATCCTCATAAGGCCCACCGTACTACAAACAGCCAGTTTTTTGTCAGCGGGACTTCGAATCTACCAACAAGGCAACAAAGTTCAATTACGTTTGTTCGATTATGCCATTTTCCGTTTATGAACAAACTAAAATGAACTTTATTCCCATTGCAATACAGTTCAAATTAAATTGCCTTGATCATTTACATTCTATTGCATACTGGGCCTTACGAGGCTGTAGGCACAAAAAACGCATTGCCTGGGGCCTGTTTTATAAAGCTACAAATTACAATTTATAGGTTACAAGTTTCCATTTGACACAACCTTGACCAATGACGACCAGCCATTTGAGCAGTGTTGCCAGTTTAGACCTGTAATATTGTAACTTGTAGCTTTATAAAACGTGCCCCAGTTCTCATGTGTTACCCACCAGTCGATCAGCTTAAGCCAGGCCTGCGCAACGCAGTAAACAGTGAACAGTGAGTTTTGCTTCTTCATGTACGCCTCGTAGCCGATCTTTAGCACCTCGTCCAGGAGTTCCTCGCGGACTTCCAGCACGATCAGCTCGTTCTCCTCCTTTTGCAGAATCTCAGCCCTGAAGACAAGACAGTAGAATCGCGAAGCTCTTAAGGCTGTCATTCCGCGATAGCATGCATGCTTTTCGTGATACATTGCGTCGCTGCTATAGCTCTAGGCTCAAAAATGTTAAAACAATCCGTCAATGGATTGCTACAAGCATGCGGGCTGTCGACCAATGAAACTGAGCCCTGGGGTGTTATTCTCTTACAAACGGCGCTCCATCGGTCGAACCAGCCAGCCTTATACGTTCGATCTTATCGACAGAAGCCCTGCTGCCTGAATGCACGTGTTTTGTGCGCTCTGACGAGACTACTTAAACTTGCCGGTGTGGCGCGTTCACTCGTTCACTCGTTCGACCGACCGAGCGCCGTTTTTAAGAGAATAACACCCCTGATCTCACTAGCGTGTGGCGTGTGCCTAGGGCGTGCGAGTCACTTGCCACTCGTATGACGCAAACGAACATTCTCTCCGAATTTGTCAAAGGTTTTTAAAAATACTTATAATCATGTATTTGTATAATTTCCTCGCATTGTTTGAGAAAAGCATTATGTATGCCTCGGCGGAAACGAGGATTTCCTGACTCGTATTTTAGCAGGCCTCGCTATTGCTCGGCCTGCTAACCACCTCGTCAGGAAATCCCTTACTTTCCGCGCCTAGGCAACAATGTACTATTCTTATCGGTATTTACCAAGTTCGCTCTGGAAGATCCTTCGGCATTGCCAACAACGTCCGCTGGTCATCGGAAACCTGCAGCTTGCGACCCCGCCGCGTAAGTTTGTATTTGTTAAGGTCCATGCTTGGCGCTGGATCCATACTTACTGATTGGTGTTAGCTCAGTGTAAAGCAATAAATCGTAATGTAGCCAAGCGAAGCGTAGCCAATGGTAGCGAAGCCAAGCGCAGCCTAAATTAGCTTAGCTACTCGAAGCTTAGCATCGATATTTAAAGCTAGCGACTCCTGTTAGCGCGTCCTTGCTTCATAAGAAATTAGATGTCACAATTTATTTCGCAATTCCGCGACTTAGTTATACCAAATACCGCTGGTGATTTATAAAAAAATCAATGATAAACTCGAAAATATTATTTCTCTTTTAGTTAAAATGTCATACGAAAATAACAACAGGAGTAAATGACAGCGAAGTTAAAATATTTTTTTATGCTGTGTTTAACGAACACACTCAATCTCCATAAAGGTAAGGTTAAATTGTTTTTAGTTATACCGTGTTCAGACGTCTACATTAAAGATTTAGAAATTAATGGCCTTCTCTCCTTATTTTAACAAGGTTTCGCCAATCGAGTTTTAAACAATCACCATGGGATTAATGGAGACACAAGGCCATGGATGGATATCACGCGCGAGGGGACAATTGTTCTCATAATGAGTATTTACTCTTGATTTACTCTAGTAGAGTAAAAAGAAGCACGTGGGGTTAGCTCCACGCCAATGCGGGCTCCACATGCTTGGCATACAACTCAAACACCAAACACATGCCGAACACTGACCACAAACACCCAACACAAACACGCATCCCCATGCTTGGCGAACGTGCTAATATATTCCGGATTGGCAAACACGTTTGCCGAACATCCTTTGATTTGTGCAAAAAACCGACACCAATGCCGATCACTGGCGAACACAAACACAAACAGGCAAACACCCGTTCTCATGTTCGTGTTGGTTGTTTGGTGTTCGCTGTTTGCCATTGTTTGCCAAGCGTGTGGAGCGGGCATAAGTTCCACGCCCTTCTGGCAAGTCCATACGAATCAAGGTCAAGTCGTCTTCTCATGTTCAATAGGGAAAATGTATGGATTTTTAAATAGCATTTCTCAACAAAATAAGAAAATACCATAAAAGACATCACCAAAAGTGAAATTAAAAATAAATCGGCCAGGAAATACGGATGATATAAGTATTTTGAAACTGCTAATTAGACAGCGATTAGACAGAGAGATCCGATTATGCACTGTGACGTCATGTAACAGTTCGGCCATATAAACTCCATGTTAAATTCTGTTTTCCTAGAAACAGATAGGAAGAAATCTTTGTTGGTTTAAATCGTGTTTATTTTTATAGCCATACAAAAAATATTTTTCTCAACTGTTTGTTAGATGAATCAGCTTTTATTGAAGCTGTCAAAAAAAACATGAATACTCCCTATTCATCATCTATTCATTCAACTGGGTTGTTCAATTGACTTCTACCCCAGCGATTCCTAGTGTGTTCCGCGGAACCTCAGGCGCGAATTAGACTGACAAAAATAATTGCAGAAGTTGATTGCTGTCTTACTTTAACCTCAGTTCTAGAGTGAGAAGCACAATTTTGCTGTCTTTTTCTAACTTTTACAGCAACACAGCAGTCAACTTCTCCAATTTTCATTGCCAGTGTAAACCTCGCTTAAAGCTGGGTACTGACCAACGTTACGAGGTGTAATGTAACATGTTACACAGCGAGCATTCATGCAGTCAGTACGTAGTGTTACGGGGAAACCATCGAGCAATTACGTACTGACTGCATGAATGCTCGCTGTGTAACATGTCACATTACACCTCGTAACGTTAGTCAGTACCCAGCTTAAGGGCTCCGTAGAAAAGTCACCAGGGTTCCCCAAAATCGATAAAAAAAATAACTACCTACTATGGTAAAATATTCATTCATAAATATTCGTACGAATGCAAGTACGCCTACTTAAAAACCGCCGAGTAAAACGTCGACGGCGATCCGACATGTTTGAATTTTGCTCGTAGCCCGCCGTGGCTCATACGTCTGTCATCGCCGCCGTGAGTAGCGAGCCGCTGTAGGGGTTTGACATTTGTGTTAATGTTTATTTATTTTGATACACAAAATCTAGTTAAAATGTAAAATAATTGATTTTTCAAATGTGATATCATATAATACAATTCCTAAATAACACAAAGCTTCCTCTCTCGACGACATTTTGCGCCGACGCGACGCGAGCGAACTTTGAAATTACGATTTTATAGCTCGTGTATCTCTCTACGTAGTATCTATGTATAGTTTGTGCTCGTGCGTCTGTCACCGAGGAGAGCCGAGTAAGTTCGTTATTTTATAGCTCGTACGTCCATCAGCCCTTTTTAGGCTTTCGACAACCCCTCCCCGCCAAACGATGTTGAACGAAAACGCACGACCGACACACTCGAACAAGCTTGACTCGCGATCTCGCAGAAGCCGTGGTCGGAGTGGCATGGGCCCAACGTGACTATACTTAACATATAATTAAGAGTAGGGTAGGCAAGTCTCAAATTTATAATAGTACTAAATACATCAATATTTTTGTTCCCAGTGTGTCAGGCTTTCAGGGCAATACCTATATAATAATATGTCCGGTTAAGTATGGATCTGTGTCTGGCATTTCTACTCTGGGGCCTGGCAACCCTAGTTGCGTTACTATTCCGACCGTGTAGAATAGGTTTTATTCAAAATTTACATAAATTATTGTGTATACACTTTTTCTTTTATTGATGTAAAATCTTAATTAGCATTATCAGGCTAAAATTCATACAAAATCACGAAATACGGAGCCTCGTTGTGATGGCTTTTAACCTTGACATTAAAGTGTAGATGTGGCCTTAATGAATAAAATACTTTTTCATTGTCATGCAATGCAAACTTTTAAAAGTGTACTCTTACTTAACGTTAAAATAATTATATGACAGAATCTTTTCAGTAGCACTGTCGACCAGTCGAACACAATCGATCCAATGACTAAAAAAACTCATTCATTGCGTTATCTAAAAATATACCAACTTAAATAGGATTATTCACCTTGGTGATCATTTTCTCGCAATAGCGGCCTACGCTCTTTATCTGATAAATCATTAAAACTCTGAATGTATAGTTTATTTTTGCTCAAATGCCCATGTGATGTATTCCTTAGTGACCATAAACTACATTTGTTAACAAACAACAGCACAAGTGGCCAGAAATAATTACTGACCATAAACTAACGGCTGACAGCTGTTTGAAAAACTTTACGGGTGACAAAAACCGAGCGTAAATTTTCACAAAATCCCCTGAAATTATAATCCCAGTAATATCAAACAGTGTAAAATATGAACATTTCTACATATTAGAAAGTGTACGGTGTACAATGGACGTTAAATAATGAGTGTGTATTTTGTATTCCCAGCTTTCAGTTTTGCTGCATAAGTGCATAAAAATGTATACTTTAAAAGGAATATTTCCAGAGCCAAGTAAGTATAGTAAGTAGTCAATGTATTACCTTCATTAATTCACAGTTTAACGAAAAACTATCGAAAATGCTATGCGTGAAGAATAATCAAATTTGCTGTCAGCCTTTGGCATCATCTTTTTGATTTTAAACGTCAGTAATGTGTAATGAGTCGTTCGTTAAAGGGTTATACTATGCTGCACTTTTGGCTCGCTAAATGGCTGACGTTTCTAAAATGTTTCAGAGAAGGAGCAGAAAAAAAACTTCATCAGGGAAAATATGAAACAGCTTAAGTTTATTCAAGGCAAGACGTCGCCCAAAGAGCCGAAATATGCGCTAAAGGCGGTCCATCCGCCGCGGCTGACTAACCCGATGGCCTCTGGGGGAGCCCTCGGCAAAGTGAAGTCGTCGCCTTCTAACAAAAGCACAAAAGTCTCGCTCCCTGTTGGCAAGATCTGCTCAACCACATCGCGCAAGAAACTTGCAGATGTTAGATTTAAAAAAGGTGACATGGCAGAGTTCTTAAGACGAAAAGAGCTTATGCATGCCAAGGAAATTAAAGATGAGGAAACAGAGGATGAAGATGACGTCAAGTCCTCCTCATCGTCAGGGCGCTTACGAGATATTGCCTGTCAGACTATTGAGTCCAACTTGGCTCAGAAACTAGCCGAGAGCACTAAGCTCACAATGCTGTATCCTAAAAAGGATGAGGATGAAGCTAAATTAAAAGCTAGTGGGGACTCTAGTAACTACCTTAGTGGAATGTCTCCGAGAAAGCATCCCCCTCGCAGGGCTGGCGATGAAACGATTGATTCTGAGAGAAATCACAGTCGCCTTAATGCTATCTTGGAGCGCAAGGACCACAAGGATCCTTACTTACCATCAGGTATGTTTGCTATTATTCTTCTGTTTATATTTAAATATAGCTGTTGCCTGTGACTCCGTCTGTGCAGAAAAATACAACATAGCCTATGGTACTCAGTCGGGGATAATGTAGTATTTATTATTAGTTTATCAATTACAAAAATTCAAAGATAAAATCTTTCCTCTTTATAATGTTAGTGTAGATAAACGACCGGGAAAACTAGTATAAAAATGTTATTGTTACTTGAAAACAAGTACATACTTAAATACAACCTGGTAAAATAGTTACTAAAAATTAAACTGTCTTAGATTTCTCATACAATGACACCAAGGGAATGAAACAAGTGTTTAATGCAGTTTAGGGCACACTGGCAAGATCGCGCATAATACCTGGATGAGGGAAGCTGACAATTGGCCTCTATTATAGGCTGATGATGAAACATGAGTAAATAGTAATATGTTTAGTTATTTTGAAATAGTACATCTGCAGTCTTGTTTCTAAGCTGGCTGTAAACTAAGCCATATATAAAACTACGAAGCAATATGATTTGAACTTTTTTCTGCAAGTAGGTTGAATATGCAACAAGTCAGAGCCTACCAGTGTTTCCCTAGAGGATATTAAAGATGTTTTTCCCTAACTACTATTGTAATAAAAAAAATCTCCACTATTTATTAAACAAAATATTATTGTAATACTAATGCTAATAACCAACTTTATATAAATAATGATAGCATGGTGGAAAGTATTCAGGAATACATTTTTCTTCCTGCCGAGATAAAAAAAAGAATTCTTTGTTTCTGTTGCAGTAATTCATTCCTGAAATTATAATATGGTTTTCTACATTTATTTTGGGAACATATTTTTTCAAAGGGGTCCTATTGCTAAACTAGATAGATTAACCAGGCGTAAGGTGACACTAATTTTGGTTCATTCTTAAACTGTAAATAAAAAAGAAATTTTAAGATCTTGGTTGTTTCATGTAGCTAGAATTTCGGTTATGCTTGCCATTGATTGAAAATAAAATTGACTCCTGTATAGTTACCAATTACATGTCACCCTCTATAAGTACTTTAATGAAAGTTTGTATGCCCATCCTTAATACTACATCTGGTACAGTAAATTTTACCAATATGTATTATACACCACAAAGTCTCAAAAATATGTATAGGTGAAAAACTTAAGTAAATGACCTCTTGCATGTAGTTGTGCACAAAACTAATATGGAATTTACGTCAAATTTCAAATATAGAATGTCAAACGGTCTATACAGATGTGTTACAACTACATGCAATAGGTCATTTACTTACGTTTTTCACCTATACACAGACCTTACGCAATAAGGTCCATGTGAACATATTTTTGCAACTTTGTGTAGATATTTATTTTTAACCTTGACTGTACCACATACTTTAAACCACAAATGCAGGTTTTGTCAGGTACATACCGTACATACACTTACAGCACCTTTTTTATGGCGTTGAGAAGGCAAACAAGCACATAGGCTTCTGATGGTACATGGGATCTGTGACCCATAGACATTTCTCAAGACTACATTCACAAGATTCTAATTCTAAACTGCAAATTAATTGCCAACCAGAGGGCTAAGATAGAATGCCATGGTAGTAACTTTACAGTTGTCTTATCCCCACACCGGAACAACAATGCGAATATTAGTGCTCGGTGGTAGCTTTACGGATAAAGTGGTTGCAGCAATCTGGACGGACCCTGCACAAGGTCCTACCACCGCTGTTCTCCATACTAGGTGTCCCCAGTGTTTGCTTTTCACTTTGTATGGAAAAAACTTTATGTGATTACTTAATATAAATAATAAATAAAAAAACGGGAACAATATATAATAGTTTAAAAACTTCGCTGATTTGTAATGATCCTAATTATGTAAGATACCACTGAAAAACTTATGAAATAAAACATGAAATTAATGATTTTTCGTGACAGGGACATAAGGGAAACTTACAAAAATTCAGATTAAAATGATCAATATCTCCGAAACTAGTAAAAATCGCTAAACATGCATAGGGGTTAAATCAGTAGCTTTTTAGCTGATCTATCAGCCCTAGGAGGGTTAACGTCGATTTACGGGACACCTGTATATCACAGATTCAACGCAAACACTGAGTAACTTATATTATTATGTCATAAGGTTGAAATTAGCTCAGGTTTATAGCTGTCATTGGCGTGTTAGAGTAATAAGCAAATTCGAAATATTGGGTGAAGATAATAATAGGTTTAGGTTTTGGATTTCCGATATATTGAAAGTCTGGTATTTTATACTGGTATTTCGGGAATGAGCGGCAAAATCGGCCGGTGGACGGTTTGTCTGTCGCGGTGTCGCCAATGAATCATTGAGGCATTCGTTCTTAGTCCTCATCTCGGTTCGCAACGCATTTGATGTCTTGAGCTTGCCAAGGTTCTCGAGCTTCAGAGCCTTACTATCAGCCCAGCCAGTGTACATAGTAACATTTTTCGAGTATCAGGGTACCAAAAGGGCGTGGTGCCGAAGTATTTGCGCGAGCGCCGCGAGCTGCCCGAAGCGTCGAAGGACGAGGGCGCCTGCCCGCCCGGACACGTCACACTGCCCGACACCGAGCGGAAAGAGACGCTCCGGATGCTTAGGAATAGTATGTATCCACTTCATAATATTTCCAATCCACTAAGTACGGTTTTCCCTTGAATCAACGACACTAATTTCATAGAATGTTTTACTTCGTCGAATTTTCACTTCACCGACACGTGCAGGAGTTATAATTTTTTGTTGGTCACAAACCTAACCTAACCTAAGTAATCGACACTTAAGAGAACCTAAAAACAATTAGGTTTCAGCAGAAATTAGCTTTCCATGAAATGATACTTTCGGTCAAATGAGTGTCGGTGATTCTAAGGGGTTCCCAAGTACTTTTTTTATGTATTTATTTAAGGTTCCCTCTATGTGGCATACAATTTATTGTCCGGAACTGTTTTAGCATAACAGACTTGGCATAATCGGTTTTCGCCGAATGGCAGAAACCTTATTTAGCATAATTTGTAGAATCCCGAATTTTGTTTTCGCATAATTTTTCTCCAGATTAAACGGACAATATTTTTTTAAATTTTTTGTGTAATCCTGGTAGAATAGAGTAGGTTAGGTTAGGAAGCAGGGATCAATACCGGTATTAATTAAAATTGAAGTATCTTCCTTAATTTGCATTATTTCCTTGATATTTTCGACTGTAATTTAGGTAATAACACTATTCTATTCTATAAATTCATTAAAGAGCAAAAATATTCAATAATAAGCGAGATACCGAAATTGAATACCGGTATTTTTGTATGTAAATAATACCGGTATACGATCCCTGGTTTATTTTATAACTTTTCAAAAAAGTCAATGGTATCGGTAGAATAACAATTATGCGAAATTAGTATTCTGCGAAATCATACATTCGGACAATTTATGTATTCGGACTAACGAAATTCTGCGTAATCAAACTATGCGAATGTAGATTCTGCGACACCAGATGCGTAAAGCCTAATATGGCTATACAGATTATGCCACAAAGAACTATTACTTATAAAATTATGCCACAACATTTATTTATGTTCCAACAAAAAATACCTACACAATATTTTTTTTCATATTTTTCACATTTTAAATATTTTTTAATATAGTATACTAGTATACTAGTAGTATAGTATACTATTCATGCAACCGTGCAATGTCAATTTGACGTTGCGGCGTTCGAGGATTGAAAACCTACTTATACCACGACATGACTATAAACTTTAAATTAGATTAGAAACAAAACTTGTGGGCTGGTGTGTCGACTTGCAATTTGCGATCTCCGAGGTACTGAGTTCGAGTCCCAGTGGTCGCTACATTAGCCGATCCTTTTATGGTGAAGGAAAAACATCGTGAAGAAACCTGCACTTTTAAACAGAAAGAGGGTAGTTACACCGATTTAGGTACTGTCATTAAGTAAAAATGGAAAATCGTCCACTTGAATTGACCATTTTGTATTTTGACCCAAAAAATACCATCCAAAGTGAATTTTGTCAAATGTAATTGTGCTGCAAAACCTTTATAAACAAATTAATTTTCGCTGTAAAGTAATTAAACCCGAATTGAAGACGCATAAAGTGAATGTAATCTAATATGAATTAAAACCAAAATGTAATATGTAGGGTCAAAACGAATTATGAGCAAATAGACTATGCAATGTAGGTACATATTTCAGGTTGGTGTATTTCAAATTGGCATTTATCTGATTTGACGAATAATTTCGAGTTGTCGATTTTCCATTTGTACAGTCGAGTTCATAAATATATGAGCATTTCCAAGGCTTCAAAAATAAACGTACATAGAGAGGTACATATACATCTGAACAGACTTGTCGATCAAATCTATGTACACATATCACCTGTCATATTAATCTGAACATAAATCTCAATAATATCTAAGTAACGGAAAACTAATAAATATCTGTACTAATTATTTTTCAAAATTATTTAACCAAGTGAAAGTACATAAATATCTAAGCAAGTTTTTTTTCAAATATTTATAAACATATAGTGGCACAAAAAAATGTTTTATACAGTCGAGTTCATAAATATGTGTACACTCTGGTACCTTGTCTATTTAATGTCGTTTAAACTGCCATATATGAATTGTCACAGTGCAGCGGTTAAAGTGACAAGGTACTGAAATGTACACATATTTATGAACTCGACTGTACTAAAGTGTACACATATTTATGAACTTTTTATCAGTGAACCATTAAAATAATGAGATGAAGCCGTACAATAAGAATGCATGTAAGAAGTTACGTCGCGTTCATAAATATGTGTACAGTCGAGTTCATAAATATGTGTACACTTTAGTACCTTGTCACTTTAATCGCTGTGACAATTCATATATGGCTGTTTAAACATGACATTAAATAGACAAGGTACCAGAGTGTACACATATCAATTTAATGCAACGCATACGAACACGATTTGTGTATGTGATTGACAATTTGAACATTGACTAAACTTCTAGAAAAGCTTATGATTTAAAAATTTGTAAGTGGCCAGTTAATAAATGTTGATAACAACCTCTTTTAAGTCGATTGTAAATCGAAAGTAGCAACAATAGGTAAGAAGCTGCAAGCAAACACGAATGGCACTTCTATGATGTCACACTCAAAGTGAAAGAGACAAATGTATCATTTGACAGTACGGTACTCTTTTCAATGATTGTCATTTTTCAAAACTCGAAGTGTTATGTTTGTTTAGCTATTTATGAACTTCTACTTGTTCACATAAAATTGGAATACGTTAGTACAGATATTTTTGAGCTACTAAACGCTTATAAATATTTGAAAAAACACTTGTTTAGATATTTATGCACTTTCAGTTGGTTAAATAATTTTGAAAAATATTAGTATAGATATTTATTAGTTTTCCGTTACTTAGAAGAGACTTGTTCAGATTAATATGATAGGTGATATGTGTACATATATTCGATCGACAAGTCTGTTCAGATGTTTATGTACATTTCTATGTACATCTATTTTTGAAGCCTTGTAAATGCTCATATGTTTATGAACTCGACTGTACTCAATGACAGTAAAGCTGTGCGCCGTACACTAACGGCCGAAACCTATATTCAAACCGTGGACAGATAAGGCTTAAAATTTGGCATTTGCCCATCCAAAATGTGTCGAATTTTAATCCGAAGTAAGCCTATCTATCCGTGGTTTGAATGTAGGGTTCGGCCATAAGAGTGTTCCTATCAGCTGATCAGCAACTTCTATCGACTGTGCTGTCGTTGGTTGTGTCACTTTTTGTATTTTACACAAATTATATGAGCCTGCGATTTTGTGTAGAACTCTTGTACTGCTTTTCCATTGATCCATCATGAGAAAACTCTATCCGTGTGCCAACTTTTATTCTAATCTGTCCAGCCTAGCGGAAATATGGTATAACAACTCACACAAACAATTAATATATTAATAAAATCCTCCAGGTTTTGCAGAGTTAGTAAGTGAACTGAACAAAATGCCGGTAAAGACTGATACGCTACGAATGCGTAATAGAAAAATAGAGCTTGAAAAACAGCTGTCCAAGCTCGAAGAAGGCATCAAAGTGTTCTCCCGGCCCAAGGTGTTCGTGAAGATTGGAGAGTAAGTTAGCTAGCCCTGGGGAATCACCGTACCCTAGTAATCGATTTCACCTCCATATTCTAATACCTAAATAAGCAGTGCTCGGGAGAGACACGTCAGGGGTTAATGTAGCAGGCAGAATTGTTTAGAGAGAGCTTGCAGGAAAAAGCAAATTTAGCAGTCAAGAACTATCTTATTATTATGTGCTGTGATCCCCAGACTTTACCGTCATAATGTAAAATCCAAATTTTTTGTATATTAAATCTTTAAAAATGGAGCAGGCGCTAAATTCTAGTGATCTCCATACTAAAAATAATTGACTTATTGTATTAGAATAATTGTTATGTATTTGTTTGTTGTAATTAATATAAATGTGATTTGTTTGTACGGTTTACAGTGTTTCTATAACAGTTTTGGTGAATTAAATACAATTATATTTTATCTTCCTACTTCTTGAATTTCTTTGGTAAACGAAAGTATTGGCTGCTTCTCACTTTCGTCTCCATTATCGGAGCAGAGATTCCTCTGGTCATGGTTTCAGCAGAACTTGAGGACTATTTTACTACTGTAACTCTCCTCTTCTTATGCAATGATTACACCAATGCCAAGTGATAGTATAATCTAATCAGTAAAGAAAAAAAAAGCAGCTATACAAGATGTTGTATTGAAGTTGTGTAAGCCATGACATTCATTGAATCTAGTTAAAAGCCGCCGCAGTAAGGACGAGTTGTTTCCGACCGATGACGGATCGAGTGCTGCACTAGTGTAGGGGCTCTATTGTACTCTTTAAAACCATATTTCTCTTGGCATGTTACAGTGGGTGTATCAATCTGTTTCCCAAACTCGATTATTCCGCGTAGATTTTTTTCCTGTCGCGATTTTTGCCATTCGTGATTTTACCCAATCGCATTTTTCCCCATTCTTAAATTTCCCTGGTCGCATATTTTCCACTAAGGATTTTTCCAGTCGTAATTTTCCCCATTGTAATTAGGCTAAAATAGGTTTGGGTTTAGGTTATGTTAATTTTGCAGCAGCCCCGAAGAGAGCCCACCCAGCCCAGCTACCCAGCGTACCCAGAAGTAGGAGCTTCGCGCCAGCGGACCTCCGTCGACTCTGTGGAAATGATTAACTATTCAGATAGATACAGATTGAGAAATTATGATATTATTTCTGCTGAGAAAAAGATCTTCGGCCAAATAAGCTACTGAAAAAAATTAAGACTTGTAAAAAATTTGCGAATGGAAAGATTGCTATCAGAAAACAAAGATTTTGGGAAAAATGTCGCCATACTCGTTACAGTGTTCTCGGGTTCTACCACTTCGATCAACTAAACGGACTAACCAATTGTGCAGAATGGAAATCATAACATAAATAAATAGGTTTCGGTTATGTTAGTACTGCAACTGGCCCGAAGGGCTAAAACACTCGGAAATAGCGCTAAAGCGGAGCACCGTCGACTCTGTTAAAGTTGAGCCGTTATGAAAGAAAAATAGTTGGCCTGTTTCATTTGGTCACTTTAGTTGATCGGAGTGGAAGAACAGGTATTGTCAACGTTACGGTAGCTCTTTTATTGGATTATTCGGGGTAGTTCCTTTGAATATTCCTTCGAAGGAACTATTGCGGTTTTTTTCGCAGTAGTTCCTTCAAATAACCAGAAGGAACTTCTTGCAAAGGAACAAAAGCGAAGGAAAAGTCGCAGTAGTACCTTCAGTTTTTGCCAAGGAACAAAGGCGAGAAAAAAAGTCGTAGCACGTCCTTCGTCTCTTGTGAAGGAACTATGTCGAAAAAAAACCGCAATAGTTCCTTCGAACGAACATCCAAATGAACTACCGCGAATAATCCCTTTTATTTACTTGAAAATAATGGCGGCAGTTTTAAATAATACAATAACACGTCAAAGGCAATGTGGTTTTACCGAGTAGAATAGAGCCCCTGTTTATGTATAGTTCAAATAAGTAGCTAATTTAATAGATAAACTACGCAAGTTATAACTTGCGTAGTTTATCTATAGGTACAATATAAGAAACTCGCTGACTGATCAACACACCTACCTAGACCTAGGGACTCTAATATTCCTTCTAAGGGGTTAAAATAAGGGGCCTAGCAGGAAACTAACTACGTGTGCGAAGTCGCGACATGCGAACAATTTACCGAAATAATGACTCTGAAACTGTCAGTTTACTTCATGAAATAAGGGTCATACGCACTCGAAGAAACAAAAGTTGTCTATAAATAGTTATACATAATTAAAATGAACAAAAGCCTTTTAACTATATGTTTATCTGAGAGGACTATAGTAGACCTGACGTTTTCGTCCAGGGATCGTAATACCGGTATTATTTTCATACAAAAAAACCGGTATTCAATTTCGGTATCTCGCTTATATTGAATATTTTTGCTCTTCAATGAATTTATATGATAGAATAGTGTTATTACCTAATTTACAGTCGAAAATATCAAGGATTAAGGAAGATATTTCAATTTTAATTAATACCGGTATTGATCCCTGGTTTCGTCACGTAATGGCCACTCGCGTAATGGTAATGGTTGTCTGGAAGACCACTTCCCATAACGACCATTCATATAAAGACCGGTTCCCAGATTGACCACTTCGCAGAAGGGCCATTTCCTAAAACGACTACTTCCATATTGACTACTTCTTAGAATTACCAGTCTGTTAACATCCAGAACATGCATTGACCACTTCCCAAAACGATCATGTCTGGAAGACCACTTCTATAGACTGGTTTCCAGATTCTTGACCACTTCTCAGACAGGCCATTTCCTAAAATGACTACTTACATATTGACCAATTTGATGTTGTCGCGAAGCGTCTCTTTCGCCTCTAGTCGCACAAAATAGCTCTAGCTCTGTCGCTCAAGCGACGTTGCATTGCGGCCGCTTTTACGTGGTGTTTTACATTTTATTGCTGGTCGTCGTTAAATCGCTGCGAATCGCCGTCGCTTTAATGAAAATCAAAATATCGCCGCTGGTCTTTGTTCCTAAACATGCAATACGGACACGTTACTGCATTACTAAACATTTAAATACTATGACAGAAATAATCAAAATCTTGTCGCATGTCGCTTAATCAATGCGGCTGCCAACATAGCTTGAAACTTGTTTGTTTTACTACCGTCGCAGTCGCGTCGCCATCGGCTGACCAGTGCGGCCTCGGCCTAACTAGTCAATATGGAAGTAGTAGTTTTATGAAAGGACCCTTCTGGGAAGTGGTTAATCTGGGAACCAGTCTTTATAGGAATGGTCATTATGGGAAGTAGTGTTTCGGATAATTATGTGGTCGCTTTGAAAAGTAGCCATTTTGGAAAACGGCCATTATAGGAATGCGGTCAATTTGGGAAGTGGGCGACCTGAGAATTGGTTGTTTTGGGAAATGGCCCTTCTGGGAAGTGGTCAATCTGGGAACCGGTCTTTATAGGAATGGTCATTATGGGAAGTGGTCTTTCAGACATATGGTCATTTTGGAAAGTGGTTATTACGTGACGAAACCGACGCCATTTATGCGGACATGGGTTCAGCCAGAAAATTAGGCCTTAAAAACGTTAACTTCGGGTATTTCCACAGGAAAGACGGTAAACTAAATTAGTGTTAGACCCTAAAAAAATATGGCTTAACCTTTTGAACGCCATACGTCGAATACAAAATTTGCCACCCACACGCCAAACATGTTTGCTATACTATGCAAATTACACCTTATTGCTACCAAACAGTCTCTTTTAATCTTGAACTCTTGTCGGCTGTAGCCGACGTGGCGTCAGTGGCACGACTTTTAGTCGACGGCTAGAGCCGACTGTGGCGTTGAAAAGGTTAATCCCTCGTATGTCGAAGATCAAAAAAATAAGTAAAAATAAGATTGAGCCAAAAGCCAAATGCCAAATTTTGAGCACAGGTCTGTGACCAGATGAGGGGATATGTGGTAAAGCAAACCGTGAACACAAACTAAATAACTAAATTAACAAGTGCGACCAAGCGTTTCGTTATTTACAAAGAAAAATGCAACGCGGATTTCAACTGAACGTTTATAAATTATAATAAACAGTGAGTTAGTTTAGATGACGACAAAAACTATTATCTTAACAACATAATTTATTGAAACTTAATGTTCACTAGTTTAGGTTTTAATTAAATATAATTTCCAATATCTACTTATGAGGTATTTTGGTAACAAAATGGTTGTAAAAGCTAGTTCAACCTTGCGCTGCTTTTCATCACTTAGCAGGAACCTAAGTCAGTATTTGAAACTCGACCAGAGAGATGGATAAGTAGTGTCAATAAGCCAGTTACTGTATGTGATCAAAATGTATAATTAATCTATTTTATTTTTCTAACTCATATATCTCCCAACTTCAAAAATAAGTCGGCAACATACCTTCAATTATAACGACAGATGAACAAACGCTGAAGTGCTTATAACTTTTTAATGTGTGTGTGTGTGTGGGCCTACAGTTTCCTAACGTGTTCGAAAAGATGGTCGTTGAAGATGATTGGGCCTTTTCTGTACAAGACTTCCTCATTAGTGTGCCAGTTGTAGAAGGAGAACTCTGGGAAGAAGAACTTTATTTCTCTCTCTGCTGATGGAGGTGAATCTGGAAACAGTAATGTTTCTTCTATAAACACGTTTTTTGCATTTTCCAAAGATATGAATGAGAAGTCTAAAAGACAGAAACAGAAGGTACTTAAGGAAAAACAATAGGGAATATGCATTTTTTTTTATACAGCTGCACTAAAAGCTGATTCATGTAACAAACAGGTCAGAAAAAATCTTTTTTTTTAAAAGCTATAAAAATAACCAAGATATAAGCCAATAAAGGTTTGTTCCTTTCTCTTTCTAGCAAAACAGAATTTTACGTGGAGTTTATATGGCCGAACTGCACGATGACGTCACCGGTGCACTTCGGATCTCTCTGTCTAATTAGCATTTTAAAATGCTTGTATCATTCGTATTTCTTGACCGAATTTAATTTTAATTTCACTTTGGTGATCTCTTTTACGTTATATTCATATTTTGTTGACAAATTCGATTTAAAAAATCCATGCATATTTCCTATTTAATGCATTTCCAGTAAATTTATTTAAAAAAGTCTTGTCAAGGGAGATTCAGAATCTGCTTAATGTGAAATAAAACTGTAGTATTATAGTGATTGGTAGCGCCTTATACCTCTGGATTGCTACTACCATTTTACCCTTAAACCTGCCCCCAACCAGTAGTGTTCGCATTATTGTGTTCCGGCATGGCGGTAATCCAACCGGTAAAATGACTAGGATAGAGCGGCCGTTTTCTCGTGGTTCTACTAGATTATTTGTCCTACTGACTTTCGGCAGGCTCCTGTTTCTGGTCGGTTTACCCTATGAGGCATCTGAAGACACGTAACGAACCTAACCTACCTACTTTTACAACCACAATTAGTATTTGGTAATCAAATCTAGGTGCAGTTTTTTTGCAATAGGACAAATAAGTAGGACCACGAGAAAACGTGTGATTGAACTACACATTTTGGTAGTGAGATTTCAAATATTTGCCTCAGAAACAATTTGTCATCACTCATCAGATAGCCTGAATACTTATTTGACGATAAAATGCAACCTCCGCAAGCAAACTCACGAAAACATGAAGACAAAAAAATTAATTTTGTTTTTTAAAGCCGCATACGCACTCACGGCAGGGATATTCAATAATAAGCGAGATACCGAAATTGAATACCGGTATTTTTGTATGAAAATAATACCGGTATACGATCCCTGACTCACGGTGGCTAGGCGGTGCAAACACAATACAAAAAACGTCTCCACTACGCTTTGGAAAGCTTTTTAGAATGGGAACGCGCCACCTGACAGATTTTAATTGAAGCATTAAAATTCGAAATTTAAATCATTTCTCAATAAAATTTAAATTCAAAATCTTAGAATAGCTAATGTACAGGTGCGTCAACGACAAAGGACAGGTTAAGAGTATGGTATAATAGGGTATTTACCAAATTATTTATTATTATTTAAATTGAAGCTTTTATACCTTCCGAATAGCCTAGTATAAGTAGTTTTTTAATATCTTTAAAAATAAGAAAGATGTAAATGTTTAAAACTTGCTTTGACAGAGAGGAAAATACAGGAATATGACGTCATACGACTCAACCTCCAATGAATTACACGCAAAAAATCGTTTCGTGAGAAAGGAATAGACAAAAAACTTTAACCTTTTGAACGCCATACGTCGAATACAAAATGTGCCACCCACACGCCAAATATGTTTGCTATGCTATGCAAATTACACCTTATTGCTACCAAACAAAGTCTCTTTTAACCTTTTCAACGCTATGTCAAATACAAAAGACGTCACTCACACGCCAATGACAGCTTAAAACCAGAGCGAATATCAACCTTGCCTCATAGACATCAGGTTTATTTTGCGCTGGCAACCACGACGGAAATATCCGTCGTTGGCGTTGAACCAGTGGTGCGGATGGATATATCCGTCAATGGCGTTGAAAAGGTTAATCTTGAACTCTTGTCAGCTGTAGCCGACGTGGCGTCGTCAGTGGCACGACTTTTAGTTGACGGCCAGAGCCGACTGTGGCGTTGAAAAGGTTAAAAGGCTATAACTTTTATATTTTATTACCAATTTCAAATTTGATTTTGAATTATTTATATGTATATTTATATATTATCCAAATTAATATATGAAATTTAATATCAGGCAAGTACCCTATTGACAACCACATTTATGACATCATAATGTAAGTACTTTATATAAATTTCCATACAAGCTATTGTTATTGTTCAATCGTTTTTATTTTGACAGTCCGAAGGCCAGTCTTCATACAAAATGAAATCAATCCACTTTGAAGCCGATTGCGAGTGCGTTAGGCAATAGCGACGCTGTTAGTCTGGTGCCATTTAGTTGACATCAATAACAAAAATAAAGATCTACTGTCCTTTAGGTTAAAAGGAAAATCATCCACTTGAAGTGACCATTCTCAAGTTGGATCAAAAGTAATAGTATCAGAATCAGAACCCTAAGTGAATTTTAAAATGTAATTGTGCTTAAGACATTTTAGCCAAGTTTATTTTTGTTACATATTCATTAACCGATTCAGTGCGGATGATACGCCAGGCGCATATATTCTATGGCATCATCCTAATAGAATGCGATTGAGCGATCATCGCAAGTTCGCGGGACTGTTTATAAGACTGTTTACATACAAACAGTCGCGCGAACTTACGATTATCGCGCAATCGCGTTCTATTAGCTTCAAAGTGCAGTTTTTAAGATTGGTCACATTTCTAAATGTAGTTAAATACAAATGGAATTGGACATAATACTTCTTTAGACCTACCTATATCATATTGTACAATTTTACTACTGGGCATGATGCCATTTCAGACGTTAAGGTTGGACAATTATTCTTGTCAATGTACTTCAAATTGTATTTTTTGGTTTGACATATAATTTCGACTCTTTGTTTTTCCTCTTAACCATAACCTACCTGAACCATGTGCTACATTCCTAGTGTCAGAGATGCCGAACATCGACCGCAGGCAGTAGGGCTCTTGGTACTGTCCCCGGTAGACACTGGTGGGTCCCAGCATGCGTCTCCACAGAGATATTGCATCTGTGTGTCCGATTATGTGCAGATCCACACTGCCACTGAAAATAAAATAAATACTTTTTATAAATGGCCAGGAAGTTAAAATAGTTAGGGTGCACCAGCATTGAACCTCTTCGAACAGAATCATACCTTTATTTTACTTTACGTGTGATAACACCGTTTTATTTTAGATTGGGGCCTGCTAGTTAGTAATCTAAATCAGTTATTCGAGGATTCTTAAGAGAGGTTAATGAACATTATTAATTATTATAAATTTATGATGCAATAAGTAAATACCTACAATGTTGAATTCAATTAGGTTGGCTACAGCAGCAGTTTATAATAGCGAATATAGCTATAATAATAGTGACAGCATACCCATATACCAAAAGACATTCAATGAGTGTTATACTCTGATTTTTTATTTTGTACAATAGACATACAAATCATCTGCAACATCCAAATTACATATTTCAATAGTTTGGGTATTGTAGTGTATTTCAAAAATAGATATTATCTTCTTCACTAAATGGCTACAGCTGGATGTGACAGTATGCCATCAAGATTATATAATTAGTAAACAAAATAAATAGTATCAAAAACTTTGACCTTTAAGGCCAAAGAGAATTCTACTGGCACTTACTCAAGTACAAGAGTAGGCATTCAAGTAAGTTTACAGCAGTGCCAATTTTTTAGGTTATGATGAGTTATAACCTAGGATAGAAAGCCTTTATTACCTGGTCATAAACGTCACCAGACGGTTAAAGAAGAACTTTCCAACGTGTTCGTAATAAAATTTAGCTGCGAGTTCTCTATCCAAACAGATCCGCTTCGTTTTAACAACTATGAACCTGTGTTTTAGTACGTTCCTGATGAATGACAAAGCCACCGGGTTTTTCACAGCGTGTGGCTTTATTATGGCCAGAGTCAGTTGTAGTTTCTGCATGGTGGGGTGCTATCTGGGTTTCATTTTGGTCATTTTTCTGTGATGTGATTTTGAAATCAGGAAATTTAAAATTTTGACACTAAATGTCAAAACTATGGTTGCCACATTAATGTTTTTTTTTAGAAAATTGGTGTATCGAATGCGATCCGATACAAAATCGATGATTGACATTCCATCTCTTTCTTTAAATTTTGTCTCGAATGACTGTTTACGAGTGAATATGTTGAGTAGGGCATACAATGAAAAGAATATTGTGCTTCGTAATTATCAACTCCATTCTCACTTATTGTCAATCTGTAGCAAAATAATTAATTACGCAGAAAAAATATGAATACAACATTAAATTTTCTACAGGGTGTAATCGTTAAGTGTAGCCAGGCGATTATTCTGTAAATACATACAACAGATATCAGACAACTTTAAACTGATACCGAAAGTACGTTACCCAATGAGTAAAATCACATCAAAAACTTTTTTAAATAAAACTAAATATCCCGAGTAAATCCTTGAGTAAATCTGTGGCATACACTAACAGCCACAGCTTACTTATAGCTAAATCTGTTATTATCTTTATCTTACCTGTAATATTCTTCTTCTTTAGACAACGTTTAGACATATCTTATAATCTGTGGTAATATTGTCCAGCTGTCATAACAAGACGCGTTAGGTTATGCGAGGACAGATATTAGAAACTATTTTGAATTTGTTTAGCGGTAATTATGCCTGAATTGGAAAAAAGAAAAGCGGACGACTTATCAGTCGTCCCATCTAAGAAAACTCGCCATGAAATATCAGTGGTTGGAAGCAGGGAAAAAGCAGTGGTAACCTCCTCGGTAAGACAGCAACTCATTTGTAAATTTCGATTTAATTGAAAATAACAAGACTTATGGTACCTTAGGCCTTAATTTATTTTCTTCTAGATTATTCAATACCCTTTAAAATGTTTTGTTTATGTGTTTCTCGTTAAAAGGTTTATTCTTTACTTTTGTGCCAAAGCTTTGTTTTTTCCCGTACATACTTAAATCTAAAAAAAATGCGTATTCATTTCACAGGTACCACGCACGTCCAACCTATATGCTCCTATCATGCTGCTAGAGGGTCACCTAGGAGAAGTATTTTCAGCCAGGTTCCACCCTGAAGGGAAACACTTGGCCTCGGGTGGTTTTGACAGACAGATATGTAAGTTAAATTAACTTGATACTTGTAATCTCTGCTGGATCACTATCAATGGCTACAAGTTGTAAACAAGTGCATTTATTTATGTATTCATTAAAATAGGAAGGTATGTATTTAAGTATTTATACCCATATATAAATATAGTACAAGCCTAGAGCTTAGTTTGGGGCTAGGTCAATTTGTGTGAGATCGTCCCTTGATATTATTTATTTATTTATTATTTATTTACCTTAAGACACTATATTGTGTACAATCCAAGTTTGTTTCCACTGTACTACTTTAGTTAGTTAGTACTTAATGCAACAATGTATTTAAATGTACAGCTACTTCTGACTTCAACTACTTGAATAGTTTTTTTTTAGAAATGTAGTGGTACTGGAGGTTCTGGAACTATAGAAGATTCAAAAATAAAAATGGTCCTGTGTCCGAAACTAAATCCTTCCACAACACCCTCACATCTTACTAGATTGTAGGACAAACACCAAATGTATTGAAACATCCTCACAGGATATTGTATTGTATTTTCCAGTTGTATGGAATGTCTACGGCCAATGCGAGAATGTGATGGTGATGAAAGGGCACACGGGTGCCATAATGGAGCTAAACTTTTCTACGGATGGTGCTCACCTATACTCCTGCGCAACAGATAACACCGTAGCAGTGTGGGACGTACCAACAGGAACTAGGATCAAAAAGCTCAAAGGACATGCTAACTTTGTTAACTCTGTAGGAGGTAATGCTCATTTTCACTTTTATGTTCTTATAAATTGTATATTATCTGTAGTTTAGTCTAAGATGCTGTGTATGATAGCAGACGCACCATTGTATACCACAAACTACCAACTGTATCATGATCTAAAAATGCCAAAAGTGAAACAAGAAGTCACACAGGCTTATTGTCTATTCAAAGAGAATACTATACCCTAACCTTCTTGCCAATAAACTTATGGCCAAGAAGAAGAAGAAGTAAAAAGACTTTCGAATAGATAAAAATAATGGTACCTCAGGACCTAGTTTGATGCTAAAATAACATAAATTGTTTCTGCCGCTGGGCTAATTAAAACTTGACAACTTGTTACACTACCATCACTTAATATCTGTTTACAGGAGCGCGACGTGGTCCAGAGCTTCTTGTGTCAGCATCAGACGACAACACAATCAAGCTATGGGATGCCAGGAAGCGAAACCCTATAGCTTCCTTTGACAGCGAGTATCCTGTCACCGCAGTTCTGTTCAACGATACAGCAGAGAAGGTGATCTCTGGAGGAGTGGATAATGTGGTGAAGGTCTGGGACATACGCAACAACAAGATTGCGTACAAAATTAAAGGGCATACGGATACTATTACAGGTGAGGGGTGAGAATGGGAAGAAAAAGTTTGTCTATGATCGTTACTATGAGCTTATTACAAAAGTCATTGCCCGCGACACCTTATGTTACGCAGTAATGATATATAGCATTCTACTGGTGAAAGAATATTCGAAATCGGTCCAGTAGTTGTTGAGTTTAATTACAATCAAAAATAGAAAAATAAAAATCATTACTCATTATAATATTTTAGTGTAGATGTAGACCTGTAACTGGCTCGTGTTCATAGGGCTCGCACTATCCTACGACGGGTCGTATCTCCTTTCCAACTCGATGGACAGCTCGCTGCGCATCTGGGACGTGCGGCCGTTCGCGCCGCCCGAGCGCTGCGTCAAGCTGCTCGCCGGCCACCACCACAACTTCGAGCGGAACCTGCTGCGCTGCGCCTGGGCGCCCGACGGCTCCAAGGTACCATGTTCATCATCATCAGGACCTGCGCCGCAGCGGTATTGTAGTTTTCATGTCCCGCTTTAGGAAGAGCGTTATCCGTACTCTATACAGCGGGGGGTTCCCAAATTTTAAAGGTATAAGTTTGCCTTTTGTGTTTCTATTTCTTTCTTCTTTGTTATTTTCTGTTTTGTGCAATAGAGTTTACATAAATACATACCCGTACTGTTGGGAATCCACCCTGGGACTGGCCGCTATACCGTTTGTTGGCGGCAGGTGACGGCGGGCTCGGCGGACCGCGCCGTGTACGTGTGGGACACGACGTCGCGGCGCGTGCTGTACAAGCTGCCGGGCCACCGCGGCGCCGTCACCGACGCGCGCTTCCACCCGCGCGAGCCCGTGCTGCTCTCCTGCTCCAGCGACAAGCTGCTCTACCTCGGCGAGATCGAACCCTGATTCGTACACTAAATTATACTTTAAGGAATAAATTAATTTTATGCAAAAAAAACTTTTTTTACTCAATTCATTATAGGTTAGATGGAAGCTTTCGTCAAATACAAAATCCTCACACACTTAATATTTTTACTGTGCTATGCAAATTACAAAATTCAAACGAAACAGTATTTTTACAAGCTTTTATTTAACTTGCAATGTATGTATGTATCTATGTAGATATGTATGTATGTACGGGTCAAATCTTGCTAGTATTAAGACACTTATTGGGTCAGGATGGAAGACAGGGGTTTTGACGAATACAAAATTCAGCTCGTTCCACACCGTATATTTTAACGTATTTGGACAGCGTTACAACAGCAAGCCAGAATCAGTAAGAACGTTTTAAAACGACCCGCCACTCTTTTTATATTAATCTTATACAATAGCAATAGGCCTGATCGAGTCAAAGTACCATCCACTTATAATACAATGCATCAAATAATCGATAACGTATAATAAATCAGTCTATAAATTTAACATTAAATCATTTATATATAATCGAACAGTTATTAATAAATAATTGTATGAGTACGAATATCTATCGGTGCGCGGGAGCATTGCCGGGCCTGGTGGCGCCCCCGGTGACAGGAATGGTAACACTCGGCCATCCTGGAGCGGCCGTGACCCACGGCTTGAAGACTCTCGGACATCTTTCAAGGCAGCTCCCTAAAAAGAATAATTGAATCGCAGTAATAATGTTCTAGACAGTTGGCAGTGTGTCAGAGTGAGACCTTCAACACTTTTGATAAGCTGGAGTCACACAGTCTAAGTGACGTTACTATGTGATTATTCACCCAATTATTCACTTAGTAAATCATTCACCAACCAAATCATTCACTAAGCGAACCATTCACTGAGCAAATTATTCACTCAGTCAATTATTCACACAGTAAATTATTCACGTAGTAAATTCTTCACACAGTAAATTATTCACAAAGTTTATTATTCACACAGTTAATTATTCACACAGTTAATTATTCACACAGATAATTATTCACACAGTTAATTATTCACACAGTACATTGTTCACGCAGTGCGTTATTCACTCAGTGCATTGGTCACACAGTGCATTGGTCACACAGTGCATTGGTCACACAGTGCATTGGTCACACAGTGCATTGGTCACACAGTGCATTGGTCACACAGTGCACTGGTCACACGGTGCATTGGTCACACGGTGCATTGGTCACACGGTGCATTGGTCACACAGTGCATTGGTCACACAGTGCATTTAGTCACACAGTGCATTTAGTAACACAGTAGACACGAGTACATTATTCACACAGTAGGTACATTAATCACACAGTTTTTTTCAAGTCTGATGAGTTCACGTAGTCAGATTGCTTTTATACTTTGTTAAACAGTGAAATTAAAGTAAATACCTACAATCCGGTTCCATTGAATTCTTTTATTTCCCAATCTATGACAATATAGAATCTGGTAGAAAATGCCTTACGGCATTAAGTTCGCCTTTTGTCTATAAAGTGAATTATTTTGTGCAATAAAGATTAAATAAATAAATAAATAATAATTATCTCAACATCATCATAACTAAGTAAATGTGTACACTCAAGACTATTTAGTTGATTAATTGCCTATTTTTAATTGTTCGCATTTCATATCTTAATTTATTACGAACAACAAAAATATAAAAATGGATACAGAAATTTATATTACAATATAGTCAGTCAATTATTCTCGTTTGGAACTACTTAGCTTTCCAAAAGGTCTATCAGGTCGTCTCTGTCTACCTGGTGATGCTGCCTGAACTATCGTCATCTGAAATGTTAGTTTTATAAGGTCGTAACGTTTCGGCACGTATATAGCACTAAACCGCCTGTAACCCTTTATAACTTTAATAATAACTATGGTGCAACGATCCAGCGACTGATCTGCTTTACAAACTTTATACGGAGCCTTATAACGACCGTCAAGTTTCTTTGTAACATTGGCAGATTGATCTTAAGAAGTCGACCTTTCCACATAACTAATTGCCCTACTTTATACTTAAGGCACTTATTGTGTTTTCGATCAAACCTACTTTTCATAAGTGTCATGTTTCTATCAATGCGCAACTTAGCAGTTTCCCTTCTAGCCGGTAAGGACTTTTGTGGGGACTCGTGGTCTTTAGGTGCAGTTGACGGGTACGAAGGAAACGAGAGTTATTATGACCGAACATCGATTGAAACGGGCCAACTGCAGTGGTTGAATGTGGACTGTGTTGATGCCCCACATGACGCCGGCAAGCTTGTGGTCCCACTACACTTGGTCTCCGACATACCTAGTGTTTAAACTGTTTAACAGTGTACGGTTAACTCGCTCGACCTCGCCGTTTGAACGCGGACATATATAATATGTGTTTAAATTGCATTTCTTAAAGTAACGACTGGTAAAAGCTTTAACCCAATCCGTAATTACTCGTACGGGATCTCCAAACTGAGTAATTATTTCTACATACATACACATACACAATCTCACGCTTTCGTTCCCAGAGTGGGGTAGGCAGAGCTACAGAATTACAAACATCTCTAAAAACTTGTTGATAATTCTATAACCACAATTTGCACAAATTAGGCTAAGATGTTTACCAGCGTATTAGTGACAGGTTGCAAGCCCATCGCCTAACAGTACTACAAGCCTTTATTCCCTTAGTCGTCTCTTACGACATCCACGGGAAGACATGGAGTGGCACAGTGGTGGAGTGATTATTTCTTTTAATAATTTAAAACTTTCTACCGAGCTAGCAGGTTTTACAAAGGCAAATTGTGTTAATGAATCTATAACAACTAAAATGTAGGCATTCTCTTTGCGAGTTTTTACGAACGGCCCTGAATGGTCAGCATGTGAAGTATGCATGGGCACCGCGGTATATACCTATAGGGTGCAACTCGCCTTTTTAACCGACTTCAAAAAAAGGAGGAGGTTCTCAATTCGTCGGGTTTTTTTTTTTTTTTTTTTTTTTTTTATGTATGTTCCCCGATTACTCGAAGACCACTGGACCGATTTGAAAAATTTTTTCGTTGTTCGAATAGGTATACTTTCTAGTTGGTCCCATTGTCACCACGTCAGGATCTGATGATGGGATCATGGAGAAATCAAGAGAACTCCTCAAATATTATAGGCACACCTATAGCGATTTTGGTATTTTTCACTGTAACTCATGCATTTGCTTTTGAAAAGTACTATATGGTGAAGTGGAACTGATGATGAAGACCACAGATGGCCACCGGAACTCCTTAACGGTACCTATTTCAAGGGTGGCGATAAGATATTTCGATAAAGGAAGTTGAGCGACTATGACGAAGCACATTTAGGTTTAAATATGACTATGACATTCCCGCGGCGTTGTCTGCGGCGAGCTTGAAATGTTCTATGGTTTCTTATTAATATTTAGAAGTGGAGCTACGTAACAGCATAAATAGGATCACTAAAAAGTATAAAATAAAATAAATGTTTAAAAAAACAAAAAACCGCCTTCAAAAAGCAAAAAATAACTTCTTTAAAATGGTAGGTAAATAGGTCAGTCCAACTGAAGTCGGCGTCCAACAATATTTTAACCAAAAGCAGACTTCAGTTGGACTGACCTATTTACCTACCATTTTAAAGAAGTTATTTTTTGACATGCCATAATTACCTTTACCGAATGCACAGTGTAAACAGAATTGATATAATTACTTACGTATAAATCTTGTCGTTTTTGGGAACCAAAATTGCGCCTTAGGTAAATCTCTTCTATGCCATGAAAATTTAATTAATTAATTGAACGTATTTGACATTATTTTTAGTTTAGATTTAAGTACATAAGTGCAGTGCCCTTGCATTGTGGTGCCCTTGGAGGGTATCGCATGGGCTAACCTATTCTTAAGTTTAAAAGATACTAACAATAATCTGTACAACTTCTGTGCCATGTGATGACAATGAATAAATGAATATGAATATGAATAAATGTTCTGTTCACACTTTCAAACCCTAAGTGACCCGCTTTATCGTGCAGTTTTTGCATTAAGCAGTATTTTGCTAATTTAGGTACCTACTTATCACGAAACGTTCTCGCAACCGTTTTCCTATAAAGTACACCGTCTTTTGCGGTGTTGTTTTGCACAATATCCGGGTTATCGGTATTTTCGCTAAGCTGACATAAGGTATTTTGAATACCCTCATCCTGCATTTGGAGAGACAACAATCAGAACTATCGATCATAAGCACAGCGCATGACACGGGGTTCCTACTTAGTTCCTACGTCTGCATATTTCATTCGATCTCCGGATCTGTACTCGATTTCTAAATCAAAATCTTGAACGGTGAGCCACCAACGTGCAATACGAGGACGTCTGTACTGTGCTACGAAATATACTTTAGCCTGTCCTGGTTGTAGTTCCTGCAGTTATCTCATGGCAGTTCAGCTTTAAATTGGCTTCTGTCAAAAACTGTAAAACCAGTTCTAACAAATAGAGTCCCTTTTCAACAGATACGGTAGGAATCATGACGTCATCTAATAAAGAGCAATATCCTGGCTAACGTTACACAAAGTCATTTGAATTAGCCGTGAGAATGCTGCCGGGGCGTTAGATAAACCTGCGCTAGGTCAAGGCTCGTAAAGAATGACTTTCCAGACAGTTTCGTAACATGATCTTCGACGTGAGGTAGTGGGTAACGGTCTTTAACAGTTCGCGTATTCAATGCCCTATAATCTACGCAAAGCCTATAGTCACCCCCCTTTTTTTTTTAAACTAGCACCACAGGGCTAGCGAAGTCTTAATACTCATCACAATCAGGCTCGTGCAGCCAAGGTCTTTAGTGCTCCTAGCAAATGATTTGGAATATACATTGAGCATTGTTATCAACCGATCACATTCTATTTCACTAAGTTGGCCTACGTCGATATCACACAACCTTATTATATCGTCACCAGAGTAATTTTCCACATACCGAGTAAATTACACTTTTCTACCGGTATAAATTGAACCCTAGCAAAGTAACTTATCGGCTTTCCAACAAATATCTTCACTGCCAACCTTAAAACCTTCAAATAGCAATGATCCTTGTTTATTATCGCATCCGGAATGTTATACCGTACGAAGTACCCCCAAACTGAACGGACACTGCTCGCGATAAAAATGCATGTTGTATAAGTATTCCCATCACAATGAGGGTAGTCTACGTTTACCTCGACGTAAACATAACTTTGTTTCGGTATTACACAGTCACGTTTTAAACAAACGGGAAATTTTGTAACAACATCGCGCCTGTCTAACTGGATGTCCGCTAGTACTTTACTTAATGCACAAGACTCAACGAAGTTCGCTGAAGTTGCTGTAGTAATCAAACTAATATTTGGCTTGTTAATCATTGTTTAACCAAATTAAATATCTATGTCGACTAATTTGTACCCTGTAATTTCCATAGCACCTTTTAGCGTAGGCACACAGCAATCACACAGGAAGCACACAGCAAGCACACAGCAGTGGTGTATACACACAGTTATATCACATGAACCAAGAGAGCGTGAATGGTTACCTCCGAAACCTCTCATAACCACAGACGATGAGTTTATAACGAGATTTAGATCTTGACTTTCTAACAAATGTAGTACATTTAGCTTACTACCCGTATCGATATACGATAACAGAGGTTTTTCAATTCACACAGACTTTTCTTTTGTAAATATCATAGTAAATATTATAGGTAATAGAACAGACATTACTGACCTGATTATTTTTAAATCCGTTTTGTTGAGGAGCGTTCCCCGCGAACCAGCGTAGCCGCCGTGTGCCCGGAGCGCCGCAGCAGTCGGCAATCCCGCGCCTCGTGCCCGGGGCTCCGGCAGGTGTAACAGATCTTCAGTAGTAGTTGTTGGGTCCCGCCTGTGCTTGATGCGCCGGCTTCTTTCTTCCATGTAGACTTTCTAGCATTGTACGCTGCTTCTACGCGTGTTGAAATTTTCTAATGATGACGGATAGCCATAGTGAAACTGCTCCGGTGTATCGCAGTTGCAAGTATTAGCGATTGCCCGAAACTCGTGCGGCAATCCTTTTATGATGCATGATATGGCGTTTTTTTCCTTAAATGTTGCATTTCTTGACCAAGGACAATTTTTCGTGGTAATAGGTACTTGGTCATAGTCTCCAAATCTGTTTACTCCGTGACAACATTTGCTCGAGGCGTTCCACATAATTGGTTGAATGGGGAAAAGCAGTTTTTAGTGCTTTCTTCCACTCGTCCTACGTGAGCTTCTCGTCTTTCGGATTTTCATACCTTTGGCGAATCCGCGAAGGCAGATTTGCATAACGAACTTGCGATCCTTGTGATCCCATGCGTAAACGTCGCCGAGACGATCGATCTTATGAAGTCAACCAACAACATTGCTTGTCTGGTCATCTGGACCAAACTTCGGAATTACATCAGCTTTAGTCAAAGAAATGCGGCGCTTCTTGTATGGTGGGAGGCCTCAGGCGTGTACGTAGGATGGAAAGAATTTTTTTTTTTTTTCAAGTTGGCGTCTTCAGATGTTGCCGAGTCGATTCGCGTTCTTTTTCGGCAGCCCAACCCGCTGATATAATTATGGGCCGGACATGTTTCATCCCACTTCTGACGTATTAAGACACTTATTGGGTCAGGATGGAAGACAGGGGTTTTGACGAATACAAAATTCAGCTCGTTCCACACCGTATATTTTAACGTATTTGGACAGCGTTACAACAGCAAGCCAGAATCAGTAAGAACGTTTTAAAACGACCCGCCACTCTTTTTATATTAATCTTATACAATAGCAATAGGCCTGATCGAGTCAAAGTACCATCCACTTATAATACAATGCATCAAATAATCGATAACGTATAATAAATCAGTCTATAAATTTAACATTAAATAATTTATATATAATCGAACAGTTATTAATAAATAATTGTATGAGTACGAATATCTATCGGTGCGCGGGAGCATTGCCGGGCCTGGTGGCGCCCCCGGTGACAGGAAACGGTAACACTAGTAAAATTTGACCCACTTCCCGGTTTTCGATAAAGCTGAAAATTTGCATACATGTGTAAATTGGATGAGATTGACATGGAGCAGCTGGCCTATTGCCTAACGCACTCGCAGTCGCATGAAAACGATTGCGAGCGCGTTAGGCAATAGTCCCCCTGATCTGATGATGGTGCCAGAAGGTGGTGACAAAATTCTCCGCTATACTTAACGTAAACCCACCGTGTTGGGACTCATTTGTTTGGTCTTGATAAGCGGATAATGACTGCAAAAAAGCACAGTCGGCAACAAAAGCTTGTCCCAAAATGTAATTTTTGGCAGAAACTTAATATTTAAATTGTGTCGGCTGTGGCCGACTAGTGTCAGTGGCACGACTTCCCGTTGACAGCCAGCCGTCGGTGAGGTTTAAAAGGTTAACCTTTTGAACGCCGTACGTCGAATACAAAATGTGCCACCCACACGCCAAACATGTTTGCTATGCTATGCAAATTACACCTTATTTCTACTAAACAAAGTCTCTTTTAATCTTGAACTCTTGTCGGCTGTAGCCGACGTGGCGTCAGTGGCACGACTTTGAGTTGACGGCCAGAGCCTACTGTGGCATTGAAAAGGTTAAAGGGGTGGGGAGGAGTGGAGGGGAGGTGAATAAATTTGCCTCTGCTATTGTTATAAATATTTTATTTTTTGTGTTTTGTCATACATAGTGTGGGAATCAGTAATGGATAAGAACCAACGATGGACACTTGATTCTTATTTTACAGAATAAGGATGATTTATTTGTTTTGCATCAATTTATAACCATAAATGATCTTTGAATTAAGAGTGTCCATTATTGGTGCCTTCACCCAAGTGTCCCCACATTGGTGCCATCACCCTACATAAGGATGTTTCATTTTTGGCACATTGCAATTTTTCCATTCAATTCTTGGTCCTACTTGTCTAAAAGACCAGCATTCAAAATAATAATACAATTAATTGGTATTTAGTGGTTACACACTGACAACTTTTTGAATCAATTTTCAAACAAACAAACTCACAACATTATTAGTCAAAAACATTTTCATGATTATGTTATTCTCCAAAGCCGCAGAAAAATAATAAACATTGAAAACCCGCTCCTCCTAAGTGGTCAATTTGTGCAACCTCTAAATATTGTTAATTCACCTTGACAGACATTTTCATTTTTTACAATAAAAAGAGTTAGGGCGTACGCGCAATCTGCAAAAAATAATACATATCTTTTTCTATACAAATGTGATAAACCCTAACCTACATACATATTTTTTTGTTTTATTTTTATGAAGGTGTAGCCTTTTTCAAGTAGCCTCTTTTCCTCATTCCTAAGGAAAGACATGTAAAACATCCACATACATACAGTCACGAATTAAATTTGGGACCCACCTTAGGTCCAAAGTCTTTCTGACATTCTACAGCAATAAGGTTGAGTCTCCTATAAGTTACCAATGATGCATCTCTAATGACATTGACGAGTTCAAGCTTATTTTTCTTGAAATGGGTCACAAATTAACGATCGCGATAGAACATAAACTCACGCCTTCATTCCCAGAGTGGGGTAGGCAGAGCTACAGAATTACCCACAACTCTAAAAATTTGTTGATACTTCCGTTGGTAACCACATTTTGCACAAATAGGCTAAGATGCGACGTAATTATGATCTCCGTAGCTAGGTCGGGAGTTCGGCGGATGTTTTAACAGGAGTTACATGGAAGCATTCACACCAGTTTGCCCGTCGCCCGCCACTACAAACAGCGCGCGGGTGCGGCGGGTCCGTCGCGGGCGTCCTCGGTCGTAATAACACGCATTCTCCGATAGGGCTCCCGCCCGCTGTGTGAATTGCGCATTAAGACTAAGGTGGAATGCCTTTAATGCTAGTCTTTTAAATTAAGATTTTATGTCTCGTCACATTCAAGAATTTCGATATAAGTACCTACCTAACAAATTAAATTACAATGTTAAACTTAGATAAGGTCTCCTTGCGGTTAATAACTATATTTTTAATCTTAAATGTAGTTTTTCGGCAGATTTGGATTGCTCATCCTGTATTTTTATTTCACGATACAACATTGAGATAGATCTGTATCTCGAACAGGCGCAAGAGTAAGAAACACAGAATCTTCGAAAATTAATTACGTTATCAACTACTACCTACAATGTTTTTACAGTTCTCTATAATATAATTATTTTATCACAGTTCAATAAATAAAATTAAATTCTAACATTTCTCTCTACTTAAGGTAAAACTTTATTACCAACTATCAACTGAATTACACATGAAAAAGTATCCAAGCCGGCGTCAAGTCAAGTTTTCGCACACGGCTGAGTTCATGATTTCTATTTCTACGTCACATGGGGTTAGGTTCATAAGGACTAGATTGCAAAACGACTAACTAAACGATCTGGTCACATTCCCTTAAACACATTTTTATATATGATGAGAGTAGTTCAGTCCCCATTGTGTGAAAGGTGCAATACTAAAGAAGACCTAATACATTTTTTGATGGAATGTGACCAGAATAAGAGTCTCAGGGATAAATACCTGAGGCACCTTGACTTACATAATGGTGCAGTGAACACGGTGCTGACACACCCATTGTCTGGAGATGCTATTTTGATTTACAAATTTGTAAAGCACTCCTTTATTGCCAGAGATTCTCGCTCTGAAGGGAGTGATCCTTAATTAATTTTTATATAGAGTCTCCTCATGAGGCTGACATAGTCACATATGTGTACTAAAGCCTCTATAAAAAATAAGATTTAAAAAAAAAAACGACTATGTAAGCAAATCATCGTTGTTGCATTGTGTAGGGTTCCGTACCCAAAGTTAAAACGGGACCCTATTACTAAGACTCCATTGTCTGTCTGTCTGTCACCAGGCTGTATCTCATGAACCGTGATAACTAGACAGTTTAAATTTTCACAGATGATGTAATGAAATATTTAAGTGGAGCTCCCATAAAACAAATGTGTTTTTTGCCGTTTTTTGCTCGATATTAATAACGGCAACTGGTATAGTGTTTAATGTTGCATAGATAATGGTACGGAACCCTTGGTGCGCGAGTCCGACTCGCACTTGCCCGGTTTTTTGTACACTGCCCTAGTAAGCAAATTGTATAGGTTATAAGTAATGCCTAATTAGACATAACGTCATGGTTGTAAAATGACAAAGTAGCATTAGATACTAAGTAATTGTACATGGCCTTAGTTGTATTATGACTAATTATGCAAAATGTCTGCATAGTATAAGTTCTTGGTTTTAAATCGTCTAGCTAGCAAAACGTCGTGATTGCATAATGACTAAGTTATATTAGATGAATTTTAATATTAGTGGCCAGATCTCACCTTCTTTATCTATTTATAAATACATACATACAGACATACCTTCACGCCTGTAATCCCAGAGTGGGGAAGGCAGAGCTAAAGAATTACTTACAACTTTAAAAACCTGTTTATAAATAGTTGCTTCAAAAACCACAGTTTGTGATTTCCTTGTCATTCAACCATGTAGTCGTTTTGCCACTTAACTGCCGCACTCAGAGACGTTAATTAAATTTATTGCTTGATTAAAGTTGTTGCTGTCCCTTTCTTTGTTATAGCAATAGAATAAGACACTAAACAAGCATTAAACTTAATCGACCGACGTCTCTGAGTGTGGCAGTTAGACATTATCAATTTTTGACGATATGCCTACCTAGTCGTTTTGCTTACACAGTCGTTTTGCAATCTATTCCTTACGAACCTAACCTGTCACATGGACGTCGGCGTCATTTTGAACTGGGAATCAGGTTCCCTTGTAACTCAAACACACATGGAATGGGGTGGCGGTATCTCCGGTATAAAACCTAATTTGAAGTTATCAGCTTTAAACATCTCCATATCTTCAGTAGACACGTCATTCGCGTTGCTATACACTCCAGGGTCATCGGAAGGAGTTTGCTGGAAAACGTTTGCTGCACCGAAGATGTTCCCTTGATTTGACACATTATTTTGTGCAAATGGGGACGGCTGTTCAAATGGACTTTTGAAAGGCTGCGAGGCAGGCTGAGGCGCTGTTCCAAACTGGCTTTTATTGGCTTGCGCAAAGATAGACTTTGCTGTGTCTGTAGTGTTGAAGAAACCTTGGTTCTTTTGTGGCTGAGCTCCAAAAACACTTCGAGTAGCTTGGGAGAAGATAGCCTGAGCTTGATTCTGGGCTAATGGCTGATTAAATGTGTTCGAATTTGCATTAGCTTGGGCAAAAATTGACTGTGCATTACTAGTACTTCCAAAAGGTTGTTGAGCAAATGGTGAAGTGCTTTGGACGGCTTGGTTTGCACTGCGGAATAAAGAAGACGCGTCTGTTTGTGTCTGGGAAGCGAAGATGTTTTGAGAAGCCTGTCCGCTTGTGAAAGGCGATGGAGGATGTTCACCATTGTACAGACTTCGGAGCACCTTTAAGATGATTGGTGTCGGTGTCAACAGCTGCTCGTATTTGCTCCTTGCTTCCTTGGTCAGGTTATTCATGTAACTCACCTATAAATGAGAGTTTTATATGTAAATATTAGTTTTTCATTTGTCTTTAAACAATCAAAGCCTAAAATACTTATTTCCCTTACTTGATGTGGAAATAAAAATTGAACTTTAAGATAAAGAATACTTTAGGGGATATCTGATTCAAACCCTTTCTGAACTTTCTCAGATTCTAATAGATCATTATTAAAAACTCCATTGTCTTATCCCACTCGTGATGATAGGCAAAGTTAGAATTGATAACACATATTGTATTGTGTACCGAATCACTTGTATTGTTATACAGTTTCAGAACAGTCTGTATTTCAAATTATTGGTATGCATATTAGATACAAGCTGACACGTTCATACGTAGAGTGTAAGATACCTAAGCCAAGCAACATGCTCGCTGGGCTATGGCAAAAGCTAGATGTTCCGTAAATACTGGGATCCATCAGGGTGACCCATATTGTTAGATGACAATCTGTTAATGGAATTAACAGGCTAGGGCATGATAGATAGCGGTATGAAATTTTCGAGTGAAACTAGTTTATTATTTGACAACAGAAACATTTTAAAACTATTTTTTTTGTACATTATTTGCTGTGAAAATTTAGAAACAAATTTCTAAAGAGGTCAAATGATGCTCTTTTCTACGTCACAGCTATACTATGTAACGTGGGTATAAATATATCATAGCAAACACTGATAATATTCAATATTTCTTTTCTTAGTAAATAACAATCAAAAAAATCCAAAAAAAAACAGTTTATTTTGTTTTAGAACACCTTTTAAAAATGTTGTTTTTGTCAATTGATGTCTTTGGTACAAAAAGTAATACAAAAACATGACCACGAAATACTTACAGCTTGCTCCATGTTGTTATTAGCCTTGGCTTCATAAATAAATAGGCGGGCTTCTTCGGGAGACAAGTCTGACAACCCGGGGAAATTAGGTTTCTCTTTGTGAGGAGCGTAGCAAGAAAGCAGCCATTGCTTCCCGCGTAGTGCAGACTGAACATCAGTCTGCAGCTGAAGTCAAAATTAACCAATAAATATTTGGCAGAGCTTTAAAGCTAGGACAGACTGACAACGAAGCCTTAGTAACTGTAATAGGGTCCTGTTTGACACTGTATTGGTACGGAATGCAATTTTAGTAAGAGGTCTCTTAATTGTAACTTTGCTTTTCTCGTTTCTTTTCATCAATTCTTCCTAATTTGTTAGCAAATATCCCCTATTCTCTCTCTTGCCTTTCCAGTAAACAAAGATCTATTCTACTACAGATTTTAAAGGATAATGTGATATGGGCACGGTCTGACCTGCTGCTCGTCCGTGACGCCGCTTGAGGCTTGCGGCGCCGCCTGAGCAGGCGCGTTTGCTGTAAACACATATGAAATTAACTGTTAAATCACTCTTTAACAACACAATGTACGATCACTATAAGTAAAAATACCATGATAGCTATATTTGGACCCGTAGATGTGCTCGAAGCGGCAGTTCTGGCCATATCGACAATTTCCTTCTTGGAAAAATTTGCAAACAACCATCGTAACTGAGCTAAAAGTTAGAAAAGTAAGAAATCTAATGTATATAACCTAAAATTTGAAAGACGGACGGTAAACATTTTTTTTTTATTTAAACGATACGTAGTATCTCTTATTAGTCTGTGTTTAAACGAAACGAAATCATTTCTATACTTCATAGCCCATACAGCCCGATTTTAATCGATATTTTGGTAATCGATTCCGTTATTGAAATAAATGAACTGGTTTATTCCGTGTTAATAAATAAAATAAATTAACATAACCGAAAATAACAAAAGCATTCAAAACGAGTATTATAAATGAAATTAAAAGTAATTAACCCCGAAAATGACCTAAACGTTTTTTGTTTTAATGAAGAAAAGGTAAAGAAAGACTCTAAACTAACTACTACTGAACAAGAGAAACGAAATTAACGATTAAAAATAAATATGGATAACTAGGCGGTATGGCCAATAGATCTTTTGCCTACTCTGCATTGTGATTTCGCAATGATTAAATAAATTTCTATTGTCAAAGCGTAGAGGGAGAATAAGAATAAGAGAGAGGGAGAATACTCTGTTTACGAGTCAAAGTGATTTCGTCATCAGCATAGACCAAGCATAGACGTACACCACCCCATCACCACCCGTACACCTATACAAAGAGAATATAGATATATCACTAAAATATGTCAATGTAGACATATCTTATAATCTGTGGTCAATATGACTAAAATCTAATCTACATTTACTTCGGTTTTTTGTTGTAAACAATTCAAGTTAAAATACAAAAAATATTTTCTATGAATGTAATCTAGTAATCTTTAGGAAACATACAATGGACCCAGAGCACGTTTTAGTAATCCAAGCTTTGTTTCTTGGCGGTATCACAATAGGATATCGTAAGTTACTTTTATCAAGTTGCAGTTTCCTAATTTTTGACTGAAAGGCATACATTACATGATGATTTACAATATATATATATTTATAATCTTACGATACCATAAACTTTAAATATTACTTCATAAATAAATCATTTGGTTCTCCATAATAACCTAACCTCTAACCGGCCTCTGGTCTAGGGCTGAATTGTATAAAAAAAGTGTGTATGTATATACTGGCGAAACTTGGAGGAAGGCGAGGAAGCCTATGTCCGACATTAAACATTTCTCGGCCGATATGTTGAAGTCAATGATGCCACATTTGTTGGGGGATAACAATAGGTACTAAATAGTACCAATTTTTTCCTTTCTACCATGAACATATATATATATGGTTCTAATTAATCACATAGGAGTACAGGACGAGGTATATTTAACTCGACTTAAACTAAAGATGTAATACATAACATGGGTACTACAAAATGCACATTGAAACTTGAGTTTCTGAACACAATTTATACCTGATTGTCTAAAGAGCATAACTTTTTGACCAGTTTTATGTACCAAAACATGCATTTAGATTTTGAAAGCTTGTTATGTGTTGTTGTAATGCTCATTTTGTTCATTGTTTCATAGCGAGTACTTGAGCCCCTTGATTGTATGTTATGTAGGTATGTATGTATATATGAACATGATGGTTTTCACAAAGAGGGCATTGTTCCCTTTGGTATGAATAGCAGGTTTGTTCTACTCTCGGCCCTTGTGTTAGTTATGCCTGTTTAATAATAACTCTTTCTCAAGCTTTTGGGTTATCCGTTAAACATCATTCAAGACCAAGTCGACATAGGAGTGTAATGTGTATTGAAACTATCAAGTCTGCTGTGGTGTATTGAAGTGACCGTTTGAATTCAAAATCAATTACTTAATTGATTGTGTACTTACATATTCATAATTGACTCCATTTGTTAATAAGGTGATATTGTGTTGATTTGTTTGAGTAATGATTACTTTGTAATTAATGAATAGATTATTAATTAGTATTGGATTTGGTATTTAATGCTTTGGTGCAGTTTAATCTTGGATAGTTAAAAACAGTTACACTAAAAAATTTAAGTTAGCTAATTAGATAAATGTTAAGTGAATAATCAGTGTAAATTTATGATACTTAAGTAGAAAAAAATCTGACTCTTAACCTTTTTGGTTTTTGCTCCAGATTCTGGCACAATGGAATCAAATATAATACAGAGATATATCATTACAGTGGGTAAGTGTTCCTTTAAGTAAAAAGGTTGATTTCACGATTTTATTTTAAACTATTAATAATAAGGGTAGCCATTGAAATCCTTCCTGAGAAGCTGGTTTGGTAGTTTGTGTGATGAGCATAACAATTTTGTTCATGAGTCTTATATGTAATTTAATTCAAAAATGCATTTATCTACAGAAACATTTATGTAAGTTTATAATAGTTAATAGCATAAACCTAGATCTTAAATAAATAAATAATAAATATCTGGGGACAATGTGACACCAATTGGCCTAGTCCCAAACTAAGCTCTAGGTTTGTACTATGGGTACTAGACAACGATATAAATACACTTAAATACATAGAAAACATCCAAGACTCAGAAACAAATACTCGTGCTCATCACACAAATATCTGCCCTTACCGGGATTTGAACCCAGGACCGCTAGCTTCATAGGCAGGGTCACTACCAACTAGGCTAGCGCGTTGTCAAATCTTATGCCGGAACTCCACTTGGCTCATGTTTGTTAAATATTTTCATCTATTTTTTCATTTTGTGTGCCTAATGTAAGATCAGTATTTGTCACATGAGTGGATTGCCTCCTTGATTCTGGGACTAAGTTAATTGTAAAAGGTCATCCCCCTGGCACCCATGTTTTAATTCTGCCATCCTTTAGGACCTTCAAAATACAATAATAATTAACAAATTTTGAAATTGTCTAGAAAATCATATTTTTCTTTCCTTTATAATGTTTTATCTATCTAATCTTTTTACAATCTCCAGATATCTATCACTCTAGCAGATAAATTTCAGCTCTGTAATGTTTTCTTTATTTCGTAATGATAAAGAAAAAGACAACTTTAACTTGCAGATAGTATTAATCTGGAGATTGTGAAACAGGCCCTTAATAGTTTTTTCTTAAATCAATCAGCCATAGTGAGGTTTTTGAGTTTGTAAGATGTTTTAAAGGTGTTCCAGCAAATAGTCTCGCTCTTGTATTTTGTAGGGGTCACTAAACTCACTAATTGTTGTCTCTGGTCAGGCTGAAATATTTGCCATCTCACCCTTAAGGAGACATTCTTACTGTGGACCAGAATAGAAAACACAAGTTGTCAATTGACATGTTTATATATCCCTTTCTAACTGGTCTGTAACAATAAAGAGGCACTGAGCGAAAAGCAAGGAAATACATGTGCTCCTCTTAGGCGCCTTGGCAACTGTGTTTGCATGCTGTTTATTGAAGCCTTTTTTGTACTAAACACAATATTTTTTAACTGCTTTCGGTGTTAATGTTAACTAATAAATGTATGTCTCTACTAATATATAATTTCAGCTCGATATGCCGTCTGCCTGCTGATCAGTCAAGCCCTGGAGCTGACTTGCTTGATGGTGTATGACTGTGTGCACAGAAGAGAACTCCCCAAACTGGAGTTGAAGGAGAAGTTCAAGAACTCGCTGTATATCCTGGTCGTGTCAGTTGGCTACCAGATGTACTGCAGCTGCTCACTGCTCGGAGAAGAATTTGTAATGCTGCTGATGGCCAGTGCTGGTGTCCGCTATTTGGAACATGTGGGTGTTATTATTATTATTATTATTTATTTTATCAGGCGGCAGTTGCGAGAACTGATAGATGCCTGTATCCAGCTGTTCCTTGATCAAGTGTTCTTTGTACTGCTTATGTGTTGGTCTAGTCGGTTTTTAAACTGGTTGACGTTCAGTGCTGAGACTACTCGTTCTGGCAGTTTGTTCCATGCTTTCACTACTCTGTTACATAAGAAGTGTCTGCGTGGATTGTTGTGTGAAAGCTCAGTTAGTAGTTTAAATTGGTGGCCCCGGAGACGAGTGTTGGTATTTAGCTTGAACAATTTATGAAACTCCTGTAAATCGTAATGTCCTGTGGTGTTATTGTTGATATCCTTTTTGGCAAATTATAGAATACTAGCTGTTGCCCTCGACTCTGTCCACTTAAAGTTCGTTTATCGCGGGTAAAAAATATCCTATGTGCGTCCTCGGGGTTCAAGCGACCTCCACACTGAATTTCATCGAAATTGGTTCAGCGGTTTAGTGGTGGTATAAAACCCCTCCTCGCTCAGCAGGCGAATCGCGCGCGAAAGCTGCGAACGGCGCGACCTGTATGTGTGGAGCCGTTTCTTAACTCCTCCTCCGCGTTTTCGCGTTTTATTCCCCGTTCTTTGTCTCGCATCAAAGGGACCTCGAATTTCACTATGAAATCACCGTGAGCTACTGTGAATGTGGAGTCAAGGTTCATCACGCCGCGAAGTATCGTCGACTTCGCGAAATCGCGCCGTTATCCGCGGGCTAAAGTTTGGCGCAGCGCAGGCATAACCCCTCGCCACCGGATCGGCTCAAAGTGAGACATTGAAAAAAAACAAAGTGTTGTTACGTTTTTTAAATGTAACAACAATAGCCGGGCCTGGGCCTCGCGTTGTCCACTGAAAAATGTATCGTACTAACACAAATCAAAACTCACTTTTCAATGTCACTGTACTGTGAGATGATCCCATGCCAAGCGGTTATGTCTGCGCTAACCTTAAGTGTATGGGGGCTTAAAGCCTAGTTGGATTATCCAACAATATACCTACCTACTTAAAATAAAAGCGTTTTATAAAGTACAAATCCCTTACCTACCCCCTTTTACATATTTCAGAAACGCCAATCAGCCACAATAACCTACGGTGAAGGCATGGCGTGCAGTTACGCTGAGGGCTACCTCTACTTAGTCATCCCACCAGACGGAGCCGTGTCTCCAGGGCTGGAGGGGCTCATCCAGAGATCCGAGGCCGCAAACCAGGTCGTGTTCCCAGTCAGGAGACTGCTGATCGTGATCACCAAGTCGCTGTTCTGCCCGCCCAACCTTGAGGCGTTCAATAAAAATGATGAGGAACTGCCTAAAGTGGAAGCTCTGAGAGGGGTTTGTATTATTTATGTATTTTATTGAATACTAGCGACCCGCCCTCGCTTCGGTTTATGTGTTTTCTGTAACACCAGTGCATAGTCCAGATGGTTTTATACATTAAAACCTTCCTCGTGAATCACTCAAAAAACCTGCTCATGAAAAACGGCATTAAAGTCCGTTGCGTAGTTTGCTGATCTTTTTAAAGGAGGAAGTTTAGCCGAGGGGTGTCATATTTCGTCGATTTCGTGGCCGCCGGCTAGCTGACCCCGCGGAAGTTTTTTAGTTATGTTAAATTAAAAGTTATATATTGTTATGTATGTCAGTTTGTAAGGTATTTGTAAATATGGGCTTTGTTGCCTGAAATGAAGTTTATTCTATTCTATTCTAAAGATGTAAGCGTACAAACGAGGGACGGATGGCGGGAAGGGACTTTGTATCTATACTATGTTTGGTTAGATGTTTATAAATCGTGGGTTTCGAACCTGAGTGTAATTTCTGTGGGGTTATTCGCTATTCTACGGGGGTAAAAATGAAGACATTTGTATTTGCTTGTCTTGACAACTTTCTAAAAGTTGGGGTACAGTCAGTTTTTCATAAAGGTTATAAGGGTAACAACAATATTGAAAAGGTATGGATGGATATAATAATATCTTATATATCTGTGGGCCTGCATCACAGGTTTTTCAGTATTCATTTAACATGCCCAGTTGCATAAACATTTTTATGGGTTTAGTAGTCTGCACCACCTTCTGTGTAGAATATTTTAATTTGACACCTTGTCCCTACTAACGTTGTCTGGAAGAGATCGCTAACCAGCGATAAGACTGCCCGTGGTTTACCTGTATTATTATTAATTGTGCTCTTTTCTCTGTTATATTTTTGTTTGGTGTACAATAAAGTGTTTTGTATTGTATTGTATTGTAATGGCTAGGTCGGTAAATTACTTAATCGCCAAATGACCACATCTCAAAAAGTCTGAGTCGCAAAATTGCGACATTGTTTTTTATTCTATGTCTGTATTAGCAAAGTTGACTGAGCCCCGCATGGCGGAGCTCCTATTCCTGGGCGATTTGTCCTTCGGGCATTTGAAGTTTCCTAACGAACCTAACCTATCTAGTAACAAACAAAGCGGTAATGGTCATGGCCATTTTTAACCGACTTCAAAAAAAGGAGGAGGTTCTCAATTCGGGTTTTTTTTTTATGTATGTTCCCCGATTACTCGAAGACCACTGGACCGATTTGAAAAAATGTTTCGTTGTTCGAATGGGTATACTTTCTAGTTGGTCCCATTGTCACCACGTCAGGATCTGATGATGGGATCATGGAGAAATCAAGAGAACTCCTCAAATATTATAGGCACACCTATAGCAATTTTGGTATTTTTCACTGTAACTCATGCATTTGCTTTTGAAAAGTACTATATGGTGAAGTGGAACTGATGATGAAGACCACAGATGGCCACCGGAACTCCTTAACGGTACCTATTTCAAGGGTGGCGATAAGATATTTCGATAAAGGTAGTTGAGCAACTATGACGAAGCACATTTAGGTTTAAATATGACTATGACATTCCCGCGGCGTTGTCTGCGGCGAGCTTGAAATGTTCTATAGTTTCTCATTAATATTTAGAAGTGGTGCTACGTAACAGCATAAATAGGATCACTAAAAAGTATAAAATAAAATAAATGTTTAAAAAAAACAAAAAAACGCCTTCAAAAATGCAAAAAATAACTTCTTTTAAAATGGTAGGTCAGTCCAACTGAAGTCGGCGTCCCACAATATTTTAAACCAAAAGCCGAATGCAGTTGGACTGACCTACCATTTTAAAAGAAGTTATTTTTTGCATTTTTGAAGGCGGTTTTTTGTTTTTTTAAACATTTATTTTATATAATGTAGACTAAAAGCGATGCGGTCGAATTGCGGTCGGTAATTTAGCGACTTAGCCCTTCTAAGTCTCGGCTATGATGGGTAGCGCCTGGACGACCTGATGCTGGACGTGGCGGGCGTGCAGCGGCGCGTTTACCGCAACACGGCGTACAAGATCCTGCGACGGCCCGACGACCCGCGGCCGGTGTACGTGGTGGCGGAGTGCGCCACGCCGCTGCATACGCTCTGGAAGGTGCTGCAGAAACGCGCCGTCTACCAGAGTGAGTCCATCGTCCTTTATAATAAGTTTTTTTAAAAACGTTCCGTGACAGTGTAAAAAGTTATTTTTCTACTCGCGTACTATAAGACGCTACTTATAATTTTGGTAAAGTTCTTTTACTCCTTTAAATGAAACTATCTTTTATGAATACACTTGTTTATTAATAGTTAAAATACAACTTATACCGACAATGGTGTGCGAGCACGATCGATGGTAGATCTAGACTAAAGCACTGAGGGCCCTGCAAAGATGCACTACGCTAACTAACGTTTCTATTCGATTCGTTTTTAAACCAATCGCGTCACTGGGAGATGACGTGACTTTTTGTATCACGTCATCTTCCAGTGACGCGATTGGTTTAAAACGCATCGAATAGAAACGTTAGTTAGCGTAGTGCATCTTTGCAGGGCCCTCTGGTCACTTGGCGTTGTCGCCCACTCGCGCACATAACACGCTAGTATTGATATCGTTAACGTTTTCAGAATACCACCTATAGCGTAACCGAAGCTTGAAAACAATTCTATAATGAGCGATGCCATGTTAATAACAGTTTTTATAATAATTATTATAGCATTGTTATAACAATGGTTACGGTCATTACGGATATCAGTCTTCGAGTCCAGAGAACATTGACATCTTAATTTGGACATGAAATCGTTAAAAATGTTTATATGATAAATTGTCAGAACTAAACTACTTGTTTTAGTAATTATTTTTTGCATGAAATTATTTAACCGTTAAATTCACGGACTGTTTACGCTTATCGGAATAATGAAAATGACTTTGCTGACAAGTAATTTGTTAGCAGAAAAATCGAGGAAAGTATACAAGAAAAGTTAGCCACTGTTAATTTTTGTCACTATCATTTTAAGCTTGTAGAAAAACTTACGTAAGATGCAACAGTACATAAGTAACTATTGTGCAACTGTTACATAATAATGCATGGAATGGGATGAGATACGAGTGTCGAATTTAGAATTTAAACAACAAAAAATACTATCTAAGTAACTCCTATGGTAATTATTAAAGTTACCTACATATTAAAAAGAAACAAAAATATATAATGTTATATCTAATAAATCTACAGCTTAAAATTATTCATAAAGGTAAATTTACATGACTCGATGTATGAATGTGGAAGAAGCGAAAGGAATTTGTCAGGAACGTAGCAGGTGGAAAGAAGTGGTCTCTGCCTACCCTTCTGGGAAATGTTGTTGTTGTTGTTGTCGTCCTATGGTACCCCAGTGGTACAGAGGGCCTTCGTGAGACGTCTCCATCCGCTCCTGTCCTGAGCCTCTCGCTCCGCGTCTCTCCAACTCAGCCCGGCTGCCCGCAGCTCGGCGTCGATGGTGCGCTGCCACGTGTGCGCCGGCCGGCCTCGTCGCCTGCTCCCGCGCGGCCTCCACGTGAACGCGACCCTGGCGGCGTTGTCTTCTATTCTTCGGAGGGTGTGCCCCATCCACCTCCACTTCCGTTGGGCGATTTCTTGCCTAATCGGGATTTGATGGCATTGATTCCATAGGTCCTCGTTGCTGATAGTGTTCGGCCAGAATCTGCGCAGGATGGATCTTAGGCATTTGTTGACGAACACTTGTAGCTTGCTCGTCAGTCCTTTAGTCTCTTTCCAGGTCTCGCAGCCGAAGAGAAAAACAGACTTCACTATGGAATCGAAGAGGGAAATCTTGATCCGCCGGGTGAGCACGTTCGAATCCCAGACTGGTTTTAGCTGGGCAAAAGCACCTTTCGCTTTCTTGATCCTCGCGTTGACGTCATCATCAGAGCCACCGCTGTTGGTCACTGTGCTGCCGAGATATGTGAACTTTGCGACAGATTCCAGCGGTGTACCATTGAGTCTGATGGGTCGGTTTTCGCATGACTGTACTCGCATTTCGACGGTCTTCCTAGCGTTGATTCGTAGGCCCATATCTTGAGCTTCCTCTTGTAACGAGTCCAGCTTCATTTGGAGATCGGGCAGTGAAGACGAGATCAACACTATATCGTCTGCGTAGTCGAGGTCTTCCAGGTGTGCCCCTTCGTTCCATGCGATGCCTCTAGGTGTTCTCGTTGCATTCCGCATGACATCGTCGAGCAGGATGACGAAGAGTAGCGGCGACAGAAGGCAGCCCTGTTTGACTCCTGCAGTCCCTATATAATGGCAGTACATGCAAAGCAGCGCACGAGCAAGTGCTAGGGGAACCAATCCCACCATCCCTCTGGGAAATAGGCGTGATTTAATGTATTAATGTAAGTAAATTTAATGATTATAAAAGTTGCCCAGTCCTCTGAATCTGATGCAGATGTCCTTGCGTGCTATACTAATACTGCCGCACTAGCGATATTGGCAGTAAGTATGTATGGTAACCATACATACTTACTGCCAATATCGCTAGTGCGGCAGAATACAGGATGGCTCTGACCTTGGGGCTTCAAATGCATGAATTGTTTCTACTCCTGAAAATGAACTTCTTTTGTTTTGTAAGTTGTTAAAAATATGTCCAACTTAAATTTGAGTTTTTTCATACAAGTTAAATGTAATCAATGTACCTACGCAATCAAATTCTTTATTTTCCTTTAGCCCTCGTACCAAGGAAATGTCACCCCCGTACCATGAGATAGTGATTATATGGCCATGATTCAATACACTGATTTACAATTAGACTTTAACAACAATTAGTTATCCAGACTAAAGTAATTTTTTAATGTTGCAGATCAAAGTAGTTCAGCTTAGCGAGTAGAATCGATTGTTGCATTTAAAGCCCCAAGGTCAGAGGCATTCTGTATAAGAAAGTTATCCTTCAAAGAAAGCTATCCTTGAATCACCCTGTAAGTGACACTTTCAATTTCAACAAGTACTATCTCGAATGTGTTGCCATTACAATTTGAACCTTCTTCTTTAGGAGGTAAAGTTGCTATTTATAAAAAAAAATTGTCACTTATGCATTTCACTTTGCTCTACTTGTTATAATATTATAATTTATAATATAACAATTCATTAAAATATAAGCTGTCAAGTGGTTTCCGTCATTTAAAAAAAACTACTGTGTGTGAAAAATAATAAAATAAAAATTAATTTAACCTCATAAGGTCCACAGGGGAGTTTTTTGTCAGTGGGATTTTGAACCTACTGTCAAGGCAATAAAGTTCAATTACGTTTGTTCGATAATACCGTTTTCAGTTTATGAAGTTAGGAAAATAAACCATATTCCCAATGCAACACAGATCAAATTGAATTGCCTTGATTATGTACATCCTATTGCTCACTGGGCCTTACGAGATTAATAATTAAAGGGATACCGCTGTTTTACTGACGCTGCGGGCTCGATAAAGCACTCAAATCATTAGATGATGGCTCGAGTGCCTGTGTCAGGATAAATGGGACGTGTACGGACTGGTTTGGCATCGAACGTGGTGTTCGAAAGGGATGTGTCGCGTCTCCTTGGCTGTTCTACCTATTCATGGACAGTTGTGTCAGATCGGAGAGAGTATGATTGTGGAATAAGGATGAATGAGTCAGTTTTTAAATAGTTTTTACGTCTCGTACAATACTTTATCTACACACATATATAAGTACTCTAAGATAGGTTCAGAAGCCAAAAGGCAAATGACCAGCATTACCTTACCTGTGGTAGTAGGTGACAGCGATGACAGCTGTAACGTAATTTTTAAATTACGTTATCGAATATTTTAAGGTAATGAGATCCAAAGGGCGTTGGGTAAATTTGTTTGAAGAATATTGTCTTTTTTTTTTCAGCGGCCACGGATAATTTTTATATAGTTATTTAGAGGACCTCTAAATACACATAGATATATATAATTTATGGCGTTAAATAATATCGGAGCGGAGATTTTAAAGATTTAAGTATTCAGATTTTAGTACAAAAGTACGCCCAAGTATGAATATTTAAATATCTCGGCTCCGATGCACTTAAGAGTATTACATTACATAACAAAATATGTTTATTTTTAATAAATCTACCATAATTTACCACTTTTACGAATGGCCGCTCACCTTGAAAATGTATGAATTTTACAAATGACAACACTTTTACCCAAACCCCTTTGGAACATCTTCCAAAATTAACAGTTGTCATCGCTGTCACCTACTACCACAGGTAATGCTGGTCATTGCCTACGGGTTTTGAACGCATAATAGAGGGCTTATGATATGAAGATAAACATTGTTATATGCTGATGATCAAGTTCTCCTTGCATCATCGGTGGCGCACTTACAACAAATGGTGATTTTGATGAATGAGGCGTTTAAAAGGAAAGACATGAAAGTCATACAAAGACGAAAGTGATGGAAGTGGAGAGGGATGAAACTGTTACAGACTGTCAAATAATGATTAGAGATGAAAAAGTGGAGCAAGTGAATTAGTTTGTGTAATTAGGTTCTATGTTTACGAGAGATGGGAAATGTGACGGGATATTGAAAGAAGAGTTAAAGCGGGAAATATGATCAATGGGGCGTTACACTCAATCTTGGCTAACAAGGTCATATAGGTCCTATATACAAGGTCATAGGTATACGACGCGCTGGCCTAGTTGGTAGTGACCCTGCCTACGAAGCTAGAGGTCCTGGGTTCAAATCCCGGTAAGGGCAGATATTTGTGTGGTGAGCGTGAATATTTGTTCCCGAGTCATGGATGTTTTCTATGTATTTAAGTATGTATTTCTCTGTATAAGTATTTATATCGTTGTCTAGTACCCATAGTACAAGCCTAGAGCTTAGTTTGGGACTAGCTCAATTGGTGTGACATTGTCCCCTGATATTTATTTATTTATTTATTTATTATATCGAGCAAAGCTCGCCTTGCTATTGTTCGGGAGTATTGACACCAACATTGATGTATGGTAGTGAATCTTGGGTATGGCAGAAGAAGAACGAAAGCAGGATTAATGCAGTTGAAATGAGAGCTCTGAGAAGTATGTGTGGAGTTATACTCAAAAATCTAATTTAAGACCAAAAAAACTACGACAGATACGTCACTGTCATAAGTGTCAAAGTCACTTATGTCAGTGTCAATCGAACATTTCAGAGTTAGCCAACCTTTTCGCATTGATAATCAAATTATTATCAATATTTGTAGATAAATTTAACATTTTCAATATCAAAAGTTATATTTAACAATAGGGTATATGCATTCAATGTTTTTTCTACCCGATATTCAAAACATTAAAATATCCCTTAACAAATATTTTCTCATATAGTGTGTTAAGTTATTAAATGGCGGGTGTGTGTGTTCAATGGCGATTTTTTTATCAGCTAAAACAAAATGACAAGCTAAATTCGGGTGCCTTACACTTATGCTTGATTTAAACTTGACAGTTACCCATGGACTCCAAATGCCCGATGATTGTCATTATAAAGTGAGCTACAAACTTTTGGCCCGTTATTTTGTCGAATAGCTAAACGTACATATGTAATATTTAAATTGCATCTAACGTTGTTTACAACTATTGTTTATTTATCGTACCAAATGTTATTAATACCTGAAGTATTACAAGTGCAATAACAGTTTTGCTACCAAAAATCTTCTATGGTTAAATATTTAATAGGCCATCTTGTATTTGTGTAAGTAACTTGAATTAACTTGTTTATTTAAATCGAAGGTTTAAAACTACCTACAAATAAATATTCTTAGTGCGGTCTTTTAAAAAGTGGAAATATACTAAGGCAAATTTTTTTTTTTTAGTGGCAACCCACGTTGGTCTTTAATTACATTTTCGAGTAGGTATAGGATGATAGATAGAGTAAAAAATAGCGAGATCCGAGAACGATGTGGTTTGAAAGAAGATGTAGTGACTAAGATCGAAAAGGGTATGCTAAGATGGTTTGGTCATTTAGAAAGGATGGATGAAAGAAGAGTTACGAAAGAAATATGGCGAGCGAGAGTGAGCAGAGATGTCGGTAAGGGATGTCCTAGACGGACGTACGGTGATCAGCCGAAACCGACGTACGTGCATGAAGAGATTGATGAATGTGGAGGAAGCTAAAGTTGTATGTTTAGAGCGGTATACCTGGCGTTCCATAGTCTCCGCCTACCCCATTGGGAGACAGGCGTGAAGGTATGTATGTATGAATGTATGTATGTAGAAAGCCGGTTTACCGTTGCACATGTTTTGGCACTCTACTCCTCTGTATATTTTTTAAATATTATGTTCAATAGAGGTGCGGAAATCAAGGGAGGAGGCCTTTGCCCAGGAGTGGGTAAATAAAATAATAAAGGTCCAATATGCGCTTATCAGGGTTGGCGGCGGCAGACGGCGACGAGATCACGGCGGCGTTCTGCGCGACCCTGCCGCGCATCGTTGAGAGCAGCCCTGAGTTGCGCGGGAAATGCGACCTGGTCTACTATGACGGTGAGTCTCCCCCGGCCGTAAAAAGTAGGATATCTGTTACCATTTACTGTACTAGTAGAAGAAAGAAGAAGAAAATCGTTTAGTTGGTGCAAAAAAAAACAATAATATTAAAATGAGATACAGTGGGAAATTAATTTAGAAAAAAAATATTAAAGTATTTTATAATGCACCAAATTAGGTGCCACTTAGCATAGTGTCAGACATACAAGTGTCGTGACTCTGAGTTTTGCTATAATAAAATAAAGAGGTAATATTGCGTGTTTGTATGTTTAATTTTATGTTGTGGGTAACTAATCTCTGTAACTACGCAAACGATTTTTAAAATGCTTTCACTAATAGCAAGTTAACGTTATCCCTGACTAGACTATATTAGTTTTTTTTTCAACCGAAGCGAAGCGAGTGCGAGTCACCAGTAATAACTATCATTTTCTCATTTCAGATACAAACCCCAATGAAAATTTAGCAGAAGTGCTGATTGCTAAAGTTCGTGAACTGGAACCGAACTTTGAAAACATAACCAGAGGCTAAACTGTTACTTGAGCAAGTGAGTCCCCTCGAGTTTATCTGGGCTGACATTTACCAGAGGTTTTAAGTTAAATATAGTGCATAGATACTTACGTTCACTGCTTCAACAAATACAAAAGTCACGAACAAAATGGTAAGTCACAATTTACTAACATTGTCTTTTCTTTATATTTCTTTTACTAGTCCTTGGTTCTAATAATTGCCGAAATAATCTGCTCAAAATATAAATTACCAAATAAAAAGTAAGCCATTGAAAAAACTGTACATGTATGGTTGTAAACTATGTGGCTATTTAATATTAAACAAGAGTTATCTTAAAATGTGAATCAAGATCACCACTTGTTCCATGTTGTCTTCAAATATAATAATACGTTAAGGGTGCGTTTTGACTCTGGCGGAACAAAGCGAAGCTACAGCGAAACTGTAAAATTATCAAAAAGATTTTATAGATATCCATTTCAAAAGTTCATGTCGTTTACTCAGCTCCGCTCCGCTTCGCTAAGTTCCTTCAATGAAAACACACCCTTATACCCAGAAATTTAAGCCCAGATATCTTAGTGAACTTCACTTGCTAGCTAAAGTCGCATTTGCTGCCATCCTTTTGCCAAAGTTTCTCGCGTATTGTTAAAACGAACATATGCGTTTTAGGCACTTGAGAAAGCCAGGTGCGTTAATGACCTTATATGTCCAATGCGGATATTAACTTGTAGAATTGTAACTTGTTGAAGGCACTACGTTAACATGTTCAAATGGCACGTTATTTGCATTTGAATCTGTCAGTAGTCGGCCAGAAACGTCAGCGTATTGGGTTTGTTCCTCATAGATAACAAAGTTGTATTACTGATTATCTATAAGGAAAAATATTCCTTTGCAACTGACCCGGATATCAAATGGGATTATGTTTTACTCATAGAATACCGGGTTAGTATTTGGTTTTCTGCTAGAAACTAATATCTTCGTAGTTTATTGGGTTTTAAAATGGTAATAGCTACATAATCAAATGCTATTTCTATTTTCTATGAGAAAAATAAAATTCGATTTTCGAGGTGATATAATATGCCGTCCTCGAGTTTGTGGCACGTGGCAAATAATACGTTTCCATGATTGTATACTTAACAGAGCCAAAAATACAACAAAAAAGAAAAGAAATAAACAAATTATTATTGTAAGTCATGAAAAGTGTGATTAGTGCTCTTAGGTGTAAGAAGAATCAATTATACTACGGATTTAAAACTATTTTTGTGAGATATTAAAAAAGTTTTTTCATTTTACTTATTGTTTCGGTACTATTTTTCGAGATATATGTTTCTTAATTTGTATAACTATGTCACTTTGTTATGTATCAGGAAGATACGTATAGCATCATGTATGTCCTTGCAGACAGCATCGAGCAAACGCCGACCGTCCCGTGGCGCCCTCATTACTATTATGTTTTCTAATAGTAAATTAGTCTTGAAATCGACATCTGGAATCGTATTTCGTCCTTTTACTTTTTCAACATCGTATCTGATCGAATAGTTAGATAGGAAAGTAGTATTTATTCTTTAGGGAACGTGAGTGCTTTTCCTATCTAACTATTCGATCAGATACGAGGTTGAGAAAGTAAAGCCAAATCGTCATATGGCATAATTCAATAACAATTGACCTATGAGTGAGTAACCAGAGAGAAGTAGCCACCTTTGTCAGTTGAATTGACATGTCTGTCATGAATGCTGTAAATTTTGTATTTGTACAAGAAAAAAACCACTCTTTGATTTCATGATAATCCTAAACTTTATTAGGAAACACAATACCTAACAAGTATGAGGGCGGCAACACTGGACGGTCGGCGTATGCTCGTCGCAGTCCTATACTCACGTACAGATCTAGTTAATAATCCTTTCACATCGTGAAAACTCGGAACTCACGTCTACTTCCGAATGATGCCGACGTGTCTATGAATTATTGATTTATTAAGTGACATAAATAGAGTACTTTAGTTATCAGTGTCAAATGTCAAACCACGAGTTTGAAGGATATCACACAGAGGTGTTAAAACCACCACGATCAAATATACAGAAATTAGGTGTAGGTAAACAAGAAGAAATATAAATAAATGTTGAAAATAATTTCTTGTTGAAAAAGGCTTGTTGATCTAAATGTTTCCCAGGTCTTAACCTTTTCATCGCCACAGTCGGCTCTGGCCGTCAACTAAAAATCGTGCCACTGACGCCACGTCGGCTACAGCCGACAAGAGTTCAAGATTAAAAGAGACTTTGTTTGGTAGTAATAAGGTGTAATTTGCATAGCATAGCAAACTTGTTTGGCGTGTGGGTGGCACATTTTGTATTCGATGTATGGCGTTCAAAAGGTTAATGCTTTCGGCATGACTATTAAAAAGAACTGAAAACAAAGTTATTCTTAATTAACAAAAAAATATGCTGGTATGTACGCAGATGATGTTCAACTGTATTTTTCTTTTAAGCCTGGGGACGTTGAATTAGCTGTAAATAAAATAACTGAAGATCTAGAAAGATTATCAGACTGGGCCCTCCTTAACTCTCTTGTGCTTAATCCTCTAAAATCAAAATATATGGTTCTTGGCACGAGGAAACAAATTGCTCTCATAAATTCAAAGCTCCCTAAAATATGTCTTGCAGGAGAAACGATTGAGCAGGTAACGGAAGCACGAAATCTAGGCCTCTTATTTGATGAAAACCTGCGTTTCCATTCTTACGTTGTAGGAGTGGTACGAAATTGTTTTTACCGGCTTAAACTATTGTATAAAATTCGTGATTTTATAAGCGTTAAGCTGCGCATAAATTTAGTTGACACTCTCGTTCTTTCAAAATTAAACTATGCGGATGTGGTGTATGGTCCTCGATTGTTAGCTAAAACAAAGACACTCATACAACGCGTACAAAATGCGTGCGCAAGATATTGTTTTGATATTCCTAGTAGAAGCCATGTTTCGCCCTATCTAGCCAAAGCTAAAGTACTGAACATGGCTAGTAGACGTCATTATCATCTTGCTACGCTTCTATTTGGAGTAGTAAAAAGCCAAATTCCATCATATCTTTACGACAAATTGACCTGGTCTAGTCGGTTGCGTCTGTGTCGTTTACTCGTACCGCCGTATAAGTCTGCCGCTTTTAGGGGAAGTTTTAAGTATGCCGCCACCAAAATTTGGAATAACATTCCGCCACCGTTGCGTGAATGTAAATCGGTTCATAGTTTTAGGCTAAATATAAAAAATCATGTATTTTCGCTTCAGGGTGGCGGCACCCCTGCTCTGTATTAAAACCCGCTCTGCTACACATAATATTTGTTAATGTCACCGTCTGCCTTTGCCTTTTGTTTGTATTTCCATATTGCGTGTAATTGCACACAAAGTTTTCTTATTGTTTGATATCGAATTTCACGTCATCGAATGTTATATAATATGTATGTTAGACACGGGACTGCTCTCCGAGTAAACTCATTGGTCCAGCTGAAAATCAGCGCTGTGACTATAAGTCACAGCATCTTGCTGAGCTGGTCGCCTTTTAAGTGCTTGCATGTGCCTTTTGTTGATGCTATCTTTAAGTATATTATAATAAGTTTTTATTGTCTTGCACTTAATAAACGCTTTTCTTTCTTTCTTTCTTTCTTTCTTATTAACCACTCTATATCGATTATCACTATAGCGATGCGACGTTCCCCCACGTTGTCTTACTGGGTACTGAGTCAGACTGAAGTAGCATGACAAATACGAACATTTCCTAGAAAATACGATGTGAAAGGATATTTCAGTACATCTGTAATAAACAGAGCTCGGAATAGGTAGTGCCTATTTACCTAAACTTCGCGGGAGGACGTAACTAAGAGTGGTTACAACCACCAAAAAGAATTATTTTTCTTTTTATTGAATTCGGGATTTTCCGGTATTGAATGTATTACTCTAAAGGCTTAATACATTTAACTTTACTTATAAATCTTGCTATATTGCATATTATTTATTTATTTATCTTGAAATAACAATCAGTCATAAAACAATATAATATAGATCAAATTGAATCAAAGGAAGCTTGAAATTTGATCTTTTTTAGTTGATTTAAATAGAATTATAATATCGTAAAGCATCGTGCTATCTCTTTCGCACTCGCATGTCCTTAGAGAGCGTCCTGTTATCATCAGGGTCGCAAACTGCAGCAGGTAGTAAGTACACGTCTAAAGTGTCGGCTACATCTGTTTTTGTTGAATACATTCTATACGATATTATAATTCTATTTAAATCGACTAAAAAAGATCAAATTTCAGGCTCCCTTTGATTCAATTTGATCTATATTATATTGTTTCATGACTGATTGTTATTTTGTTTCAAGATAAATAAATAAATAATATGCAATATAGCAAGACTTATAAGTAAAGTTAAATGTATTACTTTAGAATAATACAGTCAATCCCTGGAAATCCCGCATTCAATAATAAGAAATACATATTTTTGGTGGTTATAACCACTCTTAGTTACGTCCTCCCGCGAAGTTTAGGTAAATAGGCACTACCTATTCCGAGCTCTGGTAATAAACTACATAGAATTTCGAACAACATTCAAACAAATTGATGCATGCAGTTTATGTTTTTGTCTGTGTGATGGTATATACATACATACATTAAATCACGCCTGTTTCCCAGAAGGGTAGGCAGAGACCACTTCTTTCCACCTGTGGTGGTATATTTTGTCAGTAAAAGTTACATTTACATTATTTTAATTATTTTCAACGATGCGTAACTAAAGACATAACGTTTTTAAATTTTTTGACATTTTATTTTGTTAATGCGATATATGACAATAATTATATTTGTATTCTTTGTAATTATTTTAGATTATGCTAAGTGCATTTTTTTATCTAGATTTAAGCCCGTGCTAAGCACTATTTCTTTCTCTAATGTTTCTCTCTAAGTGCCTAACGAGATTTTAAAGTAACCAAATTTTTTTTTCCAAAATAAAGCGGAACTGCACGTTCAAAAAATTTGTAATGTGCCATTCGGCTTCTATTAAATACGTTGTCTTTTTTATCGTTCGTTACTTTTTATTTATAATTCCCGTGTAATCATTTAAAGTTTACACGAAGATAGATTAAACTATTATGGCATTTAAATTTAAATTTTAACTTCATTTTAAGACACGGAAATTTGACTGTTACCTTAGTTATAACTATAAATAAGAGCAAGTTCAGAGTGAAATTGGCAACATGATCCAATTTGTATCAAAATCTCCTTAATGTGATGGGTTGCCACTTCTCAATATTGTGGTCCTACCTGTAGCCACGTCGACAATTAGAAAGGGATTAGAGGTGACAGTTTTACCATATACTTCCGTTAAAGGGCATATGAATTGACAGCTATTCCAATCCCAAACTAATCGCGGTTTCATAATATGCGCGGAAGTTCATGTCCATCGGGGCTCCCGACTCGCCGCATTCGTCCGCAGTCTAATGCGGTCCTTGACATTAGACGTGACGTTCAAAGTTGACTGCTGTCTTACTCTAACTCTTAAGATAGAAAAATATAGCGAAATTGTGCTTCTTGCTCTAGAACCAAAGTTGAGGTAAGACAGCAATCAACTTGGGCAATTTCTAATGCCAGTCTAATTCGAGCATCAGGATGGACATGAACTCGCGCGCGTTCTGTATTTGAATCCACCTTTTTAGAAACGTTTTTTTAAACTGCATTTTACGTACTTTTGTTGCATTTTTACCTGACATTGTTGCTTTTAGGCTAAGGTTATTTTTATCTAGACTTAAGGTGTAATTTCATCGGCGTTATTTGACTGATTAGCTATCTAGGATCTAATCCGTTTAGAAAAGTTATAAAGACTACATTTTGTAAAGAAATAATATGGGTAGGTCACTGGTAGTGACATCACATTATAACGATCGAATTTGAACTTAAAATCGAGACAGTCACAGTTCATTTTCAACAAATTTGTTTGTTTATTGTCCTTATTTGTAGGAAAAACGTACAAATTTTAATCTATTGTTGTTTTATGTTCGACCAACTAATCTTCCAAATGTAGATGTATTTAAAGTACAGGAACCATTTGTTATAAATGAATGCGTATCATTTAATATTTTTGGATTAAATATAAGTTTGATTAAAGTATTTTTGTTTTATTTTATAATACCAAAGTTTCTTGCCGACAATGCACGAAGTGTGAATGTGATACAGTCAGCATTAATAGACACATTACAGCGTGTCCTGGACCGCGATTCTAGGCGGTAAATCCATATCGTCTCTTATCTGAGGGCTCAGACAAGATGCACTACGCTAACTAACGTTTCTATTCGATTCGTTTTTAAACCAATCGCGTCACTGGAAGATGACGTGATACGAAGTCACGTGGTCTACCAGTGACGCGATTGGTTTAAAAACGAATCGAATAGAAACGTTAGTCAGCGTAGTGCATCTTGTTTGAGCCCTCTGTTATCGTATTGGCAACGTTTCGCTACTCGACAGCTCTTTATTTACTTGTCAGTAATGGCGGTGGGCTATACCCAGTTTTGTCCGCACCCTAGATCCGAATTAGGTAGAGAGAGACCCTGCCTACAAAAGTACGAAGCGTCCGTCCCAGGTTTGAATCACAATGCAAGCTGTAGGCAGCCATCTATTTGCGTAACGAGCTCAGGTATTTATTCTTGAGTATTGTATATTTTTTATGTATTTAAGTATGTAGGTATGTATCGTTGGCTAGCATAGTCGGCCTTATAAGTACCTGCTTGAACACTTTGGTATCTTGTCGCTTTAACGCCTTTAACAGATGCAACAGTTTAAACATAACGTTAAAGTCAATGATGAAGTAACGAAGCACTAAAGTGTGGAGCTACTTGTAATATTATTTGTTATCTATCGCGTTATCGCACCCCGTTAAAGATCGAGCCTTGGATCGAGCACCGCGTGGTGAATTTCGCCTCGTAGAATAGTGTGGTCTATTATGAAACTCACCTTGCGGCTCGTTTCATAAACCACACTCATGTTGTAATGCCTGTCATTACGCAACAGTCACGTAAACTACTAATGTTTTATTTTAATACGGTAATAATCACTTGGCCGGCAAGGTCAAAAAAGTCCGTGCGTTTACAGACTAATATTGACAATAGTTGGTTAACGCATCGTTTTTATCAATGTGTCGAACGGCAAAAAAGCCGTCAATCAAAATCCTAAACGTCAGATCATACGTCAAAACATTACTTAACTCACGTGTTTCTCTCGCCATAATAATGATAAGAATTGAGATATTATAACTAAAAATGGGTAAACGGAAATATAATAATGACAGCGAAGAGTCTGCTAAGAAATGCAAGACTGATGAGACAGTTGCTGAAGAGAATAACGATGTCACGGACACGATACAACCTCAAAATGACGACGCACTCGAAAGGGATGAGGGGAAAAAGTCTTCGAATAAACCCCTTGGGTTTGATGTCAAGCACTTCCGCAAAGAGCTGGCGTCCAAAATTGGGCAGACCATGGGTGAGTGGTTTACCGTATGCTTTAATTGTTATTTAATAGTGGCCCCCACGTTCAAGTTTGCTAGAGGTTTCAGGTTCATTCGAACATGTAAATCAGTAAAAGGTTCATGTTACAGAGTTCACAATTTATTAAAACTTTTTATTTATTCGTTATTTAGGTAAATGATATTGGCATCCGAAATAATTGTTTTAAGCTTCAACATCTTTTTAAATGGTTAGCTTAGCACTTTTTTTTTTATGCGCGCCGTTTTTTAAAACGTACAGATGTAGTGAATAATCATTTCCCAACGATTTTTGTGGGATAATTTCATATTTATATTGCTTTCTCAGTTGCCTTATCGATGGGTACTGAAGCTAATTGAGAAAGCAAGATAGGTATGAACATATCTGACAAAAAACACTACATCTTTACCTACTTCATAGATATCACTTATGAAGCATGTGCATATAAATGTATTTATTTACAAAAACTGCATAAAAACAAAACACTGCATGTTAGTATTATAAAGTAAAACCCATAATTAAACAGATACACCCTTACTAATAAACGTTGAGTAACGGTGGTATAGCTATACAATGTTTTGCCCTTATCTGTCAAATTCAAATGTCACAATGACATATAAGGACAAAACATTGTATAGCTATACCACCGTTACTCAACGTTTATTATTAAGGGGGATAGTGTTCAGGGCCGTCTTAACTTATGCTGGGGCCCTAGGGCACAAGAATTTGGGGCCCCTTTTGGGAAGTAAAGAAAGCGAATTATTAACATTTGTCTACTATAATCTTCTATTTATTATGGGTAATAAATTGTCAGTCCTTCGGAGCCCCCTGTGGATGGGGGCCCTGGTCACCGGCCCCGTGTGCCCTAATGGTAAAGACGGCATTGATAGTGTTACCAGAAATGAGAAATAGTGATCATATGATGATGTTTCAATGTTGACTCGACCTACATGGCCTGTCCATGAGTTACACACAATACAATACAATTTTCATTTCCATTAGAATTATCAGAACTTCTTTGCTAAGTCACCCTATTCCTCAATCTCTGGCCATCCTCTTGGCTAAGGCACGTTAGCACACTTCACCACCGCTCAATATTGGTTTTACTGAGTTATAATAAATATCAAATAAATTCAATATAAATTAAAGTTATGAACAGGCAATAATCCGATTTTCAAATCAAGTTAATGGTATTTTCTCTGTTGGCAATCAACCCAAATACAATGTGGGATCCAGAGTATACTATACTATACTTGTTTTTTTTACATGGACCTGAGAAGGCTCACCGTTAACTTTATTAAGTACTAGAGGAAGCCTGGAACCTCATATTTGTAGAATTAGTTCTGCAAATCTTTTCCTCCTAGGCCCCGTTTCTCAAAAAGTATTAGTTTAATAATTTAGTGTTTTGTCTCATAAATAAAACTAAAAAATGGGACAAAACACTAATATTATTAGACTAATACTTTTTGATAAATGGGCCCCTGTTAAGTACTATTTAAGAATGTCAAATACTAACACTTTCCTACCTGCCAGGTTTAATGAAAAAAAATACATTATAATTTAATGTTTTGTTTTTTCAGTGTTTATGTAGAGATGAATTTTTATTTTTGGATAAGTAAATTCTGTATTATTTTTGTGGCAAATAAAGTTATTTTAATTTGATTCCTGGTTGCTGAATCACCTAGATAGCTTTTTTTGTTTATAATATCTGCACAGTGATTTGGCCAGTGTCATTGAGTTTAGTACAACAATTAGTTTTTCGGGACTTGACAGAAGCGCGTGAAGCTAACCCCATGTGCTTCTGTTTAGTCCACCAGAGTAAGTACTCTTTAACCGAACAATTGTCCTCGCGTGTGATATCATGGTGATTGTCTAAAACTCGACATTGGCGAAATACACCTTGTTAAAACAAAAAGTGTAAGCCATAAATTAAGGAAAAAAAAACGTTTTTCTAGGGTTCCATTCCCAAAGGGTGCCAAACGGGACTCTATTACTAAGCCTCTGCTGTCTGTCTGTCTGTGGTGGTACGGAGCACTATATGTGCGAGTCCGAATCGAAAATTACCGGTTTTTTACAAATGCGAGTGTTCAATTGAATGAATAACCTGTGGATGTTATTCCTCGGTACAATTTAACATTTTCCAGAATCACAACTATGTTGCCACAGACAGACACTCCTCTCTTTGCAGCAGGGGTTAAAAATAACTGCACTACTAACTATTCCAAATTTAATACAAGTTGCTTAAATTGAACCAGAATTTTATTCCATTTCAGCATTAACACAGTTCCTGCAAGTATGCTTAAATCCCGACAATGAAGTGGACTATATGGCAGAGTACTTAAATGCCGGTGGCAACTCCCACGAAATCCTACGACAAATTAATCAGGACAGCAAGAAAAACCTTACAATGGCCACCCCTGCATTTCACCTCTTCCATCTAATTATCATGAAAGTCCAATCATCGCATCCCCAAATGCTAACAATCACTGAAGAAGCTTCCCGTTACTTTTTAAACACATTCATGTCAACAGTTGAGATTATGATAAGTGAGAGCTCAGGGCCTCGCCACAGGAAAATCATCCTAAAGCTCCTTACGTCTATAGTCACTTTGAATCCAGACTTGGGTGTAGAAGTCATCAACCAGGCACCACTGACTCCTAAGCATTTGCAGTATATATTGGAGAAGCCAAATTACAAAGAAAAAGATAATGTTAGAACGTCGTTCGTACATTTTATGACTTCTTTTCTAATTGATGGACATCTGCCTCTGATAAAAGCTTTGCTTGAGAAGCAGGGACTCCTGCCTTTAGTGATTCCAGGGTTAATTCATGATGAAGCTGAAGCGGTGCTGATGTTCCTAAACATTTTGAAAAAGAATGTCATTGAGAACAACTTCATATCCAAGAGCTTAAAACTGAAGACATTCAGTCATCAAGTCATACATAATATATTTAAACTGTACTCTTGGAAAGGTCCTCCAGATCTAAGTCAAGAAGCAAGGAATGAGTTACGCCCTGACATTACGGCGCTCTTGTCAGAGATAATATTGACTTTGTTCACATCCCACAAGCTTGGATTATACTTCACTGATAATACATTAGGGACAGTTGATGCCAATAAGAACCAAAACCTATACAAAGCACTACTTACTTTGAAAAGACCTTGGGAAATCGAAGAGGAATGTGAAGTAATTCTAAAAATTGTACACAAGTGTCCAGATTTGCATAGAGCTATAATCAATGTGGTGGAACAGAGTTTTGAGCCACAACACTCACCTATTTGGGAAAGGACTGTGCAGTTTGCAATTAAACTCTTAGACGAACTCAAGCCTGAGGATATGGTGCCTAGAATGGGAAATCTTTCTTCCATTCAAGTGGCAAATTTTGTCAGATTTGTCACCTTACCTATTCCATTGCTAAAGTTTATCCAAGCACATTTAGGTAAAGACCGTGATATATCTTTGTACTGTGTCAAGGTATTGGTAAAAATGTTGGACACATTAAAAAGGTACATTAGGATTCTAGAGATGGAAGATACTCATGTCAATATATCTGACCTGAAGAATAAAATGGAGTATTTCTTCCCTAAGCATATGCCGGTGCCTACGATTATCGTATCACTGATTCAAGAGGTAATTAGCACAAAACCAAACAACGCGAACGAACCCAGCGCGAAAGATTATAGGCTACCGAAAATAACAGACACAGACAGTTTGATACACTTAACAGATTTACTATTGCTATATAATGACATTCACCCTGCATTTTTCGAATTGCTAGAGGGCTGTTTGGATATGAGGAAAATTTTAGATTTCTCCATGAATCTTACAACCGGCAGAGTGTCTCTGCTAAAGTTCAAAGTAGTCTCCCTGTGGCTGACTTTAGATAGCGCAGCTATATCGCTGAACAACCCTATGTTTAAAGACTTATTCCACATCATGTTGGAAGTTTACACAAACACGGAAGACAGTACTTGGATTGGTGCAAAAGATACAATTTGCAACTTTTTCAAAAACACTGGAATCTTTGAAGGCGATGAAGACGAAATTCACTTGATGCTTTACGCTCTTCGCAACTCTAGCACCTGCCCGACCGCCCTCATAGGTGATGTCGTACAATACGTGCTGGAAAACAGCAAGGAGCTATTAGAAACTGTTCGAAATCAAGTGGTTCATTTTGAAATATCTGACCAAAATACTGAAGCTAGCTTAGACAAGTTATTCAATGATCTAATGAAAAATAGAAACACTGATAACACATCGTTCCCGGAAACAAAAGTTCCGTCTCCGTTTATTGTAGGCTGCATGCAGTATATTCACAATAACAAAGAGGCAAGGAAGAATTTAAAACATTTCCTGTCAGTATATGTTGCAAACTTACTTCATAATAATTACTCCCCAGAGTTGACAGAGGTGTTGATCGGAGATACAAAGATAGATGCTCGAAGCTATGTTGCAAGTTGGACCGGAGAACCAGTGACTTTATCTGAAGCTATATTTGGACGAGACACAACCATTAAGAATATTTCCGAATCGGTAATAGCCAATGAAAATCTATTGCTGAAAGATATTTTCCCTTGCTTAGAAGAGGTTCCTACTGAGGACAGTGACATTGTTATTGACGAAGTGCCCTATAAGGTAAACACAGCTGAAATAGTTGATGGTTCTAAATTACTTATTTGGGCGAAGTATCTTATATTCTGCACCGTTAGATTGACTAATATGAACTCGTTGACCGAAGCTCAACAGAAGAAGATAACCAATTACTTTGAATGCTTAATTTTGATTGGTAAGAAATACCACATGAGGGATGTGTGTCGAACTATAATATTAACGCTTTTCAAAAATCCTCACTATCTTAAAGTCTATACGTCCTTGGATTTAAGTAAGAGTCCGTGCAACACTTTGGCGACCAATTTCCTCCTAGAAGTAATGACTAAACATTCAGACATGATGACTTCTCTGAATAAAGATCACAAGCTATTGAAACCTTGTCAACAAAAAAATTGCATTGAAATTGTAAAAGCTTTTATCAAAATCAATAAAAGGAAGAATGTGGACACTGGTCATACAATTAAGGTTCTAGAAATTATTGGCCTTTCAGAATCTGATGACCTGGTAGTACTGAAGAATATTTTTAACGCAGATGTTAATGCTTGTGTTAAAGATGACAAAGAGCCCAGTCTCATGCTGGAAATACTTCGCGTGCTTGTAGAGAAATACTCAAAAACCATTTCTATTGAACTACCAAAGGAAGTACTAAAGAACATTGTGAAAGTGTACACTAACCTTCTTACAAATAAAGATGTAATCCCAAATTTGTCTAATATTGAGAAGTCTCTAATAGAATATTTCGAGAACAAGCCGCATCAAGTTAAACACGTCAGTGAAGAACAATTTAGACAGTTTTTCAAGGCAAACACTGTGCGGAAAACGACGTCCAACCTAGCAGCCACTTTACTGAAAGCCAATCCTAAGTTCTGCAAAGTTTTTAAGGATGAACTGATTAAACCGGAAATTTTAAGTCACAGAGAACTTACTCTGCCGTTAGGAAATGCTATTATTCACCACGAGTCTTTCCTGATCTCTAACAAAGATTTTCTACCTAAAGTGTACGAGGAATATAAATCGAATGTTTTAAAAGTGCTAGAAAAACCCCACAAAGCTGGTCAGATATACGTTTCTTGCTGGAAGTTTATAAGGAAGATGATTTTAGAATGCATGCCTCAATCAGATTGCGAAAAGATATTTAATAAGATTCATAAATTTGAAACAGCGGAATTGAGCCACTTGCAACTATTGCAGGCTTGTTTCCTTAAGTTGTGTCAGTCTGAAAAGGAACCAAAAAAGGAGTTATTGAATAATTACTTCGTGTCGTCTCTGCATATAATAACTTTAGCACTACAGGATGGCAATGTTGAAGTTCTGAAAGAAATTACTAATAACGTTTACTGTGTAGTAAAACTAAGTGAATCAGTGAAGGGATTTGAAACAGAACAGAAGGAAGGGTTCTTGAAAGTAACAGAGAGTTCTATATGGCAGACCTTTTGCAAGTCCGTCTTGAAAAATTGTTTGAAAGTGAGGTCGGTAGATGAAGGTAACGAATCCGGACCATTGCTGTTAGAGTTACTAACAACATTCATTAAGCTCTTCTATCCAATTGATCACGCGGATATTGAAACTGTTTTCGACATGGTGACGTCGCATTCGGAGTTCCTAAACGTGATGCTAAGTTACCACAGTTTAGACATCAAAGCAAGATTGGTAGAACTTCTCTTCGTTTTGATATCAAGGAAGCAATCTGTTATGAAAACCCAACAAATTCCTGTTTACTTGAGCGCGTACCGTGCTACAAGGAGCCCCAGCGATCGTCTTCTGCTAAGAATCCTCAATTTCTACGAGTCACACGGACAGCCAGTCAACGAGTATAAACCATATTTATGGGGTGATTCTGCAGCAAATTTCTACGCTGTCCGTAAAAACAGATCGGCTTCACTATGGAGCCATCCAACTCCTAATCAAGTATTGAATCTTTTGGAAAGAGACATCGTTGAAAGAACCGTAAGAAACTTTCCTGTTACGGAAAAGTTGAGTTACGATTACGAGCTACCATCGGGGTTGAGCTCTTTTAACAACATCAAAGGGCTTCTTAGTTTTATGTCCAAGGATGTGTTGAAAAACTCAAAAGATAGCGAAGGGGATGTTAATCGTATGGTTGTGAAGCATCAGTATGAGAGTGTGATGTCGCAGCTGCAAGACGTTGATTTCGTGGGTACGTCGCATCTTGACGCTGATGAGGGGGTTTATGATCCTAGCTTCCTGTTTCCGCTGCTGAGCCACCTGCTGGCCCCAGGGTCGATGGCCTCCTGCTTCAAGGTCCTTCGCAGCAATCTGCTCTCGCTCCCCATAGTGGCGTTGAGTTCGCACTGCTATTTGATGCGGGCGGCGGCATATCACGTGCTGCACCGATTCTCGATGTTGCTGGAAACTGAGACGTAAGTCATAACCCAAAACCACATAATTACTAGTGTTTTCAATCCAGGATGGTGCGCCCTGTCATCATAATTGACGTTGCGCGACTGCGTCAAAATGCTTTGAATTAAGTAGCGGGGCGCGGCTTTGTGGGTTAATAACACCATACCTTAGACAAAAAAATATCACGATGTTTCGCTAGCATCCGTCTGTTCTGTTCCCCTAACTTTAGCCACATCGTCAATTACATACATACATACATTAAATCACGCCTGTTTGTAAAAAAATCCAATATTCTATAATCATTTTGTGTTTAATGCTATGAAAAGTGAGAACCCATTAGACTAGAATTACATTAGAAATATTATGATGTACAAGTTTTTTTTTTACATTCTATTTATTATTGCTCTTAAATAAGTAATAAATATGAATAATTGAATAATTTATTTAACCGTTTGTTTTCAGGAGACACAAGAACGACAAGCTTCTACTCACAGATTTCATAGAAACCCTGCGTCACAGTCTGTCCACGGCAATCAACAATGCGCAAAACGACGGTGGTGACCTGAAGAATCCTCGACTACCCTCCGTTGACGCCATTTACCTAGCCAAAGCTCTCATGGTGTGCACAGCACCATTTGATCCTCTATACAAACCAGTGAACAATTTCCTCATAGCCAAACAATTTGTCGACTTAACCGTAGTTCCAGATTTTTTAAGTTTATTCCACGACAGTGACGTAGAGTCTTCAGACAGACGTCTTTGGATCTTGGATATTATTAAATACGGAACTAAAACTATGACAGACGTTAGTGTAATTTTTAAAACTATGTGTCTGAAGATGATTATGGATTTTTATTCTTCCGTGCTGAGTGATAGAAAGACGAAGGAGAAGATACTTGGTGTTATAGGTGCTGTTGTGGCTATTCCTAGGGCGTTTGAGATATTAGTGGAAGGCTACGGGCTGGTGTCGTGGCTGCATTTTGTTGTAAGACAGCTGCACAAAGATGAGAAGTCTTTGTTAAAAGGAGTGTTAAACATTATAAAGAATATACTTCATAGCATGTCTATAATATCCCTCCCAAGAAATAATGCACCTAAAACGAGTGCTGAAGTGAAGCAAGTTAATAATTTTGGTGAAATTAAAGTAAACAAAGAAGTTGAAAATGAAATGTTGGTGATTTTGTACGATCTACTATATTTCACGGAAAATTTGGAAATTGAAGAATTAATTTCTTATGTGGAGGCGTATAGTTTAGTATCGAAGAGGGCTATTAAGTTGTTGAGTAAAGAAAAAGTACTGGCCTTAGTGGAAGAATGTTGTAATTCCGTTCAAGGGAACGAGAAAGTCAGATTGATATCGAAAGCTTTGGTCAGAAATAATATAGATATGTTGAAGAGCAAGAATCTTAATGTTCGGGATAGTGTAGGATACAATGCCGAGTCTAAAGATTGTTTGATAAAAGAGTTAACGAATATTGTGCACGTTTATATAGCGTAATATGATAAAGTTCTATTTGATATGTGGAATAAATCAATTGTTGGTTTACATCGGGTTTAATTTCAGAAACTGGTGTAATACACCCCTTTGCAAAGAAATCGGACGCTTTAAATTTTATCCAAGTATTTAACATAATAAGTATTTTACAAAACGGATGTACGCATTTTGTGCGAATGTTACGTCATCATACCTGACTTGCCTGGACCTGGGTCCTGTAACACTGCGTATCCTAGCTCAGGACCCAGCGAGTAAATCATCATCATCATCAACGTATTGTAAAAAAAAATATAGATAGTGTTTGAAATTGTCGTTCATACATCGCACTAGCCGTAACAGCGATGATGGTGTTCATTTTATTTTAAAGCTATTAATATGCAATCATCATTTATTTTCAATGTTACTTTACAATAACCATTACGTACTTTATAACATTATACAAATAAGTACTTACTGATTCATTATACAACTAAGTACTGGTAGTTAAATAAGACCTTGTGTTTGAGGGACGTTAAAATTTAGAGATCGTCTTATTTAAAACTGAATTCTGCTTTTCTAATCGACCTATGAAACGTAAACGGGTGAGGACCAAAAAGTTGGACCATAGTTAAGCCAGGATGCCATACAAACAACGAAGTAGAAAAAGTTCCATTGTGCGACGAAAAGTATCCCTACAATTGTATGGCTAAATTTCGTGTCACAACGGAAAAGTTTAATAAAAAATTTAATTGAGTGAATTAGCATGCCCAACTTTTTGGTCCTTAACCAAACTACTCTACTACTCTCCTATAACGATCACTAAAGACCAGTTTCTACTTATACGATTTATTGCACAAACAGGCTATACACCTATTTGTGCAAAATGTGGTTACAGAATTATCAACAAGTTTTTAAAGTTGTAGGTAATTCTGTAGCTCTGCCTACCCCACTCTGGGATTACAGGCGTGACGTTAAAGTTAGAAAAAGACAGCAAAATTGTGCTCCTTGCTCTAGAACTAAAGTTAAAAAAGACGGCAATCAACTTCTGCTATTTTTATTGCTAGTCTATTTCGCCCTTATAGCCGGCACAGAATAGAGTCTGTCTAGTGAAAGCTGAACCTGACAAAGAGCGGCAAATTCAAAAACCTTCATATTTTATTACCGATCAAAGTAGGAATAGAATAGAAGTACGCGTTTTCTCTCCCTTAGTGCCCACCAGAATAAACAAAATAAGAAAAGTATCAATATCGTTTATTCCTACTTTGATCGGTGATAAAATATGAAGGTGTTTTGAATTTGCCGCTCTTAGTCAGGTTCAGCTTTTATTAGACAGACTCTAGACAGGACATCGTCTTCAAACAAAGGTATATTACGAGGCTTGCATGTGTGCGTGCCTCGCCACGAGCCAGCACAAGCAAACTCAAAGATGCACCAAGCCGGTTTAGTCGGGGCCGCGCCAACGCCACGGTTTAGTTGTGTGCGTATTAAGTATCGCCCATCGACGCAACCCCGCGAAACCGCCCGAGCGGCAATAAATATCAGAAGCTCCTAAATCCGCCCGGAGACCAATTACTTTCTAATTTTATACTATCGTATAGTAACTTAACCAAAGTGTATGCTCCTGACCTTACCCTTCCCTATCACGGGGACAAGGCTGGGCTATTTAAAAAAAATATTTTCTTATTTGTTTGTCTCGTTCTTCTATTTGTGCTTAATTCAATTAAATTTTTGTATCTAGATATAGTTCCAACGATACAGTAGTTTTATCTCACGAAAGCGGGTGGGTTATACTTGTATGTGTAGGTAGATGCACGTGCGCATTGTCTCTGAGTGCGTAGCTGTCGTCGCTAAGCGTCACCGAGTGTGCGTGTCTATACGCATTACAATTACAAGTAATTATAGTACCTAATACCGCCTGTCTGCCACATTTTTGGCACAATTTATAGTATGGACACACGCCGCACCGCGCCGCATCCGCTCGCAGTGCGTTTGCAGCTAAAAGGGACACGATGTTACCAGTAATGGTTAGCGCAGACCTAAGCGCTCGGCACCGAATCAGCTTAAAGTGAGACTTTGAAAAGTGAGCCTTGATTTCTGATAGTACGATTCATTTTTCAGTGGAAGACGCGAGGTCCGCGCCCGGATATTGTTTTCACGTTAACTTTAAAAATGCATCGTAGGTACTAACACAAAACAAAGTTAAATTTTCAATGTCTCACTTTAAGCCGATGGTGCCGAGCGGTTGTCTGCTCTCTCAAGTTTGACCAAAAACAAGGTTCGCACTGATGAAGACCTAAAATAAATAACAAATCATATATTTACTGTTACACTTACTACCTACTTACAGAAAGAATTTGTTAATTTTAATAAATCGACGTAGAACGTAGTACGCACTGATAGATTAAAACAGTATCAACTCAAAATCCTTGCTAGTTTTGGTACAAGTTCATTGAAGTTGTATTAAAGTTGATTTTAAAAATACAGTTGTATTTCGAGTTACTTCTGTTTTGATCTAGCAGTGCGGTATATAAAACGGGAGTGTACTAAGTACTGTTAGATGGAATTTGTTAGTGGTGCTTCGGTTGCGGCCTCCTTGTTTCCTTCAGTTCCATGTCTATGTAACCGGTGATTACAGAGATGTCTCTGTAGGTCATGTTGGCGTAAATGCGTCCTTTGACGAAGGGGAACGCGTGCGGAATGACTTCGCTTGGGATCGTCATGTTGTAGAGGTGGTAGTCGTCCTGAGACACAAATAGGTGCTGCTATAGTGTTGTATTAGATAGAAAGAAGGACAAAAATAACAAAAAGTGAAATAGGCAAAAGGCTAAAAAATGGTTCCTACTTAGTATTATGCTGTCATTAAAGCCAGTGCCAGCCAACATACAGTGAAACCACGGCAGATAACACACACACACACACACTAAACTAAACAAAAGAAACCTGCAAGGCAAATAAACAAGTTAACAAATAGTGTTAGAGCGGTTCCGCACTACGTCCGATCCGAACCCGTGAAAATACGGATCTATAGAGAAATTGGATGACGGAAGCCATCCGTCATCCGATTTCTCTATAGCTCCGTATTTTCACGGGTTCGGATCGGATTCGGATCGGACGTAGTGCGGAACCGCTCTTAGGCTGTCTAGTCTATCTGTGTCTCCATATTTTACAGTGATTTTGCACGAGAAAGAACTATTGTGTTTCTGTTTTAGTTAACTAGGTACTCTTTGTTTGTGCAATAAAAAGCTTACAAATATACGTTTTATAGAAAACATGATTTTGCGCGTGGAATTAGAAATATCATATTATTATGGAGTAAAGTACCGGTGGATAGGGACACGGCCGCCGCAGCTTGCCCTGCCGCATGGCCGCGCCGAAGAACGGGTCCTTGTGGATCAGGTTGCACAACTTGAAGTGCATCTCCACGAAACTGCGCTTGTACTCGTTGCTCAGGAACTGGTAGAAGTAGAAGTCTATCTGACATGTGGGGAGATTTGAGTGTAGGGAAAAAACAAAGACAAAATGAGATTTATTTATTTATTTCAGAGAGATAAGTACTTAACGTATGTACAGTACTCTCAGCTTCTTAAAAGCTTTCGGCTGGCTATCGCTATTACGCTTGCACTCGCAACTGACCGTACCTATATTTGGATCACTCGTGTGACATACACAAACGATTATTGCCGATCGGTATTAAGAAAATGGTTGCACTGTATCTAGTTATGTAAACTGTTTATTGCACATAAACAGTTACAAAACATTTGGCATCACTATAGATAATGTACAGTCAACAGCATAAATAAGTGATAATTTATGTACCTTGTACGCTTTCAATCGTTTCACAATTTTGTATGACATTTCAAACACGACGTTAAAGTGACAGGATACATAAATTATCACTTATTTATGCTGTTGACTGTACTACATAGGCGAACTTGTCCCATGTGGGATAATTTACGTACGTGTACATTTGTGACGTAACGTAATGCTTTAAGACAAAGTTGAACAGAGAATAAAAGGCGCTATTTTAATCCATCGTACCTGCTGTAAAAAAAACCTTTTGGGGGACATTTAAAGAAAACTTAAGCATTAGTCCTGTATTTGATCGGAAAACAAACGCTATAATTTCGTTATTTCTGATTTCACTTCTTTTGTTCTGCGACTCTGCAGAACTCCGTCGATTTTGTTAAGAAATAGTTTTTGGGCGTTTGTTTATTAACCTTTTTATAGCTTTAATTGACAGATTTTGCCTGTGTAATATAGATCTTGTATGTTAGAACTAAATAATACAGGTACCTATCAAGTGATATTACCTACGAGCAAATAAAATATGATTATAGCATGTGATTTAAATCATACTTATTCAATTACATACTCACAGTATAATTATTATCTAAAAACACTCTATTTTCGAAGTGTATGTCCACGTAGTACAAGTGGTTCCGTCGGCTGCGGCGTGAGGCCGTGATGTTCCCGAACTTGAAGTGGGTGTGGTTGATGTAAGTGATCGCTGGGTGCTCGGTGACGAAGTAGAACTTCTAGAAATTATCAAAGCTATCAAATATATTAACCTCACAGACCAGAGAAAAGTCGACTTTAATTTTTGCCAACAAGAAGGTGCAGTTTGCACGGTTTCTATTCCTACCAATACCTATTATAAATGTGAAAGTTTGCGTGTTAGTATGTTACTTCATCACGCAACGGCTGGATTTTATTGGATAAAGCTCCTGAGGGAATAACGATACTCAAAGATGGTTGAAATAAAATGATAAGTATTTGATTAAACGAGTTGTCGTACAGTCGACGTCATAAGTGTGTTTAAACTTTAGGACCTTGTCTATTAAATGTCATGTTTAAACTGCCATATGAAATTGTCATAGCCGATAAAGCGACAAGGTACTAAAGTGTAAAGATATCTTTGACGTCGACTGTACTTATTCATAGCAATGGGCTAGATATTTTTGGGCCCAATAAATATATACTCAGCCTCTTTAACAGTGTTATAATAGGTACAAGTGTTGAAATAAGGGGAAGGAAGATAATAAAATAATGATAGTTTTTACCGTGTCGCCGCGCACCATCCATCGTAGAATCGAGATCTCTAACACTAATAGTAAACAAAATGTGTTTTTAGGAAGCATATCGATCCCTTATCACTAGATATTGACAAGAGTAACATGTGTTTATAAACTACATTTAAAAATACTGTACCTATAAAGCAGTTAACTATTTACTACATTTAGAACGATACTTAAAGTTACAATGATGATTTTATCATGCATTGTCAAACACGTTTAATAAGTGGTACCTAATGTCCCGTTTAATTTAGATTTAATGATGTTAGAACCATTTAAAGTCGCATTATCTTTTAATGTTTTTATTACTCCATAGGTACCTATATACTTATGGATAGAGCCCAACATGGTTTCATCTTAATAGTAAGTAAGTGAGTTCGATAAGTTCGCCTTTGTAATTTTTTTTTAATCTTCATTGTATTGTTTTTCTTTTTCTTTTGTACAATAAAGCGTTTACATACATATATACATACATACATACATACATACATACATACACTTTAAGTAGGTAGAGTAGTTTAAACCGGTCAATTGCGAGTAACGTTGGACTCGAGCACCAAGCGTTCCACACCCGTCTAGGCACAGTCGGCCTTATAAGTACCTAGCTGCACAGTTGCACACTTTAGTTTAGTACTTTGTCGCTTTAACGCCTTTGACAGATTAGTCCTGCAGTTTAACGGCTTAAAGTCACAAAGTACTATTTAAAGTGTACGACTAGGTACTTCCAAGCTCGACCGGTGGTAGGTAGAAAGTTAATAAAATCTAGCTGCTGTTTGGTGACGTTACTTTGAAGCCACACCAGTTGTACCTATCACATTTTATGTATTTGTGTTTAGGTGTAGGTATTTTGTGTGTTCATCGCAGAGATTGCAATAACAAGAAAAGAGTAAAATTTGTTTAAGTAGCTATCTCTAAAAACGCGCGTAATACATGACAGACATACATGTTGGCCAACTACCTACTTAATGTCAAACAGGATAACAGAGGCCCTACTTTGAAAATCGAAGTTCGAAGTTACATTAGCTCCATCCCTGTCAATCGTCATTCGAGACTAAATCGAGAGAAAGGGATCAAGCTATCGTAACTTCGAACTTCGAATTTCAAAGTAGGGCCTCAGAACTGAAATAGAAGCAATCAGCATCAGTGTTAGTATATTGTATTGTTGACGTTTTGTTTTGTTTTAATTAAGCCCAGTTTTATAAGCGAAGAAATGAAAAAAAGAAATTCATAGTTAATTTGGCGTTAGAGTTTCTTAAAGATTATTTTAGTTCAAATAAAGTTTCAAGTTAGTTTAGACAAAAGGAGTAGTAACAAGTGAAATTTAAGGAGAATTCGACTGGTTTAGAAATCATGGATTTCAAAAATGGAAACAAGTTGGATGTACTATCGTCGGAATTGTCTAGGGACCTGCAAATAGATGATATTTTACGGGTAGGGAAAAATGTGACTAATAACGAGTGGAGTGAAGATGAAGCGTGTAGCACTACGTCTGTTTTTGCTAATGTTGCGCAATGTCAGGCCCATAAGGAATGTAGTCGTGTCACTGCGAAATCTCAGATTGAACATGATGAAGATTCAGAAGACGAGTATTGGAAACAATCTAGGTTAGCACCAAAAAGAGAGAAGAATTTGAAAGAAAGACAACAAAGCGTTCCTAGAAAAAAGCAAAAAGATTACAATATTATTTCTAATAGGAATGCTACTTCAAGACTTCCTTCTTATTTTAAATTTGATAAATCTACTACAAGTTTGTTGGAAAAGTTCATTGAACATAAGTTAGACATTCAAATACACGCTGGAGATTGGCGGCTGAGTGTCGATCGCGGGCGGTTGTCATTTAAGAAAGTCAAAGTTAACTTTGAGTTTAAAAGCAGTTTCTTCGTTTCTTTTCTTTTCGAATGTTATTGATATTTACTTGTAAATAGTTGCTATTCTTTTTTATGGTGTTGGTGTTATCGGTAAGTGGTAATTGTATTATAGTTGTGTATATAGCAGTTTTTTTTTTTATTGATTTAAGAGGGTAGTCAATGCCAGCATCCTCATGGAAGAGGATGCTGGCCGGGACGTCCCTGGTGAAGCAAATTTCCGCCCTTTTTTGAAGGGCATTAGCCTTTCACAACATGAGCAATTTGAAAATACTCAAGCGGAAACTTACACTCCTGTAATGGGGAAAAGAGAGAAAAGGAGGGCTCGCGAGAAGAAAAAAAGATCTAATGAGCGGTCGCGGTCCAGAGACAAACTCCCTTTGAGTTGCTCGGATGGCTCGGATGTGGAAATAGTAAATCAGGTCTCTAATGATACCCAACTTAATCCTGGCCAGCAAACCATGGTTCATTTGCCAACTTCACCTTCTCCGCCGGCTCATTTAGTTACTAGCCAACCTAGCGATTCGCAAACTCAGTCACAGGTCCCCCCTTCTCTCTTCACTCCAGTTGGACGTGAAAAATATAATAGTAGCGACCAGGGCCCATTTGTTGTACACGTACAAAAAGTCGAGGCGGCTCCAGATTCAGGAACGGTACTACATCCGGTTTCATTCGGACTTTTTTTACAAAAGAGGAAACGAGAGTTCCCCAATGTGGTTGATGGCAGCGTTAAGAGGATAGGACGTAATAGAGCGTCAATTAACTTTCATTCAGCTGAGGATGCAAATCAGTTTATTGAATCGCCGACTTTAGTACAACACAAATACAAAGCATTCGTGCCTTCTTTCAACGTAACCAGAATGGGACTTGTACGGGGCGTGCCGGCGGAATGGCCGCCAGAGGAGGTACTTGAAAATATTCAGGTGCCGGTAAATTCAGGTGGGGCGCGGCCTGTTAAGATTAGGCGACTCAATTTCAAAAAAATCAGAACTGATGGTTCTTATTGCTGGATGCCTTCTGAGACTGTAGTGATAACGTTTGATGGTCAGATATTACCTAAGAGAATTTTCATTTGCCTGAATTCCCTTCCTGTAGAAAAATATCAATATCCAACTATTCAGTGTTTTCGTTGCTGCCGTTTCGGACACACAAAGGAGAAGTGTCGGTCCCCTCCCCGTTGTTTTCGTTGCGGTGGGTCCCATTCTGGAGATGTTTGTACTATTGAGTCACATGAAGCGTATTGCTGTAATTGCCCTCAAGGGTTGGGATTGGGACATTTTGCTAACAGCAAGGCATGTCCGGAATACAATCGTCAGACTGCTATCAAAAAATCCATGACTGACGCGAATATCTCTTATGTTGAGGCTTCCAATCTTCATGCAAAGATAAGCCGAAAATCTTATGCAAATGTTGCCGCCGCTCCTCCCCAGCCCCAGTCTCCCCCTCAAGCACAAGGATTTACGTCGTACAGGAAGACAGTATTTCGTAATCCCCGATCCCCGCCGTCTCTGGATAAGGGGTATGACAGAAACGCCCATCAGTCTATTATTAAAGACCCTGTAATTCATTCTAGTCCTGTTTTCCCTGAATCCGTACCTCAGCAATCGAATGAAAATTTAATAAGGGAATTGATCAAAATCCTTTCTTCTGTTGTCAAAGTACTTGCTCCATCCAGCCCCCTGGCTGACCCTTCTTTGCTATCCCACGTTGCCCCGTTTATTTCATCTCTTTTGTTTTCTTCAAATAATGGACCAAGTAGTTCTACAATGGAATTGCCACAGTATTAACAATAAGAAACATGATCTCCTCTTTTTAATAAATAAGTATAATCCCTTTATTCTAGCTATATCCGAGATATGGCTTAAATCAGACTCTAATTTTAAGTTACCTAGTTTTATCTCTCTAATGGATTGTAGGGTGGATGGTCGTGCTGGATGCGCCCTGTTCATTAGAGATCACATTTCTTTTTCTTACGTTCCGGTCCCCCAACATAGCACAAATTTTCATACTGTTTGTGCTCGTGTAGAAGGCATTACTTTTTTATCTGTATATATTCCCAGTCCTTCTTCTATAATCCTTAACGAATTAAAGAAAGTAATTGGAGCCCTACCGCAACCAATTATTATTATGGGAGATTTTAACGTTCACCATTTTCTATGGGGCTGCGATAGGAATGACTCTTTTAGTGATCAACTGCTGGATATTTTGGATTCAAAAAACCTTTGTTTATTAAATACAGGAACCCCAACATTACGCACTCTTCCTAATCAATCTGTTAGCGCCGTTGATTTATCTCTGGCATCTCCTATTCTTGCCTCCCGTATTTCCTGGGAAGTATTAGATAGCTCATATGGGAGTGATCATTTCCCCGTCCTCCTTTGTCTTCCATTTCTATCTTCAAAAAGACCAACTACTATCAATCCTTTATTAGTATACAATATCAATGGAGCGGATTGGGATAATTACAAGAGTTGTCTCAACTCTGACGTTTTAAGGTTACCTCCTATTACGTCTAACTCTATACAAATTTGCTCTGACGCTTTGATCTCAGTTATTAAGTCTACTGCAGACAAGGTTTTCCCCCTTAAGAATACGGTTGTGGGTAAATTGGCATCTCCACCTTGGTGGGATAAAGAGTGTACCAAGGCCGTTAAAGTTAGAAAGAAAGCTGAACTTACTTATGCTGCTAACATGTCAACTGAGAATTTCCAAATTCTGTTAAATTCTATGTCTGAAACAAAATTGTTGCTCAGTAGCAAAAAGTCTGATGGATGGAAATCTTTCTGTACTTCGTTGAGTCCTTCCACACCGGATACTGTGGTTTGGAATAGCATCCGGAGATTCAGGAGATCGTATAATACTCGTAGTTGCCCATACCCTACTTCGCTACAGTGGGCGGAATCTTTTCTTGCCAATATAGCTCCGCCGCATGTTCCGGGTGTACTCGAGTTTCCCATAGGACTCCTTAATAATAGTTCAACCGACCCCTTGGATCAAATCTTCACATTTCAAGAGCTTAAAAACGTCCTTGGTTCCGTTAAAGACTCTACCCCGGGGCATGATGGAATTCCATATTCTTTTATAGTTAAAGCCGGAGATCCTTTTTTGAAATATTTTCTTGACCTAATTAATAACATATTACTTTCTGGCCATCCACCCAAATCTTGGAAATCTCAGTTGATTATGCCCATACTGAAAACAGGTAAAGACCCCAAAGACCCGCGCTCATATCGTCCTATAGCTCTGTCTTCGGTCCTGATGAAGATTCTAGAACATCTAATTAAAAATAGATTAGAATGGTTCCTTGAAAGCCAGGAACTATTAGGAAAATCCCAATTTGGTTTTAGGAAAGGAAAGAGCACTATGGACAGTCTGGGGATTTTTACATCAGACATTAGGCTCTCTTTTTCAAAAGGCGCTTCGACTGTAGCTGTTTTTCTGGACGTTGAGGCTGCCTACGATAATGTTCAGCTCCCTATTCTCAGGGAAAAGCTCCACAAGCTGAGAATTCCGGTGAGGCTGACGTGTCTTGTGGCCAATCTCCTTTCAGATCGGCGAATCACTTTTCGTGGAAGAGACCCCCTAATAAACCCATCGAGATCAGTATGGCGGGGCCTACCCCAGGGATCTGTACTGAGCCCTTTACTTTATAATATTTATACTCATGATTTGGAGTGCTCAGTTACTGGTTGTAAAATTTTGCAATATGCAGATGATTTACTAATATACTCCTCAAATAGTAATATTGAATCTGCCTGCATTACAGTCGGGAACTCTTTGCAATTACTTAACTCTTGGCTCACTAGAAATGGTTTGGGTCTTTCTCCATCCAAAAGTTGTGCTGTTGTTTACACTCGAAAAAGAGTCATTCCTATCGTGAGTATTTCAATTGATAACTCTGAGATTCCTGTTCGTTCTTTTTATAAATTTCTTGGGGTTATACTCGACTCTAAATTAGATGGTACCCAACATTTCGAGTATTTAGTTAAAAAGTGTGAACGGGGTCTCAACACCCTCAGGTGCCTTTCGGGGGTTTGGTGGGGGGCTTATCCAACCTCCTTAAGATTACTATACAATGCTACTATTAGAAGCGTTCTAGATTATGGTTCCTACCTGTTGGTACCGGGGAACAAGGCGGGGCTGGGAAAGCTGAACCTTATCCAATCCAAAGCTTTAAGAGTTATCTCGGGAGCAATGAGGTCTAGCCCTATCAACGCCTTGCAGGTAGAATGTGCTGAGCCCCCTCTCAATCTGCGTAGGCAATTTATGGCTGATAGCTATCTTTTTCGTGCCCTTCAATTTTCCCATCACCCTATCATACATCGGTTGTTTGATCTTAAAGCAGCTAACTGTTGGAGTCATAAGGGTCCCCCGTGTCTGGTTAAAAGCTTAGAAAAATTTCTGTCTCTTAAGGACCCGGTATTTCACTCCCTGAAACTTCCCCTTTTTGAATTCAACTACGAAACCATAATTCACAAACCTCGCGTAATTCTAAATTTTGATATTTGCCACGACGATCCTCACGCTGACGAATATCTTCGTCAAATACTTTCCCGTGAGTGGGCGGACTGGAACACAATTTATTGTGACGCTTCCAAACTGACTCCAGCTGGATGCGTGGGGGTAGGAGTTTTCCACTCCCAGTATAATGTAGTTCAAAAAGTGAAGTGTCCCCCAGAAACCTCCGTATATACTGGTGAATGTCTTGGGGTGTTAGAGAGCATTAAATACATTTTATTGGGTAAGTTAAAAAAGACTATAATTTTTTCAGATTCCCGTAGCTGCTTGCACGCCTTGCTGTCTAATCCTTTTTCTGTAAAACTCCACAACCCAATTATTTATCAAATTAAAGAGGTTCTTATAGTTTGTAAGCTTAGAGGGTACGAAGTCGCCTTGGTATGGGTCCCGGGACACTCGGGGGTGTCTGGCAATGAGAGGGCGGATCAGGTTGCCAAGGAGGCGGTAGTGCACGGCGACAAGACTCCTTTCAAGAACTACTGTCATGATTTGGTTGCCTTAGCGTCCAAGTCCTTAGTCCAGACGTGGTCTTCTGTCTGGACTGCATCTAGCAAGAGGCGAGGGAGACTTTATTCTATGGTTCAGTCTTCTATTAAAAGGAGACCTTGGTTTGCTAAGCTATATATTCCCAAGCAGTTTTGCTCAACTATTATCCGAATGAGACTTGGTCACTGCTGTACCCCTTCTCATTTGGCAAAAATCCACATCCGGGACTCTTCATTATGTGAATGTGGGTTAGACGATGGAGACCTGAACCATGTTTTCCTTGCGTGCCCTCTGTACGATCATGATTTTCTTTACAAAGAATTGATTCGTTTAAAGGTTGCTTTTCCAACATATATGTTAGAATTAATTCAAATTAGAGATAGAGATATTCTTATGGCCTTGGGTGCTTTTTGTGATCTTAACAATTTAAAGTTATAATTGGCAGTTTTTTTTTTTTTTTTTTCTAAGATTTATGTATCATACGTGGTTTCATAATTGTAATATTTACAATATATATATATGGGTTTGTGGACTCTTAACAGTAGTAGTAGTAATGTGTATATTGTAGTAGTAATGGTAGTTGTAATGTTCTTGACTAACAAAGGGTTTGTGTTAATTGTTTATTTTTTCCAGGAATAGCAACTATATAATATAATTGTTTTAGTTTATCGTTCTCGTAATATATTTCACTTTTATAAATTGTCAAAAATCGACATGACGCTGGCTAATCAATTGGCATAGCAAAAAAAAAAAAAAAAAAAAAAAAAAAAAAAAAAAAAAACATAAGTTATTGGGTGAATATCACAATCAAGTCGGCAAGGGAACTGACTCAGTTGTTATTCATGCCCATTGCTATGGAAAATTCCATGTTTATTTTCCATCTGGGAATGCAGTTAAGGTGTATAAAGTTAAAAATGATTTAGAAAAGAATAATAATATTTTTATACGAGTACAGAAGGAGCATAGTAATTTAGAATTATTAAGAAATAAACATTTTGGAAACAACTTCCCGCATCCAGTGCACAGGGATGGGAATATTATTATAATGAGTTTCATTGGGACGGATCAAGAAACTGCTCCGTCGATATCATCAATTCCTACTGAACTTTCTGAAGAGACATATCATTTGATTGTGAAGGAGATAGATTCATGGTATAAAAAACTGAATCTTGTACATGGGAAACTTTCTTCTAAAAGTGTGTTGTATTATGATAACAGGCCCTTTTTCACAGGCTGGTCACACTCTGTAAGAACAGATCACCCTAAGGCTTTGAAAAAACTAATGATGGATTGTAATTTTGTTACTAAAGTAAGAAAAATATCCATAATTATATTTTTATGTTAAATTTCGTGTGCATTATGTTAATGTATTTTTTTTATTCATATTTTGTCAAAAGTCGGTGTTAACTGCGTGTGAGTATGGTTACTAAGATGGATATTTTCTAGGTTCCTGAAATTAAAAACGCTAAAGAAAATAGGTATATTTAAAAAATATGTTGTTTTAGTAATTGTGAATTTGTTTCAGTTTTTTCAAAACAGAGATGTCACTGTGAAGTCTCCAGACATGCTTTTCAAGGATATTACAGGATTAGACAAAATAAACAGCAAGCTGATGGATGTGATCTGCAACAGGGACCTTTGGAAAGACCACCACCAGGCTAACCCTAACAGAAGCGAGGCTATGAGCAGACCATCTGGGAAAAATCGATTTAAATGACCCAATAAAAGGACTACCTACTAATTAAAGATAATAAAGTATTTTTGTGTTACACTTTGACTGTTTATTTTTTATTATCTGTATAACTAACTAGCTATACTTAAACATTTAAACCAGAGTTGGAAAGTTAAAAATTGTAAGTCATATAATTCACATTCTTTATTAAGTATTGTGTGTAGGTATGTACTTTGTAAGAAGAAAGTCCTTTAGTACTTTTGTATGTAAACATAAAACAATTAGAGTATGGAGTTGAAAAGTGGTAAAGAAGTCACAAGGTGGTGTTGTAATTATAGTCATACATAAGTGCTATTTAGCGTAAGGCAAAAAAGGAAAAATTACTTCTATTTTTATAATTTATCAATTTATGTTGACGACGCGTTAGCCTATTTGGTAGTGACACTGCCCACGAAGCTAGCGGCCCCGGGTTCGATCCCTGGTATGGGCAAATATTTGTATGATGACCGCGAGTATGTATATTCTTTTGAGAAGGGCTTAGGTATATTAAAATTATGTATACTCATACTCATACTCATTTATTTATAATATCGAATATTACATGTCAATTTATTATTTAAAACTACAGACCTTAATCTAACTAGATGCCGCGAGTGTACGTACTTCGCGTGTCAAAAAGCAGTCTAAATCATGCTATGGCAACTTAGTACATTTGAGGTGGTTCGCTTTTTTTAGTTTTTTTTTTTATGTATGACACAACTACTATGGCGCGTGGATTAAGCAATAATAGACTCTTGGTCAACAGTGTAAGCGCTTCGACGTGCGCTTTATTAATTGTGTCGTACGGCGGCGCCATCTTCATTTTATGGCGAACAAACTTAAAGTCAGTGTTGCTGATGGAGTAAAAAAAACGCTCTTTAGGAACCAAACGAAAACGTAATAATAACGCAAAAAAGAAAATTTATTTACTTTTGTTATTTTGAAAAATATTATTATGCTTTATTCAAATCCAAAAATATATAATTTATAAAAGTTTGTATTGAATCAATATGACAACACAATAAGTAACTTGTCTATCTTGACATTTTTTGACATTGTCCAAAGAAAAATTCTTGAATTAAATTGATTTTCAGCGAGAAAAACAATAATAAAGGATTTCAAATTATTGCATGAAAGATGTCTTTTACGGCGTGCTGCGTACCGGACCGTATACGGTATTTCACTACACCTTTGACGGTAAACGCAGATTCCAAAGGGAGCGCCAAAGTTCAACTAAAATTGCAACTCCTATTATCGGAACTCCGAAAATGAAATTTTTATACCGCTGAAACCGTAAACTTTTCAGAAGTTCTGAAATATTCAATGTGTAGATAAGACTAGGTTAGGTTAGGTTTGATTTATAAAAATCCTGAAAATGTAACAGTTGCTGAAATAAATACGTTAGGAGTTGCGATAATTAGGACTTATGAGTCGTTATGAGTAAAAATAATTAGGTGAGCCAATATGGACCCAGAATTTTATTGTCCGTTAATTTCCTTCTGAATACCTACGTTTGGAATCGGGTCCATATTATTGGTCGTACTATTCATATCATAAATTGGAAAATGTGACTGTCCCTGTCTTTTAGGCTTCGCAGAACTGATTTTGATGAATACAAAGTAATACCTATTTACTTTTCATTTCCTTTTTTTATGGGTCTAGAGGGAATAGCGATCGATATACGATATCGAAGTGGATGAAGTTAAGGGCAATATTTATGAATACATTAAATTTTAATTGTGCTTGTCTGAAATGCTTTCATGGCTAAACCCCAATCGGTTTTGGTGGAATTTGGCATGACGCCATTTGTTGACATTTATTGGTGACCCCAGGAGAATTTACTTTAATTCCCAACTCCCTAGCTGGGGCAGAGAGCATCCACAGAGCGCTGGCATGCCTGCCGTCGAGCTGCGTGCTTCACCTCTGGCGATATAGACCATAGCGAATAGCGATACACGTGTTCTACAATGACGTAGTCGCAGGCAAAATCTAGATATGGCTAAACTACAGATACAATGTAAATTAAGTAATATTTAACATACGTGATGAGATACCTACTTTTATCCCAGAATATTAATATTATAGTTTTCAAGGGAAAAGCGATAAAGGAGTTTCACTTTGATAGAGTTGCGCGCAAAGTCTTGTGTATTATGAACTTGACGGTGTGGCTGTTTGTTTGTTTTCACTGTTGAACAGATACTTAAGTAGGTACCTACCCTTTTTAGAGTTCTGATCTCAACCTAGGAACCCTTATATTTTCGCCATGTCCGTCTGTCTGTCTGAACCTATGAAAGTTACAAAGCTAAAATTTTGTACATAGGTATACATATATACCGCGGTTCGGATCCAAGGTTGTAAAAAAATGGAAGGATGTTTATCTTTTAGACACGTATGATCGTCCATACTTGCATAATTTGGATGAAATTTGGCACTTAATTATATCGTATCGATCCTCTATTTTATCTCGGAAAACTTGATAGTTCCCGAGGGGCAACAATAAACGAGTTCTATGCGAATGCAGTTGCTGGCAAAAGCTAATGCTAATACTGTTTGTAATAATATTAAAAACATTTCCTAACAATTATGTAGGTAGGTATGTTATGCGACATTGAAATAGTATTAGGTATTTATTTTATGCATTTTAATATAGGCACGTCTACATCGCTGAACTACTGCTTTTGATGAATATAAAGTAGGTACCTAATTTTCATTTCCGATTAGTTCTATAGCGATATACGATATCTACGCGGTAAATGCCTTTCAAGTTTGTCAGATCCAGGACGGAGACTATTTGCGACACGTGATTTATTTATTTATTTAATAGCTACCCGTCTTTATCGCACTCATGCGATATTTAATTGTGTATCTCATGTTTCGCAGGTGACAGTGACGCCATCGGCACAAATTAATCAAAGTATGGCGATGTAAAACAAAATGTAAAAAATATTTACTGTACTTACGAATGAAATGAGACATCCTTTCTTCCTTTTATAGTTACAGTATAATTTCGGCAGCCTCGAAAAACATAAGACGGCATTTTTTATGAATTATATTTGTTGCATTTCGGTAATAAAACTTTATTGTTTTTGACGCGAGCGTGTCAACGGCCACGGCGCGACTGAACGATAGTAAGGTAATTTACCTTCGTTTTCGAGGAACGCTTTTGCGCGCAGATAACGTATCTTAATATAAAATATCATTGACTGCAATCCTAAACCTTAAATGTTTTGCTTACCGACCAGGGTTTCTATGAATATTTTCTATCGCAAGGTACAGTTGATAAACACTTGGATCTGTTGCGGAGGATTATTTTGTAAAGGAGGCAGACGAGCAAGCGAGTCACCTGTGGCCAGTTTCACGAAGCTACAAGTTACAAATTACAAGCGGAACTCCCTTTCTAGCCAAAGGAGTTAGAAAGAGACTTCCGCTTGTAATTTGTAACTTGTAGCCTCTGATGGTAATTGATCATCGCGACACATACAACACCCGCAACACCAGAGGAGCTGCCGGCCTTTGAGAAAAGAGAATGCTTGTTTTTCGAAGGCCCCAAATCGTATTGGTTTGGAAATACACACGCCGAGAGTTGATTCCACATAGATAAAATGCGTGGCAAAAAGGTTTCTCGTTCTTCCGATCGAACGAGAAACATTTTTTTAGGTTATAAATAAAAAAATGAAAAAATCAGCGGGACAATGTCACACCAATTGACCTAGTCCCAAACTTAGCTCTAGGCTTGTACTATGGGTACTACAGCTACTACACAACGAGATAAATACTTATATTGAGAAATAAATACTTAAATACATAGAAAACATCCATGACTCAGAAATAAATATTCGCACTTATCACACAAATACCTGCCCTTACCGGGATTTGAACCCAGGATCGCTAGCTTCGTAGGCAGGATCACTACCAACTAGGCCAGCGCGTCGTCAAAGGTAGGTTTTCAGCCCCAGCCCCAGGAGAGGGAGTTCAATCCGAAATTTAATAGCATTGAATCGTGTCCCGGGGTCACCTAGTGATAAACGTGTTCTACGCTGACGAAGTCGCGGTCAAATTCTCGATATTCATTAAATGGAGATGTTGCAATCGTGATTGTAATGAAATTTTGCATAAGCAAGTTGGACCCCGTAAAATAGACGTAGGATACTTTTATTTTGCATAGTTTCCAAGGGAACAGCGATAAACAAGTTTCACTTAAATAAAGTAGGTACCTATTTAGCGCGCAAAGTCTTGTATAATTATTAATGCGACAGTATGGCTGTCTGTTCGTCTGTAACGCTCCGCTGCTGTCACGGCTGAACCAATACTTACCTACTTACTTTGTTACTTTTTATTAGTAATGCTTGCCGAAGGAGGAGGTTAAGGTTTTTGACCTGTATATATGTAGGTAAGTACGTATGTATGTATTGTACGCCATGCAACCGTACCTTTAAGACCATATTTGGCTTTGCCAGTCACCTTCGCTTACACCACCAAGGACATAAACCTAAACATACATACATACATACATACATACACATTGGACATAGGAGGAAGGATGTTGATTGGACAATAGAACAGTTCCGGAGGGAATAGTGATAAATTACTTCTATGTGGACGGAGGGTTTTTTATTGGATATTGCCTTGTACAAGCCATCCATAGAAGAAAATAGACGACACAGGGTCAGCCTAGTTGGTAGTGACTAGTGACCGTGTTTCTGACTCTCCGCAGATGAAGTTGCGGGCGCAAAGCTAGTTTTATATAATCATTTACTACTTTTTGAGGTGTGTTATCAAGAAAATATATTTTTAAATAAATAAATAAACTAAACTGTCAAGATTGACGGATCCCCTATTACCGTACCACTAGAAATAAAGTATCTGATATTAGAAAGAAAATGACAATTTAATACACTTTTTGAGATGATTACATGATTCAGTGATTCAGGCGTAAATTACTCTAGAGTATATGTATTGAGAATTGGGAACCCAAATGAAAAGAGCTTAAAACACATTTTTATTTCAGGCGTTTTATTGGCATAAAGTCGCAGCGGCGCCAATCGAGAGTCGTTGTGGTGGTTGCTGCTTACATTGGTTGCGGGAGGTTGCGGGAGGTTGCGGGTGTTAAATTCTGGTGCCTCTGTTTTTACTATTATATAGCGTAAAGGTGGCTGTCAAAACATAGGTGATGTTCATTCCTTGTTATTTATTAGTTAAGTCGGATCAGATTGAGAACTGTGGCCCGTTTCACGAAGCTACAAGTTACAAATTACAAGCGGAACTCTCTTTCTAGCAAAAGGAGTTAGAAAGAGACTTCCGCTTGTAATTAAACACCTTGATAAATAAAACTCTAGTTATATTCGATTAGTCGCATGTTATAATTATCAGACAAAAATAATAGACAAAGCATCATACTTGTCGCACTGCACTAGTTACAGATGCCCTTTGTTAAAAGAGACGTGTATAATATGAAGAAAAAAAATTGTGTATGTTTAATAATGATGAATAAGTCTTGTTAGAAGTATTTATTTAGAAGACAGTTAGCGTGTGTTTGTTTGTTTGTGTTTTTGACGTCTGATTGTAACTAGACATTCAAATCTTTCGATCGGAACACGGAGAGTAAAAAATATAGCGCTATAAGTTATATTTTTTTCATTAGCTTGACTCGCAATGATTCTTTTAATTTGAGATTATACCAACTGCTCAATAGGTTAAAAGGAACTTTTACGGTGAGACTTTGTTGTCTGACTGTCTGCCTGCCACAGCAGATATTGATATTATTTTAATACTCTTTATTGGAACGTTTGACACTTTATTTATGCCAATCGGTTCGAGTTATGAATAAGATGGGACTTGATTAAAATGATAGTACTACTAATTATAAGACAGTTTTATAATTTCTAGGTTAACAAGAGACTCTCGGAGGCTGTGCCAGTGTGCAAGGAAAAGTGTCCCAGTTTTAGAATACTTATTTACACCAGATCCGCGGATTTAACTATTCAAGGAATTGATCATTAAGAGAGGAACGGAATTTCGAGGAAATGAAAAACAAATGCGACGGGATATATAAGTTATTCACATATTTATAAAATAAAAATCTAAGTACATTTTAAAGATTTTGGCGGAGGCAGGAACTTTTGTTTAAAACATTTGAAATAACCAGTGGGTTGATTTGTGAATAACATGCATTTACTAAGATCACCAAAATGGCCGATTTCTAGAAGTTTGTATTTTTAAATCTCACTGGTGACTGAAATGTTCTCGCCTGTGATATCAAAACAGAACCAGAACCAGATTAAGAAACAGTAATGCCAACATATCAATGTTATAATAGAAAAAGATAGTATACCTACTATTAATACTGAAAACTTCTTACAATTTTACAAAATTGACAACTAGCCACATAAGAGCCTGTTTCACACTAGCGTTTTTTTCTGCGCGTATACATACGATCGTTTCGGCATACGCACCTACAGGCGCTTCCAAAAACAAGCATATACGCGCGTATAAAAAACGCTAATCTAAAACCGCCCACACGGTTTGATGTCGTTCATAATCTGCCTTACTGCAATGTTTTTTCAATGTAATATTCAATCTTGGGCCGATTCTGCCGTGCTAATGATAAACATCGCAATAAAATGAGCAACAAGTTCTATCTGATAATTCTGATATAAGTCTGTCATGTCATGGATTAGTTTGCCATTTGACTCCGGGTGGTGAGATGAAGAAGTAACATGATCAAAATCCTAATTCTGACCCATGTTAAATAAAACTCTACTATTAATGTTACACTTACACTAGCCGTACGTGAAAATTATAGATAACTAGCTTCTGCCCGAGACTTCGTCTGCATGGATTTCAGAATTTGATCTTACCAGGATGAATAATATAAGTTTGTCCTAACACTGTCCTAATACTAACTTGTTGTATAGGGAAAATCGCTTAACCAAAGTCTACTGCTGACTAGGTTGACGCACCCCTATCATCAGGGTTAGGGTTACGTAACAAAATGGTAAGAAAGGAACAGTCTGTTTGTCACAGCAGTTTTTTGATCGGTCTAATACCTACCTTTGTAGTTCAGAAGCTAGTTTCATCCGAGTTATATCACATACAACAATCACATACAAAATAGACTTTAAACTCATTACCATCTTAAGACTTCGAAAATTTCGCAATCTAGTACCTACTTTATTATAATACAGTTTTATTATTTTTAGGTTCCAAGAGATTCTTGGAGGCGGTTGCGTGTCCAGAGCAAGGAAATATGTCCCAGTTTTAACTAGAACACCTACTTATCTGCACAAATATTCTGCCTGGTGTTATCTGTGAGATTATTGAAACCAAATAATACTTAAGCCAGTCAAAAAAGAAAAGATTGTCATCATAACCTGCAGAGAAGACCAGCTGTGAAGGCTGTTAGAGCAAAACAGTCACGGTCGCCTCTCTTATTATGAAGCTGAAGCGAAATACCCGACTCGAAGAACGCATGGCTGATTATTATCAAAATCATTATTTTTAAGAATATAATAAGTTTCTTTATGTTAATAAAGAGGATTTATAGTATTTTTAACCGACTTCAAAAAAAAGGAGGTTCTCAGTTTTACCAGTATGTATGTATGTATGTTTGTTCGCGATTATCTCGCGTTTGGCTGAACCGATTTTGTTGCGGTTCTGAGAAGAGTATTTGTTACACTTAGAAGAAGGTTTTGGTATTTTAACCGACTTAAAAAATGAGGTTCTCAGTTTGACTCGTATCATTTGATCACGCATAACTTTTTACAGGGCCGTTCGATTTAAAAAAATCTTTTTTGGTTTGATAGGCTATACTTTCGAGGTGGTCCCATTGTCACCAAATCTGACTCTGATGAGGGAATCCGTGAGGAATTGAGGGAACTCCCCAAATATTATAGGCATATATACAGCGATTTTAATATTTTTAGTAACAAGTCCAGTCCATTTGCATTCAGAAAGTATCATTTAGTTAAGTGGAACTGATGATGAAGACCACAAATGGTTACCGGAACTCCTCAACGGTACCTCTTTCAAGGGTGGCGATAAGATATCTCGATTAAGATAGTTGAGCAATTGTAACAGAGAACATTTAATCGTTTAAATATGACTATGACATTCCCGCGTTGTTTGCGGCGAGCTTGAAATGTCTTAAAGTTTCATATCAACTAAGAAGTGAAACTACATAACAGCTTATTATGATCACTATAAAATGTACAAAATAAAATAAATGTTTAAAAAACAAAAAACCGCATTCAAAAACGCAAAAAATTACTTCTTTTAAAATGGTAGGTATAGGACAGTCCAACTGAAGTCGGGTATATTTTTACCCAAAAGCCGACTTCAGTTGGACTGTCCTGCCATTTTAAAAGAAGTTATATTTTGCGTTTTTGACGGCGGTTTTTTGTATATTAAAACATTTTTATTTATAAATTTGGTCTTCACGGCGACTACCAAGAGTTAAGTAGCGAGATGTATTTGCAAACGTCATGAAAAAAAAACGTCTCGTCCGCTGAATGTAAGGTGAAGAAATAAGAGAGGGTTATAGGACTGCAACCTTTATACAATAAACAATAAAATTATGGACAACACAGGCAGAACAGGCCATGTTTAAATGGAAGAAGCGTTTTATATGGGAAGGAGGAGAGTTAACAAGAAAAGGGCGGAAAATGCCAATAATAAAAATAACAGTCAAAAGTTCTGAGGTAACAAACATTTAAAAAAAATACAAACGAATTGAGAACCTCCTCCTTTTTTTGAAGTCGTTTCAATTAGGTTCAATCAAAAAAACTCACATTTTTCGGAAATTTGAGGTCTCATGTATAGATACATAAGTCATTTCGTTTTTTCTTTGGTTTCGCTTTATGATAATTATCAGTTTTTCAATTCATATTACTAGAGTAAGTATAGAGTTAAGTTCAACATGAGTCATTAATGTCATCATCCTAATTGGGTACGCTAATTTATATTGAAAACTTGTCATCATTCAATTGTTGCCCAAATTCTGTTCTTGTTATTGATTTTGCATGTACTTTGTAAACCTTTGTGTACCTACTCAGTTTAAACATAATAAGCTTAAATGCAATAAATGATTTATTTATATATTCATATGTTTACATGACATGTAATTAGTTGGATTCCTCGAACTCTGAAAATAAATAGGTACACTGCGGCCACATCTATGAGATTTGAAAAAAGTAGTTAGTTATTATACCTACAGTATCTTTCTTTCTTTATGTTAAAGAGAGATGCCTGTAGATATGACCGCAGAATTAGGAAGACCCTTTAAATATATGATCCTCACAGAGTTAGTTATAATAGCTTTTTAAAAACCATTTTGAAAATAATTTGAAATCGTTGAATGTACTATCTTTTTTTTTAGAACTTGGTGAACTTATAATTTTGTCGTTCTTGAGGGATCCTATATTTAGTGGACGTCTTTCGGCTGAAATGATTGTCTTCTTCTCACTGGTTTATATACCTACAAATAAGAACTGATCAGGCGCGGCGGCGCGGCGTACTAATTAAAAGCCCGTCGCTTTTGCGGATGACGCCACTAGATACCTACTCATTTTATTATTATTATTAGTTCCTAATATACAACGTGTCCCAAAACTCAACGATAAGCCGGCACCAGAGGATGGAGCTACTTATGATTAGTCGAGAAAAAATAAAAAAGATAAAAAAGATAAAAGAAATTTATTTAGTAAGTAGGCCGCTCGGGCACTTTTACACGTCAAGATACTACCAATACCAATACCAATAAGGAAAAGATATATTTTTTTCCTTATTTTTTCTCGACTAATCATAAGCAGCTCCATCCTCTGGTGCCGGCTTATCGTTGAGTTTTGGGACACGTGGTATATATACAAATCGTTCCGCGAAAGAACGATGAGTTAAAAGCGAAATGATATTGTAGTTGCGCTAAATTATTCAAAAAAAGTGTATCTCGTAGACTACGTTAATGTCGACTATTTTCTTTGGAGTTTATCAGTTCTCAATGTAAATCATTGCCATCTCGCCTGGTATGTTCTTTTTTGCAGTACTTACTCTAAAAACTTTAACCTCTTTTACATAAAACGTTATAAATAACGGTGTTTAAAGCCATAATAGTTAATATGTGCCAACAACGTGTCTTAACTATTATTGGTCTTTAAGTACCTGTTGTGTTTTTGTATGAATAAGGGGTGGCGAATAGCTTACGTATGTGGTTGTGTATAAGCACATGCTTACACACACATATGCATAGAATTAGTTCCATGAACACGAACTAGATGGCAGAAGTTACGACACAAACGTCACGAACAGAAAAAATCGCAGAGTTGCCAGTCTATATCCCAGTATACAATAGTAGTCTTTGGTCTAAATGTCTGCTTTCTACGCGGCTTCATTTAGTACGCGTTCGACCGTTACCGCCTCCAGACGTCACCGATATCTAGAAAAATGACTGATTGTTCCGTATTAAGTTATAAAAACTGTACAGGAAAAGCTGACCCAAATAATGGACATGTTTCCTTCCATAAGTACGTAAATTTCTTCTAAAATTACGTTTATCTATTTAAAGATAATTTATTTTAGGTTTGTCGCGGTTCTACTATGAAAAATAATACTGTGTGGGATTACTTCATGTTCATAATGCTTTACTTGCAAAGTTGTAGGTGGAAATTTAACGGTCGATCTTTAGCTTGTGTCGCTTGGCTTCTTGGTACGAGTACTATTATCATTTTTCTGTCAAATTAAGCAAATAGTGATGTACACCTTCCGATTGTTTACGATTCTAATCGATTCTTGAAACAGGAATGATAATACTCTTAGGTATTTTGTGTCACGTAGGTCAATTTTGCTGTTCTATAACGCTTTTCATCCTTATATCCGTCACCTGCTTATTTTTCTTTTTCTTTAAGTAATTTTCCTTATCTTTGTCTTTTCTAAGTTGACTGAGTTCTGGATCTGATTTTATTTTATCATAACGTAATTTACTAGCTTTTCTTTTCGCAGATAAAATTTCTTCTCTGGTTTTTTTATTTGGCTAGACATCATTTACCTACAACAAAGTAACGAGAATCATTACAAACCATAAGAAAGCATTTTGATTAAATCCAACTGAAAATGACTGCCATTACCTAAGAGTAAGATAAGATTTATATCATTTTTCTGTCCTTTTATCATTCCTCTGGCAAATCGATTGAAAAATCGATATGTGAAATTCACGGACACATAAATTCGCGCTTGTAATTGCTTCGATCGCTTGCGACAATTTTGTAAGTGTTCTAGTAAATATTTCTATGGCAATAGTGTGTATATCTATCTATCTCTTTGTTGTCAAACAATTACGTACTTACGGTCACTTTCTTGTAATCGAAAAGATCTAGTAACTATACACATCTTTTTTTACGTATATGTGACATCATAACTTACCTGAAGAGCGGTGAAATTATCAACTTCCAAGCCACGCAGACACGGCGACAAGGCGCAACACGCGCGCGACCTCTTACTACAAAGACTGACCTCATACTGACTGATTGATACGAGCCGCACGGCGCGGGCGGCGGCGCCTTTGTATCGATTTCGCGCGGACAACGGGGAATTCACATCACTAATTCGTTCTTGTGACGTCACAGCAGGTAGAAAAAAAGTGACACGGTTGGTTTTCATACAAATTGAGGTGTTTACGTTATCTAGTTAGATTAAGGTCTGTGTTTAAAACAATATCTACTTACACTAACAACAACACAATATCAAAAATTACAAAAGTCAGTGGGTAGGTTTTTTTTTTATAAGTAGAATACTTTTAATACCGGGAAATTGAATAGTTCTCGAGGGAATAGCAATAATCGACTTCTAATCGGACGTAGTCGCGGACAACAGTAGTCAACAATCATTACAGATCGTTCGTTCAAATAGTTTGCATGCTATGATGTGCCGCTACAATTGGTACATACAAAAAAACCGCCGCAGCGCGCACAAATCTGTATCGGCGACTTCAAAGGGTTGTAATGCACACTATCTGAACGAATAAACTGTACCATACACAAGCAAGAAGGGCTGATTCGATGTACTCAATATTTTACCGAAAAACCATTTTTTCTGGCTAAGGTAAGTGGCCGACAATAACTAAGTATTTGTAATTAGTATACTTTTAAAATATCATTATATTAGTAAATAATTACTGAACCTATACGACAACCGTACGTAGGTATGCTAGGCGGAATCATAGTATAAACAAAGAGCAGAAGCGAATCTCCTTTGAAGCTTCGAATTAAGTACAGTCAGCCTTGGAAGTAACTGCACACTTTAGTACCGGGCCTTGTCGCTCTAACGCCTTTGACATAGTTTGAACTTATTGTACTTACCTATTTGTATATTGGCAAGTAACATCAAGCTTTGTATTTATTTTGTTTATGTTTAACGGCTTAGGTGTGGCGTGGTTAAAACTAGGAGGACACATATTAGTCATGTCGCAAAGTGGTAAAAAATAAGTTAGACGTGGGTTTTTTTTTCGCCTACCCCGTAGGTATGTGTGGGGTGTCGTTGGATAGGTTCTTCAAAAATATGTATAGGTTTCTAAAAAAAAATCGATTAAGGGATCCGATTGTAAAATATATTAGATTTAAAGTGCAAATTTTTGTTATAGTCAAGTTTCTCCCCCCCTACAGCAAAAACTACAAATACTAAAACTGAAAAATATCCTAAATGAATATTAAAGGAAAACTATTACGACCAAGATTAATTGTTTGCCGAGATACAGACGACTAAAGTGTTTCTACCTGTTGTTTTTTGAGATAGTTTTTGTATAGTGTGTGTTAAGGCTTCGGTTCCATACACTGAGCATAGTCAGATATGCTCTTGCCCGAGGCTAGTTGATAAATATTTACTTATTTATTAATGATTAAATTTGGATAATGTAAAGCCCGCTTTACCCATATCTACACTCATACACTCGTACAGAACTGTTCGTCTCATGGCAATCATTCAGTTACACTATGGGTAGTATTGTGATACATTTTCCAACATCTAAATTAGGTCCATATACCTAGTTTTTTCAGTTTTCGTAAACTGTTTACGTTAACGTAGTGGATCTTGTCGCTTTCATGCTAGTCAACGTCAGAGTCGCTTCTGTCCCACTTAGTTATTCTATGGCGGAATAATTATAATGTTTAAATCGCGGTGAGGCTCTAATACCGCCTTGATAATTATAGTTCAATCATTCTGTCTTTAAAAACGTTAGAGGAAGTTTAAAAAGCCGTAGGCAGAATGTTGGAGTGGATCCAGAAGTAGGGGGTTAAGGCAGCGTCACCTGTCAGCCATGTTGGAGGAGTTCCAGAAGTTTGGGTTGAGGCATCATGACCTGCCAGCCATGGTGGGGAACGTCGCCTGCATGCTGCGCCTGCTGACCCTGAACATTGACAGCCGCTATCAGAAACGTTGGTTGAGTATTATTTTTTATGGCAAGGAAAACGCAAACAGGCCACCTGATGGGAAGTGATATTTGAGTGTCATTCATTAAATTTAAGAGCCAGGCTCTTGTCGGTGGAGTAATTGCCACTTTTCTCTATCCTGTGCCAGCCTTTTCACCTCCTGATACGACACGACATTCGCCTTCCGTCTTATTTGGTTAAAGTATGTGAGCCTAGGTCTTCCTCTTCCTCTTTTTCCTTCGACTTTACCCTCCAAAATGTTCAAAAAGAAACTATCGTGCCGCATCAAGTGGCCCATCATCTTTCCTCTTCTACATTCTATAGTTTTTAAAATATGTCTTTTCTCGTTCACCATCTTCAAAACTTCTTCGTTGGTTTTCTTTTCCGTCCAGCTAATTTTTTCCATCCTTCGCCAACACCACATCTCAAACGCTTCCAACCTTTCTCTATCTCTCTGTGTTAGTGTCCAAGTCTCGCTACCGTACAACGCAATGCTCCAGATGTAGATTTTAATTAAGCGTTTTTTAGCCTTTTTTGATATTTTAGTTCTTAATAGGTGCTTCTTGTTATTGAAGGCTTTTTTAGCCATGGCTATCCTTTGAATGATGTCTGCGGTGCATCTGGAGTCATTGGTAATTAAACTTCCTAAATATTTAAATTTGTTTACTTGTTCTATTGTACTATTGTTAAGAATGATTGGGTTATGTTTTTTTGCATGTTTAGATGTTATAAGAGTTTTAGTTTTACTGCTATTAATTTTAAGTCCAAACTGATTGAAAATTTCCTCCATTTTTACAACTAGGTCTTGTAGTTGACTGTTGGTTTCAGCAAATGCTGCAATATCATCCGCAAACCTAATGAAGTGAATTTTTTGTCCATTAAATTTAATTCCCCCCAAATCTGAATCTATTACCTTTTTTATGGCATCTTCTATAAAAATGTTAAATATGAGCGGTGAGAGTGGACAACCCTGTCTGACACCTTGCCTTATCTTTGCTTTTGCTTTTTCCTCTCCAACTTCTATAATGGTCTCCTGGTTCTTATAAAGTTCGCAAATAATCTTTCGGTCCCTGTAGCAAACACCAACACCACGCAGGCTATACATCATCTTCTTCCAGTCTATTTTATCAAAAGCCTTCTCCAGGTCAACAAATGCTATGTGTGTATCCATATTTAAATCTAACCGCCTGTCAACTATTAATCTAAGAGCTAAAATAGCTTCTCTAGTTCCTTTATTCTGTCGAAAACCATACTGATCGGAACTTAAATGGTTTTCAGCAATTGGTCTCAATCTGTTTTGAATTATTTTTAATAAAATTTTAGATGCTTGCGAAATAAGGCTTAAGGTTCGGTGTTCTTCACATTTTAAAGAATTAAGTTTTTTTGCCAATGCCACTGTTCTGCTTATTTGGAAATCTACCGGTATTTGTCCTGTTATGTATATATCTCTCATTAACTCAAAAACTTCCTGTACCATGGGTTCACATACTGCATATTTTATCATTTCAATAAATATTTGGTCACACCCTGCTGCTTTGTTATTGTGAATACTCATCAAGGCTTTCAAAAACTCTTCTTTTAAGATGTCTGGCCCTTTCTCGTCCTCTTCCACTATTTGTTCTTCCTCTATATCATCATCATCCAATCCTTGTCCTTTGTAAAGTTGTTCTATGTATCTCTTCCATCTTTCCAATATATCCCTATTATTTATAAGTATATTACCCTGTTCATCTAGAATAGTTGTACTTTTTGCATTGTGTTTCTTCTCAAAATTTCTTATTATGTTATATGCTTTATTCATATGACCCTTCTGAATGCATTTATCTATTTCTTCACAAATTTGTATTGTATCCTTCTCTTTACATTCTCTGCATTTAGTTGTTATTTTATTCGTTAGTTTTTTATATATTTGTATACTTTTTTCATCACTTTTGTTTCTAAATTGTCTTCTTTCTATCATTAAATCAATAATTTCTTTAGTTAGCCAGTTTTTCCGTGGTGTTATTTTCTCTCTATCTAAACATTCTTCGGCTGAAGACCTTAAGATATCCCTAATATTTTCCCATCGATTGTTTACACTTAGATTATTATTTATATTATTTTCTATCCTACTTTTATAATCTTCTATTTTAAGACCAACCTTATTACTAAATTGCACTCTGATAGTATTGCTATCCTTATCACTAAGTTTTTTGAGATCAAGCTTCTTTGGCTTACGTTTCTTGCCTTGCTTTGTGACATTAAGATTATGTTTGCTTAACAATAGATTATGGTCCGTGCTAAGGTCTGCTCCCGGAAGGGCTTTACATGATTGTACTTGTTTTCTGTAAATTGATCTTACTAATATGTAGTCTAGTTGATATCGTCCTATGTCTCCTGGCATTTTCCATGTGTAAAGCCTTCGTTTTGGGAGTTCAAAAAATGTATTGGTAACAAACAAGTCGTTTTCCTTGCAAAATTGTACCATTCTGTTTCCTCTAGTATTTCTCATTCCTAATCCAAATTTACCTACTATATTTTCTTCTGCTCCTTCCCCAACTACTGAGTTAAAATCCCCCATTACTATAAGATTGTCTTTCTCTTTAACTGCATCTAATATGGAATCCAGATCATTGTATATGTCTTCTATTTCATCATCCCCGTGGCTTCCAGTAGGCATGTAGACCTGTACTATTATAGTATCTACAGGTACAGTCTTTATCTTTATGGCGGTTATACGATCACTATAGTGTATTGTATTTTCTACTAAATTTCCCCATTTTCTGTTTAGTACTATTGCTGTTCCGTTGGCACCTTGTTTGTCTCCTGTATATATTATCCTAAAGTCTTCATCCCAGTAATCTCCACTACCTTCCCATCTTGTCTCACATATTCCTAAAATATCTATTTTTAATCTTTCCATCTCTATCTTTAATTCCTCAACCTTTCCTTCAGCCAGCATCGTTCTCACATTCCACGTCCCTATCTGGCAAGGATTTTGCATGATGACGACCGATTCAGCCTTGCGTCTGCACCTGCCGGACTCAGACCGCCACGGCATGTTACATCGTGGAAGCCCGTTGTCAAGAACGTTATTACCTTTTAGTGACATTTCCATTACTCCTAGACAGGGAATATAGTGCAGTGGTTTCCCAACTTGCCTTCCGCACCGCAGTTTAATGGCCGTTTTTACTCGCCCACTAATATCTTGACAGAAATCCTTCCAGAACCCTCTTCTTCGGCTATCTGCTAGTACTGATGCCACTGCTGCCTGACACCAGGGGAATGCTTATTTAGTGGCGGCATTGACTCGCCACGTCACAGAGTCGTCTTAGGACATATGTAGTTTTTAAAGGAAAATCCGTCCCACCGTTCTAACCCCTACGTCCTGATAACTCTGCCGCTACTTGGTCGGGGACTGCTTATTTGGTATATTCGCAGCTAACCATCATATCTGATGGCTGTTCACTATCCGCCACCTGTGACCCCGTAGGTAGCCTGTAGCTCAGCCCCTACATTTGAGTGTAGTGGTAGTAATTTCACCGCTTGTCCGTTCCCCACTCCGGATCACAACCCTCCGTCCACTAGGATCCATTTATAGGATCCACTAAAGGGGTCAAGTGGACAGTTTGTACATCCCAATCCATTAATGGAGTAGGTAGAGCTTTAATGTACACTTGAATCCGTTTGGAGTGGTTTACACTTTTGAATACGCTGGGATCCATCACTGGATTTAAATAATACTATGAAATCTACAAATATCCATTAATGGATTCTATTGAACTTTTCATATACCGGGATCCATCAGTGGATACTAAATGTCCACGAATATCCATCAATTGGTGGAATTAAGTGTATTAAAAGTGTAATAAAATCCATTGATGGATCGAAGTGTAATTAAGAGTGCAATCCCTTGATGGATTCCAGAGTATTAAAAAGTGTAAACGAATCCAAATGGATTTAAGTATACAATAAAGCCCACTCTACTCCATGAATGGATTTGAATGTACAAAAAGTCCACTTGATTCCTTTAACGGATCCTATCAATGGATTCTAGTGGACGGAGGGGATCACAACCATGCGATCGCTGCTGCTTGGTGGTAGGTTAAAGGATACGATGGTGGGGATCCGGACGGACCCCGCACAAGGTCCTATCACCAATTAGTATCCGAAATCATTCTTATGATAGGTAATATGGATAAGAATGTGTGTATGTGTAAATAATTTATTTTTGTAGCAGTAGAGTATTTTTCAAGGGAGGTTAAGTTTCGTCAAGATCTGGTAATGGAAAGTTAATGGAATTTCGTTAGAATCTATTTTGTGGAATTATAATTTAATCCAGCTGCAAAAAAGATTAAAAAACGGACAAGTGCGTGTCGGACTTGCCTACCGAGGGTTCCGCACATGACACGGTTAACTCAATTCAAAATTTGGACTGCCGTTCCTTGCATATAGACCCTGTTATTTTTGTGATTTAATTAAATATGTACAAATTTCAGATTTTTCCCTATACCTGTAGTACAAGACGGTGTTACTTGCCAAATTTCATAGTTCTAGGTCAACGGGAAATACCCTATACATTTTGATTTCTCTCGAGAGTGTCGAAATACACGTTTCTTGCGGCATAAACGGCCGTATCTTCTTTCTACTTTAATGTAGAAGTTTGATTTTTTCACAGCTCCAAGGGACTGTCGATTGGAGTATATGGATTTAATTTCAACTCGATACCTCCACGCATTCCCGAGATAAAGGGTCTTGACAGACAGACAGACGGGCAGACAGACAGACAGACAGATGGACAAAACAGTGATCCTATAAGGGTTCCGTTTTTACTCTTTGAGGTACGGAACCCTAAAAAGTGCTGGAATAAGAGAATATAATAGGTACTTGCGAGCGTATGTGTGTGGATCGACAAACAATTTCGTACTTTAATAGTTTTATTTTGTTCAGTAGGTACTCAATCTGAGTTATCTGGCCCGATTACTATTTCCGTCATACCAATTTTTAATGCAGATTCTATTCTTAGGAAAGTTATGTACTCCGTTATTGTTGTATATACCAGACAAAAATTAAAATTTCGTATATACTTAAATTTTAAGTTTTTAGTATGTATGATGTGGATGTAATTTTTTATAATAATAATAAAAAAAACAATGCAATGCAAAGGGAAGTATAGAGTGATAGAGTAATAGGCGCATGAGACCTACATAACGCCTATCTGGTATAAACAGCACCTTCTGAACTTGCACGTATTCTGCGATGTGATTATAATTCTAAACCACCGTTTTCAAATAAACTGCCTCTTTTGCCAGGGATCCCTGCTATCCTCTACCTGTTCACGCTGGCTTGCATGGCGAGCTACGTGTACGAGTTGCTGGTCTCCCCGGTCTGGTTCGTCTTCTTCAGGCCTGGGAGCAGCGTGCTGGAGAAGCTGTACAACTTAGCGGAGGCCTTGGGGGAATGCATAGGGATGGTGCAGTTTGTTTGCATGTATTGGAACAGGTAAGCAAGTTAGTAACGATTAAAAATAAAAAAAATAAAAATTGTAAATTCAGTCAAAAAAATGTAATCCTACTTTCAAGGCGGGGCTCAATTCCACTCGATAAAACCATATTGCTTTTGTCGTGTTTACGTGTTGTCAGCGTTTCGCCGTAAGTAACATCTTGTCTCCTCTTTTTTTGGCGGCAAAATAATGGTTGTCTCGTTTGATCACACTACAATGAGTAGACATTGTTGCCTGCTATAAATTGCCAATAAAATATCTAAAATGTGCAAAGTCGTAGGCATCTTCTAGTTATTCTCCAAAAAGTCCCTATCATATTTTAAACCTTAAAATATTGCGTGTTTCAGAAACGAGGTACAAAAAATAGTAAGCGCCTACCTCCACTGCGATGAACAAGTGGCCCCAAACAGTCAGATGGCGAGGAGTATCAGCGTGACCCTGAGGTTCGTGAAGAGGAGAGCCGTGGGGTTCGTCACGATGGTCACTATCAACGGGTTGCTTTACATTTTTATCCCTTACGCGGTCCCAGGCAGACGGCTCGACAATGATTTCCAAATATTATACGGTAGGTCTATCATTAAACTTTATGTTACTATAATGCCCAGTTGCAGAAACGCATATTCAATTAAATGTCGTTTTGAGCCTCGTTCTGTCACTGTCTTCCTAGTGCGAATTAGAAAGTGACAAGTGCATTTGTACCTGCGTGTGAATTATTTAATGGCCTGTTGTTTGATCGGTAGTTAAACTAACTAATGGTCAAAAAACGTTACTAATGGTTAAAATCTCAAGGAAATGTGTAAAATTTTCCATTACTTTTTAGCATTTTAACAATTACTTAGTTTAACTACTAATCAAACAACAGGGCCTAATGGCCTGTTGTTTGATCGGTAGTTAAACTAACTAATGGTCAAAAAACGTTACTAATGGTTAAAATCTCAAGGAAATGTGTCAAATTTTCCATTCCTTTTTCGAATTTTAACAATTAGTTAGTTTAACTACTAATCAAACAACAGGCCCTTAGGCCCTGTTGTTTGATTAGTGACCGTGACTAATAATTAAATCTCAAGGAAATGTGTCAAATTTTCGATTCCTTTTTCGAATTTTAACAATTAGTTGAGTTAACTACTGATCAAACAACAGGCCATAAGTCATGTAAAGTTGAAAGGTAAATCTAATCTCCCATAACATTATTATATGTATAACGCGAAGGGAAAACAATGTCCAAGTTACCGAAGCTCTTTTAAAATAATGCCGCTTGTATAGTAGGTTAGTACCTACTATACAAGCCCACTATACCTACCTACTATACTATAGTTAGTAGGTCCTTATCCGCAGCGATCTAAGGACAAGTCATAGTGAACACTACGACTTGTTCTTAGCTCGCTGCGGATACTATATTTTGCTGTGTTAATTGATGTGTACTTAATTCTTCTTTTCAGGTCTCGAGCCAATGTACGAATCGCCTAACTTCGAAATTTCACGTGTATTGCATACTTTGACTACAATATTAGTGGCGACGGGTCCCACCAGCATCACCGCTCTCTTCATCATCATCGTCGGCTACACGGAGGCCCAAATGATCGCTCTCAGCCAAGAGTTAACAAATCTCTGGGAAAATGCTCAATCCGATTACGAGCAAAACCATTCCGATGATACAGCGACGCTAATCATCCGCAAAGAAGCTTTGGTCAATCGTTATATCAAACGCCGTTTAGAAGTCATAATTGAAACACATGCTGTCAACAAACAACTCATAAACCGAGTGGAAGTCGTCTTCAGAAACCCATTTGCTCTCAAATTCCTGGTACTTTCCATCACTTTAATAATAGGCCTGCTGTGTGGCTTGGAGAACACTTACATGTTTCTTCCTTATGCGATGGTGCTGGTGGTGATGGACTGCCTGACTGGGCAGAAGCTGTTGGATGCGAGCGTGGTGTTCGAGGTGGCGGTGTACCGGTGTCAGTGGGAGAGGTTGGACGCGAGGAACATGAAGCTGGTGCTAGCTCTGCTGAGGAGCGCTCAGAAGACAATGCGACTGACGGCCGGAGGAGTTACAACCCTCAGCTATGAGACTCTAATGGCTGTGATCAAGTCCGTCTACTCGACTTATACTACGTTTCGATCGATGATTCATGAGTAGTGCATATTACTATGGTTCCACGCAGTACAGTCCAAGGGAAAAATCCGGCCGAAGATGCAAAAAAATGCATGTACTCGTTACTCGTATCAACTTTACTCTGATTTTGTGGTGAATACATATATGTGACAGTACGCGCGCGTTTTGTCGCGTACGTTCGGCAATTATTTAATAATGACTTTTCTTTAAAGAAATTAAGTCATGCATATTATAGTTATTATTCCTATTTCTTGTTTGCATTTTTATATTGAAAACTACTAATTTGTATTTGTACATTAGTATAATTATGATTTTGAATATTATGTATTTATTATAAAGTACAAAATATTACGTACCTAATATACGAGACGGGTGCGTCAAAACTCATATAAAATTGCAACTTCGATTATTGAAACTCCGAAGCACGAGGTCAACTGTCCTCCCATAAATTTTTAGCGATAGAAAAGAAAAACGTTAGTAGCATTTGCATCTTGGCTACGGCCCCAAGTGGGACAGGGCTGGGCTTCTATTCCACACGGAAAAACCATATTGCTTTTGACGTGTTCTCGTATTGTTTCTAACTCGGCCGCCATTTCTACCAAGTAAATATTAAGAGCTATCAAATGTTGACAATTAAGACAACCCGTCAAAGACAGTAAGGTTTTTACCCAGTAGGTATAAATAGAAAACCTATCTACCTACTTAGATGCCCTGTATACATTTTGTTGGTGGCGGCGTCTGGGTGCGCCGCCATGGTGTCCAGAGGCCCTAGACAAGATGCATTACGCTGACCAGCGTTTCTATTCGATTCGTTTTTAAACCAATCGCGTCACTGGTAGATGACGTGACACGAAAAGTCACGTGATCTACCAGTGACGCGATTGGTTTAAAAACGAATCGAATAGAAACGCTAGTTAGCGCAATGCATCTTGGCAGGGCCCTCTGGTGAGAATCGGGCTTACATCCCTGTCTCAAATTGCTCCCTCCCTTTGTGCGCCTATATCGACAAATTGTACTTACACGATACACGTCTTACTCTCTTATTTTCATATACCTAGAATTTGCTTAAAATCAGCTCTGTCCTTATCTGTTATTTTAACATTGCATACTGTAATATAAGTAAGAAAGGATAAGGGTAAGGATTTATTGTATATCTACGTCCTGTTTACAGCCTAGGACTCGACTTTCACACTTTTATGCTGCTTTACATTGGTCCAGCAAAGGCAAGTACAAGTACATTGACAATTTGGTTTTCACAATGTTATTACAATGTTTTATATACGCATTTTTTCAAAGCATCAAAATGAACTTTCACGTTTGAGGCGAGAGCTATTGTAACGGCGCAATGTACTTCGCATGCTTCTGCTGGACCAATGTAAGCCAATACAGTTAGCCCCTGGCACCGTCTATGGCCCGCTCCGGCGCTTGAACTCGACGTCGATGTGCCCGCTGACCACGGTGTCGGCGCGCGTTGTGAAGGTGGCCTGCAGGCGGCCCTTGGGGAACGCACGCAGAAGTAGCGGCATGCCGCTCATGCTTGCCGTCATGTTGTAGAAGTGGTACGAGCCCTGGGGATATATTTTATTAATGTATTTATTTTTTGTTGTAATTATGACTTGTTTTTTTTGACATTAAATGATTTGACTTGACTTGACTTGACTTGAAGGCAATATAGGGCGTTGGTTTTCTTGAAAAATTTGTTTAATGGTCTGGTCTCGTTGACGGGTTATTCGTCGAGCTTAAGTTGTTCCGCGTGCTTGTATAGGTATAAGGTAAAGTTTGGTTTCGAGGACGAAACATGTACCTACTCGTTGGTAGGGAGTTGGTAGGGAGGACTTGGAAGTGTTTCGAAGAGAATGGTGGAAACATACACTTAATAGGACAGTGTATAGGATAAGTTAATAGAAGTAAGAAAGGATAATACATACCGGTTTGTGTGGACAGGAGTCCGGCAGACTCTTTTTCAAGGCTGGCCCGAAGAACTTGTCTTTGTAGATGAGGTTGCACCACTTCAGCGTGAGCTCCAGAAAGCTGCGTCGGTACTGTGAGTTGATGTGCTCGTAGAAAACGAAGGTAATCTGGTGGTTCAATATTGGTCTCTAATGGTGTCTTCTTTAGAACTTATAGAACTGCTCTGAGGCATAGTCAAGATGCATAACGCTAGGTTAGCCATTGTCGAAAATTGTCAAAAGGTTGATGACAGGTTGCGTCGACCGCTTATGTCAACTCCATACATTTCGGGTAGGTAAGAAACAGAAGCTTATGTCAATCCCACATAAACATTATCGATAACAAAACTTTTGAATTCACCTTGTTCGAAAAACATTTTTAGAAATATTTAGAACTGGTAACATCAATTGTCTCTGGACAACCTTAGCGATGTTTGTTCTTACTTGCTGTTTTAAATGAAATACGTTGTTTTACTTATTAGGTTTTGGGCTTAGTTACGCTCTTTAGAGATTATTTTCAGTATAGGTACATTTAGGTAGTTTAGCTAGTATAGCGTGCGTAAAGATCGCGGGAACGCGGTGGATGCAAAAAGCACAAGACCGGTCTGAGTAGAGAGCCTTGGGGGAGGCCTATGTCCAGCAGTGGACGTCTTTCGGCTGACATGATGATGATGATGATGATGAGCTAGTATAGATGTACGCATTGTGTTTTGGAAATGTTGAGACACGTTGCTGGATAAATGGACCCACGTGGGCGACGTGTCTAGCGTGAGCGTGCATTGGTTGCTGTGAAAATGCTGAGACACGTTGCTGGATAAATGGACCCACGTTGGCGACGTGTCTAGCGTGTGCGTGCATTGGTTGCTGTGAAAATGTTGAGACAGTTGCTGGATAAATGGACCCACGTTGGCGATGTGTCTAGCGTTTGCGTGCATTAGTTGCTGTGGTAATGTTGAGACACGTTGCTGGATCAATGGACCCACGTGGGCGACGTGTCTAATGTGTGCGTGCATTGGTTGCTGTGGAAATGTTGAGACACGTTGCTGGATCAATGGTCCCACGTGGGCAACGTGTCTAGCGAGTGCGTGCATCGGTTGCTGTGGTATTGTTGAGATACGTTGCTGGATCAATGAACCCACGGGGGCGACGTGTCGAGCGTGTGCGTGCATTGGTTGCTGTGGTAATGTTGAGACACGTTGCTGGATAAATGGACCCACGTGAGCGACGTGTCTAGCGTGTGCGTGCATTGGTTGCTGAGGTAATGTTGAGACACGTTGCTGCATTAATGAAACCTCGAGGGCGACGTGTATAGAGTGTTTGTGTGTAGCGTGCGCTGCGGTGGGGTTCTGGTTTTAGTAATACTTGCCCCTTTTGGATACGGATCCCTAAAAATGAAGAAGTGGGGTGGGACATCGTGGATTGATAACAGTTCCTATATCAACACACAAACTCACTATCAAATTGTTGTCCATCGTGAAGAGAGTATCAAAGTTAATGTTGACGTAGTACATAGGGTTCCGCCGGCCGTAGCGCGTTGTGGTGAAGTTGCAGAAAGACAGGTACTTCGGGTTGACATATGTCAATATCGGCCGTTCAGTCGAGAAAAAAAGCGTCTGTGGAACACAAAGTTTTACCATTCACATAGTTATAATATAACTAACGAAGCGCTTTCGCTGCGCTTCTCTTTATGTGAGTTTTCTATAGCACCCGTACTTAAATTATACATTAAACCTTCCGTAAAAAAATATCTAACTGATGGTGAAAATCGCATGAAAATCCGTTCAGTAGTTTTTGAGATCATTGCGAAAATACTTACAGGCTCAGACAGACAGACGCGCTGGAGGCTTTGTTTTATAATATGTAGTGATAAATGTGATGACATACTTAAAGAACCGGCCGCGGCTTAGCGCGAGTCGGACTCCCGCACGAAGTGTTCCGTACCATTATCTACAAAAAAAAACACGTGTGTTGTATAGAGCCACCCTTAAATATACATTTCATTTTAATTTAATTATTAATTTTTAAAGTTAACATACAACTAAATATTCTGTGAATATTTCATGCAACTACCTGTTATAAAGAACAAATAGAAAATACCTAGTCACCTTACGAAGAGCTTAATGGCCAAACATTATAAGAAATGTACGACAATGACGACAAAGAGCCGTACTCCACGTCGTTAAGACGCTTCGCGCGCCAGTAAGGACATCAAACAGTGCGGTCACGTCGAATTGGTTAATTTGTTCATACAAACTTTAGGATGCTGCTCTCATTAACTTGATAAACGTAGGGCGTATATGCCATTTTTTATAGAAAAAGTAATCACGAAGCTAATCATGTTTTGCAGTTTGGCGAAACTCTTCCAAATGTGTTTTTAATGTGTATCTTTGTCATATATATTTTTTTAAACCTACTCTATGAGCTGACTACATTTTATTGCCGTGTACCTACTAAAAGCTGTGCCTTTAGTGACGCTTTCCAGGGTCCGTATACCTACTTATAAATTGCCACGCTATAAAACTAATGTCTGTAATAATTATTTATGGTGTCTAATTTCTCTCTTTCTTTATTTAAGAGCCATGCTTTAGAGCATGTTTTTTTCGGTGGAGTAATCGCCAACCGCTCCGGTCCTCCGTCAACTGCTTGACTTGCTCGTACGACCCAACTTTTAACCTTCTCTTTTATTTGCTCAAAGTACTTTCTTCTTGGTCTTCCTCTGCCTCTTTTGCCTTCTATCTTTCCTTCTATGATGTTTTTAAGGAAAAATTCGTGTCGTAGCAGGGGTCCTATCATTGTTCCTCTTCTCTTCTATGGTGCCTAATATATCTGAGATAAATATTATTATGATCAGACCACGAAGTCGGAAGATGACAGCATAACTATGCTAGATTCGTAGACTCACTGAGTTTTTCTGGATTGCTTATCCAGACCTAACTCAGTGCCTGAAGTACAATACCTCTGTTAAAAAAGTAGAGTCTGCAACGAAAGGTTGCACCAACCAAAAAAAAACAAAAAATTATAAAAAATCTTACTCACTTCGCCATTAATTTTCACTGCACAAAACAAAGAAATGACGAGGAAATATAGCAATTTTGTACAAACCATGTTTAGTTCCTATCCAACTGTAGTATTACACATAAATTTTCTAGTTTTAGCACCAGACTAATTATTTCCTGGCTATAATAGGTACATCATAACAAATAAATGCGAAACGGTGATGGCACAGATTAAATAAGAGTACCTAACTTAGAAATGGTCCGATGACTAATGATCAATTATTGAATGGATTAGTGGCATCCGGCGGGGGTTGATTGGTGGAATTGGATTATTTACAAAGAGTTTTTGTGCAAATAGTTTGTACTGAATTTTACTAATTGTTTCATCGTATCATGCAATTACATTTTTTTGTTGGTTGACCGGGAAAGGATTGCTTTTTAGCGATTTTCTTTCGAGATAAATTTCATGCGATGTAAGTATTGTCCAGTTTAACTTGAGGTTACCAAATATACGCAGCATTTTTTGGCATGGAGAAGGCAAACTAGCCACAGGCCTCAGGCAACAGGCTCGCAATTGCAATCTTACTATAACCAGCTCAAGTTGCAGTCTTCAGATTGTCGTCGTAAGATTGCAATGCGTTGCTAACCCTGAGGAATTGGATGGATTGCCTTTATGCAGTTAGGGGTTTAACCGGTTGTCTTACCCCGCACCGGAACACATAAATGGGAACACTGCTGTTCTGTTCGGCAGCAGATTAAGGGGTAAGTAAGGTGGTGGTAGCGATCCAGACGGACCCTGGACAAGGTCGTTCCGCCTCTAGAATTTTGTCATATATCAAATCCTTACTAATATTATAAACGTGAAAGTTACAATACAATAACATGTCAAAAGCAATATGGTTTTAATGATTAGAATAGAGCTCGGTTAATGTTGTTAAATGAATGTGCGTCTGTATGTGTGTGTGGAACGGGGGGGGTGGCCCGACGCAAAAATCCCTGCATTTAGCTTGTTTGCGTCCTCTAGCATAAAAAAAATGTTCAACGTCTCTCATAATAATGCTATTTGGTCATAATTATTGGTTGGAACATAGAGTATCAATAAGTAATGGTATAATCGTATTGTTTGACTCAAAGGCGTCACAAATAAGAACTAAGATTGCAGGGGCGCCGTTACGTGCTTCATAATAAATGTGTTATAATTGTGGTGGACGTAGGTGCATGATACGTGCGCCAAATTGCAATCTTTTATAAAACTTGTATTTATTTATTTATTTAATTAACTAGTACTGTTTGTTAGAAGGTGTGTATGTTTGTTTTGATGACGCGCTGGCCTAGTTGGTAGTGACCCTGCTTACGAAGCTAGTGGTCCTGGGTTCAAATCGCGGTCAGGGCAGATATTTGCGTGATGAGCGCGAATATTTGTTCCTGAGTCATGGATGTTTTCTATGTATTCAAGTATATATTTATATATTTCTCTATTTAAGTATTTATATCGTTGTCTATTACCCATAATAGTACAAGCCTAGAGCTTAGTTTGGGACTAGGTCAATTGGTGTGACATTGTCCCCTGATATTTGCGTCAAATCTTGTTTAAAAACTTAGATGGAGCAGGAATTTAACCATCGCTTTAATAGTGTCCACAGCTCAAGTCAAAATGTTTTATTACACTTTGTGGATCTACGAGTATTTATTTTTACATGGGTGCTTACAAAAGTTTTAGTGGTGGTTTACCTTGTGCGAGGTCCGTTTAGATCGCCGGATCTTATACTTTATGTATGTTACCTGGGCCTCTATTCCCAGCAGTAAAAACCACATCGTCTTTGATCTGCTATCGTATTGTCAACGTTTTGATAGCTCTTATTCCCTATTTGGTTTAAAAACGAATCGAATAGAAACGTTAGTTAGCGTAGTGCATCTTGGCAGGGCCCTCTGGTGCCGAGCGGTTAAGTCTGCGACAACCTTAAAAGTGTTTCATCACTTTATCGTTATCTTAGTTTTTGACTGAAAACGCGCGTCTTGAGCACGAAAAATATGGAGTTGTAAATGCTTTTCTTTAACTTTCCCGCGGCAGGTTAACGACTTGGACAAGCGACAAAGAGCCGATATAAAGGTTCAATCACGGTGTGACGCCCCAGACTGAGTGCTGCCGGCCTTTAATTTAGTCTCTCCGTACTGATAGCAATTAGCAGGATTCGATCACAGGCGCTAATTACCACAAATACAAAAAGGTACTTTATAATTAAAATCGAAATTGGCTATTTCTTGAGTTCTGCGTGACTTGTGTGAGTTTGACAGTTGGGAATTAATGAAAAAATTGCCAGTTATTTTATTAGTTATCATCAAACTTTAAATCGTTTCAATTTCGCTTAACGAAATTGATGATAAATTGGTATAGAAATAAATTGACGTGAAATTGTTAAATTATTTTCACAAGAGCACTTTTTCATAGTAGCGAATTTTCACGTCGCGTTCTTTCACGATCGCAAATAGGTATAATCATTCGTCTTTCTTCATGTAGCGTTTTTTCGTATATAGCGTTATTTAATGTTCGCGTTTATTTTGAACGCTTAAATTACCAGTAGATTATTTTATTAGTTGCATTTTTTCCCATTCCAAAAATCTAATTTGACGGAGTCGACTGAGCTCCGAAAATTTACGATCCTAAAATTATAAACACGTCTACACCAACGAAGTCGCTTGAAAACGTTAGTAATTGCTTAAAGTACAATTGGCTATTTCTTGAGTTCTGCGTGACTTGTGTGAGTTTGACAGTTGGGAATTAATGAAAAAATTGCCAGTTATTTTATTAGTTATCATCAAACTTTAAATCGTTTCAATTTCGCTTAACGAAATTGATGATAAATTGGTATAGAAATAAATTGACGTGAAATTGTTAAATTATTTTCACAAGAGCACTTTTTCATAGTAGCGAATTTTCACGTCGCGTTCTTTCACGATCGCAAATAGGTATAATCATTCGTCTTTCTTCATGTAGCGTTTTTTCGTATATAGCGTTATTTAATGTTCGCGTTTATTTTGAACGCTTAAATTACCAGTAGATTATTTTATTAGTTGCATTTTTTCCCATTCCAAAAATCTAATTTGACAGAGTCGACTGAGCTCCGAAAATTTACGATCCTAAAATTATAAACACGTCTACACCAACGAAGTCGCTTGAAAACGTTAGTAATTGCTTAAAGTACAACATGTGACGAGATGTTTGTCCAAATAAAGGATGCTGGAAACGCTGGGCATGCTGACCCTGGGGCCCTGCGACCTCCCCACCATGATCTGGAGTGTGGCCATCATGCTGCGCATCGCCGCATTGCGGGTCGACCGGCGGACTAAGTGTAAACTAAGTGTAGTCTAACCTAACCATCATCCATCATCATCATTATACCAGTCGGACGCCCACTGCCGGACAAACCTACCCTACATACATACATTAAATCACGCCTGTTTCCCTGTGGGCAGAGACTTTCGCTTCTTCCACATTCATACACCAAGTCATGCATGCACGTCGGTTTCGGGTACCTAAGATTCGGCCCTTTTCCAGTACAAACCTACCCTTACCCCAAGAATTCTCACGATGGTTGGCTTGGTGCTACTCGCATCCGTCGGTTTCTTGCGATCTTCACCAGATCGTTGGTCCACCTTGTCGAAGGTCTGCCAATACTTCCAGTCCACGGTCTTCACTCAGCATTATGTTGCTCTACACTTTTTAGTGCTGCAATGCTGGTATTCTGTGAAGCCCAGATCGTATGCGACAGTAACCGAGATGTAACGCCTATTTATAGAAGATAAAATACCTAGATATAAGATCTTACCACTATACCACAGATTCTTCGCTTTTAGTTTTTAGCCTTATGTTTCAGCGATCCCCATCATCGCCTACGTGTACACCTTGGTCAGCCTCGCCTGCTACTTCCACAACTCCATCCTGTCCATGGTGTGGTTCGTGTTGGTGCGCAGCCAGGAGACCGGCGACGTGCTCGGGGCCGTCATGGTGCTGACTCTCGCCACCACCAGCATGATCGGGATCACCAAGGTGTTCTTCATGTACTTTAACCAGTAAGTCCTATAAAGAGTTAACACGCGGAACCGCCTTTGAATATCCTTTCCTGAGGATTTAGAATTTATTTTAGTTTTTGCTTGAAATTTTAACACCAAATTGAAATTAGCAAATATTTAAACCCCGCGCTTAAAATAAGGATTACCTTTACAACATCATAAATTGAAGCTTAAGTTAAAATGTAGTAGTCCTTAGGTACAAAGATGTGCTTAAATGGCATATGAAAAGATGCGACATTGAGCCGTCTCGCTGGGAGAAGCATGCTGCCAAACGACTCGGGTGGTGGACTCTGGTACAAACCAAAGTCCACGATTTTGAAAAACAACGGCGCTCTGAGCTTCACGCCAAGCGCGACGAACTGAAAGCCCGTCCACCTGTGGCAATTTCTTATGATATTGTCAATGGTGAGCTCACATGTCCGCAATGCGCAAGAACTTTTACAAATAAAATTGGCTACATAAGCCACATGCGAGCTCACCAGCGACAACAGGGTCTTCTTTAAAACGATCGCCGTGACCGAGCTCGGTCGAACCAATCATCATCATCAGCATCATCAGTGTAGCCTATGGCATTTAAGTATATTTCTTAGTAATCTAAATTTCAATCCAGTCCGGTAAGGGAAACTGCTTCAGTTGGCAAGTAAGATTTTAATTCATACCATAATTGACAAACCACGCCAACTATGTCATTATCATCAGTCCAATTATCGGACGGGCTTCAAAAAACTCCCAGCCAGATGAAAAATGATAAAAAAATTATTCAAATACAAACACAATAATATTACAAGTAAATTGATGCAACAATTACGAGTACAAAGAACAAATTACTGTGCTTATCTCTAGATAGTGAGTGTAGGCTCAGGAGCCAAGCCACTATTACCGTTGGTCCCCACACTAGGTAAACGTGCAGCGTGGGGGCTGATTGGGGGGATGGTTATACACATCCATAATAAACTCAGCTGGAAATTAATAAACTTAAGCTTTTGGGGAAAAAGCTTCGTCGCCGAGAAAAGGCATTGTTTAAGAGACACTGCCCTGATTGCAGAGGTAAGATCCAGTCGTTGGTGGCGGACTACCTCGCGTACGACGCCATCGCCCCGCCACACCCCGTCCTCTCCGCCACCCTCCGGAAGGTGAAGAAACGCGCGCTGCTGTTCGAGCTAGTCATGATAGGGAACGGGATGGTGTACAACTTCAAGCCGATTCTAACTCCGGGCCGGCATTCGATGTACGAAGATCAGGTGCTGTTCGGTAGGAACCTGGTCTTACCTCATCCACTTAGATGTAGCATAGCATCCCAAGTAATACAGTTAGTAAAATTCACACAGTTTCTATAAACTTCATAGATTCTTTACTAGCTGGACTGTTAAGAGGTATTTCATTCCAGTTGTATCTTTTGTTTAATTCACTTGCACACAGCGATCTCGGGCTCAATTTCTCAATGCCTATCCATAGACTTGTTATCATATTGCCAACGTAATGATAGCTCTTGTTAACTTGGCTGTAAAGGCGGCCGTGTCATATTATACGATTACAATACAGGCTCTGATGATTTGTTGTGTGATAAACCATCAATGCATTTTGTTTCTTGCGAAGTGTCACCGTGATATTTTTACAGGTTTCGAGCCCATGTTTGAAACCCCAAACTACGAAATCACCTTAGCGGTCACCATAACCTCCGTCACATTCGTCGCCATAACCGCCTCCACCATCACCTGCCTGCTGATCACCACTACTGGGTACACCGAGGGCCGCATGCTGGCGCTTGGTCATGACTTACAGAACCTCTGGGCTGAGGCACAACAGTACTACAGAGAGAACTTCGACTTGAACTACGACGAGCGCAAACTAAACAAAAACGCTGCGACTGAACTAAACAAATACGTGAATCACCAGCTGCAGCTCATCGCTAGAAGCCACTCCACCAACATAGACTTAATAAAACGAACTGAGAATATATTTCGAGAAGCTATCGCTGTTGAATTCATGCTTTTATCAGTATCGCTTATAGCCGATTTACTAGTGGGCCTGGAGCATTCGTTAGTACTTATTCCTTTTGCTATGATGCAAGTGGGAATGGATTGTTACACTGGACAGAAGCTGATGGACGCTAGTGAGACCTTTAAGAGAGCCGTCTACGACTGCAAATGGGAGAACTTTGACACGTCTAATATGAAAATGGTGAAGTTGATGCTGCAGGTGTCTCAGAAAACGCTGACACTGTCGGCCGGGGGAGTCGCCACGCTTAGCTTCGAGTGCTTCATGTCTCTGATCAAGTGTATTTACTCGGCCTACACTACGTTGAGGTCTACTGTGGGGTAATACTTTTACAATCTAGTCAACTTTTATTCCTAAAAGACGTGATAGAAGACAAACTTAAAATAATAGTTAGTAAAATATAACAGTAGGTGTTAGGTGCATATTTCTCACGAGCCATAGCTCTTGCTAAGAACACAAAGAATAATTAGTAATTTAAATAGTTTAAAGTAACGTGAATGATGTTTTTTTTTTTTCAATAGTTCACCGTATAGGTAAAATAAAATACTAGAAATTATAGATTTTGACACATTTACATCTATTCTCGGTAGAACACTATCGAATTTGGCGTAATCAAACGATTAAATATTTATGCGATTTTTTTTTGAAATTATTCTTCTAGTATGACCTAGTTCTTTTTACTTAAGAATTCAGGTAAAAGTGTAGGTAATTATGCAACAATCACGCTGTCACATGTCAATCATAGACACGTCAGCACGCCTTCTAATACTATATGCAATGTATTGACAATTATAATAATTGTTTAGGAAACTAGGAATCACACTTGGATAAATTCACACACTACTCGGCTGACTACATCACCGAAAAGAAACTGAAATTAGAGGTGATGTTCGCATTGTCAGGGAGCTATTGACGGGACTAATTTGACCCGAAAGTAATGGTCACCTGTAAGGTTAGAGGAATAGACCCCAAATCGTAATGCCTATGACCGGGTCATTTTTTAATTTCCAGTCGAAATGAGAATGACGTCCCTTGCACTTAATGTTTATCAGTTCAATTGCATGTGTAAGAGATACGTTAGATGATTTAGGTAACCGCTATTGTGTTTCTTGCCGGCTTTTTCAGTGAAATATTTCTGAGCCGGTGTTAGCCTTCCCTTCAATAGGCATAACAGGCTGGTAACAATGTTTAATGAGGGGAATAGAAGTTTTAGGTCCACGTCTCGTTGGGACTAGGTAGCAAATACGACCAGATCGCTTTGCAACTACATCTCGATCTGACTACATCGCTTTGTGACTAGAGCGCAATACGACCAAAGGGCCCTGCCAAGATGCATTACGCTAACTAGCGTTTCTACTCGATTCGTTTTTAAACCAATCGCGTCACTGGTAGATGGCGTGATACGAAAAGTCACTTGATCTACCAGTGACGCGATTGGTTAAAAACGAATCGAATAGAAACGGTAGTTAGCGCAATGCATCTTGGCAGGGCCCTCGGATTGCTTTGCGAGTACATCTCAAAAAGTCCGTGTTGCAAAATGACCATTTCGTTTGCGTTACTAGATAGGTTAGGTTCGTTAGGTAACTTTAAATGCCCGAAGGCCCATGCCAGTCATCCATAGACATTGCTAAGACAGACATAAGATGAAAAAACAATGTGGTCATTTAGCGACTCAGACTTTTTGAGATGTAGGCGTAAAGCAATCTGAGGGCCCTGCCAAGGTGCACTACGCTAACTAGCGTTTCTATTCGATTCGTTTTTAAACCAATCGCGTCACTGGTAGATCACGTGACTTTTCGTATCACGTCATCTAGCAGTGACGCGATTGGTTTAAAAACGAATCTAATAGAAACGTTAGTTAGCGTAGTGCATCTTGGCAGGGCCCTCTGGTTGTATTGCGATTTAAGTAGGCACAACGCGATGTAGTCAGATCTGGATGTAGTCACAAAGCGATCTGTGGGAATAGTATGGTTGCATTTATCGCGTGATAAAACTTTACGTGTCAAAAAGTGACGGATGTTTTCTCCACATTTTGTCACGCGATAAACGCAGCCATATGAGGCCCCCTGGTCGTATTACCAACCTAGACATATCGAGATGTGGACGGGAAGCTTCTATCCTAATTTGTCCACAAAAACAGTTTGTCAAAAAATTACACTTTCAAATAAATAAAATTGTTTAGTAATATCGTTTTATTTCGTTTATTTATAAGTGAACTTGTGTCTTGCCCTTGACCATATTTTTTTTATGGCATGGCTAAGGCAAGCGAGCAGACAGGCCTCCTGATGGTAAGTGGGCTCTGTGACACAACCTGTTGCCAACCCTTAGGACTAAGATGGAATGCCTCTATGCTTGTCCTTAGTTTTCCTACCACCAACCCGGAACACAATAATGCGAACACTGCTTGGCGGTAGTTTAAAGGATAAGATGGTGGTAGCGATCCGGACGAACCCTGCACAAGGTCCTACCACCACTGACCCAATAGGGTGTAGAAAGAGAGGACAATACAGGGCGATTGCGGGATCTTGTAGCACCAAAGTAAACTAACACCCAAACAATACTTAAGGGATCCTTCACTGAGTAAACGCACTGCGTTCAATACAGCTTTATGATTGGTCCTTTTTGACCGAACTTTTGTTTATGAGACGATTTGAACCACCCTGTGCGTTCGTGAGCACTGTGAGACCTCATAGTGACGTTTGTGAATACGGGTGTAAAACTCGCTACACCATTAGGTAGGTACACAACGTAATAGATTTAAAAACGTTAAGACGATTACTTTGTTTTTTATTAAAATAAACATTCAATGAAATCTTTTTATTGAGGATCATGGCCACCCTACATACTCAATTTCATACTTGTCAGATTGGTTGATTTTCAAGTAGGCTTTAACATGAAATTGTTAGGTAACCATAATTTTAGTATTAATTAGGGAAACAATATTATTTTAGTAAAATGGTAAACTTTAAAGGTGTTTCAAACCGCTATACTAATATAATCTCACTCCTTTTACTGAATTGGGAAAATTAAGTTAGGATCACGACCCCGCAGTTACCCTGTATAGAGATCCCCACCCAGGCGGGTGTTATGCCTGGGGACCAAAGTCCATTGGGGTGAACTTGAAAGTGGTATATATGTCAACTGAGTGGAGAAACTTCGTCAGCGCGATGTAGAACACTTTAGTTGCGCTGTCTGACGCTGGTGGCGCTGGCGAGTTGGTTGATACAAGTTGTCGCTAGGTCGCCACAAGGGTTTAATGATTATTCGAAAAGTTACGCCAAAGTTACCAACATCAATAATAGATTGCATTTATCAATGATGAGGGTTATTGTGTCGTTAGGTTGTCTTATTCTCGACAAAAAAAATGGTACGCTATTAGCTCAACCACCCTTTTCCCCATTTTTCTAGTTAATCCTCATCACTTCGATCCAGCAACGTTCTTGGCTTAGTTGAGTGAATCAGTTTTTACTAGCCCAGCAGTATACGTATAGCAAATGGTATAGTTACCACGGTGTCGGGACAATGTGAGATTCTTCTTTCTTTGGATTCGATATAACGAGCAGCGCTAAGCCCGGTCCGATAGGGTGACCAGGCTTTCGTATAAAAATATAGGTTTATAAAATGAAAGTAGGGGATTTAATATTTTATGGACAACCTGACATTTTGGTGAGCCACCGGTAAATAAATATGCGGTTGCCACTTCGTTTTGGATCGGCTATTGAAGTAAGAAGCGCTAAGAAATGCTTTTTGGATGGGCGAAAACTGCATTCTGGAATGATACTTTGTTTCTGTATTTCCTTGAATAAACTAGCTCAACCTTGTGTTAGATATTTTTAATGATCTGGAAGAATAAAATAAACTAGCTGTTACCCACGGCTCCATCTCGAGGGCCACAGCTAGCATGAGATGCCCACAACCCGCTGGAATGAATGGATGCTTGCGCGAGGCTGTGTCAAAACGAGCCTGTATCTACTCGCAAAAAAACGCTTGCCTGAGATTTTTCTCCGTAATGGCTTACGGAGCCAAATCTCTGATATTTTATCATAAGCCACTTAAAACTACACTGAATTATCTAAAACCGTGCTACCGCGAAATTTTCTACAATTGGTTAGCATTTTATGGTAGTTGGTATGTAAGAAACTATGTGACGCCATTAACATCCGATAAATAGGAGCAGCCACAGAATATAGTTTACAAAGCACAAAAGTATGTAAGTACGTCCCATTGCTGAAACTTTAGCCGCCGCCGGGGCGCGACACAAGTTCGCCGCGACGCAGTGGGACTTATTCTTAGTTTTTACCCAGTTTTACTCTCCATGGAACGGGCCGTATGTGTTCTGGAAAAGAGGTTATTTTTATACCACTAGCATGGATTTTTAAATCGCTTTTCTCAACAAAATATGAAAATACCGTGAAAGAGATCACCAAAAGTGCAATTAAAATTAAAATCAGTCAATACGCATGATTTCAAACTGCTAATTAGACATCGAAAAGACAGAGAGATCCGAAATGGCCATATAAACTCCATGGTAAATAATGTTTTGCACCAAAGAGATAGGAACAAATCTTTGTTGGCTTATATCTTGGTTATTTTTATAACTATTCAAAAACTGATTTTACTCAACTGTTTGTTATAGGATCAGCTTTTATTGAAGCTGTCAAAACAAGTCATGAATATTGCCATTATAAAAAAGGAGTAAAGTGTCTCAATTCATCGTGTTCGTAAATTTTTGACACCACCAAATAACTTTGGATAGAAAATTCGCTATACTTGTTGTTTTTCAAGATTTTTTGTGTTTGTAGTAATGGCGTACACTGTGGGTCTGACAACCTCTCGCCCAGTTTTTGTAAGCCTTGTGTAATTTGCAGCGTTGTTGGAATATCCTTCTGTTCCCCTGATGCCTGGGCACCCCAGCTGCCGCTCGTCTAATCTCGCTAATTGGCGCGCGTATTGTTAGCCTATTTCCACGAGCATGGCCGTTCTAAAACGCGTCTCGCTCGCTCTTATCTATAAGTAGATAAACAACTATATTCTGGGTGAGTAATTCAAATGGGTCAGTTAGAAATTAGAGGTAGGATTTTTTAATAAAAGGATTCTACCGATCATATTAATCGAAAGACATACGTAGCTGGACATAAGACAGAAAGTTATTATTTACAAGCTTTTATTTACTTAACTTGCTTCGTGCCTATATCTGTCATTGAGGTCCAAATCTTTCAAGTCAATTTGGACCACTATTTCCAGTGTCGTAATGGGCTGAAATTTCGAAAACATAAGTAAAACCCGAGGGCAATGCGTACTATTAGACCCTGTTACCTTATTTCTAAGTTATGGTGGGAGTTACACTGAGGCTCGACTGGTTGGAGCCCCACAAGGTTAAATTTTAACCCCTATGTCGTGAGAGTACCGACCAAAAATCTGTCAACCTTTTTAGAGGAAGCGATTTCGCAGCCGATGACTAGCTGACACCGCGAAAGTGTTTTAGTAATAGGGAATATCCATGAAGCTTCAATAAAAGCTGATTCAGTAACAAACAGGTAAGATATTTTTTTTAATAGTTGTTAAAATAACCTATACCTATATATAAGCCAACCAAGATTTGTTCCTATCTCTTTCTAGCAAAACAGAATTTTACGTGGAGTTTATATGGCCGAACTGCACGATGACGTCAACGGTGCACTTCGGATCTCTCTGTCTAACTAATTAGCAGTTTAAAATGCTTGTATCATCCGTATTTCTTGACCGATCTTAATTTTAATTTCACTTTTGGTGATCTCTTTTACGGTATTTTCATATTTTGTTGAGAAATGTGATTTAAAAAATCAATGCATATTCCGGAATAATTCAATTTAAGTCTATATAATTATAATATAATTTTAAGTCTATTTCTATGTATGTTAGTCTGCAAGTTATTTGTAAATTTGGGTCATGTTGCCTGATGTAAAGTTATTCTATTCTATTCTATTCTAAGAGCTGGTAAGGTGGGCACCAGGATCTCCGCTCGGATGTAACTAAAATAGACCCAATCGTTTGGAGATTCGTTAGTTTAGTCTCCATAAGCAGGAGATGACTGTAAAAAAATGCAATTCACAACAAAGGTTGTCTCAAGAATGACAATGATTTTTGATAGACAGAATTGTATTATAAGTCTAAGACAGTCTTGACAAAAAGGTTAAGACAAAGACATAACAATTGAAATAAAAGGTCAGTTGTTACAGGCCAATTGTTCTTAAGTTAAACATTTCTGATCTGTGTGAGTTGCTAACTTACAAGTTACACAAACCTACTAACTTTTCAACACTCGTAAGTTACTTTAATTAGGGCTTCCAAAATCCACCTTCATCGCTTTAAATTAAAGAAACATTTTCAAGTAAAGGAGTCTTCAGCGTGCGAGCTTAAAAAATGTAGGATGAAACGAGTTCCAACCCCTAATCTCGTAAGAACCTTTCGTATTGAAGTTACAATCTTTTTCCAACTTTGTCTGTATTTGAATTTCAATCAAAGTATTAGTACAATTATTCATTGGAATCCAAAAGTTTTGAAGTAATCGCTGGAGAAATGCGTAGGTCATTTCCGTATTTGCTTTTGAAATTAAATATTTGATTGTACAAAAGAACAAGCGATGAAATTTAAATCACGATATAATTAAGAATTTTAGGTAAAATTAATAGTAATTTGGCTTAATGAGTTTCGGTATGTCACACTCAGTACCTATTTAGAACGAAAATACGCGAAACTGAAAAATGAAAATACTTAACAATTTTTCCGGGGGAAATTCAACTTTATATTAGCTCAGAATAGAGATAACACTTTACACTTACACCCTGTATGTATTAGTATGTAGTATGTTTAAGTATGTTTCGCCTTACATCATAAGTATGTATCGTATGTAAAAGAACAACGTATTGTCATAGTAAACCTGAAGGTATCGAGGAGCTGATCTGATGATGGAGTCGGAAGATGGCAACAGGATCTCCGCTTTAATTAAAGTAGCTCCGAAAGACCCGACTGCATTTTTTATATTATCGTCTATGTAATGGTATGTTAAAAAAATAACCCCCTCTCATTAATTTAATTAAAACATTATAGTCACTCCCACAGACAAGACGAATCTAACGACAGCTCAAAATATGATCTTAAAATCCATCAAGCAGTTTAGACTGCAGAGCGTGCCACAGAAATAGACATACATACACTCGATAAACATAACGCACAATAGTAGTCTACGTGACGGTTGAATGCCAATTACGCAGAGTCGCGTACAATACTTTATCTACACACATATTATAAGTAGGTAATCTAAGATGCGTTCAGAAGCCGAAAGGCAAATGACCAGCATTACCTGTGGTAGTAGGTGACAGCGATGACAGCTGTGCTGTAACGTAATTTCATTACGTTATCGAATATTGTAAGGTAAAGGGATCAAAATTGCGAACATCTTCCGAAATTAACAGCTGTCATCGCTGTCACCTACTATACCACAGGTAATGCTGGTCATTGCCTAAGGGTGTTGAACGCATAGTAGAGGACTTATGTTATGTTATGTGTGTAGATAATAGTACATTATTGCCTAGGCATGGAAGTAGGCAATTGCGGGCCAAGTATTGGTTTAAACGGACGAGCTTGCGAGTCCGTTTAAAAATACGAAGCCCGCAATTGCTGTTCCTGCCGAGGCAAATATAGTGCTTTTCTCAAAAATCGCCAGAAAAAAAATGTGTTGCAGTAAAATTTTCATCGCTTGAACTCATTTTTTCAATTGCATACAAACAGAAACTTCATGAGAAAAAACCATCACTCTTTACCGCCTTTTTGTTTATGACAAGGAGAAACGCAAGCTTTGTTTTTAAAAAACATAAGCTATTCCAGATACAGATAAAAAAGTTATGTTTCGAATAAAATTTGGATGTAAGTATAAGACTTGTGCCATCATTTTATTATGGGCTTTTTCACTTTTAAAAAAGTTACAAGATAGATAATAATGGAATTTGTATGCAACGTGCTCGCTACCCAAGCCCGCAATGTTTTTTTTTTAAATTTGAAAACTGTCAGTAAACTATGTACTTCGCGTCTCATTATGTAGATAGTAATGTCAACATTTCCGAACATTTCTGAGAAAAGGATTTTTTCGACATTTTGTCTCGTCGACATTTACTTCAACGTGTCTCAAAACTGACGTCTCATCTACGGCAGCCATCTTTGTCGCGGTGGTTATTTCAGACAGTCTTTTGTTTCCGCGGACGGACGAGTACTTTGGTCCTGTTAATCCGTCTTTGTTGCGTCCGGTAATTTTTAGAGTGGCTCTTTGCATTGAACAAAAAGTTCAAACTCAGTTACAAAGTTCCGAAATGAGTTAAGTGGATTATGATATTGTCTGTGGAATGCTTTCTGTCGTTTATTGAGAAATTTAAAATCAAAAGTTATCGTTTTTATGAATGTTTATTTTAAATTTGAGTTGTATTTTGGTATTTATATATTTTGTAGTGCAATAGCAAAAATGAAACTCATATTATGTTGAAATTTGCGTTTGTCTATCGACATGTTATAGTTTGAAAAACGGGGATAATTCGTTGCACGAAAATTGAAACTAAACATCTGACAAACATGTTAAATAAAAGCTGATATTAAGAAGCAAGCATCCTTGAAATTACTTATTAAGCTTACTGTTATTTTTTCCAACAGTAGGATTGTAAAAAATACTCCACTTTATATATTTTACCTAAACATGAACATTATTAAAGTCCCAGTGGAAAAATACTTCTTATTTTCATTGGGTAAGAATAATGGTTTATTATTTTTATTTCCGGGAGGCCAAACGAAAAAGGCATTCTTATTTTATACTCTTGCAATATTATTCGTGTTAGTATTTTTGTTACATAAATCAGTTTCTTTTTCCGGTTCTGTGTATTTTACTGTGAACAGTACAATCGGGTAAAATGGAATACAGACTGACCAAAGAACCGTGATACAGTGAGGATATTATTATTATTTATTTATTTTAATGGCATCTACAAGTTATGTAATTTTGCCAATGTCAAGTATATGTATATAAGCAATTGTACGGTGAATCGTCGCTGTCGTCGGCGGCGTGGAAGCAGTCCCAGTCGGCACACCATTGAAGATGGCGGGCATCCACTTCAGTGACTTGGAGTGTTCTTGACCGCTTGCTCATTCAGAATCAACTTTTCACTGTTATTTTGTTTGATGCATATTCTTCGTCAGTGTTGGAGGTTACTTCACAAAGTTGCCCTGGATTTGCGAACCAAAATCAACGATAAAGTAATTTACAAAAAATGAAATAAATAGACAGATGTTTTCAAAATGACAGCTCGACAAGAACCCCACAGTGAGGATAAAAATTAAATTGTAAGAAGTGTCAATGTCACAATGTAAATGTCACTGTGACACAGTTCTATGGTGGGTCCGGGTTTCAAGTTGTCGAATGTACTTTTAGAGGATCTTTTTGGGTTAGTTAAATAATAACATGAATAAATTAAGAATCCAAATGTTAATGACATCGTTACTTCTACAAATAGATATTGATATTGCTATACATCTTTACATAGTATAAAATGAAGTCGCTCCCGCTGTCTGTTCGCTTAGATCTTTTAAACTACTCAACAGATTTTAATGCAGTTTTCAGCAATAGATAGAGTGATTCAAGAGGAAGGTTTATATGTATAATAAGTTCTGGGTTATTTACGGGTGTTACAGAAAACTCACATAAACCGAAGCGAAGCGAGGGCGGGTCTCTAGTTATTAATAAACAAGGCGTTATTACAAAATCTAAAATAATTGTAAGGAGTGATTCTGAAGGCGTATTTTTCCAAATTGATTTCGATTCACCATACATTGTAAATAACATCCCCAATACAACAGCTTTCTTTTAGAGCTGATATCTCATAAACGACTCAACCGATTTTCATAAAACCTAGCTAGGTAGGAAGCATTGCGATTAAGTGAGCTACCTATATGAAAAAAAAACACATCCAAATCGGGCCCATTTAGGAGATACCATGCCACAGATGGACACACAGATACACAGACACACAGAAACATTATACACATATATTATAATTCCTCGTCCTTGGAGTGATGTCGACCTGTCCCTAGCTCGTACTGCTCCGCAATGTGGTCGTCTCCACGATTTTCCACCGTTCTTCAAATCATCCCCTCTTCGTCTTCCTTTGATTCCATTAGTGTTGCCAGTGCTCAGGTTAAGATTACCCTTGTAATTAGTTTAACTATCCATTATTTTTAATTATATTTATATTAATTATATATTATATGGGACTACAACCTCAGAATCATGACACATATACACGTAAAACTTATAACAATCCTCGTTTTTGTCGGTTATAAGGTTTCAGCCTCAACTCAATCGGGTAAAATTTATAAAGTTTTTGACTTATCAACTTTTAAAAAAACTTCCTTTTATAGGTTTGTTTCAAAAGTATACAATTTGTTTTTGAATTTTTCATTTGTAACCAAAGTTCATTTTACAAAGAAAATAAATCAACAAATTGCTAATGGCTGAAAAGCTTAAATGCCACGTGGTATTTTTTACGTAACAGCTTGGCTAGACCTTTAAAAAATCCCAGTTATCAAAAAGAATACGTAGTAAAACATTCAAATGACATCGTGGCACTTTGTCCAGCAGATTTAACCTTAAACTACTTACTCCAGTGGAGTAGACGGCCGTGGTGCGGTCGGGAGGGGGTGAAAGTTTACCCCACTTCAATATTTTTGCTCAAACTGATGCTATGAACCGCAGGAAAGTTTCAGAGGGTTCTTTTACAATAGATATAAAGAAATTCACAGACACATTTATTATACAGCCTTGGCCAAAAGTATTGAGCACCCCACTTTTTCCTTTGTAACTTATAAATGAAGTATTCTTTTCTAATTTCAAAAATAAACAAAGACGTAAAATATAAAATGTGTTTGTACATGTGCAAATTATTAGTAGATTATCATTTTGAAGTAACTAATTTCGTGTGAAATCTGAAGCTAGAAAAACTCGGGTTTAGAAACAAAATGATTAATTGTATTTTTTTCCACGGAAATACGCTTAACGTCAATAAATATGACTAATTTTTCCGATAGATATACAACTTTCTATAATATAAAACATAAATTCACCTTTTAAAGTTTGACTTTTATATGAAAAACGCATGGGTGCTCAAGACTTTTGGCCAAGGCTGTATTTAATAGCTTCTGCCCGCGATTTCGTCCACGTAGAATTAGTTATTCGGCCATCCCATGTTGTATTTATTTTGTAATTATTGTCATTTTTATTTGTATGATTTGTTTTTAATGCAATTATGTACCTACTTAACATGAATGACAATGTGTATAAGTATACTTACTAAATAAATATTATGAATTATCAATTATCAATTTTTGTACGATTGTCCCCTGATGCTTCTTATTAAGTTAATGAAACGTTTGTTTCGAATTCAAGCGCTCTATTGATTATATTGATACTTGATTCTCATCGACTATTTGAGCTTTAGTAGCTGAGTACCTAACCAACTACTACTACCTACTCAACAACAATACGGCTCGAGACGCACGCGGCTTACTTGGTTACTGAGACTTGACTGTTGAGACGCCCGACCAAGAGGACGTAGGTAGCCAAAGGCCGAGATTACATATCGAATGTCAATCTAAGGACTATCGGCCGCACTTGGGAGTTAATGAGGAATGTCCTGTTCCTTAGAGAAGATTTTTCAAACATAAGTTTAACAAAATGCAAGCTTAATGAAACCAGACTGTTGCTAACCAACTTTAAATCGTTATAAATCCTAAATGAATGATCATTCAAAATGAAAAAATATCAAAGAAACCTAAAGATGATTTTTAAATACTTATTGAATGATACCCCATTTGTCATAGTTCGTCGTTTTTTTTTCATTTAATTACAATATGGCGCCTAGAAATTTAATTACTTTAATATCTTTAGTGACACTCACAAGATTAAGTAAGACAAATCGATAGACATAATAATCATCAAAATCGGCCCACGCGTTTGGTTGTTAGAGTGCCACAAAGAAACAAACATACATACATCCATTGTATAGGCTGATAAACGCATTACTCTACGAAACGAATAGAAACGCTAGCTAGCGTAATACAAGGGGCTCAGAGGGCCCTGCAAAGATGCACTACGCTAACTAACGTTTCTATTCGATTCGTTTTTAAACCAATCGCGTCACTGGTAGACCACGTGACTTTTCGTATCACGTCACTGGTAGACCACGTGACTTTTCGTATCGCGTCATCTAACAGTGACGCGATTGGTTTAAAAATGAAACGAATAGAAACGCTACCTAGCGTAATACATTACACCTTGGCAAGGGGCTCAGGGCCTAGGTTCTCCACGGTAAAACCTTATTGCTTTTGACGTGTTATCCTTTTATTCCTCCTTTTATTTATTGGACGGTAATGGCGACCGAGTTAAACAGAACCATACATGTCAAAGGCGATAGCGTCGGTAATACTGCAATACCGCGTAACGCGTAACTAACAAAATCAATAAGTTGCAAAATATACCTTATTTTTTACATGCTAAGGTTTATTTTGCACCTCATTCTATTTGTTCGTTACGCAGTATTGCACTATCAGCGATGATGTGGATTTACCGAGTTAAATAGAGGCTCTGACTGTATCAGATACAGAGCCGAGAAAGGTGTACAGTCAAGGACTTTAATAGGGGTGTGTCCTGGGTAAATAAGTAATAATTCTAATTAGTCCGTCAGTAAGATTACCAAAAAATATTGAACACGTATTTTTTTTGCTTTTTCAAATCAATCAAAATTGACAAATATAACTCGCATCAAAGTTCGGGGCTCGTGACGTCACAACGTGGTATAAAGTGTGCCACGGCGTGACATCACGCGAAACTTCAACGCACTATATCTTCGTCATTTTTTGTTTAATTGACAAAAGAAAAAATACGTGTTTAATATTTTTTGATAATGTAAAAGACGGACTAATTTTGCCACTATGGAACCCTGTCGCATAACGTTAATCATTCATTTACGCGTAATTTCTGTCATGTGGTTTGACGCTGTCATTGTGACAGGGTTCCATAGTGGCATAACAATTAATGTCCTTGAGTGTACCTATTTTGAATTCAACTCGTCCTCAGCTATAAATGCTTAACTAACTTAGAGCACTTTCGTATGAATACAACCCAAAACTATGGCAAGGTTCAGGCTAGGTCCACTCGTCTATCGGCGCCGGGAAGCGAACTCGCATTACTTGGCCTTTGTGCAATTACGGTTCAAAAGGATAGCTGCGCGTGAGTGTGAGCCTATTCACTTATAGCGAAAACTTCAGCTTTTCTCTTTACCTGACTGCCGATGGCGGGGGTAATGTTTTTATTGACCTATATGTATGATTCTTTGTTCCCTTCGACAAGCGAGGCGTCGTTAAATTCGTCTTAACGTCGCCGGTGTCACTTGGTACTTTATTTTATTAAATGTGAAATAGGCGAAATAAAAAATATATACACATTATATTGACGACATTATCTAAACAGCAGTTGGGTTGCTTTTTTTGACTTGTATGTGAAGGGCATATGCAAAGAATATGTCTCACCTTGATAACTTTTTCAGATGTCGCGATTTGAAATTTAGGAATCATGTCACTTCATATGGAACTTTCGTGTAGACGTTTTTTGAAGGTGAAAACAATTGTATCAAGGTTTATATCTATATGTAGGATGATAGGACAAGTGTTGGAAACTTTAGGCTGACAGACACCAGTAATGGACACTTTACTCTTAATTCAAAAGCAATCGTCAATCATATTTCATATCATAAGGTTATAATTTTTTTATTGCGAAACAAATGAATAAACGTTAACTTCTGTAAAATAAGAATCAAGTGTTCATCATTGGTCCATCACCTAAATGACTGGGCATTGTGGGAACAGTGGGTTACTATTTGTTTTAAACCTATCTACATAGATATGGCATTTCATACGAATACATACAAATACATAGAAAACTTCCAAGACTCAGGAACTAATACTCGCGCTCATCACACAAATATTGCCTGCCTTGCCTGACGCACTTGCAATCGCAATCGGCTTCAAAGCGGAACAATTGTTTTCATTTTGTATGAAGACTCGCCTTCGACTTTTAAAATGCAAACAATTGAGATTGCGAGTGCGTTAGGCAATAGCCCCCGGGACTCGAACTCAGTACGGCTAGCTTTCTAGACAGGGTCACTTCAAGCTAGGCTACACGCGTCGTCAAAGCGTTTTCTACTATACTGAAGCTGTTGCCCTCCCTGGGCTTAAACGTGGGGCACCGCAGCCCAGGGGGCTCCAGCCGAATTACTCAAAGAGGGGCAAATCAGTCGTCATTCCGCTGATCTTTCATCCCCCGCCTATTGAATGCATGCCGACAGCCGTAGATTTTGATCTTGAGGGATGTCAAGCTTTAAGCTTAATTTAACTTCATCGGTACCGTACGAGTATTAGCAACGATAATGATTGTATAGGGTTTGTTTTAGTTTAACAACCTTATTCATAAACGTACAATAAACCTATTTTAGTTAAAGTGCGTTTTTTTTCTGTCAAATTTAAATGTCACAATGAATTAAAAGGACAAAGTATATTTTAAGTACCTATACCTAGTTCAGTTAAAGTGCTTTTTTTGAATAAAATGGTTATTTTTTAGTGATAAGTCAAAAGGATAACATTATTAATTTTATTTATTTCACAGTCTGTAACGTCCCACTGCTGGGCTCAGGCCTCCCCTCCCTTCCTTCCATTTATTTCGGGATAAAAATTAACATAAATATAAATAAAAAGTTTTCAATTGCTATCTTCGCGTAATTTAATTTATCAAATTTCCTGTCTATTACTTGCGTTAAATGCTGAATAAAACCGGCTTATTAAAGTTACACGCCGAAGTCCTGTCTTAGGATTGTACTCTTGAGATTGCCATCTACCATTCTACCATCAGATCAGGTGGCCTGTTCATCTGCTCGTTTGCCCTGTTACTAAGACTCCACTTCCGTCTGCCTGTTTGTCACCAGGCTGTATCTCATGAACCGTGATAGCTAGACAGTTGAAATTTTCATAGATGATGTTTCTGTTGCGGCTACAACAACAAATACTAAAAACAGAATAAAATAAATATTTAAGTGGGGCTCCCATAAAACAAACGTTATTTTTTGGCCTTTTTTTTCTTTTTTTATCTAATGTTGATAGATAATGGTACGGAACCCTACGTGCGAGAGTTCACCTAGCACTTGGCCGGTTTTTTTCAAACAGTGGGCTCATTAGGCCTTGCTACGATACATACGCTGTTAACGTGTCTATTTTCTATCTAAATGTATGGAGTCTAAGGCTAGGGATAAGCTGACGACGTGGTCTGTCGTCAACATACGTCATTTTATCGATTTTCTAAAATCGCTAACTTAGAAATTTTCCATCTTGAATATGCCACGATGTCTCGTATTTGAAACCTGTTTAATTTCCAAATGCAATAAAAGCCTATGTATACGTGTTTATTACTCGTATGTAATGACAGTGTAAATCCAAATCTAGCCAATTCGCAGCTCGCTTTTTCCAAACTTTAACTCCCTCGATACCACTTCTACGAAATACGAAACTACATTATCCCCATCTCTTTCCCGGCAACCTCTGATAGCTAAAGAGCGAAAGGGAGATCGAACAAAATTTTACATTGCTACACCGGTGTTTGCGAGGCGATGACTAGGCAATACTCTATGGGTATTTGGCAATATGGCAATAGGCAATGCCTTTGGGACGGACTCGGATTGTGCCGAGTTTTCTAATCAAGTTATTACTGATTGCTATGGGTTTTGCCAGTGTAGACTGCCTCTGTTTGACCCTTGTACCTTTTCTGCCCGTTTGTGTGATTTGAACTAAATATACATGTAAGGATTACTGTTTAATTGTATGGGTATCCTGCCTTTTGGCTGAAAAACGTTTGGTCAAATGTATCGTTTCCCAACTGTTTCATTTGCCAACCCACTTTTTTTTCTGTAACTGTAAATATTTCAGGATTTATTTCTGTATCTTCGTGTAGATCCTATAGGTTAGGTTAGGTTAGTTTTAATAAAAATCCTCAAATATTTACAGTTACAGAAGTAAAAGTGGGTTGGCAAATGAAACGGTTGGGAAACGATACATTCGACCAAACGTTTTTCGGCCAAAAGGCAGAGAACCAATTGTATGTTAATAGAGATTTCCATTACGGGCCAAAATTTTAAACGAACGACAAAATTAAAAACCGGTCAAGTGCGAGTCGGACTCGCGCACCGAGGGTTCCGTATCACCGCACAGTAGCAATATTTACAGTTACAGAAAAAAAAGCGCCCAAACATATTTTTGCCAAAAGGCAGAAAACCCTACCCGGTACTGTGCTGCCTTCGATGAATTCCAGATAGTCTTTCAAATAGCATCAGGACAAGGAGCTTTAAGGAAGGTATAATAAGTTCTATCACAAATTTGACTAATGTTTTTTTCCAGCCGTTATCTGATTATATTACAAAACCAAACTATCGAGTGGAATTTCGATGGGTCTACTATAAGTAGCTACAGAAGAAAACCTGTTGCCACCTTGCGAGTCCATCATCAAATAGGCTCTTAGACCCTATAATTATTGTATTGTCATATTTTGTATTTTTTTCACACATGGGTTTAAAATTGTAGCCCTTTCCAATAACAGGAATCGGCTCAAAATTTACTTGGATGGAAGATTTGAACTAAATCGACTGACAAACAAAGTTAAATTAAAGCTGAGCAAACACGAAATATTACATAAGTTTATACTCTCAAAGATAGAAATATCTAAACTCAACACAACAATGACTCAGTTATTGATGAAATGTAGCAGGTTGTAGCAAACCGCCACCGCAGCCCGGGGCGGAGTCCTAAGCTAACAGCCTGAATACTTCACAAGCGCGGGCGCGGGCGCATCGGGGATGTTTAGGGTTCATTTTATATTAACGTTATCTATCTTAAGAGGATTGTAAAGCTTAAAATTACCATGCAAATTGCGATAGAGTTTTTTCGCCCTTAAAACTAGTCGGATTTTTCCGATTTTTAGGGTTCCGTACCAAAATGGTAAACAAGGAACCTTTATGGTGAGACTGGTCACAGCAGTTATGCTCAGAAACTGTAGAAGCTATCAACTTGAAATTTGGCATAGTTGTATAACTTGGAAACCCGCATCTGTTTTATTGTAGTAAAAAAGGGTTGAAAAATGAAAGTGATATTATGAAACCTATATGTCTGTGCGTTTTTATTTCCAAGTAAATATTTAAAAAACAATAAACAGAAACACAGACCTGTATTATAACTACATATGCAAAAATCGTGGAAATCGGACTTGATTTAGGGGGTGAGAAACCTAATCACCCCGAGCAAAATTTGTACGGAAATTTCAATAATCCTCTGAAGCCGGAACTTTCGGTTTTATTTGTCAAATTCCATAATTCCATAAATACCATTACCTGAATAAACTTATGTCAAATTCATAAGGATATTAATGGTATAACAAAATCAAAGATTTGGTAATTTAAAAAAAAAAACAAATTATACCAAGCTATCAATTTATTATTAATACGAACGGTAACCATTAGATAGATACAAACCCCCGATCTCTAAAACGGCCCAAACAATTTTCATGAAACCTAGCTAGGTACCACCACTAGAAAACCCGCTTGCAAATAAAATAAAACTGCATCTAAATCGGTTCACCCGTTTAAGTGCTACGGTGCAACACCCACACACAGCGGTCAAACTTATACGGCGCTAGTAAAAATAGAATAGAAGACAATAGATAATATTTATTTACATAAGAAAAAGCAATAGATAAATATAAAGTAAAAATATGTCGCCGAACAGGATCCATCTCAGCATTGCTTCGTGTACGGCAGGGTCCCAGAGGATAACGAACGCGTGTCGCCCAGTTAGAGCTGTTTACAGATTGCCCAAGGACATGACACTGTGACGTATCGGGGCTGAATCCGGTCGGGCAGTGTTTCGGCCGCATAATACCATGGCACGGGCCATTCACTACTATAGTCTGTGCCAATTGAAATTGGCAAAGATGTTAACACAACAAAACGAACCAATTTACCATTATTTCTCGATAGTCACGTGCTATTAAAGATCAAGTGAGGTCTTAGCAATGATTTATACACTTGATCTTTACTCTCACATTAAGTTTAAGCATTAATAACTTTTACTTATACGTTATTTTAAATAAAAACACGCTTGATGAATATTTGAGGTTATGTGTCAAACAGTGCTAATTTGATTACATCTTTGGCAATTTCAATCGCCACAGGCTATACTTACCGCCGCATAAACATTATAGACACAATTAAATTGTTCCTTTTTCAAACTTGTGTCTGAAAAATCGTCACTAAGGAACGATTAAATGTTCATTAAGGTACGACTTAATTGTCATTAACTTACTCTGAATGTGGCCGTTAGACTTCAACACTGATAGGCTGAAAATTGTTTCACCGCAAGGGCTGGCAGATAGAAAAAGCCACTTTGCCATTTATATTAGTAGGCTGTTTATTGTTATTGTTGGAGCTTCGATTTTATAGTGGACTGTAAAATGGGTGTCAATTCACCTTCGTAGTCTTTCCCATGAAATCTGTCATGAGCGGCGGTGGCAGGAATGTCCGTTGAAAACCCGATTCAAATCTTAAAGAAAACTAAATCCACTCAACAAAAACTTCAGCGCATAGGGAGTAATCCAGGTATTTTGTAATAGAAGCACAGCACAGCAAAGCAAGAAGTCTTTACAATAAAAGCGGAGAAAGAAAAAAATCGTTATGCACGCAATTCAGCCATATTGAACATACTGACTAGTGTTGTCCGCAATCCGTAAATGAGGACAAAATAGAGCTGTCCTCTTGCAGTTAAAACCGACTTGCATCAATTTCCGCGAGCGTATTTAGAATTCAATAAAAATTTAAAAATGCTTTCAACGGCCTAGACAGTTATTGTACTTTATAATTGGAGAAATGACCTTCTGCTGGAGTTTCTTGCGGCGCTTCTTCTCCGCAATGATGGTCTAATTGGTCTAAAGCGCGTTTTGGTCATTGGTCTAAATAATATTACCGATGTGTACAAGAGCCCTCATGTGGCCAATTCAATCGACGTTTGATCCATGCAGGACGAGTGGTAATGTGGCCAATTTACGGAACATTTGTCGTCCGAATTTTCTAGAATCTTTTTATAAAAAGTGATTCTGCGAAGTTTCAACGATTTACGTGTCACCGGCGAGCTGTAAATTCATAAGTTGGCGTTGTTTACGCATATTGCGGGGGACGCTAACGAAGACTTGTGGACGTTATTAAATTTTACATTGCTTTCTTTCTTTGTTTTCTTTCGTAGCAGTCGTTTCCAGTGTTCCGGAGGTTTCTTGAGGAAATTATCTTAATGGTGTAATTTATAATTGTTTGCAGTTAGGTTATGATGTTTTATAAGGTCTGTTCATTCTTACTTGTCTTATATAGTAAACAACTTTCTAACCTCAAAATGAACCTTTTGTGGCTAAAACAGCTCTTTTGTCGTAAATAAAGTAACCTGAATAAAGATTTTGGATATCATTTGGGCAATTTATTGTCTGTGATTGCTTTATTTTGTTTAAAATAGCGGTTTTAGCCTAAAAAGGTTCATTTCGAGGTTAGAAAGTTGTTTACTATATAAGACAAGTAAGAATGATCAGACCTTAAGTATTTACGATAAAAATAATATGAGTAGTCTGCGATGACAGGTGTCAGTATTGTTTTTTTTGTGGCATGGAGAATATACATTTGTATTCTCAGCACTACAATCTTAAGACTGCAATCCTAAGACCGCAAATGCGTTGCCTACCCTGAGTACTAAGATGAATGCCGCTATGGAAGTTATTTCACCAGTTGTCTTATCCCGACGCCGGAACACAATGATGCGAACACTGCTACCTGGCGGTAGGTTAAAGGATAAGATGATGGTAGTGATCCAGACGGACCCTGCACAATGTCCTACCCCCACTTAAACTTCCTTCTGTGTATAAACCTAAGCAAAGCGAGGGCGGGTCGCTAGTCAAACTAATAAACTAAGTATATTTTGAACCAAATTTTCAGTCGTCTGTTTTTACCTTGTCTATTTAATGTCATGTTTAAATTGCCATAAATGAATTATCGGAGCAATTAAAGTGACAAGGTACTAAATTGCACGTACAAATATTTATGACCTCGACTTTACATTGATTTGTCAAGTAAATTATAAGACGAAAGAAAGTAACAATAAAATTTCATGTAAATGTACCTTATACAATACGTACAGCATAAAATGGTCGGTAAATACTTTTATTCACCGAGACACGAACGGTCCCATCGTAAATATACCCATTGGCTGCAGTCGGACACAATTTCACGGGCGATCGGGCCGCGACGGGCCCGGCCCATTGTGACCACTAATAGGGTTAAAAATGGTTCGAATAGTTGCCGGATGGAAATGGCGAAGATCTAAAGTTACTTTTGTGATTACCTACTCGAAGGTTAAAAAGGGAGAGAAAGGGTGTATTTGTTTACCCGATTGGTAAAGAAGGACAGTAATCTTTTTGCTGGTACTGCTCTGCTAACGTGTTTTCCACGAAGTCAAAATGAGATTGTCTTTTTCGACAATTGGGATTGTTCATATTTTTACAATTACTCTAATTCGAAAACCATTTCGAGGAACAGGGTTTTGAAGCCGTACTGGATTATTAAGTTTTTCAAATATTTATCTCTTTCGGATATTTCGATAAAAGTATATTTAACCTTTGTTTGACTTTTGTTTTCGGCTTGACGGGCTCCTAGTTGTATCTTACGGGTTAGACGAAAACTGCTTGAAATAGTACGTTTTAATTATACACTACAATCACTTTTATCATTAGGTATCATTTAATTATTGTAATTTATTAGAAACCCAAATTTAAAATAATCATGTCATCCATAAAATGTCAGCTAAAGAAATAAAGATATTAAAACCAAACTATTGGCTTTCGAATTAAAATGTAAAAACCGTGAGTCATTTTTTTTGGTTTATCCCAATTGGGGCTTAAAATCTTTTCTTTTAAAATACTGTATAATGAATGCTCCCCCATGGGTAATTATGCTCCATGGTTACCCATATTGGAGTAATTGATATCGTAAATCATTCTATTGCTTTCATTCACTTCGTGGCTGTATATATCGATTCTTTTTTACAAATTTGTCATCTACCTTGGCTTATAAGTAACAAACGAAATATTCACTATGGAGCATAGTTACCCATGGAGGAGCAAAGTAGGAACATTTTATGGTTCTTATCTAATACGGATTCTTAGACACAATTAAGTTTAAACTAGTACCTATGACCGTTTTCAGCTTAATTGAACATGACACATAAGAAACACGAAGACCGCGGAGCTGTTTCAAGGTTTCCCATAAGGTAGACACATGATCTGGTGAAGATCAAGGGAAACCGATGGATGCGAGTAGCACATAACCGACCGTCATTGACATCCTTGGGGAAGGCTGATATCCAACGTTAGATGCCACTTCTTCAGTAACCGTCACGTGCAATGCTTCAGCGTGACCTAAATCTGGTGGCCACTGACCACTTTCATCACGCCGTCTACCTTCAACCGTAGCTGCTTGAGCTAGGCAGAGAGCTCCAGGTCTCGCACGCAGTATGCCATGACTGTCTTCGGAAGAGCCATAGCATACCTTTGGTTTTGAAAAGGATAATCTTAGGATTCATCCAGACAGAGAAGATGTGCAGTGCAGTTGAGACTACTGTTTAGTTCACTTTTATACTCCATGGAAGTGGATTGCTTTCAATTAAAACAAAGTAATACATTCTAAAAAATATTTAATCTATATATATAAAAGGCAAACCTGACTCACTGACTTAGATATCAACGCACAGCCGAAACTACTGTACCTAGAAACTTGAAATTTGGTACAGGGGTTCCTTTCATGATGTAAGTGAGCACTAAGAAAGGATTTTCTGAAAATCGACCCCCAACGGGCGAAAGAGGGGGAGTAGCGGGAAACTAATTCTACGCGTACGAAGTCGCGGGCGTTCTCTAGTTAATACATAAAACTGTTCGTAGAGCTGACAGCGACCGCGGACCGGAAAGCGAACTGTTAGATGTTTCTTGGTAGACCGACGATATGGTGAAGATCGGAAAAATCTATGGATGTGAGTAGCAGAAAATCGACCATCGTGGTGATCTGATGTCTACGTCAGACGCCACTTCTTCAATCTGACCATCAGGTGTCACTGCCTCAGCTTGATCTGAACCAGGTGGCCACTGACCGGCTTCAGCGCGAGGTCTACCTTGAACCGCAGGTGCTCGATCTGGGAGGAGAACTCCAGGTCACGCACGCAGTACGCCATGACTGTTTTCAGAAGAGCCATGGCGTATCTTTTACCTGAGAAGGTATAAAGAAGATCATCATTAATATACTTTGACGAACCTGTGGGCACAGACAATTTGCATTCTGTGATTGTAAAAATTGCAGAAATTAAAGAATATGTATAGAGTTGATGCGGTGTCCTATCGATTTGATGAGCTTCATTTTACCGATTTGCGTTTCGTAACTATTCACATGAGAGCAAAATCCGAAATATTTTTTAAGAGTTATGTTCCACTGTTAAACCGGAATTTTTGAAAATATAAAATTATGGAGATGAGAAAGGAATAATCTTCCTATAAAAGTACAACTATTTTACTGAGATAGAGAAAAAATATTACCAGGCATTAAACCTAACTAAATTGTATTACCGTCGCAGTTAAATAAATTAATTATCAGTAGCATAAAATAATCCTTGCCACTTTCATTTTTCTTTTTCGCGTGTTTCTGTTTGTACTCCAAAAAACAAAAACAAAAATAGTAATACTACTAGTTTTACTTAGCAGAAGTACTTATTATGGTACCCTATTTAAAGTGAACGAACAGAGCGGATCAACCACTTGCGCAGGTAAGGATCGTTGGGTTGGACAGCCCTTCATCATCTTAGTACCCTCGATGGTACAGACCTATGCAAGCCCTCTTCCCGTAGCTGAAGGGGATGAAGGTGGCGGGCCGGGGGGTGCCGAGGCCGATCCAGCGCTCGGGGCGGAACTCCAGCGCATCTGGGCCCCACGTGCGGCGTGAGCGCCCCGCGCCAAGCATGTTCACTGCGCACGGCGTTCCTTTCGGGATCGTCCATGACCCTGGCAAAAAGTAACATGGTTACAGGCTTAACTTACCGTTCCATCCAACAAGAGTCATACCTATACTAAATCTTTCACGGTACTGTGACACTACGACTTTGCCTTAGTCGTCTGTCCCTTTCACAAATATATAATTTTATAGAGATAGAGCATTTATAAAGAAGTAGACTTTCAGTTATAGATAATGTAACGCTTCCATAATATATAAGTTTTTAATTAGATTTTGATTGAAGGATTTTTTTTATCTTGGATAGAAAGCAAAATCTTTGTAATAGCTTTTGTTTATGGTTTTTGAAAGGAAAAAAAAAAATTAGGATCGAGAGATTGTAAAAATCATGAAAAATTAATGAAAAGAATTAGAAAATAAAAATTACACGAGAATCTTCTTCGCGCTACATGCCGCATGGCATGCGGCAGAGACAGAAATCCTTGTGGATAAAAAGGGATAGGATGTGTTACTGCATGTGCTCCAGGGAAGTATCTATCTGCTTCAGTTTTGTTGTACCAGTATAAATAGATTATCGCCTTGCGGATACCGCTAATTTGGTTTATGTCATTGATCTTTTATTCTCAGCTTTTATCGTATAGTACAGTACATCTTTTCAACTTCTGGAGCTATTCATCTTGCAATTAAGTAATTCATGTAATAAAGAAAATCAAACTGATATATTTATCTGGTGGAAAGTCCCATTGACATGAACGTTCTAGTGTTCAGGATCTCATACATCGATTGATGAATCGAAGTTCAGATGAAGATCAAGGTCCAGCTGAGCGCTGTCCCTGAGAAACTGATATAAGCAGGTATAATGACCTCTCAAGTCTACGGACAATTTACAGTAGTTTAAACTTCCTACGGGAATATAAAGAGACAAAAGTAATGCCCAAATCTTGAATTAATTGCTTGATGAATCTTATATCCAATGGTTTACTTCTTAAACTACATTGTCGACCTTTCATTCATTCATGTCAAGCCCTTCATTATTTTCTCTTTGGCTATTTAAAAACATTCCCTAACAGAGTGCTTATTTCAAAAGAGATTTATAAGAGAATTATAAAAAAACTACACACTCTATTTGAGGGTACCTCTTGTCTCTTAGCTTGACAGAGACCACTGTCCAACAGACTTACAAAAATAGGGAATTCCTATAGTATCACCTTGGCTTTTTAGAACGCGGTAGAGAGATGTCCGGTCTGGCGTCGAGTCTCATAGGTCTGGCGTTAGCCAGGGGGCACTACCAGCTCCAGAGCGACTGTGGGGCTCTACCTTTAATGCCTTGAAACATGTACTTAGTTTACGTAGTTAATATTCATTCTCATAATCTCATTCCACAATCAGCTCGATAGTTCCCTAAAAAACCTCAGCGTTAATTAGATTTCCAAATTGTTTTGGTTGTCTTTTCCTGGGGTTGGTTTAGGATAGCCTAACTTGTTTTTTAGCTTTAGTAGGATTGAGCCACTCAGTAAGCACTTCTCAAAAGTATTTGGGTTACATTTCGGGTAATGATGTAGGTTTCTAGTTCTTTATCCATAGACAGATCACTTGGCCATTACAATTCCGTATTTGCTTCAAACTAGATCAATTCTAAAAGTTTTTCTTAGGGAATAGAGCGCAGAGTAGGGTATGACGTCGGTTTTATTGCTTATTGTTAGTTAGGTAGGTTGGGAGGGTTTTGCAAATTATTCAATTCTTACGTTCTCGTGTGGGCACCAAGTCATACTAGAAAATCACTTTTTAAAAACCTCAACAGTAAAAACCTGTATAGAACACGCCCCTCTCCTCGCACCCCTACATTAAGAGGATCTATGAATATCATTAAGTTAGTGGAATCATTGAATCGGCAATATCTTTAAGGTTTTTTAAGCTAGAGTAAAAATAACAACAACAACATGTGTTACTGATTAACAATAGCGAAGCAAATATTAAAATTTGTGCACCTATTAAAAAAATTCCCTGTGTATTAGTACATTTATTTATCTATGTATGTATTTTATTGAAACATATTTTTTTTTTCTGTTTGTCTGATGTATGTAAATGGGATAAGTTCGCCTATGTAAATTATCTATATTGATGAAAACATGTATTGTAATTATTTATGTGCAATAAACAGTTAATATAGATACATACATATAGCCAAATTAATTTAGCCTTAAATTTGATAAAAAATGTGAATAAATCGATAATGAGCCAGTCTTACTTAGTTGGCAGTCGCGGTCCGCTTCCCGCATGATCATGGGTACCGGGGGGTAAAGCCGCAAGGTCTCGTAGATGATTGCTTCACAATATGTCATGTGAACGAGGTCTTCCTTCTCAACTGACCGCTTGCTGTCACCAAATATTGATTTCATCCTGAAACAAACTCATCTTACAAGTTGCAAAATTATGATAATTACTAGCTTGTGCCCGCGACTTCGTCCGCGTAGAATTAGTAATGTTCCGATCCTACGGGAACTGATTTATTATTCAAGGTAGCCCTGTGTGTTAATCCAGTGTTTAAGCATACTCCATTCCTAATTGCACGTAACCAAATTTGTCCATCCTTTTTAGCAAAGAAGTAACAAACTCGCGCACGCATAACCTTTCGCATTTGTAATATATGATTATGTACATCTTATAGGTACTACATATTATGTTAGTATATGATGTAAATAGGTAGGTACATCGAGCGCCCAGAATCGCTCTGGCCGAAATCGTAGTCTATAAAAATACCCTCGGTATGTGAGTCCGACTCGCACTTGACCGGTTTTCAGTAGGTATTTGTTGTTTTTTTAGGATTTGTACCTACTATGTATAATCATACCAAATTTTGAAGCTTGTGTGTTTTATCGTTTTTACGATGCAAGAAAAAGAAAAATGGTTTGCAGATTTTTTTTTCACAATTTTGTATTTGAATAATACAAACTGACGATATCCCAAAGAAAGCAATTACGACGAAGTTCTTCGATGAATGAGCGCATTGAGTGCGAGCGGGCTTTTCCGCTCCTAAGTATTTAAACTCCCGGCATTCGCAACGCTGCGAAGAACTTTGTCGCTGTACTTTCATGTATAAACTAAAGTCGCACTATTTCAGACTGAACGAATTATATGATTTAGATGTTAGTGCGTAAAGTATTATAGTAGGTGTAAGTGCCCAATTAGTTTTAAAGAGTAAAGAATAGTTAGTGTATTTAATTTCGATCCAAAAAAACTTAACCTACTACTTAACACTTTATAAAGGTACACATAAACCTTTATCAAGGATAGCAACACTTACTCAGCATACAGCTTGCCCTGCATCTCAGGTTTGCTGCCAATCACTAAGATGATGTAAAGCAGCGTGGTCGCGACAGTCTCCTGCCCACCCACAATAATGGTGTCCACCTCGGCCCTGATCTGTGCTTCCGTCATCCAAGGATCGGCTTCACTCAGCTCGAGAAGTATGTCGAGGAATGAACAGAATTTAATCGGGCTATTTTCTGTGAAATTTTTGAACAGTTTTAAGCTATTCGTCAACAGTGCGCGAGGTATTCAAAGTATCTCACTGATATCGATCATTGATACCGGAATGGCCTCAACCACTTCCTTACCCTTCTTTACTTCATATTTGGATAAGGTAAAATTTCAAAAAGTGAACTAGAATTTGAATATTATTTCTTACCAGGTTTTTGTTCTTCAGGCATTTTATTAAGTTTTTTATTATTGAAATCCTTTCTTCTCTTTGCTATAACCTACAAAATTTAAAGAAAATTAGCAAAACCCCTGAATCTTGCCATGTCCAAACTTTGTATAGAAACTCCCTTACTAATAAACGTTGAGTAACGGTGGTATAGCTATACAATGTTTTGTCCTTATCTGTCATTGTGACATTTGAATTTGACAGATAAGGACAAAACATTGTATAGCTATACCACCGTTACGCAACGTTTATTAGTAGGGAGGAAAATATTTAACCAGTGCGTAGCGATACGTTTATTCAACACCAGCAAAGATATTAGGGTACCGTGTACCCAAGATCTAGTGAAGTACGAAAGCTTTAAAGATTCGTGCGATTCAAGAGCTAATACTGAGATCTTTTGGGAGGCCTACTCGTATGTCCAGCAGAACACATAGAAAAGGATTCAGGTCCTAGAGTAGGATTTGGTTATTGCCGATGCCGAGCAATGTCAACAATCAAGAAATGAGTGTAACGCACTGGGGTAAGGTTTATTTTGCATTGATTATTATTATTATTATTATTATTACTATTGTTTATTATAATACACTAGCAGATCTTTGAGCTGATGCGTGTATATCACTGCACTTGTGTCTATAAAGTTTTTAAATACTTATCAAGTCTATTTTTAAAGGAGTTCACTGAGGGTGCATTAATAACAGTTTCTGGTAAAGTGTTCCACAGTTTCACCACGCGATTCGACAAGAAGTGTCTCCTAGGGCTGCTAGCACACAGAGGCTTGACTAGTTTCATGGAGTGCCTTCTTAACCTTGTGTCCTGGCTTAATGTGTACATGTTGTTCAGATAAGCAAGGTTATAGTGTCCATTTAATATTTTATATGTCTCGATAAGATCCCCTCGTTTTCTTCTTTCCTCCAATGTTGTCAAATTTAGTTCCATTAGGCGTTCTTCATAGGGTCTATCTTTCAATACGGCAACCATTTTAGTTGCTCTTCGTTGGACTTTCTGCAGTAATTCAATATCCTTCTTAAAATGGGGGCACCATATTTGAAAGGCTTACTCAAGTAAAGGGCGAATGTAAGCTTTATACATCTTTACAAACAAGTCTTTGGTGATGACATGGAATGCTTTTCTGATCATATACAGCATGGAGTTGGCTTTCTTAGTCACGTTTGTAATGCGTGTGTCCCACTTAAGGTTCTGGGTGATGGTGACGCCAAGATCTTTTTGTGTGTCAACAACTTGAAGTGGAACGGAGTCAATCGTATAATTGAGCTTAGGGTTTGTTTTTCCTATGTGTAGGACTGTGCACTTGGCAGCATTAAGAGAGATCAGCCAGTCCTTAGTCCACTGCATAATGTGAATCTTTCTGCATAACGTTATGAGTAACTAAAGGGTTACCCATTACTTTGGTGTCGTCAGCAAATATTGAGAGGTCAGACTGTATAACACTCTTCAGATCCGTTATAAAAATGCCAAACAGAATTGGTCCGAGTACTGACCCTTGCGGAACCCCACTGTGGACATCGTAATATCGAATAAAGTTTCACCTACTCTAACTTTAAATTTCCTGTTGGACAGAAAGTCCGAAATCCATTCGAGGAGTTGACCCCGGATCCCAAAGTGTTCCAATTTGGCAATGAGCCTCTTAATGGGTACGCAATCAAATGCTTTCTCGTAATGTAAGTAAATGACGTCTGTCTAAGTAACCGTAATCTAAGTAACTTTGCCTCGACTTTTGAAAGTTGTAAAAGTTTATGCAGGTAACCGGGTAGGTAGGCAGTAGGTAGTAGAGAGATATTATATTCGCGTGTATTCGGCCAAAATCGAAGCCTAATTTAGAACGCGAATCCTATTCTATGTGCCCACAGAGTACAGGCTGACATGATATCGCCGAAATTTACCGTGTCAGAAACATTGTGAAGAACTTCCACACACTTGACCAGCTCGCGATAAGCCGGCGTGCAGCGGTAGATACAGTCTGGATGCGTCAGAGGGTTCAGGCCGCGTCGAATCAGCAGTTCCAGGGTCCGGTTGAACGCCTGGTAGTACTCCGCGGTAACCGGGCTTTCGGATATGCGCGCGACGCCGAGGGCGGTTTCTGGGACCAGGGGGTTTCATGACATTCTAAAACAGTTCAATTTAGGTTGAGAGAAAGGGACAGAGCATTAGTACTACAAAGCTTTGTTCCTTTCTCTCAACCTAAACTGAACTGTTTAAGTATGCCTTGGTAAAAACGTCAAAAATTTAGTCGGGAACAACACCCACTAGTGGGTAATAAGGTTAATTAGTAAGTAATTATAGATGTATTTAGTATTTAAAGTATTTAAATTATGTTTTTTTATGACATGGAGAAGGCTAACGGGCACACAGGCCACCTAATGTTAAATAGGACTTATAGACATTTGCAATCTCATCTCTTGTATTTTTATAATGGTCTGAAACAACGTGTTTAGCTCATTCAAATAAGGCCATTTTTAACGCAGAACTAATAGGTACCTGAAATAAAAATAAGCAAAGCAGACGCGACTGGGAACATTATTTTACAGTATAAGTATACTCACGGCATATAGCTTCCAGAGTGGTGTAAGCCAGATGGTCCATGATGTCGAAGGGCGCGCCCCCCGCCTCGTCCCGCAGCTGCCCCACCAGCTTCCGCGCCTGCGCGTCGAACACCTCCTGGTAGCCGTCCACGATGGGTCCCGTGAATGTGCCTGCCAGCTTCTTGATACTACGTTTCCATATGCTCCCTAGAACAATGATTTGACAGGACTGGTTCTTTTGTTATAGAATCAGACAAAATGTTCACAGGACATTATTTGGTTAAAACCCTAAACGACAATACAGATTGAAGAAAGTGCGGCGAAGATATGTAAAGAACACATCTCATGTTGTGCCCTTGCTGGAGTAGGAATGAAATTCCTTGGCAGTGGTAACCCCGAACCAAGGGACTTCAAGGAACTGTCATTGTATTTAACCATCCACTTACTGGAAGATAACTAATTTCCTATTATTACACAAACAATCTCGTAGGGCCGAAAAATATTCATTACCTGTACACCCTAGTCATAACATTACATAAGATATAGCATCAGGAGCATAGAAACAGATATTAAAGACATTTCATGAGGAGGGACGAAGGATAAATAACTGGAAGAGTGATGAGCATGAATGAATGTAGATAGGTATAATTGTAGAGGAAGAACGATAAAGAAGTAGGTACATGTTTTTTCACAACCTATGCGGTTGATTTGAGTAGCTCAGAGCAGTTAGTTGTGGTATTTCGCATGGAAAGACATGCAATTGAAACTCCAATATAACCTTACCGTACAGTTGCTGGTGGTTCTAGAACTTCATTTTGGGGGGCATTATTTAGGAATAATAAACCTACTTTATATCTAGTCGTAATTTAGCGGGGCATGTCGTCGGGGCAGGGTTCGTTACCTGGCGAAGTGACCAGCCCGTTCCCCAGCCAGATGCGGCCGAAGCTGTAGAAATATGGCTTCTCCACAAAAGCGTTGGTAATCACCTTCACGTCCTCTGGGTCACTCATTACTGGAAACAGAAAAGCAACCTTCGAATCCTATTTTCCATGTTTCTAACTATTTATTTATCTACGTTCATAATTGATGTTTATGGTTTTGGATTTGGTACGGATATATAAAGTCTTCGTTATTTTGCAAAAGTATCACTTTAAAAACAATCATGTGTGTCAATTTAAAGTTTGTAAAATGATATAGTTTGTCAACTGATGATTTGGTAAAACATTAGTGAGCCTAAAAATATACTTACTGAGGATTGGCTGAGGTCCCAGCCAAAACAGGAGCGGCTTCTGATGCTCTTCGACCTTGTCCGACATTTCCAACACCAGTTGATAAATAGCTGTAAGCAAAATAACGGCAGAATTAGTTACCTTTGATTTATATCAAGCATTGCTTTTATAATCTTAACTAAACAGTTATTGTAATTGGTCTTGGTAAGTTCTTCCTCGTCACCCTAATCTCCTTTTTCCTTCTTTTTTCTTCATTTGTCTCCTTCAGTTCTCGTCGTGCCTTATCAGTGTGATAAAGAGAAGGCTCGGTCGTGGCTGCGGAATAAGATTATTAGAGAGTGGATCGGGGTCACCACGGTAGAGCATTTGTTCCGTCTCGGAATGGAAACCGAAAGTATACTTAGCAAGTTATCACCCATCATTTATAGTATATTTATAGAGGCACAAGAAGAAGAAGATGATGACTTTTTCGTAAAAACTAACATTACCTATCTCAGAACGGCAACATTTGCATTTAAAAAGTGGTAGTCACATGGTAGAGTCGCCGCGTTAAATAAATAGACTGACTCATAAATCATAAAGTCAAAGTCAAAGTCAAATCATTTGATGTCAAAAAACACAAGTCATAATTACAACATAAAAATTAATAAAATAAAAATATCACATTAAAACCCTTAATCAAAAAAATTTTTTTTTTTTTTACTAATCATCCATAAAAGTTTCAGAAAAAGTAGGGGTTTTAGATAAAATTATCACGGCCACCTTCTGCACTACAAACACTCTGTCCCTATCAGCTGCAAGACCCCAGAAATCAATTCCGTACGACATAATGGAATTTACATATAGTCAAACGAATTTTTGAATTAGTATTGGAACTATGTTAAAGTATTTCATTAATAACATCACTTTGATATTAAATCAATTCCATAGGAATAGAAATTCATTTGGCTAAAGGAACACTCTGCTGCACAGCTGCGTTTGAAAATACGTTTTAGCCTAATCGGTTTGATTGGAACTTGCCTAGCAAGCTCGCGATCTCGGTTACTTATTCTGCATCCCAGTTACTACAGCACAAATAATAATAGTAGATTAACTCCATACTACCGAAATGTAAAAGAGCCCTCATGTGGCCTATTTACTGTATAAATATTTTGAATACATTATTCTGACCTTAAGTCTTAGGTAATTATTTGAATTAATTTTAATAAATAAAGTGGTACATACACTCAGTGTCGCCTAAGATCGCGAGCACGTCACCGAACAGTGGCAGCGGCCGGAGGCACGGCAAGCCGGCCAGCAGCTTGCGCGCACGTCGGGTGTACAGCCACGTGAGTGCCCACACGCAGATCGGTGCCGCGACCAGGATTATCAGGGTGTAGTACATTGCGCTAAACAGGATATAGTACATTGTTGCAGAGGATAGAAAGTATGCGATTTTTGGACGAGTCAGTTAGAGGGCCGAAACGTAGTTGAGGCCCTCTAGTGTACGAGTCCGTAAATTGCACTTTCTACCGAGGCAGACATAGTGCTTTTCACAACTACTTACTGAGAGGAAATAAAAAAAAAATCATGTTCAAAACTCAAATTTTAATTCATGTTAATGTGACATCATCGCTAATTTTACCATAGATAACTTTTTTTTAATCTGGACCCCTATTCTCGTGGCACTCGAGATTAATAAACTAACATGCGAGATAAAGATGTCAACTCCATATCAAATTGTATTTGTTTCGCCATATCTCACTTGTAATTTCATCTCTAGTGGTTCGAGATTAGGGGCCAAGTTTAATTTACATTACAAAAAAAAGCAGTGACATAGTTTTTAGTCTGTGTATCTTTGAGCAAAAATACACCTAATATTTTACGACACAAAATTGTGTGTTCTGATTGGTCGATTTCAATTTTTCCATTTAAGGAGCTATGACACAAAATTTTATTGATTGATTTTCATTGGTTCTTAAAGTTGGACAACAATGTTCTCGACCAAAAACACAAAAACATTCTTGGTCTGTTCTTACAAGGGACATTTTGTGACCCCAAACAAGACCATCTATGTCCATATTTCCGAGCAGTGTTGTGAAAAATTGATATTTATAACAGGGTGGAAAGAACGAATGATACAATAAACCTTAGCTTTAAATAGCATAAAATTTGAAACTGTGTCTTTTGTTGATATATTTATTTAAGTGTAAGTAAATATTTTGCATTCTTCCTTTCTTTCAATATAGCTTGTTTTATTTACTTCGACTCGCCGACTTCGGTTCCTCGAAGACTGTATTATTTTTCTAAATTACAATCAGTTTTTTTCAAAGAGATAAATACAAAAAAAAAATGTTTTTCCAATCTTCCTTTAGTTTAAATCAACATGTTATTCAGCCATTTACTTGTTTTCCCAGGCTGCACAATTTTGGTAATTTTTAGGGTTTCGTTCCCAAAGGGCCCTATTACTAACCCTCCACTGTCCTTCCCTAGATCCGTCCACCTGTATGTCTGTCTGTAACCGGTAAGCAGTTGTAATTTTCACAGAATGTGTATTTCTATTGCAGTTATAATAAAAAATGATAAAAATAAAATAAAGTTGACAATTAAAGGGGGATATACAACCATACAAGAAACGTGTTGTATGGTTGTATGGGCAGAATTCGCCGTGTGCGACTCCAGGGTCCTGTTTTATAAAGCTACAAATTACAATTTACAGTTTACAAGTTTCCATTTGACACAACCTCGACCAATGACAACCAGCTATTTGACCGGTGTTGCCAGTTTAGACCTGTAAAATTGTAACTTGTAGCTTTATAAAACGTGCCCCTGGCCGGTATTTTTTCGTTTTGGATGTCCGTTTATTTAACCAAAACAACGTTTAGTTTAATTTTATTTCGAAAATATGTATGTGATCTTGAACCATTACATTGATTACATAAGCTTTTATTACAAAAGTTACGTTAGGTTAGTGCCTATAAACTAAAATGCTGCGGCAGAAAGAATCTCATTGCGAAATTAAGAGTAGTATAGGTATCTAAGTAAACCGTGGTATTATAATTACTTAATTGTTAATTACAGAGAGCAATAATGAAGCAACAAGGAAAACTTCAATGTAATTTATCCTGTAATATTGAGTAAAAAAATCTGAATCTGAAAAATATATAATCTGTAAAAAAAGGTTGTATTTTGTGCTTGCAAGCTAATTAAGTTTAATTAAGGAATAATGGTGTGCAGTAATCATGTGCATGTGGTTTTAACGTGTCTATGGTGAATGTACTCTTAGGTTATAGGTATGTACACATTTGTATATTGTTTTAAGGTTTGAAGTGGTTTTCCTTATCGATGATCTGTCGACAAGTTCAATAATATCACTACATTAAATAAAAATAAAAAATCTTAGGATTCCCAATCTAAGCTCTAGGCTTGTACTAATGGGTACTAGACAACGATATAAATACTTATATCGAGAAATAAATACTTTAATACATAGAAAACATCCATGACTCAGGAACAAATACTTGTGCTCATCACACAAACATTTGAACCCGCGACCGCTAGCTTCGTAGGCAACCCTACCTGTTAGCTTTGATTATAAATAAGATGTGTATAACAGTATATATTAATATATATATTTTCTATATAAACTTTGTTAAATATTTGTCAATGGAAAATAAATATAATCTAGTTCCGCTATGCGCTAACAGATGGCAGGCAGTCGAGGAAGACTCTTGAAGCCGCGCGGTGTTTGTCTTACTGAAGATTTTGTAAAGTACTTCATCTGATTATATTTATAAATTCGACTCTTGTGTATCATTCTGCGGGCCTCATTCAACAATCAGAAGTGGTAAGAACGTTGGAAAAAACCCAGAGGGTCGTCAAACATTTAAACTTTAAAGGTTATTGATATATGTTTTGTATGTTTGGTTGTTGATTATTCGATGTTTCTGTAAAAGCGTAAATAAAGGAGCAGGTGAGTACGAGTATTCTCAAATACACCAGAACGAGAAATACATAACATAATACAAGTTGAAAGAATTTATTTAGTCTCATTCGTTACACACAAGGTCTTACTTAAGAAAAGTCTGCTAAAAACATAGCAAGGTTTAAAAAAAAAATATGTATTGGCAGTTTCTCTCGTTAGAAGGCTTTCAATATTATCGAAATAATGCGTTGTTTAATGCACTTAATATAAAATCTAGTTTAATTTTAATTTAAATACGTTTAGTTTTAATTTTTAATTGTATTAATGTTAAATTCTGTACTTAGTTGGATGTATTTATTTACATCTATTTACATCAAATAATATTATAAATTGTCAGACATTTAACTAGGGTTTGCTATACTACGCCTCACATAATACACTCGGTAGAATGACAATGTCTTAATGTACTTGTGTAATTTCATCAGTACTTATCTTTGTTTTCCTCTGGTTTCTTCCTACTAACCATCTACTTATAATTATTTTATAACAATTGTAAACCCCTTACTGTCGCGTTTGTTTACGCTGGCGCTATTGATAACTACGGTTACTATTATCGCACTTTAACTACTAGTTTCCGCACTTTTAATGCCGACGAGATGCCAAGCGACGATTCTCACTACACGCCACCTCCTGATAAAGACCGAACCATACGAGGATCCCGGTCTCTCAGACCCACCGGGAAACGTTCGGCGCGAAGACGTTTGGTTACCAGAACAAACAGGAGACAGAGGGCACGTATTACTTATCGCAGCCGATCTCGTCACAGAGCACTGTCATCCGATAGTAGCACTGGTGACAGCTCGAACAGCACCGACTCCTCCTCCTCATCTCGTGAAAAGACACGTAAGAGGGGCCGCACCCGTACCAAACGTCATCGCCATGCCTTTACGTCGGACTCGGATAGCAATAGCTCACGTGAATTGCGCCGCCGCAGGAAAAGATCCCGACGCTCAGACTCGAGTGCCACGTCAACTAGCTCGTCTGTCGAAAGTGATTACGTCCGTAGAGGTTGTTCAGATCGACATAAGAAGCGAAGACGACATGTTGATCACTTCGAAAGAAATCAGGAGACTGATTTTCTTAAGAAGTTTGCTAAGATTATAAGCGATAAAGGAAACCATTTCGAAGGCGCTCATCATGTCATTCCTCAGTTCGATCCTGACGCCCATTCACAGTCTGCAGTCGATTGGATACGGAAAGTAAATGAGACCGCGAGAATTTATGGCTGGAGTGAACGACAGATTATCTACTACGCTATACCGAAGCTAGCTGGCCATGCAAAACAGTGGTACCAGGGAAGAAGCACAGTCGATTTGAGCTGGCGGCAATGGCAAAAGAAAATTTTAAAAACTTTTCCAGATGACAGGAATCACATGGACCGTTTAATGGAGATGCTTAATAGGAGGAGCAGACGCGAGGAGTCACTGGAGGAGTATTATCATGAGAAAGCCGGATTAGTGAAAATGTGTAAAATCACTGGCCGAGATGCGGTCGACTGCATAGTAGGCGGTATTTTTGACCACGGTATAAGACTTAATGCCCAAGGTTCGAATTTTAAAAGGCCTGCGCAGGTACTCAAATATTTGCGACGCATTTCTAAACGCAATAATATTAATGTTAGAAAAGAGGGCCAAGCTAATAAAAATGAGCCGCAGCAGGTGCGTAATTATGATGCGACTCGTAACAATAGTAATTCAAGTAGAGTTTCTTTGCCAATCCGAGAGCGCTCTAAATATATACTTAGATGTTTTAATTGCGCGGAAGCAGGACACACCGCTCGCAAATGTACAAAGCCATTAAAGCGATGTGACAAATGTTTCCGTCTTGGACACGATTCACAAAATTGTGGAACTGTTACTGCTCTCCCAAGACCCCAACAACTCAAGGACGACGTTAACAATGGGAAATCAAATAATACTCTTACCGTCCTACAGATAACAAATACTGATCAAGCAAATAGTAAGTATTTCAAATCAATAACAGTTAATTGTATGGCATGTTCAGCGTACATAGATTTTGGTAGCCAATGTACGTTAGTGAAAGAAACAGTAGCTACAAGGTTAGGATTAGGCACTGATAGGAGTGGACTTCCGCTAATAAAGGGTTTCGCATTTGGAAGCATTACTCCGATATCTAGGGCGATAGTAAGTATAGTAGTCGATGCTGTGGAGGCTGATGTAGAAACTTATATCGTCCCTGATCAGTTAATCAAAACCGATGTGCTCATTGGTCAGTCGCTAACTGAACTGCCTACTGTAACCGTATACAAGACAAGCACAGAACTTATTTTGTACTGTGATAGTACAGATGTTAATAGGGTCAAGATCTTGAACACTGACGAGGCTAACATTATAGGTTTCACAGATATAAATGTACACACTGAATCTAATTATAATGGACTATTATTTATTCCCGGAAATATATGCCTTAAACCTGGCAATGAGTATATAGTACTACAAGGCATGTATGAGTTTAGAGGCGGTGAGGGCCGTTGCATAATAATCAATTTTTCACAGAAATCTATCGTGCTTCCTAAATTAAAATTAATTGGAAGAGGAATATCAATAGGAAAGGAGTTATTCATTCCCAAAGTAGATCAAAAGGTCATACAAACCATTTCTACCGAATCTAACATGAGTCCCGCACAGCACCACAAGGAACCAATAACGTTAGACCTGTTAAAAGTTGGCCCTAAAGTAACAGCCACTGAGAAAACCCAATTACTTCAATTATTGAACAAATTTCGAGATTGCTTCGCGTTTAACATGCACGAATTGGGATTAACCAATATAACGGAAATGACCCTCCGTCTTAACGACGATACGCCAGTCACCTACAGACCTTATAGATTACCGTTTAGTGAGCGTGCTAGGGTAAGGGAAATGATAGGCGATTTATTAGCCAATAATATCATACGAGAATCGCAATCCCCATACGCTAGTCCTATTGTTTTGGTGCGCAAAAAGAACAACGAATTTAGGCTTTGCGTCGATTATAGGGCGTTAAATAAAAAGACTATAAAGGACAGCTATCCGATGCCTGTAATAGACGACCAGCTCGATCGGCTCAGTGGCAAATCGTTGTTTACCAGCTTGGATTTGGCATCCGGGTATCACCAAATACCTGTGGCAGAGGAGTCACGTTACAAAACAGCTTTCGTGACTCCCGATAGCCACTATGAGTATACACGGATGCCATTCGGCCTTGTGAACGCACCCGCTGTGTTCCAAAGTATGATTAATAAGGCACTTGGAGCTAAGCGGTTCGAGCTGGCCATTCCTTATCTAGACGACTTACTGTCAACGGGTAGTTCTATTGAAGAATCTTTCTCTAAACTTGAATCCATTTTGGAGCTCTTACGAGAGGCTAAACTGACACTCAACCTTAGTAAGTGCTATTTTTTCCAATCGGAGATCGATTATCTTGGTTATGAGATATCGGAAGCTGGACTTAAACCTGGAAGCAAGAAAATACAAGCCGTCTCAGACTTTCCAAGGCCTATGAACGTGCACCAAGTTCGTCAGTTCGTAGGTCTAGCTAGTTATTTTAGGCGTTTTGTGTACAATTTCGCATCGATTGCACGACCTCTTACGAAACTAACAAAATTAGGTGAACTCTGGCAATGGGGAGACGAGCAAGAAACGGCCTTCCAGGAAATAAAAGCCAAGCTTGTTACGAGACCTATATTGGCATTATATAATCCAGATTTCAGTACTGAAGTCCACTACGACGCGAGTAAGTCAGGGTTGGCAGGTATTCTGCTTCAAAGACCTGATGAACAGACTCCATTTAAGCCAGTAGCTTACTTTAGTCGTCAGACAACTCGGGAAGAGAGTTTTTGGCACTCCTACGAACTCGAGACTATGGCAGTGGTGCTTTCTTTAAGAAAGTTTCGAGTTTATTTGATTGGTCTCGAATTTACGGTGATTACTGACTGCAGCGCCTTGCGCTCAACACTTACAAAACGGGACTTAATTCCGAAGATTGCGAGGTGGTGGCTTACGTTGCAAGAATACAATTTCACTATTGAATACAGGCCGGGTCATAATATGCAGCATGTGGATGCCCTGAGTCGCAACCCAGTTTCCTCACCAGATCCCCAAGAGGAAATTGAGGTTCTGAACATTACTACCAATGATTGGCTTCACACAGTGCAAATGACAGATCCACGTATCAAGCATATTAAGTGTATTCTCGAGACCAGCAATGAGGATATTACGGATATAACGACCAATTACCTTTTACGCGATGAAAAGGTGTACCGGCGCGTGGGATCGAAACTTAAATGGGTTGTTCCTAGTTCGGCGCGATGGAGAATATGTCAACTAAATCATGACGAAGCAGGTCATTTTGCCACAGATAAAACTTTGGAAAAGATTCAAGCTGATTATTGGTTCCCCAAAATGAACCGCTTCGTCAAGAAATATGTTAGGGCGTGTATTAACTGCACTTACAATAAAGAACTGTCAGGGAGGAAATCAGGATACCTACACCCTATCCCTAAAGTAAACGCAATATTTCACACAATTCACATGGACCATTTAGGTCCGTTTATTAAAAGCAAAAGGGGAAACACGTACATTCTTGGAGTTATTGATGGATTTAGCAAATTCATATTCGTTAGGGCAGTTAGGAACACCAGATCCAGAACAACAATTAAGGCACTGGATGATATTTTTGCAACATTTGGTAGTCCAAAAATATTAATATACGACCAAGGTTCCTCTTTCACATCGAATGAGTTCAAAGCCTTTATAAATTCCATTGGAGTAAAACATGTCCTCAATGCCGTTGCTACACCTCGAGCAAACGGGCAAATTGAGCGATATAATAGGACAATCCTTAACTCGTTATCTGCCATGAACCATGGGCTTGATGAAAGAGATTGGGATACAAATGTCGCTCAACTGCAATGGAGCTTAAATAACACCATCAATAAAAGCACGGGGAAATCACCGGCTGAAATTGTGTTTGGGCAACGAACAACATGTCAAAGTGAGGGTATTCTTAGAGGGGCTCTAGAACCTGACGAGCAAGTATCAGATAAAGATAGGCAGGAAGTGAGGAATACTGTTCAGGAAAAAATAGTCAGGGAACAAACAAAAATGAAGGAAAACTTTGATAAAAAGAGGGCGTCAACTATAGTACATTATTGCCTAGGCATGGAAGTAGGCAATTGCGGGCCGAGTATTGGATTAAACGGACGAGCTTGCGAGTCCGTTTAAAAATACGAAGCCCGCAATTGCTGTTCCTGCCGAGGCAAATATAGTGCTTTTCTCAAAAATCGCATGAAAAAATTTGTGTTGGAGTCAAATCTTCATCGCTTGAACTCATTTTTTGAATTGCATATAAACAGAAACTTCATGTGAAAAAACCATCACTCCTTACCGCCTTTTTGTTTATGACAAGGAGAAACGCAATTGTTGTTTTAAAAAAAGCATAAGCTATTCCAGGCACAAATAAAAAAGTTATGTTTCGAGTAAAATTTGGATGTATAAGACTTGTGCCCTCATTTTATTATGGCCATTTTCACTTTTTAAAAAGTTACAAGCTAGATAGTAATGGAATTTGTATGCAACATTGCGGGCTTGTGTAGCGAGCACGCAATGTTTTTTTTTTTTTAATTTGAGAACTGTCAGTAAACTATGTACTTCGCGTCTCAATATGTAGATAGGAATGTCAACATTTCCGGACATTTTTGAGAAAAGTTTTTTAAAATGGGTGATCTAGTAATGATCCCTAATAATAATCCCGAAAAAGGGAAGAGTAAAAAGCTTTCACCTAAATTCCGAGGCCCATTTAAAATATCCACTGTTTTGGGACATGACAGGTATGAAGTTTGTAGTATCCCGGGGCACTCTCAGAAACGTTATAAATAGTACATTATTGCCTAGGCATGGAAGTAGGCAATTGCGGGCCGAGTATTGTTTTAAACGGACGAGCTTGCGAGTCCGTTTAAAAATACGAAGCCCGCAATTGCTGTTCCTGCCGAGGCAAATATAGTGCTTTTCTCAAAAATCGCAAGTTTTTTTTGTATTGGATTAAAATCTTCATCGCTTGAACTCATTTTTCTAATTGCATACAACAAACGAAAAAAAACAACCACACTTCATGTGAAAAAACTATCACTCTTTACCGCCTTTTTGTTTATGACAAGGAGAACCGCAAGCTTTGTTTTTTAAAAAACATAAGCTATTCCAGACACAGATAAAAAAGTTATGTTTCGAATAAAATTTGGATGTATAAGACTTGTGCCCTCATTTTATTATGGGCTTTTTCACTTTTTAAAAAGTGACAAGCTAGATAGTAATGGAATTTGTATGCAACATTGCGGGCTTGTGTAGCGAGCACGCAATGTTATTTTTTTTTAAATTTGAGATCTGTCAGTAAACTATGTCCTTCGCGTCTCAATATGTAGATATTAATGTCAACATTTCCAGACATTTTTGAGAAAAATATATTTCCTGCTGATCAGCTTAAGCCATGGGTCACTATGGATGGGCGTATCTCCAATGGCTAGCGAAAAGAGCGATAACAGTGACACAGATTCCAGTTTAGATTGATATATTTATTTACAAACAGGATAACTTCAGCATATTTCGTATTTACTGATATTTAGTTACCCATTTACATATCTAACATGTGATGTAGTTTACAAGATACTAGAATCCCTTTCCTATTCTGCCAGTTACAGCCTAGATACATGCCGGGTACTCGGATAATAATCACGGGACACCGATGGACAAAATATTAGTGATGAGTTAAATGGACCTTCGGGTGGTCACAATGTAAGAAGATGCAGTTGTCGCAGGCCGTGGCTTTCAGATGGCTAAACGGAAGCTGAGATTCAACGAGACGCCTATTTGTGGCCTTCGGGTGGCCATTATTGATTATGTTGGCTCTCGGGAGGCCTAAGCCAAATGAGTATATTTTGGTGGTATCCACCTAACTGTAATACTGTAAGAAATTGGCATAATTGGTATGATTTATAAAGTTATTCAATGGTATAACCATGCGATGATAACAATATAATGATTGTTGTTATAAAATAATGAAATATATTTCTTTAAAAATAGATATTTACAAGATGAATATTTTGGATGAAAGAATGCTTAATTAAATGTATCGATTTTATTCACTTATAATGTGGCTAATTTAATTGTTTGAATTGTAATCACATAAATTATTTAATTCAATAATATAATGATTATTAATATAGAATAATGAAGTGTATTTGCTTAAAACTAGATATTTACAAGATAAATATTCTGGATGAAAAATCAGGCCTTAGTTGAATGTATCAGTTGTATGTCACTTATCATGTCATGACTGTTGAATCAATTGTATTACATCAATTATTTTATTTCGATTGCCCATCTTTAGCTATATGTTGTTAATTGTAATGCTATGAATACTTGTTAATGTCAATCTTGTTCTTGACTGGTATGTGGTCATACCCTTAGGTATAGGAATGGCCGAGTGGGTCGAAATAGGGACATTCCGACTACAGGATGACCGACTGTTAGCTTTGATTATAAATAAGATGTGTATAACAGTATATATTAATATATATATTTTCTATATAAACTTTGTTAAATATTTGTCAATGGAAAATAAATATAATCTAGTTCCGCTATGCGCTAACAGATGGCAGGCAGTCGAGGAAGACTCTTGAAGCCGCGCGGTGTTTGTCTTACTGAAGATTTTGTAAAGTACTTCATCTGATTATATTTATAAATTCGACTCTTGTGTATCATTCTGCGGGCCTCATTCAACATACCCTACCAACTAGGCTAAAAACGTTTCGTCAATTTGACTTCGAAAATCAATTCTAAGAACATTTTAAGGGCAATGAAATACTCGTACATACACTGAATTAAATGTTCAGTAGCATGATAAAAATAACTAATACTTACGCCACAATACAATTTTCTAGTACAAAAATGTTAAAAATAGCACCAATGATTTTTTATCTTACTGGAATAATGTGAAATATTTATGCAGCTCTCCATTGACTGTCTACAATTTGTATGCCTTGCGGCACAGGTGCAGTGAAACAACCGTAGAATAAGACAGGGGCTAATGCCTAACGCAATCGCAATCGTTTTCATTTTGAAAATCGAAGACTTGTCTGCATACAAAATGAAAACGTTCCACTTCTAAGTCGATTGCGATTGCGAGTTCGTTAGGCAATAGGCCAGCTGTGGGCTATGGCCTAACGCACTTGCAATCGCAATTGTTTTCATTTTTAAACTCGAAGGCGAGTCTTCATATAAAATAAAATGAACACAATTGTTCCAAAGACTTTTCAATTTTAACAGAAACGTCTGTACGAAATTATAAACTATCTTAGGCAGGATTCGAACCTACATCTTCTCTGGCTATCAGGGCCAATGCAGGCGCATTACGACTTATGCCACCAAGACCCTACTTAAGATTCACGAAACTAGTGATCGCTTGCTTTTTCATACTCGGTTTTTTCGCTTTAATATAGGTAGTTTACATAATTATGTTTCACTTTGAAGCCGATTGCGATTGCGAGTGCGTTAGTCAATAGCGACGCTCTGTATACTATATTATGTACCCACCTGTTTTGAAAAAATAAAGTACTCTGACTATGACTATTCTATCATGCTACAAGTAACCACAAAACAACACCATTCCGCTGTTATCATTAACTAGCTGTTACCTGCGACTCCATTCGCGTAGAACTCAACTATCGTTATTCCCTTGGGGCACTATTAAATTTTTCGGGATCAAAAGTATCCTATCATAGATGTCCTTTCTTGGGACTCAAGCTATCTTTATGCCAAATTTCATTAAAATTAGTTCTACGGTTTAGCCGTAACATCCAAACAAACAATTCAAAATATTTAATCAGTAAATTGGCTACATGAGGGCTCTTTTACGCGTGGGTAATATGGAGTGAATCTACTAGCGCTTGGCACAAGACCATCATTGCAGAAGTGGTGGTTTTATTGGTGGTAGGACCTTGTGCAGGGTCCGTCCGGAAAGCTACCACCACCATCTTATCCATTAACCCACCGCCAAGCAGTAGTGTTCGCATTGTTCTGGTGTGGGGATAAGACCACCGCTGAAATTACTAGCATAGAGGCATTCCATCTTAGTCCTCAGGGTTGGCAACGTATTTGAAGTCTTACGATTGCAGTTTTGAGATTGTAGTCTTGAGATTTCAAATGTCTATGGGTCTCAGACCCCACTTACCATCAGGGGCACGTTTTATAAAGCTACAAGTTACAATGTTACAGGTCTAAACTGGCAACACTGCTCAAATGGCTGGTCGTCATTGGTCGAGGTTGTGTCAAATGGAAACTTGTAAACCTGTAAATTGTAATTTGTAGCTTTATAAAACAGGCCCCAGGTGGCCTGAGTGTTCGCGAGCCTTCTTGCCATAAAAAAAAAGAAAAAAGAAAAGAAACTCCAGGAGAAGGTCATTCTTTCTAATCATAAAATACAATAATACCTACTTAAAAGTAATTAATTACAAGGTAATGAAGTAATAAATAATTATTTTAAAACTAATACAAATAAAACCATTACAAATGTAAGCTAAATAGTGACTAGGAGAACAACATGACGAGGTCTCTACCTACGTCAGGAACGATAATTAAAATAACTAACTGGAAAACAGGTCCTTGCAAACGTGAACAGACCGGACCCCACAGACAGCACCCGTTCACGAGTATGACGCGTATCATAACATATTAGTATGTGTACTATAGGATCTACTTTTTATTTTAACTTTCTGGGACAATTAAATCAGACAAACAGTCACCGAGGTAAAAGGCATTTTCTACCAGTCAAAACAGAAAAAAGCAAGGTTGCTGCTAATTTATGTATTAGGTAAAGGTAATTATACTATAGATCAATTAAATATTTAAATTATACAGAACAATACTAATACCAGTCTAGCAGTAATAAATAGTCAGTCAAAGATTATTCACAAAGATAATTACTTATGGTAATTGAATTTACTGCTTCTAGTAATAGCGCGTCAGGAAATAGCATTAAATTATAAAATAAATAACTCTAACCAGCGGGGCTAGACAAGTTGCCATCGAATACAAACGCTAGCGTTAGGTGATCACCTGTCGCTTTGAAAAATGTATGGAATCCAAGGGCGGTAACTATGCGAAGAAACTGTCAACTGAGTCAGTGTCATCACAGGTGATCACCTAACGCTAGCGTTCGTATTCGATGGCAACTTGTCTAGCCCCACAGGGCCTCAATTTTACACGGTCTTAGGCGTGTTACAGTATTGTCAACATTACAATAGCTCTTACTTAGTTGACAGTAGTGACGGCTGAGTTAAAAACAATACCAAAACACGTCAAAGGTAATATGGTTTTAGAATAGAGTCCCAGTGCCTCATTCTAGGCGGTGAAATCCATATCGTATTTGACCTGTAATGATATTGTTCTAACTCTGGCGCCATTACGGGTGCGCCAAAGTTCATATAAAATTGCTACTCCGATTATTGGAACTCCGAAATTTTTTCTCATACCATTATACATCATAATGATCACTCTTCATAGTCTTCAAAATATTTTTTAATATTAATGATCGGAACTTATACTCATCTGAACTTATAACGCCAATATTCATGGAACCGTACACTTTTCAGTTTTTTTTTTATCTACACGTAAGATACTTAAATATCTTACGTGTAGATAAAATTAGGTTAGGTTAGGTTAGATTTATAACAATCCTGAAAAAGTCACAGTTTCTTAAAAAAATGCATTATGAGTTCCGATAATTACGACTTAAAAAAGTTTGAACAAAAAAGTATAAGCAAAACTTTTCGAAAAAATTATGTGTATAGACACAAATCGTTATTTGTATAAAAAATCTAAAGACCAATTTTATATGAGCCAATATGGACCCCGCCATTACTGTCAAGTAAATTACATGTATCTAAACGTTGACAATACGATAACAGAGGGCCCTGCCAAGATGCGTTGCACTTACTAGCGTTTCTATTCGTTTCGTTTTTAAACCAATCGCGACACTGGTAGATCACGTGACGTTTCGTATCATGTCAACTACCAGTGACGCGATTGGTTTAAAAACCAAACGAATAGATACGCACTCAGGCACTCAGGTCAAAATCGATTTGGTTTCTATCATGTTGAATAGGGACCCTGGGCTTATATTCAACTCGTAAAACCTTATTGTCTTTGACACCGTGTAGAATCATAATTTATTCATATGTATGACAGACAATACTGCACTGGTAATAAGAAATGATAGTGATGATATAAGACACGCATATTATTAACTCATGTATGATTATCTACTTATCTATTTGAAACTCTTTGGTGACTAACTGACTGATAGCGCACAACCTAAACCGCTGATTCTAGGGACTTGAGAATAAGAGGGATATTCCTTGAGTACCCTAGGATTGTACTAAAAAAAAGATTTTATGAAATCGAAACCCAACGGGAAGAAATGGAGGAGTAGCGGGAAACTACTAGGTACACAACAATTTGATTCACAGCTGACAATGGAAAGTCAATGTAAATACATATTACAAACTTAATATACACTTTAAATATAATAATATAAAGTAACAATTAAAAATTAAAACTAAAACTATGGCACATTAAAAAATAAATTAAAGCTAAAATAAACCTAATTATAACTAAGCTAAATACTTTATAAAACTAAATAAAACCTAAAAAAGAAAGGGCCCCCGTGGCAAAGTACAGTCAACAGCACAAATAAGTGATCATTTATGTACCTTGTCGCTTTCAATCGTTTCAAAATTTTGTATGACATTTCAAACACGACGTTAAAGTGACAAGGTACATAAATGATCACTTATTTATGCTGTTGACTGTACCACAGATGCTGGCAGCATTTCCACGTTGTATAGCCAGCCAGCTCGCCAGCTCTGTGGTCTCAAAGTCAAAGTGACGTTTAATTCTTCTTCTTTATCTTTCTTTATTAATGGCGGTCCAACGCACTCCGTAATTGTAATTCAACTCAATTCTTAAGAGGATTGTGAACCGATGTTTATAAATCGCATAGTTGTCAATCATTTTCCATGTACACATTTAGCTCCAGACCATAAAGTTCCTCACCCCCTTTTTTGAATATATTGTAGTTATTATGAAAAACTATGTCTGTATCTACGTTTTCCTTGTTTAGGAAAATATTTTTAGTTTGAAACAAGTTTAAAAAGCAAAAAACATCTATATAATCTGACTACTTAAATTTAAGGGGAGAGAAATGCTATTGCATTTTGTATGTAATTTTTTAGCTTCCGATTTAGTTATCAACGACCCTGAGTAAAAAATACCTAATAAAAATGTTGAGCATATCTACTTAGAACCTTGTTATTGTCACTGTCATATTTTAGACAATCACCACGGACTTAAATAAATAAGTCCATGGATATCACACCACACGAGGCCAATTGTTCTGTCATAGAGTAGAGTATAAATTTATTCTGATGAACTAAACAGAAAAAAAAAATACATTTCTATGTAGTCGATTGTACCTACTAATACCTACTTTTCGTCACGGATAATATAAGTTCCCGAGGAAACAGGATTTTGACGACACGTTAACTTGGTTGTAACTTGTAGTTGGTAACTTGGTCGTGACCCCGCCTACCAAGCTAGCGGTTCCGGGTTAAAATCCCGGTAGGGGCAAATATTTGTGTGATGAGCACTAGTATTGGTTTCTGAGTTTTTGATAAATAAATAAATGAATATTACGGGACGTCCTCACACAAATTGAATTAGTCCCAAACTAAGCTCTAGGCTTGTACTATGGGTACTAGACAACGATATAAATACTTATACAGAGAAATAAATGCTTAAATACATAGAAAATATCCAAGACTCATCACACAAATATTTGCTCACACAGGGAATCGAACCCGGGACCGCTAACTTTATAGGCAGGCAACTAGGCCGATGAGTTGTCGTGATGTTTTCTATGTATTTCCCTACATATATATGTTTATCGTTGCCTAGTCCCCACAGTACAAGCCTAGAGCTTACCTTGGGCCTAGGTCAATTTGTGTGAGATTGTCCCTGGACATGAATTATTCATTATTATTCATTATTACCGATAAACGTAGTCTACGCAGTTAAAACCTCACAAATAGCAGCCCTATGTACCTATGTAAAGAAACATCGCCAGTATGCGATACTTAATTGACAGTGGCGTACTTCTGGCATTTATATAATGAGGTAGCATTACACATAGCGTGGATGGTTAGGTAGTAATGAACAGCATTGAGAACTAATGGGTCTTATAAAGTATCATTTACCAGTTGGTATAATAAACATCGAAACAGACACTAGGGTGTGTAGCATAACCGCTATAAATCGCGTTGGTTCGCGTTAATTATTGCTAATTTATTTCGCCTTTTTCGTTTCTCAGCCTTTTTGGTATTGCGGACTTGTTCATTGACCGGTTAGAGTTTGTAATTTCTACTGACAGTTTTGAATTTTGAATTCGTTTTTGTTAAATCCGTTCCTTGTAATGGTACTGTCATTCAATCTCGTACTCTCGCATTGATACTTCGGAAAATTGGATAGTCTCTGCTCAATTTAAGTTTCACTATATCATGGAATCTTAAGCCAGCTTCGAGTGCCGCGTCCGGTAGTGATGTTACGTGAAAGCCTTTCCTATTACGCCGTGGTCTCGATTGTTGACCGATCGAGATAGTGCTGTTGTCTTCTGTATGTCCGGATAGCGGGTGAGTTGGTTTTTGTTGCCGTTCAGCTTTCACTGCCCCCCATCTTTAGGAAGCCTTTCTTCCGTCCTTTTCGTTCAATTTTGTGAGTAAAGGTGTCCTTTGCAGCACCTCCGCTTACCCCATATCTCGCGACTCTTCGCCCCAACGGAAGATTTGGACGAGTGGTTTTGCCGATCACCGTGTGGTTCGCCATCGAGTTCGCTGGCAACGGGTCGTCGTCTGCGGTAGTGCCCGCAGGCTTTTCCCGCTGCGTCAGTTGCGACGAACGCAGCGTTACGACGACGGAAGTTTACAGGATAGTCACACATTTCGTTGATATTTATTATTTTCAAAATTTTAAAATGAGTCCGCGAACTCTCCCCTAACCTACCTATGGTTACTTTCGGTTATATTTTGGCCATAAATTTAATTAGGTTTCCGGACCTTTTTTTTTACCGATCAACACCACAATTTGCTATCCATATTTCATTATACTCTGAACTCATCAGTTTTAATCATGAAGCGCTTCTTGTATTTAAACCGATTCATTCTATTATAGTTCGATTTAGTTTTACCTATAAATTGAATACAAGTTTTGGCCTGACCGTGTTCTAAGGTGGTCTTTTACCTTTATTAGGCAATGTGTTTTAAATTAAAAAGGCTTTATGAACGTGACAATCCGCAGACCGTTTTATGTTAAATCGTTTTGGTTACCTAAGCAAAGTTCTGTGTCAGCCTAGTAATCTAGTTTTTATAGTTGCATTGTAAGTAATTTGTTTTTATCTAATCATTGTGTGTTCCCTAATTATATAACCTTGTTGGATTTCGTTCGGTTTTATTTTACTTTTACAGGTCCAAATTAACGTGCTGATGGTTTTATCGCAACCATCCCGTGTAGTGTTCCGTAATCCTATTTTTTATGGAGCGCTACAAAATGGCGCCCGAACAGGGACAAATTAACGTGCTGATGGTTTTATCGCAACCATCCCGTGTAGTGTTCCGTACCCCTATTTTTTATGGAGCGCTACAGGTGGCATTAAGGTCCCCCCATCTATTGACACAAAATCGACTTAAAGTTCAGTAAATGTGTATTTAGTTAACTGAGAAAAAAGCCTTTAGAACTTACTAAAACATGGCGGAGACACGACCTTTTTTCAAGGTAAAATATATAATTTTACTAAATTACTTACTTAATAACAGAAAATGCTTCTCTACCAGTTGATACAAACTGAAAACTTGAAAACAGAACAAAAGAAGTTGACATAATGGCGCATTAATGGCTACGAATAAATGCTCTTGTAAAAGTATGTATTTGAATAAAACGTCGATAATTCCCTATCCCTGTTCCCTATTCCTATCCTTGTGGCAAATCTTGGGGGAGGCCTGTGTCCAGCAGTGGACGTCTTTCAGCTGACGTTATGATATTATGACACGGTAATTATAACGCCCGAGCAAATCAACAGTACATCTAGAAACAAGATGTAATTAAAAAAAACATGACATGTGCGTTTTCTCATGGGACTGAGTAATTAATAAAGGATATAAATGAGGTGCATTAGATAATTACTTTAAGTATATGGCGCACTATTTTGCAAGTGAATTGAGGAATCCATACACACATACATTGACGACGTGCTGGCCTAGTTGGTAGTGACCCTGCCTACGAAGCTAGCGGTTCCGGATTCTAATCCCGGTAACGACAGCTATTGTGTGATGAGCGCGAATATTTGTTCCTGAGTCATGGATGTTTTCTATGTATTTCTCTTTAAAGTATTTATATCGTTGTCTAGTACCCATAGTACAAGCCTAGAGCTTAGTTTGGACTAGGTCAATTGGTGTGACATTGTCCCTTGATATTTATTTATTTAATTTTAAGTTAATAAGAGCTATAAAAACGTTGACAACAATTAACATAGTCAATATAACACGATAAAGCCATTGATTTCTTTATTTATAAGTAGAACTAACCTAACCTAACCTGAAGTTAGGTGCGCGGGTTTACGTCACACCAAGCAAGACGCATCAAGATGTAACAATATGTAATTTTAAAATAACTTTTTTATATCAAGCTTTCTGTAACAAGTAAGTTGAAATCAATTTAATTACACTATTAGGTTAGAGACACATTTTTTTAAACTTACAAAATATTTTTTTAAGAATTGTTAGTGAGTACTTATTTATTTAAAAAGGATCGTATGCTATATCTTACTTTATTCTAAAGCATGTACACTATATTATTTGACTGAAATAATTGATTTTAATAAGCATCCTACAAGTATCTATACCTGGAAATTAAATAAATACCCAATGACTTTAATCAAAAGAACGCAACCCATAACTATTTAAAAGATAAAAAAAACCCAGATATAATGAGTGACCTCTTATTTGAGAGCTGATATTTCAAACGACCGAACCTATTTTCATGAATCCTAGCTAAGAACCCTCTCGATCTGTTTGTTTGTTGTTGTTCCCAGAACTTCTTAAAAATCTAAAAGTAATTCATTTGGTTTGTTTTCAAACCATTCTAAAACATTATCGGCTTCGTCAAAAAACACTTTATGACTTGTTTTATTTATGTCTCAAGCACATTATGCCTAAGAACAATTATGTCAAATAATATAGACCCGTTTCGTCCATCTAACCTCGTTATTTATTAACTAGTTAAATGTCGATGATTGCTTAGCATCAATAGACCAAAATTAACAACTCAGTACCGACTGAAATTAAAGACTTAAAAAGTGATAGTATTTTTAAAAACAACCTTATGTCGTTTTTGATTGACCGGGTATGTTACAGCATTGATAAGTAACTCTGAAGGATCTTTGCAACACACTAAACATTTAAAAAAAACTGTATCTATTAATTAACTGATCATATTTTTAATAATTTAAATTGACTTGTAAAATGTTATTGAAAACTCATATTTACCAATAAATTCTGTATTCCGTATTCTTGATGAATACTAATCTCTTGTTAGAAATGAGGGCTACTTACACGGCAATCCTGGGCGGCGAACACGCAGGTATTAGATCCAATGAGCGACTAAACAATCTAGCCGGCTATTGTCTAAGGTCGTAATGAGCCTAGGTTTTAGTCGGACGGACTTTACGTAGCTATGGTGTTATTCCGTTCGTTCGACAATCTAGTCACCTGACAATCGTAACTTAAGCAGGGTCTGTACTCTAGGCGGAAAAAACCAAACCGTCTTTGATCTGTTATGGTATCAATTTTACCTCGGACGCCATTACTGTCAAGTAAATAAGAACTATTAGTAGGGAGATCCGAATAGAAATAGAAATAGAAAAAGATTTATTGCCCTCTCAGCACAGTCTCAACACTCGGGAGCGGCCCAATGGTTTTAATGAAAGCCGACAGACATGGTGCAGACTGAATCGCCTGAGGACTGAAGTCGGGAACTGCGCATACCTTTGGCATAAGTGGGGATGGTGTGAGTCGGCGGCGTGCGAGTGTGGAGACCTGAAACAAACCGTACGCCACATGGTATTTGAGTGCCCCATCACCAGGTACAATGGACCAGCTGAGGACTTTAAACATCTGACAAAGGACGCTAGTTTATATCTGCAGAATTGTAAATTTTGATTCTAATTGTTATGTATTAACCAGTGTGTCATACGATAAATAAATAAATAACAGTAGTTTTACATATTATTCCTTAAGATAGATACAGAAACTACAAAAACTACAACAAGTCTTAACAATGTCTACCAACGTTATGGCAAAAGGTTCAGAACTCAGCATATGCTGTGAGACGGGTCTGCACAGCGCTGTTTTTCAGCCTGTACCTGTCTCTCAATGTGTGAATAAGCCTTAAGGGCACACTCCATACATACGACGTACTAAAAATAAAACAAAAACTTAACACAGAACAAAAAAATACTATGGGACCCACATTAAGTCGGCGACTTTTAAGTACAGTCGCCATCAGATATATTGTAGCGGGCGAGGTACTCAAATATTTCGGAGCAGCATTACTTTTCAATAAATTCGTTACACTAGTTATGGTCAATAACACCAGAACATGCAATTTGTCATAAATATAAGAGCAGCGACTTTTCAATAAATTCGGAACATATAACGAGATAAAAATATCAGAAAGCACAGAACGTCAAAGGTATCTACGCACTCAGGGTGATCATAAAGATCGGAACATTTATGGAAAATATACCTTAAGTCTGTATCACACAGTTTAAATTCGTTACTATAATTATTATGCATGTCGAATCTACTCGTGACGTATACACGTCAAATTCGAATTCCAAACAAAACATAAATACGTCATGCCAAAGATCGACTCGCATAATAACTATAGTAACGAATTTAAACTGTGTGATACAGACTTAAGGTATATTTTCCATAAATGTTCCGATCTTTATGATCACCCTGAGTGCGTAGATACCTTTGACGTTCTGTGCTTTCTGATATTTTTACCTCGTTATATGTTCCGAATTTATTGAAAAGTCGCTGCTCTTACATTTATGACAAATTGCATGTTCTGGTGTTATTGACCATAACTAGTGTAACGAATTTATTGAAAAGTAATGCTGCTCCGAAATATTTGAGTACCTCGCCCGCTACAATATATCTGATGGCGACTGTACAAAACGGGGTAGTTAACACTTATTAGGGACAAAAACTTAATACAACAATACGTTTTTTCAAATTATAATCAAATTAATCATACAGAGCATGTCAAAAACCAGAATTTAATATTAAATTTCGTAGGATTTTTTGATGAATGTGCTATAAATACTTTAAAAAAAAAACACTAAAAAAAATAAACCAACACAGGAGCTCAGCCATCTCTTAACTGTTTTTCGAATAGAGTTCTCCGAATCTTAAGTTTGAAGATTGGTAGTGACATTGCTAGTGAATAGGAGACGACCTTCACCTTCTTCTGTTTATTCGATGTTACGAGTAAATAGACCAATTACATACTAATAGAAAACATGGAGCCTATACAATATGCGAACGTTAGGTTGACTATTTTTTCCCGTCATAACTATTAGGTAGGTAGGTAATTCGGTACTTATAATTTGCACTAAACCTAACGTTTGCATATTCTATAGGCTTCATGCTTTCGATTAGTATGTAATTGGTCTATTTAAAAAAGTTTATTTTCAGTTTCTTTTTTATCATATAACGACTGGACTGAAATTTTTCAGTCAACCTATTCGCCATATAATATATTAAATTTGATATAAAATACTTTTTATCGAATAAATAGCCCGGTGAAGGTCGTCTCCTATTCGGATCTTAGACCATATCAAAACGTTGACAATACGATAACAGGTCAAACATATGGTTTTTACCGCCTAGAATACTTGCCCAGTGCGCCTCCAAGAAATTTGTGGGGCTGGGTATCTACGGGTTTTGGTCTGACGAACTTTACCAAGCTACGTTGTTCTCTTTCTCACTCGTTCAATAGTCAAATAAAACGACAGTCGTAACTTACGAATGTACCAGTAAGTATTATGCGCCAGTAGATACCTACAAATCTGGGCACAGCTACTTCAAGTCAATTGAATCAGGTTTAATGACAAGTGCAAAGTCGTAGTTTATACGTAGTCTCGTCGGTGACGTCGACGCTAGTTCTATGACAATTCGTTAGCTTAGTTGGTTTGGTAGTGACCCTGCCTACAAAGCTAGCGGTCCCGGGTTCAAATCCCGGCAAGGGCAATTTTTTATGTGAGCAGCGCGAGTATTTGTGGCTGAGTCTTGGATGTTTTTCTATATATTTAAGTATATATTTCTCTATATAGAGGAATACATACTTAAATTGTTAACGTTTATCGTTGTCTAGTACCCATAGGCCAAGGACTTTAATTGTTATGCCACTATAGAACCCTGTCATAATGACAGCGTCAAACCATATGACAGAAATTACGCTTAAATGAATGATTAACGTTATGCGACAGGGTTCTATAGTGGCCTAACAATTAAAGTCCTTGACTGTACAAGCCTAGAGCTTAGTTTGGGACTAGGTTAGTTTGTGTGAGATTGTCTTTGACGTCCATAAGCATTAACCGGTCAAGTTTTACAAGGGTAGCCTTTACTTTCAGGGTTTCTCTCAAGATTAGTCGGATGCGACAGCAGGATAAACTATAACTACGTAAATAACGTAGATCCACTGAGTTTTGACTCAATAATCGAAAGTTTTGACTAAAAATGTAGTCGACATTTTGTATTCTGTGACGTTATGTATTTGTTCTCTTGTTGTGTTTACCTTGTCTTTCTTAATTTTCTTAGTAGAGAATAACAGTTGTATTGTTGTTATTTCACTAACTCGTTTGACCGTGTTTTCCAAGTAAGGTCCGGTATACTTTGGAGGCCACTTGTCCTATAATCGGGGCATCTCTATAATGCATTACACGAGTCATCTGCTCCCTCCTATCGTCCGCACTATTATACTTAACTTAAGTTAAACAGCTGACATTTGATTTAATGGCTGGTAGACCCAGAGTGCGCTGTTGGTAACCTTACCTAATCGAGTACTAGCTTAACACAGGAAAAAAATATTTCTCCCTGGTATTATTTATTTAACCTTTAATGCACAAAAACAAACACAAATAGCGGACTTAATGCCTAATGGCATTCTCTACCAGTCAATCGAATATTAATACAGAAACTAACAAAAGTGGTGCATAGAAAAAGGAACACAGAAAACAAATCAAAGAACATAATATTTAAAAAATAATAAAACTTAACGCAAAAAAAACTAAAACATCAATAAATGTAAATAATAACACACGCACAAGACGCACTTTAAACTTGCAACAAAAAAACACAACACAAATATCGGCAAAAACTTTTTAGGGAATAGAATAATAAGAATGTGGAATAAATTACCCTCAAATGTTGTAGCCGTCATCTTGAACACATGTCGAATTGTCCGAAAGTTTTTACTAAATGATCAGGAATCTCCTGCTTCATCCATATCTCCCGCACAACACACACTGCATTCAATCAGTCAACATACCACCACGCAAGCAGACAAGGAACCTCACAGACACTGTTCACCAACTACCACTAGCTTAAGCAATTTACCTGGTATGCACTTGGCCTAGGCCCGTGCATAATAGTATACCAGTGAAAACTGAGAAAAGAATTTAAACATAAAAATAATAATAATAGTATAATATACCATTAAACATAACACTAGAGACTAAAAAAAAATCCTGGCCTAGATTAACATTTTACGCATCATCTTGTTCCAGAAAATGCTTACAAAGTATTCGCTTGAAAGAAAGCCTGCTAGGGGCTCGTCTAATATGAAGTGGGAGCGAATCCCAGAGACGGGTTGTTGTTTCATGTATGTATATATTGACGATTTAATTATAGAAAACAGCATATTTGTCAGAGAGAATACTGCCGTTCTTAGGGCCGTATTAATAAAGTAATCTCAACTCTAATGCTCGTCTCGAGATGCGTCAAAAATGACAGCGTTTTATGGTTTGACGTTTACTTTGACATATCTTGTGATGGGCGTCTCGGCCATAGATGTGTTTATTAATACGGCCCTTAGAACCGGTAACCTAGAGAAATACGGAATAAGCTGGTCAAGGCCACATAATACGTTAGTTTCTGTATTGAATAAATAAATATGTAAATAAATATTGCTAGTAGGTACTCAATAACATAACGACGCGTTAGCCTAGTTGGTAGTAACCCTGCCCACGAGACGATAGCGGTTCCTGGTTCGATTCCCGGTTTTAGAAAATATTTGTGTGAGGAGGGCGAGTATTTGTTTTGAGATTTGGATGTTTTCTGTGTATTTGAGTATTTATTTTTCTATATTAGTTCAATAATTCTATGTTTTTGACAAACAAATTAATAAAGTTTTAAACCTTGTGTGACATGATACATTTGGGAGTGTTGTTTAAAGTTAACTACTCTCCCACTCCCTTCCCCTTACGCTTATCGTACAAATTAGTATGAACGCGTCTAAACTGGCAACACTGCTCAAATGGCTGGTCGTCGTTGGTCGAGGTTGTGTCAAATGGAACCTTGTAACCTGTAAATTGGAATTTGTAGCTTTATAAAACAGGCCTCTATACGGCACGACTTTGGCCGTCTTATTTGTCTTTGGTCTTTCTTGGTATGTAGATGAATTTTATAATGTACTCAGTATTTATTTTTTCGTTCTGTTTTATGTGGCCTGTAATACAATGATTACAACTAATAAATTTCTACATCTGTATCTATGTACGTTCTGTGCCTATGTAATTTTAAATGTCGTCTATTTGTACAAACTTCCACGTGCATATTCAAATGCCATGCTGAAGTAATTCAGCGTTGACAGCGCTGCCTCGATGATGGTGTTTATTGGGGCGGAACCTGCCATCTTGCGCCGGAGCAGTGACCACGGTGTTTATCCCGTAATATGATTACTGTTATTGACGCAGGAATCCCTGAACCGTGCCGTGTTGGTTAAAAGATTATACGTGACATTGTATGTACATGGAGAGATGGGTGAGCCAAGGGTTTTTTAATGACGACCACGTGTAGACGCAGCTGGAATGCTCGCAAAGTCCGAGCGGTCCCAATGGTGGACCAGCGGTGACTGTTCAGCTAGCACATATAACTATAATACAACGTGTTACAAAAATATCCAAAAGAGAAATTATATTTATGAATAATGCCAACCCTAGTATGCTGTCATCTCAGTCACTCAGCTTCTACCTCAGCGACGACAACTCCCTAGGGTTGACACTTTTTTATAATTTCTTTATTTTGGGTATTTTTGTAAAACGTTGTATATGAAAATGAAATGAAAATGAAAAAAGTTTATTGAATATATGAAACATTTCAGTGGATATATCACGACCCTGCATCCTGAGTTAGGAAACCCTGTGTTACAAGTTGTATTATGGAGAGTGTGCCCAGGAACTACATGACCTCATCCCACCCTCCACTTTCTCATATCGGTCTTCTAGACGCCGGGAAGGCTTCCACCCACATGTAGTGCAATACCCAATGGTCCGCACGCAGCGGTTTGCTGCGTCGGTTCTTATTCGCACTGCTAAGGAGTGGAACGCTCTCCCTGCGTCTGTATTCCCGGAATCATATAACCTTGGTGTTTTCAAGGCAAGAGTGAATAGGCATTTTCTGGGTAAGCGTGTACCACCTTCGACCTCGTCATCACTTAACTAATAAACGCAGAAAATATATCGTTTTCTTCTTTACCTGACTCAGTCAGAAGGAAGATTATATAACTATTATGCCAAATTACAACTTGGCAGTACCAAGAGTCTCTGAGTTAAAGCGACAGACAGACATCGTGAAACTAAAGGGGTTCCTAGTTGACTACGGAACCCTAAAAGGGGTACGAAGATCCATTGCGATATCGTTTGAATAACACAGTGACGTATTTCCTTTTTCCGTTATTAAATTATAATAACTGCATCAAAAAGCACCTCAAAACATTTTATTTAATATGACTGGCAGTAGCAATTATGCTTAATGATGTCTCTTATGTTTTAATGGCGGCTCTTCGCGGTAAATGACAGTTTATAACTAGATAATTACTAGAATCCTGTGACTTCGGGGAGGACGTTTGATGCTATCTTACACGTGCATGATAAACTTTTATTAAATTAACATCAGAGAGATAAATCTAGGTGAAACGCGCTGCCAGTAACCAGTAGCTAACTAGCAAATTTTTTTAAAAAGCAATATAGAAGTTAGAGGGTTTAGTCAATTTTCAATACTTTTGAGGACAATTTCTCCCAACAGGTCGAGTCTGGGCAGCCAAAAATAAAACTAGTCTGTTATTTTAGACTACTCTCTAACAAATATCAAAACTAGCTGTTCCCGTGCCCACTTCGTTGGGCTTTTTTTTTTGGTTAATGTATAGCCTACGACACTCACAAATAACGTGGCTTGCTATTGGTAAAAGAATTTTCAAAATCGGTTCAGTAGATCCAGAGATTACTCCCTACAACGCCACAAACTTTATCTCTTTATAATATTAGTATAGAAGTATAGATAAAGCAAATCGGAGCTGGACAGTTGGGTACCTTTCCTTGTTAGTATAACTCATTAGTACTCATTAGGTACTTAAAATGCAAAACCGCAATGTGCGTCCTACACTTGTATAACAAGAATAACATCCTTCGATGCAACTTCATGATATTATGAGTCATTTATGTTCGAAGGGCAAGGGCGGCGGTTGTTTACGGATTTCTCAGTAGAACATAATATCACATATTACTAGGGCTTTATTCCACTCGGAAAAACCTAATTGTTTTTGACGTGTTATCGTATCGTATTTAACTCGGCTGCCATTAGGTACTGTCAAGTAAATAAGAGCATAAGGCTGCGGCTCCACTGAGGCGGAGACGAGCGGAGCTTTGCCAATATTAACCAATAGAAGGCGCATGCGGTCACGTCGAGCGCGCCTTGCGCACGCTAGTTTAGATACTATTGGTTAATATTGGCACAGCTCCGCTCCACTCCGCTCATCTCCGCCTCAGTGGAGCCGCAGCCTTACGTTGGCAATACGATAACATGTCAAAAGCAATTAGGTTTTGCTGAGTAGAATAGAATTCCTGGTTGGTTGATACAAGATATCCTTTATTTGTGAACTGGGTAAAATGACAGTTTTCGTATGAGTCTGACGTTTACTAGTTAACTCGAGTTAGTGCCTTAACTTCATAGATAATCCTACTAATATTATAAATGCGAAAGTTTGTGTGTGTGTGTGTGTTAGTTTGTTACTCCTTCACGCTGCAACGGATTTGGATGAAATTAGGATTGGAGATAGCTTATCCCCAGGATTAACACACAGGCTACTTTTCATCACAGAAAAATTAAAAGTTCCCAAGGGAATAACGGTAGGTAATCGAAATTTACGCGGACGAAGTCGCGGGCAGAAGCGAGTAAACAATAGATACCGTGTAGCCAACTGGCAAACGTAACACTTTTTCTTCTGTGTACAGTCACCAGCAATAATATATTATCCAACATCTCCAAATATATCCGACACGTCAGATATTTTTGCGCCCGATGCTGGATAATATATTATTGCTGGTTACTGTACAACACAGCTTGTAGTCTGGGCTGAGATTCTACACAGTGAAACCTTATTGTTTTTGATCTGTTATCGTATTGTCAACGTTTTGATAGCTCTTATTTACTTATACTGATATTTATTTATAGTTCCCTTGAATATTATTTCTATACACTCTCTATTCTCCCGGGACTGTTGTATTTTTGGGACCAAGTGCCCTTCGTCGGTCTCCGGGCTGTGAAACATCTCTGTACCAAAATTCTCATCGATCGGTTCAGGCGTTGAACCGTCAAGATAGAACTAACAAAGATACTTTCGCATTTTAAATGTTATAAAGGATGTGTACAGTTAAATAAGACTAAGATTTTTTAATTACACAAACACCCCTAGACTCTCGGGTCCCTGAGGGCCTGAAGTATGAGTCCCACCACTACTATCAACGCGGTAAAGACTTGAACAGGTCAAAAACTACCAAGAAAAAGAGCGAAAAAGACATCGTTAGGCTTGACTAAGGGAACGATGTTTTACTGATGGGCCCCAGACCCACCGCGTATTATCGCGATCGTTAATTTGTGACCCATTAGGCCGGAGCCCCACTGCTGCGCACGGTCGAGCTACACACGTGGGCACAAAACGCTTTGTATGAAAATGTAGGTAGATACTTCCACAGTAGTCCACGAGCACGCTGCGCACGAAATGACGTCACTGATACACGCTTGGTCTGTTCCGAAGTGCCAGCGCACGTGGCAGGCAAAGCCCCACCGCGACCCACGCTGTCCGTGTGTTGCAGTGGAAAGTCGCACCCCCCGCGCGTGCGTGGATGTGCGTGGCCCGCAGTGGGGAATGTAGACACACGCAGCTGACCAACGTAGCCACGTGGCCCACTCGTTTTGCGTGTGCGTGCATTGGTTGCTGTGAAAATGTTGACACACGTATCCAGAGCAATGGACCCACGTGGGCGACGTGTATAGCGTGTCCGTGCGTAGCGTGCGCAGCAGTGGGGCTTCGGCTTTAAAGAAAAATAGGCTTGAAGTCGTCAATGTCATTAGAGATTGCAAATCATTTGTAACTTTTAGGAGACTCAACCTTATTGTTGTAGAATGTCAGAATGACTTTGGACCTAAGGTGGGTCCCAAATTAAAGTTCTTGACTGTACATGATAATAAATGTAATGACTCGGAATTTTGCAGTTTTCTTACAATTCATTTTGAGGAATAAAATCTTTTGCAGTAAATTTGTGATCAAATTAGTTCACCCTAACACTTAAAAGCTGCGTCGCCGGCCACAAGAGCGCAGCCTTCAGTCAAGCTTTAAAAGCTCGAGTCATAACAACGGGACGTGATTTTCCAAAGCACCGCAAGCTTAAAAGATGGCCGACGTAAAAATTTAATTTGCTCCATTCCTTTCCTCGAATTACTCTGGTTTATAGTTTTTTAAATGGATCTCAAATGGAACCAGATTTTTTAACTTTACGCTTAGTATTTGCACTTCCATTTAAATTATTTAACTTTTGTGCTGATGTTTTCGAAATACAAAGAGAAAAATCGTTAAAATCTCTTGCAGTATTTATCTATCAGCAAGGCTGCGGCTGCATTTCCTGCGCTCGGTCAGCAGATTTATTTTTTTATTTATGACGGGGCACCTACAGACCTACAGAATATATTATTGCCTTTAAAGTGCCCTTACTGATTAAAGTTAATTTAGATTAACATGCACCCCAATTACAGGTGAACATATATTTACGAAAAACATTATTCCTTAAGGCCCTGGAATCAGATTTAAGATTATAATATGCATTTAAAACATTTATTTAGGAATTTAAGTTTACAGGGAGATGTATTTTTACTTAACTACGAAATTGGAAAATGGGTTCGATAAATTAAATGTACAACTGGTGCAGAATTACAGTTAAACATGTTTAAACTTTTCACCTTATTTCGATAAAGCATAACAATTTTGCATTGTATATCTACATATTTTTGTTGTTGAAAAAATCAAACCAAATGAATGTTGAAGTAGGTACGTACGAGTTTGAAAGACTGGCACAAACATAACCTCATTTTACATTTTTCATTGGACGAGGCGAGGCCCGCGCCGGCTATTGTTTCCACTTTAACTATAAAAAATGTATCGTACCAACACAAATCAAAGGTGGTTTTTCAATGTCTCACTTTGAGCCGATCCGGTGCCGACCGGTTATGGCTGCGTCAACCTTAATTCTATCGTGTTCATAAATTTTACATCAACTTTTAATCCCCTTTTGTGATTTCGACAGCATGAAGTTTACACAATTTTACAATGAATAACATAATATAAAAGGTACGAAAAGAGGTAAAAATACTCGATAAATTTCACCAACCACCCCGTAAATAAAATTGTCGCAAAAGGTGAACTACTTTGTTGGCTGTCGATTTTGCTTTTTCAAATGCCTCCCAAAAAACAGGCATCAAAGTAAATACAGGGTGTAGCGGGGAGTGTTGAGCTCTTAAACTAAGTGGATGGAGGGCAGAGTGTTGTTCTACTGGGGAAAATATCGCCGATGAGCGTGCCGACCAGCCTAGCTTAACCTGCGAGTGAGTTAGGACTACACGTGTCTGTGAAAGTATTTTTGAAAAAAGAAAACCATACCTGCAATATAAATTTTAGAAAAAAGCAGTAAGGACCTGTCCGTACAGATGCACGGTGCGGTGCCGCGCCATGGTGAACTATTTAGGATAAAAATTAAAAAAAACAAAAACCCGCCTTCAAAAAGCAAAAAATAACTTCTTTAAAATGGTAGGTAAATAGGTCAGTCCAACTGAAGTCTGCTTTTGGTTAAAAAATTGTTGGACGCCGACTTCAGTTGGACTGGCCTTTGAAGGCGGGTTTTTGATTTTTTTAAACTTTTTTTTTATTTTATACTTTTTAGTGATCATAATTATGCTGTTATTCTCCCACTTCTCAATTAATAAGAAACAATAGAACTTTTCAATCTCGCCGCAAGCAACGCCGTGGGAAAGTCATAGTCATATATTTAAACCTAAATATGCTTCATCATAGTCGCTCAACTATCTTAATCAAAATATCTTGTAGCCACCCTCGAAATATATACCGTTAAGGAGTTCCGGTGGCCATCTGTGGTCTTCATCATCAGTTCCACTTCACCAAATAGTGCTTTCCAAGACCAAATACACGAGTTACAATGAAAAATACCAAAATCGCTATAGGTGTGCCTATAAATTTTGAAGAGTTCCGTCGATTCCTCATGGATTCCACCATCAGATCTTCATTTTGAAAAAAATGAGACCAATCTGGAAGCACCAGCGTTCAAATAAAAAAAGAATCTTCAAAATCGGTTCACCCAGTCGAAAGTTCTGAGGTAACAAACATTAAAAATAATAATTTAAAAAAAAAACAGACGAATTGAGAACCTCCTCCTTTTTTTGAAGTCGGTTAAAAATGGAGTACTTTTAAGGTAACTTAAGGTTTTCCTTAAAGTGTAGTAAGTTAAATACTTTTCATCTCATGTGCTAGGCACATAATTTTGACATCTATTTTGGACGACGTCGCAGGCAAACGCTAGTTTGAAAGTAATAATTATAATAATTATTTAAGTACGAATTATGTATAGACCCTGCACAAAAGAAAAATAAGAACAATACAATTAATGTAAAAATAAGGATGTACAACTTATCCCTTTAAGGGATCTCTTCCAGTTAACTCTTGAAAACTTTTAAAAAAAAATCGGCCAAATGCGAGCCGGGCTCGCGCACCAAGGGGTTCCGCACCGCACAGTAGGTTAGTATTATTAATATTCCAATTTGAATTACATTTCGTATCGAATCAGCGCGAGCCGAAGTCACACATGACCAATTTCTAGTATTTATTGTTTTTCTTCAGGGTTGATAATATAATCATACCAAATTTTACGCTTATGTTTTACCGGTTCAACGATACAACAAAAATAAAAATACGTTAAAAAGACCCTGTATGGGGACACCCTTTATTATTTCGCTTTTTTTTTGTAAATTTTCCAAAATAACACATAAGAAAATAAAAACTGTATCTATTATGGTTTAAAAGATTCAGTTCTGTAAAGTTAGGATGGACGTACAGAAGGACATCGTAGCCATGTAAATAGGGTTCCTTCGGGTAAGGAACCCTAAAAATGTGCATCGAGTAAGCAAGTGTAATATGGGGGAAGTATGAATGTAATAGTAGTTTAAGTGACGGTTGCGTAATGACAGGCAATACAACATGAGTGTGGTTTATGAAACGAGCCGTAAGGCGAGTTTCATAATAGATCACACGAGTGTTGTAATGCTAATTACGCAGAGTCACGTACAATACTTTATCTAACCACATATTATAAGTACTCTAAGATGGGTTCAGAAGCCGAAAGGCAAATGACCAGCATTACATTAACTGTGGTAGTAGGTGACAGCGATGACAGCTGTGACGTAATTTTGAAATTACGTTATCAAATATTGTAAGGTAATGAGATCCAAATTTGGAACATCTTCCAAAATTAACAGCTGTCGTCACTGTCACCTCCTACCACAGGTAATGCTGGTCATTGCCTACGGGTTTTGAACGCATAATAGAGGACTTATGTTATGAGTGTAGATAAAAGTACTTAAAGTGTCTGATATACACGTTTTGCAATTAAAATCCACAAAAACATGAAACTTCGTCCGCTTGTGTGACATTAATGAGAGAAATAAAAGCACGTGTCGTCAACCTTTTCTAACGTTCCACGTTTTTATTATAAACAATTATTTTCGCACCAACTCCTAGATCTCACCGGCTCACAAAAGAGTGTCGACGTCTTTGTCTTGGTCTAGACCCGGCGTCCGTAAGACATCTAGTCATTATTTGGAACCATCGTAGCGCGAATCGCGAACGCTTTAGTAGGGGCAGTCAACATTTTTTGCGTTTAAACTAAAATAATATACAATGTGCAAGTTGTTGCAGATTAAAACTTGGTACTCTGTTTTTTTTCGTTTTGTTTTGTTTCGTTTAACTTTATGTATATAAATTTTTCACAAAATGTAAAGGGAAAATAAAAAGGCGTAGTTAATTTCTATTTGCATTTTTAATTTCGGGAGAACACAAATAGATTTAAAAAGAACTAAAGATTAAATAATCCTTATAAACAATTGTAGTTCTCAACGATTTAAAAACAAGTTTTTAAATATTATATTGTTAGAAAAAAGATCGAAAATAGATGGCGCTAGTGTAGCAACGGGATGTCGGGCAAACAGCCACCGAATTCTCAAGCGAATGTTCTCACGAAGACCGGAGAAGCGAGCGACTAATGTGGATGACCAGGCTGTAACACTTTGGCTCGAGACGAGTCCCGGAGCGGTTGTCAGTAGTTCTAAATGTCGAATATTATAGATCGGTGACGTGTTGCATTGTTCGCGATTTCTTTATGTTAATCCTCATTAAAATAATAACTAATTTATGCTTGAACGTTTATTTTAAATCAAATCTGTTCCTTTTGCTAAAAATATATATTTAAATTTAAGTGATTGAGAGATACACTAAGAAAGGATTTACGTATTCAAAGTTGCCAGCTTCCCCTAGTTTAAGTGCGAGGAACTTAAATACAATGTATATCGCACGAGTAACGTTTAGGTTGTGTGCTCCTTTTTGCACCGGGGATGACTAATGGCGTATCCGTGTTACTCGGCGTCCAGGATTTCCCGCGGGAATAGGGATAATAGTAAAACCATTTATAGCGTGATAATTGTCTGCTAGTGTACACAGTGTATTAGTTATTGGGGTGAAACGAAAGTTGCACCGGTGAATATACACCAGAGATCAAGAATAATTGCGTTAAATATTTGGATTTAGTACAAAGCTGGGGATTTTGCAGTGTTTGATAAAACCATTAGGGAAAAAAACCGCTGAGTGTCGGAATTTATGCACTTTCGGAGCGATTTTTCCCGAAAATATTCATCTAATCAAAAAAGTACTTATAAACCTAGTGTTTTAAAAGAACTGTTAAAATATGTGCCACGCATATATGCATATATGCTAAAAAAAAATATCATCTTCTGTTACATGTATGGAGTGCCCCCCCTAGAAATATTTATTTTTGTTATTTAATTACTTATTTAAAAGTGCTTGGTAATTCTGTAGCTCTGCCTACCCCACTCTGGGAATGAAGGCGTGAGTTTATGTATGTATGTAATTACTTAACTAAGTAGGTAGCGGCTTCTAAAAGACACCTATACTCCAAATTTCATCAACGTACCTCTTGTAATTCTCGAGTAAAATGCCTGTGACATACGGACGGACAGACATGACGAAACCAAAAGGGTTCCGTTTTCGTCATTTTGGCTACGGAATCCTAAAAATGTCCCCCTAACCAATTATTCTCATTTAACTAATATTTTTTGTAATTAATCCGTATTAAGTTTTTGTTAATTTGTTATTGCCACATTAAAATTGTTAGGTACATTGACTTTACCCGTAACCCGATAAATAAATAAATTTAAAAAATGCTGTTCCTTACCTAAAACTAGAAACTAGTTTATTCAAGAAACATATTCCATCTGTTATTTTTGCGTACACGTACATGTTTTATTAAATATAAAATAAAATACTGCGAAGGTTGACGATCACTGTCGCCACGTGGGCGCGGCATGTCATACGTTTTTCGTTGCAATCAGCGCTGTGTAAGTATGCTCCGTGCATGTGCATGTTAACATGTCAACCATTACCTTTGCACATATTTTAAAAACGTCTTTAGTTTTTTATTTCTCGATACATCCGTGAAATGATGTTTAAATCGGTTGTTAGAATCTCATTAAACTTATAGAGATTGTTTAATATCTACATTAACCAACTCATAGAGGAGCTCAGCAGCACTTATGTCGGATGCCATATAGATGATGTAAGTTTTAATAACATTAGTTATGCAGATGACATGGTGCTGCTGGGCCCCACGGTTGGCGCAATACGCAAACTACTTGCAATTTGTGAGGCATACGCTGGAAAGCATGGGCTAATGTATAATTCAAAGAAGAGCGAATTATTAGTATTTAGAGGAAAAAACAAAGCTCCGGCGAGCGTTCCTCCAGTACAGTTGAATGGAGTAACTCTTCAAAGGGTCACTCAATTTAAATATTTAGGTCACGTTGTTACGGAAGAATTAAAAGATGACTGTGACATCGAAAGAGAACGGAGGGCGCTTTCTGTAAGGGGCAATATGTTGGCCCGCAGATTTGCTGGTTGCACACCAGAAGTTAAGATCACACTCTTTAAGGCTTATTGCCAAACATTCTACACCAGCAGTCTGTGGGTTAACTATACCCAAACAGCGTATAATACTCTACGTGTTCAATATAATAACGCCTTCAGGGCGCTGTTGAGGCTGCCTTTTCGTTGCAGTGCTTCCGGCATGTTTGCCGATGCGCACACGGACGACTTTTTTGCGCTGATGCGCAAGAAAGTTGCCTCCGTTGTTCGCAGAGTGAAGGGCAGCAGCAACAGCCTCCTGGAGGTGTTCGCGGGGCGGGGGGACAGCACGGTGCGCGAGCGACTGCGCCGGCTGCACGCGGGCGCTCCCGGCGGGGTCGCTCGAGCTCCTTGAGGCTAGATATATATCGTAGTTCTATAGTTACTAACAATAGTTATAAGTTTTTGTGTAAACTAACATCTATGGACCATAATAGTTGTCTGATAATAAAAACATATTATTATTATTATTATTATTATAGGGCTTTACCGTCTAATTGCCGTACTTAGAGACAATTACAGACGGCGAGCACTTACAAGATGATTCGGTTTTGTAATTGTCTCTCACTCGCTCTTAATAAGAGCATAATTATGAGAGCGACTGAGCCAAATACAAACCCGAAGCACCTTCTAAGAGCTATCACACAACGTTCTTTTTTCAAACTTGTATACGAAAAATGGATGGAAGGAATTAGTTGGACGGAAAAGGTATCAAATCAAGAAGTATGGCGGGGGTAAAGGAGAAAAGAAAGATATTGGACATTATAGAGAACAGAAGAGGAGGGATGATTGGCCATTTATTGAGGCACGACATGCTGATCAAAAACATTATAGAGGGGAAGATTGAAGGCCGGAGAGGCAGAGGAAGACCAAGAAGAAGCTACATGGACCAAATCAAGGAGGTGTATGTCGTGACGTATAAAGAGGTCAAGGAGCTGGCAGAGAGGAGAGAAGATTAGAAATACCTCCACTGACAAGAGCAAAGCTTTTAATTAACAGAGAGATATGAATAATTTTAACAAAAAGCAAGCTTTCAAAACTCGACTGTTGCTAAACAACTTTAAATCGTTATAAATCCTAAATGATCATTCAAAATGAAAAATGATCAAAGAAACCTAATGATTTTTAAATCCCTATTCAATGATACCCCACTTGTCATACTTGGCCGACTTTTTTTTTTTAATTTGCTCATTATGGCGTCTGGTTGCCGCCATATTGAATTTTAATTACTGTCATATCTTCAGTGACACTCACCAGATTAACATCGATTGACATAAGAATCATCAAAATCAGACAACGGGTTTAGTTTTTATAGTGACACAAAGGAACAAACATACATATATAGGCTGTGAAACACATTACCCTCCTCCTTCGGCAGTCGGGTAAAAATCGTCACTCAGGATCGACGTCGTTAACTGACTCTGAGTCCGGCCAGGTGTCAATAACCATTGGCTGTCTTCTAACAGAGTTTCGATTTTTATAATACCTTTATATTTAATTGTATTAAATTTGAAATTAACTTAGTCAGATACTTCCAAAATTACAAATTGTTTTTTTGCTTAAAATATCTGCAATTGTAAGCATTGTTGTAAGAGAAACAGTCGCGAGCGCGCGTAAGACATCAGCATTGCTATTAAACGAGGAAATCGCACCTTCAGAACAATAGTGACCTAATTCAAAATTTAGCTTTCAAACTTCAAGTCATAAATTTATTATCACAGCGACCTAACTCGAAATTTAAAATTTCTGAATTAGGTCACTATTGTTCTGAAGGTGCGAAATGCTCACAGCATCTTTAACACCATACCCTACCTACTTCTTGTTCTGTGAGTGCCATCTCCTACCGGAGGTCGGCGATCATAATGTCTATCTTCACCTTGTCTACTCTGCCGTCCTTACAAAAAAGGGCGTATGTCTCATAGAGCCGCGTATGTATTAGTGACCTTATTTCTTAAGATGGAGGGTTAAATTTACTTTGACTATCAAACTGCGCATGCGTCCTTTTTATTTAGGAGGGCAGTACTGCCGCCCTGAATAAAGACCTCGTGCTCATTCCGAACCACTGTCTGACGTTTTTACCTACTTAGTTTTATTTAATTAATAATTTATGCTGTATTGTTTAATAATTTTAATTTTATCGAAATAAATAACTTGAAACTAAACTTACCTACTAATAAACACGTTAAATAAAAGCTTGAAAAAAATAGGCCTCTAAAATATTTTTTTATTTAACCTCGTAAGGACCAGTGTGCATTAGGATATAGGATGTACATAATCAAGGCAATTTAATTTGAACTGTGTTTCAATTAGAATAAGGTTTATTTTCCTACCTTCTTAAATTGAAAATGGCATTACTGAACAAACATAATTGAACTTTATTGCCATGATGGTAGATTCAAAGTCCCGCTTACAAAAAACTCCCTGTTTGTAGTATTGTGGGCCTTACGAGGCCAAATGTGGCGTTATCTATGAAAAGGGACCTTATTGTCGATGGCGCTTACGCCGCACTGCGTCACGCGACGTTGTATTTATATCGGACCATCTATAATAATGGCGGAAGCGCCATCGACAATAAGGTCCCTTTTGATAGATAACGCCACAAATAGTCCCAATGCATCAGTAATCTAAATTATAATTTACCTACCTCAGCATTGTCTTTATTTAACTTTTCAGGATTGTATTACACAAAGATACTGTTTATTTGTTAATAAGTAGTCAATAAATAACAAATAAATGTACGTTAGAGGACCACACCCTAACAGGGGCCTGTTTTATAAAGCTACAAATTACAATTTACAGGTTACAAGTTTCCATTTGACACAACCTCGATCAATGACGACCAGCCATTTGAGCAGTGTTGCCAGTTTACACCTGTAACATTGTAACTTGTAGTTTTATAAAATGTGCCCCTGATGTAGTCCTAAACTAACGGCGCACTTACACGGGCAATTTTTTAGTAAAAATTGAGACGTCCGTACTTACTGACGGCCATTCATTGCTCAATTATTGCCCGTGTAAGTGCACCTTTAGGTTCGGCTTGTATAGGTACTAGACAACGATGAACCTACTTCTATGTATAGAGAAATACGTACTTATACACTATTCAGTAGAATAATTGCAATAGTTCATCATACTAACGAAAAAACATCTCAGATAACACTAAAACTTAGTAGCTTACTTAAGTAGATTAATACAAGAAAAACTATTTCCGTTCAACGCCCAAACAAGACAAGAACAAGCCAAAAAATCAAAACTATCTCGAGGAAACTAAGCAACACAAAAACGTGACAGCCCTAAGGCAACCACAGGAACTTGACAGACCGTTTCTGAACCATCACTCATAACCGCAACCTTAAACTAAGGGTCTAAGGTTGAGTTTAGTATGATAAAAGTAAATGAACATAGGGTTACCAAAGAAAGTGTAACTTATCATTTCTTGGTGCGATAAATCGGATGTTGTCGAGGAGACAGATGGCCTTTTGTTTTGCTATTTGTTTATGGCCGCTGATAAATAATCGCTGCGTCAAAAGTTGCCGGCAAGAAGTAGAGCGTGATCTATGGTCATGCCAATGGTGGAGTCGCTGCGATCATTTTAATAGGTTTTGGGAACTGTCTTCATTTATTTTAACTTTGTAAAACAATATAAAAACGTAGAAATAATAGACGTTAGAAGTTCAAAGAATATTGCAAATTCTTTAAAATATGTTAAAACTTAAGATTTTCAAATATGTATTTATGTTAGGTTCTTGGTTTGGCAGCGCGAATTTACGCAGAAGTGTAACTGGAAACGTGAACTAAAAAATAAATAAGACGGCGGATTAAAACCTAATTATGTGTGCCATCAAATATTAATAAAATAAGTAGGTAAATCAAAATAACTAAACCAGTGTACGCAATGTTGTGTTCCATTTTGGGGATAACCCGCAAAATGACTAGTAAAGAGGCATTCTAATTTAGTCCGCAGGGTCCGTAACGCATTTGAAGTCTTAGGATTGCAGTCTCGAGATGGCAAATGGTTTGATAGTGTGGGAACCATTGATATTTATGTCCGAAACTTTTTTGTTAACACTATTGCTCAACTATATTATAAGGATGTTTCTAACTATTTGGGAAGTAAATAAAATTGAAACTTGAAACTTTTGACTCTCAGATCCCGTAACCTTACCGTAACGTAACTGGTGTGCTCCTTAGCCGTCTCAATGCTACGAAAAATATACCATAAACCAACCCTTATAAAACAACGTTAAAAGACAATATAGAACGTGCAATCACTTTCGGGTTAGACTCAAACGCACCTTTTCCGTCTCGAAGATTGCTGTGTAAAACAATTTGGAGTCAAAGAGAGCGATCTCCGCCTCCTCCCGCCCATGAATACGGATTATATTTGTAAATTTTCAGACGAACGAGTAAATTGCATTCGACGTGTCTTTCGGTTAAGTGGGTATACTTGTAAACGAGCTTTATTGGATATTCGCCTTGAATGAGCTTGGTATTGAGGTCGAGGAAAATGGGGGAAATGTAATTGAGATTATTATCCGTTTTTTTGGGATTGGATGAGGCATACGAGCGCACAGGCCACCTATTTCAAAATACCGACACTGACAGATGACAGGTGACTTTTCAGTGTACATGTCGCAGCTTGTATGAAATCCAGTGATGTATCAGCTTGTTAAATTTGCAATATATGCCGAAATGTTACCTGTCACGTGTCATTTTCAAGATGGTGAAATACGGGGCTGATTGTAATTAGGATCCGGGACATTTGCAAGCCCAAGACTTATCTGAAATCTGTATTCCTGGTACTGCAAAATGAGGACTAAGATGGAATTCCTTTATAATAGTAATTTCACTGGTTGTCTTAACGAATTTGTAATCGTTTTGGTCTACAGGAAAAAGTACAGTCGATAATAAAAGGGTATTCAAAAATATATTAAATAATAACCCTCCAAGCTAGATGCCTAGTGGTAGGACCGTGTAGGGTCCGCTGGGATCGCTTCCACCGATATCCTTTAACAAATTCACTGCCAGTCTACAAAATAGATTCCCAACCACACGCCAGCTTAGCGGCAAATCGTACTAATATTATAAATGCGAAAGTTTGTGTGTGTGTTAGTTTTTTATTCCTTCGCGCTGCAACGGCTGGACGGATTTGGATGAAATTTGAAATGGAGTTTATACCCTGGATTAACACTACTTTTCATCGAGGAAAATTAAAAAGTTTCCCAGTGAATAACGATAATCGAAATCTACGCGGACGAAGGTAGTGCGGTGTGGGAACAATATCATAGAATAGGTACCCTATAGTCGGGTACTTGCTGGTGAATTTGTTAACCTGCCGACAAACAGCACTGTTGCTGGCATTGTTTGTTCCGGTGCGGGGATAAGACAACCGATGAACAACTAGCATAAAGGCATTTCATCGAAGTCCTCAACGTTGGCAACCTTTGCAGTCTTAAGATTGTGATCGTAAGATTAAAGTCTCAGGAGGCCTGTATGCTCGTTTGTTTTCATGCCATAAAAAAAGTTTCTGATTTGGCCAGTTCAGATAAGTTCGCGGCAAGTTCTATTCTCGCCCTCGGGACCGGCTCAACTAATCTCGTAAGTCGGCTAATCAAGTGACGGACGTGCCGGATCGGCTCGGATCCGGTTTTGATCGCGATCGGCGAGAAACAATCCTAATTGGATACACATAAAAGAAATGGCTGATTGATACGTGACGTGGCCGAATTGGTTAAAAGAAATAAAGCTGTAAATGTTTTTTATCAAATCCGCTTGTGATTGCCAAAATGTTACAGTATCATCGGATTAGCATAATTTATTCCAAATCAAGCTTAAATTGAGTTTAACAAATAAAGAATTCTCGAAATCGGTTTAGAAGGTTATGCGTAAACCTAATACAAAAAAGATTTCGACGAATTGTGACCCTTTTATTTATTTTGAATTGGTTAATAAAATTAGATTTATCTTTTTTAAGACAAGTAACTCTTAACCTAACGGTGTTAACAGACGTAAGTCGGAAAAGATGCGCAGCGGGTATTTAACCTCGAACAGGGCGTTTTTGTGACTGAAAGCGCTGAAGTGTCTTAAAGCGGTTTATGACCGCGCTGCGCAGTTTTGTGACACTTACGCTCTTTGCTGACGGAGTCCCGCTTTGATTTCTGGTTTTTGTTACTTTTTAATACGCACGTATTCTTTTTATTGTAACTATGGAGCTAGCAAATTACTGAAGGAATTTTGACAACGTGGTTACCCTAGTTGGCGGTGACTCTGCCTGCGAAGCTAGCGGTGCAAGGTTCGATTCCCAATAATTGATTGCGTATATTTTGTGTGATGAGTTTATTTTCGTCTGGTACATAGTGACAATTCTAGCGCATAGTTTTGACAAGATCAATTCATATGAGATTTTTCCTCGATATTTTTACTGACCAGCGCCTCCATTCTAGCCGGTAAAATCCAAATCGTATTTGACCTGTTACGGTATTATTTTTCACTCGGCCACCATTACTGACAAGTAAATAAGAGCTAACATAACGTTTAACGTAGTTCAAACGTTAAGTTTCGTGCTATCACTTTGCACAATCAGCAACAGAACTAGATGGAACGTCATTAGACCTCTAAATTATTTATACATGATTCTATTTTCAAGAGAATGCGAGAATGTTAAAATACCAAAATTTAATCTAAGGAAAATAATAAAACAATTATATACGTATTCAATATATTTCTATGAGGTAGAAAAGTAAATGTTTATTTTCTATACTCGTAGATGCGATATAAAGCATCAGAAACGCATTTATAAAATGCGACTGATGCAGTTGAGAACCTTTTTTTAATCTGAAATTACATATTACAGGCACTTAATTATATAAAATAAACTTATGTTAGTATCTAACGGTATTTTAAGGCACATTACCTAACCTAGACTTAAAATTGTGTGTTTATTTTAATTTTCTCAGTAAAGTTACGTGTCGTACAACTCATTGTAGGTATACATTGTACATGTACATGCGTGTACATATACTACGTACACAATAATTCAGTATTTACTAATTCCTTCATATTTAAAGCAGCAAGTATAGTAAAGCTAATACAAATATTGCATCAATAGAAAAACCCAACTAAGAAAGATTATTTCTTAGTTAGCATAAATTAAATAACATATTTATTATAAGGGAATAAAGGCTTGTACGAGTAGTACTGTTAGGCGATGGGCTTGCAACCTGTCACTAATACGCTGGTAAACATCTTAGCCTAATTGTGCAAATTGTGGTTATAGAATTATCAACAAGTTTTTGGAGATGTTTGTAATTCTTTAGCTCTGCCTACCCCACTCTGGGAACGAAGGCGTGAGATTATGTATTTTATGTATATTTATTATATTAATTGTGACTAAGCAAAACTGGGAATAACGACGGCAATGTTTTTTGTGATTCAACTACCTTATCTTATCTTATTGATGGTCCTTACGGATACACCCTAAATCGTACCTATAGGACGGATACATCAACCATTTGGGATATATTGTGTAATTACCTCTCTTTTTATTTAGCGCTTACCACTGCTGCCTGCATCCCCTCCAGAAAGTGGATGGTGGAGTGCAATGGGAGTCCTTTGATATCGATCGGTGCGATTCAACTAACATCTTAAGTTGTTGGTGTAGGAATCTAATGGTCTAAGATCCGAATAGGAGACGATTTGCACCGGGCTGTTTATTCGATGAAAAGTATTTTATATCAAATTTAATACGCTAAATAATACGTGGCGAATAGGTAGGCTGAAAAATGTCAGTCCAGTACTTAAATCATATTTTTTTTATTAAAAATGAACTTTAAAAAAATATGCAAATGCTTGTTTAATAGAAAAATTACATACTAATCGAAAGTATGAAGTCTATGTATAGAATATGCAAACGTTAGCCTTGGTGCATATTATTAGTACCGACTTACCTGTTTCTACCTGCCTACCCCATAGTTTAACGGAAAAAAAATAGTCAACCTAACGTTTGCATATTCTATAGGCTTCATACTTTTGATTGGTATGTAATTTGTCTATTAAACAAGCTATTGCATTTTTTTTAAACAAAGTTATTTTTTACTAAATTTGGTATAAAATACTTTTTATCGAATAAACAGCCCGGTGCAAATCGTCTCCTATTCGGATCTCCAACTATAATGTCTTATTGTTGGGCTCGTATGGAGTCCAGACGTTTCCACAACAATCGCAATCTTGCAAGCAACTAATTCTTATTTTCCATGATAATTATTTATGATAGCCTTAGTGTTGTTAATCTTAGTAACTGTCCCATAAACCGCGCTGCAGAGTTAGGTGCTTGCTCAAAAAATTACCTTGGTTCAGACACGAGAGAGCATGCCATTTAATGTACTCGTACTGTCTGGTGTGTTATTCTCTCAAAAAACGGCGGCCGGTCGGACGGACGAGCGAATAAAAGCGGCGAATTTAAGTAGTCCCGTCCGACCGAACAAAACACATTTTAGCGCATGCATTGTCAATTAGGGAGCCTTATACGTTCGAGAAGTCATGCTGCCAAATTGAATACACGCGCTAAAATGTGTTTTGTTTGGTCGGACGGGACTACTTAAACTCGCCGCTTGGACCTTCACTCGAGCGAACGATCACCCTTGCTTGTTGAGAGAATCACAACCCTGATTAAATTAGGTTGGTTTTTTGAGCTTTGAGGTGCCTAGTTGTTTAATGGCCCTTCTACAGGATGGCCCATCATGGGCGAACGTAAGGGACGCATTTATACGGTAGAGCGAGCAACATATTCTTGCATCTCACTCTTACGCATCACTCCGTCCCTACGTTGGCCCATGATGGGCCATCGTGTAGAGCAGCCATAAGAGAATTCTTAATCTAATATCCAGTTCTTGAATTGTTTCTTGAAATACATCGGTTCCAAGCCCTCCGGGATGATCGTCATATGAGCCTGTAAAACACAAAAAAACGTCCCAATACATTTTTGAACAGATGAAGATTGAAGATATACTCCAACAAGTGTCAAATTTTAGTACCAAATATCGGAATAAAATATGAGGTGTTTTTAAAAGGACGTCGTAAATTTTAGTGTAAGCGTATATGCGCTTGATTGTCAATATGCGCGTGTTAGCGTCTATTTATTTTTGTTAATTCAAACACGAGTAGAGGGCTTACATAAAGTCACCGCACAGTACACAGTTTGCGGCTAAACAGTATCTGATTCGTAGTGAAACGTCGTCGCATCGGTTTGCTTAGCTTTAGACAGCCGCTCACTCGATTACGCATGTAAGATTAGACTCTGTTTGGCCAGAGGGCGTAGTCAAGATGCAAACTAACGTTTGTTTACTACCAAGTCGAAATGTATGGAGTTGAGTTGAGCCTTAACTAAGTCCTAATTTTCATAATTAACATAACACAAATTGTATAATTTCGATCTCTATAAAAAAACAACGATATAATAATTATTGGGTGTCCCTCACAATCTCTAACAGCGTTTGTCCTAATACTTCGTTTGCCCGAATTTTCATTTGCCCTAAACTGGTTTTCAGATGAGTCAGGCAACTTTTTAAGTTTTCCAATTATATCTTTGGTTCGGTAAGGTTAGGGTTGTATTATAACAAAACTAAAAAGTTTTAAAATTTAAGCGGAAATGGCGTTAGGATAAATGAAAATTCGGACAAACGATGCATTAGGACAAATGACGATTAGGGCTTCCATAGGAGAACCATAATTATTATAGACTAGCTTCTACCCGCGACTTCGTCCGCGTAGATTTCGATTATCGTTATTCCCTCGGGTTTTTTTTAATATTCCGGGATGAAAAGTAGCTTATGTGTTAATTCAGGGTATAAGTTATCTTTATTCTAAATTCCATCCAAATCCGTCCAGCCGTTGCAGCGTGAAGGAGTAACAAACTAACACACACACAAACTTTCGCATTTATAATATTAATATTCATAGGTTAAATAGTAGACATTTCCAACGTATTTGATTACTATTAATGTGGTCACAGTTCTAACCTAACCTAACCTAGTTAGAAGAAATTGACTTAAAATGCATAATAACAAGGAAATTAGTGTTATGACTTCTGTCATTTGATCGTATGCCTGACAAAATTATACAATTTGTTTTTATGCTAAACGATCGTTAGGCTTTTCGTAGGTACTTAAATTGAAGTGCATCCCAATTGAATTTCGACTATCGCTAATTCAGCATTATTCATCTCGACGGCCCCCAGCACGGCTAGCACAAGTTGCCCGCGACTTCTTTGTCGCTCGGATCTCCCTTCCTATCTAGTCCGTAACGATAGAGACGCACAGCACGGGTAGCACAAGTTGTAGTATCTCGCTTGTCGCTCTGTGCGTCTCTATCGTTACTGACTGATAGATAGAAAGGGAGATCCGAGCGACAAACAAGTCGCGGGCAACTTGTGCTAGCCGTGCTGAGCGACAAGCGAGAAAATACAACATGAGCTACCCGTGCAGCACGGCTAGCACATGTTGTCCGCGACTTGTTTGTCGCTCGGATCTCACTTTCATCTAGTCTGTTACGATAGAGACGCACTGAGCGACAAGCGAGAAAATACAACTTGTGCTACCCGTGCTGGAGACAGTGAACCACGAACTGTAAGCCTGATAAAGTAAATATCAGTCTTATTATATGAGTCTAATCCTCGATATTACATTAGTTTGAGGTTAAAATAAGATTGCCGAGCTATTTGTATGTTTTCGCTCCATCGGTGTAGGCATGTCCCTTTCGCGACGCTAAAGACGCGATGTCCACCATTAAGTTACATCTATTTCTCTGTAATGATGCTTACATCAATTGCTTGGCTATGTAAGTATTGTAGAGTTGAATATCGTCGGCAATATTCCTGCAAGATTGCCTTCAGTATTGTTTTTTATATCCCGTTTTCTATGGCCTTTTTATATTCATATTATAATATTTGTTTGTTGCCGCCACTTACCGCCGTCGCCAAGTGAAGTCGTGCCCAGAACATGACTTACAATTACCTTACTCGGCAGCAAGTCGAATGCTCTGTCCCTATATAGTCATGTGGGGTAACTGTGCGCAGCGGGTTAGTGTGCGCAACCCCTTTAATTAGGAATGGGGAGGGAGAAGTTTGTGATATGTGTAATCAAATTAAATATATGTTGTTGGAGAATTAGTTTATGCAAGAAAAACCCAGATCATTCATTTACTTGAAAAAGAAAATATTTAGAAACCGGTGCCGTAAAGGTAAAATTTGCTGTCATGGCGAAAATCGACACGGTAAATGAATTTTATTTATGTTAGTAATGTATTTAAGCCATCTATTTTGCATAACATTTGAAGCTATGTTATGTCTCAATAAAGTGAGTTAAGTTTGATCAAAATCAGTCTGCTTAGTATAATAAAAAATCCACAAACTTCTCTTAGCTGCGCACACTTACCCGCAGTATGAGTAAGAGTGCGCATTTTGAGCTGGTTGAATTAAGGCGATTTTTGTTCGAGGTGGCAAGGTTATATTGATAATTTCTTGATTTAATCAAAGCATTTATTAATTACCTTAATAAATGCTTTGGCAGATACATATTTGAATTTTCGTTTTATGCTTATCGTTTAATTTTGATACTATTTTGAAAATAAAGTGCGCACACTTGCCCCACATGACTCTAGAGTGCGAGGGACAGAGCACGGTAATATTGTAACTCGTGGTAAGGGTACAAAGTAATCGTAATGCGAACACTGATGGTTTCACGGTTGTCCAAATGTTTTGACTAACAGAGCGCTAAATTAATTGGTGAAATCCGACTGTCTACTGAACGTTCATTTTCATCGTCATTACTTGAATCATTGGGCTGTGAAATTGAATGATGTATGTATGTTGATGGTGTATGCACTTACGCATGAGGGTAATTTGAAATGCGTCATGAACTCTTGAATTTTAGCCAAGCCATACATCTTTGCCTGTAACAGATTAATAAACATTTATCATCATCATCATCCTAATTCAACATTTCAGCTGTCGACTTCCAGACATATATTTATTTATTACTATAGAGACCTAACTTTAAATTCAACATTTGTGAATTAGGTCACTATAATTCTAAAGACGCGATATCAGCCAAAGTACTTCTACCGCTTAAGGTATAGGTAGGTGGGATTTTTTAACCCTTACCCCTAGAATCTCTACAACGGTTAATATTACCATGGTATAAATAGAACGGTAGTTCATTTGTAAACAAAGGTACTTATATCGTGCTGCTTGATCGTGAGGTTAAAGGTGAAATATTTAAATAGTAGGTACCTTGTTTCTGTCCTGATTATTCTTCCCAACCCATAAATTAACTTCGTGTTGGCCGTTGCTCAAGATGAATAAACTCTGAAAAAAAACCATTATAATATTATAAATGTGATGTTTTGCATCCTGGACACAGCTAAGTGTGCGATCTATAGTAAATATTACTAAAAAATATAACACCATTGTATCCCATACTTACAGTGAATAATTAATTCATTAATTCATTAATTCATTCATTGATTGATTGATTCATTCATTCATTCATTCACTCATTCATTCATACATTCTTTGACAGGAATATTTAAAATGAAATGCTACTACAAAGTTAATAAGAACTATTTTACAACGTACCCATGAGTCTAGATCTTCCTTTCTCACGGGAAGCCGCATGTCCTTGTAATATATGTTTCCCTTGCGGTTTCTTAATATTTCAAACAATTTGTAGTTAGTTGGGTAGGTCTGTACCTAAAACCAATTATACCCAATTTAACTTATCACTCATTGATAGAACAATTTTAATTATGAAATTAATCTGGTAGAGAAAATTATTATTGTAATCTTCCAAAATTATTTTTTACAGAACACCATCTTTTGTGCACAGTCGTCAGCGGGCCTAATAAGGTTGCGTTTATCGCGTGACAAAATATGAATAAATCATCCGTCACTCTCGTACTTATAAACGTGTCAGAAAGTGACGGATTTTGTCATGCGATAAACGCTCTCATATTAGGCCCCCTGGGGCCTACTTTATAAAGCAACAAATTGCAATTTTACAGGTCTAAACACTGCTCAAATGGCTGGTCGCCATTGGTCGAGGTTGTGTCAAATGGAAACATGTAGCCTGTAAATTGTAATTTGTAGCTTTATAAAGCAGGCACCTGCTGTCTAACGGCAGTCCATGTCGGGTGGCTCTACGTTAAGTAATGCCGGTGACCGCGCTGCCACCTTCCGACTCCATCATCAGATCCATTCTCAAAGACCACATATCGCACCTTCAGAACAATAGTGACCTAATTGAGAAATTTTAAATTTCGAGTTAGGTCTCTATGATAATACATTTATGACTTGAAGTCTAAAAGCTGAAATTTTGAATTAAGTCACTATTGTTCTTAAGGTGCGAATATTTTGACTGTTAACAGGTTTTAATTTGTATTCAAGCTTGGGCCTATTTCAATAATGATTATTGATTCAAAATGTACTTGCATGATGTCAACTTAACGACAAACCAATAAACAATAATAATTTTCAGAATATTCAATATTACAAGCTTTTTAATAAAAGTTTCATCACTTTAGAAATTACCGCTTTAGCAAATTCAGTTGCCCGATCGTAATTTCTTTTTCTAGATGATGTTCCTTCTCCATTAAAACATAGTTCAAGCTCTCAAAAAGTCTTTAGGGTGAGTTTTCATTGCAAATAAATTTCATAATGATTTGGTGTTAAATTTGACTAAACTAACTAAGTCCCATAATGCTGAATATTTTAAATTGTCTTATTCTTAAAGTTCCTGAAATTTAAACTTGGCGTGTACTTCTCCCTCACCTGCTATCAATCTTGCTGGAATGCTAGTTTTACCAAATTCACCCCAACCCTAAAGATTTTTCTGTGCGAACGATATTTTACACTAAGAGTGACCACTTGCCTCCCTCCTCTCTCCCTCCGGTATTGCAGGGAAGGTGTCCGGGTCATCCCATCCTAAGACTTTGTAGAAGTCTTTCCAGTCCTCGAAGGTTGCATCGTTACCTGTTGCAAAAAAAAATACGTATATTTTCTACTTCTGTAATAACATCCCAAGAAGTTACTGCGAAAAGTCCAAAATAGTTACGACGTCGATAATTATATGACTACGGTAAAAAACCGGTCAAGCGCGAGTCGGACTCGCGCCCCGTAGGTGTTATTATAGTACGAATTTTATAAAATTTCGGAATCCGCTTCAAAGCTAATCTTTCAAACAATGGCATTGTTTATATTGTAAGCTCCAACCACAAATGATCAGTGCAACATGGAACGAAATAAATAACAAAATAATTCATTTGAATAGCGACTTTGCTGCCTGTGCTTGAAGGTACAAATTGAAATGACAACACATTCGCTACAATACTTTTTGAAATTACTACCCAGAGGCCCGGTTCACGAAGCTACAAGTTACAAATTACAAGCGGAACTCTCTTTCTAGCAAAAGGAATTAGAAAGAGACTACCGCTTGTAATTTGTAAATTGTAGCTTCGTGAAACGGGCCACAGGTAGTCTGTTGTGTTAGCAACAGCTAGATACAGTATAGTTTCTTGTTCCGTCATTACAATTTGTATCTATTTGCTTAGGCGGCAAAGTCGCTATTCAAGTGGATTATTTTGTTATTTATTTCGTTCCATGTTGCACTGATCATTTGTGGTTGGAGCTTACAATATAAACCTAACCTACACTTGACCATTTTTTAGTATTTGTTGTTTTACTTCAGGATTTGTACTATAATCATACCAAATTTTACTTTTTTATTTTATTTGTTAGTAAAGCCGCGGTAATATAATAACACATGTTCTAAAAAACACCCGCTATCTATTACAGTTCAAAATATACAGCTCTAAAGTAGTATGGATGGTCGGACAGACGGACAGCGATAGCATATTACCAGGGTGCGTTGGGCTACCCTTCGGGTGGGTGCCTTCGACTGACCTAAAATTTTATGTGCTAAAATTTTTTGGTCGAATATGTTTCGTATAATATTGAATGGCATACTTCTCTTTTAGCATAAAGATTTTTTTGCATACATATTTTTTGTTCTAAAGCACTTTTGGTCTAAAATTGTTTTGTCTAAAATTTTAATTACTAAAAGGCTAAATCCATAATATTGTTTGGTTGAAGCCCATCCCAGTATAAAACACCTAGGTCGCAAAGCGGAGCTCCGTCGACTTCGCCTCGCGGTCAACGTTATACCAAAAAATCATTCGACAAAAAAAAGTTATTCCAGACAAATGTTATACTAAACAATTTGTTTCGACCAAACAATATTATGCAAAACAATTTTCGACATTTAAATCATTAGACGAAACGTTGGTATGCAAAAAAATATGATGCGAAACAAAAATAGGCCAAACATTTTTAGATCAGCCTATATAGACCCTCTTCGGGTACAAAACCCTATAAAGTCAGATAGGCTAAAAAAAATCATAACGAAGTGCCAGATCGTCAGTTACCTAATTGGATGATATCGTTGTGTAAGGCCGAAACCACGTTAATATCACGGCTTCTGATCCACTCCTCGAATTGAAGGTTGGAGCCGATCCTTCCGACCACCCTGTTATCCCAGCTGAGCGGCAGTACGTACACACTCAGCGCCTCCGTGATCAGCACCATAGGGTCCAGCTGGTTCACCGAGGACACGGAGCATTTCACCTGGAACCAGTAATTTTCAATTATAAATTAAAAAGCTTATGGTAGGCAAGATGTGCTACCTCCTCTGCAAGGTATATTGGGATTGTAAATAAATATCTGGTGTCAATTTAACACATTATTGACTAGCGTCGCTCTTGCGTAACGCACTCGCCATCACAATAGGGTTCAAAGTAGAACAATTGTTTTCATTTTGTATACAGACTCGCCTTCGGACGACCGTCAAAATCAAACCGATTGCAATTGCAAGTGCGTTAGGCAATAAGTCCCCTGCAGGTCTTTCGCGTAACTCACTCGCAATCGCGATTGGCTTCAAAACAAAACAATTGATTTCATTTTGTATGCAAACAAGCCTTCGATTTTCAAAATGAAGACGATTGTGATTGCGAGTGTGTTTACGCGAAAGGCCTGCTGGTCCTAAATTAAGCACCTATAAGCACCGATATACAAATGATGACTATCAATAATTATGTCAACAATTAAATTGTGTTATGACACTTGTGACACAAAAAACCTGGGAAACAACCGGTTTCCTATTTAAGTACATAGAAAACCTTCTAGATTCAGAAACGCGCTCATTACACAAATTATTTCATTACCCGACCGTACGGCAGTGCTCGTCAATTCTATAAATTTTCGATAACGACAAAGTTTGCAGAATGCGCCTTGGCTGGGAACCTCAGAGTCCCTTGCCGAGATGCATTACGCTAACTAACGTTTCTATTCGTTTCGTTTTTAAACCAATCGCGTCACTGGAAGATGACGTGATACGAAAAGTCACGTGGTCTACCGGTGACGCGATTGGTTTAAAAACGAATCGAATAGAAACGTTAGTTAGAGTAGTGCATCTTGTCTGAGCCCTCTGCCCCTGCCAAGATGCACTACGCTAACTAGCGTTTCTATTTGATTCGTTTTTAAACCAATCGCGTCACCGGTAGACCACGTGACTTTTCGTATCACGTCATCTTCCAGTGACGCGATTGGTTTAAAAACGAATCGAATAGAAACGTTAGTTAGAGTAGTGCATCTTGTCTGAGCCCTCTGCCCCTGCCAAGATGCACTACGCTAACTAGCGTTTCTATTTGATTCGTTTTTAAACCAATCGCGTCACCGGTAGACCACGTGACTTTTCGTATCACGTCATCTTCCAGTGACGCGATTGGTTTAAAAACGAATCGAATAGAAACGTTAGTTAGCGTAGTGCATCTTGTCTGAGCCCTCAGGGCAGTTCTTGCCGAATAGTTGGTTGAGCGAAGTCACGCGAGCGAATATCAAATTTTAAAATTAACACTGCACCGAGCAAACGCGGCCCGTCCAGTGGCGCCCTGATTACTATTATTGTGTTTTGTAATAAACTAAAGTATTGCCTTGACATCGACGAGTGGTTTTTGTTGTATAAATTAATATACAATTAATATATGACATCTACATAAAACAACACATTAAGTGCGATTCGGACTCGCGCACCGAAGGTTCCGTATTTAAGGTAATTTGGTTGGAAAACGAAAATCGAACGCCCTAAAATGTTGTTTGTGGGCTCTGAGTCTGACGGAACCGCTCGCCGGGTAATAAACTAATTCGTCCCTCGACTTATGAGAATCTCGTGCTCGTGCTTACCTGTTTTACTTCGAGGTATTTTCCTCTGGGATAAATGGCGTACAGCTTGTTTTCTCGTGGCAGGGGCCCGCACCCACAACTATCAACACTGCGTGGTTCTGACGAGTACTCTATAACTGGGACCAAAGAAAGCTATTTAAAAATAGACAAAATCACATATATCCCATATATCCCACGAAAAACACAAATGTTACAAATAGGCCAAGTTCTCATGTGCCTCGAGAAGTAGTGATGTCTAAAAAGGTGTTAAGTTAAAAATGAATTTTAAGCCTTAACTTGGCAGTTTTATATACAGTGAAAAAATCCAAAATAAAAATGTTTATTTTGATATTTCGGTACATCGTTGTGTTGTTTGGAGGTTGGGTTAACTTAAATATATTAATTACTTTACTTTTTGATAACAACGTTAGGCCACATTAAAACTAAATTAAAAATTTAAATTAACACTCATACAACGCACTTGTAATACACTTTTCCGTCATAGTTTAAAAAAGAAATAGCTTACATGGTGCGAAGTATGTCAGGAACTGGTCGCCCTCGAGGTGCTGGCGCTCCAGGTGCACGGTGACCCGGTGCCGCAGCAGCAGCTCCATGGTGGCTGCGTGCCGATGCGCGTGCGCCGCGTCCTCGGCGCTGGCGCGGCAGCCGACCCAGATGTGCAGGTGGTACCTGTCCATGCCGTATAATGAGATTCTAAAGGAAATAGCTTACATGGTGCGAAGTATGCCAGGAACTGGTCGCACTCCAGGTGCCGGTGCTCCAGATGCACGTTGACTCGGTGCCGCAGCAGTAGGTCCGTGATGGCCGCGTGTCGCTGCGCGTGCTCCACGTCCTCAGCGCTGGCGCAGGTGCCGACCCAGATGCGCAGGTGGTACGTGGCCACGCCGTATAGTTACATTCTAAAAGAAATAGCTTACAAGGTGCGTAATATGCCAGGAACTGGTCACACTCCTGGTGCTGACGCGCCAGGTGCATGGTGACCCGGTGCCGCAGCAGCAGGTCCGTGGCAGCCGCGTGCCGCTGCGCGTGCGCCACGTCCTCGGCGCTGGCGCGGGAGCCGACCCAGATGCGCAGGTGGTACGTGGCCACGCCGTATAGTGACATTCTAAAAGAAATAGCTTACAAGGTGCGTAATATGCCAGGAACTGGTCACACTCCTGGTGCTGGCGCTCCAGGTGCACGGTGACCCGGTGCCGCAGCAACAGGTCCATGGTGGCTGCGTGCCGCTGCGCGTGCCTCACATCGTCGGCGCTGGCGCGGCAGCCGACCCAGATGTGCAGGTGGTACGTGGCCACGCCGTATAGTGAGATTCTGGTCTGAAAACGGATGAAGATTTTTACTAGATTGCTGAAGGCGGGTAGTGGTGTTTGACCTGTGTATGTATTGTGTGGTCTAAAATCTTTTAGCCTAACATTCTTTTAGGATAAAATTACAGGATTTAAAAAAACATCTACTGCGTAGATAAGATAAGTTAGGTTAGGTTCGTTTTTTTAGAATAATTCAATCGTTTCAATTATAAAAACCGTTTTCGATTAAACGAGTTTGCATATAAGTAACAAACAATGAAAACAATATAAATTTAGAAATTGACGACACGTTAGCCTAGTTGGTAGTGAACCTGCCTATGATGCTATTGGTCAAACATGGAATTGTGCATTGTACAAGCTTAGAGCTTAGTTATTTTAGGAACAAAGTCATTTGTGTAAGATTGTTCCCTGATATGTAGTTTTAATTCAAATGAAGCTAAAGGCTCAATCTTAATATTATACGATGATACAGAACCCTGTGTGAGAGTCCGACTCGTGCTTGGCCGGAGTATTTTTGTGTCTTACTTTTAATGAAGTAGGTATTGTTATTTACGATTACTTTTGTAAATTATTTAAATTGTCGTCGTGTTTTTTCCTTTATTTTTCTTTTTGTGTCATGCTCAATAAAGTGTATAAACGATACCTTAGTTCACACTTGTACTAATTACTTTTGAAAAGTTATTGTAATTAGTATGTTTGTGCACAAATAATAAGTTCGAAACTTTACTGGCAAAAAAAATCATTTAGTACGATTGTGCGCTAAGGTATCGAATTATGTTGTGTTGTGTTGTATGAATACCTCTAGCACCAGCCACACCTCATCTTTGTGTAGGATTCTCGAGTCGATAGGTCGGGAAGGCAATGAATTCTGAAAAACAACACACAATATCTATACATATATGAAAAATTTAATTAGTACATTATAATAAACAGTGACAGAACGAAATGAATGAGAAAGTCGGGGTCCTGTCGTTTGACCAAAAAACGTTTCACCAAATGATTCATTTCACAAATAAATCATTTGACAAACCGCAATTTTTTCCGAAACTGTAAATATTTCAGGATTTATTTCAGGACCATCGTGTAGAACCCTATAGGTTAGGTTAGGTTTATTTTTAAAAAACCCTGAAATATTTACAGTTTCGGAAAAAAAAGTGGTTTGTCAAATGATATGTTTGTGAAATGAATCATTTGGTAAAACGTTTTTGGTCAAACATTAGTGAACCGGGTCAGACGATATGGTTATTACCACCTAGGATCTTGGGCCTGATATGTGTACCACTGCTGCAGTGAGCAAAGCTTCTCAACTCGTTTCGAGAAAAACGTGGAAATATCTTCGAGACGATTTCCACGATGGACAAATTATCTACATACAACTTTGTATGTGACTTTCTCGGTCTATCTCGGTCGGGAGTCTTTGTTGGACAAACTTTATAATAAAAAACTTCGCTGCTATAATCAATAATCTGAATTGTGATATCATTTTAGAATTTCCATTAAACAGGCATTTTTTTAAGAAAGCAGCTCTACAGGTTTCGATACATTTTTTTACACTGTGCGATGTCAAACTTGCCGGAAGAAAAACTCAGATTCTTAAACTTTAAATTTGGCTTGAAAAAAATAAATGCTACTTATTTATTAATTTATTATGAGGAACTTAAACCAAAAATCAGCTGTCTTTCACAACAAACGAAACTGAAAATTTCTAATAACTGCGGTCGTGCATTGAAAATGGTGAACCAGGGTACCGCATTTCCAAAATTTTGAAAAGTTGAGATATCTTATCTCGTTTACCATATACCGGACACCCTGTATAAATAACTTGACATTGGCGAAACACACCTTAGCAGGAGTGAAGCCATCAAAACAAAATTGCTTGAGGTTGGGTATAATTTGTACTGGGTCAGGGGGTCTAATATGGCTGCGTTCATCGCGTGACAAAATGTGGATGAAACATCCGTCACTTTTTAACACATATATAAGTACGAGAGTAACGGATGTTTTATTCACATTTTGTCACGCGATAAACGTAACCATGCTAGGCCCGCAGGATTGACCTCTTATCTTCCTATCCATCACCAGCACCAGCACCAGCTGAGTTCGCTCCTTTTGCTGAAGTAAAATTTTCGGTATGTTATAAAAGCTGTAATATTTGTGTCCTGCAGCAATAAATATTTATTTATTTCATATTCTACTCGTATTGTAAAGTTACACTTAACTAGAATGCTTGTAGTTACTCTTATTTGTTAATAAATAAGTAAGTACCTACCTTTATTATCCAAAATTCGACGCCTTCTTTCATACCAGGGGGTTCGAAAAATAAGTATCTGTCTATCTCCTTCATATCTATGCATTTACGCTGCGATATGATACTGATGTATGTAAACTCTTATATAGTAACTGCGGATCTGAAAAAATACAAAAATACAGCTTTAAATGCAAATCCGTATCCAAAATGTTATATATAATTGGGCCAGGGGCCTAGAAAAGACGCTTAACACCAACGTAAACGATTTTTGAGAGCTGTCAAAATATGACGACAATCGATGTTTACATCAATCCTATAGATAAGGATATCGTTCGCTGAATGTATCTTGTCTATCGCTAAAGGTTAGGTATATAGAAATGACGATTTCACAAACTGGGGTCCTAGTGAAAAATTGTATAACTCTCCTGAAGATCAAGTGAAAAAGGGTTTAAGTTTAGTATACTCTGTTTATTTATTTTATTTGGGACATCAACAGCGATACATTGAATCAGATACCCTTTTTTAGTTCGAGTTAAGTCGACTTATATACCCTTTTTGACTAAGACTCCAGTATATTTTTGTAAATGGCCATGTATACAATAATATTGTAAGTAGCAACTCGGTCTGACTAGATTTTGATCAAGTTGTGCGAGATTGTCCCCTGTTTTATAAAATGTTTGTTCCTTAGTGTTGGATGAATTTCGCATTGTGAGTATGTTTATCGTTGCCTAGTACTCATAGTACAAGCCTAGAGCTTAGTTTACTTTTCATCCCGGAAAATTTAAAGGTTCCCACGGTAATCGAAATTTACGCGTACGAAATCGCGGACAGAAGCTAGTTTATAATAAACGCAGCTGTCTCTTTTGCGTGCGTGTGCCCTCTCACACCGAGACATTAACGGGTTCTTTCTGCATACTGCAGCGTTCAAACCAAAAGGTTACTACGCAGCAAAAAACGCGACCAGACGTCACCTACGTCACTAATATGCATCCGGTTTGGAGTTTTACCTAAATGCATTTTGGGGATTATTGTACGGTCTTCCTTATACTTAGCAATCACTTTAGCGCTTCGTCACTCTAACGTCATGTCTCCTGCACTAGTTAATCTGCCACTTAAGGTTTGCAATTCGGTGAGCTATATTAGTTACTTTAGTTCTTGTGCGGATCTCTTCATTCCTGATTCCACCATACAAGGAGACACCCAGAATAGCTCTTTCCATCGCTATTTGAGTAACCTTGAGCCTTATGAGGCCCATTCTGAGTGACCGTGTCTTAGATCCACCTTAAGTGGCAGTGGGCGAGGCAAATTGCTAGTAGAACCGATAGCCGTTGGAGCGGGAAGGTTTTAGAGTGGCGACCGCGAACCGGGAGACGTGTCGGCATGCCTTCCACAAGGTGGACCGAAGATCTGATAAATGTCACGGGAAACCGCTGGATGACAGCAGCAGAGGACCGATCGTTGTGGAAAACCTCGGGGAAAGCCTTTGTCCAGCAGTGGATGGTTTGCGGCTGATGATGATGATGATGATGATGAACACGGAATAGAAAAAACAGTGGAAGTGGCATGAGCTTCGCTTAGTATGAGACCTGTTGTCGCCATACTTAAACTATCATAAAAACAACACGCCGCCATGTCCGTCTGTCCGTCTTTCCGCAGTTTAACACAAATACTCTTGGACAAAATTAGGCATAGTTATACATTTAAGTTACGCCGACAAATTTCCAATTTTATTTTAATCAATTCAAGTAAAAGAGAGAATAATCACAGATTTTTTTACACTATCTGCCCCACTCAGAGACGTCAATTAAATTTAATGGTTGATTAAAGGTGCTGCTGTCACTTTCTTTGTTATAGCAATAGAATAAGAGAACACGTCACTAAACAAGCGTTAAATTTAATTGACGTCTCTGAGTGCGGCAGTATGACATCGAGTGAGGTACCTATAATTAGATAATTAAAAAACATTATGTAAGGTATACACACTCATAGTAACATTATGTAGGTACCAATTTTTAAAACTCAGTGACCGTCTAAGAATTACTGAACTCAAAAAGTGTAATTTTCGCTAGAAATACGTGTCCCGTATGTACGGTCAACCTATTTGATTCCAAGCCACTATGGACTTTGTCAACGTGAAGTTGTAAACTACTCATAGGAAGTCTCTTACGTTTTGGTTGACAACGGCACTTTAACATGGTCCATAGTGGCCTAGAAATCAAATTGGTTGACTGTACCGGACTGATACGGGGACTCCATTGCAAGATTTTCTCTATTGTTATCCCTAAGGGCTTGTTTACGGAGACGCGGAGCATCGCGCGTGGCGTGCGGCTTGGCGTTGCGCAGCGCGTCGGGCGGTTTTTCCGTTTACAGAGAGGCGGCGCGGGCAGCGGACCGCGTCATCACACGCGCAAACACAAACATATGGCAATGTACGGTGTTGTTTATAACGATGCGGGGCGTTAACGCGGCGCGTGATGCGGGGCGTGACGCGGCGCGTGATGCGGGGCGTAGAGAGTAGCGGTGTCCGCTACATCCGCGGCGGACTCTCGAGCGTGTAGCGGAGCGCGCGGTGGAGCACAAGACTGTCAGAAGGTTCCGCTGCGGGCGCAGTGGCGGGAACCGCCTTTATTGACGCGTGCAACGCTGCGTGCAACGCGGCGATATGCCATCCGCGGGCTCCGCCGCAAGTAACGCTGTATTTGAAGCAAACGCGCGTAAAACCGCTTCTCCGTAAACGCTTTTATACAACGCCATATGTTTGAATTTAGTGCAGACCGCGCCGCCCAACGCTACGCGCGACGCCCCGCGTCTCCGTAAACAAGCACTAAGAAAAGCACCTTATCTATAATTTCCAAACACTCGTTATTTAGAAATGTACTAGATTCTACCGGTCTAACATTAGGCAAAGTGAACCTAACACATTGTTTTTAGCATAATAAACCAATTACGTACTTTACCTAGCGTGGCGTTTATCCAACTGTAATCGATGGATTTTCTACCTTGAAAGTTAATGATGTATCATCAGAAAATAGCACATTATCACAAAGGTTATCTACCGTGGGTGGGCGGTGATATGTATAATACAAAGTCTTGGTTACCTACAGTAGATAATTATGTCATTCCTGGACTTTGAATTCCTTAAGAAGAATTCTTATCGGCGTTTATTTTAAAAAGTATTTCTTTTATCGTCAATACATATTATGGTTATGAATAAGATGTATTTATTACGTTACTTATCTGGCTTATTTCAAGATTAAACGGTCATCGCGGTCAGTGTATCATTTAAAACAAGTGTAATGTAGTTCGTTAAGATATAGATTAGCAAAACAAATAACAAGAATCACTCACATACACATTAACCCAGTCTTGGATTAAGCAACGATAAATATACTTAAAGTTCGAATTAAAATACAAATTATTTAATGCGTTAACATTTTTAAAATGCTGGTGGCTTTTCAAGTAGGTATCACAAGGTATAGTCAAGACGGCTAACTAAATTGAATCGACTTAAAATCGCTTAAGTATACCTAAAGTTATATATAAATAATTATTCAAATATAAATTATCAAAATATTCATTTAGTATTTACATTAAAAATTAGGTCAGATTATAAAAACATTTGCTGATGAGAAATAATAATACTTACTTACTACGATAATTTTCCAAAGAAATAAATATTTACATAGAAAAACGTCCAACACTTATTAATAGATATGTATGAGGGAATTATTATTGTTTACGTATGTGGTAGTACCTACAAATCAGTATATTTTATTACCTATATACATATGTATTTTATTTAAACAGATATTATTAATTTTAATATGTCTGTTTTTCGGATGTATGTATCAGTTTTCTTTCTGTTATTTTGTAAATTTGCCTATCCTCTTGCATTGTCCTTGTTTATTCTACTCCAAGGTTAACTGGAAGAAATCTCATGTGGGATAAGTTCGTCTATGTATATTATCTATAGTGATGCAAAAATGATTTTATTTTTTTATGTGCCAATAAAGAGTTTACATACATACATATTATCCAAAAGAATAGAATTATTAAAGGTCGAAATGTTATTGGAAAATGGTTATTAAATTAAAGCAGATAGAGTGGCCACACAACGATTACTTGTAAAAGTATGATGGGGTTACTTTATCTTGCGCAATAAAGACAGCGTTGGGTGCTTATCGATCCATATAACAACAAAATTATTTATTCTTGGATAATATAACTCTCTAACTAAGACACTATTGATATAAAACATATGACGTATTCTTACATACATACATTTAATCACGCCTGTTTCCCAGAGGGGTAGGCAGAGACCATGACATATTCTTGTAGTATATATAGTATTATTTGATATAATTTAACATTTAGTACATCAGGTCAGCGTATAGTTGATATATGAATTTCTATATTGCAAGAAATTAAAATAGTTTACAAAGGGCGGACTGAATGCTACAAGCATTCTCTTCCAGTCAACCTTAAGGAGAAATAGAATTCCAAAAGTAATTAGGTGAAATAAAATGTTAATCTTAATACATGATTTAAGTTCGTTTAAAGTAATGTATTATAGTTATAGTCTTAAAATCAAATTTAGTCTTAAATCTCAAAAAGCTTAGGTTAGTGCTGCGTTACACTAGCTTTTTTTTCCCAAGGTTAGTGTTGCATCAGAACCCGAAGGGCCACACCACACAGAAATAGGTACCCTCAAACAATACAGTTTATTCATTATTTAATTATACATAATATTAATCGACTCGCGAAGCCCGACAAAGTAACCCACGTGATGGGCCCGTCGGTCTTTAACCAGCTCCCTGATACAATCACCTAGGTGCCCTCCCTGAACTCTTTTAAGAGAAAACTCAAAGATTGGCTTCTCGAGCACACTTTTTACAGTTTCAATGAGTTCCTTGCATTTAAACATGGATAATGGCGGTTATAGCTCAAGACCCACATATTATAATGATATATTGAATAATTGCATTATTATTAGGTATAAATAATTATGAAATGGTCTTATTATATTATTATTATTGTTTTCTTTTAAGTAAGAAATTGTTTTACGATTATACAAATAAGCTGACATGTAATATAAAATTTATGAATAAAATATGATTATGATTATGATTAATTATTATATTTATCATAAGTTCATTATACTAATGGTTTATACACAATGAAATTACACCAACTGTTGTTATATCAATTAATATAGTTTGAGTGATATATCCCTAGACATTACGCACCCGCTAGCGATACATTTAATTAGTGAGTAAGAAGGAATGTTCCATTTCAACGTACTTCTAATCATAACATTATACATTCATTCCGTCGACACTGAATACACACCGCAGTTAATTGGGTGCGTAACGATCGATATAAAAATATTTTCTATAATATCAGTCGATATAACGCTCATTTGATATAATAATTAAATCATATAACAACATTTAATATATTTAAATATGATATAATTATCATTTTATATAACGATCACTTGTTCTAAAAATATTTTATATAACATGCATTAAGTATAATGCATATTTACTATAATCAACTTATGATATAAAGCTAATTTCATATAAAGTACAGTTGGTATAAAAAAATATAGTAACCCCTATTGTCGAAGTTGTTGACCAAAAAAACACCCTGTATAGGTTAGGTTAGGTTAGAATTGTGTCAAGGCGCGAAGCGCCATAACTACGCGGAATAGGAGCTCCGCAAAGTGGAGCTCCGTCGACTTTGCCTCACTGTCAGCGTTGTACCAAAAAAACATGCGACAAAAAAAGTTATTCCAAAGAAATATACTTAACAACTACCAGAATAAATAGTTTTTTAACATATCGTGTCAATTTTTAGTATTAACGTCTTTGCTACGTAAATAATCATAGGCGTTACAATTATTTTAAATATGGGGCAATAAAAAATAATATACCACTTGATAGTTATACAATATGATTTTTATACAAAATGATGATTATACCAAATGATGTTTATAATAAATAAACGATATACCAAATGATAATTATAGTAAATAAAAATAGATATTTTGATAATATACCAATCGTTTATTATATAAAATGAGTGATTATATCCTTTAAAATTATATCAAATGTTATTATATTAAATGAAATTATATTAATTATTTTTATACCGATCATTACACACCCCAGTTAATTACTATTATTATACTTTTGTCACTCTTATCCATCACTCATATTATTATGCCCTTACTTATAAACAAACACCGGATTGACCGGGGCAAAAATGTACCAGTACTAGTGATTCATTAAATGTCGACTAAGTTTATCGACATCGATAAAAAGCAATTTTTAATCATCATTATCATAAGTAATGGCCAAGTTTGAATACCTTTTAATTATGTGCAAACCTCTTTTATTTATAATTATCGCAACTATAAACAACCGGTATCTGACATTGACTCTGGACTCGAGTCACTTTTGACAACCATTGAAATTACATAAGAAATTCATTCAGTACAACAATATTCTCTAGCATTCCGATGAATTGAGAACCTTTTTGTTTTTTAAGTCGGTTAAAAATGCCTCGAAAGAAAAAATATCGTTTATCTTTATGGAAAGCTGATCATTCTGATATAGAAGATAAAGGTACGACTTACTTTCGCAAGAAATGTGAGATCCATATGTCACGAACAAAGTGGTCGATAATCTTAGTCGATATTGAATGAATCACTAGCACTGGTACATTTTTGTCCCCGTCAATCCGGTGTATGCTTATAAACGTGGAGTAACCGTGGAGTAGCTAAACCATGCTTTGTCCATATCTGTCATTGTAATGACAGACGGTACGGTTACTCTACGTTTATAATTAAGGGCAATAGTCTTTACATTTAATTTCAATGTAAAGGCGTAACAAAACGCAGAAAAAATAAAGGTTACTGACCTTTCAATACAAGTATTCGAACACAATGCGATAATTGGAACTGCAAATAAACAAACTTATGACCTTGAGACGTTCGGATCTACGCTACACATGTAAATAAAAAGTAATTAAAATGCACTGTCACTGTTAACTTCCACAGTAATATTAATAAACTGACTTAATTAATTTGTTGACTTAGTATTGTTTCAAGGTTATATTGTTCGTGCACGCGTTGGCGCTGCGCGGGAGCCGGTTCTATACTGACGGTGAGTCAACGTGAATTCGATAATGTTTTCCTTGAATGGACTCGCAAAAAAAAGTATCCAGAACAGCATATTACTGGTTTTGAGTGAGTGTGTAGTAAGTATTGCGTAGTATTTAGGTTGCACTTTTAGAGTTATTTGATGACATTAATGCTTAAGAAAACTCTCGTGGTTTCGGTGAGCTCTACAAGTTAAGAAGCCTTAAGTTGTTGGTAGGTACTATAAATTAATATCAGGAGATTATCTCACATAAATTGACCTAGTCCCAAACTAAGCTCTAGGCTTGTACTATGGGTACTAGGCAACGATAAACATACTTATGGTCCATTTCAATCTCCAGGTAACACTATCTGTCAAGTGAATTGTAGCTCTGTCCTTTTCTTTGTCATAAGAAAGATAAGGACAGAACTACAATTTACCTGACAGATAGTATTATCTGGAGATTGAAAAATCAGCCCTTAGTAAACAATTATATAACCTCAAAATGCATAATTTTTGGCTAAAATTGCCGATTTCTGCTGAATAAACCAACTAGAGACCACATTTTGCACACCATTTTCCTGATTTTACGTCATGGATGGATTTTTTCCTGACCAAATTGATATTTTTGGGGAAAAGGGAGCATTTTAAGGTTATAAAAGTGTTTACTAAATTAGACACGTCAATTGGAATGGACTTTATATAGAGATATACATACTTAAAAACATAGAAAACATCCAAGACAACCAATACTCACGCTCATCATTCAAATATTGTCCTTTAACGGGATTAGGCTGCCAACTAGGCTGAACATTTCGTCTGTTTATATATTTTAATACTCCTAGAACTCTATCATATTGAAAATATCAAGTCCTGGGAGATTAATTAAGTCGTTGAATTTATTATTTGAATTTCTGCGACAGGGTTCCGTAGTGGGTCGACAACACTGCCTACGGAAAAAAGGCACATCTTCTATGTGAATTGCATTGCACTTCCAACCTTATTGTAACCGTTGAGAGTTGCTTTTATGAATTAATTGCACTTGTGCCTTTTCTTCGTTGGAAACACCACTTGACCGTTCTCTTAAGCTGTAGTTATGCCGCTGTTTTTCAATTCAACAGAATTTTACTTCTTACTAAGAATATGACAAAAATGTGACTCACAATTTCGAAATACTTTGAGTAATAAGTGAAAGTCAAGTAACGACGTCGTCACCGTTCTAAAAAAACCAATAATAAGGATAAAAATACAGAAAACTCGGTAAAACTTGGAGGCGAGCGGTTTCCTCGAAATAGTGTTAACATAATATGCTTGCAACATAAACAACCCATTCAATGTCATTTCGTCGGTGAAACTGCTAAACCGCGTAAGTAACATTTGTAATGAGGAGCAAAATGCACCTTTTTTCTAAGATGTAAAGGTTTATTTTGCTCTTTATGAAATTTGTTGGTTACGCGGTTTTGCAGTTTTACCAACGATTTGTACAGTCAACGGTAATATAACAGCATCAAACATTACGCTAAAAACTATTTGATACGCTTTTATTACTGATGAAGATTTTGTCGACAATGATGCGAGCTCACCGTAGCTTTAAATAGGTTCGGATTGTATGCACTCGGAAATACAGACGCCGGAAGCGCATTCCACTCTTTCGAAGGATGATGCTAAGCGCTTAGTTCGAAAAGGCGCAATTTCAACCAGAAGGCCCTGCCAAGATGCATTACGCTAACTAGCGTTTCTATTCGATTCGTTTTTAAACCAATCGCGTCACTGGTAGATGACGTGACACGAAAAGTCACGTGATCTACCAGTGACGCTATTGGTTTAAAAACGAAACGAATAGAAACGTTAGTAAGCGCAATGCATCTTGGCAGGGCCCTCAGGTACGGATGGTATCCCGCGGTGCGTCTTGAAGTCTGATGGTAGAAAGAAGACGGTACTAACTAAGCTCTTTTGGCCTCTAGTAATAAAATCGAGCCTAATTTGACGATGCGTGTAGCCTCGCTGGTTCGATTCCCGGTATATGCCGATATTAGTGTGATGAGCGAGAAAATTGGCACATAGGTGCCTAATCAGTATGTATTTCTCTATATAAGATGATTATAGTTTGGGACGAGGTTATTTGTGAGAGTTGTCCTCAGCCATCTGAAATGTATCCTGTGTTTAATATTATATTTTCTTGTGCAGGAGACTGTACAGAAAACCAAATGGATACCTATAGTGCTATTATGGAACCGTGTCAAAGTGACGTAATGAAAACAATTCCAAGTAACTTTTGAATACTGTCATTCTGTTAATTTTACATAATCTTTATTATTAAGCTTATGTTACCTCTTAACACAAAGTCACTTTCCGCGTCTGTCTGTCTGTCTGTATATTCCGTAACTTCTCCTAAAACAAGCAAAGGATTTTGATGCGCTTTTCACCGTCAGTTAGATAATTTTCCAAGGAAGGTTTTTTGTATAAAAAATATATGATTTATGTACAGGTGTTGTAGAAAACTCACATAAACAGAAGCAAAGCGAGGGTGAGTCGCTAGTTACTCAATATTTAATATTATCTAGGTATTCGAAAACATGCAATACCAAGAAGTTGTACCTATGTACGGTCACGGAAGTTTATTTGCTACCCATTACAAAGAAAATCAGCTTGAAGATGTCATTGTCAATAGAGATGTCAAGTCATTTGTAATTGATAGGAAACTCAACCTTATTGCTGTAGAGTGTGAGATTGACTTTGGACCTAAGGTGGGTACCAAACCAAATTCCTTGACTGTATATGTATGTCTCTTTATCCTTTAGTTATCCTTAATTTGTAGCGAAACAAAGCTCCATTCACAATTCATTTTCACATCATACACTGAATGAATAACGGCTTCCCGCAAACTTGTCAACGATAACAACAAAACGAAATAACTCAAAACATGATCCATAGCAATTTAAAACTAAACACACAGCGATAAAGTTTAAAATAGGATAAACTGGTTGTTACTTTTTAAGTGTGTTGTTAACACAGAACGATTTAATGAATTCCTAAGTCATGACGCAATGTCTAGACTGCCTTTAGGGTACTTAATACGAAACTTTGGAAGCTGTCCCTTTTACCCTGCGGTCAATAACCAATGGAAAGAAAGAGACAGCGTTAATGTTATTTGGACTTTCGATTTTGCGAGTAGAGAGGGTTCGGGTAAGAGATAAATTAACTTCGAATTTGCATAACTACGTGTAAACAAGTAAAGTCACCAGCAATAATAAATAAAGTTAACTGGAAGAGATCCCTTAAAGGGGAAAAGTTCGCCTTTGTACGCTTTTGTGTTTCTGTCTATTTTGTGGTTTGCTATTTCCCTGCTTATACAATAAAGATTTAAAAACAAAACTGAAAAAGAGTTTGTATTTAAAATTGCTATTGCTTATTAAATAGACCAATTACGTACTAATCGAAAGCATGAAGCCTATAGAATATGCAAACGTTAGGTTGACTATATTTTCCCGTCATTCATAACTACTGGATAGGTAGGTAAGTCGGTACTAATAATTTGCACCAAACCTAACGTTTGCATATTCTATATCAGCAATCGCAATTTTTTTTTTTAAGTCCATTTCCAGATTTTTTTTTAATTATATAATGACTAGACTGAAATTTTTCAGTCAACCTATTCGCCATATATTACTTAGCATATTATATTTGATATATAATACTTTCTATCGAATAAACAGCCCGGTGAATGTCGTCTCCTATTCGGATCTTAGACCATATCAAAACTTTGAAAATTCGGAAACACAAGTTTTTACCGTGTTTCAGACCTAGGTTTAAGAAAATTGCATGAAACGTTCGTGGCAAGCAAAAAAAAGACATCAATCACTGTTTAACTTGATTAGGCATCGTACAGTCGAGTTAATAAATATTTGTATTAGTACCTTGTCACTCTAAACGCTGTGACAATTCATGTTATGGCAGTTTAAACATGACATTAAATAGACAAGGTACTAAAGTGTACACATATTATTTTATGAACTCGACTGTAGCTACGGACAGGGTCTCTATTCTACGCGGTAAAACAATGTTCCCTTTTACATTGTTATCGTATTGTCAACGTTATTATAAATCCTATTTGCTTGACAGTAATGCTGACCGAGTTACAAACAATACGATATGATAGCACGTTAAAAGCAATATTGTTTAAGCCAATAGAATAAAGCCCCAGGTTAGAAACAAGCCTATATCTACAATCTTAAATGCCTCCGAACCTAAGATTGTCTTTTTTGTACGCTTGAAATGGAATTCCAATTCTCTAGCAAAAGGAAAATGTAAATGCGGAGTACGCACAAGGGAAGGGAGGGTTCCAAGCGTCGGAACCCCCTGTTATCCATCGCAGGGGTCTGTGTCAGCAGACCGCCCCCATCGTGAGGACACGGACGATGTTGGGGACAATTTGTTTAAGAACTTGCAGTTGGAAGATTGTTTATTTTAGGGAAAGCACATTGGTAATTAAATTAATTAAATTTAACTCATTTAACTGCCGCCAAGCAACAGTATATGCATTGTTGTTCCTGTGAGGAGGTAAGACAGCCAAAATGACCAGCGTAGTCCTTAGGGTTTAAATGAATATATTTTACGCATGTTTTACTAGGGAATAAAGGCTTGTTAGGCGATGGGCTTGCAACCTGTCACTAATACACTGGTAAACATCTTAGCATGATTGTGCAAAATGTGGTCACAAAATTATCAACAAGTTTTTGGTGTTGTTGGTAAGTGGTTGGTAATTCTGTAGCTCTACCTACCCCTCTCTGGAAATGAAGGCGTGAGTTTATGTACGTATATATGTATGTATTTATGTAACTAGTAATACTCTAGATGCAATAATGACCCGTGTTAAACGTAAACCTCGATTTCCGATATCAGAAAATAAATAAAAGCTGCAGTAGCGTCGCGCTCCGGTAGCTTTCTGAAAGCTCCACCGAAAGTGTGAGGTTAATGCGATTTTTTACGTTCGGATGATTTTTCCGGCAGATTATTGAGTGGGACATAGTTAAGGGTAATACAGGGGTGATGATCATACTCAAGAAAAACAAATGAAATTAAGTTATTTCATTAAATTCAGTCATTTTCTTTCTTATACTGATTACATAGATTAATGTAAATACAAGGGAGTGAGCACAGGTTAGCTGAATTTCAGCTTATCCGTGGTCAGCCATGGAGAGATTACATTAACTAGGTAATTAAATAAAATTAAGCCTATTAATTAGTATAAATGTGAATAATTAGTAAAAAAACCTTTCTTATAAGTTTATGGTTTAAATTTAAATTGTATGGATGCTTCCCTTAGCGGGCTCTTAATATCTACAGCCTTGTGCCTACCAGGGGTACTTTTTTACGGAATATATTTTTGAAACTTTAAGATGACGTAGCTTACGGCTTAGTTTGTTTTGTTTCTTATGTCCTTTGCAAAGGAAGGATGAAGGCACGAGGATAGACATCCGCAAATTGCTTTTGGTAACCCATAAAGAAGGTTTTAAGCTTAGACTTCATTTGCGAGCTTTTTGTTCACTTAAGCCGCAAACGCACTGAGGACGGATGCGGGGCGCAGTGCGGCGCGTTCCCATACAAAAAAGGCCTCCGACACGCTTTGGAAACGCTTCTTAGTATGGGCACGCGCTGCGCCGCGCCGCCTCCGCTCTCAGTGCATTTGCGGCTTTAACCTTGTATGAAGAAGAAAATACTTAAATAGGAGACCTTTATGTAGTACCGCCATCTTATTTGTCGCCAACCCGCAGTTTGCCCAGCAGCAAGCAGCGCCATTAACGCTTTAAGAAACAAGTTTATATCGCTTTTAATTGATTTCAAGGGATCTCTTCCAGTTAACCTTGAGCGATTGAGAGTTGAATAATAACAACGGATGGCTAAACGTACAACAATTAAAGATACAGAAGATAAAAATAATAATAGCAAATTTATACTAAATAGGATAAATAAACGAACGTATAAATAAATAAATAAATATAATATAAGTATGGATAGTAGAAAGGACTAGTTAGTCTTGGATCTGTTATTTTATTTGGACCCTAAAAGTAGGTATGTGCTATGATGTCGAAAGTACCTATTGGTGGAGTTGAAGCCACAAAACTGTACAGTGATCTAACCTATTTATAAAAGAAAAAACTGACCGGCTGATCGATCAACGCAGAGCCTAAACCGCTGGACCTAGGGGCTTGAAATTTTGAGGAAGTATTCCTTGAATATCCTAGGGGCGCACTAAGAGGGGATTTTTTGAAATTCATGCTTTAAAGGGTTTAAATAGGAAAGTATAGAGAAACTAATCCTACGCGTACGAAGTCGCGGGCGTTCTCTAGTTTAGTTTTATGAATTTGGCTAGTTTAACCTAATAAGATCTATCAAAATATCGATCCCAAACGTGTTCTAATGACACTTAAAGCAGGTTAGGCGACCACTCGCCGACGTGAAGCGCCTTATCTCAACGACTTCCACAAATCAGCGCAAACGATTCCCACTCGGCTATTATTACCAAATTTGCGAACATTACCGAGAAAAGGGGTTATTGTCACCTATTCAGAGTTGACTGTGTTGATTTGTTATTCCATAAAGAAGGAATGTTGTCGTCGAGTCAATGCTAGACGCGAGTTTCACCCTCTTGAGCTCACCATTCATGCCTGCAGGTGATTATTTTATTTCTAGCGTTTACCCATGATCTCGTCTCGTCCGTGGTCGTGAATCGTTTGTCGCTAAGTCCTCCGGAACATTAACTCGCTTACGTAGGATATCATTTAATAACACTGATTATTGTAAAACGGGGTAAATAGGAATGGCGGGGTAAATAGAAATAAAAATCTGCTTTTCTAAGCCGGTCTGTTAGTCCCATTACTAACAGACCGGAGATCAACTGTTGTTAATTTCTAAAAATGATTTTCTGAGACTAGTTTAGTAGGTACCTAGGAAGTTACATAGCTTTGGCTAGATTGAGTGACAGCCCTAGTCAACATTCCGATTAACCTCCCTTGCGAACCTATTAACCCCGTCAGGGGTAAATTGAAATCCAATAGAGTTTCTATTGAATTTCTCAAAATATGGCAATAATTTGGGAATCCAAGGCTACTAAGCATCTAAAAGAGCTTACCACACATTTTTATGTAGTAACTTAAAATACCCTATAAATTACGGAAGAAGGTTAAAATTCCAGTTGAAAGTGAAGATTGGACCAATTTACCCCGTTTTACGGTACCTATGTAGTGTACTATTTTTAGGGTCCCGAAGTCAGACTATGAACCCTTATAGTTTTGCCTTGTCCGTTTGTCCCTCTGTCCGTGGCTTAACTTAGAGATTTTTGGTACTACATAGCTGTAATTTGGCAGTTATAATACATACATACATTTTAATGACGCCGACCAAGTTGTATAATAAAATCATTAAATATTTTATTCGGGCACCTGCCATACAAAGTTTTTTTTCATCAAAGGTAATTTTATACTATAATATCATTGTATGGCTATATATTAATGTTATTAGATAGCTCTCAAAAAAATGATAATGTGCATGTTTTATTTGGGGGACTGTTTAGAAAATATTGAACAAGAAAAGTGTTATTTTCGCTACAGTTGCGTGTCCGCTCCCCTTACAGCCAATAAATACTACAAGATTTATATCTAAATATCTCTTAAATCTGAAAAATATCTAAAATGAAAGCACATAACAAACTTAAAGGCAAAACGATCACGACTAAGTACACTTTATTAGTTCCTGCAATTCTTTTGAAATCATTTTAATAGAAAATTTGTTGATACGTGTTGTTTTTTGAGAAGATTTTTCGTGTTCGTAGTAACGGATTCGAAACCCTACACTGAGCATGGTCCAACATGCTCTTGCCCCGTTTTTTTATGCAGGATAAATTTTTTTCATGCAAACGTGACACGTCCATTTGAGTGGCGGAGCGGGCGTTTGAGGATTGAAGACACTAACTAACCTTCTTATTATACAGGGTGAAATTTGAATGACTGGCCAAAGATCATGGCCCATAATCCTACCCGGTCAAAAAATGCTTGCTAAACCCAATTGGTGGTAAATTTTGCATTTATGACCCACGTTTTATTTTAAGTAAATACTTAGTTTAAAAAAACCATGGAGGTAACATGTAACAGTGCAAAGAAGACTGGCTATTAATATATCTTTGATTAGGTAGGTATATGAAATCCCTAATAATCGTTTTATTATTTCTTCTTTTATAATTACTAATGCGACATATACCATTATAAAGTATACATATTTATCTTAAATTCCTGCCCTATTTCATTTCTGTACTCCCTGGGTATTATTTTCATACTAGGTGGGCCGTGACCTTTTAGGGACTCGCTCTATTGGTCAAACTGATCAACTGTTATTACGGGACAAACATCCAAATCGCGAATAAAAAATCAGCTGTTCAATACAAACTTTGAGAGATAAACAGCCGAAATGTATGGAACATCTGAGCTTTTTTTTCGCAATTTCAAATTAAATTTTCACAATGTATAAACGCACGATACTGAAAGTGTGCTTAAAATATGCTTTATCCTTATTCTTTATAGTGTAATTGTAATTTGAGAGAAAGAGACAAAGACCACTATAACAAAAATAGGTTTACCGTGCGTTTATGAATAAGGGTAAATACATTTTAGTTTTATTAGTAGTCTACAATCACTCTACAATATAAAGATCAACGTAACGAGCTAAAGGTTCCCCTTTAAATAAAGATATCAGCTGAAGCTAAGCTGGTGCTAATCCCATAACTTAAAGGCCATTTATGTCTCCGGGTGGCCTGACCCGGTTATCTCCGGTTAATGCGCCGTGAACGGTTATAAAGGCGGGCGCGAACTAGATAGTAGGACGTTATCCTTACAAGGCTTTATTCCAATTGGCATAATAGCTACACCTGATTTTTACAACATATGAAAATTAGAGGATCGTTTGGAGACGTAAACTTTCTGTATTGTGATCATTATGTTTTATTAAATTAGCTGTTATCATTATCATTTTGAAGTGATAACTTCTAATAGTAGGGTAAACCGCTTCGTTACGTAACGCGTTACGGCGCCAAAGTAGTAAAGTAGGAAAGCATAGAGGGAGTATAAAAACAGCTAATAGAATAATACTCTTCGCACCTGTTACAAATGCCCTTCGTTAAAAAGAGACGTCTATATATGACCTCTTTCAACAGTGTAGCACTTTTTAGGTTTGTTAGTGTGTGTCACTCTGCATTAGTATGCGTAAGTTTGCAGTCAGTTAAACAACTTCAATATTAAATAGTTCAACTTTAGATTAGTTTAAGTTATCACTTCTGTAGGGCGTCCCGAGACGCTTTTATTTTTGTACAAATATTGACGTACTTTTGATTAAATTTCATGAATAAACTGGAGTTGTGACAATATAACAATGCGAAAACCATTATGAGAAAGACCGAAGGAGGTTTTCTGAAGTTTTAATCATAAGATTTCATTAAAGCACTCTTTTAATAGTGTGCTTATTGGCAAAATCAAATTATGTATAATGGTATCGATAAAACACAGTATGATTCAAGTTATTGTAACCTTAGAAATGCCCATTGCTTCGATTTTTTTTTTGTTCTTTCCATTTGTTTAAGTTTGTTTTTTTCTACATCATAATCAGGTTGTTGATACAATAACTCCTACTATATCAAGGGAAATCAGAGCTTTATTAAAATATAGAAGCAAGATGGATTTATCAGTAAGCACTATCTTCCGAGTCAAATCGCTAATGTGGAATTCAGTAGCCAAGATATAGGTATTATTTTTGTCTCGAATTATTAGGTCGAGAAAAGCTGCAACTGCTGTTTTATCTGAAACACAACATTTTGTAGAATGTGCAGTTCAATCCTAACGAGAGAAAATCGAATCTAGTCTAGTTTAGACGTATTTGAGATACCACCTTTTTGCTGGATCCTTGCTTTTTTCACTGATTTGGGTTTGCTGATCTACTATCCCAAAGTCCCAAACACAATTTTGAAAAATGTTAAGTAATTTTTTTTAAACTAATAAATCATCTACATATAATGTGCTGAAAATATCGTCAAAATAGAAGCGTTTGGAAGGAGTTGGAAAATTCTTGCGTAAATAATAGAATAGTTTGTAGTTTTCTTCCGTCTTAACAATATATTTCTGTTTAAAAGTATGTTACACGTACGATAGTATATATTAAATATTTTGATATACTGATCAAATTGCTGTTCGAGGTATTTACGCGCCTTTTGGATGCAACTAGCACAAATCCGACTGTCGTGGAGATTTTTTGTGAAGGCCTAGGTCCAGCAGTAGACATCTTTCGGCTGAAATAATAATAATAATGACTCAAATGTTAGTTTTTTGTTTCACGCAATCGGTTAAATGAATCAGAGCATAAAGTAAATAGAACGAAATCACGCATCACGTAACGAACTGAATGTCAAATGAAAATCAGACCACAATACCGCTCGTTGCCCGTTTTCCAACCACACCGTTCACGCGTTTAAAACCAACGACGCCCACACCGCCATGTACATACAAATTACTACCATTGGCATTGAATGTATTAAACAATGCAAAATTTAATATTTACCATTGAGCTAGAGTGAAGAATGGTATGAACGAGACAACTCAATTCAATTCAAAATCATTTATTAAGGACAAAGTTCAAAACGTGTTGCTACAGTATTACTTAAATTTAGGTTTAGTATTATATTAACATCATCATCATCATCATCATCATCATCATCATCATCATCGTCATCATCATCATCATCATCATCATCATCATCATCATCATCATCATCATCATCATCATCATCATCATCATCATCATCATCATCATCATCATCATCATCATCATCATCACCATCATCATCATCATCATCATCATCATCATCATCATCATCATCATCATCATCATCATCATTTACTTAAGAGCTATGCTTGTCGGTGGAGTTATTTCCTTTCTTCCCTAAAGAAGCCTTCTCTTTAATACTGATACGGCACGACAACCACAATTAACATACAATAGTGAAAACGAAAATGTTGATTGTAGTAGTTTGTTTTAAGTGAAAAATTTAAGTAAGTAAGTAAGTAAGTAAGTATTTATTTATTTACAAAGAACATGGTACAGTAAATATATGGTCTTAAAAACAAAACAGGGCTCTCATATTCTGTCGCATATGCAACGTATAAATGTAAATATAAATATAAATTGCAATAACCCTACTGAATTCTATTCTCAAAAATACAAAGTATATTGAAAAGTAATAATTGAACTTAATACAATAGCAATTGAATTGTTCATAATATTGAATTTCCCTACATTAATATATTATCGCATTACATATTCAACTATAATTTAAATAATTACATAAGTACTACTTAAATCTAAGAACTATTCTTTTGCCAAGAATTCGCCAACAGTATAAAAGCAATGCTCCAATAAATATTTTTGAAGTTTGCCTCTAAACACATACATACTATTGTTTTCTTTAATACTTTCTGGCAATTTGTTAAAAATCTTTACCGTAGAGTACAATGCATTTTTTTTTACTATTGCCAGGTTTACTCTTGGAACAAATAACTTATTCGCCCTTCTAGAGTTAGGCCTGTAGACTTCAGCATTGGTTTTAAACAGGTGAAGGTGCTTCTTGGCAAATATACATACTTCATATATATAAAGACAAGGAAGAGGTAGAATGTTCAGTTTTTTAAACAATGGCCTGCACGAATCTCTATATCCAGCGTCACATAGGGTTCGAATACATTTTTTCTGTGCTTTAAAAACACGCTCTACGTCAATGGAGTTACCCCATAGAATTAAACCATACCGGAGAATTGACGAGACGTAGGCGTGATAAGTTATTAGTGCTGCTTCTTGTGAGGCTATACGTTTAATTCTACCTAACGCATACATAAATTTATCAATTCGATTACAGACTAAATTAATATGTTCTTTCCAATTACAGCATTTATCTATTGTTATTCCTAAAAATTTTGTTGAAGTAACTTCGTTAACTAATTGATTATTATATTTTACATCCACTAATTCTCTTACATTACCACTACACGTCTGAAATTGTATTAAATTTGTTTTGTCAATATTGACTTTAAGATGATTACTTTCAAGCCACTTTACTATAGTCCCTAAAGCATCATTTATAATTGATTCTAAAACACTTCTTTCTTTACTCTGAATCACGATTGTGGTATCATCTGCGAAAAGTATACAGGGGTGCTTTATGCTGTTTGGGAGGTCATTAATATAAGCTAAAAACAAGAGAGGGCCCAAAATGCTGCCCTGTGGCACACCGTACTTATTTATACTATATTCCGACCTAAACAGTTTCTTCTCGTTATCTCTAAAGTTAATCACTTCGGTGCATTGAGACCTATTTTCCAGGTAGCTCTTGATCCAATCATATGCATTTCCTCGCATGCCATAGTGTTCTAGCTTCCTCAGTAACGTTTCATGGCACACAAAGTCGAATGCCTTGCTCATATCTAAGAACACTACAGCAATCGGAATTTTATCATTTAAACTTTCTGTAATCATCCTCACAAGTGAAAAGCAAGCTAAAGACGTAGATCTGTTTTTTCGGAAACCATACTGATTTTGATGAAGGATATGATTCTTATCAAAAAAGTCCGTGATTTTGTCGTACATAACCTTTTCGAAAATTTTAGACATAACTGGAACCAGAGTCACTGGCCTATAGTTATCCATACTAGTTTCTGGTCCTTTTTTGTATAATGGTTTAACTACAGACTTTTTAAGTTTATTTGGAAATTTCCCTTGAGACAAAGAAAGATTTATTACATAAGTAAGTGGCGCTACAATTGCGTCTACACATAGTTTTAAGATTTCCCCACTTACTTCATCATAACCAGTCGAAGCTGTTTTTTTGAGGTTTAATATAATTTTACGCAAATGTATTTCTGATATAGGCGAAAGAAACATGGTGTGTATACATTTTGTACTATTTGGTAAATGATAACAGGTTTTATTCCTATTACTACCAAATGTTGTATTAGCTATGTCTTTGAAAAAATTATTAAATTTTCTACAGATATCAACGGGATCATCATATACTATGTCGTTAGTAATAATTTTATTTATTTGATTCCTAGTAACTTTCGAATTAACTGTATCATGAATTATGTTCCACGTCGCTATACATTTATTTTTAGAATTATGAATATACTTGGAGGTATTGATTCTTTGAGCAGTCTGCATACACCTTCGCAATATGTAATTATACCTTTTGTACTTGTACTTATTTACGTTTTTGTTGATTGGACTTTTAATGTAACGCATATAAAGACTTCTTTTAATCCGGCAACTATTCTTCAAGCCCTTTGTTAACCACTTGTTTTTGACTGGTTTATTTAATACTTTTATACGAATCATTGGAAAACAAAGTTTAAAAAACAGAGTAAACAAATCGTGAAAATAGTCAAATGCCAAGTCCGTGTCATTTAAATTAAAAATTTCAGCAAATGAAAGCGAAGAAATGCACTTGCAAAAGTTATGTATGTTCTCTTTAGACATGTCCCGTTTGTGCTCAAACCAATATTTAATTTCAGTTTTGTGCTTTACTGGAATAAATAAGAATTGCCCCGTATTATGGTCGGACAATCCTAACTCGTGAAGCTCTGATTTTGTTCGAGTTATGTTACTTGCTATATGATCAATACACGAGTTCAATCTTGTTGGATCTGTAATGTGAGATTTAAAACCAAAATTGTACAACATACTATTTAGCTCCAGAGAACAGTTATTAACCTTAACAGTATCTATGTTCCAGTCTCCACATATAACAATCTTTTTGTTTCTTTTCCTCGACAATTCTGCAAGTAAAATACTTAAGTGCTCGAAAAAAATATTGATGTCCGAATTTGGCGTTCTGTATATACATATAATTAAAATATTGTATTTGTACGTATTCCCTTTATTCTTGAGTAGAAAATAATTTGAAAGAGAGAGAGAGCTACTATAACCTTCAAGTAGAAGTTGTAAATGTAATAGGTGGTCTGTAACCGCAGAGTAATGAGTAGTGGCGATAGTACGAGTACACGCACACGCGGATTTGATTAATAGGCTGAATTTAAAAAAACCTGTTATGTGCGAGTGGGACTCGCGCACTGAGGGTTCCGTATTTAAGATAATAGGGTTGGAAAAAGCAAAATAAAATACTTACTATGATATGAACTTTATTATCTATGCATTAAGGCCCATTTTGACAAGCCTAAATTTTAATACAGATTTTTTAAGTTTTTAATATTTTTTCCAAAACTGTAAAGTTTGGCAGCTTCATTTTATTTTTCCTATAAAATATAAGTAATTATCTTTAAATCAGGATTTTTTCAGATTTTTTAGTCCATAAACTTAGGAGATAAGGGGGGGAACGGTCATTTTTTGTACATTTTTGCGTATAAATCAAAAAGTACGTCCCGAAAAATTATAAAAAAATAGTTTCGAAATGTGCAGATTGAGCCCTTTCACATGACACCCCGTTTGTCATAATCAAATAACTTTCATTTTTCAACCCCCCATTCTAGACCCCTTAACAAATACTTAGAAAAATAATTTCATACTTTTTTTACTAAAAACAGATGCGGGCAAGCAAGTTATACAATTATTCCAAATTTCAAATTGATAGCTGCTATAGTTTCTGAGAAAAACTGCTGTGACATACAGACAGACAGACAGACAGACAACGAAGTTTCACCATAAGGGTTCCTTTTTTACCTTAATAAATAAATTATAAATTTTTTAATTATTACTCATCTTATTCATAATATAAACAATTACCAAGTTATATAAGTAGGTAAATTAAGTTACATAATTATTAAAAGGTAACATCCTCTACTATTAGGGTAAAGTCAGAAAAACATATTTTTTTGAGTTTTTAGTCAAAAACTTCTAAAAAAACTATAAATATCTTAAATGAGAGCAACATACAACGAATTATAAAGAAAAACTATCACGACTAAGTGGGCTTGATTGGTACCAAAAAACATTTAAGACAACTTTAAATAGAAAATTCATACTTGTTATTTTTTGAAGATTTTATTTTACAACTTTGTCGGCGTAATAAATGTGTAGCTATGCCAAATTAAAGCTTTGTAGTGCAACATTGCCCCCGTCTTGGGCAGTCGGATAGTTCGCGTATTGCCACTTGTTAGGCCTTTAGTTCGTTATTCGTTCTATCGTTCGCTCTTTGTCCCACATCGAATCTCAGTTTCCAGCAAGCCATTCAAAACGTATTAAAAAGAAGCATTGTACTCGTGGAATCCAATACCGACTGCAAATAAGGTTGGGTAAAGGTTTTATAAACAATTCATATTCTGGGTTGGGCGCGGTTTTAGGGTACCTGTACATGGAGAACTTTAGGTACATTTGTGTATTCCTAAGAATATTTACTGATTTTTCTAGGTTTTTCTCCAAAAACGTGAACAAAAACAGCTGTGGTGGCCTCTCAAGGAAAGCGCTGGTAGGTTTTGACATGTAAAAGTGCTCTTACGACCTACTTGCTTTATAAACATCTTTTAACTTGTTTTTATTGTACCACTGTTCTACGCTTCACACGTCATACACATTTTGTATCGTCACATGGTGTCAAAATTAATCAAGTCCGAGAAAAGGACGGAATTATCCTCTTTCCTTTGCGCTGCCTGGAACTTGGCAAGTTTGGCCACCACATAAAACGGTCCCGTGGCATTCAATAGGTTTTAAAGTGGCATTATCATGGCGCCGCCAGCCTAAGCTAAGCCACTAGCCATTCCTTTCAACAAGGTCCGGCGAGATGCGACGAAGAACAAAAGCGGTTCAACTCAATAGACTGGTAATAGGATTGTAGCTGCATTGTTGAACTTCTTGTAGTGGATGACGAACTTGATAATGAATCATCATTGCCTTTATCACAATCATTCGTGGTCGGCGCAGTCTTTTTCTTTTTAACATCACTTTCAGCCGTCACCTCAGTTTTCACTCCCTTGTTTTTTATATTGCTTGTCACAGATTCTATAAAAAAAATGTAAGGTAAGGTAGCTCTCCAAATTCACATGACTTGTATTCCTCCTTATGACATGCCCATGATTTCCCCTTGTTTCACCAACAATAGAGGTAATTTCATAGATCGTATCACTTAACAGAATTTTCGTTTCATAGAAAGCTATTTTCTGCAGTGCCTGTGTCAATTTTAGGTTATCTTGGATAGATTTTTAATTTGGTTGCAGTTTTGCCAAAGCGGTAGATACCTCACTCAACCTTACGTGCTTACAATTGCGTGGGGCAACTTAAATTGCTGGTTCATACTTTATCAATTAACTTTCTAGCTAGGCTGGTACGGCGTTATGTTCATGGATGAAATTCTCTTTACTGGCCGATTAATTCTTCGACGTATTTAAACACTCGGGTTACACCTTGACGACTCGGTTAGCCTAGTTGGTAGTGACCCCGCCTACGAAACTAAAGGTCACGGGTTCGATTTTCGGCAAAAGCAAACATTTGTCAGATGAGCGAGGGTTTTAGAGTTTCTTTAACAAAAACACTAACTTTGACAAAATATATAAATGTCTGTCTGTATATCCGCTAACTTATCCTAAATCACGCAATAGATTTTAATGCGGTTTTCACCTTTAGTTTTTTTTGCGAAAGGTTGTTATGTATAATTAATCTGGTTTATCTACGTGTTACAGAAAACTCAAATAAACCGAAGTAAACCTAGGGCGGGTCGCTAGTTTCTCTATATAATATATAGATTAGCTGTGCTCACGCCCTTTTCATTACCGCAATCCGTGCAACCTATCTATGGAAAATGTCTAAATGTTATGAAATAAATGAATTTGATTTGATTTGATGTTCATCGTTGTCTGGTACCTATAGTAGGTACAATCCTAGAGCTTAGTTTGGGACTATTTGAACATGTGTGAGCCTATCCGTTTTTTTTAGTGTGTCTTCAGCCTAAGCTAAGTCCTACCGGTCTTTCAATACGGCCCGCTCCCGGCGAGCGATAGAATAAAGAACAAAGCGTTCCAAATCAATGCTCGTAATAGGATTGCACGGACAATGTTGCTCGGATCTAGTTCTAGTGGTTACAATCGCAGAAAAGAAATCATTGAGCCTAAAAAAAGGAAAGTTTTTTGGACTTAAGTCGGCTTCTGGACGAGTTGAGGTGTAAGAGACGATTTGCCGAAAACTAGCACAGATGATTGAATCCGATGCGAGTATAATTATTCCGCAATAAAATTATAGATAAAAATAAATACTTTTTTTCACCTTTACGCTGACGCTCATCATCATCATCATCATCAGCCGCAAGACGTCCACTGCTGAACAAAGGCCTTCCCCAAGGTTTTCCAGCGATCGGTCCTCTGCTGCTGTCATCCAGCGGTTTCCTGCTACCTTTATCAGATCGTCGGTCCACCTTGTGGAAGGCCTGCCGATACTTAGTCTTCCGGTTCCGGTTCACTCTAGAACCTTCTCGCTCCAAGCTGAAGCTCGTTTTATTATAATACCAAAAAAACTACAATTTGTGTTGTCGTTTGGGTTTTATAAGTTATAAGTAATGTCATTTGAAAATAATTCGAAAATGGCGGATTCTACGATCGACCTGGAAGACCGAGCGTCGGTCGGGTTGAAAACGAATGTCTCCGAAGACGCCAATTTGACAGATCGATTTTTCCCCCGTAAACCCCTAGGTGCACTACCTTCATCAAAATCAAAATCAAAATATTTATTCAGTAAATTGGCCACATACGGGCTCTTTTACACGTCGGTAATATACGCTTCAGACAAGACCATCATTGCGGAGAAGAAGCGCCGCAAGAAACTCCAGCAGAAGGTCATTTTTTCAAACATAAAGTACAATAATACTTAAAAGTAAGTTACATTACAAGGTAATAAAGCAACAAATATAAATTATTAGAACTATCACATATAAAAAAAAATACAAATTCAAAATTAAAAACATTACAAATAAATGTAAAAATTAACAAGATTACATGTCAAATACATGAAACTAAAAATAATGACTAGGAGAACAACACGACGAGGTCTCTACGTCAAAAGCCATAACTGGAATCATTAACTGAGCAACAAGTTCTTGCAGACGTGAACTGACCGGACCCCACAAACAGCACCCGTTCACGAGTATGACGCATATCTCAGCCATCGCCTCCCTCAACCATGTGTTCGGGAAGGTGGCGACCCGATCAACGACGCCGCCGTAAGCAAAGACCCTTGAGCGAGCATGACGTGCTCATGATGCCGGACAACATAAAAGTAATATTGTGTGATATAGCTGTCCGGCGAGAAACATCACAGTGTGCTCTCATTTAAAAGCGTCTTGTACACACAAGAACTAATAAAGATAAACATCGAAATCGTTAGAGCCGTTTTCGCGAACCTGATTAAAATATATGTATATACAAATATTGCTCGTTTAATAGTATAGGATACAGGATTATATATATATATATATATATATATATATATATATATATAGATGAGAAAAAAAAAAAGGGTTTTTGATATTTATCTTAACAAAAGTCATACCCTAAAAGCCCAGCTGGACTTTTTTTAAGATTTTCGTTTATATATACGTAAAAAAAACATCTTAAAATCCGCCATATTTGAATTATTTTTAAATAAACCTAGTAGGTACTTACAGTAAAAACAACAAATAAACAGTTTCCCGCGCAATAGACCTCTTCTGCGCGGGCGCGGATCAAAACTATTGGTGATAAACCTTTCAATCAGAATAATGATGATTGCTAATACTCGTATTAACTAAAATGAGGGCTTGTGATAGTTGTGATACGCATCTGCAGTCTGCAGGCTTATTGCCTAACGCTCTCGCGTTCTCCCGAAGGCGAATCTGCTTTCAAAATGAAAACAATTGTTCCACTTTGAAGTCGATTGCTATTCATATTCATATTCATATTCATATTCATTTATTGCATCCATGGTATTTACAGTGTTCTTACATCGTAGTATAGAGCTAAACATGGATGATGGACCCTATTAGGGTATAGCAATATTAAAACGAAATAAAAGATATTAATGTAGATATAAAAAAGCTAATAGTATTAAATAAACTAAAGAGCTAACTACAAAATATAAAACATAAAATCAAGCTGTCTTCATATAGTATAAATCTGTAATTTTTAATATATTTACATTAACATAAAAAAAAGAATAGTTTGAATTAGGTACTTTCTATTTATATTTTCTATTTTTTATTTTTTAGATTGCGAGTGCATTAGGCAATAGGCTAGCTGATCATTGTTTACTGAAATTGTTTCGGTTCATTTTAGTTTCCGATAATGACTAATGCATCGTTGATAATTACATGGATCGTTAACAAATAATGCCTGGATCGACCTTTTATTGATAGAAAGACTACGTGCAGGGTTCGTCCGGATCGACCTGCCAATTTATTATTTTACATGCCGCCGAGCAGCAGTGTTCGCATCGTTGTGTTTAGTGTGTGAAATTGATACACTTCACACTGTGAATAAGACGGTGAAATTACTAGCATAGAAGTATTCCATATTAGTACTTAAGGTTAGCGATGAATTTGCACACATCAAGACATTATGTACAGTCAGGAACTTAAATTTAGGACTCACCTTAGGTCCAAAGTCATTCTGACATTCTACAACTACGAGTATAAGGTTGAGTCTCCTATAAGTTACAAATGATTTGGCATCTCTAATGACTATACCTAAATATTTTTCTAGCAGGAACAACATGTGGGTAATGCTTGACATAGGTAGTTAAAATATCGACAAACCTGTTATCGTTAACCACTACTTCAACGTCATATAGAAAATACTCGTACGTCATTATATAGTTATTAAGAAAATATTCACAATGTCCTGGGGGCCCTGCCAAGATGCATTGCGCTAACTAGCGTTTCTATTCGTTTCGTTTTTAATACGCTGACATACAGACTATATTCGTGTTACAAAAAAGAGCCATTCGTTCCATATATAACCTAAACTCCCGTGATTCCTTAAGATTACTATTTAAAGAAATTATTATTTTGACAGTAGCGTCACAATTTATTTATGAGAATATTATTTATGTCATTAAAAATCAAGACTCTTTTGTTAAGAATTGTGATATACATAATTTGAATACAAGAAATAAAAATAAAATTGCTATTAAAAAATTTCGTGTCCGTAAGGTATATAAATCATTTGTTGGTCAATGCATTCATTTCTATAATAAATTACCTGACGAAGTTTTAAAGTTATCATTTCTTGAAAAAGTCGTTGATGTCGAAAGCTTATTATAGGGTCGAGGACTATCTAACTTGCTTGGCCTAAATTAAACACCTAAATAACTTAGTAATAGCTTAGTCAGGAAAATATCTAAACATTGTAGGTATAATTATTGTCTAGGGGACACGGTTTCTGTAGGAGAATGTATCAAAACTATGTGGTTGCTTTGCACCGTCATGGGTAAGTATATGTATATATATATATATATATATATATATAAAAAAATATTATTATTACTATTTAAGAGTTCATTTGAACATACTGAGTTTTGACACATTTTCCTGCTCAACTACGCATGATATATATATTTTAATGTTAAATTCATTGTTTTATATAATGCTAGGTTAAGTTGTATAATTGTATAAGTAATTTAAAAAAAAAACGACTGACTGTTGAGTTTCTTGCGGCGTTTCTTCTCAGCAGTGGTCTCTTGCGAAGCGCTGGTAGATTTTTGACGTGTAAAAGTGCCCGTGCGGACTACTTACTGAAAAAAAAAAAAAACCTTCCGCGTCACTGGTAGATCACGTGACTTTTCGTATCACGTCATCTTCCAGCGACGCGATTGGTTTCGAATAGAAACGCTAGTTAGCGCCATGCATCTTGACAGGGCCCTCTGAAACTCATTGAAGTACTTAATAAGAAAACGGCGAAATCCTTCCATCAAGGACAAAATGACAATCATATGTCATACGATTCATAATAACAATGCGGTGTGTTATAAAAATTATAAGATAAAAATTGGAGAGGACCAAAAATGTACGGATTATGTCCATTTCTACATAATCGGTGGCATGCGAAGTGGCTGTGTTTGCGGCATCTACCAATATAGTCTGTGGTTTTCCTTAATGACGTTGAATTGGTACTTATCGATAACAGGATTGTCGATGTTTTTATTATGTCAAGCACTAACAACACGACGTTCATGCTAGTAAAATCTCTAGGTATACTAATGACATTGACGACTTCAAGCCTATTTTTCTTGAAATGGGTCACAAATTAACGATCGTGATAGTACAGTCAATACCAGTTACACCTACGCGTTAGTCAAATAAACTACATGTTTGACATATAAAAGTAAAGAATACGCCTATTTATACACTGCTGTGTTAAGGGCTGATTGCATCAAAAAATAAATCTACCTTAAGTCTTAAGTATCCAGACTTAAATAAAAAAAACAATGATTTATTTCAGGTTTCCCCATATAATAGTTAGTAAAGTTCCTTATTGCATATATTAGTAGTTAAATCAGGTTTAACATTTAAAATTTTGAGGCAAGCAACCCTATCCCTACTCCATTCGTTGTTGCTTGGCACTGGTTGTGTAAAAAAGTGCTACGTATTCGTAGAATCACGCTACGCTACACTGTTATCAGCTACGCGAACTACGAGAGTTCGTAGTAATTTTTACAAATTTTCTCACCCTGTATGTATTAGTTGTTGCTTGGCACTGGTTGGACTAATACATACAGGGTGAGAAAATTTGTAAAAATTACTACGAACCCTCGTAGTTCGCGTAGCTGATAACAGTGTAGCGTAGCGTGATTCTACGAATACGTAGCACTCTTTTACACAACCAGTGCCAAGCAACAACGAATGGAGTCCATTTATATATGAAAGCCAGTGGGCTCGGCACTGACTATAGTCAAGTGCATTCAAAGGCTGAAATTGCGTCGGACGTTATTTTGATGTCAAAAGTGTAGATGAAAATGTACAGGACCGGATTTTTAACTGAGATCACTTTTTAGCTTTAATGAGGTAAGTCGTCTTAAGATAATGCGTGCTCGTTAATATAACTTTTTTTTATGGCAAGGAGAAGGCACGCGAGCACTCAGGCCACCTGATGGTAAGTGGGATCTGAGACTCATAGATATTTGAAATCTCAAGACTACAACCTCAAAGTTGCAATCCTAAGACTTCAAATGCGTTGCCAACCCTGAGGACTAAGATGGAATGCCTCTATGCTAGTAATTTCATCGGTTGTCTTATATCCACACCAAAACACAGCAATGCGAACACTGCTGCTTGGCGGTAGATTAATGGATAAGATGGTGGTAGCGATCCGGACGGACCCTGCACGAGGACTTGCCATCACTAGTTACAATCTGGTTGCAATCCGGAAACAGTGGGAAGTCGCTCAACGATCCTGTGTTATGAACTGTACAAGCTTAGAGCTTAGTTTGGGACCACATTTTTCCCTTGATATTTATTTATTGTCAGCGAGCACTAGGCACTACCTTATTACTTATTAATGGTAAGTTTACATACGCGGTACAATACTCAGAGTGTCTAGGCGTTCATACAGAGACACTCGGTGTATACACTGAGTGTACAGTGTATAGCGTCTTAGTCTATTGGCACTTTAACATTAAAGCCTCCGCCAAACCGAGGCGACTTCGACAATATCCGCCGTTCGACAATTAACCCGCGGCAGGATATTGCCGCCGCGGACAAATCGACGAGCTCGCTTCAAACTCGTTACAACTTCGATTTCTGAGCGTAAACTACTTTTTTAGGGATCTACTGGTATACTTAAAAACACTGATTCGTTTTGTTTGATACGTCTTAGAAAATATAGTTATGACTTAAAATCCAACTACGAAAACTACATTATACCTGTGACAAAGAAATGGTACAGGTTTTTATATTTAAACAACATTTTTTTTATGTTTAAATGATACGAGTTTAGAAGTTAAAGCCTTAAAAGAACTACTGGATAATTTAAAGTGATTCATATTATATAAACTATAAGAGAACAGAAGAAAATACGAACAAAGTGCAATCAAAAGTTATTGCGGAACCCAAATACATCCCGCGTGGTTCGCCCCGACGGCCCGAACAGAGTGTAATTTTCGTCACACAAGCCAGCTGCATTTTTCTGCAAAGTGCAATCTGATCCCTTTGCTAGACTTTATTTGATATTCGAACCTCTGGCGAAAATATTTATTCTTTTTGTTACTACCCAAATGAGTTTTCCTGAATTCGTCAGGACACAAACAGAGACAATCAAGAAATCTTTTTCTCTTGGTTGACAAAGATTACATAGTTATGCATGTATGAATGAATGATATTTATTTTCCAAAGTAAAGGTCGATTCAAAAAAGCTGGCACGAATGGATTGAATGAGTGAACGTAAGTATACAAGTGTGTAAAATAATAACAGGTTTTCGGTTTGAAATTCGAACACTCACAATGTGTTAGGTGACATTACATTTGTTCATTCCATTCGTGCCAGCTTTAGTGAATCTACCTGTAAGTCACGTATACATTGCATGTTATGTCAAATTACAAGAAATTACATTGGAATTGTCAAAACCACAGACAAATTTTAATATAATCTATAATAAAAATTAGAATTCAGGATAGCAATAATAACAATTCAGAACTAAGGAATTATTGCCGTTAAGGATTGTCTTAAAAATAACATGTAACCAAACTAGTTAATTAATTATTTAAAATTGAATATGTATTGTTTGTTGTTTTTATTATTTCTGATGTTTTAACTTTAAAATAAATAACATAATAAGTTAAAACATCAGAAATAATAAAAACAACAAACAATACATATTCAATTATAACGTTTTAAATATTTTATGTACCTAACTAAGTATAACTGTATTAAGGTCAATAAACTCTTTGACTGAGTATAATGCATTTGTCAATAAAAGTTGTTCAAACTCGGTGGTTCTATGTTTACAACCACGAAGAGCCTGGGTCCATCTTCCGGATTAATCATCAAAGTAGCTTCACGGCTGCATTTCCACCTGCAAGAAATCTTTTGCGAGAAATGTCCGAAGTTACTGAACATGGCCTTTCTCGCATGACTCTTTGAGGCGCAAGACAGACACCATTTGGTTGCATTACTATCAGGTTAACATTATTAAGTTGCAGCTATGTCAAAATTGAATTGCAAGATTTCGAACTTAACACAAAAATGGGCATTTAAATAAAAACTTGTAACAATGCTGCAGAAAAAATTTAAAATATTTTATTTGACGCATCTCAATACTCAATGCTCAAATGTTTATTGCATTCCACATGGATTATTTATTTAACTTATCTTCAACAACGTAGACACAATAACTTAACTCAATAATAAATCAATTAATGAAAACAATTCAGTCTCCATTTCGTTTTTAATTTGTCCAAATAATTCCAAGCTCTCTGAAGTCATTTTAGACAAATTCAGCAGCTTAAACCAATCCGATTGAGTATTTAATGAAAAGTCTGAACACCATTCAAATAGAATCTTCGTATCGAAACAATTTATACTTTTTTTAATGGCGAGATTCCTCAAAGTGCCCGACGTCTAATCTGCATTTAAATTATGGATTTAAATAAGCGCGTAGTAAAATAAAAGCTGGCATGAATGAAGAGTGGGAATTAAATAGTGATGGGATACCATCAATTTTTTTGTCAAATATCGATAAACAGCTCATGTTCAATAAGAATTCAACGAATGTCAAGATCTGATCACTACAGCGCAACGTCTCTAAATTCGCTTCTAGTATATAAATGTTTTTATGTTCTGTCCTTTTACTTTATAGTTTTATCGATTAAAATGTTCGATTATATTTGTTGTGTTGCAGTGTGTTTTTGTCAAATAAATGTTGTGAGTTTGTTTGAGTTTGTTTGTTTGAATGGCGTTCAACGGCAGTGTTAATTACAATGCATGAAACTAACCACCTTATTCATTTGGTTTTTAAAACAATACAAGAAGTACCGAAAAAATATCGATTTGTATTGCGATTCTTGTACAAATTAAGAAGAAATACGTTATGTAATGTTCTCGCATCGACTGCTGTTGGGCCCTCTGGCTATCTCTGTTCTATGAAAATAGGCAGATTTCTTTTCTCGTATTTCAAAACTAAATTGTAAAACAAATAATAACACAGTTTCGCATTAATAAAGGTCTAAAATTTCGCAGAATCCAGATTGCGTTAAAATAATGGCTGTGAAGAATCACAAATGTTGTAAACTGCGGTTGTGTGGAATCCATATTGTATGGGAATCACGAATAGGAAGAATCGCGTTTGTGTAATCGATCGCATAACTCGATGAGAAGTTACGATCACAACATTATTTTCTTTACCACAAAAAAACAATATTGTTTTAGTATATCATAAAGCAAAACATGAAAGACATTTGTAATTAATTATGAATCATAATAAAAAATTACAAATGCCTTTATCATTTTCTTTATCCTATTCATTCGTTTAAGCGTTTAGACGGAACTTTTAATACTTTTTTCCGTCACAAAATTCATAAATCACAGCCAAAAACCCGATAGCTATTTCGCCACGTGAAGCGCGTGTCAATTGTCACGTCGCTCGTTTGGCAAAAAACTACAGCTTTCAATGCCCGTCACTCGGGACAGTCTGATAACTTCGCCCATTGTCCTTTTTCCTGTCATGCGGGTAGGTATTATGAATAATAGATGTGTTGACACTGAATACATGTACCTGGTAAATATAAAGTTGAAAAACATTCATAGTTCTCGAACTTATTATTTACGTAAGTTTTTGGAAAACTGTGACAAACCGTTAATTAAGTGGTAAACTTGGCTTCCATGGTGCTGCCCTGCCTTGTGTGCCGCCACTGTGTAAATTGTATTGAGATAAGTTTTATTATATGATAAATAGATACATTTATTCATTCATACATTTTTAACAATTAAACTCAACGTTGAGAAAGAAAAACATCTTTGATATTTATAGGCATTTAGTAGTTTATTGAGGGCTGTTTTGTGAAATAAACTACTGATTGAAAAATGACGTCCATATAACGTTGTCGAGCATGCGTTAATAGAGACGGTTTCACAAAAGCAATTTTTGTAAGGTGCACTTAATTAGATCTTGACATGTATTTCACTGGCAAAAAGTTATTTGAGCATTACGAGTATCATAATGATCACCTGGGTACTCTTTTTTTTTAAACTCTTTACAGGTCTTTATAGGATAAATATATAAAGGTGCCTACTGTGGGGATGAAGGGCGGTTTTATAATTAAAACTTAAAAACAGGTAATACATTTAAGTACGTAATATAATATTAATAATTATCGAGATTTGTCAGGATCGTAGCAGGTGGAAAGAATTGGTCGCTGCCTATCCTCTCTGGGAAACAGGCCTGATTTAATGTATGTATGTATTGCAGTTGCTCATTCTTATCAAGTCATACAAGGCTTGTCCTAGACAGCTAACTGCTACCTCTATAGAAACACTTCGTGCTCCTACTTTAGACATTAGACCATGGAGGAAACGTGGAGGTATTACAACCTTCATGCTACTTACCCATTTTTTTTGGGAAATTTATTCCTTATCGATATCGATATTATAAGTAACTCATCATTCCCTCACTAGCAGAAAGGCTGAAGCTTGGGCGAAGCCTCTTTATAGCGCATCGGCGCGCCGCCCGGCTCTGCCTGTTAGCTTTAATTGTGGGCCAGCTGGACGTTAAACTCCCCTTCGCTATTACAATCCCTTTTTATTATAGTATTTGATTTAAATTAATATTAAAAGTTAGGCAGTTACGTAATAAAACGTACAATTATCTATAGTCATTCATATAAAACCTTTGAATGAAAAAAATAAGATAGTAACGCGATGAAACGTAGTGCTTACTGCCTGTACTACCCTCCTAAGCAAAAATGCAATAACTAAATACAATAGCCAAAGCAGATTCAACTCTTTTCTGTTTGTAACTAGGTTGCAATTTCTACAGATGTTTTGTCTGAGATATCGCCATTATGCTTAGTAGGGCAGTGTAGTACATACCATATCGTGTTACCTTTTAATTAAAGTAATTTTGAACATCATAGTTCTTTCTCTCTTGACTCTTATAGACGTCGTAAAATACCTATAAATTTTGAATTAAATTGCGCAGTATAATGGGCATTATCTATTGTTGTGTGGTATATAATACTGCTTTCTGAAAAACACAACCTTTTATCATTTTAGGCACCCTTGGGTCATTATATGAAATAGGTGAAGGTCAGAAATCTGTAACGAAAGCCGCAATACCTGTGACGACACGGCCACAATGACACGCGCCCCCGCCCCGGGTGAAGAGCTAGATCAGACATTCCAGACGTTAAACTGCAAACTTAACGAAAGATGAATACGAGTAACAATGTTTGCAGCCTGAAAAGACAAGCGATTACGCAGGTTACCATAACGCAGACTTCGATTTGGCTGAAAAAAAGTGTAAAAGTATTTTCTTTCTGATGCAAACAGCTTACGTATAATTTTCGCATAGCTGCTTAAATGAATGATTTCTGAGTTAAGTTGTTGTTTCTTTATTACAGAAGCTAAACGAATGGCCAGGTTTAAACGAACGAGGTGCTGCTGATAGATTTATCACAGCATCGCGAGTGTTACCATTAAAGCAAATTTAATGAAAACGGCGAATTTTTATGAAATGTAAGGCTTGAATTTTAAAAACCAATTTTATTTTCAATTAGAAATTTTAGGTAACAATTGCTCAAGGTCGCCTCGCGTTTCGTCTACCCTACCTACTCCCCGCGAAAGGGCTACAATAGGGCAGTAATTCAGCGAGCCCATTCCACAAGACGGGTGGCCGAGTGTCCCGCGATAAAATTGGATGTGTCCATGCCTTTATTTATGGCCACACGATCTGTTAAGAAGTGCCGAAAGAAAGTATAGCCGCAAACTTAACCTTACTGCCAATCGCAGCGCCTCATGTGACTAAACCAAACAAAACTTGGTTGTGATTGTGTTAGTTCGGGATTTTGCCACCCGCAAATAATAAGTTTGTAACGGCGTAATGAAAGGCCCTGTTTCACTCCGAATTGACATTTAGGCCGGGATACAAATTATACTGCCGTTTGGAAATGTCGTTGAAGGAGTGGTATTTTGTATTTAATGACGCATCTTTAGTATTGTGCTCGGCGAAATTAAAACAGTGGAGTAACATTTTCATTCAGTCGCATTTAAGTTTTCGTTCGCAATTTTCACACCGTGAAAACGTTATTACAAACGAACGTCTCAAGTTTTAAAACCGTATCTCTTCTATCTCGGTCCCTCACTGCTGAGGATCGCGACCACAGGTTATGTTACGCCAAAACCGTATAGACAACAGATAAGAAAACATAATATCGTTATTTAATATTATAAATCTGAAAGTGTGGTTGTTAATTATTTAGTAAGGCAAAGCTTCTTATTGTTCTTTTTTTTATTAATGGCAGTCCACCGCGGTAGGTATTCCGCAGTGATTTCACCAGTATCAAGTGAGTAGTGTAAAACAGTAAACAGAATAAATCAAAAGTAAATAAAAAACAGACATCTTTGAAGTAGCCATCTTCCCTCCTCGAAGGTTACGATAAGGCAAAACTATATTTTTTTGTAGGTAAACAAAATCGTTACCATGCAAATGAAATAAAAAAAACATATTGTAATTTTTTTTCAATTACTAATACTTATACTTGTAATGGATACTCGGTTGTGCCAACACAAATAAATCAGTCCAATCAAATAAATGGCTCACTCCCCAAATATTAGTATAATTAGCTAACATGCGTGTATTGGAAGTACCTACGCACTTTCATCACATTTTGTGATTAACTGGAACAGTTTGTTATTAGCAGTAACGCACACGGAAAACTCTTGTAGTTGAAGTTATGTTTTTTATCAAATTCAAGTCTCTTTAATAACATACGTAAAGTAGAAATGAACAAAAAGCAACATTGCGAATTATTATATTGCTTTAGGTAAATAGCAATAAGTACTAAGGCATAATAATAACCGTAGAAGACTTACTTAGCAATCAAATATTTTAATTAAATATTGAAACCAATTACAAGCATTTTTCTGAATAAAGATTTGTAATTTAATTTATCTAAAGCTAGCTAATTTAAATTAAATTTTCTGAGGACAAAAAGTTATATAATTTTCATTCGAGGAGCGTTTTTTCCAATCTCTTTGATATTGTCTCATTTGCATCGAATTCTAATTCTTTTACAATTTCACAAAAGTTGAGACAAACTTATTGATCACAGAGTCTCGAATCTCTGCTTTGGATCATAAAAAAATCAAGTATTACCAGTCTAATGAATGTATCGAACTCGGCACATCGTGAAAATGTACGTGTTAATGATTGCACCATTCCGCTTCGGTGAATTGTATTCATTATTTCAGACTCGTTAGTGTCACAAATTGGGACTCTGAAATACGAATAATTAATTATATTATTATTGAGGAAGAAATGAGTCCGATGGTCACCTGGGGGGTTACCATTTCATTTTTATGCAATTCAGTTTACGGTCAGAGAGAAGAAAGTATTACTGCTTAGCTGTCCCTTACGCTCGTCCTATACTGAATTGGTTAGCCATGTCATGGAAACCCCCCTGATGGAAAGAATCACAGGCCGCTTTTGGATACAAGGAGAGGAGTCTTATATAATGAAGAAGATAATCTTTGAATTGGTGAAAAAAAATAGTCGTAGGAAATAACAGAGAAAAATTAACTTGGAATCTAAACTTCAAACTATCTTACAGTACAATAGATTGGGTGCCACTGTCAGAAGACAGAAGTGCCGTGACGCTGATTTTCAAGCTCTGCTGCGTCATCCATGCAGATGCGTTGATGGCTTGTGAGAAAACTGCGCCTCTATTCTAGGCGGTAAAACCCAAATAGTATTTGACCTGTTATTGTTAATATTGTTTTTAACTCGGTCGCCATTATTGTACAGTAAATAAGAGCCATCAAAACGTTAACAGTACGATAATATATCAAAAATATTATGGTTTTTACCGTGTTGAATAGAGGCCCAGTAAGCTTGTCTCGTGGAGTTTCCTTAGGGCTGAGTACACTAACAATAAATAAACGACAGGTTTGACAGATGACAGAATGTATTGACTAACAGCCAATTAAGATTTAACTGTACCAATTTCACCATACGATGTTAAATTTAATCAATGTTAATCGACTGTTAGTTCATAAATTTTGACAGGTGTTAACGCGCTAATCGTCTGTTAAGTGGTTAACATCGTTTGGTGAAATTCATACTTATATTTTCTGTGGAGTTCAAACATAATTTGCAAGTCGTTTTGACTTGTGACTGTCACAAAATTGTAACACTCTGGAAATACAATGTCAGCGAAAAGGAAATTCAACGGAATGGTACATTGTATGGTAATGTTGATGTAGCGGGGGTAAATAGGTCGAGGAGCAGCAGATCGGCTTCGCTATACATTTCCTACATATACATAGTTATATGTATAGTTGACGGGGCTTGAATATTTGGCACTGCGTTGCTTAAAGAGCCAATCAATTCAATCTCCGTTCCTGAGTATTGAATGTTTTGTATACGTATTTAAATATTACTATTTATAAGAATTTTCGTCATCATCTATCTTTAACCTATACAATCGAGAACTCAGTTTGGAAAAATATAAAAACGTTTGATTTTTCCCAAAAATACCCAAAGGACAATGCTAGATATTGGCTTAAAATACTTTAAAAAAAATCTCGCGCATACGAAGGATGTTCAGAGGTGAGATTCTCTCAACAACGACGGATGGGCGGACGAACGAGTGTTTGTCCAAGCGGCGAGTTTAAGTAGTCCCGTCAGAGTGAACAAAACACATTTTAGCGCGTTTATTCAATTTGGCAGTGTGACTTCTCGAACGTATAAGGCTGCCTAATTGACAATGCTCGCGCTAAAATGTGTTTTGTTCGCTCGGACGGAACTACTTAAACTCGCCGCTTTGATTCGCTCGTCCGTCCGACCGACCGCCGTTTTTTGAGAAAATAACACCCCAATATTTTATTACTCACACATTTAGCGAACTTATATGAAAAATAGAGTCATCTATTAAGATACTTTATGTAAATAAGACAACCTGCGAGTAATATATGCAAAGTAAAGTAAAATAAGACAAGTTCTTCAGAAAAACTAACACCACAATCAAAATCAATCAATATTTTTCTACATCAAATAAACCCAATTCTATAATTATCCGTCACAATTTTTTCTTAGGTTAATGCTTCTATGGAGACCTGGGACTCTCCTTTCCTAAGAAGAAGCGAGAAACACCATTTTACGAAAAGTCACGATCACAGTACAGTCATACACACGAATCTAAAATGTTGTAAAAACAGAAACATAAATCCAATTCCAACAAATTTTAACCGTCGGCTGGAAATGCTGAAATGAATCATTAAGAAAGTAATTAAAAGCGAAATCGTCGCTTTAATTCGCCCGTAAAAAACCTTTATCCTAAAATGAATGGAACAAGCGTATTTTCATGATAAAAAGCCTCCCACGTGTTTTGATCTTTTTGTTTTCCCACTGTAATTTGGGGCGGTTTGCATGAGGTATGGATCAGAAGTTATAAATATATTACGAGTTGTGAAATCACATTTTAAGGGATGACTTTTACTTGGTTGGTAAGGGTAATTCTATTAATTTCGCTCTAAAACTGCCATTAAGCAATGTGGTGTAGATAATTCTTATCAAAGGCATTTTATTTAAATCCAATTGTTTTCTTATCCTTTCCTTTCTTATAACTTAAATAGTGGATAAAACAATTCAATTTACAATTAAATTATACTATTTTCACCTAAATGACACTAATTAAACTATTTCACTACATTTTTTTTACTAGATTTTTGAATGAAAAATATGTTTTGTACTCGTTCTAAATATTTGATGATTAAAAATTCATAGACTTGGTATTTATTTTATGCAATTACAAATTTAAGTCATATAAATCACCAAATTTATCGACAAGTTATCGACAAATTAATAGCAAAAGGAAGTCCCTAGTTCCTGTTCATGAGCGAAAGAGAATAAAATTTGTACTGTAATTAAGCTAACCAGTTTAATAAATCAAAATATACAAATGTTGCTACAGTACAGTTACAAGTAGTGGTATACCAAAAATACTTACCTGTTCGTAAAACATTTTTTTTTAATGTTATAATAAATTTTACTATCAGGATATATTATGTGGTAATACAGAGTATTTAAATAAATAAATAAATATCAGGGGACAATGTCACACAAATTGACCTAGTCCCAAATTAAGCTCTATAGTATTATGGGTACTAGACAACGATATAAATACTTACATAGAGAAATATATACTTAAATACATAGAAAACATCCATGACTCAGGAACAAATGTTCGCGCTCATCACACAATAAATATCTGCCGGGATTTGAACCCAGGACCACTAGCTTCGTAGGCAGGGTCACTACCAAGTACGCTAACGTGTCGTCGACAGCATGACTAAATCGAGTCGATATTGAAACCTCGATATTTTCTCATACACGTCTAGCAACACTACCTGTTTGAACAGTTTGCCTAAATATCTAGAAATACTTCATTTTGTACACGTATTTAAACGCAAGAAAATCTTTTATGGGAACATTGGGAAATAACATCACAGTTCGATGGCTTTAAATAAAAATACAAATCCAATGCCAAGTTGTCAATGCTTAAATTGTACCAGAACGCACACGATTCCACTTGACAATGCCTCATTGTAAATTCAGTAGCTGATACAGCAGAAAATCTGTTCATGTCTCTTTGAAGACAGTATCGATAGGGCGGGTACACATTGCCACTGCCAGCAGCATCACATATACCTATTAAAAAGATCAAAACCGTTGACAATAATTGCTACCGCTCTTTTCAGAGCTGATAATTTCAAAGGTCTAACCGATTTTCATAAACCCTTGATAAGGACCACACCTGTTAAAAAAACATGTTAGATTTACATGTACACTCAAAAAAATGAGAGCCAGCAAAGAGAGATTTTTACTTAGTTGACATAAAACGAATACAATAGTTAAGATATTAGTTATATAAACCAAAACTGATAGTAACAAACAGCAATTCCTTTAGTGATTCAACTAACATCTTAGTTGATGTATCTAACGTCTTAGTTGGTGTATCTATCGTCTTGTCAGGCTCGTATGGGATCAAGGCGCTTATGCACAACAATCACAATCTTGTTACAAGCGACCAATTATTTTTTTCAGTGTACTTTCAATCCTTTTCGATATCCTCTTCCTTCCTTCTTCCCCTGCCTATCTTTCTGAAAGATTTAGCTATTTGGGCTGCGACAGCACCTGCGTTCCAGCGCCAATCTTTCCCTTGCTGTCCCGTCTAATAAAACACGTTTCTATGCCAACTCCTTCACAGTCCGTGGTGTCTAACCCCCTTACTAATAAACGTTGAGTAACGGTTGTATAGCTATACAATGTTTTGTCCTTATCTGTCATTGTGACGTTTGAATTTGACAGATAAGGACAAAACATTGTATAGCTATACCACCGTTACTCAACGTTTATTAGTAAGGGGGCAACTGTGGAATGAACTTCCGTTGTCCATAAGACAGTCCCTTTCTTTAGTCTCTCTAAAGAGAAATTTAAAAACGTTGTGGCTGAATGAGTCGTAAAGCCAAGTTCCTGTAATTATGATCAATGATATAATATAAAAAGAGATAGATATGTTACCTACACGGTATTCCGCGTGTAAAAATGGCCCGGCTTACGCACACATAATCACTAATTCATAAATGACAAGTGAAAGCAGGATGGTATTCTAATTTCCGGGAGCGAAACAGAGACGAGTGTATGTTGCTCTGCAGACTAGTTCACGGTTCCGTTGACGATGCAAGACTAAGTAAAGGTGTACCAATTGGCTTGGTTTTAGGGTGCCACTATCGAAGTGCGTATAACATATCTACCTCTTTGTACTATATTATATCATTGATTATGATAGTTATTATTTATATATGTGTATTATATATGTAAGTTTTTATTACTTGTTTTTGTGTACTTGTTTGTTTGTTTAATAGGAATTTATTTATTTATAACTACTATTATCAGTCCTGTAGTGTTATAATACTGTTATGCTGTGTGATTATATTGAAATAAATACCTATATAAATAAATAAATCTTACTTTTTGTGCAAAACTTGTATGTGTCCAAAACCATGCATTGTTCTTACTCATCTACTTCAGGGCTAATTGGAAGAGAGCGCATTTGGGGATAAGTTCCCGTTTGAACATTAGTTTAATATTAATATTGTAATATTTATATTTTAGTGTAATAAAGAGTTTACATACATACATGTTGGTGACCCGTTCTTTCAGAGGTTTAAAATAAGACAAGTATCCTTAAGAGATCTCGCCTTTTATTTAAAATATCTCAGTCCCCTTTCCCGACTACCTAACTTAACTCGCTGACATACTGTACGGTTATTTGCATTTCCTTCCGGAATGCGCATCGAGGACGTTTATTAGAGCGCGCGGAGTCGCCGGAATCCAATAAAAGTAAAGATTCGGAGACGGAATAAGGGTTTGCGACGCGTCACACTTGATTGAGGATTTTCTTGCCGTTTAACTTGCTTTGTTTGTGATTTAATTTAAATAAAGAAAGGAAGACAACACATTTATTGCTTGCCACAGAATAATAATAGTAACGGAACTAACAACTAAAAGTTAATCGTAACAAGTGACTAAGGCTCTGTTCTACTCGGTAACCCGATTTTGAAGAGTTATCGTATTGTTAATATTCTGATCTCCTCCCTGGGGTCGGTCTCTCATGTCTGCAGTTTCATGCGGAGCCTCTTCTCCGCAATGTTAGTCTTATCGAAGCGCTAAGTAGTAGATTCATTCCATATTACAGACGTGTAAAATAGGCATCATGTGGCCAATTTATTGAATAGTACATTATTGCCTAGGCATGGAAGTAGGCAATTGTGGGCCGAGTATTGGTCTAAACGGACGTGCTTGCGAGTCCGTTTAAAAATACGAAGCCCGCAATTGCTGTTCCTGCCGAGGCAAATATAGTGCTTTCAACCCTGATGGGTTGCATCTGGAACGGATGATCTGTCTCCACCTGTTTCTGTCCAGAGCGTCTATTATAATAGTGTCGAATTTGGAGGATGACAAATTTTTCACTTGATTAGTCCATCTTGTTATGATAGCTCTTATTTAATTAACAGGAATGGCAGCCCAGCTACAAATAATACGATAATATGTCAAGAACGATATCGTGTCGTATACGACAATACCGTGTTGTATTGGAGTTGTGGCAAAAGGAAAGACCGACAGCTTGTACCAAGCTCGCACGATAACCGCTAGGGGCAACTTAACATAAGCTAGTATTAGTTAGTTTTAAAATGTTATGTGTTTTAATGCTTTGGTGGCACTACTGTTATGTTACAAACTTATTTTTCAAATAAATAAATAAATAAATAAATAACTTCCAAAGCAGCGGGGCTAGACAAGTTGCCATCGAATACAAACGCTAGCGTTAGGTGATCACCTGTCGCTGTGAAAAATGTATGGAATTGACGTAAGATAGTCACGTGATATATCACTCGTTACAACTGACACGCTGTAAAGTGATCACTATCACTCGCGCTAATCAAATAGTGATAGTTTTGACAACTATACGGTCGTTACGCGGTAGGTACTATATTGACAGGTCGAATTCAACACGAGCACTACCACAATATAAGCGTCGGTATCCAAGGGCGGTGACTATGCGGAGAAACTGTCAACTGAGTCAGTGTCATCACAGGTGATCACCTAACGCTAGCGTTCGTGTTCGATGGAAACTTGTCTATCCCCACTGAGCACTGGTTTTTAGCGCAGCCATATTTTAAAACTAGAAATATTGATGGCGTTTGTGTGATGGTGTTGTTTGTTGTTTGTTAGATTTTTCTAACCTTTTGTTTTAGTTTTTTTTTTTAATTAATTAGCCTTTTATAGCAAAACAAGGTTGAAAACTCGATATATTAGGTTCTGCGGGCGTAGTATGGTTGCGGTTATCGCGTGACAAAATGTGGATACAACATCCGTCACTCTCGTACCAAAAACGTATTATACGTGTCAAAAAGTGACGGATGTTTTATCAACATTTTGTCACGCCATAAACGCAGGCATATTAAGCCCCCTGGAGCCAAAAAGTTAACCCTTATAACTTATAATTATCGACGACGATATATGTCGACGACGTGCTTAGCTTAGTTGGTAGTCCTCCTGCCTACAAAGCTAGCGGTGTCGGGTTCGATTCCCGGTATGGGCAAATATTTGTGCCATGGGTGCGAGTATTTTTTCCTAAGACTTAGATGTTTTCCATGTATTTAAGTATTTATTTCCTCTGGGAAACAGGCGTGATTTAATGTATATATGTATGTATGTATGTATTTTTGTATATAAGTATGTTTGTCCTTGTCTTGTACCCATTGTACGCAAGCCTTGAGCTTAGTTTGGGACAAGGTGAATTTCTATGAGACTGTCCCTTTTTGACTGTGACCGTTCGATTTATATCACGTTCGTCCTATATGATTGTATTTGAATAATAATAGTTTTAGTTAGAAAAGTCTTATTTTAATGGCAAGTCTTATAACGTTTTTACACATTTTAACCACCCGCCTTTCCCCACCATCGCATAATAAAAAGCTTTTTGCTCGCAAATTAAAAAACGCGCCAAGTTCCAGCGAAATGAGACATTAATTGCGGCGGCGAAAGAATAAGTAATTGTCGACGAACAAAGGCCGAGTCGTTACAACTTGTATAAGTCTTCGCGGAACCCTTCGAGGGACGTCGGGCGGAGTTTACACGAGCATCTAAAACAATACGTTGGTGTCCTATCATATTTTTGCATAGTTAGATGGGCCCTTTACTTACTTACTCAAAGACATTTGAGACACAATAAACTTGTTATTTTTTCAGAATTGTGTATGAAAGATCGTCACTAAGGAACGACTTAATTTAATCGTCATTAAGTATTTCCTTAGTGAAAAAACGGCTGCTCAGAGTCAGTTAGTGAACTGCCTCTGAGTGCAGCTGTTACCCCATAGCTCACATAAATACTAAGAGTCCATGCGTTACCCTTTAACTTGCCGTCGAACAACGCTGCGTGTTTGCGTTGTTGTGTTTCGGTGAGGGGCGAAGACAACCGGGGAAACGACTAACATAAAATCATTCGGCGAAATGTATCTTTTCCCAACCGTTTCATTTGCCAACCCGCTTTTTTTCTGTAACTGTAAATATTTCAGGATTTATTTCAGTACCATCGTGTAGAACCCTATAGGTTAGGTTAGGTTAGTTTTTATAAAAATCTTGAAATATTTACAGTTACAGAAAAAAACGTGGGTTGGCAAATGAAACGGTTGGGAAAAGGTACATTTTGGCAAACATATTTTTGCCAATAGGCAGAGAACAAGCCTATGCTATGCCTCTATAAGCATTCTATTTCAGTCCTCAGGTTTGGCAACTTATTAGCAGTCTTGAGATTGTCATCGCAAGGTTGCAATCCTGCTATTGAAAATGTCTATGGGCTTATTAGTCCACTTACCATCAGGTGACCTTTGTGATCATTTGTCTACACCATGCCATAAAAAATTACACTTCGACACTCATCTTTTGCGCAATTTCCTGTCTCAATCTCCAGTCTACACGCTCGCTGTTCGATTGAGCAGGTTTATTCATCGTAAGAGCATCGGGTAAAGTACTTTAGTTAGAAAAACTTGTTGGTACAGTCGGCAGTAAATGGGCAGTCGAAGAGCTCAAAATGTTCTATACACCATTCTGTGGTCAGTAGGTAGTATAAGAGCGAGTAAACATAATTTTGAGATCTTTGACCGTCCTCCAAGCTTTACTGGTGACTGTAACTGAACATGGCCACTTGAATTCGGTACCTTTACCTTAGGATAACGAGTCGATCCTGACGGTACTCGTACGACAAGTGTGCTTTAATGGTGGTTTTTAAACTACGTCAATTAATATGAACTTTTATATCTATCTTGTCCGTACTTTTAGCAACAATAACTATTTTCATGAATTTCATGCGCCTAGCACAAAAGTTAACTGAAATTAGCATTAGAATTCTTTATAAGTTTTTTATTTTATTCTTCCTCTCTTAAGCAGGTTTTTCCAAGAGATGAAAAATTTAGGCCTAATTTATTAAGATTGAAGTTAATTTCACTAATTAATGTCGTCTTATAATATAAATGTCGCCGACGTACGTAATTTTTTTTCGTGCGGATATTTCGCTACGCTTGTCTTTAAAAGATGTTACTGCCTGCTAAGTTTCTTAATGCGCTTCTTTCTAACAGGTCCTCTCAGGTACTGGTAGAACCATGACTTGTTAATACTAAGATATACAAGACATGTAGTTTACTCGGCAAAGCCATATTGCTTTTTATATGTTATCGTGTTGTTCTTAACTCGGCCGCCAGTACTGTCAAGTAAATACCTAAGAGCTCATGCAATATGATTTTATTGGGAAGTAATTAAATGGTCAGCCGTTATTAAAATTGATTCGCAAAAAAAATAAGCAATTAACTCATTTGGGCAGCATACAAAGATTTGGCTGGCAATAAATAAAAATCGGGCTGCAACTCTTGTTCAGCAAACAATTTACAAACGGTTAACATTTTAACCAATACCAATCTGCCTTTTTTATCATTGGTCTGCCTAATAAACAGTCGAGCTGCAAAATAATTATTTGGACAGCAAGATTTTACAATTGGTCAGCAGAGAAAACATGTCTGTAAGCAGTTTAATTGAGAGGTGTGCATATTAAAATAATGGTTATCTATATAAATAAGTGGATTGCGTTTAGTTTGAAAAATAAGCAGTGTTCATTATTGTGGGCGGAGCGAAATCAGACCACGTAACGCGAGCACTCAAGCCACAGTATATAAATAAAGCAGTACAGAAACTAGGCGTACTTTTCAAGATAAATACCTCCTCTCCAATTGAGCGTAAGGGTTGTCAACTAATATTTTGTAAAATTGAAAAAAAAAAATTATTGTATCTCAGCTAGTTAGTGCAAAGTCGATACGTGTGGTCTGCGACAGCGAATCCGTTGACAGATTGAGAAAAAGTTGCCACCATGTTTAACTTTTTAGTTATTCGACTGATTGGTTCCAAAATTGATATGTAGGGATCTGTGTGGTCTCCGACAACGAATCCATTGACAGCATGAGAAAAAGTAGCCGCCATGTTGAACTTTTTAGTTATTCGACTGATTGCTTCCAAAATCGATATCTGGAGATCGGTGTGGTCTCCGACAACGAATCCATTGACAGAATGGAAAAAAGGAGTCGCCATCTTTAACTTTTAAGTTTTTGGACCGAATTCTTTGAAAGTCGATATTTGGGATCTGTGTGGTATCCTATAGCTCTTGAAATTGAGTCATCTGTCAACGGATTTGCTGTCGGAGACCACATAGATCCCCAGATATCGATTTTGAAAGCAATCAGTCGAGTAATTAAAAAGTTCAAGATGGCGGGTACTTTTTCTCAATCTGTCAACGGATTAGTTGTCGCGAGATCACATAGATCCCCAGATATCGATTTTGGAAGCAATCAGTCAAATAACTAAAACGTTCAAGATGGCGGCTACTTTTTCTCATCCTGTCAACGGATTCGTTGTCGGAGATCACATAGATCCCCAGTTATCGATTTTGGAAGCCATCAGTCGAATAACTAAAAAGTTCAAGATGGTGGCTACTTTTTCTCAATCTGTCAACGGACTCGTTATTGGAGATCACATAGATCCCCAGATATCGATTTTGGAGACAATCAGTCTAATTACTAAAGAAATAAGAAAGAATTTACTGCTTTATATCTATACTCTGCCCAAGCGTTGGTATTTTTGAGGCTAGTAGTAATTACAAGTTAAGTTTTGTCACACAAATTTAGAAATCACAATCACACCCTAGATTAACCAAAATTTGTATCATAAATATGAAGTAGGTTAGGTTAGGTTCGTTTTTATATCAGGCCCGGAGGGCCAGAGCAACCCAGAAATAGGAGCTCCGCGTTAGCGGAGCTCCGTCGACTCTGTTAAATTTGTAAATTTGATGGTGGATTTGGCATTTGTGCGTTGCCGGCACGGCAGTAAATTTTCCCTCTTTTTTTTGATGGACACAATGAAAGCAAATGTCGAGAAGGAAAACCCACAGCCACTGATGACAGGCCTACTAAAACAACGCAGAAAGAATTGTTTATAACTGAATCCAAGGAAACGAGTACGACCATGGACATGTCTGATACCTCAAGGTCACCACAGAAAATAAACGCAGAACCTGATAATGTGACTCAAGGGAAAAAGTTTATCATTAATGTTGCGACCGACAATTCCTTTAATACATTGCTGTCAAACATACATGAATCGGATGATGAGGAATTGTTTGAAGATGAAGGATCTATGGATTCCATAACGCAAATTTCTCAGTTAAATAGAAGCTGCCCCGAATTAAACACAAAAGGTCAGTTTAACATAGAAGAACTTCAAAGTAAATTACTTGAGCTTCAACAAAAATATAGTTCAGCTGAAAATGAGATTGAATCTTTGCTATCTGAAAATAATGACTTAAGGGAAAAAAATCGTCAATACGAGTTAAAAATAAAAAAAAATGATGGTGGATTTGGCATATGTGCGTTGCCGGCACGGTAGTAAATTTGCCCCCTTTTTTTTGATGGACACAATGAAATATTTTGCTTACCTACTGATTGTTTACCAAAATTGGATTAACTGTGGGTCGCTCAATGCAGCTCAAATATTTAATTTGCTGACCAAAATAATTTAGAGCAGTTCAGTATATCATTAATTGCAGACAGATTTATAAATGTTTGCTAACCATAAGTTGCTTACCAACTAGCTATTTTGGCTGACCAAATACATATTTCTATTCACCAAAATTGGAATATTTTGCTGATCGATTAAATGATACCCGATTTTATTTACCAAAAAGGATGGAGTCAAGTTTAGAATTTTAAAGTATTGTAAACGCTCTATTTGCCTTTTGTGATTGATTGTTGTTTTCAGACGTTAGCTAAAATAATGTTTTCTTTAGTTATTTCTAATGCAAATGAACATATATTGACTAAAAAAGATACATTATGAGTTGAAAACAATTTATATACGACGATAGTGTTACGAGATGCAAATGACGCAAGCAGCGGATAATTTGGTGATGAGCGAGATCAAAGAGCGGCGAGGCGAAGAATTAGAGAGATGGAAGAGATTGATATTTTACTAATCTCTCTGACATTAGCTAACTACTAGTTTACACCGAACAGAGACGACGCGATCCTCTCCCCACGGATCTCCGTAGTAACACTTACAACCAACATGACAGATGCTACTCATAGCCAGATTAAAAAAATATTGCCTCAACTAACTATTCTCATACCAAATTTTATGTATGTAGAATGGAACAACAATCAATACGACTGATTGTCTTATTAGATCTACGAATGCCACCTCACGTTGCTACAGTCGAGTTTATAAATATGTATACACTTTAGTACCTTGTCACTTTAATCGTTGTGACAATTCATATATGGCAGCTTAAACATGACGTAAAATAGACTAGGTACTAAAGTGTATACATATTCATGGAAAAAATTACAATCTGCTGGAGTTTCTTGCGGCGCTTCTTCTCCGCAATGATAGTCTTGTTCGAAGCGCTAGTAGATTCACTTCAATCATCGACGTGTTAAATGTGGCATATTTACTGAATTGTAAGAGGATATCCTTCGGTTGATATGATGTTGATATACTTACAAACATACCAGGACAAAGATAGGTTTCAAATGTTCTAGTTTTCGCTAGACGCTATTTAATTTAATTACATTATTATTATAATGAGTCCCCATCCAGCGCCCCAAACTACACACATCTTGGTTTTATTATTCCCTCGAAACTTTTCTAATAATATGAAACTCGGCTCTTTGTTCCGTGTATTAGCCTCTTAATCGTCGATTAAACGCCGGTTAATCTCCGGGTAGCGTTAAACCGAGCTTAAGGCGTGTTTACGACGTACGTTTATTGCGTCTAGCCTTTAAGTTAAAAGCTATTGAAAGCTTTTGCCTAGCGTTGGTAGTGAAGCTTTGTTTATTTTGGAAAAGCATTGATAGATTAAATCGCTCAAGCTCTGTATAGAAGATAGACTGTTTTCCCCCTTAACTGAGTCTTAAATTAACTGTTTAAAAATATTTTTATTTGTAATGTTACATAGCTAAATTCAATTTTTTAACCCTTCATGTCTCTAAAAACTTGTTGATAATTCTATAACCACAATTGTGCAAATTGTGGTTATAGAATTATCAACAAGTTTTTAGAGATGTTTGTAATTCTGTAGCTCTGCCTACCCCACTCTGGGAACGAAGGCGTGAGATTATGTATGTATGTATCATGTAGAATGGGCTGTCTCAAAAAATATTCTTTTTATTTTAATATAGATACATATAAGATAAGCTTCTAAACTAGGAAGACTTAAAACAAGATATCACACACATCATTATAGGATAAAACCTTAAAATCTTTTAGAAAAATTTAACCACCCTTTACGTCTTAGACCTCTCTATGAGCGCTTTGCCCGCACAAATTACTCCCGACATACCTTTTTCAAACGAGTTCCTAGATACTATAATAAGCATCCGTGTAATATTGATCCAAGTTTCTCTTACTAGCCTTAAAAGGTTAAAATGTAATTTGTTTTAGTATCCTATATATATTTTGTTTAACGGTATCTTATATCGTCATCGCTAGTGAATTTTCACTTCATTTCCATCGTTAGTTTAAACTTGCGCATTTTTTATTATGTATTCATTAATGGACCTCCAGGTCTTTTTGATACTTATATTGTTTAGTACAGTGTACTTCTATATCGCATTCGAATATGACTGTATGCATTCTAAATAAATAAAAATAAAAAAACAATCATAAGTATAGTTACTTTTTTGTAAGCCTTGCGCTTACACGTAATATCCAACGTGCATCGACATAATGCTTTAAGCCCAACGAGTGCATATATAACAAAATGTAAAAAAAACGTCACGTACGGTCTCTTCAAATGCGGGCTTTTTTAAATAATATCATAATTTCCCGTCAAATCGCCATCTGCCTTTTATGATTTTGACAAACGTTGAAAAGGCAATTACAGATTGAAGTCACACCAACCCATTAGGGTTATGATTGATGGTGTTTGACAAATGGCGTCATTCGGGGAGGGAGGGGGGGGGGGGGTCGGAATTGTATACATAGCACCTGGTGGAGCGAGGGATACTCGGGATGAAAACGGGCTTCACCGAACCGAATATTGGGGGTGAAATAGACTGAGGTGTAGGACAATTCCACCATTACGGTTACGTAAACGATTATTGAAAACTGTCGAAAGTATGAAATAGACATGAAGGTTGGTTCAGACTGAATATTTAGTAATTTAGTCGAGTCGCAAACATTAAAAAATAGAGCAATTTACTTGGCTAAATTTTCGTTGCTCAGACACATTTCGTGTAAATATGCGCTACTTGAGTTAATTACTAATGAAGTTTTACTTTTCACGAAATTACTAAAGAACTAGCTTTAAGCACTTGACGCGACCGTCTGGCACCTTGCGTCAATCCTATTATTTTCAACCCCCGACACAAAAAGAGGGGTGTTATTAGTTTGACAGCTATGTGTGTGTGTTTGTTTGTGGCACCGTAGCTCTTAAATGGATGAACCAATTTGGACGCGATTTTTTTAATTTGAAACCAGGTTTTCTAGCTGTGGTTCTTAGCTCTGAAAGAAAGAAGGGACGCCATAATATCGAGGGTTTTTTATCTAATACTTATAGATAACGGTAAGGTTCAATTGATCTGCGGGCCTAGTATGCGGCTATATCGCGTGTCATATGTGGATAAAGCATCCGTCACTCTCGTACTTATTACCGTGTCAGAAGGTGACGGATGCCTTATCCAAACTTTGTCACGCAATAAACACAGCCATATTAGGGCCCTTGGTCTTGGGCCACAGGTCGACCTGTCTGAGGTTGTCCCCTGATATTAATTATTTATAGCTTCAGTAGATCTTCTAAACGTGCGTAATTGCTTGGAGGATTCCTTGGTCAGTTAAGCCATCGTTAATATTCATAGCGGGCCGCGGTTGACGCCGTTTCAGATTTTAACTGTTATTGTTGTTCTCAACATGTCGTTAACTCACGTTATGGTGCGATATGGCTGGCTGTAGTTTGCGCGTTTACAGAATAGTTAAATGATATTGTTAAATGTGTTAGAAGTGTTTACCATTAAGAGAAAGTCACAAGAAAAACAATATTTTAGTAAGTTTTTGTTAAAGTTACATCTTTTAGACAAGTTTTTGTTGCAATTGAACTTTTTTGCACGCTCTGCATCTGCTTATCAAGGGTAGCTTCTGCCTGCGACTTCGTCCCCGCGAAATAGTTACTTTGGGCTAACGCTAACTTTAACCCGCGACTTTGTTAACGTAGAAGATTGAAACATTCTTCATTGGTGCTCCGCTCCTATTGGTCTTAGCGTGATGATATTTAGCCGTATAGCCTTCCTCGATAAATGGGCTATCTAACACTGATTTTTTTTTCAAATCGGACCGATTCCTGTGATTAGCGCGTTCAAGAAAACAAATAAACTCTTCAGCTTTATAATATTAGTTTGGATGAACAAACGAATCGAATTGATGAATCTAAGACAAAAAGATAAAAGATAAAAGAAATTTATTCAGTAAGTAGGCCGCACGGGCACTTTTACACGTCAATAATCTACCAGCGCTTCCCAAGAGAAGACCACTGCTGAGAAGAAACGCCGCAAGAAACTCAGCACTCAGTCATTTTTTAAACATATTTCTTATTTACAATGGTACTACTTAGTCTAGCATTATATAAAGCTATAAATATTAAATTAAATATAGTATCAAATAACATGCGTAGTTCAGCAGGAAAACATGCCAATTAAGAATCTTACGGGAGAGATAGAGAGAAAAAAAAACACATACTTATGTGTATATAAGATGGTGCGAGACGACCACATAAAAGTTTCGATATGTTTTCCTACATCAACGGTGTCCCCTAGACAAGATAAAGATTTTGCATTTGAATAAATTATTATTGACTAAGTTTCGGGTTTAGGCTATGCATTTTTGTCTGTTAGATAGTCCTCGGTCCTATAATACGCTTTAGACATTAACGACCTTTTCAAGTCATTTTTAAGTGCTGGAAAGGGTAACTTTAAAACTTCGTCAGGTATTTTATTATAGAAATGAATGCATAAGCTCGGTAGGGTCTACGTTGAGTTCAAAGATCCTATTTCCACTTTCCGGTACCATTGTCTATTAGCTCTTAGATACCATATTATTGCATTACCCTTGGGTTTACTAATGTAATTAATCAAAAAATTATATTCTAATACTTTATTCAAGCACCAAGTTAAAAAAAGTATTCTATGTTTTCCCTTTGTGTTTGTGTTTATGTTTTTTGTTTCGTTAAAACGTTAAAGGGTAAATACCTACTTTAATTAAGTTTGTGAGATTTATCCAAAAAACTGTTAAAATAGTAACGAGCGTTAAAAACCAGCGCTGCGCAGACGCGGTCGGTCGCACTCACAGCTAATGCTGAGCTGGCTCCTTTACCAGCAATATCTAATTGTGTTGTAAAGATGGATAAAAAACTTTATTCATAAATTACGCCGTGACAAAGTGAAACACGTTTACATAATTAAGATAATGTAAACAGAAAAAACATTAAGCTTAAATTATAATTAAAAGTACAACTAAAATTAAGATGCGTGATTAAAAAGTCACGGCATAATTATGAAGGGGCGCCGACGCAGCATGTGCTGCGCATTGCCGGCCGAGTTAGACGCACTCAGTCACAAGCTAGGGAACTCCATTCATCTCTAGCCGTGTTCAACAATCACTTTCTCTTTCTTAATATTAAACAAACCAATTTTACACTTTCTTTATTATTTATTGGTTTCACCTTTGTGATAATCTGTAACAACAAATGTGTGGCAATGACTTCCGAAATTAAAAAACAATAGTTAAAAATAGACCGGAGCGATGTAGCTATAGATTTAAGAAGGTTGTCAGGAAATATATTTAAAAGCAATGTAACAAAATGGTTAATGGAGAAATGTTTCTACAGCGTCAAGGAATACCTGAGTGACAGGCATAATTTTTTTATGTTTACTAAAATGTAAATACATAGTTGGTCATAAGTAAGTTAAACTGCGCGACCAGATATTTGTACGCTTGCTTTGCATGCTGAATACAGAAACAAAAATGACAATATTTATGAGACCATGTATTTTACTGTATTCTGACAAATAAATGAATTTGAATTTGAATATTACTTATTTTAAAATAGCCCGAGACCAAAGTTGTAGATACGCCTAGTTCTTCAGTTTATAATTTAGGTCCAATTTCCAGACGTAAACCGTTGAAATCCTACTATATACTTGTCCCGTGGTTTCCGACGGCTGCGGGTGACGCGCCCGGCCTCTTCGCAACACTTACCCTGGAAACTTTATGAAATGCGGAAATTGTGGAAGTTTAAAATACTTGTGGCTATTTACCGAGGTTTCTTGTTTTGTTGAGTATAGTGCGGTTTGTTTTATTCGTCGGAGTTAGATCATTCCAAAGTTATAATATAAACTAAATCCCGACTGGCGTATGACGCTCACTTATTTGTGCCTATTGTCTGTGGCACTTAGGCCCTGTTGTTTGATCAGTAGTTAAACTAACTAATTGCTAAAATTCGAAAAAGGAATGGAAAATTTGACACATTTCCTTGAGATTTTAACCATTAGTAACGTTTTTTGACCATTAGTTAGTTTAACTACCGATCAAACAACAGGGCCTTAAGCGTTTTGACGAAGCTTACTACCTACACTGAAAAAAAAAATTAATCGCTTCTAAGAAGATTGTGATTATTGTGCATAAGCATCTTGATTCCATACGAGCCTAACAAGAGTTTACATATGTCAACTAAGATGTTAATTAAATAAATAAATAAATATCAGGGGACAAACTCACTAATTGACCTAGTAGTGCCAAACTAAGCTCTACGAGTAAACTAGTATACCTGTACTATGGGCTATGGGTAATACTAGAATTCAAAATTCAAAATATTTAATCAGTAAAATGGCCACATGAGGGCTCTTTTACACGTCGGTAATATGGAGTGACTCTACTAGCGCTTCGGACAAGACCATCATTGCGGAGAAGAAGCGCCGCTAGAAACTCCAGCAAAATATATTTTTTCCAATTATAAAATACAATGATACTTCAAAGTAACATTACAAGGTCACACTAAACAAAAGTAACACAAATAAAATCATTACAAATGTTAGCTACTAACTACTAGACAACGATGTAATACTTATAGAGATATAAATACTCAAATACATAGAAAACAGCCAAGACTCAGAAACAACTACTCGGGCTCATCACACAAATATTTGCCCATACCGGGAATTGAACACGTGACCGCTAGCTTCGGAGGCAGGGTCACTACCAAGTAGGCTATCGCATCGTCAATAACATTATTCAAGAGCAATATGGTTTTCTCAAACATGCTCGGAAAGAACGGTTTTCCAATTGAAGCACAAGGACGGAAAATGCCTCATTTTCTGTCCATGACCATAATAATTGTTTTTTAAAAGTGCTCTCTATTGCGTATAAAATCGAAAGGACCATGAAAAAAATCCCGTGCACCCAACTTGTGGGTGGGCAGTGAGGCGCGCGGTGGCGGGGCTCTGCGGAGCGGCGGCGGCGGGTGGCGGCTCGTTGTGCGTGAAACTATCTTTACTAATACTCGTAATTTGCAAACAAACATTCTCTACGGATTTTTCAAAGGTTTTAAAACAAAACTTATAATCATGACGTATTTGTATCATTTCCTCGCATTGTTTGAGAAAAGCATTATGTATGCCTCGGCGGAAACGAGGATTTCCTGACTCGTATTTTAGCAGGCCTCGTTATTGCTCGGCCTGCTAACCACCTCGTCAGGAAATTCCTTACTTTCCGCGCCTAGGCAACAACGTACTATTGCCGACTAGGATAGAGGCCCTGTTTAGGAGTGTCCAGTAGTCCTAGACTGAAAGATCAGATTTTTGATTAAATTCAAACACAGACCGCAAAACTCATTATCCTTTTTTTAGCTTTAAGCAGTCGGATAAAAAGGGCTAATAAAATACTCACCTATTTACTCAAAGCAAACAGTGGTCCTACTTTAGTTTACTGCCGTCGTCCACTGGCTAAACTCCGATAAACTGCCCTAACGGCGGGTAAACTGCCCCGTCCTGAACACACACTGGGTATGGGAGCCCGGCGATTACATCGACGTTGAAACTGCCATAAAACAGCTGTATTAAAGTTTGCTTTTGCGAATTAAATAAATAAAGTGGAAATATAATAAAGATAGAACTAAACTGACAAAACAATTAACAAATAACAAAGAGCGAGCTTGAATAATTTGATTGCTTGTGTTTTATCATTCTTGTGTTACCATCCATCCATTACCTTAACAAAAAATTGCCCATTGGACCTAATCCCGCTTTTCCTACTTAAGGACCAAAGAGCAGAGGGCTTATTGCCTAATGCCCTCGCAATCGCAATCCCAATCGTTTTCAGTATGACAGTCCGAAGGCTAGTCTGCATACAAAATTAAAGTAATTGTTCCGCTTTAAAGCCGATTGCGATTGCGTTAAGGCAATAGTGACGCAGGGCTTATATTGGAATACAACAGCGAACACAGGTGTTTGGTGGCGAAGTTGGTAAGTATGACCGTAATATAGCTATCTATGTAAGTTGAAGAATCGCAAAATAGATAAATATCAGGAGACAATACTGTTATAAATCTAAAACGGGACTTAACACAGACAGTGTGTGTGAGGATCCATAATTGGCTTTCAACGGACCGGCAACTCTTCTGGAGATGCTGGTGTTTATGGGCGGTGCGTTAGCCTTCCTCCCTTAAAAAAAAGATCGCGATTCAGGAGATAGTTTTCCACAAAGAGATCGAGTCTTAAATCTAGGCATGTTCTACGAGTGGGGTAGGTACGAGTACTAGACAATAAATGTAACATTATCTATGTAAAGGGCCTTATTGTCGATGGCGCTTACGCCGCACTGCGTCACGCGACATTGTATTTATATCGGAGCATCTTTAATAATGGCCAAAGCGCCATCAACAATAAGGTCCTTTTTCATAGATAACGTCACAAATAACGTTCTCATTATAGAGAAATACATAGAAAACATCCAACACTTAGAAACAAATACTCGCGCTCATCACAGATATAATCGTACTCTCTCGCTTCTTCCTTAGTGTTATCCTCACTACTATCTTGGTCGATCTAGAAAAACCTTATATAAAACCGTGGCATTAGTGGTAACTTCGCTCTGATGAGACCTCGGCCGGCCTGCTCTATAATTCAAAGTAATCCAGCCGCGGAAGCTCGAGCCGGACCATCAAAAATTAACGCCCAAAAATAAGTAAAATGGATTAGCCTACTAATAATATTATTAAAACGGTTAACGGTGTAACCCAATCGTTACGGTACGTATTATAATGCTGTACGAGTATCAATATGTCTTAAATCATCCGCGGTTGAAGCTCAATCATTACTTAGCACTAATGTCAGTAAATGTAATATAAACTTTGATTTCAGCCCTGTAAATTCAGATTCAATAGTCAAGATATTTAAATCACTTAGTTTAAAAAAGACTGAAGATTTGTGGGGCACATCAGTTAAGGTACTCTTTCATATCATAGACGTAATTGCACCCCATCTAGCATTAATCTACAATAATTGCATATCAGAGGGGGTCTTTCCAGATCTCATGAAATATAGTAAAGTAATACCTCTTTTTAAATCGGGCGAGATGAGTGATATAACGAACTTCCGTCCCATTTCCATACTACCAGTTTTAAGTAAAGTCTTTGAGAAAGTAATGGTAAAGGATATGGTAGGTCACTTTAACAGAAATAAACTACTTAACAATAACCGGTTTGGCTTTACCAGAGGTCGATCAACAATTGATGCGGCATCTGTACTCATTAAACATATATATAACAGTTGGGAGAAATCTTGCGATGCAGTAGGAATATTTTGTGATCTTTCTAAAGCTTTTGATTGCGTGGATCATACGACCCTTATTTTAAAATTAGAACATTATGGATTGTCCAATAAAGCTTTAAGCCTTATGTCTTCTTATCTAAGTGATAGAACTCAAACAGTTGTTGTAAACAAAACGCAATCTGTTGGAGCTACAGTGAAAATAGGTGTGCCTCAAGGCTCTATTTTAGGTCCTTTTTTATTTTTGGTTTACATAAATGACTTGCCACCAACAGTAGATAAACTTTGTGATATTGTACTTTTTGCTGATGATACTTCACTAATTTTCAAGGTAGATAGAAAATCCGTAGACTACAGTAGGATTAACACCACACTAGTTAAAGTACTTAATTGGTTTACTAGCAACAATTTGCTACTAAATGCTAAGAAAACGAAATGTGTTAGGTTCGCTTTGCCTAATGTTAAACCGATACATTCAAGTATTTTTCTAAATGACGAGTGTTTGCAAATGGTAGATAAGGCAATTTTCTTAGGCATAACATTAGATAAATATTTGCAATGGAGTCCCCATATAGCTGTACTGGCAGGTAAACTAAGTTCGGCAGCTTACGCCGTTAGGAAAATTAGACAACTAACCAATGTTGAGACAGCTCGCTTAGTCTATTATAGTTATTTCCATAGTGTCATGTCGTACGGTATTCTGGTTTGGGGTAAGGCAGCTGACATACAAACTATATTTGTGTTACAAAAAAGGGCCATTCGTTCTATTTACAACTTAAACTCCCGTGACTCTTTAAGAGAACTTTTTAAAGAAATTAATATCTTGACTGTAGCGTCTCAATTTATTTATGAGAATATTATTTACGTTATTAGAAATTTAGATTCTTTCACCAAAAATTCTGATATACATAATTTAAATACCAGAAATAAAAATAAAATCGCTATCCGAAAATTCCGCGTCCGTAAAGTATATAAATCATTTGTTGGTCAATGCATTCATTTCTATAATAAATTACCTGACGAAGTTTTAAAGTTACCCTTTCCAGCACTTAAAAGTTACTTGAAAAGGTCGTTAATGTCTAAAGCGTATTATAGGATCGAGGACTATCTAACAGACAAAAATGCATGGCCTAAATCCGAAACTTAGTCAATAATAATTTATTCAAATGCAAAATCTTTATCTTGTCTAGGGGACACCGTTGATGTAGGAAAACATATCGAAACTTTTATGTGGTCGTCTCGCACCATCTTATATACACATAAGTATGTGTTTTTTTTTTCTCTATCTCTCCCGTAAGATTCTTAATTGGCATGTTTTCCTGCTGAACTACGCATGTTATTTGATACTATATTTAATTTAACATTTATAGCTTTATATAATGCTAGACTAAGTAGTACCATTGTAATAAGAAATATGTTTAAAAAATGACTGACTGCTGAGTTTCTTGCGGCGTTTCTTCTCGGCAGTGGTCTTCTCTTGGGAAGCGCTGGTAGATTCTTGACGTGTAAAAGTGCCCGTGCGGCCTACTTACTGAATAAATTTATTTTATCTTTAATATAGATATATTTTAACTAGATAGTATCCGAATAGGAGACGACCTTCACCGGGCTGTTTATTCGATAAAAAGTATTATATTATCCAATTTAATATGCTAAGTAATGTATGGCGAATAGGTTGACTGAAAAATTTCTGTCCAGTCCTCATATGATTAAAAAAAAAACAGTTTTTTTTTCAATTCTTATTGCTTGTTAAATAGACCAATTACAGTAATCGGAATTAGGTGATCTAAAATACATATTCTTCGCGAGAGGACATAATATAGAGTGTTTACAACAGGGTAGAAAAATATATTTTTTCTTGAATACCGGGTATTCGATATTTACCCGGGTATGTATTTTACACAGTCTAGTTCGAATAGTACAAGTCTTGAGCTTAATGTAGTATGTTTTTTATAAGATTGCCCTTTCATATTTATAATAATAATCTTAAATACCTGTAAAAAACATACTACATTAAGCTCAAGACTTGTACTATTCGAACTAGACTGTGTAAAATACATACCCGGGTAAATATCGAATACCCGGTATCCAAGAAAAAATATATTTTTCTACCCTGTTGTAACCACTCTATATTATGTCCTCTTGCGAAGAATAGGTATTTTAGCTCACCTAATTCCGATCACTGCCAATTACATACTAATCGAAAGCATGAAGCCTATAGAAAATGCAAACGTTAGGTTGACTATATTTTCCCGTCATTCATAACTATTGGGTAGGTAGATAAGTCGATACTAATAATTTGCACTAAACCTAACGTTTGTGTATTCTATAGGCTTCATGCTTTCGATTAATATGTAATTGATCTATTTAACAAGCAATAGCAATTTAAAAAAAAGTTCATTTTCATTTTTTTTTAAACATATAAGGAGTAGACTGAAATTTTTCAATCAACCTATTCGCCATATATTACTTAGCATATTAAATTTGATATAAAATACTTTTTATCGAATAAACAGCCCGGTGAAGATCATCTCCTATTAGGATCTTAGACCAAGAGTTCATATTGTTTAATGGTGCGTGAGTCTCGCGATTGGCCGGTTTTTATTTTTATCACCAGGAATATAGGACTAAAGAGCCTCAATCAAATTTATCTTTCCTTTAACTCGAGCAATGTTGAGTGATTCGATGGTCGGTCGTGCTTTACTCGAGTCCTTGTCAGAGTGGCACTTCCATTCCGTAATCAATTCTCTTTGTAATTGAATTTCATTCGTCATCAAACAGAATATTTTCTGTGGGATTTTTCCGTACTCTCCCATAGCTGTTGATATTCGTATACACGTAAGCTACCGTTAGTGAAAGTAATCGATCGCATCGGTCGCTTATGCAATTCCATAACTAGATTTTATCAATTTTCGACGGTTGTTTACGTTAGCGTTAAGCATCTTGTACAGGTCCTTGCACCTTTAGACGTTGCAGAAGTCGTAGACACAATTCACCTCATGATGGTCAAGTTATGAAAAATCGATCGAATTGCTTTACTAAGCTTCACACGAGAATATTGAGCCCTTGTTTCTGGTCATTTATTATTAAAAAGGCCTCTACCTTCGTGAAGGTTTTCTTTGGCATTAATAACCAATTTATTTTACATTAGGTTTTGTATTGCTTTCCGAATATCGCTTAAAAATTCATTGACACGGGCCTTATGACTTCACATATTCCAAGTAATATGAGAAGTAAATCGAGTGTGTAGTAATGAGGGAAAGGGAAGGATAGTGAAGGTAGCGCACGGCATTTTCTGCGTTCAGTCGGTCTTTCCTCCAGATTTTTTTTTTATGTCGTTGAGTTAAGGCGCTGGTAGATTATAGAAGTGTAAATGTGCCCGTGTAATTACTGTTTTTAGGGTTCCGTACCCAAACCGTACGTCTGTGCGTCTGTCCGTCTGTCCGTCTGTCTATCACCAGGCTATATCTCATGAACCGTGATAGCTAGACAATTGAAATTTTCACAGAAGATGTTTTTCTGTTGCCGCTATAACAACAAATACTAAAAACTGAATAAAATAAATACGAGTATTTAAGGGGGCTCCTATACAACAAACATGTTTTTTTTGCTGTTTTTTTGCTAATGTTGTATATATAATGGTACGGAACCCTTCATGCGCGAGTCCGACTCGCACTTGACCAGTCTTTTCCATAGGCGAACGAGCACGCAGGCCACCTGATAGTAAGCGGGATCCGTGACCCATACACTCAAAAAAATGAGAGCCAAATAAGAGAGATTTTCACTTAGTTCACATAAAATGAATACAATAGTTAAAATATTAGTTATATAAACCAAAACTGATAGTAACAACAGCAATTTCTTTAGTGATTCAACTAACACCTTAGTTGGTGTATCTGACGTCTTAGGTGGTGTATCTAACGTCTTGTCAGGCTCGTATGGGATCAAGACGCTTATGCACAACAATCACAATCTTGTTACAAGCGACCAATTTTTTTTTTCAGTGTAGAAATATGCATTCTCGAGACTACAAACATAAGACTGCAATCCTAAGACCGCAACTGCGTTGCCAATCCTAAGGACTAAGATGGAATGCCTCTATGCTAGTCATTTCAACAGTTGTCTTATCGCCACACCGGAAAACAACAATACGAACACTGCACGTGGCGATAGGTTAATTAATAAGAAGGTGGTAGCGATCCAGACGAACTCTGCACAAGGTATATTACCACCATTAAAATAAACACAGTCTTTTTTTTCTTTTTAAGATATGTATATAATATGCAACTTGATTCTAAAAAGCTCCCAAAATGGTCCCAGTATTGGTATAGTATAGTATAGTATCTAAATGGCGTTGTATTTTAGCCTAAAACCCCGTAACTGTCATGGCGGCTGTAAAGGGCGGTTGATTGAAGCACAACGGTTTTTTTGGACGCCGGGAAATGGCGCCGCGACAAAATATTCACGCGCTGTTACACCGAGATCGGGATCGTAGAGGTGATACACATTAGGAACATTTTACAAAGTGCTCGTTTGTCTTCTAAATACAGATTAAAAAACACCGGCCAAGTGCGAGTTGAACTCGCGTGGAGAGGGTTCCGGAAATATATATTTCTTATTTTTTTTTATAGAATTCTTATAGGTTTTCCTGTAATTTACAAGCAATGAACTATATTTAGAATTAATAATTCTAAGTATAATTCAAAATTTTAGGCTCACTAGTTTCGGAAATCTAGGGGGGAATGGTCAATTTTCGTCTTCTTTCATGAATAAAATCAAAACTATTTATTTTACAATAATAAAAAACAATGTTCGAGAACCTCATAACGAGTCCTTTCATTTGTATGACACAGTAAGGTTTGCAATTTTTTTTTATAATTTCCTAATTTGTCCCTCGATTTGTCAAAAATGACCCTTATTTAAAAAATATATATTTACTTTGCACATCTGTGTTTGGGTCATCAATTTACTTGTGTACCAAATTTCAACTCAATCGGTCACGTAGTTTTGGAGCAAATTGGCTGTGACAGACGGACGGACAGACAGACCCACGAGTGATCCGTTTTTTTCATTTTTTGTACGGAACCCTAAAAAAGAAAACGTTTCGTTACAAAGCAAAGACGCTTAAGAAAATATGCGGGTGGCGTTTAGTCCTTATAAACGTATACTATTAAGAGGATTGTGAAGCAAAAAAATTCCATACAAAATGCGAAAACGTTTTTCTCCCCTTAAACCTCGTCCGATTTTTACGATTTTTGAATATGTTGTAGATATCATGAAAAGCTATGTCTGTACGTTTTCCTTTACACGAAAATATTTCTTAGAATGAAACAAATCGAAAAAACAAAAAACGGAAACATACAGACCTAGTTCTTTATAATAACTACAACATGTTCAAAAAACGTGCAAATGGGACTTGATTTAGGGGATGAGAAACGTTTTCGCCCGGAGCTAAATTTGTATGGATTTTTTTTGACAGCTACCTACGCGATTTTAGCAGCGCTTCACAATCCTCTTAATGCGTTGCTAAGTCAATTCTAGCAGTGTTAAGTTTGCATCTTAGCCACCTTACTATACCACCAGCTGTCTTACACTCACGTCAAAACAAAACAACGCGAACACTGTTGTTTGACGGCCGATTCAAAGGTAAGATGGTGATATAATAATACACCTATTATTCCCTACCTTCTAATGGCGCAGTCTCGTAATAACATTACAACAGTTGGCACGGCACCCGTTTCCCTCAGGGCGGGCCGATATTCCATTGGACGCCTTAATTATTCGATCCAATGTCATATCCATACGTGAGCGTGAGTCGATTTCACTTGTATGTATGTACACTCTTTATTGCAGAGAAACAATTACAAAATATTTTGCATCACTATAGAATAGATAATGTACATAGGCGAACTTATCCCATAATGGGATCTCTTCTAGTTAACCTTGGAGTAGACCTCACACTTTTTTTCTTGTTTAGATAAAAAAGCGAAAAGGAAATCGGATTTGTAAGTAGGATTGTCCCTTTTGGATGTACTGATTCCGAACTAATCGGCTTAAAGTCAAAGTTCAATGGCTAGGATTTAAAACAGTCTCTTGGCCTGAAACGATTAAATGTGTAAAAAACAAACCAACCCCAAATAGTTTTAGAGTTCCATGGACCTAATGGATCGCATAAGTAAATCTTGACAAAATGTATATAGGATCACTATCCACGTCGACGACTGGCGGAAAAATCGAGTAACCAAAAAAAAAAACAGGTGAAAATCTCCTTCTTTTTTAAAGTTGCTTGAATAAAAGGATGAGTAATAGAAGGCTTCAACTTTTATCTGTGCGGCTGGTCGTTTATTTGGTTCGTCTTGGGCCGATCGGGTGAACCGATTTTAGTACGGTAAAGTGAGAAAAAGACTGTATTCCGGCGATTGATAACTTTGACCAGGTTCGTAAATAAATCCTGTAGGTGAATTAAAAAAAACCCTTTTAAAAACTCCTGTTGATTAGAAGCGTAAGGTACCGTGTTCACCCTGTGATTCGCTATCACTGGGTGAACTTGGTACCTTACGCGTTCTAATTTAAGTATGTATTTAGGTACAGTCACGAGATTAAATTTGGTACCCGCCTTAGGCCCAAAGTCAATCTGACATTCTACAACAATAGGTTGAGTTTCCTAAAAGTTAAAAATGACTTGACATCTCTATTGACATTGACGACTTCAAGCATATTTTTCTTGAAATGGGTCCCAAATTAACGCTGGTGACCGTACCTAGTGGTACGGATAATTTCTCAAAAGATCTTGCAGAGTCGTAGTGTACCTAAAAGGGCTTATCTTATGATAAGATTAGACAAATAATTCTGAAGTACCTACACTTATTTGCCATGTTATATTATATTATAACATAGCAAATAAATAATATAAGAAAATCAAAACGCAAATCTGTCTCATCCAGAACTCTACGTATTTGAAAGTTTTAACAGCATTCGTTTTTCTATTTTGTTTGGGCCTGCGTTGAAACGGACACCGGTCACGCTGAATACGGGATGCGCAGAGCCGCGGGAAACTAGATTACCGTTGCTATTGAATATAAAATACAGACGAATTTGGTATTGCTCTATGAGGGGTTTGATATAAAATTGTTAGAATTTTTTGGTCGAAATAAAGAAATTACAAGTTGAAATTATTGTATGATCAGAAAAACGACAACTTTAAAGTTTAGTAATATATCTACAAAGAAAAAAGTTTAACCCTGATAATCTTACACGTTAATATGCCCTATTAGTAAACCATAGATGCAGGGCAGTAGCGGCTGAAGAATTTCATTTTCATTGCATTTTGTTTGAGCCAATACGCATGTCATATTTAAATCCCATCAAAGTTTGAGATATCCTGAAAACATCCTGGTTTCAGAAGATAATAGTGTTCGATGAAATTGATATAATCGATGAAGTGAATTTCGATAAGATGATGAGTTACCAGGGGGCCTAATATGGCTGCGTTTGTCGCGTGATAAAATGTGGGTAAAACATCCGTCACTTTCTGACTCGTACGAGTATTATATAAGTACGAGAGTGACGGATGCTTTATACACATTTTGTCACGCAATAAACATAATCATACTAGGCCCACAGGGACACAGACCAGGGAGAAGGACGCAGGACACACATAGGGCACACAGGGGGGAGGGAGACAGTTAGTGAAATGGCTAACATAGAGGCATTTCAAAGTCAAAGTCGAAATAACCATTAAAGGCTCTATTCCACTTGTTAAAACCTAATTACTTTTGGCATGTTATCTTACTATCAACGTTATGATAGCTCTTATTTAATTGACAGAAGTGTCACACAAGTTTAAAACAATGTGATAACACTTCAAAAGTAATTCGGTTGTACCGAGTAGAATAGTACCCTCCTAAGCTAATTTGCAGTATCTCTAATGCAATAACCAAAGCAATTTTAATTCTCTTCTGTTAGTAATAAGGTTGATATTGCAACAGGAGACTTATCTGAGATACTGCCTATTGCCTTATCAGGGCAGAATAGAGCCCGTGCAGCCCCGGTGGCCTGTGTGCTCATCAGAGAACTCGCCCAAACTACTAAACCTGCGTTAGCGTTTATTTAATTTTATAAACTAAGTCATAAAATAAAAACCTAATTAATAGTACATTATTGCCTAGGCATGGAAGTAGGCAATTGCGGGCCGAGTATTGGTTTAAATGGACGAGCTTGCGAGTCCGTTTAAAAATACGAAGCCCGCAATTGCTGTTCCTGCCGAGGCAAATATAGTGCTATTCTCAAAAATCGCCAGAAAAAAAATGTGTTGGAGTATCTTCATCGCTTGAACACATTTTTTAAATTGCATACAAACAGAAACTTCATGTGAAAAAACCATCACTATTTACCGCCTTTTTGTTTATGACAAGGAGAAACGCAAGCTTTGTTTTAAAAAAAACATAAGCTATTCCAGACACAGATAAAGAAGTTATGTTTCGAATAAAATTTGGATGTATAAGACTTGTCCCATCATTTTATTATGGGCTTTTTCACTTTTTAAAAAGTTACAAGCTAGATAGTAATGGAATGCGTATGCAACATTGCGGGCTTGTGTATAGAGCACGCAATGTATTTTTTTTTAATTTGAGAACTGTCAGTAAACTATGTACTTCGCGTCTCATTATGTAGATAGTAATGTCAACATTTCCGAGCATTTTTGAGAAATATCATTTTAAATTTAATTACGGCTTAAAATAAAACCCAGGCAATTAGAACCCCATCGGATCATACGTTAAGGGGGCCGTAAATTTGAGGACCCCAGCACGGGTTTAAATTACGGAGGGTAAGTTAAAGTCGACTTTAGTGGCTCAATTACACGAAAGTATTTACGTCGCTTATAACAGTATTTGTACTAAGTAAAAATACTAACTACTTTACATGAAAATAAATACTGTTGATGTTGATATTATGATTCAATAAAACGTGCATTAAAGTAAAGAAACAAATTGCATTCAAGATCGAGCAATCAAAGAGGAAAAACTATTTTAAGTAAAACCATGTGGGACTTAAATATAATAATTTCCGAGACTTAATTTTTCCTTTTTATTTAACAGCCAGCAGTCGCTCTTTACTACATACATACACATACGTAAACTCACGCCTTCGTTCCCAGAGTAGGGTAGGCAGAGTTACAGAATGACTTATTTTTTTACCAATTGGCTTAGTACGCTACCTAATACGTAAAAAAATCTCAGTTATTTGAAAATCGACGGCTTAGTAAAAGTAAACTAAAACGGCTGATATGTTTCGCTTGAGTTAGGTAGAGTTGTAGAGTTAATTAGTTGCACTTTGTTCCGCCTCGTCGTTTCATTCCAAAGCCAAAGTTAACTAGTTCATTCGCTCGGGTTTCTATTGCCTATATTTTTAAATATTTATAATGTAGTAATATTTTTCTTCATAACAGAGTTTTTCGATAAATCAAATGATCGTCTTTAGATTCACTATTACGCCGGCTAAGTCCAAAGTATTTATACTTGTTATAATTCCCTCTCGTATCGTCGTTCGTTTGTTATTTTCCCCGTGCCCTGTAATAAAACCCTGATCCGCAATTAAACAGGTAACGTAACAGTAATAAACAACTACAAACACAGTAACTGAATACTCGCGGGATGTGTTGGTCGTTCTACTTCCAATTGTCGTATTAGTGTTATAATAGTTGTCTTACCGTGGAAGTCGTAAGAGGCGACTAAGGGAATATAGGATTTTAGAACTGTTAGGCGATGGGCTTGCAACCTGCCACTAATACGCTGGTAAACATCTTAGCCTAATTGTGCAAAATGTGGTTACAGAATTATCAACAAGTTTTTAAAGTTTTTGGTAATTCTGTAGCTCTGCCTATCCCACTCTGGGATTACAGGCGTGATGGTATGTCTGTATGTAGTTGTCCCATTCACAGGGCATTTCGTCTTTGAGCCAGGTCTATTGTACGACGTGAAACAATATTGCTTTTGATGTGTTATTGTATTGTTTTTAATTTGGCCGCCTTTACTGTCTAGTAAATACGAGCTATCAAAACGTTGACAATACGATAAATGGCTAAGAGTAATATTATTTTACGTCGTAAATTAGCATAAGACCAATTAGTAGAGGAAAGCTGGTGAAGGCATACAAAAAAATTGCAAAATTGCGATTTGATTTTTTTATGTACTTTATCTCTAAAAGGCATACAAGTGGGTAGGTATCTAATTTTTCTGTATGCCCCCACCAGCTTTTAGAGATAAAGTACGTAAAAAAAAAACGCCATTTTGCAATTTTCGTAATGAAATCGTTTCTTTCGGATGTTTTCGTTATTTCTAACTGCTAAACAGCTGTCGAACTCATCGTCAATCTTATACATTTCGTCAGTTCTCGAAAATTGCCAACGTTAAGCATCTTGTCTATTCCCCCAGTAGCCCTAGACCATACGCATTGCCAGAACGTTACCGTCAATGTATGAAATCGAAAATGTATAATTACTGTCGAAAAACTGCTAGATGGTCGCGTCAAGCGCTTATGTCAATCCCATACATTGTGAAAGTTTCCGACAATCGTTTACGTTAGAGGGCCACGATTTGATAAAATACAATATCGTATGATTTCTCACTGCAGCTTTAGTCGCGGCTCCTTCAAGCACGTTTTCGGTCTCAACATCGATGTTTTAAAGAAAATGGGGGATAATACATAAGAAAGCGCCATTTGCCGTCGAGTATCATTTTTATATTTTCAGTACGGATTAAAAAAATACTTGTAAGCTATCTATGTAGTTGACCCCTATATAAATACTATGTCCGTCTCTATCTAACAGACAACATACGTGGCCATTTTCGTAGAAATCTGCTCACCCGCTTGACCTTGAAATGGGACAAACAAAGAAACACACAAAGGTTAACTGATAGAGAATGCCTAACGGCATTAAGTTCGCCTTTTAAGTGTATTCTTTTGTGCTATAAAGATTAAATAAATAAACAAGCTTTTGGTTTTAAAATATTAGTAGGGATGCGTACGCAAATAAACACGCGCTATACAAAACCAAGGTTAGAGAAATAGCTTGTTCAGTAATATTTGTATTGGTTCTAACGCTGAGTGAATTAATCCAAACTCCCACGTGTTTACCCTGCAGAGAGGAAATCAAAACAAACAAAACATTGCAATTGTTCGATATCCTCTGTTAACCCCGCGCGATCATTGCCCGGCTGGGGTTGAACCCTTAAAACAGACTCACGTACGTTTTCATATATTATTTCTACTTATACTTTTGCCTTTACTACTTTATGACGATACAAAATGTCAAGATCGAAGTTTGTGCTAGAAAATAGTGGTGTTTCAATCGCCACGAATATTTTCTTAAAGACAATACGCTAACATATAGTAGGAGATCAGAATAGGAGACGATTTTCACCGGGCTGTTTATTCGATAAAAAGTTTTTTATACCAAATTTAATATGCTAAGTAATATATGGCGAATAGGTAGGCAGACAAATTTCAGTCCAGTACATAATTAATTAAAGATTTAAAAATTAACTTTAAAAAAAAAAAAGCCGTAGCTTAATAGGCAAATTACATACCAATCGAAAGTATGAAGCCTATAGAATATGCAAACGTTAGGTTGACTATTTTTTTCCCGTCAATCTATTGGGTAGGCAGGTATAAACAGGTAAGTCGGTACTAGTAATTTGCACCAAACCTAACGTTTGTATATTCTATGGAATTCATAGTTTCGATTAGTATGTAATTTGTCTATTAAACAAGCATTTGCAATTTTAAAAAGAAGTTCATTTTTAATTATTTTTTTAATGATACTAATTTTTTAATGGTACTGGACTGAAAATTTTCAGCCTACCTATTCGCCATATATTATTTAGCGTATTAAATTTGATATAAAATACTTTTTATCGAATAAACAGCCCGGTGCAAATCGTCTCCTATTCGGATCTTAGACCAATAGAGCTTAGTTTGGGACTAGGTCAATTTGTGTGAGACTGTCCCCTGGTATTTATTTTTATTTTATATTTTCAGCTTCTGAATTCTATACGTTTCAACGTTTTTAGAAAATTGCTAAGGCTAGCCTAGTTCTTAAGGTACCGTACAACATGCAATGCATTGGCTGGCCGACCTGTGCGCGAAATTATAAGAGGACTCTTTTTAGGGGGTCTATATTGTTCGCCATAATTATTTTTAGTCCTAATGTGCTTTAGGTCATAATCATCGCAAGTCATAACGTAATTTTTAAAGAAACTGTTACTTTTTCAGGATTTTTATAAATCAAACCTAACCTAACCTAGCCTTGTCTACACGTTAGATATTTCAGAAATTCTAAAAAGTTTACAGTTTCAGCGATATGAAAAATTATGACTATCAATAATAATGTCAACAATGACATTATGACCAATAAAATTATGGGAAACAACGGGCTCCCTCCGCTCCCTCCTTTTTAGGTTCACATTCGCAAGAGTTGTTAACAACAAATATAAAACAATAATAAAATAACTGCGAATTACATTTTAATTGACTGTCATAAAAAAAAACCCAAGTTACCCACACTAGCATTATTTAACTACACATAAATATTCCGACACATTATATCACAAATCCCCCGCAGGAGGGGACCGCTCGCAATTCATTTGGAAAGATCAACTTGCGATCTTGTTTCCGTCAACCAGATAACGTCTGTCTCCGATATAAATAGCGGCTAGTGTACAGACCACATAACAAGTAGCGGACATTAATTTGTAGATTAATACACGAACACGATGTAGGGGGATGTGGAGGGGGGATGATTAAATCATTGTTAAGTAATTATTTGTTAACAATACTGTTCTGTCATATTATATTTTCCATTTCTGATACCCTCAATGTACGTAATTACTAGTCATTTTCAAACGCCGTGCAATTTTACCTACTCTGACTTTATATTCTTTTTTACATAGTATAAAACAATAGTACATTGTTGCAGAGGATAGAAAGTACGCGATTTTTGGACGAGTCATATAGAAGGCAGAAACGTAGTTGAGGCCCTCTAGTGTACGAGTCCATAAATTGCACTTTTTACCGAGGCAGACATAGTGCTTTTCACAACTACTGAGATTTTAATTCATGTTAATGTGACATCACCGCCAATTTTACCATAGATAACTTTTTTTAAATCTGGACCCCTATTCTCGTGGCACTCGAGATTAATAAACTAACATGCGAGATGAAGAAGTCAACTCCATATAAAATTGTATTTGTTTCGCCATATCATTTCTAGTGGTTCGAGATTAGGGGCCAAGTTTGAATTACATTTTTAAAAAAAGCAGTGACATTCGTCTGTGTATCTTTTAGCAAAAATACACCTAATATTTTACGACACAAAATGGTGTTCTGATTGGTCGATTTCATTTTTGTCATTTTAAGGAGCTATGACACAAAAATTGATTGATTGATTTTCATTGGTTCTTAAAGTTGGACATCAATGTTCTCGACCAATCAGCAAATACGCCAGCAAAAACATTCTTGGTCTGTCCTTATAAGTGACGTTTTGTGACCCCAAACAAGACCATCTATGGCCATATTTCCGAGCAGTGTTGTGAAAAGTCGCTTTACGCGTCTGTCTTTCTGTCTGTCTGTATACCTGCTAACTACTCCTTTAATTTTCAACATAAGTTAGATTCAGAATTCACGGAAGTTTTATATTTATTTACAACAAATTCTAGTTTATATACGGGTGTTAATAAAGACTGACATAAACCGAATAAATCTGGGAAGGCACACCATAATTACCCTCGTACGGAGAAAAGGCACAACTGCAATTAATCACAGAAGCATATTTAACTTTCAAAGATTGTAATAAGGTTGGAAGTGCAATACAATTCATAGAGTACATGTGATTTTTTTCCGTAGGAGGGCAGATAAACTGAAATTCAGTGATATCCTCCTATATGGCCCAAGGTCCTACCCATAGTACTTATTGACTTTGTCATTCAGACCCAGCTCCTTCGACAGTTGTGTAGTCATAGCGTCCACGGTCCTACCAGTAGGACTTAAAAGAAAACCCGCCAATAACGTACCACGGTCCTACCGATAGGACTTAATAGAAAACCCGCCATTTTGTCTTCTAAGTACTTGAGTCTGAATGAGTATAAGACAATAGTACAGTCAAGGACTTTAATTGTTATGCCACTATGGAACCCTGTCACATAACGTTAATTTAAGCGTATTTCTGTCATGTGGTTTGACGCTGTCATTATGACAGGGTTTCATAGTGGCATAACAATTAAAGTCCTTGACTGTACTACTGGTAGGACTACGGGCCTTAGTGACTACATGCTGAATTTTTCGTTGGGCTTTAGGAGGATATGGTATCCGAAACCGTAAGGTGGAAAAGTTTTACAGCATGAAGAGCAACGCGATGCTTATTTATGTTACACGTACTCAAGTATTTATTTAGGTGTCCCCTTGTTTCACCGACACTCATTTCATAGAACGTATCACTTTTTTCGTTTCGTAGAAAGCTATTTTCTGCTGAACCCGTGGTGATTTCAGGTTATCTTAAATATGATTTATGTAGGTTAGATTAGGTTAGGCTTGTCACCACAAGATAGCCTGAAATCAACACGGGTTCAGCAGAAAATAGCTTTCTATGAAACGAAAATTCTGCTAAGTGATGTTCTATGAAATGAGTGTCGGTAAAACAAGGGTAAACCATTTATTTGTTTATCTATTATTATTTGTGTATATTTATGTTAAATCTTTGTAATTTGGTTAATTTATCCTTACGAGTGTGCGTAGATATTTTCGACTGTATTTTTTTTACTTAACTACTTAAGGCGCCGACTGTACAAAAGGGAGATGGATGACATTGCACTGTCATGCACGACATCGTGGAGGGGTCATAATGGCTAACAGGGGGTTGAATACTTTGAGAAAAGGGTGTATTTATATTTAACGTTGGATAAAAATCTCTCTGAGCTCCCTTAATTCCAATTTATTTAAACCCATATCCCCTTCTCGTAATGAGATTGTTGACATTATGGTAGCTCTTATTCTTTTGACAGTAAGAGCTACAAAGTCAACAATATGATGACGTTATAGAAGCACGATGGGTTAAACCAATTCGAATAAAACCTTAGATCTTCAACCAAAATAAATTAGTTCCATCTACAAGGGTATATCATCACCAAAGGCAAAAAAAAAAAATGCATTCTAATGTATAGGACAGTGGGTTAAAAAAAACTACAATGTGTTAAAAAAAGACCATTCAATACAAAAAACACACATTTTAAAAGTGATAACAGATACTAAAACAGCCTTTGCCTGCGACTTTGCCAGCCCATTCCCTCAGAAACTATCCAACTTTTCTTAATAAAAAGTACCCTATGTATAAATTGTATACTGGGGAAGGCTTAGATTAAAACTAATTTAGCATATATAACTTAATATTAGCATGGATTAGTAGTGATTTATGTTTGCGAAGTTAAAAAGATAGCAAAGAGACGCAACACAAAATCTAACAAAATCTCAACGAACGTAATCGTATCAACCTGTCTCCAAGCGCAAAAAATCGGAAAAACCTCAACATCTTTAACCCCGTAAAGCATTTTCCTAAAGAATTGCTGCTATTTGGCAAACAATAGATTGCCTATTTGTTCGCTGCAACGTTCGGAAATGAGCTGTTCTGAATCGGAGGCTCCCCAGGAAATTGTAGGCTTTATTAGCCCTGCGGAGCTCCATCGAAGGCCGGATTCGGGTAGGATTTTGTGGCGAATTTATCACAATAAAATTAGATAAATAAATAAATAATAAAAATAAATATCAGGGGACAATCTCGCAAAAAATTGACCTAGCCCTAAACTAAGCTCTAGGCTTGTATTATGGGTACTTAGACAACGATAAACATACTCATGTAGAGAAATAATTACTAAAATACTTACATAGAAAACATCCAAGACTCAGAAACAAATATTCGCGCTCATCACATAAATATCTGCCCTTACGGGGATTTGAACCCTGAAAGTTCATTCTTGTTTGGATTGCGTTCGAAGTGACACGATTTTTGAAACCTTGTTTGCATTCTTTATATCGTCAAGTTGGCCTTACTTTACTGTCAAGTTAATAATTGCTGTCAAAATGTTCACAATACGATAATATGTCAAAAGCGATACGGTTCTACCTAGTAGAAAGAGCTTCTGTATCAAAATTCAAATCGATCAGTTGAGGCGTTGACCTGTGAAGATACGTACATACACACCTACATACATATACTCACGCCTTAACTCCCAGGGTGGGGTAGGCAGAGCTACAGGATTTAGTTTATTTATAAGCTTGTAGGGTCTAAACCAATTAGTTTTAGTTAGGTTAAAGTTCTATCACCATTTAAACCCACAGAATCGGTCTAAAACGTAGGAATTTGAATTTTGGGCGGTATTTGGCGGGAATTCATGGCGTCACTGGTTCGTGTAAACCATTCATCCCGGTCTGATCGAAATTACAGGCCATTCGTAACGAACTAAGCGATTATCGCTAAATCCCATACTTACGTGTACGAGGTTGAATCAGTGTCATAATCAGTGATCAGTAGCTACATTAACTGTACACTTTAGTACCCTACCGCTTTGAGTCCTGTGACGATTTCATGTGGCAGTTCATACATGACGATATAGCAACAAGAAGGTGGCAAGAATTTATGACAATAACTGACCACCTACATCATAAGAGTCGCTTTACTTAAAACTCGTATAAGTCCATGCAAAAAGACAACGGAATTTGCTTCTTTTTCCAATCAAATTAAGTTTTAATTTCGTGTACCAAATTTCAAGGAAATATTCGAGTTCGAAGTTAAGCGACTCTAAGTAAATATCATCATAAATTATACATTTTGTTCGATATATTATTATATAGGCAATTAATTCTTTCACATACTTATTTCATTTTAGGGCTTTACTAAAAAGATAAATCACGAAATAATTTTTTGATATTGTCGTCAACATAATGTCATTTTCTTAATGTCATTATTCTTTATATCCTCATTACTTTGATTAAAATATCATTATTATTATAAAGCCTATGTTACTCGCACAACCAAGACGAATCCAACGACACCTCACTCTTCAATATCGTTCGAGCCGTTAAGGCTACAGGAGGTCACAATGGAGCGGACATACCCTAACACATACAGGCATACGCGCGAAAATCATTACCCTCCTTCTGGGTCAGTCGGGTAAAAATAGGAAAGAGACGATAGGTAGTGGTAATTGTTGCGAAGCGATCCCAACTTAGCATAGCATATTATACATATAATCTTTTTCTTGTTAAAGAATATTTAAGAAGATATCATATTATACTGCGTTATACTTGACTTTAATTTTCTACTATGTACTAATATTAATATAAATGCGAACGTTGTGTATGTGTAAATTAGTAAGTTTTTTACACCTTCACGCTGCAATGCAATGGCTAGAAAGATTGAGATAAATATGAAATGAAGATAGCTTATATCTATGTGTATATCGTGAATAGCGAATATGCTACCTTTTATCCCGGCAAAAAACAGAGTTTCCGTGAGATGGTCAACGCAGACGTAGTCGCGGACAACAGCTCCTCAAATATTAGTATTTCAATCTACGACGTAATTTTCCATACATAGACGCAATATTGCAATCACGACGCAATCAGGCAAATTGACCTGACGTGTCGTGCCGTCTTGGATTGAAAGCGCTATACACGTCTGTTTGCACAAACTAGCCAATATCTTAAACGGCGTTTCCCTAACGCGAGTTCTTAATACCGTCCTCATTTGTTTGGCCCCCGTCAGGATGACGAATGGGTGTCAACTCGGGCCTGCCGCGGCGCGAGTCATGAGCGGCAAGCCATTCTTACCCTTTAATCTTCGGTTCTTCCTCTTATTCTTCTAAAAGAGAGCAGTTAATAAATAAATGAATATCAGGGGACCATCTCACGCACATTGACCTAGACCCAAACTTAACTCGAGGCTTGTACTATGGGCCAAAATAGTACAATCCTCGAGCTTGCAATAAAGAAATCAGCCCAGAATCAGAAACAAATACACATGCTTATGACACAAATATTTGCCCGTTCCGGGAATCGAACCCGGGACCGCTAGCTTCATAGGCAGGGTCACTGCCAACTAAGCTAACGCGTCTTCAAGTTTATTTAGTTTTTTTTTTTAGTTTTCATTCAAGCCTCCTTATTCCTGTACCTTGTCCGTCCCGTTGTCAGTTGACGTTAAAATTCTCGTCTCGAGTCGCCGCCGCCGGCCCGGTGCGTAATTTATGGAGCCTGCTGGTTAATGGTTAATGGTCTCAGCTAGGCGAGGCTGAACACCAGGATTTGACGATATCTACAATGTATTTGTAATGGAAACTCAATTCAAATTAACTGGTCCCATTGCCGGTGAGAAAGCGATTAGCTATCGACTATTTTCTCGCTCAAGAAAGAAGAAAAGATATAGATCCCGTATCAATAAAATAGACACATATGTTAATAGTTGATCGCTGGTTGTTCACATTGCCGATGAGAAAAGTTTCCACTAGTCAGTCGAAACAAAAAATATAGACCCCAGGAAAATAAAAGAGCCTCATACAGGGTGTCCGGGAGATAGTGGCCAACCTTACAAGGCTGGATACTATCCTATCCAGTGGATATTCCAGCTCAGGAGTGTCCAAAATATGATAAATCACGTTTAGTAAAAGTTGCATGTAAAACGAGATATCTCAACTTTTAATTTTTTTGAAAATGCGGTACCATGGTTCACTATTTTAATGCCATGACCACAGTTATTAGATTTTTTCAGTATCGTTTACTGTGAAAGACAGCTGATTAAATTTGCTTTAAGACCCTTGTAACGAAATTTATGAATAACAAGCAGTTATTTGTATATTAATAGTTGATCGCTGGCTCTACTCGCTTCTGCTCATCGTCACCGATGAGACAAGTGCCTAAACCAACTCTATCATGCTTGGCTTAACATCTGATGTCAGTTCAAACAACACTGGCTTTAATGGTCAAACAAAATGTTACGGCAGTAAGTTTCAAGATCTTTTTAAATAATTATTAATTATATAGGTAAAAATTCCCGATATACGGGACCTCTTTTTTCAGAGTCGATATCTCTTTAATGGCCCAATTGATTTTCATGAAACATAGCTAAGAACCATCTTGTTTAAACTAGCTTTCTTTAAAAAAACCGCGTCCGAATCAGGCCATTGGATTTTGAAACAACCTGCCGCTTAAAATCAACAACAAAAAGTTTTTTTTTTATTGTTTTAAAGGGTCTTTATACAACTGTATACATCGGCCCTATTTAGTCAAACACCGTTTTTACATAAAAAATTGAAAAAAAAAAACATAACATAATACAAAACATTACTATGGGTTTTTAGAAACATTAGCTAACCTATACACCGTTTATGCCAAATCTGACGTGGGGTTCGCGGGAATGCTTATAAAAGTACCAGTATCATATGGGCTGAGATTGGCTGCCGCTATCAACAACTCCCTTTGAGCGCGATTCCTGCTACTCTCCACCAGCAAGTGCTGCACATCCTGAATTTATTTGTAGGTAGAATTGACATCATCTTGATTTACTGATTGCATTATCTGTTTTGTTGTTACCTCGATATATCTTATGTATATATTTTTTATTAGTACAATTTATGAATTTAAGTGTGTATGTATGTATTTATAGCTACACCATGTTGCACCGCCACTACAAGCTTTGCTTTGCCCAAAGGTAGAGATGCATTCTCTACCAGTCAACATTTATGGCATTCAGTTCGCCTATTATATATTAAATAAATAAATCACCATCGACCAATAATGGCTTGACAGAACTGTGATGCAGATGGCGATTGCAATTTAATGATCGTGATACTGATCAATGTTTCATTATTTTGATAGATTAGTTTCATTTCACTCATGCGCAACAGTGCTTAATGACGGCATGACATGGAACGGTTTTTTGTCTATATTTTGTTGCTACCTTCGCTACTGAATGCTGTAATTCAATAATTTGAAAGGTATTATAATACCGTTCTTTGGTGATGCAGTAAGTTTAATTTATAGTGATCGTACCTACGAAGCTAGCGGCCCCTGCTTTGATTCCCCGTAAATTTTGTGATAAGCGCGAGTATTTGTTTCCCGAGTCTTGGGTGTTTTCTATGTCACTGAGGGGACATTTAACAACACTATCACGGTATACTGAAAACGTTCATCCTCTTCTTTCAGTGCTTCTCCAACTCGTGAACGTCTCGGCTATCGACTCCTAGAACAGAACTCTACGAACAGTTAGAGAAATGTAAATTATTTCCAGATCGACATATACTTCTAGGAGTTCATCCAGAACCAGTACTGGCGCACCTTTCTCGAGATGCACTTCAAGTGGTGCAACCTGTTCCTGTATTAAGAAAGGGCCAGGTCAGGAGTACCCTAAACCGACGCACGTGAATGAAGAGACTTATGAGTGTGGAGGAAGCGAGGGAAGTTTGTCTGGATCGTAGCAAGTGGAAGGAAGTGGTCTCTGCCTACCCCTACGGGGAAAGAGGCGTGATTGTATGTATGTATGTACTAGTATTTAACCTGTTTCTCAAGGACGCCGTCTTCGGACCGGCGCTCTGGAAGACCTTAATACATAGACCCAGAGATAATACTCGCACACATCACACAAATATTTGCTTATTTCAAGAATAGAACCTGGCAGCGCTACTTTCGTAGGTTAAGTAACTGAAAACTTGCGTCGTCAATATAAATTTAGTTGTATTTAATACTCCCAAAAAGATTGCTATTTTGAGTAACTGGCTCCACGGAGACTTCAAATACCTAGCAAAAACTCGGTTGAAGACCTGAGCTTCGTACCAGTTCAAAAAGTCACAATAGTTTGAAGATATTTCTCTCGACTAATGATCTAAATGTCAGATTAATACAAGACGATGAAACAAATCGACCACTCTTCGTCCGACGACAGCTCTGAACTAATGGTCGTTGGACGAACCTTAGGAAATTTAACTGACGAACTTATGGTTGGCAATAATTAGGATCCATCTATTGGCGGATGGGATTGTTGCAGAATAATGATGTTGACTGATTTAATGCTGATTGCAGCCGGCTCAAAACTATAGTGGAATTGCTTCATTGTGCATGAGTACATCATGGCGCCCGTCGTCATGGAACGACTTTGTTATTTTTTTATATTGCTTCCTTCATTACTGAACGCTGTAAGTAATGTTAATCTTTTTATGTTGTGTGAAAAATAAGACGTGGAAAAAATTTGGCTGTTGAAAGGTGTATTGATTTATTTAATCTTTATTGCACAAAAGAATACAATTAAATAAAATACAAGAGGGAAAGGAGACGAAGGAGGAGGTTTAACGAGTTGTTTGTGAAATTACGTAGGTATTTCTTTGTTATTTGTTGGTCAATTTATTCGTTGAATTAAACTACTGATTACCCTTATTATTGGTGCGTATTTATGGGATTAAAATAAATGAACCCAAGTTAAAATAAGTTTTAAACGTGGAGGACTGATAGGTCGGTTCATGCGCTACTGATTTAGAAATTGCGACCTTATAAAAAGACAATGTTCTCACTGTTCAACTGCATCAAATCCATTTTCTTTAAATAACTTTTCTTATAGATAACGACACCAAGCAGCAGCTGGACCTAATTAAGCTTCCATGTAGGTGCGACACTCTCGGTGCTCGAGTGTCACTTGTTCTCTACCGGTTTTATAAAACAAACTTAGGTCAACTTATATCCGTTTTTGGGTAACCCATAATTTTATCGAATTTCACTTTCTCGATTGTATCGTTTTATCGAACGCTATTTTCTAGAGAAACCATGGTGATGTAAGACTTGTAACTACCAAAAAGTTTTAACTCAGGCGGCTAGATGCAGTTTGGCAGATACTTAATATTTTGTAAAATAATTGTTTCCTGAGAAAAAAAAATGCCTTTCGATGAAATGAAAATTCTGCGTAGTGATACGATGATTGAAAGGTGTTTCGATGAAATATAAGATACCCCATTCTACTAAAGCAAAAACTAAAATATTCTATGTTTGATGGATGACTCTCCAGTCCTTCTACTTCGTGACGGAGCGGCCGGTGGTCACGTACGTCAACCCGAAGTACATCGGCTACTTCAACGTCACCGCGCAGAGGCTCGGCCGGCGGAACCCTCTCTACTACGTCAGTATTCACATATTGACCAAAGAAGTTGCTGATAACAATATAACGGTAACTATGCTGCGTAAAGTTCTTGCTTTATTTAGTCTACATTAGTTAAGCAAAAGAAATAGCGGGATAGGATTTAAAAATAACATATACATACAGTACATAGATTAAATCACGCCTGTTTCCCAGAGGGGTAGGCAGAGACCACTTCTTCCCACCTGCTACGATCCTGACAAATCTCTTTTTCTTCTTCCACATTCACACATCGAGTCATGCATGCACGTGAGTGAATATTTTTGTAGCCGTTTAAGAGAGATATATATATATATATATATATTCATTTCATTTTTAAACCAATCGCGTCACTGGTAGATCACGTGACTTTTCGTATCACGACATCTACTAGTGACACTATTGGAGTCAAAACGAAACGAATAGAAACGCTAGTAAGCCTAGTGCATCTTGGCAGGGCCACCTGGAGAAGGGGATTGCCTTTTTACCGGGGGTTTTATCTTTCTGGTAGTTATTGTATATAAAACATGGGAATTTTAACAAATGTCTTGAGAATGGTTGTCTTAAGTTGTGTATCATTAACTATGTCTAACAATTATCTTAAATCACTTTTCACATTGATTTATAATGGCTTACTTAGTATATAATTTTGGTTTGTTGTGCATTTGTAGCATTTTTGGTAAGATAAATAAGGCAGTCCAGCAGAACCGAATAGTAACATAAACTATGAGTAGGCCTTTTGTAATATTGTGGCTCTGGTTGCTTAGTTCTTTTTTCTAACAGGCTGAATGCATCCCGATTTTCTACCTAACTTTCTTTTTGATTTCTTTCATACTGCCCTTAATACGTTGTATATTAATCACGAACATCAATATTTCAGCCTCATTACGTCCACTGCCCACTACCACAGGCCTTTCCCAAGGTTTGCCACAATGATCGGTTCCTTGCAACCTTAGACACGTTGTTCTAGGCAATACATTATCATTAACCAAACGAATACTTCACGTTTTAGATCGACGTATACTTCTACGAGTTCATCCAGAACCAGTACCGGAGCAGCTTCCTGGAGATGCATTTCAAGTGGTGCAACATGTTCCTGAAGGACGCCTTCTTCGGCCCTGCGCTCCGGAAGACCTTGCCCGGGAAATGTCCTCATCCTATAGTAAATTTTACCCTGTCACCATCGTATAAAATTATTCTCACATCACTCTAACTCCCGCTTTCACTCTCTTGTGCATAAAAATATATCCGACCTCTACTCTACAGAAGATGCAGTATGCCTTTGACCTGTAACGATAACAGTAATCGTATAGGTTTTAACTCGGTGGCCATGACTGTCAAGTAAATAAGACCTATCTTTTGACCAGTCAGTGGCCCTAGACTAGACGAATTTTCAGGACGTTATCGTTATCGAAAATGGATAAGATTGACGTAAGTTGCCAGACGGTCAGGTCGAGCGCTAATGACAATTCCATATATTTTGTTAGATTTCGATAATCTTTTACTTTAGCATTGTCTTGTCTAGCCTCACAGGTTTTTTACCGTGTAGAATCTCAGCCCAGACAGACAGTAGATTCTAACCCAAGTTATTAATATTCACACTCATCACACAAATATCTGCTTTTAGCGATTTGAACCCAGGACCGCTAGCTTCTTAGGCAGGGTCAACTAGGCCAACGCGTCATCAAGCGTATAGCTCAGAGGGCCCTGCTAAGATGCATTGCGCTAACTAGCGTTTCTATTCGTTTTGTTTTTAAACCAATCGCGTCACTGGTAGATCACGTGACTTTTCGTATCACGTCATCTACCAGTGACGCGATTGGTTTAATTACGAAACGAATAGAAACGTTACTTAGCGCAATGCATCTTGGCATGGCCCTCAGGTTACTTCTAGGTCATGATAGTCAATAGTTTGTTGCTTCCCCAGGGCTCATACCACCTGTACAACCTGACGATCAACGGGGAGGCCATCCCAGAGAGCTTCCCGTTCACGAAGGGCCGGCTCCTGGTGAACTCGTCTTACAGCCGCGAGCCCGTGTTCAGCGGGTACATAGGCCTGGAGCTCAAGGTCCACAGGCAGACGAGAATTTGATGCTGTAGTACAGCAGATAATCAATATAGAATAGAATAGAATAGAAAATCATTTATTTCGCTTAAAAATTATAACATTACAGTGTGTGATAAGTATTGCTGCGAAAATGGTATCCACTCAGCTATATGTCGTACCACCTATTGGCAATGCAATAAATCAACTCAGTACCTACACAATAAGTGCTTATATCGCATTAATCCTGTTTTTTAGAAGTATGATACAATAATTAACTTAACCTGACAATATTTTCATACCTGTATTTACATTTGTGTTGGTGCCTCAACACGAAACCGTTTGCATTAAACTTGAACAGATAGTAAATGCGCTTTTAAAAGTCGCTTAAAGGAAAATAATGATTTTGAACTTATAATAGGAGGAGGGAGATTGTTCCAGCATTTCGTGGCTGTATACTGGAAGCTGCCACGAAATGCCGCGGTTCCGTGTCTAGGACATATTAGTTTCGGAGCCTGTCTCTCAGGTCTCTGCGAAAATTTCAGTCTTCGGTAGAGATACGGCGGTTTTTTACTTTTAACAATCTCAAACAGAAGCGAGGCAAAATGCACCTTTCGACGAGCTTCCATCTTTAACAAACCACCCTTGTTTAAAAATGGTGTAACATGAGATCGATGCGGGACAGGAAAACAAAATCTTACGCATGCATTTTGCAGGCGTTGAATCAGAATCTTGGTGCGAGCCAGCAAACATTCGCCAAAGACGGTGTCAGCATAATTTAGTTTAGACAATACAAGGGTATCTGTTAATTTAATACGAAGATCGACGTTTAGATACTCTCTAATTCTATATAATACTTTCAAACGATAGAAGCAGTTACGGACTGTTTCAAGCACATGATTCTCAAAACGTAGCGATCCGTCCATGAGTACGCCCAAATTCCTAGCCTCTGATACTCGAATCAATTTATCACCCAAAATTGTTACTTGTGGATTGCGAGATATCACTTGTGACCTAAATTGCCGCGTACCTAATACCATAAACTTAGAACTTTAAAATTTAAGCGGATTCAGAACTAAACTGTTTAAATCTGACCATTGGGCTATCTGATCCAAGTCATGGTTCAATTTTGAAACGGCAGTGTCCATGTTGTTGGCTTTGAAGGAAGTATAAAGCTGCATATCATCTGCGTAAAGGTGGCATTTGCAGTTTTTTACCTTATCAATTATGTTTGCACTATAAAGAATAAACAGTACTGGTCCCAGAATCGAACCTTGAGGGACGCCCCTCGTTACAGGAGACGCGCTGGAGACTACAGACGTTCCATCAACATTTCGTATTTCAACTTGCTGAGAACGACCACCAAGATAAGAAGCAAACCACTTAACGGCACTCGGGTCAAAGCCATAATATGTAAGTTTTGAAAGTAATAATGTGATATTAATTGTTTCAAAAGCGCGCGTAAAATCGAGCAGGGCAAGAATTGTTCCTTCACCTTCATCCTGCGCTGCTAGGATGTCATCAATAACGTTTAACAAAGCCGTAGATGTACTCCGTCCTTTCCTGAAACCTGACTGGTTTTCAGGAAGTATATCGTTGCTTTCAAGGAATTGGGTAAGCTGCATACACACAGCCTTTTCCAGAATTTTAGACATAAGAGGAAGAATGCTTATAGGCCTTAAATCTTTTAAACTTGTCGGAGCTGCAATTTTAGGAATAGGCCTTACTGCAGCTACCTTCCATGCATCAGGGAAAGTGCTAGTTTCAATTGATTGATTTACTATATTTGTAATAAGTCGCAATGTACGTGGCAAAGTTAGTAGCAACATGTCAAGTGATATTTCATCAACACCCTGGGCATTTGTTTTATTAGATCGAATAATTTTAGCAATGCTTGATTCAGCAACCGGTTTAAGAGCAAAAGTGGCGGAGCTATGCCTGTGGAATTCATAATATGTTAGTTGTGATATATCTATATCATTCCTGCCTGGCACATCAAGAAAGTGCGCAATAATATAATCTATTTGCCCTATTTACACAAGAAAGAGATAATAGACGTCAAATTAACCTCAGGAAAGTAAATAAGTAAGTTATGAAGCTCTTTTACCAATTTTAAAAATTGTTATGACTAGGACACATTATATGGCTGTGAAATTTTACAATAAAGTACCATTTTTCAATTAAAAATACAATAAGAAATCTATATTTTGTGGCAAGTTTAGGAGACTTTTAAATTTCAAAATGTTTTTGTATTTTGGAAGAGTTTTTTGTGTTTGAGGAGTAAATAAATCTGCCTTTTTTATTAACTTTTCATTTGTTATATTGTAATAATGATTTTCTAAATAGACATTTTATTGTGCCTTGTTGCAGTGTCCTTGCAGGGTGTATGTTGAAGCTACCTACTGTATTTTTAAGACCAAATCCACAACATAAAGGTATAAATTAATATGGCGATGATCCTTGTTTTAATCTTACAGTACACTCAAAAAAATGAGAGCCAACAAAGAGAGATTTTCACTTAGTTGACATAAAATGAATACAATAGTTAAGATATTAGTTATATAAACCAAAACTGATAGTAACAAACAGCAATTTCTTTAGTGATTCAACTAACATCATAGTTGATGTATCTAACGTCTTAGTTGATGTATCTACCGTCTTGTCAGGCTCGTATGGGATCAAGACGCTTATGCACAACAATCACAATCTTGTTATAAGCGACCAATTATTTTTTTCAGTGTAGTATAAACCAAATGGCTCCCCGTCGTCTATCCCTCTGTATGTACTCTTAGATATATACTACGCAACAAATTTTCATCCAGTTTTCATCAATAGATACAGTGATTCAAGAGAAAGGATTTTATGTATAAACAATGGATTATTTACGGGTGTAGCAGGAAACTCACATAAACCGAAGCGAAGCGAGGACGGGTCGCTATTATTACTTAAACTTATAACACCCCTTTTTTGCATCGGGGGTTAATACTGCCCCCTACGGAAAAAAGGCATATCTACTATATGAATTGTATTGCACTTCCAACCTTATAATAACCTTTGAGAGTTTAATATGCTGCTATGAATTCATTGCACTTGTGCCTTTTCTGCGTAGGAGGGCAGAATAATACTACTAATATTATAAAATGTGAAAGTTTGTGTGTTAGTTTGTTACTCCTTCACGCTGCAACGGCTGGCCTCCTCCCACTTTCGGTGATACTGTAAAAAATCTGAAAAGTGAAACGTTGCCTTGCTTTTATTAAACTAGTCCGTGGATTCACAAAACCAGCGTTGTACTCCTATTCTGTATTATGACATTGATTTAAAACTATACATGTGGACCATCGTGAAAATAATTTTTCTTGGTTTTTTAAGCGATCGTTGAAGTATCCGAGTATGCAACTGGAAAATTTCTTAATAAATAACAGAAATATAAATACACTAAACTCTTTCACATTTATTATTTTAACCTAGCTTATTACGAATGTCCCTAGGCTAGGCGAAATATTTCATACAAAAATAAAAACAATTAAAACACTAAGGGGGGTTCTGATGCAAGATAGCTCAAAAATATTGCATTTATACAGGCTGTATTTCGATCTTTGTGGATGAAATTACTTACTATAGCTGGCAGTTTATAAATGCTTAGCAAACATAATAAAAAGTTAGTTACCGAAGTTATCATTAGTCGAAAAGTCTCTTTTTATACGCTGGATTAATATTTTCATTTTACTTTGCAACGGGAGATCTTATGTATACAGGATGATAATTTATTCGATAAATTACTTTAATTATAACGCAGAACATCCTAGTTTGTGACTATGTCTAGTTCCCAAGATATTATATTAAATTTCCGTAATTACTCGAGTTTAATAATGTTCCTGTTACGTTCCAGTAACGGTCAAAGAAGGTCTCTACCAAGACTTAGGTCGAACTTACGTGCAGGCGACTAACACGTCCAAAGCTCAGTTCCACGAAATATAGCATTTTGTGATATAACTAACGTCGGTTTCAGTTGTAAATTTCTAAGTAGTTTGGCGAAATATTGCGCTAATTGATATATCACCTTTTAGAAAGATAACAGAAATTTTAGATTGTCCTTAACTTTTTTTACGGATTGAACTTTAGTTTATACAGGTGTATTCCTGCATAACATTATTTATTTGTCGGTGTCATATTTTTGTTTTAACACGTTAGTAAATAAAATGGACTTTATCACTCGCATAGATGTATTTTACAAAAAAACATTTATTTGTATTATGCTTCACATTAAGGTTTTTAAATAAGTGTTCAAAATCTAAAATATACAGAGTGGAAAGTTGAAATGGGTCACGCAAAAATGATCTTAGGAGACCATCCCCTCTCGAAAATCTCTTATATTGTAAAAATGAAGTCTACGAACGTTAAGTTTTTGCAAAACATTCTCTGAGGCCTGCCATGCCAACGTTTTAGAAAAAACGGGTATTTCTTCCGATGCTTCTTCTCGGCAGCGGTGTCCTTTTGAGAAGCAATGTTAGATTATTTTTGTTCGTCACGAATCGAAAAAAACCTTTTTCAATACCTACCTAAGAATTTACACTAATTTGAAGATTTTTTAAAATACTTTTTAAGTTTAACACTCTTGAATTCAAATATAATGATTGAAATAGTAGTAATATCTCTTTGTGTACATTGTTATCTAACTTCAGAAATAGCTAAAATATCATACGCGTTTTTTTACTCTCTAAATTATTTATTGCTTATTACAAAAAATGATTTAATCCTTCCTCCTTTTCAGCTCAAGGTCTGCGTGCCCTTTGACCACGACCTTTTTCTTGTAAAACCACATGGTGACAATGCGACCCTTCGTGAAGGGCATGGGAGGCAGGTGGTCCGCTGACGCCGTCATGTTGTAGAAGTGATAGGCTCCCTGTGGAATCATCGTCGTCATATCATTGTTGTTGTCGTCTTTGTTGTTCGCGTCGTCGTCGTCATTGATATCAAGTTCATTTGGAATACAAAAATCTAATGTTGAAAACGAAACCCTGACTGGCGACTCGTATAAAGTATTATTATATTGTTTATATTGCTTGAAGATATAAATAAAATTATTTGTTAAACAACAGTCAATTACGTACCTACGTTCTTGAGAAATCATAAACACCCTATTCATTAAAATCAGTCCAAAAGTTCAGGAGCTATGATAGAACATCGATGATTTAAGATCATATAAAAAATCGCTAAGAAAATCTGCGAAATTTGAATTTGAATAGTAAAAAAAACAATGTTTTAAATAGGTTGTATTAAAAATATTTGTTTCAAGCAAGAGGAAGAATCTTCAAGCATTGACGTGCTCCGGCTGATATGATGATGATGATAAATATTGATATTAAAGTAAGGAGAATAGTGCTTTTGGACTTGCGTGAATCTGTATTTCAATACTTTTGCTGGTTCAGCGATTGGTCAACAATAATTTAAGAAGGCTTTAAAAGACTACAATTTTTATGGATGTATTATGAGGTGTAACGACCTGCTAAGTTCCAGGCAGTGAACGGGACAAAGATATGAGTTCTATAGCTCTATATATTTTATTGACTGGAACTTGGCAGTTTTAAAAGCGGCCTTGAAAACTGTCTTTTAATCCGTTGAGCTCAATGAAATTACTACTTAATTATTATTATTACTTCTTTATTTGTGTGCAATACATTGAAAACTTACCTTCGGAACAGGGCATGACTCGAGCGTCGTTTGCTTTAGAAGGGCGGCTCCGAAGATAGGATCCTTGAAGAGGAAGTTGCAGAATTTGAATTGCAATTCTATGAAGCTGCGCCGGTATTGATGATTCACCGCCTCATAGAAGACCACTTCCAGCTGTAAACGATAATGAATAATTTGTAAGAAATTTTAGATGGAAACCACTGTTATCTCGTTAAATTAGGTCCATTAAGCATAACATCCTCCTAGCCCACTACACGTCGCTTCCTTCCTGGGGGCCTCGTCAAGATGCCTAACGCAAAGTAAGTGATTTTCGAAAATCGTCAAAATGAATGACGTAAGCTGATGACAGTTCAGGTCTCTTATTTCATTGTCAACTCCATACATTCCGAGTCGATAGAAGACAAAAACGTTAGCACCTACAGAATATAGTTTGACAACTATAAGGGATGTCCGTTATATGCCTCTTTAGGTACAAGCTGTTCACTTTTAGATAAATGTTACTATAGAAGCGTGTTCAGAACAAGCATCTGCTCCATTCATTACTTTTTTTGTATCTGGAACTTGTATATACCAACGTTCATGGTATCTGCGGAAGATCTCACACACCTTATTCCAAGTTAAGGTTTAAGTTGGCACCATGATTACCAAACAATAATCTACACAATTATTTGTTTATTATAAATAAATAATTATATAGGTACATAAAAGGCATTCAAGTCTTAATATATGTGCTCATTAAAAAATCCGTTGGAACTTACCGAGCAACCTAACCCGAGGCGGTGCTATTGAAAAAACGGCAATCAATGTTACTGTTCAATTTGGCGTGATTATAGTGTACACCCTAGAACAAAATGGCCAAGTGTGAGTAGGAAAACACCTAGCTGTACGAACCGTGAAGTTGTTGTCCATCGCAACAGCCACGTCCAAGTGGAGGGTGGATAGGTACATATTGTTGCTGCGGTGGAAACGGAGCGACGTGAAGTTGAGGAAGGGGAAAATGTTTGTGTCCGTGTAGGAGACCACCGGCTTCTGGACAACCATGTAGAGGGACTGAAACAGGATATTTGACCTTAGGACATCGTATCTGGTTTGTTTATGGCGTGAAGAAGGCAAACGAGCACACAGGCTACTTGAATGTAAGACCTGTGACCATAGAAATTTGTAATATTAAGAGTCATGAGATTGCTCAAGACAGCTTTACTAACCCTGAAGACTAAGATGAAATGCCTCAAATTTCACCCATTTTCTTTGCCACGCATTGTTTCACAACAAAACTTGCTGTTTTTGAGGTTAAAGAATAAGAAGGTGGTAGCGATCTGGAAGGACTCAGCATTGCACAAGGTTCTACCACCACTCGTATTTTTGGTTGGTAAGGCCTTACTTCTGAAGGGGGTGAATGGTAATTAGAAAAAAATAGTTCGAGGTTGGCCTTTAGGGTGTTTCTGGACAACAATAACATTATTTTCGGGAAATTAGCCGATTCTAACCTTTACTATTTGCTTAAAGTCTAAAATTTCTACATCTAGACGGTTCACATGTATTTTTTTGGACATATTCTTTAATAATATTATGGTATATTTCATTAGATTTTGACATCGCCGTCTTTCCGAATAAAGGTATATACTAGCAATAAATGTATGTAGGTACATATATTAGGACGCGCCGGCCTAGTTGGTAGTGACTCTGCCTATGAAGCTAGCGGTCCCGGGTTCAAATCCCCGTAAGGGCACATATTTGTGTGATGAGCACGAGTATTTGATTCTGAGTCTTGGATGTTTTCTATGTATTTAAGTATTTATTTCTCTATATAAGTATTTGTATCGTTGTCTAGTAACGTACCCATAGTACAAGCCTAGAGCCTAGTTTGAGACTAGGTTAATTTGTGTGATATTGTCCCTTGTAATAAAAATCCTCGTGTGGTTGCCGAGTTAGAATAGTGCCACTCCATGTCTTCCCGTGGATGTCGTAAGAGACGACTAAGGGAATAAAGGCTTGTAGTACTGTTAGGCGATGGGCTTGCAACCTGTCACTAATACGCTGGTAAACATCTTAGCCTAATTGTGCAAATTGTGGTTATAGAATTATCAACAAGTTTTTAGAGATGTTTGTAATTCTGTAGCTCTGCCTACCCCACTCTGGGAACGAAGGCGTGAGATTATGTATGTATGTATGGAAAACGGCCCTAACGATTTAGATGACATTAGAAATGTTGGGGTTTACCGGTGCGAAAAATCGAGTCATTTTCGGCAAAAATTGTTTTTAACCCAAGCGACGCTCGATCTTCCAGGTAGGTGCTAATTTCTAAATCGTAACTAACATTTTTAAATCGGTAAAAAAATATACACAAAAAGAATTTATTTATCCATCTAGCTATCATAAAACTACAGAATAGACCAAATGCTACAATGATGGTAATGCAGACCAAGTTATTTTCATCTAAATCTAAAAATAATAATTAGATTACTACACATGTTAAGTTCTATAATTGTATAAGTAATATTTAAAAAACGACTGACTGTTGAGTTTCTTGCGGCGTTTCTTCTCAGTAGTGGTCTCTTGCGAAGCGCTGGTAGATTTTTGACATGTAAATTGCCGGTGCGGCCTACTTACTGAATAAACATCTTTTATCTTTTATCTTTTTTATCTTTTTACAGACGAGTCACAAGAAAAAGAAGATGAAGTAAAAGCAGAAGTTGCCACTAATCTTACCCCGGCCATTGATCCAGACAAACACAAACCTAGCACCAATGGTGTAAAATTAACCATTGTAGGACTAGCACACGCGACGCCACGACATAAAATGGAAGCGACCGTTTTTCGAATAATTGGTTCCGTGGGTTAGTTTGTAAAATTATATTTAATACCGCAATCTGTCCATTAAAAGTCATAAAATAAAATAGCACCATAATGCAAAAACACCGTTCATGCAGCGAAGGACGACCAGCATTTTGATGAACAATGGCCATCTATTAAAAAGATCAGCTATCGGTCAGAGTCATTTAAAGTTTAAAGTCACTTACTGACAACCGTCAATTGTGTGGTGAATTATTGTAAATTTCTATTTATCTTTGCGCTTGCATTATTTTAAAATTATTATGGAATATTAGAGTTGAAAAAAAATTGCCCGTCGCAGGGAAAATAATCCTAGAAGCTGTGATGTTTTTGATATGTTGTTTAAAGTTTTAATTGTGTTTGTTATGACGATTCTTGAATAGAGATCCCGCGTAACTTTCAAAATTTTCTACGTTTTCACTATGGTCTGCATTGCTAATTTATAGTTAATATTTTCTTATCATACTGCGCAATAAAGAGTTTTTTTTCAGTACGAAAACTCAAAGTTGTTGTATGAAAAACGAGAAATGCTTGGGTGGCTTAGAAAGTATGGATTTATTTCGAATGCGTTAATATTTTGGAATTTTAAGTGTACTCGTAATTGAATGCATTGCTACATTACTGAGAATTGGATATCAAGGTATAGAATCACAAATTATAGCTATTTTAAAATAAGGGAAGCCAACGGGTAGGTACCGCAAGGCAGTGTTCTTTTCAGTATCATATAAAACTATCTATTTTTTGAAGTGGTGGGTTTCTTAGCCATTAATATTTACGTCAAGTTCTGGGACTGGCCTCAGATGCTCGTGATGGCGGCGGCGTTAAAGGCTAACGACCGAACCCTATATTCAAACCGCGGCAAAATAGATAAGGCTTACTTCGGATTAAAATTTGACATATTTGCTCATACGAAATGTGTCAAATTTTAATCCCAAGTGAGCCTATCTGTCCGCGGTTTGAATTTAGAGTTCAGCCATAAGTTTACTCGTACTTATCTTAAAAATACGAACTTATTACAAACTTTATATTAACTTCATTTGTAACTAACTAGTAAAATAACCAAATCTTGAAAGTCAATTTTATCTAATTCTAATTAACGGATTGACTTGAAATTTGGGACACTTATGCAACTCCGATGACAAAACAATAATATTGTACGTACGTATGCTATGGTATGGTATGATGATGGAGACTGAAGCTCATAGTAGATCTGCGGAGTTTGGACCCATTTGACACGTATTTTGATAGTCATTTTATAATCAGTACAATCGGTAATAAAGGGTGTGCAAAAAATGTTTTTTGTAGTAAAGGTTATTTTTATGCATAACATACGGGTAACCTTCGTTGCGGCGAAATATGTTTGCCAAATGTATCGTTTCCCAACCGTTTCATTTGCCAACCCGCTTTGTTTTCTGTAACCGTAAATATTTCAGGATTTTATAAAAACTAACCTAACCTAACCTATATGATGGTACTGAAATAAATCCTGAAATAATTATATAACATTGGGTTGCCAAATAAAAAAAAAGGAAACGATACATTTGGCAAACATATTTTTGCCAAACGGCAGGCTCCAGTAACATATACACTTGTTCCCGTTGTTGCTTATAAAAGTATTGAACCTCAAAAACGGCGAATATCCATAAAATTCAGAGTTAGAGAGCATAACAAATTTAAATGCCAGTGGACAAACATAGAACGAAGCCAAAAAACTTACCAACTGGTAGAGATAGTTGGACAGTGACGCCATCAGTAACGGTAGAGATAAGTTGGTTTTTGGCTTTCCCACTATTTCATAGGGTAACCGTAATAATTTTTGTCCTCGTATAAGTAGATTTGGTGGCCCACATTTATTTAATGTTAATATTTTATTTCGAAGCAGTAGTAACGTGAAATAGAGAAGGAGATTTGTTTAATGTGTGCAGACTCGTACTACCCGTGCATATTTCCCGCAGAAAGTTTATAAAGTTTCACCGTTTTTGGAGATGTTCGAAGTTTTATGTCTTGGTAGTAGCATTCTGAATTGTTCTTGAGGTGTGTATTTATTCCGTACAGGTAAAATTCTTGAGGAAAACCGTTTTAGGGCCTCTTGCAATGAATAGATTTTAACCTAACCTAACCTAACCTAACCTAACCTTTTTCCTTTGAGTATTGTTTTTATCACGAACGTCATTGCTATCATGAAAATAATAGCTATCATAACGTTGTAACTCGCAAAAAATATGTCAAAAGCAATATGGTTTAACCGAGTGGAAGAGAGCGACTTTAACTAGTCGATATTTATCTATAATTTAACCTTAAGTAATTTAATATTATTTAGGTTAGTTATAATTAGGTTTATTTTAGTGTTAATTTATTTTTTAATTTGCCATAGTTTTAGTTTTAATTTTGAATTGTTACTTTGTATTATTTTAAAAGTATATTAAGTTTGTAATTTTGCCTAGTAAATAAATATTATAATTTTACCTTTAGCAACATGACATGATAAGTAAGAATGGAAGAAAAATACACGTTCCGCCGACCCCAAATAAGTTGGGATAAGAGCCGGGGAATGAAGATGGTGATGATTTATCTTTAATTTATTTAGTCATTCTGACTACGCATCTTTTTAATTAAATTCCCCAAACGTGTGTCTAGGATTGCGGTATAGTTTCAGAAACTAATGTGTGGATTTTTGTATAGTTTTCACCATAATTCGTTACAACCTACATAAAACATTGATAATTTATCGATGCTAAGCCTACGCGTTAGAATAACGATATACTTGTAATTTAAGGATTTATGATCCATCCTGCTTTTTTTCTGTTAGTAAACAGGACGCATCTAAACCATATTTATTTGCTCAGACCTTTTTGTATGAGGGATGGGTATGAGCTTTCATACATCGCTTTGTGTAGTCCAATGATTGGCATAGAACCGGAAAAGTGCCAGAAAACCGGCATCTGAAATATTTAATGTTAACACGCTGAGGCGGAAATAAGGCATCATATCATAGATGGACTCGAGCATTCACTAGGAAAACATATTTACCCGTACTAGTAACTACTAGAACAAATTTGCAGCAAAAAACTATTCTGTAAAGTTTCTCACCAGTCTCGCCACATATACTTAATTTACTAACTGACAAAATTAGATTTAAAAAAGGCTAAGTAATTGAAACCTTACCTATTGTTACTTTTGAAGATAGGACTTTCAAGGATACCTCACGTGTTTTTTTTTTAACTATATCTTTGACTTCTAACCGTGAAACAAACATTGTTTATCAAACACCTATTTGTGATCTCTCTACAGCCAGAATAATTACAGTATCTGCGTATAATGACTGTGGCATGACGAAATTATAGTGCTTGCGCTTTTACCATTTGGCTACGAAACCCTAAAAGCACATAGATTTTCAACCAAAATTTACCATAAAAGGAGAAACAACCCAAAAATAAAAAAGCGACATCACATTTATAATATTAGTTATGTATGCTTCACTATATTACTCGGCATATTGAACCGTGTCGCGCCCGGGCTGGATAACACCCGGATCAACCGTCCCGGAGCACACGCGGTAAAAATAACATAAAGCATGCCGAACGTCATCCGGTTTATAAGGGTTTACACGTTCCAGAGAGTAAACATTTTACGGGCAAAATATGAAGAATACAAATAGTAAGATATTTGCGATGTGTTATTCAGTGTTTAGCACATTGGTAGGTATATGTTACCGCAGTACTCAGAACCATTTTTAGGCCGTATTAAAACTCATGATAGCTGAGATGCCCGTGTCAAGACGCGTCAGAAATGACAGTTCTCTATGGGTTGACGTTTACTATGACGTATCGCGAGACTGGCATGTAAGCCAAGATGAAATAATACGGCTCCTTATTCTCAGATTATTCAAAGATGATGTACATACTCATACTCAGTTCAGTTCGTAAACACTTATTACTCTTATTTCTTTTACTTTACATAAATACTACATCGGTACAAATACCTAGCGACGCGATTGTGGAATTTAAATAATTAATCGCCTATTTTTAAACACACCGCTTGTGAGCATAGTAAGTGATTGAAATTACGAAATACGGCTGTTATAATCATTATCTTAGTTAGAATAATCTGAGTATAGAGACATGGAACGGCAAGATCATTGACTAACGCACTTACAATCGCAATCGTTTTCATTTTGACAGTCCGAAAGCGAGTCTGCATTCAAAATGCAAATAATTGTTCCACTTTAAAGTCGATTGCGATTGCGTTAGGCACTAGGCCAGCTGGTTGCTACTTCAAATAATCTCCCTAGAAATGTGGTTAAAAAAATTGAAATGAAACCTAAACTAATTAAAAATACATTTATACATAATATTAAGGAATAATATTTAAAGTAAGCTGTGGTGTAGGGTAACCCCTTCTTAGTTAATATAATCTTAAAAATAGTAAAGATTGTAACAAGAAGTATTGTATAACGTTATTTAAATTTATTGAAATAAACAGTTTAATTTTTTTTTTTTTTTTTTTTTTTAATTTGTGTATGAAAAATCGACACTAAGGAACGACTTAATCGTCATTACCTGACTCTGGGTGCGGCTGTTATTCCTCAGGGTTGGCAACGCATTTGCACTTACAATCTTATTATTGCAGTAGATACTTAATGTCTATAGGCCTTAGAATAATTTGTATTATAAATAAAGAAATAAATAAAAATCAGGGGACGGTGTCACACCAATTGACCTAGTCCCAAACTAAGCTCTAGGCTTGTACTATGGGTACTAGACAACGATATAAATAGTTATTAATCAATAACGTGACCTAAAAATATTTTGAATTTCATATTTCCATATTGTTTCTCATTTATTTTGCCCAGTCCTGCTTAAAATCCACTGTCCAACAGGTCTTTGTGCTTGTATGCCTTCTCCGTGACGGCGAAGGCATTATTCATGCGAAGTAGACCTTCAATCAAAGAGACCCCTCTACAGCTTCAGAAACTTAACTAATAAGGTTTTTTCTAACAATGTTGTTGCCTAGCATGGTTGCAATTAGCAATATCATTCGGTTTAAAACTTTTGCTGTTAGGTAGTGAAAGGCGCATTTTTCTTAGTACCGATTGTTAAGGTATTGACTGTAACATTCACGTCAAATAAATTGTAAAGTACTGTTAATCTTTAGAGATCTTAATAATAATATTGCCCACGCATAAGAGCTTAATTACTAAAAAAACGAATTATTTGTAGAGCTCCACTCTGTTTTCCGGGCATCGAACGGATTACTTATCGATGCCAAACGCGGGCTACCGTACGTGCCGATTCTGTTGACTAAATAATTTCCCTTTTCTGGTAGAGTAGGAAATCGGCAGAGAATGCTGAACAAATATACATACTTTTAGCCGCCAGGCCGAAGCGGGACTTTATATCTTCTTCAAAGAAGGTTAAGTATAGATTTGACTTTATAACTGGGGTCCTAGTGAAAAATATGTGTTCTGAAGATCAAGTGAAAAAGGGTTTAAGTCTAGTATACTCCGTTAATGTATATACCCTTTTTATTACGAGTTAAGTCGACTTGTACCCTTTTTCACTAGGACCCCGTTATTTTAATATCTCACTACTATTTTATCATTTACCCTGCCGCCAAAAGCAGTGTTCGCGTTGTTGAATTCCGGCGCGGGGGTAAGTAAACTGATGATTGTAAATTACTATCATAAAGGGGTGAGGACAAAAAAGTTGGACCATAGTTAAGCGTAGTTAGCCATACAAATAACGAAGTCGAAAAAAGTTTCGTTGTGCGACGAAAAGTATCCCTACACAATATGGCGGTATGGCTGTTTTTCGTGTCACAACGGAAAAGTTTCATAGAAAATTTAATTGAGTGTGTTGGCATGCCCAACTCTTTGGACCTTACTCAAAGGTCTCTGCCTACCCCTCTAGGAAACAGGCGTGATTTAATGTATGTATGTATGTACTCAAAGGCATTCCATCTAAGTCCTCAGGGCTGACAACGCATTTGCAGTCTTGAGATTGTCGTCGTATGATTGATATTGTCTATGGACTTCATAGTCTACGTATAAAGTCTGGTGGTTCGTGTGTTTGCTTGCCTTCTACATGTCATGTGTGTATTATAAAAACCTTAAACTACTGTAAAATAAGTAAATAAGGCCATATTATACTGTACTATCCGCCCCAAGTAGGTTTACTTATATTGTTTTTCGTTTCAAAAAACATATAAATAATGTACAAACCACAGCTTTCTCGTTACTCTACTTGTAATTGTTTGTCGATGAGAGCCATTCTATCCGCCGAAGCGTTCGCCAGACACGTCACAAACAAACAATCAAACAAACAAACGAAATGGGGGTTTATCCCGCTGTCCCAACACTCCATGTTTCCGCTTTTAATTGTTACAGCTTTAACGAGATAAAAATAACAAATGATTGGAGTACGTCGAATAAAACTTGTACTGATTTTGTTTTTTGCTAGGGTTTGGATATTCAAAACTATTAATAGGTACATAACAACAGTAACCAACAGTTACCTTTAAAGCCTAACAAATAAGAAATTAAGTCAAACGTCATTACCATGTAAATCTAAGAATATTCAAAATTATTTTATAACGTTTCGTAACTGCTTTGTGAGCACCATTGATCCAAATGTATCAACAGCATCGTTCAGAAATCAAAAAGAAAGTACAAAAGAATGATATAAAAAATACTGACCAATTGAGAACCTCCTCCTTTTTTGAAATCAGTTAAAAATGCGATCATTAGTACATTGTTGCAGAGGATAGAAAGTACGTGATTTTTGGACGAGTCATATAGAGGGCCGAAACGTAGTTGAGGCCCTCTAGTGTACGAGTCCATAAATTGCACTTTTTACCGAGGCAGACATAGTGCTTTTCACATCTACTGAGAGAAAATAAAATAAAAATTCATATCCAAAACTCAAATGTTAATTCATGTTAATGTGACATCACCGCCAATTTTACCATAGATAACTTTTTTAAATCTGGACCCCTATTCTCGTGGCACTCGAGATTATTAAACTAACATGCGAGATGAAGATGTCAACTCCGTATAAAATTGCATTTGTTTCGCCATATCTCCCATGTAATTTCATTTCTTGTGGTTCGACACTAGTTTGAATTACATTAAAAAAAAAAAGCAGTGACATAGTTTTTAGCCTGTGTATCTTTTAGCAAAAATACACCTAATATTTTACGACACAAAATGGTGTGTTCTGATTGGTCGATTTCAATTTTTCATTTTAAGGAGCTATGACACAAAAATTGATTGATTGGTTTTCATTGGTTCTTAAAGTTGGACAACAATGTTCTCGACCAATCAGCAAACACGCCGACAAAAACATTCTTGGTCTGTCCTTATAAGTGACGTTTTGTGACCCCAAACAAGATCATCTATGGCCATATTTCCGAGCAGTGTTGTGAAAACTCCTTTAAGGGAGTCTTCTTGTCGTTATAGTGTTTTCATATCTGTATCTATGTGACTTCCTGAACTCAACCTTTATTCCAGGGGCCCGTTTCTCAAAAAGTTTTAGCCTAATAATATTAGTGTTTTCTCTCATAAATGATACTAAAAAGTGAGACAAAACACTAATATTATTAGACTAATACTTTTTGAGAAACGAGACCCAGGAGTGTCACCCAAGTGAATGAAACTTAGTTATCGGAAAATATAAAAACACTGGCAGTGGGTTTTTTACAGCTGACTCTTTGCTAGATTTGTTTTTGCAGTTATCATCAATCCCCAATAAAAACAACAGATACCGCGCCTTGCAGAGCTCCGTAGTTGTTTGTTTACACAGGCTCTTTGGGAAAACGGAACGTCTGCGTCGATGCATCCGGTTTCCGGAGCTGACCCTCGCGAGGGGGGTTCTAGCTGAAGGGTCGTATTACGAGTTCCAACAGAAAGCTGACACCGTGAAAGTGCGCCGCATCGAATGGACGCCATTTTGACAACGTTATTGGTTGTGATACAACCTTTTATTTAATTTCAGTTTTTTATTTGTTTATCAATATGTACTCGTAGTTTTTAACCGACTTCAAAAAAGGAGGAGGTTCTCAATTCAGCTGTATTATTTTTACATTGCATTAACGCACTTAGACCCACAAAGCTAGAGTTCGGTAGATTGCTCTATACAAGCAGATGAAACCACATAAAAAACACATAGCGAAAAATAAGTACAATCAGCAAAAACACTTGATAATTATATGAAAGTTTGGGATTAATTAAATGTTGAGATGTTTGCCTTAGGACTTTTGGTTAAAATTGGCACACATGAGGTCATGAGGTCTATGTCTATTTAATGTCATATTCGAACTGCCATATACGAATTATCACAGCGATTAATGTGACAAGGTACTAAAATGTATACATATTTATGAACTTGACTGTCCATCGCCTAGAATTAGAGAAATTTAAGATACGGGTATACAGGTATATACTTACTGTCACTGAAAGTTCGGGATAAGCAGCAGTGCCCCTCGAGATGCAGTTTTTACATTAACATAATCCAGTGAGTACCTAACTGAGTTTCCGGCAAAATCACACCAAATCTGAAATAACCGAATACCGAACCCAAGCCCGCTAGTTCCGCTAGCAGTAAACTAGCTGACCGCATCGTCTCCATATCGCTTCTGCGGTTACTTACACTAGAAGATAACGTTTCTGTATACAGGGTGAGTGGTAATGCAATCACTTTCCTTTTGCGGGTGCGTTCTTCTCACTTTTACAGCAAAAAAGTACACGTTTTGCCAAAAAAATGTAGATCCTACGGTGCAAAACTTTTATTGTAATTAGATACCACTGTGTGTTTTATAAGTTTGGGTATAAATAATAGTTGCACAGAATAGAGCGTAAATAATTGATGAAATAACTTAATTTATTTACCAGTTGTCGAATAATGTCTCATAAATTACAAATACAAAAATAGTACTAGTAGTTTTTTATTTGCGAATGCTTCAGCAATTAATTTCAGTTCAACGTTCATGTTGGGCGGTGTCCTAACTACACTTTTTTAACTACAAATCAGCGGTAGCAATTTTTTGGGTACAAAAACTAATGTAGGTATCACAAATTGGGTTTTACTTACCAATCATCCTGTATGTATCGTACGTAACGTCTCCAAAGTTTTGTCCAAACATTTGCCAAGCTCCGCCAACGCCGGCCGGTCAGCACAGCCTACTTTGGACCATTGTTTACTCGCCGGTAACCATGGCGACCGGTGACCCCTTCTAACCCCCATCGATTAGACTGCATCTGCATTGCCCAAAGGATTTATAAATAAACTCGAGAGTGGCCGCGACTTCATGCTTGAAGAATGCTTGAAGAATTAGGATTGAATTAAAAAAACAACTACATAAATTCACTTTTACATTATACAAATATAATATTTCCGTATTTCTACGTTGAACCCATACAATATTATATCTTTTTATTTCGGAAAATTGAAGAGTTTCCGAGGGAATAGCTATTTATAACTTGGTATGACTTGGTATTAAGTAAGAGAAGGTACTTAATAGATTTCTATTTGCAGACAAGCAATAGCTAGATTAGCTCTAAGACACTATAATGCATTGCATTGTGATTGGATACATAATTCAATAAAAATGATGATAGTGATGAATAGAATGAATAGTTCCGTGATTGGTAAATACTTAAATAATAATAATATCACGGGACAAACTCACACAAACGGTCCAAGTCCCAAACTAACCCCTGGCGTGGTACTATGAGTACTAAACAACGATAAACATCCTTATTTAAAGAAATGAATACTTCAATACATAGAAATATCCAAAATATTACAACATTATACTTGTGCTCATCAGACAAATACTTGTCCTTACTGAGAATCGAATTCGGGAACTAGGCCAATCGCTTCATCAATATATTTAGCCCATTCTATCAAACAAACATAATGTACTTAGGTTTTCGTGGGTTAAAACACTTCACGTACTTATCTGATATTTTGAGGTTCTCAAGTACGAACTAAATCTAGGTCGTGATTATATGATAATAGTTAAGTTAACGGCGTATCCACACGCCACATCTGCGGTCTCAGCATGCGAGGATATTTTATGCAAATTATAAAACTCTAAATAATACCGCATGCAATTGGGGCTTGGGCGATCTCTCTGACCTCCGGCCCGAGATCACGAACTACATTTAGATGTTCATGATTGATGAATGATTAATAGTAGATTATACACCGAGGGGATAAAGCACTGTTTTATGTCATGGGCGCGATATTGAATGCTGTGCAAATGAGGGACTCCAGATTTCGCTCCCGAGCATAGCTTGGGTGTCACGAGTTAATTCCTTAGCGAAGCGAGGTAATTAAAACGGAGTCCTGAGTGCAGCGAGGGATTCAAGTTCACCTAAGACGAAACAGCTTTATCCCAATGGACAATACTACTTTTCTCACCTTTTGTGAGACAATAAAAAGCAAGGATACTTACTAGAAACAACGTTTTATTAAATCTTAAAGTACCTTTTTTTTTTAAAAGCGTTCAAATCTCATTATTAACCAGCGGGTTGTATAATGAGATTCAGTACCATATTATAACCCGCCGGGTCATAATATGGTATCTACTGAATCACATTATAACCCGCTGGTTACCCAATGGCTATAATGAGTTACTTTAGGTGAGGTTTGCACGATATATAATTAGGTAATATCGAGCATGTGGTGTGAAAAGTATTTTAGGATTATTAGCCGCGGCTGGCTGGATTATCAATCCTTTAGGCCTTCGGCACAGCAAATGCGAGGGTGTTATTCTCTTAAGCGCATCACTCGTTCACTCGGCGCAGCTTACATAAACCGGCGGTTTTAAGTAGTCTCGTCAGAGCGTACAAAACGCATTGTAGTGCGTGCATTCTCAATTAGGCAGCCTAATACGTTCGATCGTTCGACAGAAGCCCTGCTGCCTAATTGAGAATGCACGCGCTACAATGTGTTTTGTACGCTCTGACGGGACTTCTTAAACTCGCCGGTTAATATGAGCTGCACCGTGTGAACGAGTGATGCGCTGGAGAATCACACCCAAGGTTCACCAGGCTGAACGAGGTCCAGCGAGTATTGATTATACATGGAACGCATTGAACTAATCACCCCAAAAAGTAGCTCGGGCCCGCGTTTTAACTATTCCACGCCTGCCCCTTGGTATGCCCCTCCTTGGTACGCTTGGTGCGGTAAAGTACAGACCTATACCAGTTGCATTGAATATTAGTTATTTAGAGCTCTGTCCTTTTGTCTCAGCGTAAACCGAACTACATATAGCTATGTCATAATAGCCCCCCTGTTCCTGAGACGCATGTACCAAATAAATAAGTACTTGAGGATGAAAAATGTAATGAATCGCCAATAAATTGAACGATTTTATCAACCTCTTAAGTTTTCAAGGACACCATGTAAATTTTTTATAAATTTACGTTAATTAAACGGAGATAAAAGTGCTCAGAATACGGCAAGTGTCACTTGTGTAAATTTATTAAATGATTACACATAAGTACAGTCGCCATCAAAACCAATAATGTTTTTCCAAATATCTGAGGTACCTAGAGTCTTTTGTTAAAGGTGTAAGAGCGTGTGGTAAAATTTATGAGCTCCTTGTATGTACAGTATACATATGTGATGCCGACTGTTCACTATTCACGTATCCGGATTACCCGTGATCTAATGTTGAAACAAACCTAAAATGTAAAACCATTAGAACTAATGATTTTCAACAAAAAACAACACACAATTGTAACAATAACCTATAATTTATAATTTCAACTTATCTCGCTAGATCGGTGTTGGTAAATAAACAGAGAGCAACCAGATTACAACCTTATGTTTTATACGTTAGAGTTCAGTTTGAGTTGGTCTTTGTTGTTAGTTGTGTTGTTTCATTGTTAGACTGTTCGCTGATCGTGATGCCTTTGCGCATAGTTTCTGCTGACCTTCCGCGCCGCACGCTTGCGGTACTGTCGGCAACTAAAGTCACACTGCATAATCTATCCATACGCAATACTCAATCATGTATTGAGTTCCATAATGTAAGTACAGGATGGAAAAAACGAACACCACATAGACGGCAACCACCATAAATATTGGACATAGCTAATTCTACGTAAAGGAGAACACTTTTATTTCTGAAAACAATAAATACTGCATTAACCTCGTAAGGCCCACCATACTACAAACAGGGAGTTTTTTGTGAGTGGGACTTTGAATCTACCGTCACTGCAATAAAGTTCAATTACGTTTGTTCGATTATATCATTTTCCGTTTACGAAGATAGGAAACTACACCTTATTCCCATTGCAACACAGTTCAAATTAAATTGTCTTGATTATGTACATCCCATTGCACACTGGGCCTTACGAGGTTAAAAGACTTTTGAAAATTCATCTACCTTAATTCTGCCCTACTAAGCATAATGGCGATATCTCAGACAAAACATCTGTAGGAATTGCAACCTAGTTACAAACATAAGAGAGTTGAATCTGCTTTGACTATTTTATTTAGTTATTGCATTCTTGCTTAGGAGGGCAGAATTGGCAATAGAACTGGTCGACTATGACAACAGAATGAGTCCATTTTTAGCGAAGGGGGACCAGAAGTGTACTTAAACAGATTCAATACTTTTTATCGGGGAAATTCTTAACAATTCTTCAAAGTTTAGCAATAAGCGAATTTTGTGCAAACGGAGTCTCAGACAATCAAATGAAATGCTTGAGTTTATTATTATCATCTCTGTCACACTTATTGAATTCCAACAAGATGTTAACTTTGCCGATAAGTGTCGCTACGACTACGTAAATAATAACTTTGAAACACTGTGACTATTTCTAGTATGACTGCGACTGTGGCGTGCGATTATAAGATCGAATTTTCGATCTAAACTGGTTTAGTTGGTTGAAAATGCAAAAGTTAAAAAAAAAAAATCTGTATCCAATGACTTTCCAAAATGTTTTAAGAGATACCTATAAAAACTATAGGTTAGGTTGTTTCAAAACAATCCTGGAAAGTGAAATAATTTCGGAAAAAAACAGAAACAGTTGGGGACGGAAAATTCGACCTTATGATCAGTGATCGGAACAGGTAGAGTATATTTACCTAAAGTTCGCAAAAGGACATAATATAGAGTGGTTACAACCGGATGAAATATTAATTTATTTTTAATTAATTCCGGATTTCCGGTACCTATTTTTAATGCTAAATATACGTAAAATTTACTTACGGTATGGGATATTTTATGTTAGTTTGTGATAAAAAGGGCCTTTAACTCAATTCTTTTAAGTATCTAATTGATAGGTGGAGTTTATTTATCTAAACTTCGTTGAACAGAGACACAAACTGGAGAATTCCTTGCTACTACATTTACTAGTACCAGAAAATACCGGAAATCCGGAATTCAATAAAAATTAATTTATATTTCATCCGGTTGTAACCACTCTATATTATGTTCTTTTGCCAACTTTAGGTAAATATACTCTACCTATTCCGATCACTGCTTATTATACAAAGAAATCTTTTAAAACAAACATACATACATAAACTCACGCCTTCCATACATTCCCAGAGTGGGGTAGACAGAGCTGCAGAATTACCAACAACTCTAAAATCCTTTTAAATTGTAGCAAAATAAAATCTAGAAAATAATCTAAGTTAGGCAGTTATCTCCGTGCCAGTACCCGTTCATCAACTAACTTAGAAGTCAAGTACAGTTCTTATGTAATCAGGATGACGAGTTGCACCGGGCATTTATCTGCATGCCCCACGCAACACTCGATCGTACCACCCACAGCATAGAGCTTTAATTACATCACACAAAATCCATCTTTAATTGGTTTACTAAGTAATAGCAACAGCTACATAAAGATTGAGCTTTATAACGGCTAAGATAACATTTAAATTGCATTGAGCACCTTTGAAGTACGACAGGTTAGCACTAAGAGTTAATGAAGAATTGGAAGTTGTTGATACTGTGAGTCTTGAAGCGTGGGAAGAAGGGTGTTTTTGCTTCGATGGGGGTGTATGGGTGAGGTTTTATCGCGAACAAAGGTGGGGTTACGTCAGCAGGTTTTTACAAGACAATGTGCCTGGCGGTGCCATCACAGAGCTACAGGATAGAGATATCCAGTGCTTTTTATATATCGTTTGTTTGTTACATTTTCTTGTCGCTTTTTTGTGTGATATTTAAAGCACATAGTTGCTGAAAACTAGAATTAAGACCTTTGCATGGAGGTTTACTTCTCCTGAACGGATTCCTAGTCGAAATACTGAAAAACGTGATATCTCCTGTAATGAATTTGATAGCAGAAGAGAATTTGTAAAAAACTATGTAGGTTCCTCCGACATTGGGTTACAGTACTTACAATAAATATACAGTGCCCTCCTACTACAGATGTTTCGTAGGAGATGGAGCTATTTAGTTTAGCAGAGTGTTTGGGTATTAGTCTCAGTTTTTATCGAATTAAGATTAGTGCCGAAAGTCCCTGATGGACCATCATCATCATCATCTTTGTTTACCTGTAACGTCCGTGTCAGTCGATAACTGCCACTCTCAGCAAAAGGTTAAAAACGCGACTTTGTTGGCTATACAAACCAATACGAGACCGGCAAGTTCGTCTACACCCTGTTTAGATAAAACCATAAATTCTTCTATACCTGACTGGCACAGTATTCTGAAAATCTAAGTTTGAAGTTACATAATTCCCAATTTCCCCGATGTGATAGAGATGGGGCATCTAAAGTCTCTCGTTTATTGCTTTGTAGTAATCACTTAGGCCCTCAGTCACGACAAAGTATCTCCCATTTACCTTGACGTTTTGGCAGCGTTACGACAGTCACGAGTCGACATTCTAACACAGTTCCAGTTCCGTTTAGCCACATTGACAGGTGACAAAATATCTCGACAGCAATCATAACAATGTAAAGTTATTGGGAATATTAATATCATGACCTAGTACCGTTCGTTTCGCTTCTTCTTTTTTAATGCGAACTGCTAAGGAATTTAATTCGTTTCTTTCTCACATAATTTGGGTACTTATAAGAATGGCTTCTTCGGAGCCAGCGAGCTTCGTCGTCACTTACCATCCGGTGTGATCTCTGGTCAAACTCTTTAGAAAGAGAAGACGTAGATAAAAAACTGCTCTGACATCCAATGTATGTATGCGTCTTTTTTGTTCTGAGTTATTGTTTTCTTGGTTTTTCCACCACACTTTAATAACACATTATTGCCTTTTTACACTTTGATGCTAAAGGATATTGCGTGTAAATATTAATAACTCTAATTAAACATTCATTTATTAAAATGTGCAGAATGCCTCACGATGTTTTTCTTTACTGAAAGAGCATCGGGTAACGTACTCAAAAGGTAGAAAACTCTTTGTTACTATGAGCCCAATGGATCCCTGACCCAACACAGAACTGTGTCACTGTGACGTTATGATTGAAGTCGTAAGAATGTGGACAAATTGTTCTATAACGTCACTGTAACACCGTTCTATGGTGGGTCCGGGTCCAATTGGGCTGATGGTACATCGCAATCGCCGAGTCTTCGAACTTGGTACCTTTCGATCACGATTGTCACCGCCACCTTATCCTTAAAGCAGTTCCCCTTGTTCACGCATAATCACGATTGTCCGAATGTATTATTTCGCATAATTGTTATTCTACCTTTGACTTTTTACCCGACTGCCAAAGGAGGAGGGTAATGTGTTTCACAGCCTATATATGTATGTTTGTTTCTTTGTGTCACTATAAAAACTAAACCCGTTGTCCGATGTTGATGATTCTTATGTCAATCGATTTGTCTTAATCTGGTGAGTGTCACTGAAGAAAAGAAAAAAAATGTCGGCCAAGTATGACATGTGGGGTATCATTGAATAGGGATTTAAAAATCATCTTTAGGTTTCTTTCCTCATTTTTCATTTTGAATGATCATTTAGGATTTATAAAGATTTAAATTTGATTAGAAACAGTCTGGTTTTGAAAGCTTTATTATAAAATATTTTTTATTATAAAATAAACGTGCTGTTAATTTGGAAAGTTATAAAATAAACCTAACCTAACCTACTCTATTCTGCCAGGATTACACAAAACATTTTAAATTATATTTTCCGTTTAACACGGAGAATAATTATGCGAAAACAAAATTCGGCGTAACTACTCATTCGGCGTAAAAAGTTTCGGCGTAATAGAGGGAACTAAGGAATGCAAATTAACCGGTTATTAACCGTTTTTGTATGAAAATAACCGGTTAAAATCGGTTAAAGCCGGTTATTTGCATTCCCTAGAGGGAACCCGATACTTTCATTATAATTCCGGTAATGCCATGAAGTGAGATGTCTGTTTTATAAATACTCTAGCGTTGATAATAGATACATCCTCTATAAGGCAGTTTTAATAACAGATTATATCGCATGACGCTTGATCACTTCATAGATGTGAGATTAATGTCTGCGCATGACACGTTACGGTGCGGAGACAATGGGTTATACTTAGGAGGAGTACCTTCCTTGGGTTCCTCCAGGTAAGTATCTACGGATTGGGTGCGTTTCAATCAAATCAAATCGAATCAAAATATTTATTCAGTAAATCTTTCTTTTACACGTCGGTAATATACAGTGAATCTACTAGCGCTTCGGACAAGACCATCATTGCGGAGAAGAAGCGCCGCAAGAAACTCCAGCAGAAGGTCATTTTTTCAAACATAAAACACAATAATGCTTAAAAGTAAGTTACATTACAAGGTAATAAAGCAACAAATATAAATTATTAGAACTATCACAAATAAAACATTACAAATTCAAAATTAAAAACATTACAAATAAATGTATATGACAAGATTAAATAAGTGACAGTGACCTGATCAGGCACTGGACCTCTCTTCATTTAAGTTTAGGTACTGACATAGTTATTTAAGTTCTGTGTTATACTAACAATAATATGGATTCCGTGGTCTGAAATAAATGCATATTTTTTAAGTGTAAATACTTTTTGCATAATTTAATTTAACTACCTACAAAAAATATGAAAAATGAACGTTAAGGATAAAAACAAATTGTATAATTCATTTATCATAATGATATTTTTCTTGTTATTATGCATTTTAAGGCAATTTCTTCTTACTAGGTTAGGTTAGGTTAGGTTAGAGCTGTGACCACATAAGTACTAATCAAATACGTTAGATATTGTTTACTTTTTACACGACTGCCCCAAAAAATGTATGTATGTATGTATGTGAATTTCTTTATTCCACTATAACTTCTAAATCCCTTGACCAATTTAGATGTGTGAGGTATCGTTAGAATCCTTACGTCATCCCGGGTGACATAGGATAACTAAACGGTTAAAATTGAAATAACAACAATGGCAAAATGACAATTATTAATATATGTAGGTATATCGACGACAGTATAAAAAATGCAGTCGGGTTTTTAAAGCTTTCTTTTCATGTAGTTATTCAATCATCAAATACAATTCGCACCCCCAACCGAATAAAGCGGTTTTTTAAACTATGAACATTAAGATTTAAGAAATTATGCATGCGTTGTTATGCATAATAATTATTATATCGTTGGTTTATCAAAGAGTATTCGTAAATTAGTTTGTATGATATCATTACATACCCATATAGTTCCACCTACAACCTTATTGGACCTAGAGGGAGTACGAGCATAACACACTCACTATTGGGAGAGTGAGAAAAAGTTACAGTCTCAAACGGATAAAGTCTACTTACCCTCGGGTTTATAACACTACGCACTACAAAGAGATCCCTTATAGGGATAAGTTTGCCATTGTAAATGTTAATCTTAAGTTTATGTACAAATTTGTAATTGTTTTTTTTGTGCAATAAAGAGTTTACATACATACATACTACGTTGGCCGTACGGTCGCTAATAAAAGTACGATCCGTATAATACGGTGGCCTTTAACTATTTACCCTAATTAATTTCACTTTCAGCTAGTAAGATATTCTAATATTTCCGTCTAATTTAAACAGAAGACGTTTTACTACTACATTATTTTGCGTTCATGCCATCCAACTAAATTGCCTTTCGGCTAACATATTCTAATTATATATTTACATTTTCAGACGTTTTGCTGCTTGCTCATCCTTTAATGAATCCTGCTGACTGGGCAATGGGTACTTATTCTAATTTTTTGTCATTTTGCGTTATTGTCTTTTTGCGAAAACTTTTTTCATCGTATTAGTTATCGCAAAAAAGGACAATAACAAAAAAAACATTAAAATACAGTCAAGGAAATTGATTCCTAGACCGCTTTGGACTATGTCAAAGTGACACTTTAAATAAAATCATTACAAGTTTCTTACGTTTTGATTGATTACGTCACTTTGACATACCTAGTCCAAAGTGGACAAGGAATCATTTTCCGTCACTGTACCTACGTCATGAAGAGTGTCGATTTGGTTTGCAATTAAGCTTATTAGCTTGACAGTTATAGGTAAACTATATCGACGACTAATTATACAAAAATAAACTCAGGCAGATCGTGGGTCCAATTTGGATTGTGGACATTTTAATTTTCTGTAAACGTAAATTTATAAACGTTAAACTCTATTCTTGTTAGACTAAGAAACATGACTACACAACATGCCGTCTAACCAGACCAATCAGGGGACAATCTCACACAGCTCAGGACAACCTGGTCCCTCTACGCTTGTACTAAGGAACTAGGCATCGATAAACATACCTATATTAAAAAATACATATAAATGAATAAATAAAAATATCAATATCAGGGTTCAATGTCACACCAATTGACCTAGACCCAAACTAAGCTCTAGACATTCAGGCCCAAGGTACAAATATTCGCGCTTATGACGAACGTTTACCGGTGATCGAACCGAACCTGGGACCGCTAGCTTTGTATGCATAAGCACGTCGATTCGGTCAAAAATGACTCCAGCATCTGCAAAAAAACAAAAGTGCTGGTAGGTAATTCTCTTTACCAACTCGCTTTACAACTAAACGGACAAATTACTAACCGGCGAGTTTAAGTTGCCCCGTCAGAGTATACAAATAAATTTAAAGGAATGCATTTTCAATCCTCTCGCTCGCTCCATCGACCATTTGAAAATAATCTGTATTTAACAGAATAACCTCTGGTTTGCACGATACGGTGGACTCTACAAAGGTAAGGTCCCACGAATCAGGAAAGTTCGATCCACATCGCCACCTGACCGGAACGGACGGTGGTGGTAAAAACTGGACGTCCTCGCAATATTTTTTGCTACCACTATGTTTTTGTTACTAGGCGAGCATAATGGGCTTGGAGGTTTATATCGATGATTTACTATGAGCTGTCTTTGGTTTGGGACGCGCAACTATTCACTAGGTTCTTGGTAGTTGGTTTTCTTTATTTTTAATATCTGTAAACCTAAATTAATAAACATCAAATTCTATTTTCGTAAGACTAGAATCGAGTTTCTTAAACACAAAACAAATCCGAATGGCCCCAATATAAACGGAGAGTATGTTTTCAATGATACAAACAATAGAAACAGAAACAATGATGTAACCGTTTTCATATTCTGATCACTGCTTCTCAGCAATTAAAACCTTTTATCCCAGCTATAGTTACTAAGTACTTATAATACATTATTTCAAAAGATATGCGAAGACTTTTTTTTAAATTGCTCCCTCTAAACCCACATGGGGCCCTCTGGCTGAAACCTCTCATGTGAGAAGGCCCGTAAGACGCTAAAGCTTCTAATACATACATACATACATAATCTCACGCCTTCGTTCCCAGAGTGGGGTAGGCAGAGCTACAGAATTACAAACATCTCTAAAAACTTGTTGATAATTCTATAACCACAATTTGCACAATTAGGCTAAGATGTTTACCAGCGTATTAGTGACAGGTTGCAAGCCCATCGCCTAACAGTACTACAAGCCTTTATTCCCTTAGTCGTCTCTTACGACATCCACGGGAAGACATGGAGTGGCACTATTCTAACTCGGCAACCACACGAGGCCTTCTAATACACTTTTTTAAATAATCGGTTTTTATTGGAATCACTAAACAGGTTCCACGGTTTCTTTCAACCGAGTCCTAGTAGTAGTGAGTGCTGAGGGTAAACGAACAAGAAAGAGGGGAGGGTAGGTACATCGATAAGGCTATCCTTAACCGTCAATCTACCCGCATATTTCAGCTATCCCGTGATCATGATGATTGCGAAATCTCCGAAACATCAGAACCTCATCAATTATATTTCCCGCGGTAAAAACCTGTTTTTCTGTGCCTCGATGGTATCCTTCGGACCTGGATCGGAACTTTTTGCCGTCGTTAATTCAACTTCCTCATTCGGCAAGTTGCGCCACTCCTGCGCGTGATAGGAAGATCGCCGTTGGGCAACGCGCGGGGCTAGCCCGGGCGCCTGCGGCGATTCGACTATGGTTCCATATTGGATTATTATCTTAGTAAATCTGTCTGTATAATATAAATGAAGTAAGTAAATCATTTCCTGAGGCCATAGACAAGATGCATTCGGCGTTATCGTTAACCAAAATGTATAGGATTGACGTAAGCTGTCAGACGGTCGCGTCGAGTGCCTACGTCAATTCCATACATTTTGTCAGTTTTCGAAAACTGTTTACGTCAGCGTTAAGTAACTTGTTTAGCCTCACAGTTCTTGCACACGTTACGCCCTAACTACCTCTTAAGGCCCACGTCAAATTTCGTTAGTTCGAAAAATAATCTTGTGTCAGTCAACTAAAGTCAAAAGTCACTTTGACAAACGTCCTAAATTTAGGTCGTTCGATCTTACGAGGTTAATATTTTGCTAATCAACATCCTTTCAAAACCGTTTCGTGAAAGAAGAACTAACAAGCATGTTTTCACATATATTTTATTAGTCGCATAAGAAAATAAATAAGTTAAGAGAAAAAAAACCGGTTTAAACGCGCTTCAATCTCGAAAACACGTCAAAGATTCGGCCTAGCATTTAACGTAGCGAAAGCGATATGTTGTTCCCGGGTATGCCCACGTTTTGGGCCGAGCGTGTCTAGCATACGAGCGTCATCGAAAGTGACAGAGGCGCATACTTAATCCAATCCAAACTTGACGAGGTGACATAATCCTTTCGCTGCTTTCATTCGTTTACATGACGCCGTGTTTGTTTGTGTTTATCTAGAAGTACAATCAATGCATTGAAATCATCCGGAGATTGTCCACAGTATACCTAATGGATGATCTGTTTATTTTGTTTACGGCGGAACGAAAACTAAAACATTGTTTAGTTTATTTATCAATGTTTTTTTATGGCAAGGAGAAGGCACGCAAGCACTCAGGCCACCTGATGGTAAGTGGGATCTGGGACCCACAGACATGTGAAACCTCAAGACTACAATCTCAAAACTGCAATCCTAAGACTTCAAATGCGTTGCCAACCCCGATGACTAAGATGGAATGCCTCTATGCTAGTAATTTCACCGGTTGTCTTATCCCCACACCGAAACACAGCAATGCGAACACTACTGCTTGGCGGTGGGTTAATGGATAAGATGGTGGTAGCGATCCGGACGGACCCTGCACGAGGTCCTACCACCACTAATGTAATATTACAATATAAATTGCATCGCAATGTTCGCCTGCACGCCGATGACACCAAGTGTAGTTATCATTGAACCCTCAAGAGACAGAATGAGCAATCGAATGAATTAATGTTGAGCTTAAAATTATGTATAACATGCTTGAAAGAATACGGTGCAATTTGCCATGTCTCCAGCTAAATTAGAAAATAACTCCAGTTAATAAAAATAAACTACGCATCGTCGCAAAGAGCATTAATAAGAGAAGTTTTCAAAGAACTTGCAGAGCTTGGCCTCTATTAGATTTTTTTTAAAGCGATGTTATGTTGGCCTTCTAGTTTTTATTTGTGTCTTTTAATGTGGGCGGGGCTTTTTTCGAGTAATTATTTGCACCAGATATCAACTCTCACAGAGCGTAGCAACAGCCAAGCAACAAAAAATCCTTTTAAATTATTTGATTTTAAATAATGAATTCATTTCAAATAACGAATCAAACTTTGGCATTCATTTGAACTAGCAAAAAAATATTTTTTATTAGCCTGGGGCTCATTCGCCATAATTTTTTTCAACCATGCGCCTAACGCCATGCATAACACTTTTTGCTAGGTTTTACCGTCAAGTCAAACTAAACGAAAAAAAACATAACGCTTTATAAGAAAGCGGTTTTCAAAAACCGACAAAATGTAAGTATAGGATTGCCATAATATACCTACATATGTAATGTAAAGTCGATTGAACGTATTCCACTTGCGTTGTCTTCGAGGTATACTAGGCATCACCACGTGGGATCGCGTGAGAAACGAGGCTGTTCTAAGAGCAGCTCAACTCTACAGCTTACGACCACGCTCAAGCAGAGGCGGCTGCGGTGGTTAGGGCAGTGCACCGCATGGAACAGCCTCTTTTGCCCAGAAGAATCTTACTAGGACAGGTCGCAAACGCAAACACGTCCTTTGGCCGGCCCATTTTGCGCTTCAAAGATTGTGATAAGCGTGATATGGTAGCTTTCGACATCCCTAGCAGCCAATGGGAAGAGCTGGCCGAAGATCGTAGTAGGTGGCGTTGCCTTATAAGAAGGTCAGACATCACACGACTTCACCTGGTTAGGTCTTCAGATAAAAACGCGTGAGGTGGCACGAGCGGGCCGCCAACCTCCGACCAACTGGGGGTGCGTACACTTCCCGTGCCTGCGGCCGGGGATCCTACCCCGAATCGGCCTGTTAAGTCACGAGCGAAAGTGTCTTAATTCATAGTGCTACCTAAATCATCTGGAAAAGATGAAAAGGCCTATTTATTATTATTAATGTAATGATGACAGCGGTTATGTCAACTCCATAGGTTTCCAGTCGATAGACAACAGAAACGTTAGCAGAGCGTTTGCATCTTGAAAATACCTACTAGTCATTATAACAAAGCAAAGTTAATCTAAGATTTTTCTAAATTTTCAATTGACAAAGTTTTTTGTTTTCGGTCTTTTATTAGCGAAACAGTAAAAAACGTAATCGTAACCGACTCGACTTTGACATTGCCGCCAGAATTGGCTAATCACCGCTAACCGATTCGACCGTGGCATCCGCGACCTCAGGGCACACTAACATGGTCTAATAACAAATGGCAAATTCACAGTTTCGTAACATTTATTTACAATGGCAAAGAATCAAAGGTTTGTTTGAACTCTTACCTACATGTTTCGCCGTCATAAACATTATCAACTGCACGACCATTACCATGAGCATAATATAAAATTGATTAACACTAATATAATTAAATAAATGTCAAGGGAAAATTTCACACCCAAAACCTAGCTTTAGGACCCATTCCAACCATTCATTCATTTCGGACCTAGTCCCAAACGAAGTACCTAAGCTCAATGCTTGTACTATGAGAACCAGACAACGAAACAAATAGCCTATTGAAATGAAATAGGTACCTACTCAATAAAATAGATAACTGCTGTCCATCCTCCAGTGGCTCATCACTAGCAATGTGCAAGTTGCAATATAATCCCCGAAGTTTGGAAAAAAAAGAGAAAATTCACGGAAACAACTAAGGAGGGATTAGTTATACCTACCTCCTTGTTATACCTACTTTTATTTCAGTAAATTTAATATTTGTTTAATGTAATTGTCTTAGTACAATAAAAGTGTCGACGTACATACAACTGTTTCTGAAGGTATCAGCATAGAGGATTTCCTAAAATTAGGAGTATTCTTATAAGTTATCGAGAATTCTCATAAGAAACTTTCACAATTTGAGAATTTTCTCTTAGGTATAATGCTATTCCGGCCGCACGCGCAGTTTTGAGACGTAGCGTACCAAGAATACCAAGATCCACATACGCGGTTGTACATACGCGTCACTTACTGGTTTGAGGTTCAAAAGAAGGCTATCAATACGTTCGTTAAGATCATTGATGTAACGTGTTCTACGTGATTTCGGTACAGAACAAACGTGTCTTACAGAAGTAGTAAAAGATTTGAAACAACGTAGAAACAATCCCGCAATAAAATAACCAAAAGGGCTAAAGGTGTGGGGATTCGATATAAGTCAATAAAATAATTGGGATCTACACGGGTGCCAAGTTCCATGAAGGGGTAATTCTAAAAAAAGTGGCACCGTAACCTGTCAATGAGTTTTTGAATACAAAGTATGTTAAATGTTTGTTTTACAGAAAAAGTAAAAACAGTCATAGATAAGCACAGACCTTTTACATCGAGGCCAAGCCATTTTATTTATCTATTCTCCTTAATTTTGTTAAAAAAAATTGGTAGGTACTATTTTTTACTATAACCTGTCTTGTCCAAATGAGACATGTTTCCGTTTTTTAGGTCTTTGAACTATTTGTGTATATTTTATTATATATATTTTACAATATATTGCAAGAAGAATATTATGACATTCAATTAGTTATGATACGGTTTCAAAAATATATGCTTATATATCAATATTAACACACGACAGTTTGTCCGGTGATGTTTTTACTTTAACCTGTGTGTCCATGATAGTGTATCTCACTCACATACGGAATATAATAGGCACACCATAATCCTCGATAAACATTCGGCCAGTATGTGGCTCACCACTATACGAAACGGTTGGATACGATCTGTCATACTTTTGTGGAGATTAGTGATCAAATGCAGTAATCTGGAGTTTGTAACGGTTATGTTAACTTTATCTTGTCTCAATTATTTAATGTTAACGGTATGGGACGTAATTAACTAATCATTTGAACGTGGTATTCTGATGTATCTACTTATATTACTAAGAGTGGAACGTTCAAATTATCACCGGTTTAAGAGTAAATATCTTGTAAATCTACTTTTAACTTTAACCTGTGCATTTTTAACCTGTAACTAGCATAGATTAGGTTAGGCACATGTTAATGTAACTCTTGGCCGGTTAAAGAGACATATGTGCACTAATGTGCAGGTTAGTGTGACTATTGGCAAGCTAAAGTGAATAACTATTTTAAATAATTTTATTTTAATAACTTGCATATAATTTCCCAGAAAAACTTTACAGATGCTTTATCAAGCAGTACCCATTAACAGTGCTCTACCAAAGTAAATGTAGGGAATTGCTTTTTTAAAGTAATTTGTATTTTAATATAACTCTCTTTAACCTGAAAACTTTTCTCTTCTAACCTGTCTAATGAAACTTTCACCTGCATCTTAATATTTCAACAAGCCATAATTCTTATATTTTCATGTATATTCCGTTCCCTTTTATAAATATGTAACAATTGGAACACCATGAAGCTTATTTTAAGCAAAGAAGGTAAAAAATCACAACTTTTTTTTTGGAGAAACTTTAACCTGTCCGTGCCACTTTTATTAGAATGACCCGAAGATACTTTAAATTAGGAAACAATATTATCTGCTAGTTAAAAAGGAGTATATTAGATTCCTAACAACTAAATTTGAAACTAGGCAAGTTTTCACAGCTAAACTTTTGTAGGTTACGCAAACAATCAATTATGAAAACTTTAGGCAATGAGGGGAAACCTAAATAGGCATGTGAAAATGGAGATTAAATAGGTTCGAAGCCAGTAAAAGCAAAACAGTATAAGCCTTGGACTAAACTAGCCCGTTAAATGTAAAATATCGTAAATCATCATGTGCGTTGAAATTTATAATAATTTACATAAAACTTTGAAAGAAAATAATCCATTTAGGTATATTTAAGACAAAGACAAAGGAATGGCTTACAGATAAATGCTTTTGTGCTATAAATGACTTTTTAATTTGATTGTTGACAATTATTTTCCAATTTTATTTTATTTAATTGGATGGGATAGGTATGTTCTTAGGGTTCCGTACAAAAAATGAAAAAACGGAACCCTTATATGATCACTCGTTCGTCTGCCTGTCTGTCCGTCCGTCTGTCACAGCCAATTTTCTCCGAATCTACTGGACTAAATCAGGTGAAATTTGGTAGGATGGTGTAATCCTATGACCCAAACACAGATGTGCAAAGTAATATTTTTTTTAAATAAGGGTCATTTTTGGGGGACAAATTAGGAAATTAAAAAAAACGTTTTGCAAACCTTACTGTGTCATATATCAAATGAAAGGGCTCGTTCTGAGGATTTCAAATATATTTTTGTTATTATTGTCAAGTTTTGATTTTATTCATGAAAGAAGACGAAAATTGACCATTCCCCCCCCCTGATCTCAGAAACGAATAAGACTAAAATTTTGAAAAAAATACAAAATATAGTTCATTGCTTGTACATTACAAGAACACCTATAAGAATTCTATCAAAAAATTAAAAAAAAAACGTATGTACGGAACACTCTCAACGCGAGTTCAACTCTCACCTAGTAGTGTATACATTAATTACTGGCGGTCCATGTACCTGAATTCCACACAGTAAATGATTTGATTTAAGTGACGGAGAGATGGTTTATGATTTTCTGGACTTGGCATTATAGTCACAGTACTGATTTTCAGGTGTCTAAAATACATAATATGGATGAAGTGAAATTCGATATAAAATAATGAGAAACTTTGTGTACAGTTAAACGCGATATGCAAAAATAAACAAAAGGCATTTATCGAACTTGACACACTGCCATGTGTCTAACTGTCTAGCTAATAGCTCAAACGGTGTCAAACATAGGGCCGTTTCACAAAATATAGGCTGCCGTCGTAAAACTATCTCCTAGATTAGTTTCCCTGTGACCTAGAGAACGGATCGAAGAGAAATCGCCGTCACGCCGATCGCGCGCGACGGTTCACGGCGCACGCGCTCGTTTTTATGCACCGCGATAGACTTGACGTATCGCGTGAACTTCATTAGGACCGTCACGTTCAATCGTCGACATTATTAGAACCTTGTCGCAAAGAGCTGGTGATAATATAATGCACCTGTGAATGTCAAAAAGCATTACCACCGGTTCGAAAAATAAAACCTTTGCCCCGAGAAGAACCAAGAATAAATACATTTATTCACCAACCAAACAACAACGAGCACCAAATTGAATAACAAAAAATATATTATTCAATTCGATGCAGTCATTCGGAATTTGTGCATGTATATACAAACATTTTTAGATAAGTTTTAATTTATATAGATTTAACATCTCTTGTATGTACAAAAGAGATAAACAATATAAAACAGACAGATCCCATGATCGCACAGCGTACACTGAAAAATATTTAAAATTAGTTTTAAATTAGACGGGAAGAATAGACGGGACTAGAAAATTAGAATGTTAGACGGGAGAGCGATTGCTTTTCCGTTAAGGGTAAGATTGTCACTCGATCGTAAGCGGTTCTGAGATCCAGTAGCCAGAAGATGCGTTCAGAAACGGGAATGAGGGTTGAAAAGGATGTTAAAAAGCAAGTTTGAACATTGCTTAGAAAGCGAATTGGCAACCACCCGAGCTGTGCTCAGAAATAAGACCCGTGGTCAAATTTTCTTGTTCACTCCGCGTCTGTATAACTCAACAATAGATCAAACATCTATCTGGCTGCTCTAAACACGGTCGCGTTACGCATCTCTGCGCGGAACCTCAGCTTCTTATAATTATGAAATTCCACCCATTGTTTAACTAACATGCCAACGGGGCACGGAATAACACGGGTCATTAAAATACACAACCAAATGTTTTGAACTCCCGTGAGACCGGTCAATATGTTCAGCAGTGGACGATTATAAATGCTCCGAAGACGAAGAAGAGACCGGTCATCTCTTGAGATGTTGTTGTGTGCGAATAGTTATAGCCATGGAAACTACTGAAATCCTTTAACAAGTGGTGCCACGATGCGGGTTTGGTATTAAATGCCCAAAAAACTAAACTCATCCAGATATTCGATCGCCACACATGGCAGGGGGCGCCGCGGGCCGCGCTCGTTGCCCACGAGCATGCCTGCAGGCACGACGCGCGCGCCCGCGCCTCCCCCTGTCAGTGTGCCCGCATCGAGAGCGTCGCGTCACACGTGTACCTGGGACTATCAGTGGACTCTAGGTTCCACAGGCGGGAACACGTCCAGAGGGTGTGTAATAAACTTAGGGCATTCTTGGCAAACACAAGGATTAGTAAAAAATAAAATTCCCTACAAGGTTACATTGTTTATTTTACAACGCGATTGCGGATGCAGCGATATCGTACGGTTTGACCAGCTACGGCAGAACCTTTAAGTCTTGGCTCGATGACAATTACCGGCTCCAGCTTCGTTTACTAAAAGTAATAGTTAATACAATTAAGGCAAAGTATTATAATGATGATATGGAACTGTTCAAATACTGTAACGTCCTCCCTATTCATTTAAAAATAAAATATCACCTATTAAAAGAACAATTTTTCGACAAAACTCACCAAAAAGAAAGTTCAAGCCGTATAGTTACTCGCCAAGTCAGATAAAAAAAGTTAACTACTGCAAGTTCTAATAACTCCTACGGGCAAAGAATCAGGGCTTACCTAGTTCCTCGTCTTATTAACACCCTAGGGTCAAAGTTGCGACACGAAATTAACGAAACGAACCTTAAATATAAAGTTAAGAATCACTTTATGTCACAAGGAAATTAGCTTAGTTTTTAATAATAATAATACAGCGTACTTTAACGATTTGTGATTAGTTAACTTCACAAACCCTGCGTAGTTTAAGGGGACCAACTTTTATAATCCTATATAACACTTTTTACATTAATAATAAATAAAGAAAAAAAATACTACCAGAGGCCCTAGCCAAGATGCAAACGCTACTAACGCTTTTCTTTTCTATCGCTCAAAATGTATCGGATGACATTCTCGTGAGTTGCGATAAACCACGTGGTCAACTGACATCCCATACATTTAGAGTAATAAAAAATAAAACTTTAGTAGACTTTACATCGTAATGAAGGCCTATGGCTTACCACTACCATTACCCTACCACCCTCCATGGTCCTCGCCTCGATTGCTGGTAAAAGTACATTCGAGTGATTATAGCTTAGGGTCCCGTACCCGGAGGGTAACAACTGGACCCCGTTCCTAAAGCTCCGCTGTCCGGTCCTTTTAAACCGTAAGACCAAGACACTTGAAACTTTCACAGTGTGTATAAATAACACAGATTTTTTAAAATAATGAAAAAACGTAATTATTCCAGTAGATTATTATTTAAGACAAGAACACGCCGAAAATAGGAGGTCATGACACGTGACCACTACGCCGAAGACATCACAGGTGGCCCCGTACAAGAAACGGTTTTTTTTCAGCTCTACCTTAATATGGTACGGTGGTACGGAACTCTTCGTGTGCGAGCCCTTTCATGCCCTAAGTAGCGGGATCTAAGACCTTCGTCATTTGAATGCTCAAGACTATAATCTCAAGACTGTAACCCTAAGACTCCATTTTTTTTAAGTTTTGGCCAGCCATGACCATGATGGTCCCTACGGAAGACCAGCGCTGGGTTCACAACCAGCAACATGCTGAGCTATATCACCTCATCTAGCAATATGTCAGCCGCATATTTTAGGTTTCTTTTGTATAGTCTATTATTGTTAGTTGTCTGAATTTACATTTTTCTTTTTTTCTTTCTGTCTAAATGCCGACCCTGAGGACCAAGATGCCTGGTTGCACTGCTGCTTGGCGGAAGGTCAAATGACAAAGATGGTGGTCCACACGAACGCTTTGATATTAACTGTGACGTGTTTTTTGATGCGGTGTCATACATACTAAATCCCCTATTAACTTTTTTCCTAACGTATTATTTGTCCGAATTTTCGTTTGTCTTAAGTGTTTTTCTGATAAGACAAAATGTTTTCAAGTTTCCACAAATTGTTACTACTTAAGAAAAAAGTCGTATCTAATATTTCGAGATATATGAGTTTGAACTTAATGATCATCACATTTATGTTTAAACATGATGATTTTAAAATCGTACGTCACAAAATATGAGATACAAGGTTTTTACAACGCAATGTCGAGATTCCTCAGACATAAATAATTACCGGCCAATAGCATTACTACCTACCTCTGCTAAAATACTAGAGACTGCAATGATCACACGTTTATCTTCTTTCTTCGAAAAATTTAATATTCTTAACTATGCCCAAAACGGCTTTAGAAAGCAACGATCTACAACATTAGCAGTTTATAAGTATATACAACACATAATAAATGACATCGACAATAAAAGATACGCTGTAGGGCTCCTGCTTGATATGAGCAAGGCATATGATAGAGTTTGCTACGGTACTCTTCTAGACAAACTGTATGCTTCGGGAATTAGAGGTCCAACTCACGATTGGTTCAAATCGTATCTAAAAAATCGCGCACAATATGTTGAAATTAATAATACACACTTCGAGACTGGAAAAATACAGTATGTACGATCGGATAGAGTTGATATCGCGGGCTCCATTCCTCAGGGTAGCGTATTAGGCTGCATCCTTTTTCTGATATACATAAACGACCTCCCAAATGTAGTAACGGATAACTGTGTGCTCTTCGCAGACGATATTTCCATCCTTTTCTCTTGTAAAACTGTTAGCGAAGCTGTAAATAAATTAAATATTAATCTAAACACAATACTCACTGGTTAGAGTCACATAATTTAAAACTGAATCTCATTAAAACAGAAATAATCTAACTTAAACCTTACCAAAAGCAGGCACTACCCATTTAATATTGTCATAATAACATCAAAATAGAAACAGCTAACTCTGCGACCTTATTAGGCATACACCTGGAGACTCATTTAACGTGGAAAATTCATATCCAAAAACTATCAAAACAATTATCCTCCTGTCACTGACTTCCAAACTGCCCTCTCGGCGTACTGTGCATACGCCTATTCCCGAATGCTGTATGGACTTATATTGTGGGGAAATTGTTGTGAGGTAGATGCTGTATTTATCCTGCAAAAAAAGTGTGTCAGAATACTAGCAAATATAGATCCTATGGACTCCTGTCGACCCCACTTTAAAATGTTTAAAATACTTACCCTTACATCCATGTATATTTTAGAATCATGTAAATTTATCAGAAAGCATTCTGATTTATTCCAGACTCTCACAGAAACAAAGAGAAATAATAGAAATCTTAATAAACTTAAACTACCGTTAACCAAATTAAAATTAGTTGCGTCCAGTCCACACCAAATGATGATCAAAATATACAACCATGTACCATCAAAAGTGAAAATAAATTCCCTTTATTTATAAGTAAGTTAAAAATATTTTTAATTGATAACTGCTTCTATAGTCTAAGAGAATTTTTAAATACCGAATTTAGAGATAAATGAAAGCAAGTATAATTCTTTATAATGTATAAGTAATATAATTAAAAATAAGTTATGTAAGAATTATTGATATGTGCAATATTCGTAGTTAATATTTTATTCTAATAATTAGGTACTAGCCCTACTGTCCTAAGTTGCTACGCCCTTGCAGCGTGTCATATGTATATCTTCCATGTAATTCCATCTAAATCGCCTGTAATATGACATGCAATAAACGAATTTGAATTTGAATTTGAATTTGCCTCCAGTTAGATTAGGTTAGGGTTGAATTATAACAGCTCTAAAAAGATTTTATTAATATTAGAGAAAAGTCTTTCGTTTTCGCTTTAATATAGCTCTAAAAAGTTTTAAAATGCAGAAATTACTTTAGAATAAACGAAAATTCGGACAGATTACGATTAGGGATTCCAATACCCGTTTTGATACATTAATGGCACCCATGTAACATTTTTAAGCATATAACGACGACGACACGTTGCCCTAGTTGGTAGTGAGCCTGCCTACGAAGCTAGAGGTCCTGGGTTCAAATCCCGGTAAGGGCAGATATTTGTGTGATGAGCGCAAATATTTGTTTCTGAGTCTTGGATGTTTTCTATGTATTTAAGTGAGTATATCTATATATAAGTATGTTTATCGTTGTCCAGTACCCATAGTACAAGCCTAGAGCTTAGTTTGGGATTAGCTCAATTTGTGTGAGATTGTCCCCTGATATTTATTTATTTATTTTTATTTATACATTTCTCTTAATATATTGAAACATCCAGAATATTAGTGTTATTAAAATTTGGTTATCATGAATTAGATAGCGTCTTCCAAACATAATTTTCATAAACGGCTGTGTGACCTTTGTGTATAAACTGTTAACCTCATAACTAGGTACAGCTCATGATCAGCATTGTACCTTAGTCACTTGAACCCGTTAGACAATGTCCTACGGCAGTTCGAACGTAAATTTACTGTGACAAGGTTCTTACTAAAAAATATCTAATCGCAATTGACTTTTAAGTTCACTTTTATGTTGTTAAACATATGAGGTAGATATTTTTTGCAATTTAAACAACGTTTTAATTATTAGGTTTAATGATTTATCTCCATTTAATTGTCAAAAAATGTTCTGTTATTTTTTTATTTTTTTTGGATTAGTGTGATGGCCTGTTATGAACAGGCACCGATGATGATCACTTGATTCTAATTTTACAGAAGATAAAAGTTACTCATTTGTTTTGTAAACATCAATTTTTACCCGTATGATCATTGAATTAAGAGGTAGGTAAGTGTCCATTCACTTAATTTTTGAATTAATTTAATACAAAACTGTTTTGCTGTAAGCGCCGCCGCCGTCTTGATTGTTTATGATCTTTATTATATTTCGACGGCATGCCATTCAGTATAATAATCAACAGGTATTCTTTTCTCAACCAAAAACACCTTTTCAAAATAAAGAACAAAAGTAATTTACACCCATATCGCTTATTTACCTCAAACGTCGATGTAACATTAAGATTGACTCTAATAAAATGTCGTTCTTGCCAAAGGCCTGTCACGGCTCACGTGCCATCCACTTCTCACCTATCCGACCTTGCAAGGCTACGTCAACGACAAACAAGATGAAGACCACACCGAAAAAATAATGCAATGTTAATAGCCACTTAGTATACATACAGTCAAAGACTTAAAATTCTGACCCATCTTAGGTCAAAAAACCGGTCAAGTGCGAGTCGGACTCGCGCACGAAGGGTTCCGTACCATTATCTATAAAAAAACACGTTCGTTGTATGGGGGCCCCCCTGAAACATTAATTATATTTTAATTTAATTATTTATTTTTAAAGTGAATACAAAACTAAATAATAACAATAAATCATCTGTGAAAATTTCAAGTGTCTAGCGATCACGGTTCATGAGGTACAGCCTAGTGACAGACAGACGGACAGACAGGCGGACAGCGGAAAAAACTTAGTACCTACCGACTTACCTACCTACCCAATAGTTATGACGGGAAAAAATAGTCAACCTAACGTTTGCATTTTCTATTATTCATGCTTTCGATTAGTATGTAATTGGTAGATTTAACAAGCAATAGCAATTTTAAAAAAAAGTTCTTTTTTTTTTTATCATATAAGGACTGGACTGATTTTTTTCAGTCAACCTATTCGCTATACGTTACTTAGCAATTAGCACATTAAATTTGATATAATAATACTTTTTATCGAATAAACAGCCCGGTGAAGGCCGTCTTCTATTCGGGGAATCCGCTACCATACTTTATGCTATCACCATTTCCAATTTGATCTAAATCCGTTAGCCGTTGCAGCGTGAGGCATTAACAAACTAATACACATTTTTTTTCATTTACTCGTTTGATCTCAGGAGATTCGGCAATGAATAGTAATAAAGACTAGCAATGAAAAAATATCAGAAAAGTAAATTTTAAAAAGTAACTTTTGCCATTACTTTTCGTGATCTTCAAAGGTATCTATAAAGGTATCTATTTGAAAGCGAACCTCGTCGTTACCGACGCGTAAAGTTTCCACACGTTTTCCGACCTTACCCTGCCCTAATCAGGCACAATTAATGGTTATAGTTGCTTGAAGTTACGGGATCATTTAAGGTACGGTCTGTCAGGGTAGTGGTAAACCCAACCCAGCCATAATGCTTACTCATTTTGCTCCAGTACTGAAGAAGAAAAATTATATTTTTAACCGACTTTAAAAAAGGAGGAGGTTATACGTTACACTGTGTTTTTTTTAATGTATGTTCAACGATTACTCCGTCAATTGTGGTCCGATTTTAAAAATTATTTTTTAATTTGATAAAGTATTCTTCCGAAGTGGTTCCATTGTCACCAAATCTGAATCTGATGAGGGGATCCGTGAGGAATTGAGGGAACTCCTCAAATATTGTAGGCAAACATATAGCGATTTTAGTATTTTTAGTAACAAATCTAGCATTTGCATTCAGAAAGTATCATTTGGTGAAGTGGAACTGATGATGAAGACCACGGATGGCCACCGGAACTCCTCAACGGTACTGATTTCAAGGGTGCCGATAAGATATGTCGATTAAGATAGTTGAGTGACTACAACGAAGAATATTTACTTGTTGAAATATGACTATGACTTTCCCGTGGCGTTGCTTGCGCCGCGCTTGAAATAACTTTAAGTTTCATATCAACCAAGAAGTGGGACTACGTAACAGAGTATTATGATCACTAAAAAGTATAAAATTAAATAAACGTTTTAAAAAACAAAAAACCGTCTTCAAAAACGCAAAAACTAACTTCTTTTAAAATTGTAGGTACCTAATAGGTTAGTCCAACTGAAGTCGGCGACCACAATATTTTCAACAAAAAAGCCGACATCAGTACAGTTGGACTAACCTATTAGGTACCTACAATTTTAAAAGAAGTTAGAAGGCGGTTTTTTGTTTTTTAAAACGTTTATTTAATATATCTGTATGATGTATGTAACTATAATATGTACCTTTGTCTGCATGGTTCTTTATTATCAAAGAGGGTAAAGTGTGCTTTTCAACTCGAAAAATCGGAGAATTCTCAATTATTTAATGACGCGGAGTCGTGGGCACTAGATACCTAGTTCTGAACAAAGATGACACACACACGTCACGTCCCATGGCTAGTGTGTCAATAAATGACAGGTGAGCTTGATTGACTATGTGCATACGCATTCGTATGGAGCCGCAAGGTTGGAGTGATTTAGCTGCGTTAATTACGAAGGTATAAACCGAAACGATTCATTGTTTTCAGGTTGTAGAGACGGAAAACAGTTTCCGAACGCGCGAGCCAGCCCAGTGCTATCGCGTCTGCCGGGCGGCGTGCACGTCGCACGATCCCGTATTCCGAACGCACCGCGAGTGTACATTCCATTTTCAAAATTTGAATTTGAAATAGTGCTTTTGTTTTTTTCCTGTGTGCAGTGCCAGGATTTTATCTCATACAGCAAACAGGTTGGTTAAACAGTGAGCAATCATTACGTAAAAAATAGTAATAGTTAATTGATTGTGTAAGTAAAAGTGAGGAAAAGAAAATTGTGCACGCAAAAGGTGTTTTTTTTTGCTCATTTGATGTGGGCCGGCAGGAATTATATTAAATTCTTTTTTTGTTAGTTACTCAATTATTTTCGGAAAGCAATGGGAAAGAAAATTACTCGCGTAGACTTCGCGAAATAATAAAATCTATTCCACACCAATTTAATTAAGATTGCTTATTTACTGAAGTAAAATATTTCTCAGAAATATCGTAGACGAATGAAATCGTGCTCAAACAAATCAAATTTTATTGACAATAAGATTTTCTCGTTTTCTCGGTGGGAAAATTTGTAAGTAAAAAACATTGACCTAAGAGAAATCGGTCGTATTGTATTGTTTACATATTGGAGCCAACGTTTGGCAAATAGTTTACAAACAGTTGCCCAAATGATTGTGATTGTTCTATACAATTCAATTTTTTCAATAGATAATTGTCTCCGAAAGTAAATAAATATTGTTTTCGTAACGGTTAACATGACTTTTTAAAATTGCAGATAATTCATAGATTAATAGCAAAATTAGAAAAAAGTTTGTGTCTTTGTTTGTTACGGTGCAACGGCTGAACGGATTTGGATAGATTTCTGAGGGAATAATGTAGCTAATAAAAATAAATAAATTGTAAAAGCTACATTAACTTGGTACTTAACTATGCCTACCTACTATAAAGAAATGTTTGGTTATTTATAGTTGTTAATTAAGACAATTGAAGGAAAATAAATTAGCTTACTACCTATTTAGTACTTGCCCTTCTGAACTAACTAAAGAGATTCTTCGAATACTTATTCTGTCTGAGACGAGAACCTTTTAAAATGTATTTCTTAGAAATTCGAGCCCGTAGGGATAAAAGTTTTATTTATTATGTTTTAATTTTCTTGAATTATTTTATTTGAAGAAAAAAAGGTTTCATTTGGGTTTAATAAATAATATAAAATTTTGAAAACATAGGTACTAGGTTTATACCTGTATAAGACTATTTTTATTAAAAACAAGCAATGGTCCATATCTCAACACCGAATAAACAACATACCTACCTTCTATCAAAAAAAGTTTTTATAAACAAAAACATTTCAAAACAAAGAGTAGGTAGTCGCTTTGGCATTATTTATGAATTACAACGCAATCATCTTTGACATTATTCTCAAAGTAGGTTTCGCCCCCTATGGTTCCTAAGGCCTATCTAAGGGTTTAGTTTTATAAATTAATAGCTTATACGTTCTATTAGTAAAGTAGTTAAAATAATACAAAAAGAATATTTTTGGGCTCCGTATAGATATTTAGTGTTCCTAGAGGGTTCCGTCGATAAAGTTTGTGAACCGTAGATCTAGGAAGTTGACCTTGATTATTATTAAAACTCCGACTTTCCGTTACCGACTAACTTTCTTTTTTTAATAATACAACCACAGATAACAACAGATGTCATACAATATTTAGTTATAATAAGCAACATCCCCACTTAACTAAATAAACGTCTAACTAATTAACAAGCATATTTTATTCATCCCATGTCGGAGATTCTTTGCGGTGTGTGTATGTAGAATAAATGGCTGAAGAATACTTGCAGTCTTTGTGATATAACTATAGAACAATACATAACATACATTAAAATCGTCTAGGACTAAGGAACAAATACTCGCGCTCATATAATATTTACGCTTATCGGGAATTGAACCCGAGACCGCTAGCTTCGTACACAGGGTCACCTACCGGACCAACTAGCCAACTGCGTCATATAGGTATACCTGGATGAACGAGCATAGCTTGGGTTGAAAAAGATTTTTTCCGAAGACGATAACTTAAACCGAATCAAAAAAGGGAAATTTCATCGAAATGGTTAAGACTAATATTGCAAGTTTAAAAGTATAGAATGTTAAAAATTTCAATTGTAGTTTAGGCTCTCTCAGACCAGTTGGACTGACAGGCCGAGTGTGACGCAGCTATTTGTTAGAATGAGAAACTTATATACGTCTCGCATTGTAAGTATTCTAATTCTTTTAATGGTGTTTGGCTGCCACGACACAGGCCTAGCCTAATGTGGGGTCAAAGGTAATATTGATTTTTGCACTGTATTTTTTGGAAAATAAATATTTTAATTAATTACTTTTTTAGATAGCTACGTAATCCATCATTTTATTGAACTTTTCTCCATCCATTTTTTAATTTCATCGAACGCTATTTTCTGCTAAAAACGAAGATGTTTTCAGGATATCTTAAACATTAATTACGCGTAGATTATGTCAGTTTAGACTTGTTTCTACCAACAAAAAAATAACCCATTGCGCGGAAGAAATGCCTTTTGATGAAATCAAAGTTCTGCGTAATTGTACCTTGCAACGACGAAAGGTGTTACGATAAAATAATACGCCCCTATCGGCCTGTCAGTCCGACTGTTGGCCTGTAGTTGTACCCCTAACCGATCGTTCACAAGTTTCCGCGATACATAGGCACAATGACCAATCAATTTATTAAAGTAGATAAGGGCGGGTAGGGATACTAATGAAAATTGATTCGAGCAGTAATCCCCCTTCTCGCGAAGATAAGCGGACAGGTTGGAGAAAAGAGGCTCTTTGTAAGAAATGTGCACTTAGGGCCGATTAAACTGGGCCTTATTCACCAGTCTCACACGGATTGCTATCTTTTTTTTTTAACTCTGCCCCTTTGTTGTCAAGTTATTAAGAGAACAAGGAATCTTTTTAATAAAAACCGCCGATATAATAGCGATCAATTCTTTCAAAGCATAGCGACCCAACCGATTTACATAAATAAAAAATAAAATATTTTTTCTGAGTCTACCATAACACGTCAAAGGCATTATGTAAGCATACATACATACACGTCAAAGGCAATATGGTTTTACCCAGTGGAATAGAGCTCCTGGAAGCCCGTCGTAAGACTTGTCAGAAATGTCAGTTTTGGATGTCTTGACGTGACGTATGAAGGCGGGCATCTCCGGTAACATCAGTTCAAATAAACCCTTAGTCGCCTTAAGGGGACCTCTTGGATTACCAACAAACGTTTCATAGAATGTATCGTTTCACCGAATTCCATTTCGACTTATGTAATTTTTAGGGTTCCGTACCTCAAAAGGAAAAACGGAACCCTTACAGGATCCTTTGTTGTCCGTCCGTCCGTCCATCCGTCTGCCTGTGAAGACCCTTTAACTCAGGAATGCGTAAAGGTATCGAGTTAAAATAAAAACTATACTCAGGTCTACAGTCCTTTGAAGCTGTGAAAAAAATCAAACTTCTAAGTTAACGTAAAAAAAAGATACGGCTGTTTATGCCGCAAAAAACGTATATTTCGATATTTATAGGGTATTTTCCGTTGACCTAGAACTATGAAATTTGGCAAGTGATACCGCCTTATTCTACAGGTATAGGAAAAAACTATACATTTTAATTAAATTACAAATAAATAGGGTCTTTATGCAAGGAACGGCGGTCCAAATTTTGAATTGAGTTAACCGTGTTATGCGGGGTATCGTATGAAAAGGCTTCACTGGCACAAGCTTACACAGATTTTATGACGAAGAATGAAAAAAAGTACCTCCAAATTATACAGAACCCTCGGTGGGCGAGTCTGATTCGCAAAACTTGTCCGGTTTTTTTTAACAGACTGACAGATAACGCACAGCCTAATCCGCTGAACCTAAGAAGTTTAATTTTGGAGGGAATATACCTTTAGGTAGCCTAGGGGTACACTAACAATTTCGAAAATAGAATCCCCCAACGGGGAGAAATAGGGGGAGTAGCGGGAAACTAATTTTACGCGTACCAAAATGCAAAGATAAAACTAAAAGCATCAGGTTAGTGGTGGTCGCTGCCACCATTATATCCCTTAACGTACAGTCACAAACTTAAATTTGAGACCAACCTTAGGTCCAAAGTCATTCTGACATTCTACAACAATAAGGTTTAGTCTCCTATAAGTTACAAATGATTTGGCATATCTAATGACATTGACGACTTCAAGCCTATTTTTCTTGAAATGGGTTACAAATTAACGATCGCGATAGTACCGCCAAACAGCAGTGTCCGCATTGTTGTCAAAATCAAAATTAAAATTAAAATTAATTATTGCGTGGTTATGGATTTTACAGAGGTTATACATAGTTCATCAGTTCTACAACAATATTATCTTAGGTCTAATAGCCTTCATATGAATACATACATACATACATAATCTCACGCCTTCGTTCCCAGAGTGGGGTAGGCAGAGCTACAGAATTACAAACATCTCTAAAAACTTGTTGATAATTCTATAACCACAATTTGCACAATTAGGCTAAGATGTTTACCAGCGTATTAGTGACAGGTTGCAAGCCCATCGCCTAACAGTACTACAAGTACTGAACCTTCATATGAATTATATGTAATAATTATTATTATCATCACATTTTGTACCGGTATGCATAGATGCATATTCCATCTTGTCTGGATTGCAGTTTTGAGATTGTAGTCTTCAGAATTCAAATGTCTACGGATCTCAGTGTGCACGTATACTATAAAAAAATATCCTTTTTGAAAAGTCGGGCACAAAAGCCCTATTTCAATAATATTTCGTGAGGGAATATAGGTTTATAGTACTGTTAGGCGATGACCTTGGAACATGATTGTCACTAATACACTGGTAAATATCTTAGCTTATTTGTGCAAAATGTGGTTACAGAATTATCAACAAGTTTTTAAAGTTTTAGGTCATTCTGTAGCTCTGCCTACCCCACTCTGGGATTACAGGCATGAAGGTATGTATGTATGTATTTCAGCATAATGTAGTACACAAGAAAATAATACATTAACATATTGTATCAGCAACAGGCTTCGTCAAGACATTTTACATATGATCGGTAACTCACTTCGTCAAATTCTCTTAACACTAACAAAACAAATTTGACAACACGGACTTAACCTAATTACCCCTGCCCTGCATCTTGGCTGGGTTGGATGGGAACGCCATTCAATAATATTGAACTTTTCAATGTCTTACTCAACGCCGATTAACCTAAACATAAAATTTTATTATAATTGTTAAACTGTTTTGATATAATAGACTCTATTTTATATTATGAAACCGTAAACATCCGCCGACCTACATTACAACTATACGTGCATCTAATAGGTATAACATGGGACCGAGTACTAATAAAAAGGCCCTCGTATGTTGCCGACTATTTAGGTTAATGAGTTCTCCTTAAGGAACCTGCGAACCTAGGTCTTACAAGAGTTACGAGTACAGTCGTCATTAATTGTTGAGCCACTATGGAATCATGTCGTTTGGTGCCAAAAGCCAATGTTTTTTTAAGGTACGGAGTATGCAAACGAGCTCGTAGAGTTCCAGGTGGGAATTGAGATCTGAGACCCATATGGACATTTGCTATTTCAAGATGATCTCAAGACTTACACGCATTTGATATTATTTACATTGCTTTGTAGAGACTAGTTGTAGTTTGTATCTTAACGATATGTAAAACTGTACTGTTAGTAAGTCGCAAAAACAATATTTCAGATTCTGATTTCAACTTTAAGACCGTTAAATGCGTTGCCAATAGGGGATGCTCCCGGGAAATCCCGGTTCTTTAATTCCCGGGGAATCCCGGGAATTTCACAGGTCCTAAAGAACCGGTACTGAAGATTACATCCCGGTTCTCCCGGTTCTTTCCATAAATACCAAACAAATATCGTGGCGCGTATCACATATATCCAATTCACACCTCAGCGACGAAGCCGGCACAAGCGGCAACATCGCATCAACATCCATCATATTTTGTGGCATATTTGCAATAATTAATCTCTAGATTTGTAAAAAGGAAGAACAAATAACTTTCTAGTAAGTATTTTACTTAAGATATGTTTTTGTTGAAGAAAACGTGCATGATTTTATTGCATATTTATTATATTTAAAGTTTCCTAATGTTTTTCAATCGTTTTTTATCTCAAAAGTCCATGATTGCGGTGATGTGAGGTAAAAAATAAAGAATCGGGAGAACCGGGAATCCCGGTACTGTCCCTGCTTAGAACCGGGAAATGAAAGTCTCGGAACCGGGCCCGGTCCTGCATGCCCTAGTTGCCAACCGCGAAGACTAAGAACCCCCTAGTCGTATCTAAAGCTACTCATTTTACCAGTTGTCTTGTACTAGAACGAGGCTCAAATAAAACCTAAATTGAAGGATTTGACTCGCACGTGGCTCTTGTCTAGTTTTCTATGGACCGTATTAATAAAGCCATCGTAACTGTGATCCTTTTTTTCTTATTAAATAGCTTTTATTCCGTGTATACAACAACATAAGAAGGTGTACGTCGCCAATGTTGAGTTTCAGACAAACACCATGAACTGATATTAAAGAAATTATCATACTCGAGGACAATTGTTCGGTTAAAGAGTATTCTTGTCGACTAAACGGAATCACATGGGGTTAGCTCCACGCGCTTCTGTTTAGTCCCAAATCTCTCACTGTGATACCCTCCTTGAAAAACATCAAAATTTACAGTTGTATGTGACTTGACGTTTACTTTGACGTCTCTTGAGACGAGCATCTCAGCCAAGACCAGGAGTCTCTTACAAACGGCGCGGCGTTAGGTCGGTCGAACGCGTGAACGCGTGACCGCGGCGCAGCTTATATAAACCGGCGAGTTTAAGTAGTCCCGTCAGAGCGTACAAAACACATTTTAGCGTGTGCATACGGCTGCCTAATCGAGTATGCACTGCACGCGCTAAAATGTGTTTGTGACGCTCTGACGGGACTACTTAAACTCCCCAGTTTATATAAGCTGCGCCGCGTTCACTCGTTCGACCGATCGTTCGCCGTTTTGAAAAGAATAACACCCCGGATAAGTGATACAGCTCTGAAGATGACGGTCTCAAGCAACATGTATATTATATCATGTTATCTTTTTGTAACATACGAGTACACCAACAATAACGAGACCATTCTGTTTGAATCAACATCAATGCGTTCACAATAAGCCCTTTCATACGTCACGTTGATAATTCTATTCAGTCGTGTTCACGCGCCGAATCTTGGGTCTAATTCTATGATTAAGTTTATGGGCTTGGAAACTGAGATATAGACCTGACGAGCTGACTGGATATAATAATTTTATCAGGCCTTTAGTTGCCGTCAATTTCGTTTTTTTAAGGGTTATTGATACACAAATTACCCTGTTCCAAACTGAGCTCTAGGCTTATAATTATGCAATAGACTATAGAACGAGCGTCGGTGGCCAAGTGGCTAAGGGTGTCGACTCATGATCACAAGGTACCCAGTTCGAATCTCAGTCGTGGCCTACCAATAAGTTTTTCCAACTGGAAACCTACACATTTGCACAGATCAGTGTAAGACGGGTATTTAATTGTACAAAAGGTCCTGGAGGGTCTAAATGTATCCGGAAGGGTCCATCTGTATAAGATGGGCACTAGAAAATAATATACATACATGCTTATACATAGGTGAACAAATAATAAATTTAATAGAAAAACACTAAACCAAAGAAAAATATTCGTGTTCATTTGTTTATCACAAAAATAAAGCTAGTTTTGGGATCGATGGCTGGTTACAGCTAATAATTGTGCATTTATTTCCGAGTCTTGGAAATTTCCATGGTTTTAAGTATGTATTTCGCTATATAAGTATGTTTATCGTTGTCTTTGAGCTTGGTTTGGGACTAGGGCCATTTGTGTGAGATTGTCTCCGATATTTGTTTATTGGGACGGCGCTATGTCATAACCATAATATGGATGTGCAGCAGGGTTGCCGGCGCCCATTAAAGTCGACCCTCGCGCGAAGGTCAGCACAAGTTGCGCGACACGCACCGATTCACAGTGTCGTAAATATTGCCAATATGGCCGCCTAAGGACCTGTTTGTAGTGTTAGAGAGGATGTTAGAAGCGGTAACATACTTTGGGGCTTTATTTAACTGTCTAGTATAGTATGTATGAGAGCACTTTGGTGTACAAAGTGCCAACGGAAGACCAGCGTTGGCTTAACAGCCGGCAGCTCTCAAGTTCGGACCGTTTCACAAAACTGTCCAAATTTCTGTAGTTTTATTTATTTATTTTTTACTTCATTTGTGTTTTGTTGCACTTTGTCTACGGTTGTTGTTAATATATGTATTTCGTCCTCTTTTTCTTTCTAAAACAAAATGTCATCTATATATTAATATGTAAAATTCTTATGTTCCATACTTCTGCTGTTTTGGGCCTAATTTTAATTACCCAGTGACAATCGCGATACTAAAGCAAATCTAACGACATCTGGTTTGTTGAGCGTCACGTTCAGCATCCACGAAGGAACAAAGACCCATACATACATAGGCAAAAACATTCATACATATACCTATATAGGTCAAACACATTATCCTCTTTCTTTAGCAGTTGGGTAAAAATAGAGGTATAAAACTGGCGGTCTTTAGCTCTACATAACGCTGTCTTCCTGATAACCTTGCGATACCTACTCCTAGCGATATTCACCGAATCACGAGGCATCGAACCTTACGACTGCGCATGCGCAAGTCTGTGAAAGAATACGATTTATCGCACGATACTCGTACTGCTCGCAATCCAGTATTACCTATAATTACGCCGCGCGATCGGATGTCAAATTACATCCGTTTCGTTGAAACATAATGAGTATAGATCTTGCGTACGAAATCCTAAAATCATTAACTATGTTAATTAACATTTACTCATTGTGTTGGTTTGTAAGTCCCGTCTTCACGTTAGCTTCAACCGATCGATAAGAAAGATGCAGGGATAGTTTCTAAGGGTGCGTTCGGAATCCCTAATAATGTTTGTCCTAACGCATCTGCATCGTTTGTCCGAATTATCGTTTGTCCTAAACTGGTTTTAACTGAGTCAGAACACTTTTTGAGTGTTCCAAAAATAAAAGTACATAGAGTCAAGAACATTCTACTAATGTACCTATTAGTAGAATGTTCTTGGCTCTATGTACTTGTATTTTTGGAACACTCAAAAAGTGTTCTGACTCAGTTACAATAGTACCACAAATAATACCTACCTACAATGCAATCAAAGTTTATATGGGTATCCTGTCGTTGAGCCGAAATATGTTTGGCAAAATGTATTGTTTCCCAACCGTTTCATTTGCCAACCGATTTTTTTTTCTATAACTTTTTATTTCAGGGTTTATTTCAGTACCTTCTTTTAGAGCCCTACATCTTAGGTTAGGTTAGTTTTTATAAAATCCCGAAATATTTACGGTTACAGAAAAAAAAGCGGGTTGGCAAATGAAACGGTTGGGAAACGATACATTTTGGCAACCATATTTCGCCCATACAAAGGTTACCAATTTATATGGATGATTGTGTTTCAGTCCCACCTAAACAACTAAACGGATTTGAATGACATTTAAAGAGTGGCCGATTGAAAGATGTCCGATTTTTACTTTTCATTTATTCTATCTACTGATTTACTCTCTCACTTAATTTTGGCGACATCACTGCGGAATAAAGCGGTGTCCGCCATAAATAAAAAAGAAGGAGATGAAGACATTTGGCACATGAATAGTCCTTATCCTGAATTGACAATTAGATACCTTTCATCCCGAAAAGTTGAGATTTTCCCGAGGGAAAACGATAAACAACTTTGACGCTGACAAAGGCATTGGCAAAAGTCTTTTTTTACGTGAATGAAGAAATGCGAGAAGAGGTTCAATGCGACAGTACTGTTGATGAGAGCGAGTTGCCTGACCCGAGATAAGATAAGGATCTTGTCCGTGCCTATTGTTTTATACAGCTTTACATTATTTATGTTCAATAAGATATACATATCACGGGACAGTGATGTTAGAACCTAGTCCGTCTGTATCGCTATCACCTCATCATATCAGCCGAAAGACGTCCACTGCTGGACTTCCTTCCTTCCCCAAGGATCTCCACGACGGCCGGTTTTATGTTACTCGCATCCATCGGCTTCCCAACACAACACTCAACTCTCATCTAACTATAGAATAAATAGAAAAGTAGGTCATCTCCGGGCCTTTAGAGGTTTCTGTTACCTACTGCCGTTCGGGCGCTAGGGTTGTTTCGATGCGCGTCGCTCGATACTTAATACGTACTCATCCAAACGCGTCTATCTATTTATAGCGCTGCCCTAGTCTCCGACTAAACCGGCTTGGTGCGTCCTGTTGAGTTTGCTTGTGGTGGTTCGCTGCGCGTGCAGTCGAGTAACGCACACATGCACGCGTATCATACCTTTGTTTGAAGACGAACTACCGTTTTTACTGTGATCTTACGCTTTAACCTGACGCTAAGCAGTATTTTGATGTTCAAGTATGACCAGCATATAGGCATTCTTTGTAAGTTGGATTGTCAATGCATTTGCAGTCTTAGGATTGCGGTTTTAAGAATGCTGACTTTTATGAACTGAAATTTGGCACAGAGATAGTTCCCGAAAAAACCGGCACAATGTAGTAAAAACTAACAGAGATTAGAAACAATACGAGTGACGATTTTTCAAGTCTACTTTTTTTGTATTTATAACGGTTTCCTCGTGACAGACTCGTTTGTCCTACAAGAGGAAGATTTCCTTTGTATTTAATTAATTTCCGAGGATTCCTGTTGGAATTCACTGCAGCATAAAAAGTATTGTCAGTGCCTCCGGAGCTGTCGTTAGTAATTCTTCACGTACAAGTCACGAGATCAGGGCGATCATCTAAAACAACTAGTGCGTCAGCTCATCAGTGAGTTATTAACCCACGCGCTTGTTGGCAACGGAGGGTTAGCCTCAGACGAACTCAGAAGAAGCTGCCTTGTTGCAGTAACGTATTCAAGCAAGAGTAATAAAATGTATGGCTACTTCGACCGTACCTACGTAGACCTACTGACATTCGAACTTTTTAACGACGAAACCTGTGAGCAGATAAGATATTGACCCTTATAAGTTGATAACGACGGGGCAAGAATAAAGTGGTTCAGTTTCTCTTTGGAACATCAATCAATTCATCTAACATGTGGGTTTTTCTCCTAGTTACTTGCCCTGATACAATGTGCTATTTACTCTTAATGATCAATTCTCTTCCTCTCTTAGCTGCTCAAAGAAGTGAAGCCTAGATTTTCTTACGGTTAACCATTGTCCTTCAGTTTTTTCATTCAGAATAACAGTTTTATACTAGTACTTAAATATTTTTACGTCGCTTTCGTTTATAAATTGTACCAAAACCAACTTAAGGGGAAAAAAACCTTATTCATTTTAATTTGTCGTGAGGATTTGTGTCCTTTTTAATGTCTGCGTGATTTATGGCCTCGTTTGTCGGTTTTTGTGCGCAAGATTACGCAAAATGGCTTCCCTCTCAGCGTTACCAATTAGTAGCTTATTTTCTAATTAAAATGACAACTTAATTGCGGCAATGGAAATTGCTGGTGATTGAAAATTATGCACGGCAAAATGATTACCTACCTACTGGATTCTTGTATGGAGTGTAGCGTGGAACCAATTCATCATTTTCCTTTGTAAACTAGCTATTTACCGGTAGAAAAAGTATCCTGTAATCTTTCCAGTAGCTCAAGGGAATCCTACACTAAGTAACATCAAAATTACTCAAGTTTTATAGTGAAAGCAAAACAAGCAGGTAAATAGACGAAATTATTGATTACTTTTATCAATTCAGTAGGTACAGCTTGTAGAAACGATATGTATCCGTTAGTTTTATATTTTGCTAAGAGTCACATTCAACAGGTTAATAGAAAAAAAATCGTAATATTGTTCAAGTAAGGTCGAATTTAGACTCTGACATCGATTCTCGCTGCGAAAACAAACTGTAAAAATAACCTCCAACCCTTCCGAACCAATATCACATTACCGCCATTATTAGCAGCAACCCCTAAATTCCTTTCAGTCCCTTAAATAATTAGGGTAAATATTTTAAGGGCTTCAGGAGTATTCTATCAAACGGAACTTGCCGTAGAGACCTCATCGTGTTGTCCTGGTCATTACGAGTATTAATGTACTCGTGTAGATATGTGTTTTGTTTAATAGTACTGACACGCTGTCTTTGTCTTTGATCAGCCATCTTTCTGTTGATTGAAACTTTTATCCAGAAGTGGGCTGATGATGATGAACATTGTTGATGCTTCAGCAGACATTTTATTTAAGTAGGATTATTTATATTTTGAAGAAAGTTACATCACACTGTATTAAAGTAATCTTACTATATATTACATGTCTTTCTAATCATACTAATGTTACAAATGCGAAAGTTTGTGTGTGTGTGTGTGTTAGTTTGTTACTCCTTCACTGGATAAAGCTAGTAATAAATAGAATAAAAGTTCTGCTTTGTCGACGGAACCTGCAACAATACTAAATAATTCACGCTCCAAAATTTTAATAATGATCTGTCGGAACAACCATTCTTCGACGAGTTAAAAAATTACTTGTTTAAGAGTATTAACTACCTAAAAGTAATATTTACTAAAGCGCTCAATAATTTCCCAAAGTAAAGGACAAATAACACCCATTCCCTTATATTAATATTAAGGGCGGCAAACGGAACCATCATTTAAGAAAGCCCCGCGGAAGTCGATGGGAAATGAAAAAGAACCCAATACTTTTAAAAGCACTTCATTATGGGGGGTAAATTATTATGTTAAGCTCGTCGTTGCAAGGCTGCATTATTTGTTAAGAGCGGCGACGAGCGTTTAGGAAGATAGTGACCTAAAGACTAAAGATAAATTTCGTAGGGATTTTTTACAATGCTTATTTTCTTTTAATTATAGTTTTAGTTAAAATTACTTGATATTTTATTTTTATAATATCTTTTTGGATTTTTTTTACACTGCAACTGCAATTTTTACGGTGGCATAGTTTGAAGTATTGACTGATTGTGGCTATTTTTTTTATCGCCCCTGTGAAACTACATTCATGAATAAGCGTCCTTGGTTTACATTCATGTGTCCATAAGCGTTGTTAATTAATACGTCGTAAATTTTCATCATGAAAAGAGCGCTAACACCCAACCTCTCAATCACGAAAACAGGTGGACATAGTACCAAACTTGGGTTAAAGGGCATGCGAGTTTTTTGGAATGAAGAAAAGAAATTGAGCTGCTTATTGTACAGTACCCATAGTACAAGCCTATAGAGCTTATTTCGGCACTTGGTCAATTTGTGAGAGATTGTCCCCTGATATTTATTTATTTATTTATTTTTCGGATGTACGATGCGTCGCTACGCTAGTTCCAAAGCATGTCCCGCCGCATGGTACTAAACATCCTTCACCTTATCCGCAAGGCAGGCTTTGTGTAGACAGGCCCCGCATAAATTTGTGAAATGATCGATTGGAGCCGGCGATTTACCGCTGGGATCGAGGGTAGCTCCTCGAGGAACGCAACATAGATGAACTCACCAACTAGTAGAACTGAACCCGTTCTCACGTAAAAAAAACGTGTTGGTGCGAGTCTAATAATAATATCAGGGGACAATGTCACACCAATTGGCCTAGTCCCAAACTAAGCTCTAGGCTTGTACTATGGGAACTAGACAACGATATTAATACTTACATAGAGAAATATATACTTAAATACATAGAAAACATCCAAGACTCAGAAACAAATATTCGTGCTCATCACCAGGGATCGCAAAATGCGAGCAAAATTCATTGAAGTGCTGGTTGTCACTTATGATATAATCGAATAAATAAATATGTATGGAGGAATGTGTTTATACTTATGAAAGCACTTGTTATCATGGTAATAAATTGCGCCTATCAGTGTTCATGGTTGATCAATAATGTTAAACTAAAAATTACTAAAATTGATAAGTATATTGTTTATAGATTTAACAGTATTATATTGTCATGATTGTCAATCTGATTGTATTATTTGCATTGTCTCGCCATCGTACTTGCGAAAATTATTACTTACTATCCCAAGTCTAAAATTGGGAATTATTTGATTTGAAATTGTAAATATAATAAAAAATATAACAATCAGTAAACTGAGTTTCGAATTGTGTTCAATTTCATCACTTAAAAATATATTTATTTGTATTATTTTAGTACCTAATATTTTAGTTCATAAATATTATTAGAACCATCGCCAACCCTAACTGGTTGTCATACGTCATTTCAATGGATTTTGCTCACATTTTGCGATCCCTGCTCATCACACAAATATCTGCCCTTACCGGGATTTGAACCCAGGACCGCTAGCTTCGTAGGCAGGGTCACTAGCAACTAGGCCACCGCGTCGTCCTGTCTCTTTGACCTGGGTCATTCGATACCCACTTCAAAGCTCGGTCAAACTTCTTGAGGCGGTGTTTATGGTGGAGATTACTTCCTATCATGTTGCCCGCATGCTCGTTTGCCTCCCTCTCTTATATTTAAGGTCTAGACACGCATAAACATGTTATTTATGATAGTATGTTAGTGCGTTATTTAAAAGAATAACAGCACGACTAACTAAGCCAAGTTTACGTTATTTGAATAAAATATATTCCTCAATAAAATCGCCATCTTGAATATGTTCTAACTTACGAGTTTGGTGACTAAGAAACTTTTATCTTTGCTAATAATGACTAATTAAATAATGTCTAATACCTAGTCTTTAATATCTAATCTTCGTAATAAAATATTTATTCGAGATAAAATTACTACCTATTTATAAAGTAATTTTGAAACTTAATAAGTAATTTAAAGAGCTTAAAGCTTTAAAAACAATAGGTTACTAGTTACGAATTAAACGCAACAAGTGGTAATCTCGTTAAATGTTAATATAATCATTTACATAAATAAATCGGGGATTACACGATATTTCGGCATTATTCGCGTCTATTTGGCCTAAAACATTAGTGTGATAAAGGTCGCCCTACACGAACTTAGCTATAATATTATATCTATAGCTTTATTCGCTCGCCTACGATGGGGATACCGACGAGTGTCTTCTACATCAGAAGTCTGTGAACGTAACATAATGCCAAAAGAATGATCCAAAACAAACCTGTATTACTTGTCAAATAATCTTGTTGCATCTCTTTCATTCGGTATGTTAAAAGTAAAAGACCTAAGCCACCACGAGATTAAATGGCAGAGACGATCACAGACCTACGATTAAATATATCTAAATTGGTAGGTAAAGGGCGTGTGGTTATATTATTGTAGTGTTAGCATTGCAGTCTTCAGATTGTATAGTCTTGAGAATTCAAATGTCATTGGCTCTCAGATTCCATTTACCATCAGATGGCCTGAGTGGTCGTGTGCCTTCTCCTTGCCACAAAAAAACTCTTTTTCTTCTTCAAATTCCTCTCCACTACTAGAAATTGGCAGTCAGCTCTGCGTTCAACTACCTATCTCCCGCCAAACGGAAAAGCTTTTCAACCGTGGCGACTCCTGTCCAGGTCTTTATGTTCCCGAGTCCTGACATCTTGGGTTTGCCAATGCTTCTTTTCCCCTCAACCTTGCTAATAATAGTTTGAAGCAATTGGTATCGCTTGTTTCAGAGAATATGACCCTACCCGAGGGCCCTGCAAAGATGCACTTCGCTAACTAACGTTTCTATTCGATTCGTTTTTAACCAATCGCGTTACCGGTAGACCACGTGACTTTTCGTATCACGTCATCTCCCAGTGACGCGATTGGTTTAAAAACGAATCGAATAGAAACGTTAGTTAGCGTAGTGCATCTTTGCAGGGCCCTGAGAAGTGACAGTTATCTATGACTTGACATTGATTCCTCAATTCACTTAACTAAAATTGTGTACCCTGCTCGCTGGCTGTGGATGCCCGGCCTAAGGTTCCGTGCCGCGCATTATCAAACTAAGCCCTTAAGTGGGGATAAATCGCGAGGTGACTGGAAATGCGCGCGTTGCCGTACCTACAGTTCACCCCGTTTCCGGGCGCTCATACAAAACTCGGATAAACGTCACGTCAGAGAAATCTCTTTTTGCCCAAGGAACTGTCCTAGTTACTAAAATATAAACATAATTGTCATTTAGATGCAATTAAATTGGGCGAAAAATTATTTAGGTTAGAATAAATTACTTTGCGTTTAGTTTAAATTATTTATTATTTTAATAGGGAATATGCATGGTTTTTTTTATTATGAACAAAATATTAAAATGACCGTAAAATCACCAAATTAAAAGTAAAATTAAAATTAAAATCGGCCAAGAAATACGGATCATACAAGCATTTTAAACCGCTAATTAGACAGCGGTTAGACAGAGAGATCCGATATGCTGTGACGTCACGTCGGCCATATAAACTCCATGCTAAATTATTTTTTGCTAGAAAGAGATAGGAAAAAATCTTTGTTGGCTTATATCTTGGTTATTTTTATAACTATTCAAAAAATGATTTTTCTCAACTGTTTGTTACGTGAATCAGCTTTTATGGAAGCTGTGAAAACAAGTCGTGAATAGTCCCTATTTGTGTTATCATTTTATTTTTTGGATTTAAAAGAAAATACCTGCTTAGTTATGCTATGTTATCTCTTTGAATTTTCTAGAAAATACCTATGATTAAAGTGTATCCGGTCAAAATATGTAAATATGAGCATTGGATTACATACAATCTCAAAATATTAAAAGCGAAGCTTTTGACCTACAATTCCTATTTTTATCCAAAATCCGGCTATATCTCCTAATTGCTTTTAACAAGTCACGGGTCCATTATAATCCCATTATAACACCATCAATCATTATAAAGTCTGGAAGTATAGCGGCCAATTTTATAGGTTATTTGCTTAAGCACTATACTCGTACAGTTAGCTACAAAAGTTACTAGTAGACCTAATTTCAACAATGTTTATACGATAACTACAGACCGTATGAGCGTATAGGTATGTGAAAAAATACAGTAGAAGAATAAATATGTTCCTTGTTCCGAAAACATTTATCGAAATTGATTAACTTAGAGAAGAAATAAATTCAGAAGAAACGTTGTAAAAATACTTCAACCTTTTAAAGCGCTTTTAGAAAAGATTGGCTTAGGGCAAACTCTTCAAAGTTTCCTTATTCTTTATCTTTCTTACGAATACGCAACTAAAAAAAAACAATAGACATTTAACAGGGTGAACTAAAGCTAGGCGAACTTTTCTCTTACTACTAAAGTTACTAAAATAATTAATGACAACGAATATCCAAATAAGTACAACACTAAAATAAATTGCTAAATTATGAAATTATATGGCAACACTTGTGCAGGTCTACAAATAAACTGGGGTGTGATTCTCTCAACAACGACGGACGGACAGACGAACGAGTGATTGTCCAAGCGGCGAGTTTAAGTAGTCCCGTCAGAGTGAACAAAACACATTTTAGCGCGTGTATTCAATGTGGCAGCATGACTTCTCGAACGTATTAGGCTGCTTAATGCACGCGCTAAAATGTGTTTTGTTCGCTCGGACGGGACTACTTACTTAAACTCGCCGCTTCGATTCGCTCGTACGTCCGCCCCATCGCCGTTTTTTGAGAGAATAACACCCCTGTTATTTACAACAAGTAAGGGCCAGAGTGATTTTGTTCTGTGACATGCTCCTACTATCAAGTTAAAAAATAATAATATAAAGAAATACGGAGTAGAAAGCTAAAGGTTCTAAAATGTAACGACTGACTGGCTTCCTGTCAGCGGTGGCGCGTATTCATCTAAATCATCAAAAAAACGGGCCCTGTGGGCCTAGTACGGCTGCGTCTAAGTATATCGCGTGTCAAATGTGGATAAAGCATCCGTCACTCTCGTACTTATTTACGTGTCAGAAGGTGACGGATGCCTTATCCAAACATTGTCACGCGATAAATACAGCCTTATTAGGGCCCCTGCACAAAGCAAACTCAGTGAGTGTATAAAAGGTTCTACGTAACGTATCGGAGCGCCCATCGCTATCGGAGCTCGCTTCTGTTGGTGACAGTACCTAAACAAATGACACAATTGCATGTGCAATAATGTGCATCAGTGTCAATGTCGACGAGTCGGTGGTATTTCGCGCATAATGCATTATAATTATAGGCTTGAACTGCAACTTTAGCATCTCAATCGTGCCTTGTTTGGGTCCCGCAGCTTCTAACTTAGGGAGATCAAAATGGATGAAAATTCTTTTGATAACTTTCATCGAAGAAGTATAGACTGACGCCAATCAAATGTGAAACTGGCTTACACTGGCTTTTCATGTGAAATGTGATTGGTTAGAATGGTTAACTTAGTTGCATGGTAGTAACACAAGTGATCCTGCCTACGTAGCTAGCGGTCCCGGGTCCGATTCCCAATAGGGGCAAATATTTGTGTGATGAGCGCCCGTGAGTCTCGGATATCTTCTTTGTATAATTAGTATTTATTTATCTATATAAGTACCTATAATCAACTTTGTCTAGTACTCAAAATACCAGCCTAAAGGTTATTTTGAAACTTAGTCAACTTGTGTTAGATTGTCCCCAAAACCTTCGTCCGCGTAGATTTTGACTATCGTTATTCCATTTAAATATTCCGATATAAAAAGTAGCCTATCCATAGTATAAACTACCTTCATTTCAATTTCAATCTAAATCCGTCCAGCCGTAGCAGCGTGAAGGAGCAACAACAACACAAACTTTCGCATTTATATTTTTTGGAAGTAGGATTAAATATCTACATACAGAAGTAAAAACCACTGTTATACTTTAAAGTGAATTGCTCAGTTGTTATTTTTCTCTTTCATGTGTAGTGTCGGTCCTCGTTGTAGCCGCGTCCTTGACATTCGCACGGCGAGTCGAAACTAGCGATGTAGGTCACACACACACACTGTTCCATGTTCCACGTAACAGCTGGACAGGATTATATTGCTTTCCTAGTAGTACCTTTCATAGTATACCTAAATCAGGGATATCTTTTTTATTCTTGTACAATAAAGAGTATACAAACATAAAAATCCATTATGCTGTATAAGGGTCTATCTTTCGACGGATTTGCCATTCAGCATTTTGGTTTTACCATTAGTACCTGAAATAAAGAGCGTCGCTCGGGTTGCAAACGAAATTTCCCGAAGTTGAAAACTACACAGATTGAATTTTTGCCTCCGTAAACCCTTATATTGCAAATTTTACTGAAATCGTTAGGGCGGTTTCGAGATCGTGATAGTGATAAGATTTTACTTTCTTGGGTTGATATGATTTCCCGGTGCAAATGTTGCAAGAGCTTTGAACTAGTACCTAATCGGAATGAGATGTAATTTGGGTGCTCATAATCGCACTGCTAGATCAAAACGGTAGTAACTCAAAATACAACTGTATTTTAAAATCAACTTTAATACAACTTCTAAGTATGATCTTGAAACAAAACTAGCAAGGATTTTGAGTTGATACGGTTTTGATCTAGCAGCGATATATTTTCCTTGCCCTGCTGTGGGACACTTAACATACTTTTGTGGTGATGTCGAGCTGGGCCTCTATTCTACACGTTAAAACAATATGTCTTTTGATGTGTTATCGTATTGTTTTTAGCTCGGCTGTCATTACTGTCAAGTAAATTTGAGCTATCGTAACGTTGACAACACGATAACGCGTCAAACGCAATATGGTTTTACCGAGTGGAATTGAGGGCCAGATCTGGTGATTTAGTCGGAAGGTGGTGACCTCAGCTGCACCGAAATTTTTATCCAGCTTGTTATATTATTTATTTAATCTTTATTGCACAAAAATAAGCACAAATGGTGGACCTAACGCGCCTAATGGCATTCTCCAACAGTCGACCAAATAAGTAATCAGAAATTTACATGTGCACAGAAAAATAAGACAGACAGAGATAAAATATAAAAATATAAAACATAAGTAGTTTGTGAATGAGTTAAACAAGTATATTCGGCAAAAAAAATACCGGGGGGATTTCACAGATTAACTGCCTCAATAATCACAAAACGTTCTAGTAGCTTCTTAAGTCTTCTCTATACTAACTCTTAAAACAACTGTTCATAACATTCAAACCAGTCAACGAACTAAATATATGTCATACATTTGTGAATTAACAGAAGTCATATGCACAAAATGCGGGGCGCATTACCAATTCATATGAATATGCATTCGCGTAATAAGTTAACGATTTAATGCGATTCTTCCATTAAACCAATAAAATTCGAATATACCTGCGAAGCTGGTACTTAAATACTAGTTCTACTGGTATTTTTATTCTTAATATAAGTACCTTGGCAGACTACTTGACCATTTGGGGAACCTATTTTCTACTTATTTCATGTTGTATGTCCTGGTAATGCTAAATACTGATACATGTTTCTATTTTGCAGGTAAATTGAACATAGTACCAAAAAGGCCGTTCGAATTCCTCATGCAAGTATAATTATTTAAGTTATAATGTACGAGTATTTTGACGACGGTTAGCGTAGTTGAGTGACCCTGCCTTCTAAGCTAGCGGTCCCGGGTTGTCTCCCTGTCCTGTGCTCCTACGCAATACAAAAATAGGGAATATGCATGGATTTTATAAATCACGTTTCTCAACCAAATATGAAAATACCGTAAAAGAGATCACAAAGAGTAAAATTAAAATTAAAATTGGCCAAGAAATACGAATGATTCAAGCATTTAAAACTGCTAATTAGACAGAGAGATCCGATATGCACTGTGACGACATGTAACATGTCGGCCATATAAACTCCATGTTACATTCTGTTTTGCTAGAAAGAGATAGGAACAAATCTTTGTTGACTTATATCTTGGTTATTTTTATAGCTATTCAAAAAGTGATTTTTCTCAACTGTTTGTAACATGAATCAGCTTTTATTAAAGCTGTGAAAATAAATCATGAATATTCCCTATTACTTACGTGCTATGAACAAACTTCTTACAAACTTTATTATTATATTAGGTGCGAATTACACAAAAGCGACTGAAGGCGAGGATACGGCGCGGCGTAGGCGTTACTTTTTGTATCAGCGGACGGCACCGCTTGAAATCTTGCTTTGCTCATACAAAAAGTGCGCCTGCGCCATATCCTCACCTTACATAGCTTCTGTATAATTCGCGCCATTAGGTTTAAATATCACGGCCAATTTTATTCATACACTTCAATTAAGTACCTAAGCTAGCGAGCAATAACCCAGTCTCTTTGTACCGATGTTCTTCACAAAGTGACCCGTTATCATTGCTCGGGAGTGCACGTAGCTAATAAAATATGAAGTAGGCATGCAGCTAGCGGCCGATTGTGCTGTCATGTGCAATCATGCAGCAGTCCCATCGCTAGTGCAGCGATACGTTAAACGGGTATGATACGGCTCCGATCCCGGGAGAGGCTACAGTGACACTACCTACATATTAACCCGCAGGGTGAAACCAGATGAGCGTAATTTTTTGAGTTGTGAGCCGCGTATTTTCTGCTGCATACAAAATTCAAGCTGATTTTGTGTCACTGTGTGAATCAAGCAGGACTTTTGTATGAAACCGAATGTAGTGGAAATTACGCGACCGAAATTACTCTACTCACACTCACAAACTGCACGGGTAGCACAAGTTGTATTTTCTCGCTTGTCGCTCAGTGCGTCTCTATCGTTACTGACTAGATAGCAAGGGAGATCCGAGCGACAAACAAGTCGCGGACAACTTGTGCTAACCGTGCTGGGGCCCTAACATGGCTGCGTTTATTGCGTGACAAAGTTTGGTTATGAGAGTTTACCCTTATTCATAAACGCACAATAAACCTATTTTAGTTAAAATATGCTTTTTCACCATCTGTCAGATGCAAATATAACAATGACATTTGCATCTACTGCGTCGTAATTGATCTATCTGTTTGAGAGCTACAATGCAACAAACAGACACAGACATACACACGTTAACCTTGCAACAACCCAATAGCTGCATTGGGGGTTAACTAAGCACTTCCGTATTCATAATATTCGTAAGAATAAGTCTATATAATTATTTCAATTGGTACAGTCAGGGAAATTGATTCGTAGACCACTTTGGACTATGTCAAAGTGACACTGTAAATAGAATCACAAGAAGTCTCCTACGTTTTGATTGATTACGTCACTATGACATAGTCCAAAGTGGTCAAGGAATCATTTTCGATTACTGTATATAAACTGAGCGAGTTCATAAACGCTTCCGTCTTAGCACCAAGCTCGTAGCCTTACGGAACAGTTTCAAAATTGTCATGAGCGGGCGACGGAACCAATCCCGGGTCTCATCTCCATGTGTAACTAATCAACCGCTTTGTTGGCTGCAGCTGGTTATCTGAGATTCTGATTTAATGATCGATTTCAGTCAGCAGTAGCATAAGTTTCAAGGCCGTATTATTAAACTTTTGTCAGTCTCAAGATCGTCAAGGATCATAGTTCTCTAAAGGCTTTATTATAAAACTGATCTTGAGCGCTACGGCCGTCTCAAGATACGTTAGAAATTACAGTTAAGTAAGTTAATAAATAAACTCTTCATTTCATAAAAAGAAATCGTTTCTAAGAAAACACATATATGAAAATAAATTAGGTACAAAGGCGTACTTATCCCTTTAGGGGATCTCTTCCAGCTAACCTTGAATGACTGGGTGAAGACGATGCATGAGGATGGCAAAAAACAAGATAAAGATAAAGATAAAAGACATTAATTCAGTAAGTAGACCGCACGGGCACTTTTACAAGTTAAGCTCTGTAATATTTATACTTTTAAACACAACGCAATTAGAACTTATTTTGGGACTAGATAAATTTGGGCAAGATCCTTCCTTTATGTATTTACTGAGTTCAGGTGGCTTGAGACAGCCATTTCACTCGAGATCAATTTAATAATACGGTCCTTAGACTCGCATAAGCAGAATAACAAACAGAATTATGCACAAGCATTTAACTGAGAGCCTCTAGGTAATCGAAAAACACGTGGCAATGACGTCCCCCACCTTGGTTGACCTGCCGCTCAGTCAGTAGGACCTTGTGCAGGGATTAACTGACTCCACGAAGATGATTGTAACTAACTAACAAACAAGCAATGTGATTAAAAAATCAGGCTTACCTGAAATTTGGATACTTGGACAATTTCAATGACAATACAATAATATGGTACTATCGAGCTGGTAGGAAGGTAGCCATAGCAACACCTCCATGGTCCATAGTAGTGTTTTAATAGTGACTCTAAGATTAGTGCTAGAAGGTACATTCGGCAATAAAGTATAACTATAAATTGTAATTTTTAAACTAGTTAAGTCTATATGCGACAGCCTTATTTCGTGGTTTATCGTTAATTTATCTTGACTATGGCATAGCGGCATTACACGGCACAGTTTGGACCGCGGGAAACGCCACGCGCCATTCCACGCGCCAGTCCGAACCGTAGGTTTTTTACTACTTTACTATTACAGTTGCATTTACACGTACGGTTCGGCGCGAAGATTGGAATGGCGCGTGGCGTTTCCCGCGGTCCGAACTGTACGTGTGCAGGCCGCTATTATCCCTATTCTTACGCTGTTGTCAAAATAAGCTCGTCTCGACCGCTACCTATTCTATACCGATGTAGGTAACGTCGTGGCTACATGTACGAGTATGTATGTATAGGAAATGACGTAGGGCGAACAGATTAGTATACAACTTGACGTAGGCACTCTAATGAGAGCCTAATGAGTCCCGTCGTTTGAGTTGGCTCGTGGTTAAACGGTTTTTTACGGTATACGCAGTAAATAGCCATCTACGTTTTATTTATTGTAAGTAAAGCATCTTTACATGAGTAGTAGGTATAAAATAAAAGTCGCTTCCCGTTTCTGTCCCTCGGTGTGCTTAGATCTTTCAAACTACGCAACAGATTTTAATGCGGTTTTCATGAACAGGTAGAGTGATTCAAGAGGAAGGTTTTTATGTTATAATAAGTTCTGGATTATGTGCGGGGGTTTCAGAAAACTGGCATAAACCAAAGGAATGAATGAATGAATGAAGGCCGGTCGATGGTTATACAGGGTGGTACTCGATAAACTGTACATATTGAAAGGGATGACATTTTACGATAATTTATAGGTAAAACAATTGAAAAAAAAAATGCCGCTTTTTTTCTTAATTTTTTTAATAAATTACAGCAAAAATGACATTTTGTTTTCATAAAAACACGATTTTCTAAATTTTTTTGCTTATTATTATTCCTCGTTTAATTTTAGATGTAAAAACGTTAAAAAAAATTGTAAAATATTTGCAAAATTTTGAGAAAATCGTGTTTTTAAGAAAACAAAATGACATTTTTGCAGTAATTTTCCACAAAAAAAAAGCAGTTAATCAGTTTTTTTTTAAATTGGTCTAATATTGTTATCAATTATTATAAACCTAACTAATGTCAATACTATGCAAAAAAAATTATCTTTTTTGGGCTATTAGATCAAAAGTTACACCGTCACAAGTAAGTGTACTAGCCAAACTTTATTAAAAAAGTTTGACCATCTGTAAAAAAAAAACCAGTGGCAAAAAAATAAAAGAAAATATTGTTTTACTTATAAATTAACCTAAAATTTCATCCCTTTCAATATGTACAGTTTATCGAGTACCACCCTGTACATCATTAAAGATAGGGGACAACATTCGATAGCACAAGGCTACATGTTTAATTCGTTTTTACGAAAAAAAATAAAGAACATTGATAAGATTATAAATTAATAAAACCCCGACGTAAGTGCGGCCCCTATTTTCAGAGCTGATAATTCATAAACGGCGCAACCAATTTCCATGAAACTTTGCTAAAACCACCTCAGTGAACTAGTTTTCTATACACAGCGCGTCCGAATAGGGAATACGCATAGATTTTTAAAATAGCATTTCTCAAAAAAATATAAAAATACCGTAAAAGAGATCACAAAAAGTGAGAAAATACGGATGATACAAGCATTTTAAACTGCTAATTAGACAGAGGTCCGATAATTATGCACTGTATCGTCATATAACAGGTCGGCCATATAAACTCCATGTTAAATTCTGTTTTGCTAGAAAGGGAACAAATCTTTGTTGGCTTATCTTGGTTAATTTTATAGCTATTCAAAAAATGTTTTTCCCTTAACTGTTTGTTACATGAATCAGCTTTTATTGAAGCTGTAGAAAAGACATGAATATTCCCTATTGATCCTTATTAAGTAACTACGATGCGTCAGACAACTTACTGACACATACGAGGGGCGGCTGAAAAGTAATCTACCTAACAATGAAACAAAAGACTGTCGTGGCTAATTTTTTTTTATTTTTCTATATAGTCCCCTGCTAGTAAAATGCACTTATTAAATTTTTCAAATATTGAATTTAAACCATTAAAAAAAAAATCTTTCGGTTTGTCGTCAAAAAAGTCAGTAACCGCAGCCTTCATTTCGTCATCGGTCATAAACCTTCGTCCCCTGAGGTCTTTCTTGAGAAGTCTAAACAGAAAATAGTCACAGGGGGCTAAATCTGGACTATAAGGGGGGTGGTCAATGGTTTCGAAGCCATTGTCTTTAATTGCTAGCTTCGTTGTGCGGGCGGTATGCACTGGTGCGTTATCGTGCAAAATCAGAATACCTTTGTTTAGTTTACCTCGCCGTTTTTCTTTTATTGTCTCTCTTAGTTGGTATAGTAAGTTTGAGTAATAATCAGCATTCATTGTAGTTTTCTTCGGTAAATAATCTATGAGCAAAATCCCTTCTGTGTCCCAAAAGATTGTAGCCATAAGTTTACCTGCCGATGGACAGACCTTGAATTTCCGAGGCGGCTTCTCATCCTTAAATTTCCACTGTAACGACTCTTGCTTACTTTCCGGGTCCCATTGTCGAATCCAAGTCTCATCACATGTTACAATTCTAGAAATTATTTCTTCCTCTTTCCCTCGACTCATCTCCAAAAACTCTTCGCAACATTTGACACGCCTCTCCATGTCAAATGCAGTCAACATTCTGGGGACCCAACGTGCACTAACCTTGGACATGTTCAAATGCTCATGAATTATTTCATTGACTCGCTCTTTACTGACGCCCACATCTCTAGCTATCTCCCACTGCTTCACTCGTCGGTCCTCTAATATAATTTTTTTCACCCTGGCTACATTTTCATCGGTGACGGCCGAAACTGGTCTTCCGCTACGAGGATCATCTTCCAGACTCTCACGACCTAACTTAAACTGCTTTGACCAAAACTTTATAACAAATTCGGAAGAACACAAACTGCCAAACACACGTAACATACGCTGTCTGATCTCAGAAGGCGTATTCCCTTCTTTAGTCAAAAACTTAATCACCGCACGCTGCTCGATTTTATCCATTTTCACTTTTTCTACCGACATGTTTGAAACAATTGTAGGAGACAAATAAACGTGATGCAATAAACAAATGAATGTAATACATTTTGAAAATAGAATAACAAACGAATATAAATCCATACCAGCCAGCATTATTTTTGTATATATTTCTGACCAAGGAGATTACTTATCAGCCGCCCCTCGTACATAGACATTAATCTCATACGCCCCTCTATTTACGTCGTAGGTTAAATAGTCACGGATAAGACCCAAACACAATAAAGTTTCTAAATCATATTTTTATGTGCGGACATGTTTCCAATATCGGAATTACGCAGCAAAGGTGCGACTGGGACGCCGTAGCAATATAAAACGCGGCGTGGGCGCGAAGTAACGAGCCCGATACAGCTGTGCTGTACAAATACATAGTTTTTACTTCTCGTGCTTTAAAAGTTCAAACTTATGCTTGGTGTTGCTTGAAACTGCTTTTTACGAGTATGTCCTCGTGCATAATGATTACTTCTTCCACCTTCTTCTTTGGGTTTAGTAAGTAAATCTTAGCTTAAACATCCATGTTGCCTTTGTTTCGGACTGGGATAAGTTAGCTCGAGTTCAGATAGTTCGATCGTCGATGGAGTACTTTGTCCTACCTCATTATTTTTGATCAAGGGTAAGCACATATATATTCGAATTGACTAATCCACAGTACGATTATGTAGTTTATAGTTTAAGTTCATCATCGTTTTTTTTTATTAAACTGTATTTGTAATCTTGCACTTTAGCATTCATTCATTCATTCATTTATTTATTCAAAAGACAAACGGTTCAAGTTCTACAAAGAACCTTGTACAAGTTGTTAATTTCTAGCCAAATTCAGTTAGTACTTTTATTGGAACCAGGTTTGTACGAGCACCTTGCTCTTAAATAGTGCTCGGCGCAGATGCGGGCATTAAGCCGGCCCTTAATATCGCGTGGTGGCTGTCGTATCAAACTCTCGTTTCCCCGCAATCCCCCACAATTTCCCCGAAATTCCCATAATACCCCAAAATTCGGGGGACGTTTCATTTAATATCAAGATCATAATTCCACGTCGTTCGTTACGTGTGTTTGCGGATCGTTTGGGCAATGTAATTAGGAGTTTGGTTTTGGATAAATAGCTTTTATTAAATTTGTTAAGGGATGCGGTTCTTCATTACGAGCCCGCGTCTTTCTTCGAGTTCATTTATTTCTAACCTAACTAGCTTCTGCCTGTGGCGTCCGCATAGATTTCGTAAGTGGGATCTGAGACCTATATACTTGCCATTTCAAGACTGAAAATGCGTCGCCGACCCTGAGGACTACGATGGAATGCTTCATTTTACCGGTTTTCTTATCCCGTCAACGTTGACTTGACTTCCTCTTTCAACATTTTCAAACTAGTGGTAGCCATTCTCTCGGTGTCGCACTTGCCGGCTGCGAAAGTTAGTTAAGCAACATTACTATAACGTTTCTCTCCATCCCTAAAAGAAGATGACACGCTCAAAATTCAAAAAATTCTAAGTTCAAAATATTTATTCAGTAAACTGGCCACATGAAGGCTCTTTTACACGTCGGTAATAAAGAGTGAATCTACCAGCGCTTCGGACAAGACCATCATGCAAAGTTGCTGATAGACTTCACTATACTAACACTAACCTTGATCATGTACTTGAGCATTCTAGCGAACGTGCTCAAGTCTATCAGCGTGAAAACGTATAATAAGCCTTAATATAAGATTAAGCCCAAAAATTAAAAGCACACACACTAAAATACTCTGACAATACAACTCGCCAGTTAAAATTCCATTTGGAATTTCTTGCGGTGCTTCTTTTCCGCAATGATGGTCTACTCTTGTCCGAAGCGCTTGTTGTTTTGCTTCATATTACGACGTGTAAAAGGCCAATTTGCTGAGTAAATATTTTGATTTTGATCGATATATTGAAAAGCTAGCTGTTAAAGGCATGGCAGCCCTGCAGCCCCATCGGAATGAGGCGCAGTTGCGGTCGCGGCTGACGTCAGGCAGTAATGGGTGTCATAAACATAGCTAGTAATGGCTCCGGCTCTTCCAATCAGCTTGGTTGAGATAACGTGACCGTCAGCAGTGGATGGTGTTTTCTAAGGGTTCCGTAGGCTAACTAGCCCTTATAGCTTTTCAATCTTTACATAGTATAAAACAGCCCGCAGCTCCCGCTGTCTGTTCGCTTAGAGTTCGCTGTTAAACTACGTAACGGATTTTAATGCAGTTTTCATGTTTTAATATCTATGGATACTAGAATAGAGATCCTCTTGAGTTTTGACAGCTGTTCCAAATTTAAACTCATAACCTTACAAAACTCGATACTGTAATAACATTACAGTACAGATTTTACCTGCTACCACAGACAAGAAAGTTCTCATAGCAAATTGGTTGTAATGATGCTGGTCATTTCCTGCGGTTTAAGAACGCATTTTAGAGCACTAATGATATGTGCGGAGATAAATAACTTTTATGTGTTTTTATTATAGTTAAAAGTACAATCGATAATGGAATAATTTCAAAAATAATTATTGGTATAGTGCATAGGCACGACGTGATCTTGACCTCTTCACTTTTTTCAACCTTAGTGTCCATTATGTTTTGAAATATTTTTTTTCTAATTGGTCTAAAAACTGGATGGCACAACACTACAATTTTACAATAAAAATCGTAAAACTACGCTACATATCTGTACATCCTAAGACAGGAGCATTAAATATAAATTTCAACAGTAGTAGGAACACTAGGAACTAATAAATTGTCTAAATAAAATAAAGTAAAAACTAAACAAAAATAACAACAAAAATTTTAATCAAAATTAATTACTGCTTCACTAGTGTTATTTTAAATTTGGCTGAGGCTAAAGAACTGATATAAAGGTCAAACGTGGACTTTAAGCCAGTATATGAGGCAAGCATCCTGTACTATCACGATCGTTAATTTGTGACCCATTTCAAGAAAAATAGGCTTGAAGTCGTCAATGCCATTAGAGATGCCAAATCATTTGTAACTTATAGGAGACTCAACCTTATTGTTGTAGAATGTCAGAATGACTTTGGACCTAAGGTGGGTCCCAAATTAAAGTTCGTGACTGTACAGAGGTGTGTGTCTATATTGGTGCGACTAGGGCTTGCAATTCGAATATTCGAATATTCGAATAATTCGAATATTCGGTACGTTCAGATATTCGAATAATGCGGTGATTGAAATTCGAATATTAGAATATTTTTGATTACTCCAAATTTATTGATGTAACGTCATCTAGGTACTACTCGGAAACTATCTGGGACTGTCTGTCTCATTCCCACTATCCCCCCACCCACCATGACCATGTCGTGCGAATAGTAGCGATATTAACATAATATATTTTGATGGTAATCTTCAAATACCGACTACGAGGAACAAGGATACTTCCTTTAATTTCCGTAGTCACCTACGTACTAGGGCGCGTGCATACCGAAATCCCGGTACTTTCGGACCTATTTCTCTGATAAGTATTACAATTTTATTACTATTCCGGAATTGAATGTCAATCAAAATTATTTTATTTTTATTTCTTTCAAAACGATAAAAATACCACCGAAGCTATCGAGAACTGAGTAAGGACTGAATTAGAATTAAACTTTTTTGTTACGTGAATACTGGTTCGCTATATAATTGTTATGAATTAAAAGATGATTCTATCGCTTTCTTGGGTCATACTATCAAAGAAATAGTAATTGAAATTATACTCAGTCACTGCAATTTATATCAGTATGGTGTATACCGTTTTTTATTAAATTTTTAGGACTATTCGAATATTATTCGAATTATTCGAATACCTGTAAATTTAAAGTCGAATATTCGAATATCTGAATCTATCGAATATTTGCAAGCCCTAGGTGCGACAGAAAGGCAAAGAAAACGGCTTTCTGTTGTGTAGACGACTGCCTATTCGAGGGACCGCAATACCTATCATTAGACTTTCATCACCAGACATGAACTTGTCTATATTTACTTATTGATCATAAATAGTCGTCAGCTACTTACCTCCTCCCAAACACCGACATCAAAGCCCGCCGAGCGACAGCCGCTGTAAGCGCCGACTCCACTTTTCAGTTCACTCGTCAGAAACTTCCTAACTCCACTTGAAACGGAAGTTCCCCTCAACTCCTTTTAAGTAGGCAATTTAAATAGAGTTATTGCCAAACATAAAGTGCGCCTTTTGTTGTTGCATGTAGAGTCTCGATTGGGCTGGCTGTGAGGATTAAATTTTTGGGGGTAATGAAACGTAGTGTAATTTTCAGTTGGACGTTTGTGATTGTCAATTATTTATTTTAAAATTACGTTTAAGTTGAAAAATATCAACGACGTACTAGGGAAAGCAAATAACCGGTTAAGCCGGTTTAAACCGGTTATTTTAATGCAAAAACGCAGTGTTGAGATTGGATATCTATGGTGGTTTAACAATAGGTACCTCGTGTGATCGTTTGCCTTCTCGATGTAATTAAAAAAAACTCATTGCCTTGGGCACAAGATGCCTGCCCACGAGGCAGTCCCGAGTTTGACTTATCAATCAAGCAAATATTTGTGTGATGGGTTTGTTATGCTTTTTTTTGTTTATAATGTTAATATAATTATCTATTTCAACGTATGCATACATACATAATCTCACGCCTTCGTTCCCAGAGTGGGGTAGGCAGAGCTACAGAATCACAAACATCTCTAAAAACCCGTTGATAATTCTATAACCACAATCCGCACAATCATGCTAAGATGTTTACCAGCGTATTAGTGACAGGTTGCAAGCCCATCGCCTAACAGTACTACAAGCCTTTATTCCCTACGTATAACGTATAACGTATGTATCGTTGTATTTATCCCTAGACTATGACAATTTGTGTGAGATGGTCCCTTATTATAATTTTTTTTCGCTATGTATCGATAAAACCGCCTGTCGTCTGCCTGTATATTTTTTGTAAATACATATAATATTTTTTCTGTTATGTTTATGTTTGGTGTTCATTAAGTGTTTTGTTTTGTATCAGGCTCTTGCCACTCAGTCGGTAAATGATATTTTTTTATCATTTATCTGCAAAACTTTAAAAGTGAAAGCTTGCTAAGTTCACTCAATCCAAAGACCTCATCACTAGTGTTAGGCAGGACATGAATGTAAAAGGTTTGAGGTGGTAAAATGTCTTACCTCAAATGAGGCGAGGTAATGCTACGTCTGCAGTCTCACTCACACTCGGAGTTACTCGATTCTATTTACTACTCTGTCGTTTATTTCGTTTGTTTTCCCTTTGTGTAACATCAACAATGAGGTGGGACATTTGTTTGATGTGAAGTGTTGTGACAATCTAACCAAGTCAAGTTCACACGTACAGTCAACATCATAAATAAGTGATCATTTATGTACCTTGTCACTTTAACGTCGTGTTTGAAATGTCATACAAAATTGTGAAACGATTGAGAGCGACAAGGTACATAAATGATCACTTATTCATGATGTTGACTGTACTAGGCCTGTAGAGTGATGAATAGTTTTAAGATAGACTGGTTATGTAATCATACACTATTGAACTACGGTAGAGTTACTACTGCGCTCCATTCGTGGTATGAGTAGGTTGGGTAGTTGAACGGGTACTGTGCAATCATACGAACAACCGGCGATTGTGCAGCATAAAGGACCGTCCAATGAGCACATCCTGTGAATGTAAGACGCTGGTTCGCTCGGGAATAATTATGGAAGTTTGTCGGCCAGGACTGTACAGGGTATCCTAGAATTCAACGTCCAACAGCACAAGGGAGCCCTTTAGAGACTGTGTTTAACTTTTTAATACCTGCGTTTCCAAGTTTAGGAAGATTAAATGACACTGGTAAAAATAGCTGTTCTAGATTCTTGGTTGCATTCATTAAAAATAGTTTTAAATGAATAGGTAGTTTCTAGGTTTCTTGCTCATTATACGTTTTATTGTGCTTCTGTTTTGTATTATTTTTGTTTTTAATGTGACGCGCACAATTTCGTAAGCGTAGAATTTGTTTTCCACTAGGGTCTGTTTCTGTTCACTGGGAATGAATTTTCGAAAAATGTTATCTTAGTCCTCCCCCGGGGTACCTACGGAAGGAACATTCTCATCAATTTTGAACTCCCTAGGTCCGGCGTTTTGTCATGCTAATCATTAAAGAGTTGGTGTAAAGTTTTAGGACATCCTGTGCGTACAGTCAACTGAAATCAAAACAAACGCAATCAAATTTGTTTTCATTCTTCTTTCTTTCTTTCCTCAAAACAAAAAAAAACCGTCAAGTGCGAATCAAACTCGCGCCACGAACCCGGCCGTCGCAATATTAACGCTAAGTAAATGGTAAAGCTTGGTTTAAACTACGATGCTACATTATACACCGTACACTCATTTTATTACCTTAATGTAAACCTTAGGCAATTCCTAAAATCTACTGCTTCTTCATCTTGTCAAACCCAACGATGTAGGTACATATAATTAAGATAAAGCTAAACTATCCTCCCTTACAGTTCACAGGGGGTGAACTTTGAGCACCAGGGTCTCGGCATTCCTGAGAGTAATTAAACTCCCCTTAACACTGAAATAAGCGAAGAATTTTATTATTAAACAGCTGGCTGGCAAGGTTACTCGTGATATACAGGAGCGGGGAGAGGAGATCATAAATCACTTTAGTTTTCTAAAAATATCTTATAATATAAATAGGCATTGCACTGACATTTTATTAAATATTTTATCATTAAATACTTTGTTACAGTATAATTTTCAATACTTATTAAATATTTCTTTGTTTATTAGCAAGTGTGCGGCGTTTTTTATTAATCGCTCAATAGCGAAACAGTGTAATATGTATGTATAATGTATGATATTGTATGTATGTATGATATTGTATGTATGTATGTAAACACTTTATTGTACAAACAAAAGAAACAACGTTATACAGTTCATTACTATTCTGTTTTATTACGTACTGCAGCATTTATTGTTTTTTTAGAAATGACAAAGTAGACAATTAAATTACCTGCAACAGTTGCGTATTGATTGGATGACTTTCATTTTTATCATGAAAACTAACGTCAAATATTATTACGGGTTAATTTACTTTGATTAATATCTGAAAGCGATAATGTAGCTATCTGTCTTATTCCAACTTGGTTCACTAGAGCGAAACGCACATAGTTTCCGGTTGTAAACTAACGTGAAAACGTTTCCCGGCTAGAAACCTATTTAGATAACATTGTTTTTTTTCTAAAATAATGCTAAATAAATCTATTCAGTCAGTCAGTTTTTTTAAATTGGTTCCTAATACAAATTTGGTTTCACCTGTATGTTATCACAGGGTGTTTAAAAATAATCCACGTTATTTTAGCAAATATACTACTATTATCGGTTTAAACGCGTTTAGGTCGGTTCTCCATTTTAAACGCAGGCTGCGGTTCTGCGGTGACTCGGTGACTCGGTGCCACTCTCCGCCGTTTAGGAGTATGACTCATCAAATTGTGTCTTTGCGATTACAATATACAAACGATCTATCTCTATTAAAGCAGTAGATACTTGGTTGCATTGCAACCACAAGGTAGCTAAAATATCAAACGTTAGGAAAAGAGACCAACTAAGGAATGCAAATAACCGGTTTTAACCGATTTTAACCGGTTATTTTCATACAAAAACGGTTAATAACCGGTTAATTTGCATTCCCTAAGATCAACACAGAAAAAATAGAGCGCCCTTCCTGGCTAAATAAAATGAAAATGTCTGCCTGTTTATCTATTACTAGCTTCAACCAGCGACTTCGTCCGCGTAGAATTCGTATATTTGTTATCCCACGTTCATTTTTCAAGGATAAAAATTAGCCTATGTTACTCTCAGATAATGTAGCATTCTAATGGTAAAAGAGTTTTTAAAATCGGTCCAGTAGTTTTTGAGTTTATTCGTTACAAACATACAAAAATACAAATCTTTCCTTGTTATAATATTAATTTATTTATTTATTTATTTATTTTAATACTTTATTGCACAAATTAAAAAAGTGTACAAAAGGCGGACTTAATGCTACAAGCATTCTCTACCAGTCAACCTTAAGGTGAAACAGAAATCAAAAAGTAGGTAGGTGCAATAAAATGACAATTATTTCCTTTTATCTAAATTTGGAATTAAATTTGGATTAATGTAGGTAGATAAAGTTTTTTACAGTTCTCAAGACAAACGCAGTAATAAAGTTCTACGCAGACGAAGTCGGGAGTAATCTCTAGTGAACTATAAATCTAAAAATATCATAGAAACCGGTAATTGATCAATTTAATTTGATGGGCGACGTGTTATTACGGTTACGTAACGATCGCCGGAGCTCCAGTTTTGGTGAGAAAGCCGGCGGCAACGAGGAGTTTGGTGCAACCAATTGACGCGTTAGCTTCTAACTTACTAAACTGAGCGAGGCAGTTGTTGGAAGATCCGAGTGCTGGACGAGTACTCCATGACAAGAGCATGGCTCTTAAATATTGAGATAGAGATAACTTAACTGTTGTAGGTACTCTAGATATAAAACCGACCCGACTAAATGATAATGTAAGACAACTGGTGAAATTACTAGCATATTTAGACGCATTCCATGTTAGCCCTCAGGATTGGGAACGCATTTTGGGTCTTAGGATTGCAGTCTTAAGATAGTCTTGAGAATGCAAATGTCTATGGGTCACAGATCCCACTTACCATCATGGTTTGTGGGCTCGTTTGCCTTCTCAATACCATGAAGAAAAAATATAGCTAATAATGACGTCACCGTTGCCCATACACGTCAGCATTGGCGGGGCGCAGCCAAGTCCCTGCTTTTTATTAAATAAGGGCTTTATAAGTTTACATTGTGAGTCGGGCTGTGACAACGTAACTGTCAAACGGATAGACCAATTGAGACGCACTTTTTTAAAGAAAGGTGGTTTAATCTGGGTGGTTCTTAGCTAGGTTTCGCGAAAATCATTTGAGTTGCTTGAAAGTTATCAGGTTTAAAGGTAGGAGTCGCCATTATACCGGGGTTCTTATTCTTTTTAACTATTCCATAGTTATTCACTGACACCGCGTCAACCAAGCTCGAGACACTCTCGAACAGGCAATGCTTACACGCTGACAGCTCAACCAGCGTAACATCGACGAGCTCACTAGTGACTGTTGTTATAGATCTACTCAATTCTAGAAAATTCCTCTCGACCTCAATTAAATTGTAACTCAAGTGGCGGTGGCAGCGATCAGAACAATTGAGGAAGCGCTAATCTTCGGGCGACCACGCGGGGGCGGGCTCTGTTTGGCTTCATGCCCTCTCCAGAACTTTGGAGTCAACATTCGACCATTTAGTTGGGAGCTCGCAGAAGGCTCTCGGTCTATATTCGATTATCTGTACATTTATAACCCGCTCCGGCTCAGGACTGGTCAACGATGAAATATTATTTGAACAACATACACTAAACCTTTCGAAGATTTTTTTATAGGCTATCTCTATACGTATAGTATAAAAACAATATCACTTCCCGCCCTCTGCCCCTAGTAATTTTAACGCTTCGATCTTTTAAATTTCGCAACAGATTTTAATGCGATTCTCATCAATAGATTTTGCGTCGGGGGTCACAGTTATACTATACTTTTAGATCTCGTCACATTATTATAACAAGATCTAATACTCAAGTGTCATTTAAGCCTTTAAAATTATAAAATATAAGAATATTACCTCATGATACGAGTAAAATGCCTTTGTTTCGAGACAAATTTATTTATCCCTCAAAATTTCACACACCAACTTCCAGTTTCGTTAGAATAAAAATACCACTGTAATTTATGTTTTTCTACAACAAAAGCAAAAAAACAACAGCGACAAGCAGAATATACCATCTTTCCGCTCGAATCACCCGGTCCCAAGCGAAACATAGCGGAGCATCAATGGTTGCTCAACTTGCTGAAGTCGTCCAACTTGTCGGACGACTAATCCGATCTCATAACATTGGGCGAGTCGATGACCGCTCAAATGTCAATCTTGCGCATTTTACGACGGATCGATGAATGTTTAAGGCTTGTTTACGGAGACGCGGAGCGTCGCGCGTAGCGTGCGGCTTGGCGTCGCGCAGCGCGTCGGTCGTTTTTTCCATTTACAGAGAGGCGGCGCGTGCAGCGGACTGCGTCATCACACGCGCAAACACAAACATATTATTATGGCAATGTACGGTGTTGTTTATGAAGATGCGGGGCGTGATGCGGCGCGTGGTGCGAGGCGTAGAGAGTCCGCGGCGGGCTCTCGAGTGTGTAGCGCTAGCGGAGCTCGCGGCGGAGCACAAGACTGTCAAAAGGTTCCGCCGCGAGCCCCGCTGCGGGCGCAGTGGCGGAAACCGCTGTTATTGATGCGTGAGATGCGACGCTGCGTGCAACGTAGTATTTGAAGCAAACGCATGTAAAACCGCTTCTCCGTAAACGCTTTTATACAACGCCATATGTTTGAATTAAGTGCAGACCGCGCCGCCCAACGCTACGCGCGACGCCCTGCGTCTCCGTAAACAAGCCCTTATGTTTAGTGTATATTAGATTAGATTAATTATGTTAGCATTTTTATATCGGATGCAATTTCGATTTATTGCTAAATAAAGTAATACGGCTTTTGACGATGTAGTAAGAGAGACGCTAACTGGTGATGTAGGAAAAATGAGACGACCAAACTTAATTCAAATTAACCCTCGTATGAATTAACGCACAATACCTAAAATATACTTAAAATATGCATTGTTCCTATCGGTCATTGTGACATTTGCATCTGACAAAAAAGTGACAAACCATATTTAACTAAAATAGGTTTATAATGCTTTTATGAATATCGTGTTTTATTGAGAAAGTTTTTACTTATCTTACTTTCTTCGTTAGATTATCAATGGGTAGGTACTGAATCCGAACTGCGAAAGCAAGATAACGAATGAATGACAACCGAACTTTTCCGACAAAATAAGTAGTTATAAGTAAACATCATAGAGTCTAATTGTATTTGCGTATATTATTACGATGTTTACTTTTTGATTATAGTTTATGGTTATTTAGGTATAGAATTGGTTTATTTACTTTCTGCACATCTTGTAATTTTGCCCCTCCTCGCACAGATTCTTCAATGATCAGGTTAACTGCAAGAAATCCCTTAAAATGATAAGTTCGAAATTGTACTTCTTAAGTTTGTCTATCTTAATGTTAAGTTTGTGTACGTACGTACTTGTAATTCGTTTTATGCAGCCCTCCTAAGCAGAAAAGGCACGAGTGCAAATTATTTCATAGACGCATATTAAACTCTCAAAGGTTATAATAAGGCTAGAAGTGCAATACAATTCATATAGTAGATGTGCCTTTTTTCCGTAAGAGGGCAGTATGTCCAACCGACCCGCCCTCGCTTCGCATCGGTTTATATGAGTTAAAAACCTTCCTCTTGAATCATTTTATATATTGATAAAAACCGTTGCGTAGTTTGAAAGAGCGAAGCGTGCATACAGAGGGACAGACGGCGGGGAGCGACTTTGTTTTATACTACGTAGAGATAAAGAGTTACCTACATACATACAAAATTTGATGTTGTTTGTTTTTTCACTGCATCTGTAGTACTTTGTATATTTTGATAAACAATGTACTGGCAATAAACCGTGTGATACACAATGGCAATAAAAAGTGAATTGCTACCAAGTCTGTTTGAAGCCGAGGTTTCTAATAATTCAAGTACCACGTCACATATCTTACCTATGCAAGGAAATAAATATTATGAAGGCACGATAAATTTATTCCGTTATTCTGTTTGCGAGATATTAAAACATATATATTAAACTGTTTCGTTATTGATCGATTAATAAAAAACGCCGCACATTATAAGGTCATTCGCACCTTCAGAACAATAGTGACCTAATTGAGAAATTTTAAATTTCGAGTTAGGTCTCTATGATAATAAATTTATGACTCGAAGTTTGAAAGCACAAATTTTGAATTAGGTCATTATTGTTCTAAAGGTGCATTGTATTTGTGATAAAGCTCTATATTGAGTAGTGCAGAGTAAAGAAAGAAAAAGAAATAAAAACGAAAAATAGTCGCGGCCACATTAACAAAACACAATTACATTTGAATGACAGTGTTTGTGATGTTCTTCTTGATGTTGTTTGTGATATGTAATAAATCCATTACGGACGATAGGAAGTAAAGAGGTCAAAATATCTTATATTTTAATATATTGCGCAATAAACAAGTAAATACGAAAGCCAGACTAAAATGATTAGTTAAGTGTAATTTCTATTAAAGGACAGTTGTATTTATAGTTTAATATGTTCTGTGGTAAACTCACAGTCATGTTATCGGTCTCTGAGAAATCACAATGTTTTCGAACTCAGCCGCGCTTAAAAATACCCATTCAAAGTTAATTAAAAATGGATCCGGCAGTCGTTCCTAACGGTCCATTAAGATAACGTCGTGTTTGTACTAATAACACTTATTTTGTCGTTAACGGATCGATTTATGTGCCGGGTTCTTTCAATATTGTAATAAGTGATATGATCGCATCACAGTAATTGAGCTAATACTATTTACGTAAAACACACTTGCCAAATATGACTGACGAAAGACGTAGGTACCGTTTTTCGCTCCTCTTCCAATATCCTCTTGTCATTGGTCGAGATTGTGTCAAATGGAAACTTGTAACCTGTAAATTGTTATTTGTAGCTTTATAAAACAGGCCCCTGTATGTATCATGTATGTGCGTATGTATGTAAGATTCTTTGTTTATGGATTAGCCTGATTTCGACGAACGACTTAAGATCGGTCTTACGATGCGAGTGCCTCTGGGTAGGTACTAGGGTAGACCGGGGACAATAGTACCATTTTAGAAATAATGACCTGTAACTCAGAATCTAAAGCTACCACGTAGATATCGCTTAGGGTATAACATTCTAGTCTAATTGGCTATCCGAATCTAAAAAATAATTTTCATTTGATCGCATCAGAATGGTGCCAATTGAGTTTTTGTTCATGAAGTCCTTGCGTTACAATTGACCTCCAGTACGGGTCAATTGTACCAGAAAAACACAGGTAAATAAAACCCAAAATAATGGACTAATTAATCAGAATCAGTCTGTTACGTTACATCAGTCTTAAACATAGAGACTCGTATTTAGACTAGACAAAGCGAGCATGAAATAATATTCTCCAAGTTTTTGAAATATATTGTGACGAGTTATTATAAATAACACTTAAGGGTGCTTAAAGCACACCTCTCAAGTAATAACAACACCTCAATACAACAAAAATATCGAATAATTTAACAATTACGAATCCCATACAGTTACAATTGACCCCTGGTACAATCAACCCCATCCTTCACAGCAAATTATTTTTAAATAATACTACCCAAAACGGATGACATTGTGGGTATTATAATTTATATACATCCCGAAGTATCGAAATGAATCGTCGGGATGAATCATAGGTACAAATTTAAACACCCGAGATGTAACTTGTTACAAAAATAATTTGCTTCAATTGTCTTATTTTAAAAAACTCTGGGTCAATTGTAGCACGGGCTCAATTGTAACGTTACAATTGACCCCGAATGTGGTGGTACAATTGTCCTTTTTTACTCGCACTCACTAAACTTCGCAAATCTCGATTTCTATATCTAACTGATCCACACACTGGCACATTACAGTCTTTAATAACTAGAGAATCACAATTCTGTAAAACTTTCACACTACGACTATGCAATTGTAAACAGTAGCGCAAAACGTAAATCGTAAATACCTACTTTGGTCAGTCAAAAATACAAATCGTCGTCTAGCTCGTGCGTTTCGCGCGGCAGCGAGTGGCCGGCTAGTGAGCAGGTCGAGACACGCTCAAGGCAAACTCGTGTATTCAAAGACAAGCATATTTCGATGTAGTTGCAGAGATATAGGCGATGCCGATGGTAGTATTGACCCGTGTTACTATTGTTCCCGGTCTACCCTACATAAATAAACATAAGATTTTTTTTTATGGCATTAAGCAGGAAAACGAACACACAGATCACATAATGTTTAGTGGGATCTGAAAGTAAACATTTGCATTCTCAAGATTACAATCTTAAGAATGCAATCTTAGGACTACCAATGTGTTGCCAACCCTGAGGACTAAGATGAAGTGCCTCTATGCTATTAATAGGGGAGGACCCTGGGTAAAAAAAATCTAATTAGTCCGTCAGTAAGGTTATCAAAAAATATTAAACACGTATTTTTTGCTTTATCAAATCAATCAAAATTTACATTTATAACGCGCATCAAAGTTCGGGAGTGGGGGCTCATGACGTCACAACGTGGTATAATATAAAGTGTGCCACGGCGTGACGTCCCGCGAAACTTCAATGCCCTTTATCTTCGTCATCTTTTGTTCAATTGACAAAAGTCAAAATACGTGTTCAATATTGTTTGATAATGTAAATGACGGACTAACAAGAATTTCGTAGGACACTAGCCTATTTCACCGGTTGTCTAACAACACGGTAGTTAAACATACTCGTAAATAATACTCTAAATCGTTATAAAAGTAGCCAAGCTGCGCCTCTATTCTAGGCGGTAAAATCCAAATAGTATTTGACCTGGGGGGTTATTATGACCTAGCTTTGCAGTTCAGTTTACGCTGAGAGAAAAGGACAGAGCTATATAACTGCTATAGCACTGTCCTTTACGCTCGCCGTAACTTGAACTGCATAGCCATGTCATAATAACCCCCCTGTTATGGTGTTGTTTTTAAATCGGCCGCCATTACTGTCAAGTAAATAAAGGCTATCAAAACGTTGACAATACGATAACAGGTTAAAAACAATATTAATTTAACCGTGTTGAATAGAAGCCCTGTATGTATAAATACATAAAATAAAATAAAATACCTTACACAGATACACATACAAGAGAAGAGGAGAAGATACAATTACACAAAGACTTAAAAATATCCAGATATTAAAAACCCTGACATACATCACATCTCACATTCTTTAGTACACCAATCGTCCAATCATTCGAGCAATTAAATTTAGAGGAAAAACACAGTTAAGATAAAACTAAACTAAAACTAAAAATATATATATATGCAATAATAATAATAATAATAATAATATTTATATGCTCGTGAGCTTGCTAATGTTATTTTCCATTGATGCATGACTACGGACTTATGTCACGTACTGCATGGCCTCTATTCTCCACGCTAAAACAATATTGCTGTTGTTTTGATGCATTATGGTATTGTACTAAGCTCCGCCATTACTGTCAAGTAAATAAGAGCTATAGTAACGTTGACGATACGATAACACGTCAAAGGCAATGCTTTACCGTCTTTTTTATTATTATTATTTATTATATTATGAGGCACGGTACAAAAGTAAATATATAATAATATTCCCGCAAAACTGTTTTTACAGTTTGTCTGCAGGCAGGAGTCTCTATTTAGCTAAATGAAATGAAATGAAATGAAAATAGTTTATTCCGGAAAACAGGTTCCATAAAAAGACAAAAAATACACAATTTAAACTTAACTAAGAAACTATAATGTAAAGAAACTAAACCACTATATAGGCGGCGCCACGGGTCACCCGGATCCCGCGATGACAGGCTTATGGTAGCCCCTCCAACGCTCGTGAAGCGGGCTCGCGTCCCACTCCCTTACCGCCGAAAGCAGAGTGTTGGAGGAGGTGTAGATGGCCCTTCTGGCGGTAGCGCTCCTCGCGCGCAGCAGCGCGGGCCAGCCTGGCGCGCGCCCCTCCGCGAACATGATGCTTGCGCTGCACCAGCGCGGCAGCCGGAACATGGCGCGCCATGCGTCGTTGTACTGCACGCGCATATCCCTCGCGGCAGCACAGGTGTAATGTGACCACAATTCAACTGTATAGACGCTAGTGCAGAAACTTATGAACAGTTGCCTTCTGACACCTATAAGCTAAGTAAGTAATAAATAAGGTAAGTAACTATAGGTACAAATGGTTATAATATAAATATGATACACACCTGAGTGACAATTGCGTATGAAAGCAGTTGTCATTCAAGTGTCTGTAGTAAATATTTTTTGAGCTCTTTCTTAAACTTAAATTTATTTGGTTCATGACGGATGCACGCGGGTAGGCTATTTAGGAGGTAAGGCAGTCTTTTTTTTAACGTTCTGTCTCCAAAATAGTTGGAGACACGGGGGACCTCAAACTTACCCGCGGACACCGACCTAGTAGCATGAGTATGCTCAATGGGTGTAGGGACATGCGCTAGAGTGCCATGGTTGTTAACTGCAAGAAGGTATTTATGTTTTAAGCTTACTGGTAACATTTGACAGATTTTAAATAACTTAGTTTAATCTCCTTTACAATTAGCTTTTGTTTGTTTACTAACCATTAATTTTAGGAATCGTAATTGTAATGCCTCTAGTTTGTCTACGTAAAATTTAAATGTGAGCCCATAGCAGTCCAGCGCATAGCCCAACACAGAATCTACTATCGCATAATACAGACATTTTAATATATTGCTAGGGACCTTATGACTTAAGTGGTAAAATTTACCAAGAAGAGGGTTTAGGGGTTTAGGGTTCCGTACCTCAAAAGGAAAAAAACGGAACCCTTATAGGATCACTTTGTTGTCCGTCTGTCCGCCTGTCCGCCTGTCCGTCTGTCCGTCTGTCCTTCTGTGCGTCTGTCCGTCTGTCCGTCTCTCTGTCAAGACCCTTTATCTCGGGAACATATGGAGATATTGAGTTGAAATTCCAACCATATACTCAGGCCTACACTACACTCCCTTAACGTTATGAAAAAATCAAACTTCTAAGTTAACGTAAAAAAGATACGGCCGTTTTTGCCGCAAAAAACGTATAACTCGACACGTTCAAGGAAATCTAAATTTAAAGCGTATTTTACGTTGACCTAGATCTATAAAATTTGGCAAGTAATACCGTCTTATACTACAAGCATAGGAAAAGTCTGAAAATTATACATTTTTAATTAAATCACAAATAACAGGGTCTTTATGCTAGGAGAGGCGGTCCATATTTTGAATTGAGTTAACCGTGTCATGTGCGGAACCCTCGGTGGGCGAGTCCAACTCGCACCTGTCCATTTTTTTTTTAATTAGTGATGGGTTTGCTCTAGACTAACTTGTCTTGAATAGAGGCCCTGTTCACTGCCTGACTGAATTTGACTGAATCACGTGTACATTATTCTATTACGAAGTCAATATTACTGTTGTGCAATTATACGAGAAATTAATATTTTTTTGTTTGCTTTCAGGTAAAAACTGACGTTTAGAGTGTTGGCTGCATGAGTAAGATATATTTGTAATTTAATGTTTATGACATTTTTTTTGTAAATGTTACCAAAAAATATATATTGTTTTCAAATAAGTATGCATGATCTATCGTTGGGTGACACATCGTACCATTTCCATACTACCTAGACCTACTACGTGGTATACTACATTAAGTAAGAACAATTAATTAAAAAATCAGGTTCAACAAATTCATTATTTATGAGTATTATTACTTTAGTTTAAAAGGGCTAGTAAAATATTTACAATTACGATTTTATATGATCTGGCGCGAAATAATTGGCCTTAAGTAAGACGGCTTTAAAACAATTTTAGGCTGTATAAGTTACGTTTTATAACTAAACCAAATGGTGGTTTTATGGTAATCGTTGATTTAAGCTAGTATCTATCGATAATATTACCGGACTATACACACATCCTGAGTATAGGTCACAGTTCTAAGTACAGGCCCCGACCGTGACCTGGGCTACGTAGTATCGGCTATCCTCAGGCCTTATAGAGCCCAAGCAATAACGAATATCTGACAGGCAAATTAGCTATCAATTCAATTGCTCCTACTAGGTACCTACTTTATTCCTACCATTATATAACTACCATTTTGTGTTCCGTGTAGACCAGCATAAGCAGCAATCTCCCAGAATTGGGATACTCCAAGAGAACTTGCACTTTTTAATTTTACTTCGAACTAAAAGGCAACTTTAAGCTATCTACCATTTTTTTTCCTTTTTAATACATTTATTTGTATAGCATGCTTTTTCTGGATGACCGCACTATAATGCGTTATCTGTGGCGATACCTCCCAAATAAAAATAATCAAATGGGATCTACTGATAAGAAAGAAGAGATACATGCCTTTTTCTCAAACTCGCAGCTTTCAATATTAACCAAAAAGGTTCCACAAGCAATAACAAAAGAATTACCAAATTGGTCCATAATTGACGGAGAAATCAGTGAACACACATAAAAAACCTACATACCGCCGAATATAGAACCTCTTTCGTTTTTGAAGTCGGTTAAAAACCGTGCAAGTATAGGTACATTAACGAGCGAATCAAACCTCATTTAAAAACATGAGCACGAACGAACTAATTCGAGATCAAACGTTTGATTTTAATTCGAATATTCGTGCCCCGGATCAAAGCGCTGCCGCGACGCAGCACTGGCGACCTCGAACAATTCTCACTCAACTCCGAATTTGTCCCGCTTTTTGACAAAGCAAGAGGCTTGCTTTACCCTTACCATGAGTTACAATTAATACTCGTTAGCGAGTTGAATGCTCTGTCCCTCGCAGACCTCGCAGTATTCTTATAGAGTGCGAGGGACAGAGCATTCGATTCGCTAGCGAGTACGGTAATTGTAACTCATGCTAAGGGTACTAGATCGCTCCAACTTTGCGTTAATCATTTATCTTTACAAAAAATAAATAACAGTCGCAGTTGACATTCAGTCTTATAGGGGCCTTATTTTATTGACTTTACACTGATTGTTTTTGTATTCTGGAAGTTACAATAGATTTTACCTCTATTTACGTGATTGTAGTGAATAGCGACCGCTGTAAAAACCATACGATAACAATAAGGCCCAGAGGCCTTATTATCTGTCTCTAGACTTATTGTTATTACCCATATTGCAATTGTATTGCTAACGACTCGGTCCCATTACTGTTAAGATAATAAGCTTGAATTGCACTTTGTTTCATTCCATCTTGCTTCAATATCGTAAACATATTGTTGGCGTTATGGCAACTCTTGTTCACTTGACAGTAACGGCTACCATTAATAATACGATACGGATATGGTTAAAGACGTGGAATAAAGTGGAATAAAGGCCGTATTTCTCGCTCAATTTTGTGCCATCATCCTTGGCCAAGAAAGTTTCCGTGGAAGCACAACAATTATGACCTCTTAATGGGCAAAAGAAATTGGAAAGAAAAATGACATTGTGGGAAAGCAAATTTGCAAGGCCAACCTCCAGTAATGGCGGGACACTGAGAAAAAGAAGGGCATTTCCGTAGGATGCTGTGAAAATTTGCCTTGCCTGACTTTTAAAGCGGAGAATAAAGTTTATTTTCAGTAAATTGAAAGTCTCATGTCAAGGTGGCAGTATAAAACATCGCTTGTGTTTGCGTTCTAAAGCTATCTCGTATGTATGTAGTATGTGGGCAAGTACAAAGAAATGACGCAACTGACATTTACCATCCCACATAGGCCTGATTATGATTATCTTGAGAATGCGAATGTCTATCGGTCACACCTCCCATTTGCCATCAGGCGGCCTGAGTTATCATTTACCTACTTCTTGAAATAAAAAATAACCAAGACCAGCGTCGCTATTGCCTAACGCGCTCGTAATCGCAATCGGTTTCAAAGGGGAACAATTGTTTTCATTTTGTATGCAGACAAGCCTTCGATTTTCAAAATGAAAACGATTGCGATTGCGAGTGCGTTAGGCAACCTCTCTGGACGTGTGTGCGTCAATGTTGATCATAAAAAATGTTGTGATGGCTATACGATGACCTTCTTTATGCGGTTACCTATCTTAAGTCCGAAAAACGTTTGCCCGCTATTTCATTTGTCAGAATTTTCATAAGTTAAATCATTTGTTTCGGAAACCTATTAACTTTCCAGATTTCTTATAAAACAACCTAACCTAACCTACTCGTACAGGTTCTATAGGTATAACTGTTTGAACGTGTTGAAAAGTTAATGGGTTCAGATAAAAAACTAACATGTAAATTCGGACAAACAAAACAGCAGGCAAACGTTTTTCCGACTTGTGATAGGTTACCCCTTTATGCGTATATGTGTTGACGACTTTATGATTCTAAAATCAGTACAGTATAGTACAGGCTAAACTGCCAAAAAAAGGAAACGAATGCGATTTTTAGTCTCGTAGCAAATTTTCTCAAATTTGATTTGAATGAAAGCTGGTTGAAAGCGCGCGGCCAGTCAAGAGTACAAAAGATCCGTTTAAAACGTAGTTAATGAAAAAACGTAAAATCTCAATTATTAATATTAAAGGTATTTAATAAGCAGTGAACTGTAAATTTCCTGGTATAAAACGGGTAAAGTGACGGCGTTGTTGGTTAAAATATAATTAGGAAACGTTAACAAAAAGACCGCGAAGTTGAGCGTCCCTGGTGAATGTTTGTATTACATTTGTCATAAATTTCCCGCCGTTCGCAAAAAGCGCTATCTAACAAATCGTGGTTAATTTGTTTATGAACACTTGAATAATTTCGTTTAATTAGGGATGGATGGCACACAGTGGGAAAACAGTAGGGTACTTAAATAATTTGAAAGATGATAGATGTTATCCATTGCTCGTACAACTTATGGCTGTTGGGACGGGAAACCAAGTTTTTTAAATGTTGAAAAAATGTATTTACGCATCCGACCTCTTGATGGGGTGTAGGATGCACGATGGGCACGATGAAATCCTGAGTAGAGAGGAGCTGCCGCATCCGTTGTGATGCGGCGCGACAGAATCGCTTCGCAGCACTCGACGCTGACGTCTCGAAAGTGTTGGCATGTCCCTTTACGGTGGACTGATGAACTGGTAAAGGTCGCGGGAAACTATTGTATGCGAGTAATACAAAATACGCTTAACAAAACAATTTTTCTGTCTAGGTTAAATAAAGGTTAATAAATGTTTGGTATTTGTATTTGCATTCAAACTGTGCTGAGATTCTAAACGATAAACCTTTATGGTTTTTGACGTATTTCCCTGTTGTCCACGTTTTGATAGCTGTTATTTACTTGACAGTAATGGCGGCTGAGTTAAAAACAATATGATAACAAGTTAAAAGCAATGGTGGTTTACCGTGTTGAATAGAGGCTCTGAATGCTGTTCCACACTCTAGCTAGCTGAATTTGTTTATTGCAAACAGCACCAAGGAAGTAATTACTTACTCCGTGGCTACTGTTTTCAAGACCACTCCTGCGCTGCGGTGTCAGCCATGACGTTCATTTTCTCGCGAGGGGCTCCCACCCTTTGTCTACGGTTCGGGTGACGGCGAAACCTCAACCCCTTTTTTACTAAACAAAATTGGTTTTTTCACATTTTTAATGGATCTTTCCGAGGTCGTGAACTGCAATTGATTGCTTTAGGTTTCGATTTTGTTAAGTTAAATTGTGGCTTTGCAAATTATGTATCAACATTGAGTTTTTGATTGTGTTTTTAGAGTATTGAGTTACTAGTAGGTTTTGAGTAAATTTTTCAAATCATTGACTATTCATTGTCGGAGAAGAGAGCTCCAGCTTCCGTGAAGGAGCTCCCTCGTACCGGTGTGGATAAGGAGGGATTCACATTGGTGCAGCACAGCAAGCCACGTAGCCTCATAAGACTCGGTGTGGTACTGCAGTAACGGACTCGAATTCCGAGCTGCGGGCAGCTATACCGAACACGGCGCTCTACGTGTCTCGCCTGCACCACTCTGCAACGGTAGAAGACGTGGTGGAGTACGTCCGTCAGAAGGTTGGATGCAGCCTGACGGTGTTCCAGCTGCGGTCGCTTCGCTACGTGCACTTCAGTTCGTTTGTAGTGCGCGTGCCGCGTTTTATGCTGGGAACCGTCGAGTGTCCTGACTTCTGGCCGAAAGGTGTCGTGTTCCGGCGGTTTCGGGGCAACCCACCGGCAGCGACCATCACGCCGATTTTGGCAAGACAGATACCCGCTGTTCTGTCACCTCGGTGTTGGTTTTAAGTTTATATTTTTATGTATGTTAGTCTATAAGGTATTTGTAACTCTGGGCCTCGTTGCCTGAAATAAAATTTATTATTATTATTATTGGTTCGAAATAAAGAAAATTAATCACACGGCGATCTTATGAGCATTTTGTTTGGTAATAATTAAAAATATAAACTTACAGAAACATAAAATAAAAATATGTTAATACTTATACCTTACATAAAATCAACTTATTAATAGAGCACTTAGGTATAGACTACTGTCAAATGGACGAAATCAATATTATCAGGGACGTGTAAATCGTGTCATGGCCGTCGATGCGAAGGGGTTCACGAGTATTAAGAATTTCCCGAAACGAAAATTATCATGATGTTTCATTCTCATTTTTCTCGAAGTTTGAGCTATAAATATTATCAAAATTGTTTCAAGGATATAGCCGTGAACGCGCAATAAACAGGGATTCTCTTTCACATATAAAATATTAATATGTATGGAAGCGGAAGTCACAGGTAAATGTCGATGTTCCAAAAACTGGATGATCCATTTTACCGCGTGTCAGGATGATGGATATCATTTAACGCGCACGCTTTTACCGCGCATGTTCCGTTAAAAGGTTCGTTTATGACGTGGCAGGCGCCATGCTGTCTTTTTTTTAATCGGGTTACGGTGCTGGGTTCGTCGCACTGTTGCGCTTTGCCTAATATTGAATGCCGGTCGATTCCGGGTTGGGGTAAATATTACTCCTCTCCTCCTAGCTTCGTAGGCGGGGTCACTACCAGATGATAAAGACCCGTTCATAGTGTATTTATTTGCAGTGCACGTTGTAAACATGATCACAAAAATAATGTCGTGGTTTTTTTTTTAATTTTGTTGTTCCTCGCGTGTTTGTAGTAATCCATTAAATGTGTTCGCGCGTCTGCGCATCGCGGGCCGCAGTGCATCGACGCGTGCGCCTGTCAGAACCGGGGCCACGTGCGGAGCGGACACATCGCTTGAAACACTTTCTTCATAACGCATTGTGCTGCGCCACAAGTTACAAGATATCGCGTGTTAACTTTTATGCAGCCTAAACCTAAGGTCCCGGGTCTTATTTCATAAAAGGGCCAATACTTGTATAATTAAAACGTAATCGGTGTTTTTCTACTCGCGTACTATAAACCGCTAATATTGACATCGTTAACGATACTAGAATACCACCTATAGCGCAACCGAAGCATGTGCAACAGTTATATAATGAAAGATGCCAGAGTAATATCAGTTCTTTCATAATTATTATAGCATTGTTATTGACATGATTAATGGTTATGCGTGAACAAATGTCATTGATGGTGTTTGGATATCAACTGACTTCTCAATTTTCATATTATACTTATCAAAAACTGTTTTTACAACAATTTAAATGTATAAAAATGTGAAAAATAATTAATTAGTTGCCATAACAGGAGTTTTAAAAGAAATAATAATTAAGGAAAAGATCAATAAAATTATTTGGTTCGGCGGCTTTGCGATATGGCAATATGGCGGCGCTAGAAATGGTGCTTGACGAATAAAATAAACATTCCAATTCTGATACTTTATTGTTTATTTATTTATTTATTTATTTCAGGATTACCAACAGACAATAATCGTAACTATTAAATGGGATCTTTTGGGATGGAATTGTTCGAGGTATTAAAAAAAAGGGTCAAAATCTACAAAATAAGAATTAAATTAAAAAGCTTAACAAAGAGCGTCATATTAAGGATCACAAAGAAACGAAAATAAAGATAAATCAACTAGGCTGTGTGACATGACATCATAGTTTTTCTCTGTGGTTGCTGTCCATTTAGAAACCGCCAGAAAGAAATTATCTAATTACTACCAACTTTGTAGTTTACTTTTTAAGTTTCTAGAAAAAGTTATGTTTGCAACGGAGCTTGCGAGCTTACCCTAAGCTTCGTTATGTAACAGTTAAATAACCATTGTGTACCTATTCCTGAGTCTTGGACGTGTTCTGGACTTGGTCAAGGATTTAAATTTATACATTTTCCCACCCCAGTACTTAAACCACTTTGAAAAAAGAAAAACACATCTCAAAATAAATTTGTCATATTGGCCAGTAATTGCCGTCACAAAATAATCTCAAGTTTACTTTCCTTTATTAACCTTCGCCATCTTTAAAAAAAGGAAGCCTGTCACTTGCACGTCAAAGATTACCGTATCGTTAACTCGGTCGAGTCACGCAATTGCGTAAGGAGAAAGAATGTGTTTCACGCTACACCAACGGGCGCCGATTCCGAATAAATTGGATCTTCCGTTGTGAAGTTGTCTATGCCAAATTGAGCCGTCATGTTGGTCGCCCTGGAGCGCTGGGAGATTCGAGGTTTGAATGTGAATGAGTTTGTGTAAAGGGTTGTTAAATCGTTTGATGTTGTGTCTGTGGTTCATAGAGAAGAAATATGGCAAGAGTTATTCTACTTTACTGATGTACCTATGTCTTTATTCATTTTACAAACAGTATTGAGCAAAATTGTAACTTTCTTTTTAAAGGGATTACAACAAGGGCAGTTTTTTTTTAGTTGGTCATTGGTTGGAAACTCAATAGGGGAACTTGATCAAAACCGCAGCTAACTCTTCAACAATTCGCCAGAATTCGGCGCCGCCGCGGCCGATGGAAAATGGTTCTTTAATTGATATTCTTAATTAAATCCAAAATTATTTCCGGAATGGCGTGTCAAAGGAATGTTCTACTTTCACGGGGGCATTTCCGAACGATATAATTGATTTGAATATAACATGTGCGAAACAATTAAATCGATCAATGATAGAGCGACAGAGATACGTAATTACTTCGCTACTGTTTTAGTCCAAAGATAATCCGTTCTACAAGTTTTTTAATAAGGTACTTAAATGCGAGTAGATCACATTTTGAAATGTTACAATAAGTCGTTTTCAGTGACACGGTCTCAGTAAATGTAACGATTTAACTTCTTAAGTACATATCTAACGTTCACAATCATACAAATTTTATTTTTCTTAAAGTATGTCATTTAATAATTGTACAGTCAACAACATAAATTTGGGGCCCACCTTAGGTCCAAAGTCAATCTGACATTCTACAACAATAAGGTTGAGTTTCCTATAATACAAATAATTTGGCATTTCTAATGACATTGACGACTTTAAGCCTTTTTTTTTAAATGGGTCACAAATTAATGTTCCTTTCCGTACCTATATTATAACGGCAATCAACAATTTGCAATTAAAATAAGTTTTTAAACAACAAACCTACGCCCTACCTGTGAAAATTTTAAGACTTAACAAAACATAATAATTGCAACCTATTAATATATTATTTCAAGTAAAACCAAACATTGTCATTAGCGGCATATAGCGCTGTTATAGAGCTTACCCAGTTAGAGCTGTGTAATAGTCATATAACGGTTCTAAACCTCATCGTTTTGTCCATAAAACGTTATTACCGCGTCGTCCCTAACTGCTGTTAGTGTTCAACTAGTGGTAGTGATCTCTAATTACAACCGTGACTTCGACGACCCGCTTTATCTTGACCCCTAGTCACGTAAGGAAGTTGAGTCTTATTTATTCATTTAAATAGGCTGCACCACTTTTTAATGGCAAAATCTACCAGTCATTCCTAAGAGGAAACCACTACTGAGAAAAAGCGCCGCAAAAAACTCATTCGTACGTTCATACTCGTAATAATACGTTAAAAAATAATTGTATTATGTAAATTACACTTATTATGTTGTACAATGATTATTACTTATTGTATATCATCATTGTAATAAGTATAATAATACTTTCAAGGAGAGATTTATGTATGACATATGTAGGTATGTACGTTTGCTCCTTTGTGGCGCTCTAGAAACTAAACCCGTGGACCGAATTTGATGATTCTTATGTCAATCGATTTTTATTAAACATATATGCCATAAAAAATAAATATATATCAGAGAAAATTTCACACAAATCCACAAAGTCCCAACTTACATACATAGAAAACATCCAAGACTCAGGAAAAAATACTCGCGCTCATCACACAAATATTTGACCTTACCGGGAATTGACCCGGGACTAGGCAGGGTCACTACCAACTAGGCTAAACAGACCATAACAAAAACTTGCACCAGATCTTTTTTTCTGTTCTTTCCCTGTAACCAATTACTAAAAAGCTGAGTTTTCCCCTGCTGCCCTAGTAAGGTGAACGTACGAGTGCTCGTCTTGCGAACAGAAAATACTTATTTGCGTCGTGATATTATGGTCAATTATACATCTACACAAAACATTTTCATGTGATTTGGGAGACGTGACCTTTACTTTTGTTGGTTGGAAATGGTGACCATATAGAAATTTCTCAAAATGATAAAAGTAATTAGTCAATCGGATTGTACGAGTAAATGGCAGGGGCTTTTGCTGGCAGTCCTTTTCTTTATATAAAAATTGGTGTGTGAAATATGAAAGCCACAAACATTTCTCATCGCTTAAATGAGGGGGTAACAAAATTGATGTTAATCTTATTTTATTTATCGCAAGTCAAAGTATGGGGACGAGCACTAGTACAGCGACGAGTACTAGTACTTCCACCTTATTTAAGGTCACATTGAGTCGGTGGGTAAATGGGGCTTGTATGGAGTTGCCCGAGTACCGCTGGTACATAACGCCGGTTGTTTCGCGAGCCATTTGGTCGCCGACCGGCCGGCAAACACGGTACCACGTGCTATGTCACTCGTGCTTAGTTCGATGTTTGCGGTGATTATGTTTAGTTACTGGAAGTGGTACAGTCAACAGCATAAATAAGTGATCATTTATGTACCTTGACGCTTTCAATCATTTCACAATTTTTTTATGACATTTCAAACACGACGTTTAAGTGACAAGGTACATAAATGATCACTTATTTATGCTGTTGACTGTACAAGTATGTATATGCACATAAACAATTACAAGACATGTTTACATCAATATAGATAATGTACATAGACGAACTTTTCCCATATGCGATCTCTTCAAGTTAACCTTGGAGTAGAATAAGCAAGGACAATGCAGGAGGATACACAAATTAACTAAATAACAGAAAGTAACAAATAGTACATACGTTAATTTGAGACCCATTTCAAAAAAAAAAGCTTGAAGTCGTCGTTGTCATTAGAGATGCCAAGTCATTTGTAACTTATAGGAAACCCAACCTTATTGTTTTAGTATGTTAGGTTGACTTTGCACCTAAGCTGGGTCACAAATTTAAGTCTTTGACTGTACATCAGAGAAACAGAAAAAATAACTGCTTCAATAAAATACAAATGCATAGATAATTAATTATACTAATATATACTACCACGATGTATACGTAAACCGCAGATAAAACCTACAGAGCCAAGGATAAACACTCAGACTCATCTTGTTGATTTAGCTACAAGTTCTTCATAAGTATGGGTGATGTTTATTTATTTCTGTTGCACATTACTATTCAGTGGTGGTAGGTATTGTGCAGGTATAGAGCTCGACTCACTTCTCACAGCACGCTATGGTCTTGGACTTATACAATGTCCATGGCCTTAGAGCCCACTTACTGTCAGTGGCCTGCCTGCTCGATTTGCTTCTCCATACCATAAAAAAACGTACAAATTCCAAACCTTAAGCCTGTGAAAAAACTACCCACAACAAAAACAAATGATGTTGTTTTGCATTGATTGTAAAATATCATTGACCCTTCAAATTGCTATCATCGAATCTAAGCACCGGACATAAAAATCAATGCCCGCGAAAAACAATGTTCGAAAAAACTTTGATTGTGAACACACCTTTACTGGCAGTAAACGTCGCCGGGCTGGACCCGTAAACCAGCTGATAAGGCGCGTCCACACGGCCTATAAAATATTTTTATATCGGGTCTGTTTACGACTTATTCCTCGGGAATTGGTGGCCACAATAACTTTTGGCTCGCAAAAACCGATATTGTATTTTACACGTTTTCCAGTATTTATTTACGTGAGTTTTTGTACTGGAATTCGGTTAAAACGTAATTTCGTTTGTTTATGAAAGGCTTTCCGATTTTTGCTCTTTGTTGGAATATGGAAATTCGAGTACGTGTTATCTGTATCAATGTATCAGCTTTAAGCACTGACATAATAATAGGTCGCACTCAGGTCGTAAGTAGCAAACTTACACTTTTTCCAATGTTTTTAAATACTTACACATATTGTAGATATTTTAAATTCCTCAATACTTCTCAAGAATCCTTTGAGGTAATAAATAAGCGTTACAACGCCAAGTATTAAAAATGTCTTTATGTCTCGCGCGGGACGTGACGAAACTTACAACGCGGATCCGGACGTTTGCCACTTAAGCTTTAATAAAAGCTTTTTCCTGCTAAAATGTATTTTCTTTGTTTAAAATGCGTTTAAAAATATTTTTGTGTTTAATTGTTACTCTCCATCTGAATTGCCAATGTCTTGCAAACAATATGTTGTTTTTAAACATAAAGATATATTTATTTGCTAAACACGAGTTAACTTTTATAAACGTGTCATACATAAATTGGAATGATAATAATAAAGGTGTTTACCCAAAGCTGTTTTCATTGGCCTGGACCCTTTCTTCCCTCGTCTTTCTCTCCACGGTAAGATTGAGAGGCATACAAATATAGAAATTAATCTGTAACGACACGGTTTAAAAAATAAATAGATTCTACACTTTTTTGTACCCATCTTGATGCTCATTCTATTGTCTGGGTCACATTTTCGCAAACCATGCTTAATTTAAACAGCGGTCATCGATAAAATGCAAAATTTACTGTGGTAAACTAAAAAATGGATTTTGTAAAGTTTAATATTAAATAAAAATACAAAGCTCTCCTTCTCTTTAAGTAAAGCACACGCGGAAGTTCTCCCGTCTCCTTCCTGTACAGCATCCGTGCGTGATTAGCCTCACCTTACTTACTATGAAGTAAAAAAAACAAGGCCGTTTATATTACACGCGATTACAGTTTTATTTCTTAGACTCATATACGTTGGTATTTAGGTCTAACCTATTCATTTAGTTCCCGCTGCTGGTCTCTCCGCTTGGATTAAGAATTAGCCAATTCTTTCCAGCATGAAACAAAAATAAAACAGGTATAATCTCGCACAAATTAACCTAGCCCCAAACAAAGCTCTAAGTTTGAATAGTCGAGTATAAAGATATTTGACAGATCCATTTTTTTTTGGTATCCTGTCTTTTTACCGAATCATCATTTGACAAACTTTATTTCGCAAAAAAATTATTACATTTTTGCGAAATAACTTGAACGTGCTTGAACCATTACATATTACAAATGCTTGGGCTTATTATATAAGTTAGGTTAGGTTAGATTAATACAGCAAAAAATTAAAAAAATATGTGGCGGGAAGTACGTATTTGCGAATTGAAAGTTTATAAAATGATATAGTTTGTCAAATGATGATTTGGTAAAACATTATTGAACTATTTTTTTAATACTTACCTATCTTGTACTACGGATACCTACTATTCATGGAACCATCTAAGACTCCATATTTGACGTTACAGGGAATCGAACCCAGGACCGCTAGATTCGTAGGCAGGGGAGGTAACTACCAACAAGACTAACCGCAATGTCAAAATATTCCGTAATTTTCTTTTAACTACGTCTACCGCCAAAATCAAAATACATTTTCCAAACAATTGTTTGTATAACCGTGAGTTTTTAACGTGAATCACCTCACGTTTCTATAGCAATGAGATTGAGATAATTATGTATCGATTAATCTATCAGTCTATCTGCGCCGGAGTCACCTTGGTCCGTCAGCGATCTGATGCCCATTGTTGGACTTCCGGTGGATCGCTTCCATAATGTCACGGTCATAATGGCCTGTTATTATATAATCATTACATAATTTTATCATATTACAGGCATGAAAGGAGAATGACAAGGTTAGACCAAATACTGCCCAGAAGTGAAAATACCTATAACGAGTTCCTTACGTTACTATATGATAGAAAAAACACATTTTCAAAATTGCTCTGAGAGAAAAAACGTTTTTTTTTTGTCGTTTATACGTTGCGATTTTGGTTTGTAAGGTTAGCTATAATTAAATGGACTGTTTGAGCGCCAACGACGCCTAATGTGGTCACAAGTTTTCGTGCCCACAACGCCACTGACGACTCTAGATTCTGATGTTGTTGTTGATTCAATCATCAACATAGAACAATCTTCATGCTACGAACAATTGTCTGTTGTGCGCACGTTATGTGCCTAGTTCGTTTTTGGGGCGGGCTAGGCACCAAGACATTGTTAGGTCGATGATCTGGAATAACATTCCGCCACCTTTGCGTGAATGTAAATCGGTTCATAGTTTTAGGGTAAAAAATAAAAAATCATATCTTTTCGCTTCAGGGTGGCGGCACCCCTACTCTGTACTGAAACCCGCTCTGCTACATATAATATTTGTTACTGTCACTGTCTGCCTTGCCTTTTGTTTATATTTCCATATCGCGTTTAACTGTACACTAAGTTTCTCATTATTTTATATCGAATTTTACTTCATCGAATGTTACATAATTATCCTATGTTAGACACGGGACTGCTTTCCGAGTAAAATCAGCCCTGTGACTTTAAGTCCCAGCATCTTGCTGAGCTGGTCGCCTTTTAAGTGCTTGCATGTTCTTTTTGTTGTTATGATAGCTTAAAGTATATTATAATAAGATTTTTTTGTCTTGCACTTAATGAACGTTTTTCTTGCTTTCTTTCGTTGTCGATGACGACAATTAGTAAGTAATTTACTATAATAGATTTGACAGAATAATATTTTTTCAACAAATGGGTTTTTTCTTGACTTCGGGATAGATCTTGAAGCGCTCTAGTATACAGTCTAGGTCTAAGGTAGGTAGGTTAGGTAGGCCTAGGGAACATAACGCACTATGTGTTCATTCTGGGCAGCACTTGGTCCAACTCCTTTCCTTTAGTTGGTATAGCATGGGGAGGGGGGGTGTTTTCTATAAATTAAAACGTTAAAGACTAAATACATCTATTACTTTTACGGATATATGTTGCCTAAATAATTTAAAAAAAAATAGATGGCAGTTACTTATTTATTACATGTATATCCAAATCGAAATCCTACGAGGCTCTATCCGTGACAGGATATTTGTTATCTTCATAGGCACACTCCGTGTTCCTGTTTTTGATATTAGGTCATAAAGGAAACGTGCCGTAAGAGGCGACTAAGGGAACTTATTCCCTTAGTCGCCTCTTACGGTACGTTTCCTTTATGACCTAATATCAAAAACAGTAGTACTGTTAGGCGATGGGCTTGCAACCAGACACTAATACGCTTGTAAACATCTTAGCCTAATTGTGCAAAATGTTGTAACAGAATTATCAACGAGTTGTTGGTAATTCTGTAGCGCTGCCTACCCCTCTCTGGGGATGAAGGCGTAAGTTTATGTAAGGAAATGTGAAGGTTTTACCACCTTCTCAGTAGATAAATTTAGCGTCTAAACTACGAAATCAGCAATATTTAAAAAAATCCTTATCTTCACTCGATTGCAGGCAGTCGTTTACACAAAGTGCTTTGTGTGTTTTTTTGAACAATTGTTCCGTAATGTACGTTACTTGGCATTATTGTATAAACATTATGGGGTCGTTAAATTGAAATAAGTACACCATATTTGTATACAATGAATCATCATCATCATCATCAGATCAGCCGAAAGACGTCCACTGCTGGACATAGGCCTTCCCCAACAATCTCCGAGTCGCCCGGTTTCGTTCTTCTCGCATCCATCGGCTTCTCGCGATCTTCACCAGATCGTCGGTCCACCTTGTGGAAGGCCTGCCACTTTGCTCTCCGGTCCGCGGCCCCCACTCTAGAACTTTTCCGCCCAACAGCCATCAGTTCCACGGGCAATGTGCCCCGCCCACTGCCACTTAGGATTTGCAATTCGCTGGGCTGTCGGTGATTTTGGTTCTTCTGCGGATAAACAAATACAAAACAATGATACAATGAATGGTCATTCAAAAACCATTCCGAGGAATAAACTTACTCATTTTTTTCATTAAAAAATCTTGTCCATTACATTTTATAAAGGTTTTAAAGCTATTAGATAAACGTCATACCTACTATTATTAAATATTTTTCCTCTGAAATGTCAAAGTTAAATGTAGCAATATTTACTAAATAAATATTAGTTTACCTGCAGTCCTAAGAGTCCCACATGGGGCCTGTTTAATAGAGCTTCAAATTACAATTTACAGGTACAAATTTGCATTTGACACAACCTCGACCAATGACGACCAGTCATTTGAGCAGTGTTGCCAGTTTAGACCTGTCAAATTGATACTTGTAGTTTTATAAAACGGGCCCCTGATCCAAAATCTGTAAAGAAATGTATGAAACCCTAAACAATTCTTATCACAATGCAATTTAAATTCTCAATTTTATTACAAAACTAAAGGTGCGTGTCACAACCCACTGCCGATTTGAGGTTATGTTAACAAAGTCCTCGTTTCTAGTAAACCCAGTACCCTTACCATGAGTTACAATTACCGTGCTCGCTAGCGAGTCGAATGCTCTGTCCCTCGCACTCTATAAGAGTAGGTACTTGCGATGTCTGTGAGGGACAGAGCTTCCACTCGCTAGCGAAAACGTTAATTGTAACTCATGCTACAGTAAAACACAACTGATATGGCTTACCGATGCACCTGCGCAGATAACGAATTTTCGAAGCGCGGGAACCAATCAGCATGATCCACGCGTTGCGCGTCTGTGACGGCATTTTGACGCGCGCCCGCGTGTCATTCAGTCAGCCGTGAGTGAGATGGAAAAAGTAGATGCAATTTAATTTTCATCTTATAACTATTATGTACAAGTCTGATCGCGGGTTTTAATCGTGCTTTCGGAAATCATCGGAATCGTTGTTCTTGTATGCGCGAAGGAAGATTCACGACACGCCATTTAAATCTACTGTAAGTATCATTCGACTTGCTAGCGAGTACGGTAATATTATAGTAACTCATGGTAAGGGTACGGTTGTCTGTTTACGGCGGCCAGCTGTTCGTAACCGGACCACTTTTGTTAATGTTAACAGATTTAAAATACTAACATTAGAATTTGTAACGCAGCATGTTATTACATACATACATAAACTCACGCCTTTATTCCCAGTTTGGGGTAGGCAGAGCTACATGTCGCACCTTTAGAACAATAATGACCTAATTCAAAATTTGTGCTTTCAAACTTCGAGTCATAAATTTATTATCATAGAGACCTAACTCGAAATTTAAAATTTCTCAATTAGGTCACTATTGTTCTGAAGGTGCGATGTTATTAATGTACAAGAATTTACGAAACTTACATTATTAAAAACGATAAATTTTAATCACGGCTATTAATCGTTTAAGCTTTCTTTATTAGGGCAACAGCAGTTAATAAAAGGCTTTCTTTATTTACAAGATATTTTTTTAATTGTGGAAATTAAAAATGATACTATAATATTTAACTAAAGGACGCCTTAGAGCCTATTATTTATATGTTTGTTTTTTCCATGCGATAACAATATTGACTCTTAGGTACAACATGAAAGAAGTTTTTTCCTAAGAAAACTGAGCTGTGTTAATAACGAATTATTATAGATGTTTATTTATCTGACTTAAAACAATGATCATTCAGAGACCCCGCGAGTTGGTAGTGACCCTGCCTACGAAGCTAGCTGTCTTGGGCTCGATTCCCGGCATAGACAAATAATTGTGTGATGAGCGCGAGTATTAGTTAATGAGTCTTAAGCCATGTCAACGCTAGGCGAGCCAAGCACGAGCCGCTCCGCTCGTGCTCGGCTCGCCTAGCGTAGACGCACCTTTAGATGTTTTTTTATGTATTTAATTCTTTATTTCTCTATACATTTAAATAGTACAAGCAAAAAGCTTAGTTTAAGTCAAGTTGCGTGAGATTGTCCCCAGGTTTTTTTTTTATATTTATTTATTATTTATTAATTATAACGGTCTTAGTATGTTTTGTTACAACTTCCCAGCTTCCAACTTCGATAGTTTTAAAACTATCCAACTTGTTGGCGAGTTCGGTAGACAGTGACTGGCAAGTAGCGGTTTTTTGTCGAAACGCGACATTTCCCGAAGTTGTCAGTGTTGTCACTCGGCGGCGTGACGAGACGAGATATTAATCACTTCGAGCGTAATTAGTTTTCGTTTACGTTATTAAAAGTTTTGACGCCTGTCCGCCGCTGACGACGGCTTATTTGTGACAAAGTAGGTTTTATGTATTATCTTGAATATTTTAATATTGAATTTTGGTGCCTTATAGGATAAATTTGGTAAAAGGAAGATATGCCTACCCCTCTGGGAAACAGGCGTGATTTAATGTATGTATGTATGTAGGAAGATATTTGGTATAAAGTATTAATAAGGTTATGAAACCTGAAAGTTTTCAAGGATATTAAGATATAGTGAAGATGATATATTCATAACCACGTGCTTAACAAATATAGTTATTTTATTACTAGTTATATACCCTGTTATTTCGTTAAAATTGTTAAAAGTGAAAGTATTTTCAGCTCTATCCGTATTAAAAGTGTGTATGTAGCTGCGACCCAACCTAGCGAACCTAGTGCGCAACTGTCGAATTTGCCAATGTTACCGCACGCGACTAATAAGATTCGAAATCTGAGTCAAAAACTCCTTGACCCATACTAATGATACTTACTTATACTTATTACCTTTACTTATTGTTCAAGATATCTATTTAAGTTCTGTACATAAGGTTTTTTACAATATTTAAACATAATATTAAAATAATAATACTAAATCAAAAAATACATGTTATAACAAACCATTATCCATACTAGATATACATACTTACATTATTTTGAATGTAAAACTTACGCTGTCTGTCTAGTGTCTATCTGTTAATCCCTTAGGTACACTTTCGGTGTGAAGATGGCTTCAGAGAATTATTAAGCTAAACATTTCCATACAAAATGCGATAACGTTCGTCTCCCCTTTAACCTAGTCAAATTTTAACGATTTTTGAATATGTTGTAGATATCATAAAAAAGTATGTCTGTACGTTTTCCTTTCTAAGAAAATATTTCTTAGAATGAAAGAAATTAAACAAAAAACAAACGTACAGACCTAGTTCTTTATAATACCTACAACATATTCAAAAATCGTGGAAATCGGACTTGATTTAGGGGGTGAAAAACGTTATCGCCCGGAGCTAAATTTGTATGGTTTTTTTTTGACAGCTACGCGATTTTATCGGCGCTTCACAATCGTCTTAAACCCCAAAGAAAGACATAGGCTACTTCTTCCCCGCGGGTAGCGATAAACGACTTTAACGCGGACGGAGTCACGTGCAACAGCTAGTTCACCATAATTTAATCACCTGACAATACAAAGAAACCCAATTGAATTTTACAGTCAACCAGCCTCCGCCACCTTCGGCCGCATATCCAATTAACTCCCACACAAAGGTTTGAATTACGGTACGAACAACTAATTGGAAATTGTTCGCGGATGGATCAGGCTAAGGTTTCTTTAGCGGTTCTTATGACAAAATGGCGGATTTCCTGACAAAATCCAATCGGTTTTAAATTTTCTTTCCTACAGTAATGCGTTTTGTTTTTGTCCGGCATTATTTTATTTCAAAGCGTCATCGTCGATAGATTGCGCAGAGCTTAACCACAGCGACCTTTAACACTTACTTACTTACCTCCTTTGGGCATTTGTCCCACTGCCGGTGAGAAAGCGATTAGCTATCGTATTTTCTCGCTCAAGAAACGAAAAAAAAACATAGATTCCTTGTCAAGAGACACATAATTATAATAATTATTAAGGGATAAGTTCGCCTTTGTACATACCTTTTGTGTTTCTGTCTATTTTGTTGTTTGTTATTTTCCCGTTTGTACAATAAAGTATTTACATACATACATACATATACGTAACATACATAAACTCACGCCTTTATTCCCAGTTTGGGGTAGGCAGAGCTGCAGAATTGCCAACAACTCTAAAAGCTTGTTGATAATTCTGTAACCACATTTTGCATAACCAGGCTAAGATGTTTACCAGCGTATTAGTGACAGGTTGCAAGCCCATCACCTAACAGTACTACAAGCCTTTATTCCCTTAGTCGACTCTTACGACATCCACGGGAAGGCACGGAGTGGTACTATTCTAAGCTGGCAACCACACAGCTCCATACATACATAATTATATTAATAGTTAATCCGGTTTGTTGCCGGTGAGAACTATCTCCACTATAGTTTGTCGAAACGAAAGATATAGATAGATCCCGTGTCAAAAACCTTGTAACTATTAGATAGATTAACCCTCGGTATGATGGTGATCCCTTATTGCAGAGCTGATATCTCATAAAGGCCCAACCGCATCCAAATCGGTTCACCCGTTTAAGAACTAGTGCCACAGACAGACACAGAGGGACACACGCCCACACACATAGCGGTCAAACTTATAAAACCCCTCTTTTTGCGTCGGGGGTAAAAAACGAGACTCATATAGGTATTAATAGTTGATCGCTCTCTCTACTCGCTTCCCGCTCATTCTCGGCGATGGGACAAGTTCTTGGCTTAGCGATCCGAAGTGGATTTTATCACTCCGACACGAATTGCGCCAGCGCAACCTGTCTCGAGCGACCTCCTCCCAGTTTCTGCATAACTGTCTCTTTCTTCTCGTCATCCTTCCAGCGGCACTTGGGCCATCCAACTGGTCGACGATCGACAGGCCGTCCCACTTATGCTCTCTTGAACGCGCTATCATCATCTCGCATTATTTCTAAATGTCCGAGCGACCGCAGTCTTGCGGTCTTGATTTCTCCAATGGTGTTGGGCTCAGAAACGAGATCTTGCTCCTGGTTTTTTGGGATCCTCTAACTGCCATCTTCTCTCTGCGTCAGTCTCAAGACATAGAAGGAAAATAAATAGTTAAATACGGTAATTCTAATTTTTAATGAGGTGAAGTAAACTCCATGAAAATGCCATATCATTCCAATTCCATGGACAATGACATGCTATCCTAGAGTTGATCTTAAGATGGATTCGGAGGATCTTGGTTGTACTAAAAGTAGACCCACTGAGTTTGGTCTTAACAAATAGATGAAGACTGTTATCAAATAAGTACAGAAGAAAAGAGAAAGTTAACATTTCACTGGTTACTTAGCACCGCTTAGCAGTCTTTTTTTGTTGGAACTAGTCGGCGAGACAAAAATTCTCATTACTTAATCATTGAATCAAAAACTAAGTCCAACTTAAATAATTCGTGGAATAATTTTAATAAAAATAAATTAGTTTTTAGGCACTGAAGAGACCTGACCTTATTACGCGTAAAAACTTTAGGGTCCCATTGCCGTGGGTCATTTGCAAGTTTTTAGTGAATTAAATAGGCGGGATTACCGTGATGAAGGTCATACGAAGGTTAACGGGTGACAGGGAGTCTACCCTCCGAGGGTTGTGTTGTGACGTCACGGGGCAACAGTAATATGCCTTTTGCTATGTTTAGGTAGGAATGTCCAGTCAACCAAAGTTTGATCTTTTGGCGAATTGACGTAATAAATGAATACTTTAAATATTGACAATGTTGATAGTAGTAAAACAACGCTAAACTTTTTTGTTGCGCGCGGAGGAATATAGTGACACAGCATTGTTTTACTGCTGTCAACACTGTCAATATTCGGCAACTTCATATTGATACAATGTGTGAGGGTTGACTTGTTATAGTGTAAAGTCTGTTCCTATTCGTTCCGTCACTCTACTTTTGAAGGTTGAGCCTAGTCATATTATTTATTTATACACTTTATCATTGTCTTCGTGTCCATTTTAAGGTAGTAATCTCTATTTAATTTTTGATGAAAAGCATATTCGCTGAAAACACCATTACACTGACAGAGTCTTGTCATAAAGATATTTATTTTCGAACTATATCTGACATTGAAAATATAGAGGTTTGATAGATTTGATTGGTAAGTGAGGTTTTCGGTCTGTCGCACCCAGCATAATAACACGATGATGATGATGAATATATATTCAACCTTTTTAATAAACTAATTAGAGGTAACATTATTCTCATTACTATTTCATCCTCTATCTAAAGACAATTACAGTCAGGTATACTTGTTATTGTCATTGGCAGTCTGAATAGGAACAGACTTTACGTTGCAGCAAGAATTCAAATGAATGAAAAGAGGTTCAGAACATACGCATTGCAATTTTTGTGTTAATCATAAGTGTTATTTTATTTTATTCTGGTAGATTTTTGACGTGTAACTGCTCGTTCGGCTGACTTACTGAATATCTTTTATCTTTTATTTCATCTGAAATAGTATTTATCCCCAAGATGAATTATGGCGACGATATTTATACGTTTTTAACCGATAATTTAACAAACCTTAACAATAGAAGGCCTTATAAAATATATTGTAAAAGGGTTGCCTCGCTACGGGAAACCTAAGCCCAGTTTCATTATTTACGTCACTTTTGACGTCTTTTTTATTTGAAGGAAGCGACCCGAGCAATATACGCCCAGCATAAAGCTTTCAGAGAATGTCCTAAGAATTTTACAACGTGTAAAAAAGTTTGATGCCAAGCGCTTAGATATCCGTACATATTAGACTCAATGTGGAGTTTGTGGTTCTTGAGTATATGTAAAATTGTGACGACAAGAGTTTGGTAAAGTTTCAACTTTGCTCTCTTCAAACATAAGAGGCCACCAATGATAAAGTCGGACGTGTTCCGCGATCTGGATCTCAATAACCATAACGCCTTTGTATCTGTTCTTTGGATATATTAAACTTGATCATATTTCCTTGAGACTGGCAAACGTGAAAACACGATTAGAAATAAAATCCTCAATAGTTTGATTTTACAAACATGTTACCTTTTTCGCATGTTTTCGGTTGAATCTTCGAAACCCTATAATGAACGATGATTTTCGATTAAATAGCTGACTATAGTTTATGTACCTTCTTAATCCTGGCAAACCATTTTTTCAATAAATGTTGTGGTTTTAAAGTACGCGCGCGAACTATCTCCATCTCACATTCTTCGCGCGAAAGCACATAAAGCAATCCCTTCTTGTGCCGGCGTGGCACCATAGGTGGCCTCTTAAACTAAAACATTTATGAGACAGTTTTGCGAGATGGAACATGTTAGGAGCTCTATTCTGTTCGGTAAAAACATATTGCTTTTGACATGTTATCTAATAAGTTTCAAATTTGGAACATCTCCCAAAACCAACACAATTTAAATAGGCTAATTCTAGTATCAATTGAAACGTCAACTCGGTATATATTTTTCAGAACAATATCGAACGGCATGAGAATAGGGACTTCATTAGTTTATCTGTGATTAAAAAAAAACAATTACATCTTACCTTATCTTTAGAAATGGGCCCTTTCGGATCTTTTGTGCAATAACCTTCTTACACATTGCGCTCAGCTGTTCGAATGTGCAGGTTTCTTCACGATGGTTTTTCCTTCACCGTAAGAGCATCGGGTAATGGACTTCATTTAGAAAAACTCATTGGTGCATGGTGACCGTGAGGGTTCGAACTTGGTACCTTACGATGACGAGTCGAATCCCTAATCCACTAGGCCACCGACGCTTTACAATACATGCCTAGTCTAGAGGTACACACCCGTACGTGCTCACGTGTACATACAACTACCTATATCATGCGAAAGCGTTTCCGTTTGTTTGATTTGTCTGTCGGTCACCGCCTTAACCGAGCGACGGGAAATTCGGCACAGAGGTAGTTCATGGCTATGATGCTATGGCATGGTAGAGTACTTTTTAACCGACTTCAAAAAAGGAGGAGGTTATACGTTCCACTGTATGTATTTTTTTTTTTTATGTATGTTCACCGATTACTCCGTCAATTGTCGAACGATTTCAAATTTTTTTTTTTGGTTTGATAGAGTATACTTTCGAGGTGGTCCCATTGTCACCAAATCTGTATCTGATGAGGGGATCAGTGAGGAATTGAGGGAACTCCTCAAATATTGTAGGCAAACATATAGCGATTTTAGTATTTTTAGTAACAAGTCCAGCATTTGCATTCAGAAAGTATCCTTTGGTGTAGTGGAACTGATGATGAAGAGACAGATGGCCACCGGAACTCCTCAATGGTACCGATTTCAAGGGTGGCGATAAGATATCTCGATTAAGATAGTTGAGCGACTACCTACAACGAATAATATTTACTTGTTGAAATATGACTATGATTTTCCCGCGGCGTTGCTTGCGGCGCGCTTGATATAAGTTAAAGTTTCATTTCAACTAAGAAGTGGGACTACGTAACAGCGTATTATGATCACTAAAAAGTATAAAATAAAATAAATGTTTACATACATACATACATTAAATCACGCCTGTTTCCCAGAGGGGTAGGCAGAGACCACTTCTTTCCACCTGCTACGATTACAACAAAAAGCCGACATCAGTTGGACTAACCTATTAGGTGCCTACAATTTTAAAGAAGTTATTTTTTGCGTTTTTGAAGGCGGTTTTTTTATCTCAAAAAATCGTTCAATTCCCCCGACGAAGCGATAAACAGCTTAGAATAACAAATACTAAACAATAAATAAAATATGGAAGGATAAACCTATGATTACTAGTTTTTAGGGTACCGCACTAAACACTGAAAAACGGAACCCTTTTAAGGTGACTTTGCTATCCGTATGTCTGTCCATCTGTCCATCTGTCCGCCTGTCTATCCGTCCGTCTGTCCGTCCATCTATCCATCTGTCCGTCTGTCCATCCGTCTGTCTGTCCGTCCATCTATCTGTCCGTTTATCTGTCAAGCTCTATTTAGAATAGAATAGAATAGAATAGAAAATCATTTATTTCGCTTAAAAATTATAACATTACAGTGTGTGATAAGTAACGTGCGAAAATTGTATCCACTCAGCTATATGTCGTATTGGCAATGCGACGCTGGTTTTCTGTGGACCCACGGACTGGTTTTGCTAGACAGCATACATTGCATTCGCTTCTCCCCTCAAGTTAACTTTAAAGAGATATGTCCAATATGATGGGGCTTTTGAAGTATAAAGACAGCAAGCAACAGCAGGACTTTTTTGGGTTATACAAATATGACGAGACCGGATTTTCTTGTATGTAATAACTCTAAAGGAAAGACATGCATACATCTAGGAAATATTTGTGTAACACGCGCCGGCCAAACTAGGAAGCGGATGACGTCACCGCGTGGTAATTCTGGTCCAACATACATAATTAATGTATTACTTGCATAATTACTTGAATTGTTTACCAACAGATAACGTTCCTTGCCCACGTCTTCTAATATGTATCGGATTTGGAGCCATTGTGTAGTTGGTGGCTCTCAACATGTTTGTTTGAAGTACGGTCTAGTGGGTTGTGAGAAGTTAGGTGTGTTTGACTTTGGAGTAACTTTAAGATGTATATCTTAAGTTTATATCTAATAGCATTAGCTTAAGCTGTTTATACTATAAACGAATAAAAATAAGGCTGGTGAGTGGTGAGGTCTACAATAGACGCTTTTTTTTCATATTTAATTTTATTAATTCAGACATTATCAATATTATCATCCATTGTGTTAGTATCTACAAAAATATGTAACTTAAACACTAATAGGTCTTAAAATAATTTGTAATTGTTCTTTTGATAAATTAAACTTATAGCAGTTCCGAAACATGGGTACTTACTAGACAATGAAATACAAAGAAAACATCCACATACACATACACATAATCTCACGCCTTCGTTCCCAGAGTGGGGTAGGCAGAGCTACAGAATTACAAACATCTCTAAAAACTTGTTGATAATTCTATAACCACAATTTGCACAATTAGGCTAAGATGTTTACCAGCGTATTAGTGACAGGTTGCAAGCCCATCGCCTAACAGTACTACAAGCCTTTATTCCCTTAGTCGTCTCTTACGACATCCACGGGAAGACATGGAGTGGCGCTATTCTAACTTGGCAACCACACGAGGCTAAGAAAACATCCAATAGTCAGGAATAACAGTTAATCATATTCATTAGTTCATCAGCAAACGTTTGTCCCTGCCGTGGTACGAACGTACGCCCTCCAGCCTGAGGCAGGGTCACTAGCTAACAAACCTAACCAAATAGATTGTACGAGTCGAGTTGATAAGTCATGTATGATTTGCAGTACTACATTTATCTACTTATTCTAATATTAAGATCTCTAAAATATTAGAACATACACAGAGCTCAAAAAATTTTGAACAAGCTCTAAAGCCATTGCCAATTGAGTCAAATCAGAGGGCTCAGACAAGATGCACTACGCTAACTAACGTTTCTATTCGATTCGTTTTTAAACCAATCGCGTCACTGGTAGACCACGTGACTTTTCGTATCGTGTCATCTTCCAGTGACGCGATTGGTTTAAAAACAAATCGAATAGAAACGTTAGTTAGCGTTTCGAAGCACCTTATATGCATGTTCCGATATAACTGATTGCGTTTATACCCCTGCATTGGTTAACCCTAAGGTATTTCAATATAAAACAGTATTTTCCTTTGCATTTTGTGGGGTCGGGTGCTGTTTGTGGGGTCCGGTCTGTTCACGTCTGCAAGGACTTTTTGCTCAGTTAATGATTCCAGTTATGGCTTTTGACGTAGAGACCTCGTCGTGTTGTTCTCCTAGTCATTATTTTTAGTTTCATGTATTTGACATGTAATCTTGATAATTTTTACATTTATTTGTAATGTTTTTAATTTTGAATTTCTATTTTTTTTATATGTGATAGTTCTAATAATTTATATTTGTTGCTTTATTACCTTGTAATGTAACTTACTTTTAAGTATTATTGTATTTTATGTTTGAAAAAATGACCTTCTGCTGGAGTTTCTTGCGGCGCTTCTTCTCCGCAATGATGGTCTTGTCCGAAGCGCTAGTAGATTCACTGTATATTACCGACGTGTAAAAGAGCCCGTATGTGGCCAATTTACTGAATAAATATTTTGATTTTGATTTTGATTTTGATTGTATGTATTACCTTCACAGTGCGCCTTCCGATCAGATGTTGGCGAGTGTCCAACCAGGCTCAATGCCGTCGCCATTACTCAGGCACCATGACCTTAGAGGACGCAAACTGTAGACACGCCGGTCATGGCTTGAAGTCAATCTGCTATTCTGTCTTACCCCATTTACATACCGCTATGCAGCAGTGTTCGTATTTCTTATGTTGGTAGGGGTAAGATAACTAGGTGACATGATTAGTATTTAGGTAATTATTTTTGTCCTCATCGTTGCCAATTGCCAAAGCTTGCTGTCTTGAATTACAAGTCTAGAATTCAGTATCAGGTGGCCAAGGTTCTCGCTTGCCTTTTTCCATGCCATGAGCCGTAACAAATGGCATTCATAATGTCGCGTTTGAAGTGAATCCTTAGAACATTTTTCAGGTGTTCTTCCCTTGTTTAGTTCCCTAAAGTTAGTTATTTTAGTTATTTTAATTATCGTTCCTGACGCAGAGACCTCGTCATGTTGTTCTCCTAGTCACTATTTTTAATTTAAGTAACTTAGCTTACATTTGTAATGATTTTACTTGTGTTAATTTTAAAATAATTATTTATTCCTGTATTACCTTGTAATGTTACTTTTAAGTATTATTGTATTTTATGATTGGAAAAAATGACCTTCTGCTGGAGTTTCTTGCGGCGCTTCTTCTCCGCAATGATGGTCTTGTCCGAAGCGCTAGTAGATTCACTCCATGTTACCGACGTGTAAAAGAGCCCTCATGTGGCCAATTTACTGAATAAATATTTTGAATTTTGAATTTTGAATTTTGTTTCGCAGAAAAAAGTTTCATAATCTTTATCCAACGTGGCAACGTATTTGTATATAAATAGATAGTTTTGAGGGTTTACCTTTGTTTCACTGACACTCATTTCATAGAACGTATCACTTCGCAGAATTTGCGTTTCATAGAAAGCATTTTTCTGCTGAACCCGTGTTGATTTCATCTTATCATGGTTACAAGTCTAACCTAAGACCTAACCTAAGTGAATCATATTTAAGATAACCTGAAATCAATACGGGTTCAGCAGAAAAACGCTTTCTATGAAACGAAAATTCTGCAAAGTGATACGTTCTATGAAGTGAGTGTCGGCGAAACACGCGGACACCAGTTTTGAGACTAAGCCCTGAGATTTCAAATGTTTATGGGTTTCAGTTCCCGTTCCCACTGGTGTGGTGTATCATGTAGATACTGTGTGCTTGTTTGCCTTTCCCTTCTATACAATCTTTTGGTTATTGTATCTAAAGTTCAACTAATCTATCTAAGTATGCTTCATGGCAGCCTGTGCATATCATGGCACATGCCTCGCCGGCCGGGACCGCATGGGGTGGCATGTCGGCATATTAATCGCTCATTACCCTTAAGTGGGCTAATCGGATCTTGATCGTGTTTGAGATGCTTTGGAGTTAAGGTTGTATGGTAATATAGGTTGTCGATGCATTCCTGTGATTAGTTATGTAAATGTGGTCGATATACAAAAGGGACGGAGGTGTTTACGTTTTTTTATATACCGACCGATACCCAAACTAAGCTAAGTCATGTTTACATATCGTCGGTCTAGATGTGACACCTCGTAACTATTTTTTTTGGTAAAATGAGATTTTGATGCAGAAAGTTTCAAATAGTATTTCCGGTGTTAACTCGTAAATGTCTCCTGCGTTATAATTGATTTTGACGGAAAAAAACGACTAGAAGTGACACCTCGTAACAAGCATTCAACTGGTGTAACCTCGTAAGATCTACGTGAAACCTTGGTAATATTATCACGGAACAACTTTGTTAAGGTGGGACCTCGTAACTAAAAAGCAGTTTTTGGTCTCTCCTGAAAAGTTTCTCACTTTGCATATACGAGTTGTCACATCTAGACCGACGATATAGTAAATAACGAAGTCGCTCCCCGCCGTCTGTCCCTTAGTATGTATGCTTCGATCTTTCAAACTACGTTACGGATTTTAATAAAGTTTTCTTCAATAGATAGAGTGATTCAAGAGGAAGGTTTTTTGTACAATAAATTCTGGATTAAACAGTTCAAACAGAAAATTAAAGTGACAAAGTACTAAAGTGTGTAACTACTTATAAAGCCGACTCTACATAATGGATAAAAACAAACATAAATAAAAAGAGAACGTTCAGAAGTAAATACTCCCATCCCGTTTGCACCCAAATTATTTGCTCTTATAGAAAATCTATCCTTATCGGAATGCTGGCTTCGTCAGCAGGAGCGTTATTCTCTTAAAACCGGCGTTGACGAATGAACGCGGCGCAGCTGATATAAGCTGGCCAGTTTAAGTAGTCCCGTCAGAGTGCACAAAACACATTTTAGCGCGTGCATTCTCAATTAGGCAACCTTATACGTTCGATCATTTGACAGAAGCCCTGCTGCCTAATTGAGAATGCAAGCGCTAAAATGTATTTCGTACGCTCCAACGGGACTACTTACACTGCCCGGTTTATATAAGCTGCGCCGCGTTCCCTCGTTCACTCGTTCGACCGACCGAACGCCGTTTTTAAGAGAATAACACCGCTGGATACCAACTCTGCTGACTGCGTCGTATAATGATTGCATTGCGGTAATAAGAAATATAATATTAAATATAAGTGCCAGCGGGCCTAGTATGGTTTCGTTTATCGCCTGACAAAATGTGGATAAAGCATCCGTCACTCTCGTACTCATGTAAGTGTCAGAAAGTGACGGATATTTTATATACATTTTGTCACGCGATAAACGCAGCCATATTAGGCGTCCAGTTTTAGTTAATTTGTAACACATGGGTGACAAAGTAGGTTTAGCAAATTGTTGACGAACAAAGGACTCTGTTTAGGTATAATAATAAAACACGCCGATGTCTTTTACGGTCGGTTTACTCGCCATTGAGCTATTCTTAGCGTTGTGTGAGATTACATGTCAACACCAATACATTATGTTTTATCACTTTGTAGTCAAAAGCCAGAAAGCTAAATGTAGTTTACATTGCTTGGCAAAAACCATCTTACGCGAATCGACATCCAAAACTTAATTCTACTCTTGTACGATCACGGCTTTTAATTATGGCACCAGACTTAGAACTCTGTCATAATAGCAACATCATGCTACGAGAAAAAAAATACGCGTCAATTTATTATTGGCTTTCTGCAACAAGGTTCCATGATCATACATACTAAGGGTACTAGACTTTACATAGTTGTACAGTACCGACTCAAATATACTTAATTTCCAGGGATAGAACCTGGTACCACCAGTACCTACAATAAATCCCAAACTAAACTCTAGGCTTGTAGGTACTATGGGTACTTTAGAACAATAAGACTACTTATATAGAGAAATACGTAGAAAACTCTCACGCAGGTAGAAATACTCGCGATCGTGATACAAATGGAGAATTGAACCTGAACCGCTATTACTTTAAATGTGTCGTAAACCATAATTGTTTTTAACGTATATTCCCTGGCAAATGCGAGCATCGCCGCGGGGTAAAGCTAGTTAGTTAAACACACGCAAACGAAAGCGATTACAAAGCGCAAAGGGCTTGGAGAGGAAATCTTCGCAAATAGACGTGGGGAAGGAAGTTCGCCTTGCACGCGCCTCGCCCCGCGTGAGTCGGCCGTCACACAACACCCTTAAAATAGATTATAATAAGTATAAATTGATAAACTGTCAAGCTCATTTCTCTTTGATTTACTTGCTTTTAAAGTGCAGTGTTCGCAGTCTTTCTGTTTCTATTTCATTTATTTTTTTCCTGTTTGTGCAAAAAAAAAATATATATATACATATCTACCTACTACATAGGTAGGTACATACTTTCACAGTACCTAGCATATTTTATTTTGATAGCCTGATGCGTTTAAACATGAAGTCAAAACTAACAAACAGTCACACTTTCGTATTTATAAAGTTACTAAAAATGGTTCTGTAAACAAAAAACTTAAAAAACCACTTCTTTATCTGACTGTAGGTAGGTATAGGTACAGTTTTTTTATCTCTAGAAATGTCTAAATTCAAATGCTATAAATATTTAACTTAAGTACACCCATTACTTACTGAATAATAATAATAATACTTACTGAAACTCCTTTAAAAGTAGCAAACAACATTAAACCCATAATGTAAAAACCGCTTCAAACTAGATACCTACATTCCAGTATTTACAAATCAATCGGCTTGTAGCGAGCACGTAGCGCAGACATCTTGGACGCGCTTGGCCAAGCGCAAGCGACTCCGTCCCGTATGCCGGGCGACGTGCCGCCGCAACTCGGCGCTCGCGGCCGACCAAGCAGCTGTGTGCGCGCGAGCAGACAGTGTGTAACTACTTGCTGGGCTATGGAACTAAGTTAAAGCGCTGCAATAGAGTTCAAAATTCAAAACATTTATTCAGTAAACTGGCCACTTGAGGACTCTTTTACACGTTAGTGAATCTATACTCCATCTGTTTAAGTACTTGAATAAATGTAAACAAACCAAACCACGTGGTGTTGTTAAACAGCCAATCAAAACTATTTTGTCGATCTTTGACGTATTAGTGTTCTGTTTCTATTGGGTGACGGACTATGCCACGTGGTTTTTTTGTTTAAATTTAGTTAAGTATCTAAACATAATGAAGTATAGGCAGTGCCGGATTAGCCATTAAGCAAAGTAAGCAGCTGCTTAGGGCATCACGAGTCAGGGGGCACCAAAATCTCAGATCAAAAATCAGTTTGTTTTTTCTTGATAAGTATATAGTTGAAGATCTCGAATCTCAATGCAGCTTATAAGAAAAATTACAGTGTGTGGCAAGCTTCATAAAATTGCAATCGATTTATGGACTTTTAAACGAAACGCTTTCAGTTTCAGAACGAGACATCCAATTTTGGTTTTCCCGCGAAAATCATAAATTGTCGAATCGAAATCGATTGCTTAGAGACCAATTTAAAGTGACCAATTTCTGTGGATTATCTATGAATGATACAGTATAATTGATAGATTATATACCTGATTATACACAGAAATTCTTAAAAGAGGAGAACATTATCATCAAATAGCAAGCAGGTTTTTATTTTTAAATTTATTTCCTGATCCTGGCAAAATTATGTGTCCCGATTAAACCATGGAATACCAAAAAACATAGTATGTACAAAATTAGTAAACTTATATTCACAGGACCTCAACACTGAATAATCCACAAAAATACAACAGTTTCACTCATTTATGTCGCCCATAAAACTTATTCCAGCGACGTGTCTGCTAAATTTTAGACACACGCTGCGCACGCACAACTTAATCAAATCATTCACGACGACCCCCTTACTTCTACGTTCAATAATCTGGACACAGCGTTATGGATTAAGTTTACTTAATGATGACCAATTCAGCAGAGAGAACTTTATCAAACATGAAAATAAACGTTTTTAAAAACAAACACACAGCTTTTATGTTTTTAACCGACTTCAAAAGAGTGGAGTTTCTATGTTCCCCTGTATGCATTGATCTATATGTATGCTAATATTTGAAAAAACTTTTAATTCTCCATGGCTCCCTCATCAGATTCAGATTCGGTGACAGTGGGACGTGGGTGGGACCACCTAGGAAGTATGCCCTATCAAACAAAAAAGAATTTTCATAATCGGTCCAAAATTTACGGAAAATACTAGTTTATAAAAAATACAGTGAAACATAGAATCTCCTCCTATTTTGAAGTCGGTTAAAAATACTGAAAAATTAAGGGCGTTCTACAATGAGGCAGGAAAGGCTCGATGCATATATATAACGATTATACATAGAAACTGATATTCTACGGAAAGTATAATGTTTATTCGACAAGTTGCGTCCCTCAAAAGTCGCAAATTAGAGTTTATAAAGATAAGTTTAAAATAAATCTCTTTGATTTTTCTTCTTCTTGTCCTTGTCTAAAAGGTTAGGAAGTCTTGGCGTACTGTGTGGTCAAACTGAATATTTGTACACTCCGCGCACTTTTGTTTGTATTGTATGTACGTAAATACTTAAATGTACCTACAAAACGTAATAAAATACAAAGATGACAGAGGCGAACTCATCCCTATAGGTTGTGCTCTTTTCCGCAACTCGACGACTTAAAAATGCGCCTATTTTGCGTGAAACTCCGTTAACCCTATGGGTGATTGAGAGGAAAAGTAATTGAATAGGTATCCATCCATATTAATATCAAGTGTACCTAGTGTAGATATTTTTCCTTGGGTTGAAGAACGGCGAACGAAAGTATAGTTTAACTACGAAATCTTAAGGGAGGCCTTTGGGTACGTAATGGCTAGGGTCACAGGGGGCACCACACACGAAAATGCTTAGGGCACCACGGAGGTTTAATCCGGCACTGAGTATAGGTACTAGTAGCGCTTCGGACCAGACCATCATTGCGAAGAAGAAGGGTCGCAGGAAACTACAGCAAAGGGACATTTGTTCTATCATAATACGTAATAATACTTAACGGAAAGATATTTTACAAGTTAATAAAGCAATAAATAATAATGATTAAAACTAGCAATAATAAAATAATTACAAAATGACTAGGAGAACAACACGACGAGGTATCTATTTACGTCAAAGGCCATAGTAGAATAATTAACTGAATACCAACTCCTTGCCAATGTGAACAGACAGGACCCCGCAGACAGCGCCCGTTCACAACTATGACGCGTATCTCAGCCAACCATGTGTTCTTGAACGTGGCAACCCGATCAACGACGCCGCTGTAAGCGAAGACCTTTGAGCGAGCATGACATGTTCATGCTGCCGAACAACATATAAGTAATATTGTGCAAAATATATAGGTTAGATCGTTGGAAGTATCTTAGATTTTGATTTATTATGACGAACGTGGTTAGCCTATTTGGGGTAGCCAGGCAGAAATGAAACTTGGCAAACGTTTGTGTGATATGTGAGAGTATTTGATCCTGAGTCTTGATTTTTTCTTTGTTTTTCTCTATAGAAGTATTTTTTCTTTCGTTGCCTAGTCCTCATAGTACAAAAGACTATAGACTCAAGTTTGCGGCTAGGTCAATTTGTGTTAGATTGTATCCTGTTTTTTTAACCCGATTATTTTCGCAACCATGCTTTTTAAAATACGCCGAATAAGAGTTATCGTTACCTTAACTATATGTTTAAGATATAGTTTAAGACAAAGTAGAGCAGAGGCCGTGGAATCAATTGGATGACAGTACCAACAGATATGTATTTAATCCCTCCGCATTCAAAAAACCACTAATTTACAGTCAGACTCGACTCCGTAGCGAGTAGTAGGTATAGAAGACTATCTAGAATTACTAATTGTGAGTTAACTAAACTTACGTTTCACTAATAAAAAGAGAGCCCAGGTACTAAGAGAGACTTTCTCTTAGTTAACAAAAAAAAGCTTTAACATTACTTACGAGTAGGTAAGTATATCATATCAACCAAAGCGAAGAATTACACGAACACATTAGTTTGTGATTCCACTAAGATCTTAGTTTTATCTTACGTTTTGTAAGCCTCGCATAGAATCAAGACGATTCACATCAATCACAATTTAGAAGCAAAAACTTTAATAGTGCCTTAAGGTTTTCTTTATTACTGGCTCTTGTATAATATTACCACAACAATTTCCTAGACACCAACGTTTTCCGTTTCCAATTTCAACATAAGGCAATCTGTCATCTAAAAGGTGTCATGCAAAGTTGTCAATAAATTTGTATGAGCCAGCAGTTTGTAGCGGGCGCGGGTGTCGCGCCACGGTTAACGATATATCTAGCTCGAAAATATAGCATTTTCCTCTTGTTTCAAATATCCTCTATTCGGGGATAAAATAAACATATTTGGCACGCATTTCGGTGCAGAATTACGGTTACAAAGAGAAATGATAAGGTTAAAATACGTTTATAAAGTATTTCGTAAGATCCAGGAATGGCATAAGTAAATGGGCATAAACGTAAAAAATACTTGTTGGAAAATGTTTAATAATTAAATTGATCTATTTTGTATAAACTAACTAAACTAAACTAACTAAATAACTTTGTTCTTTTTTTATAATAAATATTTCAAGGCGTTGTGCCCGTTGATGTCTATTGGTTTCAAAACCTTAAACGTCAAATAAATTGCAATTAAGCAAAAACACCAATAGTTTTGTAACAAAACACATTAGGCACATTAATAGTTATGATTATAAATGACATAGTGTAAACTAAACGAACTAGACTAAAAAAAACTTGCTCCGTCTTACTACAAAAAACTGCACCGCGTCTATGACCTCACATTGACTACACATCTGTTCTAAGTATTGTAACCTTTTTTTAAGTAGGCGAATAACCATGCGCGTTACCTGTTGGGAAGTAATCACCACCGGCCACAAACACCAGCAACTCAAAAAGAGTTGTCGGTCCGTTGCCGGCCTTTTAGGGAAATGAAAGCTCTTGTCTTGAAGGCACCCATATCATAACATTAGTCAAAGCCTAATTAGTTAGACCCCTGAAGTCGCAAGACAATTGTATCGACCATCAAGTACGCCATTACGATAATATTGTGCAGTGCCTTATCGCTGAGGGACAAATTCTTGGACACTTGGATAGTAAACACGCTTAAACCAGCAGCATAGTAACTACAACTCGATACGCAATACTTGCGAGTCGAAGGGTCTAACTTGGATGGCACAAGTATCGTTGACAAACTCTGAGCTCACACAAAACTCCTGAAATAATAAAAGAAACTGTAGAGCACCGTGGATAGAAACGAAATACTACTAAATGTAAATATGTTTTCAATTTAACAATTTGATGCGTCGCGTCCCAATGAAACTGCAAATATTGGTTTCGAGGCAACTTTTAATTTAAAAATCCGTTTTTATTTGCGATGCAATCAAGCGGACCGTTTTTACGGCTACTTTCGTTAACTATGAGAATTCAATTAACAATGATTGAGTTTTATGGCAGACCATGCATTGCTATTGGTAAAGTAACAATTTATGTAAAGGCGGAATCATTTGATGGCGGAAAATCGTAATTTCCAATGGAATAGCGATGTCCAACTGCATGGTCAAGGTCACGGGCAAAAGCTAGTTTCTCATACATTGTTTTTAAGAATTTAATTGTGTTTTATTCTGTCTCTGAGGAATGACATTTATAAACAAGTACAAATATTCTCGTAAACTTCCGTAGTGCCTTTGTTCCTATTTATTATTATTGCTTTGGCACGTGGAACGAACACATCTTCCATACACGAGTCACACAAGTGGCCATAATGCTATGTTAATGAATAATTGAATGAATTTATTAAAACAATCCGTATTGAATCCAAGAAGGGTATCTTACCGATGTTGACGTTGGACGCATGGCGTTACTAACGATCGTTTATAACAGCATTCTTTAATAGGTAATATCTTATTGAATGTGATTTATTACATTAATAGTTATCTTTGATTTCTTCCTTTATTTCTAGTAAATATGTAACCGTCATTGGTCAATAGAAGGTCCCAAAAGAAACTTGAGTTTTATTTTAACTATTTTGAATATAAGAAATAGGTAGGTACCTAAAATCAAAAATATGATCACTCTTAAAGAAAATAATAACGAAATTTGTTCAGAGCTTCTTCATACCATATTAATATTACCTATCATTCGCACATACAAATCACCAGTCGCATAGACGTAGTACAGTTCTACCTACTCGTAGTGTGTTCAATGGTTTATCACACCAATATCATAAATGTGTGTATGTGTGTCAGTTAGTATATTTCTTACTTCTTCACGCTAAAATGGCAAAGCTTACCCTGAATCAGCACAAAGGGCAGCATTAATCCCGAAAATATCACAATTCCTATGGAATAGTCAACGCCAACCAAGTCGCAGGCAGAAGCTTTGCCCTATAAGACTATTGTTGGTAAAATCTGACCTTACCTTGACAATAAGCCATGTGTTGTTTAAATTTAAAACAATTCACTTTAATCCAGATATTAACCAATCCTTTTCTTTGCAGATATTCCTGGCGAGCAGTGATTATTGTAAGTACTGACCCGTAAAAGATAATGCGTCGTCCTCTCTAACAGCGCCATTGTCGACGACGTCGGCGATAGGCGCGGGTCGGGTTTATTGCACATAATAATGGTAGATTAGTCCGGAGAATAATTAAATTAAATTTTATTAATATAAAAGACCCTTAGTATAGACTTGGTTGGACTGTCGGCCAAATTAGGGTCTCCCTTACGGTAAGGTCAGTTTGGACGTCAAAAATGAATAAGGTTTCATCTGACATTTTAAAAAATCGACTTGAGTTAGTGTCATTTTATAGGAAATTGTGACACAAATTGAAAAGCCACTTATTTATCCCACTATACAAAGAGACGTTGAATATTTGACAGCCTTCATTGCCTGAGGCAGATACTGTTTTTTATTTTATTAATTGCAAAAAATAATACCTACCATACAAAACCGAATTCCAATCTCGTTTTAATCATATATAAGTGCATAAATGTATCCCGGCAGATTTGATGCCAGTTGCCAAAAACGGGTTACGGCAGTCACGGATTGGCGACATTTTTCAAGGTGAGCTCAAAAATACTGCCAAAGACCTTGAAAAAGTTGCCAAAATGCAAATTTTTCATCCAAATTATGCATCCAAACCTTTCGCAGCATTCATGAATTTTACACAAACTTCATTCGATTAAGGTCTAGGTAACTATCTTAAACGTCGTTTATATTTCAATCGAATCGAATCGTAGTTAAATCGTTAAACGGCTAGACCGTTTTGATTGCGGTTTTTATAGAAATCTAGTCTGTCTTATCTATTTAATAGTTAGTTTGGTTGATGAATGTAGAGGAAGCGAGAGTTGTATGTTTAGCCCGGGGCACCTGGCGTTCAATAGTCTCTGCCTACCGCATTGAGCGAAGCCTACCACTTGGCAAAAATATGTCTGCCAAATGTATCGTTTCCTAACTTTTTCATTTGCCAACCCAATTTTATACAAATATTTCGGGATTTATTTCAGTACCATCGTGTAGAACCGTATGGGTTAGGTTAGGTTAGTTTAGTTTTTATAAAAACCTGAAATATTTATGGTTACAGAAAACAAAGCGGGTTGGCAAATGAAACAGGTGGGAATCGATACATTTGGCAAACATATTTCGCCGAAACAAAGGTAACCCTCCATTGAGAGATAGGTGTGAAGGTATGTATGTAAATATATCCCATGTCTCAGATCAATGTCTACAGTCCCGGATCATTAAACAAATGCATTAACACAATCATGCACCAGTTAGTGTACGTTTGCTGTTTGTCCATTTATCTTAACGAGCGCGGCGCCATTCGCCGTCGCGCCATTTGTCAGGCGATGTCATTACGCCATATTGTCATGTGACATAACGACGGCAATAAATTCGGGATGCACACGGGGACATCGCCATTTAATTGATTTTAATGATTTAAAGGTTATGTATGGTGTTGAGAGTTTAACTGGAGGAGATTGATGTCATGTTTTGAATAACCGGTCAAGAGCAGCAGCATGTCGAGCCATGTGTGTCATACGAAGCTCTGAAAATTACACTTTTTCAGTTGAATATCCCCCAAATCTTATCTTTGATTATTCATTACATCTCCGGGGCTATTCTACTCGGAAAAACCATATAGCTTGTGACATATTATTGTATTGTTTTTTACTCTGCCGATATAACTGTCAAGTAAATGAGAGATAGCATGTCAAAAACAGGATGTTTTTATTGATTTACTATCTTATGAGCTAAAACGAAAATCGACGACTCGAAATTATACGTCAAACAAAAAAAAATCAATTTGAAATGCATCGACAAGAAAAATTGTCCAACCTAAATAACGCCTAAAATTGGACATGTCACATGGTAAAATTGTCCCATATGATATAGGTCGAAAGAAATATGTCCATTTGTACGTACACTCGGAAATATGAGCAATCGTAAATACGTGAATTGATTAAATCATGATAAATTTCATTCACTTTATGCTTCTTTCAATTTGCACCTATTTAATGAAAAAAAAACCTGACTAAGTTTGGCTATAAATATCTTTAAGCGCAATTACATTTTGATTAAATTCACTTTGGATACTATTACTTTTGATCCAACTTCAGAAAAGTCATTTCATGTGGACGATTTTCCTTTTAACCTTCTTGTGCTCCTTTTTTTTAAAATGGCGGTCTTCCGCGTTATTTTGCAGTGATTTCGGCAGTGCCAAGTGAGTAGGGTAAATCAGTAAATAGAATAAATCAAAAACTATATAAAAATATATTCGTATAGTCCGATTGGGCGACTGACGATAGAGTGCAAGAACTGCAAGAGAGTGATGGAAGGAGAAATGCCCAAGAGCACGATAGTATGATGTAAGGATATTTAGACTATGTAGTTGTAAGTTTGTGCTGTTTTGGCTTTAGCTGTTAAGGTACAAATTTGTTTTATAACAAAAAAAAAGGTAAATCAAAACTACCTACAAAGCCGGACATCTTCCCTCCCCGAAGGTTACCAGAAGACTCTTCTCTTAACCTAAATGACAGTCAATCATTTTACCGCGTTGACTAGGGTCCTGTATTTCCCATCCCAAACCGATTATACAAAAACTCTTTATTGTACAAAACACAGAAATTCAAATACAATATTTACAGAAAAGGAACCAAACCGATTATCATTATAAGGTGGATAACACAAAATAAGACGGAAAAGTGCAAACAGAAAAGTGAAACCTATTCACATTTGGTCATCAGCATGCAACACACGTCTCAAACTACGACCAATTAGCGAAACAACAAAGTTATTGTGTTTGCACCGCGTCGGATGTGTGAACTTGACATTGCTGGCCAAGCTCTAAAACGTCGTAAACACCTTTTGTGTTTATTCTATTGTAAACCTGACGCACGAAGATACATGGTTGTAAATTGTAAGGATGGGTTTTGAAAAGCCGTTCAAAATGAGGACTTTTGAAGTAGTTGCTAATAGGCCCAAACAGAAGATTGGCAAGGACGAATTTTGTTTATGGACGAAACGGACTTGACCTTGCTGTTACATGAATATTTAGGTTACCTATTACCAGGTTTTTAGGTCACAAGATCACTGAGATCGCCGTCGTCAACGTATAATTTTGGGAGTATTTGCTTAATTATGTTGATAAAAATAGACACATACGTAAACTCACGCCTTCGTTCCCAGAGTGGGGTAGGCAGAGCTACAGAATTACCAACAACTCTAAAAACTGATTGACAATTCCGCAACCACATCCCCAAATTACTTACATAGAGAAATAAATACTTAAATATATAGAAAACATCCAATACTCAGGAAGAAATAATCACGCTCATCACACAAATATCTGCCCTAACTGGGATTTGAACCCGGGACCGCTAGCTTCGAAGGCAGCGTCACTACCAACTAGACTAACCTGTCGTCAAACGTCCCGTTGTTTCAAGGTTTCTCTCATTAAAAAAAGTACACCAGCTGCTACCCGCAGGTCCGGCCTAGTAGAAGTCGACTATCGCTATTCCCTCAGGAACTGTCCAAGTTTTCGGGATAAAGCAGCCGATGTTCATCCCCGGACTATCAACGGTTTAGACGTTGAACCGTGAAGACGGAGCAACCAAATAACACACACTTTCGCATTTAAATAAGAAAAGCAAAAAACATTCCGTGAAGTCAATAAAATATATGAAAAAATTGATATTTAAAGAGCATTGTTTGTTTCGAATAAATTTTAATAAAACCAGCGTAGTGCGACTAAAATGCGTTGTTCCGGCATACCTTTGTTAAGGATATTAATCTTTAACTTTATGATAAATTATTAAAATATATTAAAACTATGTTCTACTAAGAGTTTTGTCCTATTTATTAAGGTCTGCAAAACAATTAGAATGGCGGCGTTTAACAAACTTTACATATTTTATGACTCTGATCTTGAGAAGTGATGGCAAGAATATTAAACGTTAAATTTAATTACATCGTGAGAACATTTAAATACGAAAACCTTAAGGCCACGGAATAAAGGGAAACTGCTGTTTTGATTTTACTTATACATTTAACTTTTAGGCGTGATTTAATGTATGTATGTATTATTCATAGTTGAAAGCACAAAAATGATAACATTTTTAACGAAATTATTATATTAAATTATCTGTCAGATGCATTACCATGTTAATTAAACGGAGCTGAATTTTAATTACCGCCATAAATGGAACATTATTAAGCGGTAAAGTAACGTTTTCTGATGTTGCTTCATAATGCTGAGTCTCATTACGTAACTTCGGGTCAATGGCACGCCACTCTCAGATGATTAACTTGATGTGATTGGTCAAGGTTAGCTGAGATAAGCTGAAGCTTTATAATATACATTGTGTATTTTTTTAGTGATACTAGAAAATGGCATTTTATTCGTTTTTTTTTAGGGTTCTGTGTCCAAAGGGAGCCGAAAGGGAGCTTATTAATATGCCTCCGTCCGTCTGTCCGTCCATCCGTCCGTCCGTCCGTCCTAATTTAAAACAGCTGTATCTTTTGAACCGTTGTAGATAGCGGGTTTTTTTTCAGAATATGTGTTATTACGGCGGATTTACTAACAAATATAAATAAATAAAGAAACTGAAATAGGCCTAGTTGGTTGGTTGCCCACGAAGCTAGCGGTCCAGGGTCCAAATCCCGGTAAGGGCAGATATTTGTGTGATGAGAGCGAATATTTGTTCCTGGGTCATGGATGTTTTCTATGTACTTAAGTATATATTTCTCTATATAAGTATTTATATCGTTTGTCTAGTATGCATAGTACAAGCTTAGTTTGGGACTAGAACAATTGTGACATTGGTGTGACATTGTCCCCTGATATTTACCTTATTTATTTATTTAAAAATCATGCAAGAAACGTTATTTTTTTCAACATAATTTTATTTTTGTTGTATGCTAAAAACGGTAAAACATACAAGCGTCAAATTTGGTATGATTATTTTACAAACCCTGAAAATAACAACAAATACTAAAAATGGTCAAGTGGGTGTTGGGCTCGCGCTGATTCGATCCGGAATCGAATTCAAAATGGAACCCTCGGTGCGCGAGTCCTACTCGCGCTTGACCGCTTTTCAATGAGAGCGGTCACCGTAGGCCATAAACGCCAGCAATACCAGAAGCACTGCCATGTCGCTGCTTTTCAGTGAATTATCTCCTTAACCACTGTGCCACGCACTTGCTTCCGTTAGTTCGCTTTTTTTAGGTTCAGTAATTTAACGCTGCCATGTTATTATTTTAAAGCCATAGCCTCTTATTCATGAACGCACGGTGGCTAAAGTGTACATAAAATATGCTTTGTCCCTATCCTTCATTGTGACATTCGAATTTGACATAAAGTGACAAGGAATACTTTAACTAAAATATGTTTATTGTGCGCTTATTGATAAGCAGGTCATTTTTTAACTCAATTAACGGACGAACTATTGTCCGGTGATTTAAGATGTCCCGCTTGAGTGTACATGAAACATTTTAGGGTGTGCATTCTGAATTAGGTAGATTAACTATCGCTGGAATGAGCTCGCTCGCTCGAGCGACCGATCGACAAGAAAACGAAACCTTTACTAAAAGAATCACACCACTGAGCGTTGTCTGTAAACCAGTCAAACACAGAACAGTTGTATAATAAATTAATAAATATATGTATGACACGCATAATTGCTAAACAAATATCGGTGAGGTAACGTGTTCCTAATAGTTAGCACGTCGATTGTTAACCTTATAGGCTCGGCCTCCGAATGTGTGTCAAACGGCCGGCGAAGGCTGCGACCGGTCGGCGCATCACACCGAGTACGGTAGTTGTGTATGAGCCGACAAGCAGTAGTGCTCGAGCTGTAGTTTTGTGAGGGTAAGATAGCTGGTGAAGTTGCTTTTTATGGCATTGAGAAGACAAGTGCAATGAGCACACTGGGCCTTAATTCTACTTTGGTTAAGCACATCGTGCCTGAATATCGTAATCACATTGTTAACGTATTGACAGGTCGTATAGTGTCAAGTAAATAAGGCTACGTATCATAAAGTCGAAAATGTAATAAAGATATCGAAGCAAGATGGCCTAGTACAATGTAGAGTAGATACCCTAATGGGCCTGATATCCATAGACTGCATCTTAAGATTGCAATCTCAAAACTGCCATACAAAGACTGCAAATGCGTTGCTAACCCTCCTCAACACTAAGATGGAATGCCTCTTGAACTTGCTTGCTTGAGATTGAACATATCCAAGGGCCTCAGCGGCCACCTGATCTTTAGCATATCCGTCTGTCTGCTTGTTTGAAGATTCTTCCACCTGGTTCAGCTGGGCACCATCCACGGCTGTTATCACCTCAATGACCGGGAAGAAGTAGGCAATGAAAATTAAAATAAAATGAAACAAAAAATTAAAACGTTTACATTTCCGTGTCTACCAGCGCTTTCCAAGAGATCGCTGCTGTGAAGAAACGCCCTAAGAAACTCAAGTCTTTTTGTGTAATATCTTATTACAATGGTACGACATAACCTGGCGATACAGAAAACCTATTTTTTATAAAGGAATATGAAATAGCACAATTGAGAAAACATACATAACAAAATGTAGGTCTTCCGATTAATAACATAAACGTAACATGATGGCTGTTGGGGCGGAACATTTCTAGAGTAGCGAAAAACGAAATGTTGGCAGGCCTTCCACAAGGTGGACCGGCGATGTGGTAAAGATCGCGGGAAGCCGATAGATGCGAGTAGCACAAAACCGGTCGTCGTGGAGATCCTTAGGAAAGGCCTATGTCCAGCAGTGGACGTCTTTCGGCTGATGATGATGATGATGAACGTAATACTAAATAATTTAAATGTCAAAGGGATGAACAGGTCCAAGTGGCAATCATGAAATAAATCTGCAGTCCAGTACAGATTGGAATGACTCGATGATGTGTTCGGTGAAGTATTCGTCAACAGCCCTTGTTATAATAAACATCTCGGGAACTAAACGCGCACTGATCTAATCTTAATTATTATCTTAAATGATTCGCTGACGCGCTCTCACGTTAATCGGCAAAGTGCAATATTTAAGGGAGACGACAGGTATGTTACCTTTTGTTGAATACATTATTAAATTTCGAAATGTCGTGAGTTAGGTTACGTTTTTTTTATTATGTAGGTCATTTCGGATAAAACAGATTAGTAGAAGTAATAATCGTTTTTATGGTTCCGTACCCGGACCCTTATAAATCGGGGATATTATATCTGTATCTCTTCATGTAGGTATTTGAATGGAATACTTTATTTATATAGGTTTTATTCGTTACTTATCTTTTTATGTTCTAAATATATGTGTACACTTCCTTACCTTTGAATTTTCTCAATCTCTCAAGGGTTAGCTGGAAGAGATCCTTAAGTTCCCCTTTGTACATATTTTTTATTGTTTTGGTTTTTATTTTGTACAATAAAGTATTCACATACAAACATACTAATACTTCGTTGTCCGTCCGTCCGTCCGGACTTAAAGGTGCTGTATCTTTTGAAACGTGATAGATAGAAAACCTGTGTAGCTTTACTAAGTAGAGCCGTCAGCTACAACGCTATCCATTTATTTTCAAATAAAAGAAACAAGAATATCATCGGGTCACGAAACACGAGTCTTTACGAGCTATCATTTGTTTTATGGCTGGTCCCGCAATTGTATTGCGAAGATATAAAACACTATTTAGTTGTAGTGATTGTTGATCGTTACTTATTTGAGTATTGTTATTTCTTTGTTTGCCGAAGCAAGATGGATTGACTTAGGGCGTGACTACAGTCTACACCAATTGATTTAACATCGATCGGTTAAAGTTAAATCGATCAACATCAGTCGACGATAGAATACATCAAATTATTATTGTTAAACAGAATCAGGGACAAAGTAAGTGACGATGGTTTGTAAGTCAAAGGAACGAACACAAATTCTCTTTCATTGTTTCGCCCGCCTCTTCTTGACAAACGAATGAAGACACTGTGTCAGGGTTCGTTATGATAAACCGATGATATTTCATGAAATGTTTTTAACTCTCCGAGAGCTGTACGTTAGGATTAAGGGCAAGCGAAACACGAAATTAAATACGCTTGTCTTCTCCATTTTGGCTTATCTACATTATTTTATTTAGAAAACGCTAATGAAATTTAGAACTTGAGTGTTTCTTGGAAGTAAAATTAATTCCAAAAGTAGGCTTAGTAAAAATATTAAAATTCCAAGTAAACAACCGAAGCGACATTGACAAGATAAACTTGATGCTTTTGAACAAGAACGGCGGGAGTTTGCCTCAGTACCGGGGAATCCCCGAAGAAAGGGAGGGAGGCCTTTGTCTTGCAGTGTGACATTTCAAGCTGTTAAATAAACCCTAATAATATAAGGGCAAACCTTTGGGGAGCCCTATGTCCAACTGGTCGTCTTTCGACTGATTTGGATAAAATTCGGCAATAACAGAATATTAGTTTGGATTAAGAGAAAGGTATTTATTTCTGGTAGGTACATTTATCAGTTTCTGAAGTAAATATATATAATAACTTGGATTTAGAAATTATGTAGATGTTATTTCTGTCATATTTGACCTGTTCGATTCCCGGTTAAGTCAACGATTTTTCAAAAATCCATTAATGCAGTATTTATTATTTTATAAAATAAAAGTAAATCTCCATTTCGTAAAATTTGCTATTTCCAATATTTGAAGGTAACTGCGGTAAATTTCCCGTGACGGGTGAAAACAAAGTTAAATTGTAATTGCTAGTATTCATGGCCTTCCGTTATTTTGATTGTGTCTGTTATTTAGAGATAAATGAACCATATCAGTATCCCTTTCGATCTGCATCATAAAATACGGCATGGTTATTTTTCTGCATTTGACCGGTTCGAGTCCCGGTTGAGACAGACGATTTTTCAAAAATCCATAAATGCAGAGCGTATAGTTTTTAAAAATAAAAGAAAGTCTCCTTTACACAGAATGTGCTATTTCCAATATTTAAGGTAGTTGCCTTCCATGGGGCATTCGAACTTACCTTACCTTACCTTCATCCAAACCACGAGCAGTCGCCTTTTTTGAGTGTTACTCGATAAATTCTTCTTTGTATCACTTTATTCACGCGGCTAAATCTTTTGAATCAATATTTCTTTACGTGACTAACAGAGCGTGATTCAGATCTCAAATTAAAGTGAAAGATACAAAAAAAGGCTTAAGCCCGTCAATTAAACATTTGCTACTCTCTTTGCGGCAATAGAGACACATAAATTTGGGGTCCATATTGGTCCTTAGATTTTTTTATACAAATAACGATTTAATTTTGCTCATACCTTTTTGTTCATATAATTATCGCAACTCATAATGCATTTTTTTAAAAAACTGTTACTTTTTGAGGATTGTTATAAATCTAACCTAACCTAACCAAATTTTATCTACACGTAAGATATTTAAGAAATTCTGAAAAGTGTACGGTTCCATTAATATTGGCGTTATAAGTTCCGATCATTAGTATTAAAAAACATGAAGAGTATGAAGAGTGATCATTATGATGTAAAATGGTATGAGAAAAAAATTCGGGGTTCCAATAATCGGAGTTGCAATTTTATATCAACTTTGGCACACCCATAAATTTGTTGGTCATCATTCGACACCCTTGGCGTAACACATAAAAAAACAATAATCTATAGTCAACCGATAAGATTTCTGAGCCACTATGGAACTGTATCAAAGCGTCGTAATAAAGAAAGAGACGTTACCATTTGACGTAATGCGTCAATTTGACGTACACAGTGATCCAGAAATCAAATAGACCGACTGTTCCTCAGTAATTTATTCATCGTGTCAATGTTGATTGATTCTATACCGCGGCTGAATTTTAAATAAATAACATGCAATGTTCGCAGCAGTAAACAATCAGCTAGATGACGGCAATTAGCTCGCTTGCATCGGCGCGAAGGTCGCCGCGGCCTACAAACGTGCGGGTTGGACTAACGCTCGGGTTCTTCTATTTGGGCACAATAACAATTAGCACAGGTGATTTAGAGGTAGTGAAGACTTAAACGTAAATAAGTGTACTTATAAAAATTGCATAAGTTGATTGCTGTCTTACTCTAACTTTGTAGATAGAAAAAGACTGCGAAGGGCTTCTCGCTCGTACAACATCATAAGCAGCATGTTGGGTGCGAGTGGCAAAATCAAATAGACGACAAACGAAATCGATATTGATGATCTATCGACAATATATTGTGAATCAACAGAAATAGACAATTATTTAAAAATAACAATTTCTATTATTACTGCACTTCAAAGATCGAGCATGGTTCTGTTAACAATAGCAATTCCATGCTCTTTTTAAACGAAAATATACCTATATTAAGCTAATCAAATCAAAATTATTTCAGTATCTAGGTACCTACTCGTAGTTCGGATCCTATATCGAAACGAACGCATATTGCGACATAAAATAATGCGCGATATAAACTAAGGTACTGCACGTAATCTTGTTCTTAAATCGTATTACTTAACTCATGTATAATTTTAATTGAAACTAAATAACTCGTACACAAAAACGAATGAACTCTCACACCAACTTAATGCTGTAATTATTTCACTTAAAATTGACGGCTTACATCGGATTTCGTTTCATTATGAATTAAACAGGATTAAATTAATTAAATAGTTGAGGCTGTTAATATAAATTATTTTGTTTACGATCCAATTTAAACTTTCATTCTATTGAGAATTAGGTCAATTTTGGTAAATGGAAAACTGAAAACTAAAAGCTGGATACACATGGCTATTTTATTACATGAGCTTCATTATTATATAGTCTTCAGGTTTGCGAGATTAAAATTACAAAATTTTGCCCGTGACTTCGCTCGCGTACAATTCATTTATAGTGTCTTCTCGGAAACTGTTGAAAATTTCGAGACAGTATACATTATTATATCCTTTTCAATTCTGTAATCGGAATTACATAATTATTGTTATTTTGCCGTTTATGTATATGTTTACGAATTCGTATATTAATTTATTATTATAAAGTTATATTGTTTTTATATGATGTATGATATTTAACCGTTACTTAAAAATGTACAATCCGACGAAGCATTAAACACCAGCTGAGAAACCTTTTATTGGATAATCCATTATACTCCGTGGATGAATACATGAAGCTGGAAATGTAAATTTATTATTGTCTTTGACGTTTATTAACCTTTGTACAAATTGTACATATATTGACATCGGACGAGGGACCATTATTAGATGTTTTATTGTTGTTGCTTTAATTGTTATTCTTTCTTGTATTCTGTGATTATTAGTATTTATGTTTGACGATATCAATGTAATTTCGTATTTTTGACATGCAATGCAATTTATATAGTAATATTACATTGATGCATAAATAAACTAAACTAAAATTGTCTCTATTTTGCCCTATGGTTGACTCGCATAAAAATCTCGCATTGCTTTTAAAAAAAATTAGTAATACCATCAACGTGGTGGGTAATGAAGCTTCCGACAACTTGTTCCTTGACACGTCGATGCTACTACATGTAACTTGTGACTCATCTTGATTAGTTCGTGAGCGCAACGAGTATTTGACCGTAAAAACATCTTTTCCTAGGAAATATCAACAAAATTCAATGACGAATGTAACACGAAAATGCTCATCTATTAAGAGGGCACGCTTTCGTTAGATTTCAGGCAAGAAAAAAACGCAGAAGTTTTACTTGTTCATGCCGATGCTTTTTTGGGGTTCCGTGCGTACATCATGCTTTTCTGTATGTCGGTCTGTCAAGCGGGCTGTAAGTATCTCATAACTCATGACCCGTTAGCCGCTATAACAACTAAATCTAGAAATTAATAGGAGGCTAGTAAATAAACGAGATTTTTTCGTTGCTTTTAGGTCGATCATAACAATCGCTGAATCTGTTGAGCAGTAATAGGTAAACACTTATTTTTGTTTACAGTGTATATATATAACTATGGTCACTGTAATAACAAATAATAAAAATATCATAAAATTTAAGATTAAAATGTGAAACTGGGTTTCTTGCGGCGTTTCTTCTCAACACTGATCTCCTCTGCAGCACAGCAGATCTTTGACGTGCAAAAGTGTCCGCGCGGCCTATTTACTGAGTAAACATCTTTTATCTTTTTTTCCCATACAAAAAAGGTTTTTTGCGTGATACGAGTATTAATTGAAGAGTTGTACGGAACCCTTTGTGTGTTAGTCCGACTCGCACTTGCCCAGTTTTTTACGGCATAATGAAGGCGAACGAGCTCCCAGGCCAACTGAGGGGATGTGGCCTCTGAGGGCCATGGACATCTGCAACCTTGCGGTTACAGAATCTCTAATCGCGATGTTGCAAGTGTAATACCGATGCGTTGCTAACGTCTCATACAAGTAAACGTTGGGAAAATTAAACCGACCATGATTATTAACTAGGGTTTCCTTATGAATTTCACTCTCTTTTTAACCTAAACTTAATGATAATGTACTATCTACATCTGAAATCACGGCTATTGGTTGCATCTCTATTGTCAACACTGAGGAACAAGATGTACTGGGCGAATTTCAAAAACATTGCACTATCACACTATTTAAGAACGTAATTAATAAAATAATAATTAGTCATGAAGTTTATATGGTTAATTTTAACTATTTGTTATACTTAACAATTGACACAGTGGCTGTACGTAAAGGGGTTTGGGTAAAATTGTTGTCATTTGTAAAATTCATACATTTTCAAGGTGAGCGGCCATTCGTAAAAGTGGTAAATTATGATAGAATTATTAAAAATAAACATATTTTGTTATGTAATGTAATACTCTTAAGTGCATCGGAGCCGAGATATTTAAATATTCATACTTGGGCGTACTTTTGTACTAAAAACGGAATACTTAAATCTTTAAAATCTCCGCTCCGATATTATTTAACGCCATAAATTATATATATCTATGTGTATTTAGAGGTCCTCTAATTAACTATGCGAAAATCATCCGTGGCCGCTGAAAAAAAAAATGTCAATATTCTTCAAACAAATTTACCCAATGCTTTTTGGTCACACCGTTGTAATTTTTTGTTGAAAATTGGCCATTGGCAAAAGTTCTTTGATTCCCCTATTAAATGTTTTTTTTTAACTTTAGTACCGACATGACTCGATGCTTCTTTTGTTAAATTAATCGTTCTAACGCGGAAGAGATGAATTAACGCCCAAAACAAACGTGTGAAAATAAACTCTATCTATAAAATAATCCATTTAAATATCATTGACCAGTTCTCACGGGTTCCCTGTGAAAAGCCTTGTAAGTTTTCTTCCTGGATTCCGACAGGTGAACAAGACCCGTTGAGTTGTAGGAAGTACTATGCTAAGAGGGGTCAAGTTATGTTGGGTAATTAAAATTGAATAAGAATCAAAGGAAGGCCTCACAAAAGCTAAATTGAAGTCAAATTAAGTACGTAATAATCTCAAATGTAATTATTTATGCGTAATTCTACTAAGGATTATGTTTTAATTTCAATCATTTTTACTAATAAAATGTAAAATATTTAAACGGCGATGATGGAGCAACGTTTTATTAGACCTCCGCTGGTCAAAAAGTTTTTTTTTTAATCGCTGCTAATGTTTTGCTTTTATTCCGTTAAAGTAAATAAAAAAAAACAATATCAAAATGTAGGTAATACCTATTTTATTGCATGACTAAAACGCAATAACACCAAATAACAGATCTACACATGGAGCTCGGCCACGGAAGAGGATATAGGTAAGTACTTACTTCTTTTTCTTTTTATCTTTATTTAAGATTAAATTTTAAAAAAACTATCGACTTCAATCAAAGACTAACAGGTAAGCTGCTATACCCCGACTAAATCATTGAAAACCAAACCCAATCACAGTGAAATTACGTCCAATTTTGTTAGTATTCAGCAAACAAAGAGTATTTTTTATTTTTTTTCCAATATTGGCTTTGGAATCCTTGTAATCCCTAGTCCTAGCGTTCGGATTAACTTTTTATGGGCGATTTGAATTGCTAATGTTGCCAGCTCAATGTCACGCGGTCCGCAACCTTACTGACCGGAGATCTACTGGTACCTATTTAGGGTTCCGCATAGCACAGACATAACCCAGGTTAAATGGTCTGTGCGCATGTTACCTGTTATTTTATCCAAACATCTTTTACCGAACATATCGTTACGCAGAATTTTCATTTCATCAAAAGGCACCCCGCTGCTTGAGTTTTTCTTTTTTGGTAGTCACACATGGTTCTTACACATGTAAGTTATTACTGTAAGTTTTGAAACATAGCTATATGCAATAGAGAGAGATACATATATTTGCCACTCACTCTTACCCATAGTTGCGTCTCAAAACTTACAGCAATAACTTACAGGTGTAATGCCTGCCTAACCTAACCTAACTTACGTAATAAATGTTGAGGATGTCCTGAAAACATCATGGTTTCAGCAGAAAGTAGCGTTCGATGAAATAATACAATCAATGAAGTGGAATTCGATAAAATGATGAGTGCATGTAGGTAAAGGACCATTAACATCGTAATTTTTTTTTAAATTCAAACGCGAAATGAGGTAAGTTTAAGCAGCATTTAAAGTACATTGATGTGTAGGGTTATTGGTTGTCACGGGCTAGATTGCTGCAACTTGACAGCTTAATTTTGCGCCTATTTAGCATGACGGGTAAAATACGTATAATAACAACAATCTCGCATTTTTAAATTCACCAAATTTTGTACGTAATCACAACACAGTCAAAACAATTTCATACAAATTACATCCAACTAAGTACACCGTTGATTTCTCAACCCAAAAGTTTAATTGACAGCCAATTTAACTTCCCCATAGAGAGTAAAGTTGCGGAACCGTTTCCGGGAGACCCGACTCGCTCTTGACCGTTGGCAAAGGTTGAATCTATGATTGGATTCGATTGTTTACACGTTTGGATGTATTTTAGATCGTTGAACTTATAATGTGTTATAAATATTGCCGTTATTTTTTTATTATTTGTTCATTAAATTTTATTCGTATTTAAGGTGTTTGACCTGTTGTTAGGCTGGAATCGATCTTGTTTATTACTAAAGTGGGTTATGCTGGGTCCGTGTATCATCATTCATCACATCAACCACACCACTTCCACTCCTGGACATAACCCTTTCCCGAGGACTGTACTACTCGCTCCATGGGTTTCCTGCGTATTATAAAAGTAAGTAGAAGTACCATTGGTTTTTGGACCAGAGTTCTTACAAATGTGCCCAAGTTGCTCTTGCTTCTCAGCTAGGCTATTTGGTCCGGTTCAAACGATACAGATCTTTACTGTTAGAATGGACGAACGGACGGAGAACGAAGGCTTAGTAATAGGAGAGGATGTACCCAGGGGGACAGGTGGGAGAAAACCCCTGAATTTTGTATGACTGTGTTTTGTTTGTATGTCTAAGAACAAAACAAGCGCGAGCCGCCCGCCTTAAGTTTCTGGGCCAAAACCCAACTTTATCCCAAAGGGCTTCAGTCCCCAGTCATAACATCCGATTGGAGATTCAGCATGCATAAAGGAGCGCCGCCACTGAGAGAATTCCTGTGTACGAACATCGAGTGGCGTGTAAGCTTTGTAAACGCTCAGCTCAACGTCCACACCACTCGAATATTCACGCTAGATGTTAACGATTTTCAAAATTCTTCAACATGTGTAGGGTTGAGGTAAGCCGATGAAAAATTTTGTCAAGCGCTAGTCAACTCCATACATTTCCAGTCGATAGAAAACAGAAACGTTGGCAGCATTTGCATCTTGGCTGGGCCTACGGCTGAAACAGTCTCGACATAACTATAAAACAAATTACTACTATCCACGAACCGTTACTATGCCAAATGCTAACCGGTATGATAATAAATTAAATCCGTTTCAAGTTAGGTAAGAATGGTTCGTAACGGTGTAGAATCCAACTATTCGATGACATAAGGGTACTCGTATCGACCTGGCATAACAGCAAGCGTGCCGTATCCAGTGATATTACTGGTAAGAAAGTGAGTCTGTTTTTGCTTTCACAGCTAAATTACTGCAATTAATGAAAATTATTTTAATCGATTTGGAAATCTATCGCGTCGGCGGCTTACCTACCTATGTCAGGCGGCACCCAGGCGCCGTAGCCACAATGCAAACGCTACTAACGTTTTTCTATTGTACTTAAAATATATGAGATGTCAGTTGACCACGTGGTTTATCGCAACGCACGTGAATGTCATCCCATACATTTTGAGTGATAGAAAGGAAAAACGTTACCAGCGTTTGCATGTTGACTAGGGCCGATTGTTTACACTATAATAAATATAAATATAATGATGCCTGTGATTTATTGGGAGGGATGCATAAAAAATACTTCAAATTACATGTTTTAGGGTTAGAGCAAAAGGGCAAAACGGTCTGTTCGTTCGTTAATAGAGATCTCTAGCTCGGTAATAATAAGTTACATACAATAACATTTTTTTATGGGTCAGTAAACTTAAAACATAATTTACCACTTATTTAGAAAAACGCATCAACTAGCTTCTTTGTAAGTGGCAGCACTGTACAAAACTTTACTTTTGAAAGAAGAGGAACACCGCAGCGGCAGCAAGTTTGACCCGGTGCAGCTCGCAGTCTCAGTTACCGAGGCTCGCGTTTCGCGGAGTTTGCCGCTCGAACAGACATTATACCACTTATTTGTAAACTAGCCTCTTCCGCGACTCCGTCGCGTTATACTCTAGTAATTTTTAGCTAATTCTACAGGAATTTTATGGATTCCCGCACCCCGTATTTCTTCCCGTTGGCGGTCGATTTTTGAAAAATCCTTTTCATACCTAGGATACTCAAGGAATATTTCCTCCAAATTTCAAGTCACTAGGTCGAGCCGTTTCGGCTGTGCGTTGATCGATCAGTTAGTCAATTACAAGAAAAAAAACAACAAGTACATCAAAAGCTGCGACCGGGGCCCGTTCCAGAAAGCCACTCTGCAACTCTGCACTCCACAAATCCCACTTATCAAAAGTATTTCTGTTTCACAAATCTATTGCAGATTTGAAGATGCAGAGTCAATTTCAGAGTGTGGATTTGTGGATTTGCAAAGTATTTCTATTCCACAAGACAATTGCAAAGTTGAAAAGGCATAAGTGGATTTGTGGATTTGCAAAGTAGCTTTTAGGAACAGAATCTTTGCAGAGTTTGCAAATTAGGCAGAGTGTTTTCTGGAACACGTTTGCTCAGCACTTTGCATTATCGTGGATTTGCAAAGTACAGAGTGCAGAGTTGCAGAGTGGCTCGAACGGGCCCCAGGTACCTACTAAAATGTATAGCTACTTCTGAATTCGACCGTACTTATACACTTAAGCCTAGAGCTTTGTATAGGACTAGGTCAATTTATGTGAGTTAGTACCCGGATTTTTGTTTTCTTATATTTAAATTAGATAAAAAAAACACATTATGTCTCCTCTTTACCCTTATATTTTATTCCGTAGAACCAGAAGCGTTTCAAACTTTATCCAAAGGGGCAGGGCCTTTCGCCCTGACTCCAACCTTTCATCACGAACATTCGCACACCCTTACAAGTCCACTAGACCACCAAAAATAAAACGCTCAAACATGCATGTCACGTATTCCGTTCCCAATAAGCTAGTGTCAACGAGTCACGTAATTAGTATAGGTACAAGAACAATGGCCGCCATGGGACGGCGGCTCGGCGAGGCCGACCAGATTACTCAATGAATTATTAAACTTCACAGATTAGTTAAGATCTCACAGTTAAAAAGAACACTGTATTTAACTTCTGCCCATCTAATAGATAAATGTTTAACGTAGATCAATGAGTCACATCGAGTACTAAATTAAAAAAAATGGAATTGAATAAACAGCACAAGTCATTTGAAAATGATACTATTGTAGGAAAATTCAATAAAACTCCACAATTAAATATCTATTTGTTCATTGCGGTAACATTTTTAACCCAATAAGTTATTAAAACTACGTTACAAAAGAAAACCAAAAAAAAAAACCTCGAGCATACATTAAAAAGTATCTCTTAGACTTGAAAGATAACATATCATTCACGCAAAACTGCAATACCTCTACTAAAATTAACGGTACCATTAATTACTACGCCTATAAGAGCGTTTATAAAACCTGTTTTAGGAGTTTAAAGCAGCAAGTGACTTCGCTGTAAGATAACTTATCTGGGTATTAATAGTCAATTGATAATTGCTGTACTATGATGGATCGAGCGTTGTCGTCGTGTTTTGTATTAAACCACTCCTAATTGATACGAAACAGTTAAAAGTGTAAAATAGCCTTAAGTGGTTTTATTTCTTTTAAAAGGCAGGAATGACGTCTTTACAAGAATTCAAAGATGATTGTCCGCTTTGTTTTCATTAAAAGTGTTTTGACCTTTAGGAGGTAGGAAGGACAAAATGTTTACAAAGTGTATTTCCACCACTCTGCATACTGGCAGAACTTCAAATACAACTTAGGCTAGATATTATATTTTGAAAACTATGTCAGTTATTATGGGATATGAATTTGAATTTCAAAGGCCATTGGGTAAATTTGTTTGAAGAATATTGTCATTATTTTATTCAGCGGCCACTGATGATTTTTACATAGTTATTTCGAGGACCTCGAAATACACATAGATATATATAATTTATGGCGTTTAATAATATCGGAGCCGAGAAATTAAAGATTTAAGTATTCAGTTTTGATACTAAAAGTGTACGTACGGGTATGAATATTTAAATATTTCGGCTCCGATGCACTTAAGAGTATTACATTACATAACAAAATATATTTATTTTGAATAATTCTATCATAATTTACCACTTTTACGAATGGCCGCTCACCTTGAAAATGTATGACTTTTACAAATGACAACACTTTTACCCAAACCCCATTGTAACAAAGTTAATAATATAGATTGTGTGATGCAGTCTTAGATTTAACTTTTCTATTGGTTAGTCAGTCGAAATTCTATGTATGTATGTATGTATATAGACAATCTTTAAAAAAAAACAAATACAAAGCCGAATTATCCCTTTAAGGGAATTTGTTCCAGCGAATTCTTGAAATAATAAAGAAGAAGAAACGAACAGTCAAGAAAATAAAACGATTCCAATAAATAAATAAATAGGTACATAAATACACTATCCCAAATATACTACGTACCTATACACAACAAATAAATATACACACATTACACTTAAACAGACACATAAGTTACACTTACAAGCCACAATAATCCCAGCTTCTCCCTAAGCGACGCTACCGAAGGAGATTGTCTTACAGACAATGGCAACTCGTTCCAGCCTGACCGAGTTTTACACCAGGAGTGTAGCGATGAAGTGGCTAGCAGCGAGGGGTACAGTACTAGTACTTGCACTTACTACGTTCAGAACGGGTTACAATTTTATTTAAGAATAGAGATAAAGATAAAGATATATTTACTGTCAAAACTATGTAGTTACAATCGGTGTTATACATACATATATAATAGGTACATCAGACTCAACAGTTTCCCCATTTCGGACATAGGCACAATAGTTTATAAGGTGACTTAACTTTAAGATCTAAAAAAGGAAATTTAGAGTGTGTAATTTTAAAAAGTGTACCATCTAATGCTGTAATGTTATCTGGTAAATATGTGACGTTATCCATGAAAAGGGACCTTATTGTCGATGGCGCTTCCGCCACTATTAAAGATGCCCCGATATAAATACAACGTCGCCTGACTTTACATAGATAATGCCACATATATATTAATTCCAGTGACAAAGGTGCTTTATATGAATGTTCTTTCTACAGGACGCAGTAGGTACGTCAATTCTGGTATGGCCCTATCATAGTCCAACGTGTTATTAGGGTGGCGTACCCGACGGGAACTCAATGGGATCCTATTAGTATGTGTACGCTGTCAGTCCGTCCATCCGTCTTAACTTTAAAGAGCCCTACTTCTTTTGAAGCGTAATAGATAGCGGGTAGTTTTTTTCGTCAGAATATGTGTTACTAGCTTCTGCCCGCGACTTCGTCCCCGTGGAATAGTTACTTTGGGCTAACGCTAACTTTAACCCGCGACTTTGTTTACGTAGAAGGTTGAAACATTCTTCATTGTTGCTCTGCTCCTATTGGTCTTAGCGTGATGATATACACCATGCCCGGGACGTACCCGAAGGATTTTAACCATCGATTCTAGACCCTATTTGGAGTATATAATGTGGTATAACGTGTAGTCAAATATCGCATAATTTCCGAGATTTTTATTATTTAAAAAACAATTCTATAGTTAATTTAATTTAAACTCTGTCACCTTAACTTAAGGATTATTTACTAAGAAATTGATTAAAATAATTTATGTTGTACGTTGATGATATTGCTACTTACCACATGAATCTTTCTTAGTAAATAATGCTTTAGGTTAAGGTGACTGACTTCAAATTAAATTAACTATGGAATTGTTTTTTAAATAATAAAAATCTCGGAAATTATGCGTTATTGGACTAGATGTTATACCATATTATATACTCCAAATAGGGTCTAGAATCGATGGTTTAAATCATCGGGTACGTCCCGGGCACGGTGTATAGCCTATAGCCTTCCTCGATAAACGGGCTATCTAACAGTGAAAGAAATCGGACCAGTAGTTCCTGAGATTAGCGCGTTCAAGCAAACAAACTCTTCAGCTTTGTAATATTAGTATAGATTACGGCGACTTAACCAACAAATATTATGTTAATAGAAAGTGAAATAAAAAGGGGGTTCCATGTAAGAAACGAAACGTTTCTTTAACGTCGTTTACACGGTAACAGTTAAACATAAAAGAGTCAAATTTGGTATGATTATAGTACAAACCCTGAAAAAATCAACTAACACTAAAAAGTGATCGTGTGTGAGGTGGCTCGCGCTGGGGGCCGATTTTTGACTTTCGAGCGCTCGAAAGTTTCACTCGGAAGTGAGCAAACTCGGTGAAAATTTAATGACGAATCGTCCACACTATTCGTTTTCAATTGTACCGCTGGTATTTTAAAAAACGGTTTCGAAGATTTTGCTCACTTCCAAGTGAAACTTTCGAGCGCTCGAAAGTCAAAAATCGGCCCCCTGATTCGATTCGAAATCATATTCAAATTCGATTATAGTTATAGCTTCTGCGTGGCGGTACGGTGCCCTCGGTGCGCGGGTCCGACGTTTTTTTAAAAAACAATGCAATTAGCAAAACCTTGTCACAAACATATTTTCTGCAGATAACATTGCATTTATTCTATATATTATATTCAAAAACAACCTCATTATACTTACAATATCGAATACGCCAGGTGTTTGCAGACAAAGAAACTCTTAAAGGTGAGACAAGGACAACTCTGTTTTTGTCTCTCCGTGACAAACTATGTTTCCGCGTTACTTGAATATATTTTTTCTTTTACAGTCAAATAATGATTAGTATGTGTACGCCTTATGTAAAACTATTATGTTGGAAATGACTAATTACAATAACATCTTAGTAATGAGGTAATGACATACCTTCTGTTGAGTAACATACTAGCGCTTAGAAGGAAGATGACAAATTCTGGTAGGTACACGTATTTTTTTTATAATAAGAAATTTCTGAAATAAAGCGTTATGTCCTTTGCGCTTTACTGTTCTTTTGGAAAAATATAAAAGTAGTCTCAAACTCGCGCACCGGTGGTACCGTGCCGCCGCACAGTAGATATTATATTGCGATTTGAATTCGATTTCGGATCGAATCAGCGCAAGCCCAGCTCACACTTGACCATTTTATAGTAGGTCATAAGCATACCAAATTTGACGCTTGTATGTTGTACCGTTTTTACTATGAATTAAATAAAAATACATTGAACAAAGACACCTTTATTGTATGGGGACCGCCTTTATTATTTCACTTTCTTTATTTAAAAAATCAATCCCCTGGACCAGACAGACAGACAGACGGACGCACTGACGGACGGACAGCGTAGGCTTAGTAATAGGGTCCCTTTTGAGCGACCTTTGGATACGGAACCCTAAAAAGTCTATCGCGGTGATCGCGGCTCAAATCTATAATCTAACTTGGCTTTAGCGGCTAGATCCTAGGATAGTAGCAGATGATAGCAGCTGCTCCCTCCACCCTCATGACCAGGGATCGGAGATAGATATTTACCTAAAGTTGGCAAAATCCCGGAGAAAGTTACGCAAATATGGCGTCGGCTTCTTAAAAATATTATTTTAATAATATAAGTTCCGGGATTGCGGGATTCTATAAAACGTTTTATTTATTACTTTACACTTAGGATAAAACATTACGTCAATTAGGGCTTGAAACTTTGTTAGTTGAATGAGTTACAAGTAAATTAAATAACATTAGTAAATTTATACAAGAAAAAAACTTCAAGTTGTTAATGTAAAAACTTAAATATGAATTTCTGTTGGCGTAATTTGTTTATTAATAAGTAAATCTCGGAAATTTTCTTAATACTTATTCTAAAATTGAGTCCGCTTCCATACAATTGAACAACAACGCCGCCGCCAAAGTTTAGGTAAACCAAGCCGCGTAACCACCGGTCCTATTAGCAAACATCCTCCTCTATAATGAATGGTCATGACATGATACATCGAGCAAAAAACGTAATTATCGACATTTCCTCCGCCGTTGTCACACCACTACAAAACCATCACTTTACTACAAAACGACCTAAAGTAACACAAAAACCTACTGTAATTACAACCTTAAATCATGTCATTAAGGTTCAAATTAATAAGCGACTAACGTTATTGTAAGCCTTTTAATTGATGGCTGCGAGAACCGTAAACAAATTAGCCGCACGCGACAGTCAGCTGACTTTATTTGCTAAAACGACTCTAGCCCTGTGCAATAGCAAATAAAGTATGTTTTTATATGCGTGTATGTTTACAAGACCTTCGGACGCTTGCTTATGTAAACAGTCATCCAATTATGAACCTAAACTGAAGTGTCATAAAGTAAATGAATCGCTGTGGCCTTGCGCTTGCAAGAGTTTGCTTTAGCATATACGTTAGTGCATGTTACACAAGTAAGTTGGCGTGTGTGAGTGTATTCTGTTCTGAATCGTTGTTGTGTTGTCCTTACCACTACTCACAAACACCGCAACCCTTAAGTAATTTTGTGTACTATTCAAACCAAGACCTCATGAAGGTTTTCTTTAAGGCCAGCCATAAACTTCAATGTATTCCATCCGTACGTACCGTATTTGGCCGACCTAACATTTCGAAATATCCGTCGATGAGATGTCTTTAGGTTTGTTAAATATTTACCCTTTGTAGGTGCGTTTTTGAGCACAAGTGTGACATAACGAACATACCGTGGCAAAATTACATGGTTATAGGATTAACCATTTTTTTACAATGTTGCATGCTTAGGTACTTTAAGTGTGATGTTTCCAAAAGAAAGAAGTTTTTTTTGAGAAACCATTTCCATTTTTCTAGAGGTACAAATGGGATCTCCTTGAATCATCGACACCTATTTGATTGAATGTATCATTTCATTTCAACGAAAGCTAATTTCTGCTGAAACCTTATTGTTTTTCATCATCATCATGTCAGCCGACAGACGTCCACTGCTGGACATAGGCCTCCCCCAAGGCTCTCCACTCAAACCGGTCTTGTGCTTTCCGCATCCACCGCGTTCCCGCGATCTTTACAAGGTCGTCACTCCATCTTGTTGGAGGCCTACCTACAGCTCGTCTCCCGGTCCGCGGACGCCACTCAAGAACCTTCTGGCCCCATCGGCCGTCAGTCCTGCGAGCAATGTGCCCCGCCCACTGCAACTTAAATTTGGCTATTCTTCGGGCTATGTCAGTAACCTTAGTTCTACTGCGGATATCATCATTTCTAATTCTATCACGCAGAGAAACCCCGAGCATAGCCCTCTCCATAGCCCTCTGAGTGACTTTCAGCTTCCTTATAAGGCCCATTGTTAGCGCCCACGTCTCAGATCCGTAAGTCATCACTGGCAACACACACCGGTCAAAGACTTTTGACTTCAATATTCTCCTCTTTATTGTTTTTAGTTTACCTTAAATAAATAAATATATATAATACTGGAAAAGAGCCGGATCTTAAGTACCCGAAACCGACGTGCATGCATGACTCGATGTATGAATGTGGAAGAAGCGAAAGAGATTTGTCAGGATCATAGCAGGTGGAAAGAAGTGGTCTCTGCCTACCCCTCTGGGAAACAGGCGTGATTTAATGTATGTATGTAAATAAATATCTGGGGACAGTGTGACACCAATTGGCCTAGTCTCAAACTAAGCTCTAGGCTTGTACTATGGGTGGTACTAGTTAGACAACGATATAAATACGTATACAGAGAAATATATACTTAAATACAAAGAAAACATCCATGACTCAGGAACAAATATTCTCGCTCATCACACAAAAATATCTACCCTTACCGGGATTTGAACCCAGGACCACGCCAACCAACCAACCAATCAAGTCGTAAAATCAAGCATCTTAAGCATGGCTTACGTAGGTTAGTTTAGACCTGTGACCACCAAAGAATTATAACTCCTGCACGTTTAAATGCTTGTCGATGTAATGAAAATTTGGCGAAACATTCTATGAAATAAACGTCGGAAATTGTAGGGTAAACCGGCACAAAAACACAAATAAATACATACTACAAATAATGTAGTTAACTTGAACAAATAGAAACATGTCTAAATGTATCTAAAATCTTGTTAGGCACGTTTTCTCAACAATCTCAATCTTTAGACGAGACAAAATGTTGTTTTGAGTGTGCCTACGTTATATAAAGTACATTTAGCATTCTTCCACGAGCCCCCCGTCTATTTCCAGATATCTTTTGCACCCTCTGTATTGTCTGATTCTTTCCACCAGCCCCATTCTTGTTAAGACTGAGTCTATTGTTCTTCCAGTTTTTATCGTAGCGCAGCCATTTTTCTATTTTCCGTTGAGAATCCATCGGTTTGAATTTAGAATTCTGTTTGGGCGAATGTCTTTTTTAATGTTTCAACAAAGCCAGTTTTCAGGGCATTACGGGACGCCATTTAAAAACAATAATAATCATGATGATTATTATTTTATATTTCGAAAAAGTATTTACTTGGTAAAAAGTTAAGCTAAGGTGGATATATGATTTGAAACAGAAGGGAATAGAGAACTGTTAACACTCATTTTTGATTTGTCATCCTTTCGGATACACTTGGACCCATTTAGTATCTTTTGTGCAATTAGCTACCCTCTTACACGCTCAGCTATTCGAATGTGTAGGTTTCCTCACGATGTTTTTCCTTCAAAGTAAGAGCATCGGTAATGTACTTAAGTTAGAAAAACTCATTGGTACATGGTGACCGCGGGGGTTTGAACTCGGTACCTTACGATCTGTAGTCCACCCCCTGAGACACTAGGCCACCGACGCTCAGACGGCGCTAGCCTAGTTGGTAGTGACCCTGCCTATGAAGCTAGCGGTCCTGGGTTCAAATCCCGGTAAGGACAGATATTTGTGTAATGAGCACGAGTATTTGTTTCTGAGTCTTGGATGTTTTCAATGTATTTAAGTATTTATTTCTCTTTATAAGTATTTATATCGTTGTCTAGTACCCATAGTACAAGCCTAGAGCTTAGTTTGGGACTAGGTCAATTTGTGTGAGATTGTCCCCCGATATTATTATTATTATTATATATTTATTTAATTTTCTGTACATTAGGCTTTTTATAACAAATATTCAAATATAAAAGTAAAATAACAATACTAATACAAAAAAATAGACATTATAAAAAACCTAACCTACGAGTGCCGCCGGCAGCGGGGCAGGGCTCAAGCTACCGGTGGTTAGGGCTGCAGAGAGAGGAACCTCCTCACAATACGTGCCGTGTCGAGGAGTACTGCCTTCTGTATCTGGCCCTTGATCCAGCCATCTAGCGAGAGTCTCTTGAGGTGTTGGTCGAGACTCTTCGCTATAAGACCGTTTGCCGAAACAACTATCGAGACAATGATCGTTGAGTCAACATCCCACATGGCGGTCACCTCATGAGCCAAGTCAAGGTACTTGCTGAGCTTGTCCTTCTCGGCCTTCACAAGGTTCTCGTCATGCGGGATGGTGATGTCGACGAGCACTGCCCGGCGTTGAGATCGATCTGTCAAAACGATATCAGGTTTATTGGCAACAATAGTCCTGTCCGTGATGACAGATCGATCCCAATAGAGCGTAGCACGACCATTTTCGAGAACTGGCGCCGGTGCGTACTTATAGTACGGCACTTCAGACTCAACAAGACCATATTGAAGAGCAAGTTGCTGATGGATGATCCTGGCTACGAGGTTATGTCTGTGCAAGTACTCGCCGTTAGCCAAATGCGAACAACCGGAAATTATATGTCTGAGGGACTCGCCGGGACAACGGCATGCTCGACAAATGTCGACCGTGCCATCTCTCAGAATATATTTCCGGTAATTGTTCGTCATTATGACCTCGTCAGCAATTGCACAGACAAAACCTTCGGTTTCTCCAAAGAGGTCACCAAATCGTAGCCAGTTCACAGACGCTAAAAAGTCTACATCGGGCCTTGTTAGGGCCCGGTAGAAGCGTCCGTGTAACTCCTTGCTCTTCCATACGTTCTTGCGGTCTTCAGTGCTCAACACCGTTGGTTTGCGCCAGTTCTCGTTTGCCAATTATTACTATTATTATTTTTACATCTAGCTATAACTCTATCACATACTTACATATATGGCATAAACGAATATATTACTTAATTTACAGGATGTCCCATAAATATTTCCCTTACAGTGAAACATGCTTCACTGCGGCGTGGTTTCTGTCCGTCATAATAATACTTATTTCATCATTGATCTTTGTGCGCGATATAAATATATACTCGTACGTATCTGTGTGTACGAAATTTCAATTTTGTATCTTTGATAGTTTCTGAGAAAAAATGTCTGTGACATACAGACAGACAGTCAAACAGACTATAAGCGTGCGGCTCCACTGAGGCGGAGACGAGCGGAGCGGGGCGGAGCTGTGCCAATATTAACCTATAGAATATAAACTAACGTGCGCAAGGCGCGCTCGACGTGACCGCATGCGCCGTCTATTGGTTAATATTGGCACAGCTCCGCTCCGCTCCTCTCGTCTCCGCCTCAGTGGAGCCGCACCCTAAGGGTTTGTTGACTTAAAAATCCCAAAAAAAACTCAAAGTCGTCACGTTTGCCTGTCCCTGTTAAACGCATGAAATATTAAATATTAAATGCATTTTAACTGAAATTCACAATTTATCAGATTCCTTATTCAGTCTACCATAAAGTAATACTTTCCTGTATGAAATAACCAACTCTGTAACTGGAGTTGGACTGCGTCCAAGTTACACTGTCTCTCAAGATATTAGGAAACCGTATTTCAGTGAGAATATTTTAAAAGAGGACATTTTAACAATGTACGGCGAATGCAATCAACGGAAAGTATGTAAATTTGTAATATTTTTTAATCGTTTTTTATCAGTGCTGTAAAGAAGCAGGTTTAAAAGCTGCAAATAGACACATAAAATACAAATGAACACACAAAAATCTAGACAGCAGTTGGTCCGGATAAGTTCGAAGAAAAAACCTAGCGACACTGCAGTGTGTATATTTACACGAACCTATTCGGCCCCATTTACCACCCTCGTAAATTTATTCCCAGTGCAGCTAGGCATCAGTGGTTTAGGGTACAGCGTAGTGTTTGTATAAAGCTAGGGCGTAACATATATTTATTGGTAATAAATTGACCTGGCTGTAAACAATCTGATGCCAAACTTGACACCTTCTTAGTATCCCTTCTTTTGGTGGCACATGAGAAGTCAGGTTTTTTTTACATTTTATGTTTTTAGTGGGATATTATTGTACTCCTATACCCAAAATTGTATGAGGCCAGTTAACATCAGCGCTGGTTTTGTCTGTCTTCCAATCCTAGTTGGATTTAGCTCGTAAAAATCACTTTTTCAATTAAAAACGAATAAAGACATATAAATGTATGTTTATACCTTTATGTATACAGCTAGCAGCTGCCACTTAAATAATTTCAAACAGATATGAAATCAAAACTGTCTCCCATACGAACATTTACAAAGCAAAAGAGTTATTAATAATGTACGCGGACATTTTGCGAACGCAGCGCGATGACATCAAATTTTCAAATTTGGAATTCAGTTCCCGTTCCATCTCGCCGTCGGAAATAACTCATCAAAGAACAGTTTTCAAATAAAAGAACACTGAAAAATCCGTTAACTCGCACTAGAAATCTCTTAAAAGCTTGCTCTTGTATTTTTCGTCCCGCTGCCTGCCTGAAAAAAGAAGGGCCGGTGCAGGCTTTTTAAATAAAATAGAGAAGAGTTACGTCAGGTTGAAGTTGCAGCGGATTTTTAAACATTGTTGCCAGATACAATAGGAAGCAATGGGTAGTCACCAATGTAATAAGTTTATTAAATACTATAAGTACCTAGGTAATAGTTTACTTTGCTGTTGTCATCAAATAAATGAAGAAAAAAGCTATGCCGAACTGAAATCAGATCATGTTTTTATTTGAAACTAAAAAACGCCTTAACGAATGGATGTCTACGCGAAATATTAGCCGCCATTTTGAGGCTTTTATGAAATTTGCGGGAATATTCCGAAAATGGCGGACGGAGGTAAAAAATGTGATTAAAGTGAGTGAATGGTCATTACAACGGTGGCGCTGTAATTCAGGCTGCACCTGACAGCACCCTCGTCACGAGGCTTTAACCAAACTAGAAATAAAGTTCTACGCAGATTTCGGATACATTTTGCCTTCGGCCCACAAACTCAATTTGCGATGTTGCCAGAGCAAACATTTAAATTTGATATTTGACGGGTTGTGATTAAAATATCTTGCCAGTTGTCACAGTTTCACGAAGGTTTACTCCGAATTATAATTTGTACTGAAGGTTCTACTTGGCATGCTCGAATTGTTTGTCATTGCGGTGCGAGGGTTTCTTTTTAAAAGTTTAAGTATTTATAAAAAAAAATGCTTTTGCTCTACTTCAGAAATTGTTGGTGGTGGTTTTAAATATTCAAATAAACAGAAACAGCTTCGAATACACAAAACACCTACCGCCATAATGTCACAATAGACGCATTGAGTCCGTGGTCATAATAGCTATAAGATTCAGTCTCAGTCTACTTTTGACCTTGTGATGTCCTAAGATTTAGGATTAAGCGTTTGGATAATAAAACATCAATATCGTGTTTGCCTCACACGCTCACGCCGCGACCAACCCACTGACAGCAGTGACAGCTCATTGACAGATGCGGTGCTAGGTAGGAAGTGATGCCAACGGCAAGGCGTTTATTCCAGTATGCCACAGACCTAATTCACTATCCGCTTAAGAATCAAAATTTCTTTATAGATACTTACTATATTTGTCTGGAATGAATGTTTGCTCATGTCAATAGAAGTTAATAGGGGTTTAATGTCAATAGGGGTTGTGTAATACGAGTAAACGATAGATAAATCGCAGAGATGTCATCATTGAATATGTATAGTGAGGGCAACCGAACGACTACATGCGGAATGATGCTCGACTGAAATTTTATTTATTTATTTCGAACACAACTTATTAGTGATAACAGGAGCTACCCAGCGCGGACAGATACTTTCCCTGTAGATGGCTGTGGGTACGATCAGCAAAAAAGGGCATCCTGACTCACCGTAAAACTGAGTCACGGTGACATTTAGTTTGATTTGATTTATATCGACACTGTGACACAGTTCCATGGTGGGTTCAGGTTATATTTTGCCGATCGTACGATTATGTTGTGGTTATTATGAGAATGAGATAATTGTAGCGTACGGAATTATTTGTACCTAGCAAAGACAGTTTTAATTCAGTTCAATCGTAATAAGGCATCTGAATAGTGATTGTACCATTTCTGAATCTGCATAACATGCTAAATTTTTCTACGTTATTTGCTCGTTTCGCTTCTAAGATATTTTTTTCACAGCCTGTGGTTAAATTCTTAGTTAATAATATATTTATTTGATCATTTAAATCAAGATAAATCCAATATTCTTCAGCATTTTACATTAGTTATTGACAAAATAACACTTTTGACATCTTGATTAACTATTCATGATTCCATACACAAAAGAACTAATTACGACAGATTTTCAAAACAAAAAGTTTAAATTCAGTAAAAGCTTTTTAATGTGGCTTTAATAAATAACTCTAAAACCGTGCAACTATTACTGGGGTCATGTTGACTGGTTCGGTGCCTCTTAAGCTGGCCTCCTCACTTACATGATAGGTACATCTATAAATTAATTATTTAAGTAAATACAATACTTACCCAAATAAATTTAAGAAATATCAACGGTGTGGCAAATATAATTATAAACAGATCATGTTAACGTAAACGCAATTACGCGTACATCGTTTGAATGGCATTAATCAATTATTTGGAGCCGGCGGCGTGTGTAATGTATCGGCGCAGCGGGCGGGGGCGGGCGGCGTACGAGTAATTTGCGCGGCATTGTTGGCGGGTCCTCCGCATTACAATGATTCAACATCATTACTAATGTATCGCTCGTGTTCGCCGCCGCTACCTAACATCTGGTTAAAATAGTGGAATGGTTATGTGGTGCAGGTAATCTTCAATGAAAATTGGACTAAATGTTAGTTGACCTGGAAGCAAATGGTTGCCTGGTTGAAAATATAGTCTCCTGATTAATATTTTCGTATTCTTTTGGCTAAATTATAAATAATATAAAAAATATACGTCTTATCCGTGACACAGTTGTGGTTACATTTGTATTATGCCGTAAGATATGGTACAAAGTTAAGCATGGCTCTGGAAAAACTGGCTTTTCTAGGCAAAGCATTTCCTCTGTGACTTTATATTTACATAATATATACAGAATCTATAGGTAAATTTAACATTATTATAATTTCCCAATTGAAAGCCACCGGCCACGTAAAATACGTTGAATGTGACGTTAGCGTCACGGCTGAGGTCACCCGTGGAAACACTTCGTTAGCCGCGCATGCAACAGTTGCATTGCATTCGTTTGTTTTATTTTCACGAGGCATTCAATGCACCTGGATTTTTTCCAGTTGCCTGTGAGTATTTTAAAGCATATTCCGTAATGTTTTTCTTAGTATTTTTTTGTGGCAGCAAAACACTATTCTTTATTTTTGCTTTTAGTTACCGCAGTTTGGACTTTTGATTCGTTTTAAAGCCCGAATGAGTACGTAAAATGGGTAAAATATTTAAAACTGGTTAAGTTAATAGTACTTTTGTAAATTAAAGCGAGGATAATCTGATTTTTAAAAGTGCAGTGCCCATAATTACATGATGTAAAAAATGTGGGTCCATATTGGCTCATATAAAATTGGTCTTTAGATTTTTTATACAAATAACGATTTGTGTCTATACTCATCATTTCTCCGAAAAATGTTGCTCATACTTTTTAATTATTGCAATTCATAATGCATTTTTTCAAGAAACTTACTTTTTGAGGATTGTTATAAATCTAACCTAACCTAACCTAATTTATATCTACACGTAAGATATTTAAGAAATTCTGAAAAGTGTACGGTTCCATGAATATTGGCGTTATGAATTCAGATGAGTATAAGTTCCGATCATTAGTATTAAAAAATATTATGAAGAGTATGAAGAGTGATCATTATGATGTAAAATGGTATGAGAAAAAATTTCGTGGTTCCAATAATCGGAGTTGCATTTTTATATATACTTTGGCGCAACCAAAAAATGTGTAGGTAACAAATAAATAATATTAATTAACAAAAAACATTTAAAATCAGCATATTTTATTGGAAATTTTAGTTTAAAATCTGTGATAATAACTATTAAACAAATAAACAAATTTGTGCAAATTGTGGTTATCGAATTATCAACAAGTTTTTAGAGATGTTTGTAATTCTGTAGCTCTGCCTACCCCACTCTGGGAACGAAGGCGTGAGATTATGAGATTATGTAAACAAATAAACACCCCCGGAGCAGGGCAGTTATTTCTTAAACGGCCAACCGAATTTCATGAAACTTAGCAAAAAATCATCGATTGTTCGTTTTTTTTTAATCTGAATCCGAATCATTCTATCCGTTCGAGTGCTACGATGTCGCAGACATTCACACTAATAAGTACACAGACACACAGGTTCACATATTTAACTTACAACACCCCTCTTTTTACCCGACTGCCGAAGGAGGAGGGTAATGTGTTTCACAGCCTATATATGTATGTTTGTTCCTTTGTGTCACTATAAAAACTAAACCCGTTGTCCGATTTTGATGATTCTTATGTCAATCGATTTGTCTTAATCTGGTGAGTGTCACTGAAGATAATATGACAGTAATCAAAATTCAATATGGCGGCAACCAGACGCCATATTCTGCAAATAAAATAAAAAAATGTCGACCAAGTATGACAAGTGGGGTATCATTGAATAGGAATCTAAAAATCATCTTTAGGTTTCTTTCATCATTTTTCATTTTGAATGATCATTTAGGATTTATAACGATTTAAAGTTGGTTAGCAACAGGCGGGTTTTGAAAGCTTGCTTTTTGTTATTAAACAGCTCATTGGCCTAGACAAGGTCATTTGGCAAACGTTATCATTACCGAAAATGTCTAAGTTTGACGTAAGCTGCCGGACGGTCGCGTCGAGTGCTTACTTCAATTCTATACATTTTGACAGGTTTCGAGAATCGTTTTTTTGTTTTGGTAATCGCCTGGGCCAAAGACAAAAGTCCTTGCTTTTGTTTGCTTTTTGCTTTAATTACTTTAAGAAAAAGGGGCAGAGGTGACAAACCCTTCCGGAGACCTGGGAATGGAGGGCCCAGGTACTGCCGGGCTCGCACCGGCTAAAAACACCAATGCCCTATTACCAACTAGAATTTAGACTCCCGCGGATACTACCCCAGCCCCCAGCGAGAATCGTTTACGTTACTGTAAAGCGTCTGGTCTAGGGCTACACGGGATAACAAGTCTAACGAAAAGCAAGCTTTAAAAAACCCCACTGCGGATTGGATAATGTCGTCAAAGTAATGTTACTTATCATGTTTATTTCATTTTTTATTTCGCCAATTTTACATTTAAATAATTTTAATATAACCTATGACACTCTAGTGGTTAAGACGAATCTAACTAAGTATAATTTATTAAAATCCGTTTAGCCGTTTAGTAGTTACGAGCGGACATTGAGTCGGACATATATACAAGTCAAACACATAACCCTCCTTTTGGGTTTTGCCGCAGTCGATTAAAAAAGTAGGGATAAATTAAATGTTCTCATGTGTTATATTCGGCCATTAAACTAACATTAGAATTACGTATCTCGCCGGCCAATCGATCTAGTTCTGTGCCACGTGCAAGGTTATTCACTCACAGTTTTTGTGACACCAAATTTACTTTTTGCATAATAGTTGAATGCCATATTATATTCGTTTTTTGTGGAATAATTACGATTATTCTATATATAATAGTTATTAAATCACTTTGTCTGTGTTTGCGAACGTGTGTAAGGATAAACAGTACGAGTAAAACCACAGTGTTATAGGTAAAACTTAAGTAAAGGTCCCCTTGAATGTAGTTGTGTACGAAACGAATATAGAATTTAGATTTACTTCAAATTTCAAACATAGAATGTCGAACGGTCTATACAGATGTGTTACAACTACACGCAAGAGGACCTTTACTTAAGTAAATTACCTGTAATAGTATTTACTTGGCTGTCTGTCTATCGCTGTTCCACTCTCTTTGACATCTGCGTCTGTCAGAATGTTTGTTATAAATGCTAGAGACAGTGTGAAAGCGATATGCGAAAGAGAGTCGAGTTCTATCAAAACCACTAATGAGCTCACAGGCCAATGGTAAGTGGACTCTGAAACCTATAAACATTTGCAATCTTATGATGACAATCTCAAGACTGTAAATGCGTTGCCTACCCTGGGGCGTAATTTTGTCCAGCAGAGGACGTGCGTAGCTGATACAATGGAGACAGCTCGGCTTTTTGGAGAGATAAGTTTAAACGATTACAAACGTAGAAATTTTAAAGAGTCAGGAGGCCCTGCCTAGATGCTTTACGCTAACTAGCGTTTCTATTCGTTCCGTTTTTAAACCAATCGCGTCACTGGTATATCACGTGACTTTTCGTATCACGTCATCTACCAGTGAGGCGACTGGTTTAAAAACGAAACGAATAGAAACGCTGGTTAGTGTAATGCATCTTGGCAGGGCCTCCTGATCACCTCTCAATATCGTTACCAATAGGATACGGTTTAGAATCCTCTTTAAACAGATTTCAACTAGGACATTATTTACTAACAAAATCTAAATTTAATGTTTCAGAATTGTTTATAATAAACTAACATATTATATTCCTCTCGGTTCAAGTTTTCCGACAAATTTAAATGCAGGAGAGAACTCTCTTTGAAATGCAAAAACTGTCCGCACTCTTTGAGATATTGAAATGTAAAATGAAACAACTTCGTACACTGTTGTTGTTGTTAAAATACAGCTTAAATGACATTCAAACGAATGATGAAAATATTAATTTATGAAGTTTAGGATTTTGTAAAATGGTTACCTAAATATGTAGGTGATCTGATACAGACAAGGAAATGTAAAACAATGAAACGCTTAATACTGTAGAACCCAGTTATATGAATAAATTACATAAGTACTCATAAATTATAATTTATTTTGATTCAACTTCGAATATGAAGCGGCTGTAAATGGAATTTTTGTAAAATTACCTTTTTTGCTTGAATAAAAATAAATGAATGTTATTCTTAATATTATATTGGGTACGACGTAACGATACGAGAAACCTTAAGTATATTTAATTGAAGGTTAAGTTAGATTTAAATAAGTATCTTATTGAAATAACAAAATTAAAATTGTAGCAAGTATCAATTAGTTAATTTCTCGCAATTCTTGCACGCTAAATAGCACGCATAAACACCCACTTTTTGGGCAAGTTTTAGGTAAAATTGTCCAAATATGTTTGGTTATAAATAACCAATGTGTAAATAAGTTCTAATACAACTTTAAAAGTAATTTAATTAGCATTTTTCTTTATAGTAAACTCACAACTTTTTTTTATTAGAAAATTATAATTCTTAACTTTTTCTTACAAAAAAATCTACTATACCTCGGTAAAAGAAAAGCAGCAAGTATATCCTTTGCTAAACCAAATTCAACCTTAATGTATTCGTAAGAACGCACTCAGAACGGATATTCAAAAACTTAAAGCATTTTTGTAGATGGAATAAATCCCTCAGTAAAAGTAAACACCCCGAGCTTGTAAATTGTTAAAAAGGTCAGGGCTAATTTTGGGGGCATTCAGCAGTCACTTCTCTCCACGCAGTTACTGCTAGTCTAGCCACCGGGGCTGTTGGGGGCTGAGGGGCTAGGGGGGGCACGAGGGCCCCTCGGGAGGGAAGCGGCCGCGAACGGGTTGGGTAGGCCCGATTTATTTCTATTACCATGTTGACCGCTCGGGACACACTGGGAGCTTTGTATTAGGTTGGATTAGGAGGTATTTAATTTAATAATGTTATTATTATGAATTTATAAATGCTAATTTGTTATTTTCTTCGTTTGTTCCGTCTTCGCGGTTGAACGATGAAAGTGAAAATTGACACAGAGATTTATAGCCCGGACACGGACTATAGGGTTATTTTTACCCGACTGTTTATCAGCCTATATAAGTATGTATGTTTGTTCCTTTGTGGTGCTCTAGAAACTAAACGAGTGAACCGATTTTTAAGATTCTTATGGCAATCGATTTGTCTTAATCTTGAGAGTGTCACTAAATATATGATAGTAATTAAAATTCAATATGTCGACGGACTATGAAAAATGGGGTATCATTGAATAGGTAGGTATTTAAAAATATCTTTAGGTATCGTTAATCATATTTCATTCATTCATCATTTAGGATTTATATCGATTTAAAGTTGGTTAGCAACAACAGTCGGGTTTTTTAAAGCTTGCTTCTTGTTGTTGTTTATCCTGGATAAACAATAAATTTCCGAAGGAAGAGCGATAAATAAGTAACTTCTGCACGTATGTAACCGCGGGTACAAGTTTAATTGAAAGAACATTAAAGACATAAAGCGGCATTCTTTACAAAGATCAAGGGCCCATGATAACTATGTTGCAGCTCCCAACTATAGTGTAAGAAAAGCAAGCTTTAAAAACCCGACTGCATTTTTTATACTGTCGTCGATATACCTACATATGTTAATAATTGTCATTTGGCCATTGTTGTTATTTCAATTTTAACAGTTTAGGTATCCTATGTCAACCGGGATGACGTAAGGATTCTAACGATACCTCACACATCTAAATCGGTCGAGGGATTTAGAAGTTATAGCGGAATAAAGAAACTCACATACATACATACAAACATGAACCCAGAAAACATTACACTCCTTTTTTGGGGCAGTCGTGTAAAAAGACAAGTAAATAGCATTCTGCGAATGGAAATATAGCGAATGGAATAATACACCATAATAAGTTGCGTACATTTTTATTTCTATAGTCATTCATACAAAATAGAAAAATGCTTAACAACCCTCGTTAAGAGCGTCGGTGGCCTAGTGGCTTAGGAGGTCGACTCGTGATCGTAAGGTACCGAGTTCGAACCCCCGCGGTCACCATATACACATGAGTTTTTCTAACTTAAGTGCATTACGCGATGTTCTTACGGTGAAGGAAAAACATCGTGAGGAAACCTGCACATTCGAACAGCTGAGTGTGTAAGAGGGTAAATGCACAAAAGATCCTAAAGGGTCGAGGTGTATCCGAAAGGGCCCGTCTGTGTAAGATGAGATAAGATGAAGATGAACAGCCCTCGTCAATTACAGTTAGATATTTTTTATTTCCGTCGCTTTACTTATGTTCCTTCAGGAACGAGTTTCATAAATTTCAGAATAAAAGAAGAAATTACATTGAATGAAAAGTTTCTTGAGACGTTATAAAATAAGATAAAAATGGTTGTGAAGAATTCTTGACGACCATTTTAGAGAAAACTTTTTCTAGTTTTATTTAATAACGTCGACTCGCATTAAAAAAAACGGTCAAGTGCGAGTCGGACTCGCGCACCAAGGGTTCCGTATTTAAGATAGCTTGGTAACTGCAAAAGAAAATACTCATTTTGTTATGAACTTTATTTACTATGTAATAAGGTCCATTCTGACTAGCCTAAATTTTAATACAGATTTAAAAGTTTTTCGGTTATATCTCAAAAACTGTAAATAGCGGACACTTCATTTTATTTTTGCGTCAGGTTTTTTTCAGACTTTGGATTGTAACTTCGGAGATACGGGGGGCGGTAATTTTTTGTACATCTTTGGCTATAAATCAAAAAGTACATCATAGAAAACTAAAAAAAAAATAGTTTTGAAATAATTATGTAGATTGAGCCCTTTCATCTGACACCCCATTTGCTATAATCAATCTACTTTCATTTTTCAACCCCCCATTCTAGACCCCTGTTCAACTATTGATAAATTTTACTTCATATTTTTTTTACTAAAAACAGATGCGGGCAAGCAAGTTGTATAACTACGCCAGTTTTCAAGTTGATAGTATTTGTAGTTGCTGAGAAAACCTGCTGTGACATACAAACAGACAGACAGACAGAGAACTAAGTTTCACCATAAGGGTTCCTTTTTTACCATTTTGGTACGGAACCCTAAAAAGGGTTGTTCGAAAAAGTATTTAATTTGTCTATCAAACATTGCACTGAAGAAAATAAAGACCAATTGTTTAATCCAAAGCTCTTAATCTTCTTCATAACATCTCCTTTATCCCGAGAGTCGGCAAGTCAAAACTACCCGCAAACAATGCAAATGCTCTCGGACTTGATGGAAATTCCAATCTAACTTGCCCTGCACTGCCTTTGTTTAGTATTTAGGTCAAGTTCGGAGTAGCGCTGAAACTGATTATGACAGACTGCATAACATACATGCCGTGAGGTTAGAATTTGGGATTATAAATGAAGATAGCGAGTGGGAAATTACCTCGAGTCTCACGTCGCCTTTACCCCAGAGTGTAAAGACAAAAGCCAGTGGTGATGTTATTTTCTTAAACAAGTCATTTTTAAACTCGACAGACCAATTATTAACGAATTGATGTTGTCTCGTCAGGGCGTAAAAACAACAATTCTCAGCTTACCCGCTGTACCCCGTCGAGTGCACGCAAGACGCACTGAGAGTAGTTGAATTATTAGGTGTGAGTTCCGTAAGGAACACGAAGACAGGGTTTTAAGGGAAACGAAGGATGAATCCAGGCCCTAACTCTGACTAACCATATAAAACACATAACACCTAATTTGTGTTGATCTTCGCCGGTATTTCTCAGCTCTCAACTCGGAACAGCGGACGTATTATAAATTATAAAATGCTGCCCAGCCCCAGGCAATGGAAAAAGCAGAGATGTGTAACTGCTATGGCGCTTTCCTTGTCTGGAACTAACCTCAGTTGATTTTTTCTTACATTTTTTTTAGGTACCTACCATACCTTTTTCCCACTTCTATCTTTTTACTCGACTGCGTCTGAAGGAGGGTTATGTTTTTTTATAAAAATCCCACTATTACTGCTCCCAGTGAGCCCCCGTAATGTGGCGAGTGTGTGGAGAATTGGATCCCGGGTCAAGATCTGGATGGGATTTTTCCCGGATTACATTTCAGACACTTGGTCCTTCGAGCCGGAGTACGGGCGCGGAAACATTGATTGTAATGCATGAACCAATAGACCAATACGTTTGATTGTTTCTTAAGATTAATTAAATGAGAGAGAGGCTTTGAGAAGTTTGACGCTTGTTCGACAAAGGATGGCTGGTTCAATAGGTTACATCAAACGTCTTACTTAATTGAGATAAAGTATTTTGCTTATCTGTGTAAAAGACGAAAGCCTCCTTTCATCTCAAAAGTATTTAAGTAAATAATTATTTTTGTTTGGCATTTAACAACAGGGATACACTTGTGTGTGTCGGTGAGATTCATGAATGTTTGCTTCCTATCTAATGTCCAGACAGTTTATTGCCATGAACATGGCATGTATGTTTGTATACGCAGATCTTTGTTTCCGTAGAGGCTGAACGGATGGCCCGATTTTGTCGCAGGAGGTGTGTCGTTAGATTCGTCTTAAGGAGCGTCCCCACTGAGAACATTCGCGTGAATATTCGAGTGGTGTGGACGTTGAGCCGAGCGTTACAAAGCTTACACACCACTCGCTGTTCGCGCCGAATGCTCATGACACGCCAATGCTCTCAGTGAGGACGCTCCTTTAGTGTCTAAAGTGTCACTAGGTACATACTCAATTTGTTAACGGTCAAAATACTTAGCAGTTTTAATAGTATTAAACGTGGGTCATATTTTTTTTAGAAACACGCAGTATGGTTTTTAAGCTTGCTTTTTGTTAGAGTGTTATTTAAAATCTTGTGCTCTCTTGTTGTCTCTTGTTATTTTGTATTTTAGGTAAGTCTTATCAAAATCGGTTGAACCAATCAAAACTCGAATTTGAAACATTTTTTAACGGAGTTTCCTAAACTTTTAATAGACATGTAAAATTATTGTTCAGGTATCAAATACTTCAACATAAAGTTATTTTGTTGCCCACAAACTGTTATTCACGTGAAACGCCTGGAGCTTTTCTATTGTGTTAGCTGCACCCCGTTGCTCGGCACATTCCGCCAGGCGCTAAGTCGACTTCGTTTTTTACGGGTTGACTTGTAGTTTAAAAAGTTTCTCTTTCCCACGATATTTAATAGTTTAGAAGTTAACATTTAGAACCCGAATGGCGAAAGGAATCCGCTTAATTGTAATATAACTTGACTCTTGCATGTTTTCCAGGAATCAAACAATACTTTACACTATATTGAACACCACTTAAACCTAGGAACGGATATACACGAAATAAATATTACATTGTGAGTCATAAATCAAAATCAAAATCAAAATATTTATTCAGTAAATTGGCCACATACGGGCTCTTTTACACGTCGGTAATATACAGTGAATCTACTAGCGCTTCGGACAAGACCATCATTGCGGAGAAGAAGCGCCGCAAGAAACTCCAGCAGAAGGTCATTTTTTCAAACATAAAATACAATAATACTTAAAAGTAAGTTACATTACAAGGTAATAAAGCAACAAATATAAATTATTAGAACTATCACATATAAAAAAAATACAAATTCAAAATTAAAAACATTACAAATAAATGTAAAAATTATCAAGATTACATGTCAAATACATGAAACTAAAAATAATGACTAGGAGAACAACACGACGAGGTCTCTACGTCAAAAGCCATAACTGGAATCATTAACTGAGCAAAAAGTCCTTGCAGACGTGAACAGACCGGACCCCACAAACAGCACCCGTTCACGAGTATGACGCATATCTCAGCCATCGCCTCCCTCAACCATGTGTTCGGGAAGGTGGCGACCCGATCAACGACGCCGCCGTAAGCAAAGACCTTTGAGCGAGCATGACGTGCTCATGCTGCCGGACAACATAAAAGTAATATTGTGTGATATAGCTGTCCGGCGAGAAACATCACAGTGTGCTCTCATTTAAAAGCGTCTTGTACACACAAGAACTAATAAAGATAAAGTACAAAAGTAAACATACAATTTCGTGTTTGAATACACAGTTTGCTTAAAGGCATTTTTATCAAGATAGAAATATCAGAAATAAAAAAATTACCTTAAATAAGTAATAGCCTAGACACTACTTAAATACATCTTGGTCACCAATGAAGTCATTTATAGTATAGTATGCCCTACCCAACAAGCAGCGCTTGATGTGAGACTTAAATTTATTGAACGGCATATCGACGATATCAGATGGTATCTTATTGTAGAAACGTATACAGTTCCCTGCAAACGAAGTGCTTACCTTACGGAGACGGTACATACCTAGGTGATAGGCCATTTATCAAAAATGTTCAGGGATAAAATATAATCTTAAATGTTTTCATAGTTTGAAATGTACTGCGTAGCGATACACTGAAAAATATCAAAGTAATGTAGGGTTATTTTTTATTCCTGTTAATTTTTGATGTGTGTAGTTTGGGAGTTACCTACGTAATTCTCGTAAAAAATATATTTACTACCAAATCAAAAACTTTTCCGGTCCCCACCACCTTTAACATTATTTAGAAATTGCTTTAACCAGTAAAGTTAAAGGAGATCTTTTGAGCTCTTCAAAGCCGAACATTGTCGGAGCAGCAAATCCGTCGGAACAATTGATTAGGTACACTCTGGCCTGCGGGGGGGCTTCCCCCGGGTATTAGGCGGCCGATTGCTCCCTTTCGCGGCAGTCTACGTATTTAACTTTTTTCCGTCAACAGTGGCGCTATTTTAAAGCCGACAACCCTCCTATTTCCCGGAACGGACGTGAAAGGACGGAATTTGTGGCAATAATGCAGCTGTCATTAGATTTGATTCATCGAGTATTGGGGTATTTTCGCCCTGCGGCCGATTCAACATCGATGAAATGCGGTCCGGGAATTTTGAAGCGGTATTCGAAGAGAGCGAAGTATTATCTGTAAAAGGCATAAATGCCGCGTGCCGTCTACACTTAATTTATTTTTTATTTATCTTCACGATTATATGATTATTTGTCATTATGATCAGTTTAAGTCTCGCAAGTAAATTTTCAACCAGTTCCCGTGATTGGAATGGGCAGAAATTAGACCTTGATTTGATTTTGTTTTGTTTTTGCATTTTGACATATTACGTCTACCCGATGACAATGCAATATTATTGTTCTGATGGGCTGATAACTCTGCAAAATTTTTATCAGCAACCAAAGCATTTCTCAAAAAAATAAATATGACGGTTTTTTTTTAATTTACTATCGAATACCGTTAAACATACTGCAAATTGAAGATAAAATGATGTTTTTTTTCATATTCGTTTTATTTACTGTTATTGCTTTCTGAATCCATCATACTGCGGTCGTATGACTCACTTCTATCGTTTGTTACAAAACGTATCTAAAGAAAATAAGATGATCTGATAAACCGCGACGGTCTCACCTGGGTACCTGTACCGTCTCCCCATCCCCATTTGTGGCTGTTGGAGGTTATTTCTCGAAACTTTTCCTGGCTCGAGGGTGCCGGTAATGGATTTTTTAATATATATTTCTGGATGAACTGCGAAGGTCGGGTATTGAATAAGTTTTAGGGTGTAAATGTGTTGCTCTTTATAATAAAAGATATTTCTCACGTATGTGGAAATATAACTATTATTGAATGAAGAGGAAGAAGAAGAAAGTCGTTTATTTGGTGCAAAACACAAAACAATAATAATAAAATGAAATACAGTGGGAAAATAATTAGAATAACAACTCAAAACTATTTTATAGTGCACCAAGTTGGGTGCCCCTCAGCATATTATTACCATCATTCTCCTGCCCTTATCCCAATTATTTGGGGTCGGCGCAACATGTATCTTTCTTGCATACTTCTCTATTAGTCGTCATCTCGGTAGTCACTCCCTTTCTAGCCATATCATCTTTCACACAGTCCATCCATCGTTTCTTTGGTCTTCCCCTAAGCCATCCACATTCATACTCAAAACTTTCCTGACGATATTTTCCTCATTCCTCCGCATCACATGTCCATAGCATGACAACCGATTTCCACATAACTTTTCAGTCACCGGTGTCACTTTCAGACTTCCTCTTATATACTCATTTCTTATTGTATCCATTCGCCACTCAGCATAGTGTCAGACATATAAGCGCCGTGAGGCTGATTTTCAGGGCAACCAGACGGGGAGAAAGCGCTGCTGGTCCTTTCATGTGTACAAGTAGGAGCGTAAATATTGTAGAGTAAGTGAGTAATGGGAACTGTAACCAAAATGTTCATGCATTAGATAGATAGAATAAACATAACTGAGAGGTGCTTCAATGGATAAAATAAAACAATGTGAAAGCGGCAGCAATTCTGCCACAGTGCAGCTGCTAAGTATATGTAATGACAGTAATTCCTGTATTTATTTATGGGTAGTTTACATCGGTTATGTCTTAAGAGATTTTTTATAACTTCATGTGAAAATTTAAATAACTTCGTAAACATGTGATACGAGTGCAGAGTGTGTCTGGAACTCTACCATCGTCTTACTAAGTAATCGGCAGCTAAGCAACACTATTCGAACTGTTATTTTTGTGTGGGGATAAAGCCTATGACCAGCATGGAAGTGTTTTGGCCGGCATAATGATGATGGTAATGACGTTTACAATATACAGCTTCATGTGCTAAAACGCCACTAATGTAAGTGTTTCTTTCCAGATTTCGCATGAGACCTGCAAGCTAGTCCGCGACACCGGGGCAGCCCGATCAGGGTGAGTTTACTTCATTCGTCCCACAGGTGGTCACATGGCCAAAGACAGGAGCGGCTCGGCCGTAGCCCCACTTGGCCCGGTTTGTCTAGAAGATGGCAATTTTAAACAGCCTTTTAGTCAGCATGTCATAAAGGAACAATAAGGTCCTAAGGTCCCCTAGGTCGCGGGTTCAAAGCCCTGTAGGGGCAAATATTTGTGTGATGAGCGCGAGTATTTGTTCCTGAGCCTTAGATGTTTTCTATGTAATTAAGTATGTATTTCTTTTTATAAGTATATTTATCGTTGTCCAGTACAGTCTTATACAAGCCTAAAGCTTAGTTTGGAACTAGGTCAATTGTGTGAGATTGTCACCTGTTTTTTTTGGATTAAATACATATTAGATGACGTGCCCAGTGACCCTGCCCAGGAAGTCAGCGGTACTGGGTTCAATTCCGGTACGTGTAATTCGTGTGATGAACACGAGAATTGGTTTCTGAGTCATTAAAGTATGTATTTTTATGTAAACAAGTTTATTGATACCTTATACAGTCAAGAACTTTAATTGTTATGCCACTATGGAACCCTGTCATAGTGACAGCGTCAAACCACATGACAGAAATTACGCTTAAATGAATGATTAACGTTATGTGACAGGGTTCCATAGTGGCATAACAGTTATAGTCCTTGACTGTACCTATAGTAAAAGCCCAGAACTTAGATTGGGACTAGGTTAATTCGTGTGATTTGTATTTATTTCAACTAAATCTACATACTTGCATATATACATACATCTGAAAAACATTACCCTTTTTAAGGCTGTCGGTTATAAATTCATGACTTTACCTTTGTAGTTAGAGGTAAGCTAAAACTAAGTCGAAACCAGTTGGTACAGTCACAAACATTAATTGGGGACCCACCTTAGGTCCAAAGTCATTCTGACATTCTACAACAATAAGGTTGAGTCTCCTATAAGTTACAAATGATTTGGCATCTCTAATGACGTTGACGACTTCAAGCCAATTTTTCTTGAAATGGGTCACAAATTAACGATCGCGATAGTACCTATATACCTATCTTGATGTCAATGATTCAATATAAATAATTGCCCTAAAAATGATATATGTCATAGAGAATTCTTGCAACGCGTATTTAGCTCTACGTTAAGGTAGCATAGTATGCCAAAACACATAGCTGTATCTGAAACCAGCAGTTTTGCCTCCATTAGTTATAGTCAGAGAACCAGGTGCCTCGATTCAATCCGGGTGGAACACAAAACGTATTAATTTATGAGAACAGGTGCGGTGTCGGGTTGTTCGGTTTGTTCGAGTGCAAAGGGACTAGGACATTAGCATAGCGTAGGATGTAACTCTGATAGAACTAGATGACAATATCGCGTCGGTAACCTATCAGCGCCTCTATTCTAGGCGGTAAAAACGATATCGTAGTTTGCCTGTTATGGTATTGTTATGACGTCAGCCGCCATTACTGTCAAGAAAATAAGAGCTATCAAAACGTTGATAATACGATAACAGATCAAATACGATATTGTTTTGACCGTGTTGAATAGAGGCGCTGATCGAACAAGTACAAGCACCCACATAACTACTAGGTAAGTAACCACTAGGACGAAAAATCCCAATTATTACCACCAAAAACGTAGGTGGTAACTACTGGGAATTTTTGTACCCAGTAGTTACCAGTAAGCAACAGGTGGGAAAAAAACCCAGCTGTTACCAGTGGTAACAAATTGATGGTAACAGTGTGAACATCCCAGCTGGATTTTACGAAAATAGGTTGGGTTGTTTAAAATATATTTTTCTAAAAATAGGGGTTGGCATTACATTTGGTGATTTTATCCATTTAATAGAGTAAAAGTAACGATTATTTAAACTCGATGGTATTGTGTGCCGCGCCCCGACTTGCCGGTTTAGTCCGTCCACCAAGCCGGTCCGGTTAACCTGACAGATTTTTCTAGCTTCCTGATTTTATTACTTTAGTTTATTTATTCATCAATGTAATAATATTACAATATAAATTGCATTGCATGTCAAAAAATACAAAATTACATTGAGATCGTCAAATATAAATACTAATAATCAAAGAATACAAGAATAATGAATAGTTAAAACAACAACAATTACACATCTAATTAATGGTCACTCGTCCGATATGTCAATATCTATATATTTACGATTTTTCCCACTGCTGAGCATAGGCCTCCTCCCTTTGCCGCGAGTGCATGCTTCCACTCGCTTCAATAAAAATAATATAAAAATAAAATCGATCAGAATCCGGTGCTTACTATTCCATTTGTCCCGGTAAATAATATTTGGTTCCCATGAACACCCGCCGGCCGGTGCAATAAATCCGTCCGGCGTAGAGCTCGTAAATCCGACGAGAGCCGATAAGGATGGACGACGACGTCGCGCGAGACGGGGCACGCTCCGGGGTTCCGCCATCAGCTGCAGGGGTAAAGAGACCCTTAAAGTTAATATGTATAGTTTATTGCAGAAATCTCTAGGACTGCTATAAAAAAATACTACAACTCGTTCAATATATGTTTACTGGAGTAGATTGATAACTTGATTGCAACACGTAACAACCAAGACAGAATAATGAAGTACAGTTCAAATTTCATTAAAAGGATACTCGTACAAAATAGTCCTAGTAGATTGTTCAACATTTATTGTGATCGCTTCGTAATTTTTATTTTTATTAAAATGTGGGAACAGGTAAAATCAAATGAGGGTCGATTTCAATTGCAGAATTTTTTGCAACTTACGTTTAACGAGACAAAATACAGCGTTCATTATGCCCATTGCGTCTCGTATGGTAAAACGGTGGAAACCACTCCCCTCTGCGATTTTTCCGACCAGTTATGATATGGGTATGGGGGCCCTCAAGAAAAGAGCTTTCATTTTCCTAAAAGGCCGGCATCGGAACGACCACCCTTCTGAGTTTACCGGAGTTCGGGCGCTGGTGATTACTTCCCATCAGGTAACTGATATTCAAAGTAGATGATAGATGGAAAGATATAGATGCCTTTAAACACATGTCCGCTCCGCGCAGGCGCTTTCTAGCTTACGATATGTAATTAGTTCTACTTAGTACTTTTTTTCTTCGCTACTTAAGCTAAAGCTGGCCACGTTTCTGTGAGCAGCTTAATAATAATGTAATGTAGATTAGATTTGTTTCGAATAAATGCAACTAAAACAAAGTTTTATCAAAAAATCTCCAGATAAAAAGAAATTGTTTCATGAAAATAATGCAGGCAAGCCAGCTAGGTTCACACGTAAAATGATTCTTGCCATTTCGTAACGCAAACTCAACGTTGTACAGTCGAGTTCATAAATATGTGTATACTTTAGTACCTTGTCTATTTAATGTCATGTTCAAACTGCCATATACGATATATCAAAGTGATTAAAGTGACAAGGTACTAAAGTTCATACATGTAATAAAATAATTTTAACACTACAACAAATTATATTTTATCTAAGTGAATCCAAACGACACCACCTCTAACTCACCCCGGGTCGTCGGTTCAGCAAGGGCCCCTAAAAACCGAGGGTCGAAATCTATTTATTTTCGTCGAAACCTTAGCTACCATATTTCACTTCGATATATCCAACCTCTGAATTATTTATACATCGTGATGGAATAGAATCTATTTCGACCCTGGTTGACGACCGCTGTGTCCCGCACGTTCTTTTTGCCGACAGCATAAAGAACACCACGATATTTCATATATTAGTTGAATCACTTTGAAAGCACATCTTTGATTATAGTTACAAAAAAAAAAACAGGCCTACAGAAAAAAAATTAGGATACATTCAGCGCACACACGTGTTTGCACTTGTAGGATAACGAAATGTGAATTGGAAAATCTAAGAGCATCCCGTCGTAGTCATACGCAAAATACTTATGGATAAGAATAGAACTAATACAAAAACGGATTTGTAACAATACTTACCTACTCATACAATTAGTAGACACGTTAGCTTAGTTGGTAGTAGGGCGCCTACGATGCTAGCGGTCCTGGATTGAAATCCCGGTAAGAGCGGATATTTGTGTGATGAGCGCGAGTATTTGTTCCTGAGTCTTGGATGTTTTCTATGTATTAAAGTATTTTTTATTTTATTTAAGTGAGTTTATCGTTTTCTAGTACATAGTACAAGCCTAGAGCTTTTTTGGGATTAGGTCAATTTGTGTGTCTCTTAATAAAATAAAATCCCCGGTGTAAATGCAACCTCTACTAGCAAACCCTTTTCATTTTTGTTAGGGTTAATTCTTTCATTCAAGGGCCAGATACAGAAGGCAGGTACTCCTCGACACGGCACGCATTGTGAGGAGGTTCCTCTCTCTGCAGCCCTAACCACCGGTAGCTTGAGCCCTGCCCCGCTGCCGGCGGCACTCGTAGGTTAGGTTTTTTATAACGTTTATTTTTATATTAGTATTGTTATTTTACTTTTATATTTTAATATTTGTTATAAAAAATCTAATTAACAGGAAATTATATATTCAATTAGCCGTAATAATATTTTATAACTGCAAATACTACAACATCCACCGTTAATTAACTTATACAAGGACTGCGACTTGCCTTGGTGTAAGCCACCTCCCAGACTGCAGTGAGAGCTATCTGTATACAGCAGCTTGTTCAGCAACAAACTACAAAAATGCTAAAATGTATTCGCCAGGCACTCAAACTGTCGCTCCTCGTAAACACACCGACTTTTGTTTTAAAGTTTTATTACCATTTTTTCTCTTTATTTTCCTGTAGTTTAATAGATCTTTTTAGATAGAGTATTACCATCTCGTCATTTACGTAGAAACCCCAATCAGGAGCTACGGGATTGGTCATAGTTGGGTTCCAGGTTCACTTTAAAGTATTTTTTAGCTTGATAATGAGTTTAATAATATATTTTACACTGTATACAGATTAAGGCAGATTTATTTAATCAAGGGGCTTTGCTGTAATTTGTTTACAAGGGAGTTAGTGAAGCTGAGGAAGATTTATTATTTATATTAATTTTAGATTGATTAACTTCAAATTAAATTCAATATTTGACTAAGCATCAACAAATTACTTCCTCCTAAACCTAAACTCAATGAATCTTTATCGTTGTTTACGATGAATTTACTTATAGCTAACAAAACAAAACAACTACGTACGTAAACTTTCGCATCTATAATATTTACAATGTTATACGTAGGATAAGAAAGTAAGAACATTTACACTAGAGGCCGTTGGGTTACTATTTTATTTTATGTACGAGTATGTAAGAATTGGTCAAATGTTTACTTTTTAAATGAAAACAACGTATTTTTCATGAAATGAACCTGAAACGGCAAATTTACCGTAAAATCGGGCTCATTAATTAAAAAAAGAGCTTCCGCACAATTACCGGTTTAATTTTCAAAGCTTGCAAAAGCCAACAATAAGGCAAAGCTAATTAAAAAATTAAAATCCACAGAGCCGCGTCTACACCGACACACCTACAAACATATATGTGTGTACAGTGCACACAAGCCGACCGGGTGCGAGCATGACGATCTACTGTAAAAGGATACTTTTTAAATTGGAATCTACAAGATTTTGCTACTGTCTAAACTGTCCTTTGTTATGATTGATAATATAAAAGAATGTCATAATTTGGAGCCAAAAGTTACAATATATTTTTGGAAATTAATATAGGCCCTGTGGTGGTTAGCCTTATGTTCCTGCTGATGCACGGAAGGGAGATGATGCTGATGAAATATGACGTCATTCTCCGTAGCCGAAGACGGTAAGGAGAGACAAGGCTTAGTTTATTTAGGAATCAATTGCAATTCAAAATTATATGCTCAAGCAAAAACATAACACAACTTAAAAAAGTGATAAGAATCACTCAAAAAATAAATGCCAACTAAAGAGACACGTCTCAGTTCACATCTTCATCATCGTTTCAACCGACAGACGTCCGCCGCTGGGCTATTCTTCCCCCGAGGTGTGCCACGAGGACCGGTCCAGAGGCGTTAGCCAAGATGCAAACGCTAGTAACGTTTTTCTTTTCTATCACCAAAAAATTATGGGATGACATTCTCGTGCGTAGCGATAAACCATGTGGTCTTCTGCCATTTTGAGCCCATAATGTCCCACTGCTGGGCAAAGGCCTCTATCCCCCTCTTCCACTCTATCCGATCTTTTGAGTAATAGAAAAGAAAAACGTTAGAACTGTTTGCATCTTGGCTATGGCCCCTGCGCCGCTTGCATTCACATAGATTGAATAAAATAGCTATGAACTTATAAACTTATATCTATGTTGAAATTTTGTGAGTTTGAGTTTGAATAGTAATTTCAGCAAGTTCATTTGTCAGTGTCTCACGTCTTGCTAGGCCTATATGAAACCAAGCGTGAACGGGTGCTGTTTGTGGGGTCCGGTCTGTTCACGTGTGCAACGACTTGTTGTTCAATTAATTATTCTAGTTATACCTAGTATGTATGTAGTTATAGTAATGTTTATTGACCTTAAATTTGTAATAATTTAATTTTGCTAAGTTTAAGCATTATTATTTAATAATTAATTACGTTACAATTTACCTTACTTTTAAGTATTATTATGTTATTATGATGGGAAAAATGACCTTCTGCTGGAGTTTCTTGCGGCGCTTCTTCTCCGCAATGATGGTCTTGTCGGAAGCGCAGGTAGATTCGCTCCATATTTACGGACGTGTAAAAGAGCCCTCATGAGGCCAATTTGCTTAATAAATATATATATTTTTTTAATTTTTGAAACAAAACGCTTATTCAGAACAATCACAAACATGTATTGTAATGATTTACCTAAGTGCAGTTATACTATACTCGTACTAACCTCTCCTATATAGCCAAGCAGGCGCATTACCGATTATACTAAATATTAAGGCTCCAAATTCAAATGCAAATTATTTATTTCCACCTAATAACTACTTAATTAGTCATCATTTATGATAAATTTGGGTTAATCAAGGCATTTAAATCATTAGTGAACATAATATATCATTAAAACGGTTAGAACAAACAAACTATATCCGACCCCGTCAGGATATACTATCGTCAGCTTTCACATTAATGAGTATAATCGTGGTATAAAAAGCTTCGTCACATTTCAACTCTATTTAAATGCCGTTAAGGTCCAAATACGACGAGCCTTCCCATTTCGCGAGAACACATCGTAATGTAAACATAAGCCCTCGGAATCTTTGCACTGCTCGATTTGTTTACCTGAAGGAGACGCAGCCACGTGCTAGAGCGAGAGGTGTGCGTGTAATTTAACTAGTGTAATACCTTATTCAGCTTCCCATTAAGCTTTAATTGTTAAATATTAATGGATCCCATTTGAATACAATACCTTCGCATTGCCGTATATGTAATGTGAACTATGATTTTTTTTTTATTCAAGGGGTGTATCCATATCCTTTCAAGGAAGGATAAGGATAGATCAAGGTTCATTAAAGTCCCACGGTGCAACAAAGGTCGATGTTTGAACGTGCCAGCTAAAATAAATCATAGATATAGGTAGGTAAATGAGAATGTTTGATGTTTGTTATTTAATCACGCCAGCATGGCTGAAAAGATCTGCGTCGCTATTGCCTAACGCACTCGCAATCGTAATCGGTTTCAAAGCGGAACAATTGATTTCATTTTGTATGCAGACAAGCCTTCGATTTTCAAAATGAAAACGATTGCGATTGCGAGTGCGTTAGGCAATAGCCTCGGGATGAAATTTGGCACAGAGTTAGATTACAGTCTGGAATAGGACATAGGCTACTTTTTATACCGAAAAATTAGACGTTCCCGAGAGAATAACGATAATCGAAATCTACGGAGACAAAGATATACTTAAAAGTGGATTAAGATTAATTTATCATCTACGTAACTTGCATTTTTTCGATCACATTTTTTTTATGATTTCGTCTTTTATATGACTTCGGCATGCGCAAATATAAGACAACTAATACCCTAATAATTTATGTTTAATCATATTTCTTTTACAATTGGGCTCATTGACACTTTTACCGCTGCAGTGGTTCCGTCCGAACCGTCTACCGCCTGAACAACTCGTCAAATTTATTACAGATATCTCACTCAGACTATGACTAAGCACATTTAACCGGTAAAACATATATCACTATGACTTTTCCGCTGCGTTGCTGGCGGCGAGCTTGAAATAAACAAATGAATATCTGGGGACAATGTCACACCAATTGACCTAGCCCCAAACTAAGCTCTAGGCCACGGGTACGGGTATGGCTGCTAGACAACGATATAAATAGTTATATAGAGAAATATATACATAAATACATAGAAAACATCCATGACTCAGGAACAAATATTCGCGCTCATCATACAAATATCTGCCCTTACCGGGATTTGGCTGGACTGCTAGCTTCGTAGGCGGGTCACTCCAAACTAGGCTAGTGTGTCGTGAAATAAATGTGCTCTAGTTTCTTATTAATTAAGAAGTGGGTCTATATAACAGCATTTCATGATCACTACAAAGTATGAAATAAAATAAATGTTTTACAAAACGAAGACGGTTTTAAAACCTTTACTTTATTTACATCGTAAAATTGGACAGTTCCCTTAATAGCGGTAAACAAACCTAAATAATTATTCATGTATCAACGTCGGCCGGGGCACACGCGGCGGAATTGGTCGGGATTAGATAAGTTGCAGGCACACTTAACGTTTTAATAAGCAGTCAAAGCGACGGCGGAACGACTGCGCCAACTTCGGAGCGACGGCGAAATGTGTTTATAGTTGCGTGTGTTTAAGTTGAAGCAGGACTTTTAGTGTACGTTAGATTTACCTCTGGAACGTACATAGATACTGAGGTTTGTTTGAACTAACCTTTGCTCGACATTTGTCTGTTTGGGTAAACCATTGGAAAACCGACCTTTTTATTTAATAGTACATGGAGAAGGCAGACAAATTCACAGGATACCTGATGATAAATGGGATCTGAGACGCATTTACATTTGTACAATAGAATACAATACAAAATACTCTACGTTTATTGAACACCACATACACCAAAACGGATTTACAAAATAAATAAAGATTACATAGTCAGTCAACAGGCGGTCTTACTACTTAAGACTAATTCAACATACTGCGAAGGCGTTGCCAACTCTGAGGACTAAGATGCAATGCCTCTATATTAGTATAAGTAATAATCACCGCTTATTTTATTCCCACGACGGAACACAAGAATACACACTGCTGTTTAGCAGTAGGTTAAAGGATAAGAAAAAAAGGTGGTAGTGGTCCGGATGGACCTTGACCTTGTGGTCTACCACATGACGTCACATCAATTAAAAACCAACTCTATATCAGGACTCGTAGAGCAGTATCGCGCGCGTATAGCTTAACAAACAACAGTTTCACATGAGTTGCCATGTTTGGGTAAAAATTGGATCATGTTTCCAATTTCAGTCAGAACGGGCTGCTTTTTTTCGGCCAAACGCAAGTCTGGCCCTTTGTGTAAATAAGCAAAGCAGTAACAAAAAGGTTATTCTAACGTCTCCCTTAACATATTGTGATTTAAGCACCTCGCGAACTATGATTTTCTTTCATACAACAATACCCTTTGTGCCCTGCCCGCTCTCGACCCGCCGCGCACCGGCCACGCACCCGCGCCGCTAACGACGCGCTAACTCCTTAACAACCGCTGCCCTCGTCACACGTCATCCTTTTATCCGACTGTACAAATAAAACCCTTCTAATCTTATGGTTTAAGATTGTACGACGGTATAATACTTGGTTTTAGGGTTCCTGGGGTGTAAGGAAAGACACGGTTTTTGTTGAATAACATAACTATTATTGGTCATAATGTAACGATAACCTAGTGTGGTTGGTGTGTTGGAGTGCTGTAAGTTTAGCGTGCGTATTTGTGTGTACTTTTGTAGCATCATAGCTCCCAAACTTATGAGCCGATTCTGAGGTGGATTTTGGAAGTAGAAAGCTAGTTTAATCTGGGTGGTTCTGAGCTAGGTTTGGTGAAAATCGGTTTGGTCGATTAAGAGTTCTCATCTCTCGAACAGGGGGTCGCTATTACATCGGGGGTATAAAATAAAATAAAATAAAATGTTTGTTATAACAAAGTATTGCCTAATTTATCTTCGCTTAGCAAGCAACGTTACATATAATTATACATTTTGTTGAATTTAATTTTTCATTAGTTTTGGTATAGTAATATTTTGATCGACATAATTAGCTTTAATTAAGCTATACGTTTATGTATAATTTTTCGTTTTATCCTATCTTCTCATACTAATTGATGATGTTATTTATTTAATAATGTTTACCACGGTACTCACTGTGATACTAAAGGTTGATTATATATTAAAAAACATAATAAAAAATACATTTAAAAAACTGACCAGCGCGTCGCTATCGCCTAACGCGCTCGCTATCGCAATCGGTTTCAAAGCGGAACAACTGTTTTCATTTTGTATGCAGACAAGCCTTCGATTTTCAAAATGAAAACGATTGCGATTACGAGTGCGTTAGGCAATAACCCCTGAGGTTATTCTTACTTTTACCTATATGAGAAGAAGTGGGACGCTAACGAGTTCGCGGCTTGTTTGATAATGTTCAACTTACATTAACTTTTGGAAACAATAAACACGGAGCCAAAGAAATAATGTAGTTTGATAATAACTTAGTTTCATGTGAACCCAAGTTGAATATCGTGTTCGGCCGCGAAACTTAATATCTCGAGGGAGAACATTAAAATTCAGTATCGCTTCATTTTCTAAAGAATTTCTAATAACAATTTGTTGCTTTAATCTCTGATGGAGATTTTTAAGTAAGTAGAAATACAATGTGCCTGGCGCGTTTTTGTTTGTGGGTGTAGGTGTTAGACAGCGAGCACAGAGCGTCAAAACTTAGTCTATGGGTTTACATCGCAAATGCAATCTCGAAATTGAAAAATTCTATGCGCCAGAGAGCCCACTTTCCATCAAGTCAAAGGCCTTTTCCAAAAAATACTCATAGTTAAGGATAGCTAAAATTAACAACGTGAACTTTTCCATTACGTCACGATAAAACAAATAGTGGTATCTCAGACAAACTCCTGTAGCAAATGCAACCATTTTACTAACGAGTGAGGATTGAAACTGCTTCGGTTATTGAATGTGGGATACCGCCTATTGGCGCAGTATATAAATATATGACTAATTGTCGTGACGTAATGGAAAAGTTACCGTTGTTAATTTTAGTCCTTACTAATTGGGAACGTTTTTTGGAAAACACCCGTGCTCATCTGCCGTCTCTTTCTGCATAAAAATCGTTAGTAAAAGGAGTACTTTTGCTACAGGAGTTTTTCTGAGATGCCACTATTTGTCTTTTGGCAATTTAGTTAATTTTCGTGAAGGAATGGAGCATTTACCGTTATTAAATTTTGTACTTAACTATATGCACTTTTTTTGGAAAACGCCCTCGGGTACTGCTTTGCCTTCTCTCTATGCATAAAAAAAAACATATACTGACCCCATTACTTTTACCGAGGATTGAATCCATGACCGTCGTCTTTAAATCAGCCAATAGTTGAGTAAGCAATCAACCACTCCAATAATTCTGACTCAATTAAAGGAGGTCTATATTGACTGACATAATTATTTTTAGTCATAATGTGCTTTAGGTCATAATCATCGCAAGTCATAACGTGTTTTTTTAAAGAAACTGTTACTTTCTCAGGATTTTTATAAATCAAACCTAACCTATCCTAGCCTTGTCTACATACATACATAATCTCACGCCTTCGTTCCCAGAGTGGGGTAGGCAGAGCTACAGAATTACAAACATCTCTAAAAACTTGTTGATAATTCTATAACCACAATTTGCACAATTAGGCTAAGATGTTTACCAGCGTATTAGTGACAGGTTGCAAGCCCATCGCCTAATAGTACTACAAGCCTTTATTCCCTTAGTCGTCTCTTACGACATCCACGGGAAGACATGGAGTGGCACTATTCTAACTCGGCAACCACACGAGTAAAGCCTTGTCTACATGTTAGATATTTCAGAACTTCTGAAAAGTTTACAGTTTCAGCCATATAAAAAATTATGACTATCAAAAATTATGTCAACAATTACATTATGACCAATAAAATTATGGGAAACAAAGGGCTCCCAATTAAAGGATATATTATACCACAGATTTAAACCACTCTATCCAATCATCATAACGATAACCGAACCCTAAACCCGTCGGTCATCAACACCGCCACAACGTTTAATAAACCCATTAAGCTCCAAAACTCCGCGAAAGCTCCATCCATCCCGGAACTGCCGATCCGGGCACAAACGTGTCGTCAAAATTTAATCGCCCGCTTTGGAAAGTCGGTATTTCCGTTGGAATAAAACAAAGGAGTCAATTAATTTAAACCGGTCGGTTTACCGCGGCGCAGGCGGATGGTCCCAGTAGAGTCGTGGTTTTTGGCAACTTGATCTAATCGATGAAGCATTTTAAAATAATATTCATTGACCTAGGCATCTATTCTAGGCGGTAAAAACCAAATCATTTTTGACCTGTTATCGATAGTCAACGTTTTGATAAGTTACTTGACAGTAATGGCGGCCGAGTTAAAAACAATACCATAACAGGTCAAATACGATTTGGATTTTACCGTCTATAATAGAGGCGTGGGTAAAAAACAATATTTCCTTTATTTATTCATTTATTTAATTAATTATATTTGACGTGTTCGTATCGTCAATGTTTCGAGAGCTCTTATTTACTTGACAGTAATGGCGGCCGAGTTAAATACAATACCACAACACGTCGAAGGCTGGTTTTACCGAGTTGAATACAGTTACCTTTGTATCGGCGAAATATGTTTGGCAAATGTATCGTTTCCCAACCGTTTCATTTGCCAACTCGCTTTGTTTTCGGTTCACTAATGTTTGACCAAAAAACGTTTCACCAAATGATTCATTTCACAAACATATCATTTGACAAACCGCTTTTTTTTCCGAAACTGTAGATATTTCATGATTTTTAAAAAACAAACCTAACCTAACCTATAGGGTTCTACACGAAGGTCCTGAAATAAATCCTGAAATATTTACAGTTTCAAAAAATAGCGGTTTGTCAAATGATATTTTTGTGAAATGAATCATTTGGTGAAACGTTTTTTGGTCAAACGACAGGACCCCTTTGTTTTCTGCAACTGTAAATATTTCAGGATTTTATAAAAACTAACCTAACCTTACCTATAGGGTTCTACACGGTGGTACTGAAATAAATCCTGAAAAAAAAATAAAACATTGCGTTGGCAAATGAAAAAGTTGGGAAACTATACATTTGGCAAACATATTTTTGCCAAACAGCAGGCTCCCTGAATAGAGACTGTACACGAATAAGACGAACTTGTACATCTTAATAATAATTTATCTTAAAGATAACCTTAAATAAATTGGAATAGTGGCTTGCAGTGTCGATTTACTTTTCTGATTTACGTTTTAAATGCGAATGCGCATTCATTGTGGGAGTGCGACCTCCATTAAATACGTGCGGTGTTTTTTTTTTTGGGTGATCGTGAGATTTCCTTAAATTAATAGGTAATTTAATCTTAATCTTTATCATATTATACAGAGGTAAAATGGCTTGGGGTTAGTCTCCGGGACTGAACCGATTCTTAGAAATCCCACTAATATTATAAATGCGAATGTTTGTGCGTGTGTGTGTTAGTTTGTTATTCTTTCACGCTGCAACGGCTGGACGGAATTAGATGAAATTTGGAGTGGAGATAGCTTATACCCTAGATTAGCACACAGACTACTTTTCATCCTGATTTTTTTTAAAGTTCCTTTGGGAATAACGATAACCGAAATCTATACGGACGAAGTCGCAGGGCGAACCTGGTATTTCATAAAAAGTACTCGTACTGCACTAAATTTAACCTTGACTATTTATCAATTTTTATTATTTGGTTTAATCCTGAGCGGAGCGAGGGCGGGTCGCGAGTTAATTTAATATGATATGTTCATCTTCTCTTTATCTGCTCTATTACATAGGTACCTAGTCTTCGTCGTGACATGAGAATGAAATTTTGTGAGATTTAGCTGGAGCCCCCAAATTTTCGAGCTTACGTAATTATTAGGCGAACTCTTGTGTACGGTCACGAACGTTAAATTGTGATCCATTTCAAACAAAATAGGCTTGAAGTCGTCAATGTCATTAGAGATGCGAAATCATTTGTAACTTATAGGAAACTCAACCTTATGGTTGTAGAATATCAGATTGACTTTGGACCTAAGGTGGGTCCCAAAATTTATTAATTTCTTAACTGTACTTTGCGGGTTCCCTCTATGTATGTCGCCGAAACTTTTTACGCCGAATGTCTAGAGTCGTCGAATTTTGTTTTCGCATAATTTTTCTCCAGCTTACACGGAAAATATTTTTTAAAATGTTTTCTTTAATCCTGGTAGAATAGAGTAGGTTAGGTTAGGTTTCTTTTATAACTTTTCAAAAAAGTCAAAGGTATCAGTAGAATAACAATTATGCGAATTTAGTATTCTGCGAAATCATACATTCGGACAAATTATGATTATGCGTAAACAAGGGGAACCGTAATTTGCATATTATCACGCTTTCCCTACTGCTTCCCCGTAGCCTACGACCGCTGGCTCGCAATCATGGCGTAGCGGCCGCAATTACACTCGTAGCTCCGTAGCGCGCTACGAACGCTACCGTTCGAGCAAACTCTACATTTTTACGAAAACTATTTAACGTGAAATGTATACACAGTGAAGAAGCATTAAGAATTATATAGAAACTGTATTCAATGGAGCGAATGCTAAAGAAGCTCGAAAAGTATAACTTCAATTTGCTCACCGGAGCACCAATTACTGCCCGATAATTGGAAAAGGAAAGGTTCTTACGTTATTACATCGGCATTTTGTAATGAGTTTCACATTTTAAAGGTTTCTTAGTTTTCCGCCAAAGCCTTAGAAGTGGCATTTTATGCATAAAGCTGGAAGAATTTTTAATTATCAATATTATTTAATGTTGAATCACAATATCTTTTCATTTAAAACTTTCTTAGGATAACAGGCTGGCAAACAAATTAGTCCACTGACAAGAGCGATGCTCGAAACAGTTGACATGTTATCGTAATGTCAACGTTTTGTTTTGATAGCTCTTATTTACTTGACAGTAATGGCGACTGAGTTAAAAACAATACGATAACATGACAAAAGCAATATGGCTTTACCGAGTAGAATAGAACCCCAGGGGACAATCTTACACACATTTGACCTAGGTAGTCGAAACTAAGCTCTAGCCTTGTACGAGGTACCTAGATACTACACAACAATATACCTATACATACTATCACGTTCTTTCATTTGTGACCCACTTCAAGAAAAATAGACTTGAAGTCGCCAATGTCATTAGAGATGCCAAATCATTTGTAACTTATAGGAGACTCAACCTTATTGTTGTAGAATGTCAGAATGACTTTGGACCTAAAGAGTGACTGTACATGTAACGATAAATTAATACCTAAAATGTGCTCATCACATAAATATTTTGCACTTATCGGGAATTATATCCGGGACCGCTAGCTACGTAGACTGGTGACCCAGCTGACTTGACTACCCACTACTGCATTTTCAACTATGTATCCCTCTCAGAAGATATACATATAAAGTACCTAAGCGATGATGTACAAGGTCCTCATAACCATTGTGTTGTTTCAGATGAGACCAACGACGCGGTGTCTGGCGCTGCTGGCGCTCGCGGTGGCCGTCGGAGCACCCTCCGTCGACGGTGAGTGACAGGGCCCATCCACGCCGCGGTCGCCGCACCGACCGCCTCACGAAGGGTTGGATGCGCTGAGTTCTATCGTGATTGGGCTGATTGTAAAGCCCGTCATATCATGTCGGTTGCTCGAGACAGTCAAACCTTGTCATACGGACTACTTAATGAGAACATTCGCGTATGTGACTGAAGTTTATGCGACGTTCGCTGTGTGTCGTGACGTGATTGGCCCCTTTAACACACACATTAACAGTAGTAGTGGCGTCGGTATACTCTAATGGCAAAGGTTTTAAAGACGCGATGATCATAGCTCTTTAGTCAGTCATCGTCTTATCTTATCTTACAGATGAGCCCTTTCGGATACACTTCGACCTTTTAGGACCTTTGGGCAATTACCCTCTTACACACTCAGCTGTTCGAATGTGCAGGTTTCCTCACGATGTTTTTCCTTCATCGTAAGAGCATCGGGTAATGCACTTCAGTTAGAAAAACTCATTGGTACCTATATGGTGACCGCGCGGGTTCGAACTCGGTACCCTACGATCACTAGTCGACCCCCTAAGCCACTAGGCCACCGACGCTCTTTAGTCGGTCATAGTACTACGGTCAAACACTTGAATCGTTCTGATATTACCCTACCGCAGATGATTATGATTAAATCTTGTGATGACTACGTCATAATAACAGGCTTCTATGATTAAAATGTTTATTTTGGTTAAAAGCACTTAGGAACACAATTTTGAAAAGGTTAGGATCTCCTAGTAATTAAAAACATACCTGTTACGGGAGGCCCCGCTTCCCCACAACATAACATGATTATGAATTTAATATTCTTCATAAACATAAACATTTAATTACGGTCTGAAATCTCATAATAAAGATAATTATATATGCGTGTGTGTGACACCATAACTAAGACCGAGAACCAGTAGAACCAGTACCACACTGTGGTGGGAAAGAGGAAAGGTTACTTTATGTCAGTAATATTTAATAATCTTTTATAAACTATATTAGCACTTAATTTAACAAATTCTTAGTATTTCATCCGAGACATCATTAACAAATTGATCAGTCTTGGCATTCAGATATCGTTACGAAGCCCCGTCAAATACTCGGCCATCCCAATCATTGCTCCGTTCTTGTGCCGAGGGATGAGGTCCCGACGGTAGCAGAGGTCGGTGAAAATAAAACTTTTAGCGATTGCGTTAGAAAATGAAACAACTACCAAGCTTACAAAGCTTTCAGAACTTGCTTTGTTGCATCGCGGAGTAACACGGCGGTAAAGCACCTGCTTTACATTATATTAACCCCTTCCAGAGCTTAAATAAAGCATACTCGCATCATACAAAGTTTAAAACCCTTTCAGATTAAACAGTAAAATAACCTTGCATTTGTTACAAATATTACAATCTAAAATAGACCTTAAGTCCTTTAAAAGCGTATACAAATGGTATTATGACGTTTGTTTAACTAATGCCCGGCGAAAATGAACTTTAGACGTTGGTAACAAGGTGGTTAATGGAGGGATGAGGAGCTTTGTTATTTACAAGCTCGAGCTTAGCACTAAAGCTCATTCTCGGTTCGGTTCAGCGCAGCGAGGCGGCCGCAGCACACTGATTTTTTAATTACTGTAAAAACAGGCTTTGTTTTAGATAGAAGAGGTAAACATACCGCGAGCTTTATCCGTATTAATGTTTAATCCTAATTTGAAAAGTGATATTGCAAATGCATCATCCGTCATAATCGTCATTCGCTTTGAAAACGCTTAGTTTTTTCGCAAAACTATCCATAGTCTTAATCCATGACATGTATGGAGTTACTCCGGAGCCAAATCTCACTCGAATCTGATCAGAAGTTCTTTATAAGCGATTGTCTTTTTTTTATTAAAATACCCAATCCATCAACACCATCACACGATTCCAATCCTTAAAGCTTAAGAGGAGTATCATGTTTGGTGCGCTGGTGACCTGCAGTAGAATTTGATCTTTGTATACGCACGTGTACTAACTTCTGAATATGTGCTGTATTACTGTTGTAACTCGGCGCCCGTGGCAGCTTTTATGAAGCTGTAAGCGCAGAGGAGCCGGAGCCGAGTGGATCTCCAGATATTAATAAATCCCTTAATGGCTGTCAATATTGATCTAGTTATTTATCACTTGATAAGAAAATCTTTTACGAAACAACGTAGGCGTATATCGTGAAAATGGAAAGAAGGGTTTTTTACTGCAAAAATTCGAAACGAAATGTGAATACCATGTCAAGAAACAGGCTTAGTAGTTGCCGGCTCGGGCTCTTACTGCTTTTCCAGGAAACGCATTTCGTATTAGGCATTATTTTTGATAAAAAGCACTTCGTGCACTCCTAGAGTACCAAAACAATATTCCTCCAAATTTCAAGTCCTCAGGTTCAGCGTTTTAGACTAAGCGTTATCTGTCAGTCAGTCAGAGTTTTATACATTTATAGCCTTTGCTCTCGACTTCTGCGTAACACTCGAAAACTATGCAACTCTACTCTCTAATTAAATTTTACAAGCTCTAGTTCAGGGATTCTCAAACTTGTAGCTCCACGTACCCCTATTAAATTTCCTAGATTACTGCGAACCTCTAAAAATCTTAGAATTCGATAAAATAGGGTTTTTTATTAAACTTTTTACTAAAATAAAAACCCTACTTTAAAAGATGCGACTCCTTCGTCCTCCCATTAAGTTCTTTTTTGCATGATATTTTTAATTATTGTAGTCAGCATTTGTCTGAGTACAGCCATCAATGTTATTTGGAGCCAGTTTATACATGAATTCTGTTCGAGATGGTTTATCTAATATGTATTAAAACAATGAGTAAACGACAATACAGTTACAAAAAAAATATGTTGTTAATGCTAACTAGCTATTTGACGAATGGGCTTATTTCTTGTCGCATATTGAGTTGATTTTTTGGGCTTTTTTAATCAATCCCCATATTCATTCTGATTCGCGAACCCTCCACGATTACCGGCGAACCCCTGGGGGTTCCGTTCCCCAGTTTGAGAAACCCTGCGCTAGTTTAATAAGCGTCTAGCCTAGTCTAATGCTATTAATTCGCTAAGTTCAGCATTCAGCTTCATCAGACTTCGTTAGATACTAGACTGAGAAATAACACATCAGTTTTATTTAATAAGGGCTTGAAGCGTAAATATAAATATAGTTTCAGACTTAAATCTAGATTTAAGACGGACAGCTTGACACATAATTTATGACACAACTGCACAAAACTAAATTTATCTTTTTACCCCCGACGCAAACAGGCGGGTGTTATGAGATTAACGTAACATAGCTGTCTGTAACATTCTAGCTCCCAAACGGATAGACTGATTGGGACGCGAGTTTTTTAATTAAATTAAAATATTAATTAAAATTCATTTATTTCAAGGAACTCGACTCATATTCTAAATTATTACATTACATTATAAAAAATATCTAAACAATAATAATAAACCTCATTAAAACTATCGAAAATTGCGCACGCGTTCCACAGCAGTGCAATACCCGTAAATCCGGGCCGCAATCATCGCCAGGACGGTGTTGGAGCTGGCGCGCACCCTGCGCACCAGGGAAGCACACCAGGGAAGCACACCGCTAATGGAATGTTTAATCCGGGTGGTTCTTAGCTAATTAGGTTTCATGAAAATCGTTTGGGCCCTTTAAGAGAGCTCCGACAACAGGGGTCGCCATACTCGCCATTATGTTGGGGGTTTAACTACACACACCAAAAGTGCCTAGGGTTATTTTTTATCCCTAGACAGTTTTGAACGTTTCAATATAGGCATATTACTACTGAGTCACAACATCTAGGGATACTGAGTAGGTATCCCAAGACTATTTTGATTTATTTATTTAAGAAATAAATAAATTAACTGAGAGTGATCCTATATTACAATTAAAATTGAGTAACACCATTACTTTAAGACACGTGACAGTGTTGCCAACTCTCCAAGCAATGGCAAAAAGAGCGCGAATCCACGCTCAGAGGCACAAATGAAATCTGGCAACAATACATCATTCCAATCTGCCGATATCCGACCTCCTTTAGTTTGCGGGAAATGTCGGCAAATAAAGTTAATGGATCTACCCTTCATATGAGACACACGCTCCGCGAGAAGCAAACCCGTATGGAAGTTTATCATATTTATTATTTATCAATTTATTGAATTATGGGGCGTTGTAAATACTAGGAATCCTGCGATTATTTTGGCGTAATCTGGTTGTAATGTGTGCTCGTTAGCCTTCTCCATGCCATAAAAAAGTGTATTATGCTGATTTTGCATGGTATAACCAGGGATTTAATTTAAAAAAAAGATCTATCATGATGATAGATATACATTTTCATAGTAAAAAACACTTTTTAGTTAACTTCGTTTTTAGCTTTTGATCTTTGACTTTTTAACCGACTTCAAAAAAGGTTTTGTTTTATGTATGTTCACCGATTACCCCGTCAATTGTGGACCGATTTTAAAAAATCTTTTTAGTTTGATAGAATATACTTTCAAGGTGGTCCCATTGTCACCAAATCTGAATCAGATGAGGGGATCAGTGACTAATTGAGGGAACTCCTCAAATATTGTAGGCAAATGTATAACGATTAGTATTTTTAGTAACAAATCCAGCATTTGCATTTAGAAAGTATCATTTGGTGAAGTGGAACTGATGATGAAGACCACGGATGGCCACCGGAACTCCTCAGCGGAACTGATTTCAAGGGTGGCGATAAGATATCTCGATTAAGATAGTTGAGCGACTACAACGAAGAATATTTACTCGTTGAAATATGACTATGACTTTCCCGTGGCGTTGCTTGCGGCGTGCTTGAAATAACTTAAAGTTTCATATCAACCAAGAAGTGGGACTACGTAACAGCGTATTATGATCACTAAAAAGTATAAAATAAAATAAATCGGCACAATATTTTCAACAAAAAAGCAGTCATCAGTTGGACTAACCTATTAGGTACCTACAATTTTAAAAGAAGTTATTTTTTGCGTTTTACGTATTGCGCTGGAATTTGGTTATTTCATTTGTTAAGTTTTATTAATTATTAACTGCTAATTAAAAACATAGAATAATTTACTAGCAATAAAAATATTATTGTTACCATTATCTTCATGATATATCTGGGTGGGTGCCGCAGGGCGGTTACCGGCGCCGTGGTAGACCGAGGCGCAGGTAGCGGGACGACTTAGATGCATTTCGTAGCGACTGGTCGTAAATTCTTGAGGACGGACAGAGTTGAAAGTCCGAGTGAGAGCCCTTTGCCCAGCAGTGGGACACTAATTCAGGGATTTCAAATTTATTCTTACATACATACATACCTTCACGCCTTCATTCCCAGAGTGGGGTAGGAAGAGCTACAGGATAACCAACAACTCTAAAAACTTGTTTTTAATTCTGTAACGATATTCTTGTACTTGGTTAATGCAATAAACTGGCGCAAAATGACGGGCTCTACCTGTTGTAGTGGTCAAGAGTAGGTATCTAATCAGCAAAATTTGTCTTCAAAGCCAAAAAGTATTTATTATTTGTGAACCAATAAAAATCGTATAATTTGCTTGTCATCCTTCCCGCCTGTGTGTGTGAAGAGCACATGAGGCCGCAGCAATGAGAGAAATCTTTCATTTCTTATCGCGACGAGATGACGAACAGCCTCCGATAGGCGATTGCGCTTGTGGAGGGAGGGGGGGAGGGGCGACAAGAAGAGAATCTGATGTTCCCAGAGGACCCGGAAAACTAGGTTTTTATTGCCGACGTAAAACATCCATTTGCACCAGAATGCTCATGGGGACTATTTATGAGTGTCTCAAAACTAAATGAGTCTGAGCCGATCAATAACAACACTACACAGGGACAGATGAATAAACATTGGCTTTTGCTCGCGCATCATTGGCTATCTCTGCTTCAACTTTTTCCTCGAACAGTTTAAGCGTGAAGATGAAATAAACAAAACACACATTTTCGCATTGTTTTGTTAATGTTCATCATTATCGTCAGTTTCTATAAAGATAACTGAAGTGAGAGAGAAGCAATTAGACACAACTATGTTACAATAAATATCGTAGTATTTTTTTTATTCCATTTGTGTGTTGTTGTGAATAAATGTATTTTCTTTCAAACGCAAACATCCAAATAGCTTACCATCTTCACTAACTTTCACATTATTATCACTTAGGCTATGTTAGAATATTTAAGAGGCTCAATTTAAAGTGAATAAACAAGACGAACACAGTTGGTTCTTTTATTACTTTAGAGCGTTTAGTATGCTAGTTCCATCCTCTTCGCCCAGTCTTTATGTGCTTCACAATGTTTCTATGTATGCCTTAAAAGTACTGTTAACTGTGTGTTTACGAGTCTAACAAAAATCAAGCTATAGAAACCAGCTGGATGTTTTGATATCGTCCTCTTTACGAATTTATGTTAGTAACTATGTTGATAATTAAATGAATATCAGAGGACAATCTAACACAGATTAACCTAGTCCTAAACTAACGTCTCGCCTGGCCTAGTGCAGTGTGCGGACAACGATAAACCAACTTATTTAAACAAAAAGAAAAATGTTGATGTAATACGATAAAACATGCAGACAGCGCATTGCAATTTTCTTTAAAAGGAGCGCGATAACATAGTACCCAATTCTCAAAGACGTGGCAAACTTCGTCGCATTGTCGCATCCATTACTTAGCGGTGCGCCGGCGGCGGCGCCGATAGCAGCCGCAACTTCGCTCGCAGAGAGACCAGCCAGCTATTACACGCGGGCATTAGTCTGCAGTCACAGGTCGGGCGGTATCAGTTGTAGAGATAGTGGGAGGAAAAATGTAGGCAAAACTTGTTTCTTACGCGCCCGTAATTTATATGGGCGTCTTGCTCTAAGATACCAAGTATGAGTAAGTCAGAAATAGTTTACGGCTACACGTTGCCGTAAAAAGCAAGTTTGTGAATAAAACTACTCTTCTGACGTCTGCTTTCCTGGTATCATAAAATCTTTATTTTAGGTGTTTGAGTGAACTTCTTTTCGATGTAAGCTACGTTACGTTAAATGTTTATTTCCGAGAACAGTCCAATTTATTACGTTTATCCGGGTTACGAGCAAACAAACACAAAAGGAAACAAATGAAAACACTTCGAACGCCCTCCAAGGGTTTATAAATAAGGTATTTTAAATCATTGTCATCAACAAACAAAAATTATTGTAGTTTATTGTAGAGTATATTCTCAAATTCAAAAAACTTTAACGAAAAGTAAGAAACTTTAACAAAGAGCGCAAACTTTAATATCTCGCAAGCACCTGGCAAAAAACTCCGACACAGCGCAAAATAACAAAAACATTCTGAAAACTTATGAAAATTCGAACCGCAGCCTTTTACAAAGTTCCCAAGTTAATTTGGGGAAGTTTTTAAATATCCGTGGCGAAGTAACTGCAACTCTTAGGGGAGTTTTATTAAAGGCATTTAATGAAACTGGAGTCCACATAATTTACATGCGGCGTCAGCCGACAGGGAGCCGTCTCCGTCGTGGATTCCTCGCGTATTCAACTCAGTGTCCGGTTTCGTCTTTGTAAAGCGATATTGGTTTTCGGCTTCAGCTAGGTTGAAATGTTATTGGTGTTGTCATGTTCTAGAATACTTTGTTGGTTTTCCGTTGCAGAAGAAATGTTTGATAAATGGCATTGTACTACTGTGCGATTAACTATAGTTGGGTCAAGTTACGTAAGATCTGTTTCAGCTCATATTAACACTTATCAGACTTATTTGATTGTATTTTCATCAATATACTACATTAATACGAACCCAAGACGTTTATCTTATCTTATCATACAAATGAGCCTTTTGGGAGACACTTCGACCCTTTATATTAGAATCATTTATGCAATTACTCTCTTACACGTCGCTGTTCGAATGTGCAGGTTTCCTCACGATGTTTTTCCTTGACCGTATGAGCATCGGGTAATGTACTTCAGATAGAAAAACTCATTGATACATGGTGATCGTGGTTATTGGAACTTGGTACCTTACGATCACAAGCCGTCTCCCTAAGCCACTGGACCACCGACGCTCTTGTATGACGGCGTTTAGTAATTTAAATAATTTTTCAGCCATCACCTCTTACTTCATGCCTTGTTTGCCATTAAAGAAAAGATTGAATTACGAAAAACAACAAAAGGAAAATATCTGTGAAAAATGTCTAAATATAATGAAATAAATGAATGAAAAAAAATTTTATACAGCTGTGACAGTGGTCATCCTACCTACATTGACCGAATTATGATAAATCTTAACAGTTATGAAATTGCTGGTTGAGAAAAGGGCTTTCGTTTTCCTAAAAGGCCGCTAATGCAACAACAAGACTAAGTGTTGTTAGTATTCTTTTTAAGATCCTATCATGTAATGTGTGTTGACGATCGTTTACCTCTCGCTAATACATATAAAAGAAGATTTTGTCAATTTCCAAAACTCAATCAAAATATCTATCCGTCAACACAGTTTCTAAATTCGAAGTATAATTTTTCAATCGTATCCGTGGTAAAGCCATCCTGACAATGATTCATAACGAATGTGTCACGTACGTCACGCGCTTGTGCGAGATTGAACATCAGTCGCGATTGTCAATGATACATATTTGTACACCCACCCACGACCCACAAGCCATCCACCCACGACTCACAAGCCATCCACCCACGACTACCCACGACTTGTCTGCGTAGATTTCGACGTTACGTTATTCACTTAGAAAATTTAAAATTTGCGGGATGAAAAGGAGTAGCTTATGTATTTATCCAGGGATCCAGGGTATTCGAGGCATAAGCTATCTCCATTTCAACCAAATCCGTCCAGCCGTTGCAGCGTGAAGGAATAAGAAACTAACACACACACACACGCACACACACACACACACACACACACACACACACACACACACACACACACACACACAAACTTTCGCATTTATAATTATATCATTAGCGGGTTTTTGACATGATCACAATTCCATTCCATTTTACTTACTGTGTATTTGAAATCATTCTTTTTACATTATGGCTTCTTTTATTGCGAAATAACAATGTAATAACAATATGGTTGGCGACAAAGTAAGAATAATAAGAAAGTGGTAGAGTTATATCAGAGTTGACAAAGTTATTAAATCGATATAACCTACTGAACCCGACTTGCGAAGTGTGAGTTCCACAGTTCAGTGTGTGTCAGGGTTGTTAGTGGAACAAGGTCAACCTTTGATCCGTATTCTTGTTACTTTGAGCTAATAACAAAGGAGACATTTGGAACAAAAGGCGTGTTCGTATGTTTTTGCCAAGTAACTACTTACAAAAGGATAAGAACATTAAGAATGTCCTTTCAAAAATCCCCAATGAATGCTTTTTTAGATGTTTATTATACAAAGTAAGACCAACCAACCGACTCCGACTGACCTGACTTATAACAGTTACTGCACTGTATTTCATAACTTAAATTACTGAACAATATGTCGAGGAATAGCGGGGATCGGCACCCTTACCATGAGTTACAATTACCGTACTCGCTAGCCGAATGCTCTGTCCCCCGCAGTATCCTTATAGAGTGCGAGGGATAGAGTACGGTAATTGTAACTCATGGTAAGGGTACTGACTTTTATGAAGCCAAGGGAATCCTATAGTCTGAAAGAAACATCAACTCCAGACTAGTATAGAGGCATCCCATCTTAGTCGTCAGGGTCGGCGACGCACCTGCGGTCTGGAGATTTCCAATATCCATAGGCCAATAGGGAATATGCATGGATTTTTTTAATCATATTTCTAAACAAAATATGAAAATACTTTAAAAGAGATCAAGAGATCACCAAAGGTTAAGAAAATTAAAATCGAACAAGAAATACGGATGATAGAAGCATTGTAAACTGCTAATTAGACAGAGCGATCCGATACGCCGTGTGACGTCATTTAACACGTCGGCCATATAAACTCCCTGTTAAGTTCTGTTTTGCTAGAAAGAGATAGGAACAAATCTTTGTAAAATCAATCCGCTATCTTTTAAGGGTCAAAAGATATAGCTAAAAAGTTACGCTTCGGTTACGGAACCCTAAACGTAAACATTTTAGTACCGATAAAGACTTGTATAAACTAAATGTAAAATGTCTGGTAAATAATATTTAAATAACTAGGTCAACGTTAGATCCTGGTGCTGGCTGTTTGAGTCAGATGACGACACACGGCCGTCGCTGCTCGTTACGTCGGAAGGAGTCGTCACGTCGCGTGCTCCTAGAGTGAATGATGGATTTCATTAGAGACGTGTTGGGAACGAGTTAGGAGCAGACATATCTTGATTTAGGGAAATTGACACACAAATACATGTCATGCATAACGCGTGTGATTCAACACGAAAATTGAATTAACAGCGACCTGTTTGTTTTCACTTCTCTTCCCTCTGGCGTAAGTTATGACTCGAGTCTTGCCAACCCTTAACTGTTATATATTTTACCATAGCTCTTTACGTTGAAACTTGTTCAATATTTTTGTTCCTTCGATCACTTCTGGGTCATGTTTGTTTGTAAATATATTTTTTATGTAACGGAAACAATATAAGAGAAGAACAGAAGAGAAGAACCCTTGAGAGTTTAAGAACAGTTAAAGAGTAGGGAGTGAAGTGAGTTGCTCTCCAAAGGTTACCCTCGTAAGAACCGGGTCTCTCTCTCGTATCTAAGGTACATATTCAAGACAATTCAGTTTAACCTATATTTTAATGAATCTAAAGTGTATTTTAATTTGTTCAAAATTGAAAATAGCATTTAAACCCAAAGTTAATTGAAATTTATTCCCTTGCTGGTAGATTCAAATTGCCACTCACAAAAATTTCCCTGTTTATGTTATGGTGAGCCTTACGATACCTAGTACGTTCCAGAAAAAAAAATATTTCTAAAACTTACCTACCTACGTAAACTATCGTGTGTTAAATCGTCAACCTATGTCGATTGTATTTTTTTCTTTCTGCAGTCGTTATAATTTGGACTTATGTAGCCCTACTGTTCCTCCCGTATCAATGTTTTAAACCCAGGCTGGATATAGGGCCCGACCCGACCCTTGCCTCCTCGATCGCGCCATGTACATGTGTTGTGTGTAATGTGTATGCAATAATTCAGGCTGAGCTCTGGTTCCGGCATTAATCTGCAGGTTCGGGCCCATGCAGTGAATTATGTGGGGGCAGGAATTTCAACTTAGCTGTCGTAATTGGAGACTTAGGATAATTTAGATGATGTTAAGATAAAATACATGAGAGAATTGGCTTGGTTACAAAGATAATAATATTGACAATATATAAAAATCAAGCAAAATAAATGTTTTCTATTCCTTGCTATTCTAAAACAACAGGTTACAGAGTTCTTACCAGAATTAGGAAATTTGCTAAAGGTTAATAAATGTATTTCAACTGTGATCAAATTCAGATCACTTTCGTGTAAGTACCATGAATTTTCCATTCCAAGTAAAGAACTTGGTTGAGGAACCTTTTTCATTTATACTAGCTGTTCGTGCCCGCCCTCGCCGGCTGTTTATTTTCATATAAACTTTATAGATTTGTATGACAGGCTGTAGACACGAAGCGCTTAGTATAGTTGGTAATGTAGTGATCCTCCCCTTATATGTATTAATTATTTAATAATATTTATCATATACATAATATCTTGTTTACCTAACTAATAGTTCATCTTGAAAAAAATATTCGACGAACACATTTTAAATAGTTAAGTTTAAAACCCCTTTTTCTGAACTCTCCGCTCGCTTAACTGACACCAAACAAGTACCAAACAAACTCAAGCTCAATCCGATCCCAATCGATCGCGATCTCTCGAGATCGCAACACCTCGCAAGCGCTGTTCTAGCACTTCTAGTGGTCTCGATGCCGTCATGTCGGAGATGTATGTAATAACGACTCCCGCTCGCGAGTGCTCTGCCAACATCAAACGGTAAGCATATGAGCTTCCGCCCTCTAGGTACTAGCTTGCACCGAGAGGTGAGGCTCCCAATTTACCCTTAAAGTTTGGTGGATTTATTTCTCAAACTGTGTATGTGATATTTTGCTTTATTGATGCTGTTATCGTGTTTGTTTTTACACTCCAAGGGAGGGTGATTTTTTTGATGCGCAGGTAAGTATTTAAGGAGAGATATTTCTATATATGGCACATTATTCCCCTGTAGAGGCGGTGTGGATGAGCCAATGTTGACAATTACACACCCTCTCCCAACACAATGAAAACAAAGAATCGATAGTACTTATTCCTGAGTAGTTTACTGTTTCGAATAACGAAAATATTGACTTAAACAAATAAAGACATATGAAATCAATAAGCGCTCCAAACAAATAACATGGAGGTAACGTCTCGCGATCAACCGTCTCCCAATATTCCGAGCAAACAGACTTCGCACGGCTCCCGTATTATCTGAGAAAGGGCAAAAACGGAGCTTTAATTGCTTTTCTATAATATTGTTCCTCAGTATATTTGTTACTTACTTTTATCCAGTCTTGCATAAGTTTAAAGACTGACTGTCTTTGACCTATGCTTTTTCCGGGTCCCTGTAAAATCCAATGTATATTTTTGGTAAACCTTTTTGGTAGGAATCTGGTATTCAGATATGGAAAACCCTTTGGCGAAATATAAAGTTTGGTACTAAGTTTGCATATCAATTACTTAGCATAGCTTTCGGATGAGGAAACGTTAGGAATACGTTGTTCATATGAAATCATTGACAGATATTTGTCTTATGGGAAATATTGCTTTTTAGAAAGCTAGTGATCGGTCTTGTGTGTATCACCTGTTGTTGTTTTTAGCCCTTATTAGTGTCCAACTGCTGAGCAAAGGCCTTCCCTTTTCCTCCATTCCTCCCTATTAATACTTGTATACAGAAAGAGCTAGGAATAAAGATTGCGTTCAACTTACTAACTCGTTTCCTTTAGCTCCATAAGATAGACCCACTCTTTGTCCAAAGGCCACGCCGGACATTGTTATTTTCGTGATTTTGAAACCATTTTTATATTTCGTTTACGACGTGTTCCTCCTATTGGCCGGGTCAGGAAGGCGTGTCGCAATGGTTTGAAGAACTGAAAGTTAACCACGAGGTTAAGAAACTTGGTTACATGGTGCACATGTATTATTTCAACAAAATAAATACTTACGATTTGATTACTGCCACAAAATAATTCTTAAATCGGCTGCTAGTTTGCCACATAAGCCACAGGAGACTTCTATCATAACTAGGACCTCCGTCCTGCACAAGATGAATCAAGCTTCCTTTTTCACACATCTTGAAGCGCCTGTTATATGCAGAATCTAGCCAATATGGCTCAAGGACACAACGACGGGAGCACCCTGGAGCACCCTCGAATGAAGAAATTCTCCCAAAATATTTACCCCAGAATTTACCCTGAAATGACTTACCTACTTTCCAACTTTGGTATTATTGATTTACAAAACATTAAAACAGTTGATTATGAAGGAAACCATTTACTGTTCTTCCTGAAACCTAAATTCCAACAAAACTTGATTTCAGCAAGTACTTTCATATATTAATCGAAAAATAAATAAAGTAGTAAAGTTTGAAGTTTATTTTATTAACCGACAATCAAGCAGAAAATCTAAGGCTGACAACCCTAATGCAAAACTAGATACAAAACGTCAATTCAGTTACCAGCCTTTAAAATACTCGAGAATGTTGCTATTTCTCAGAGTTCTTAGATTGTTCAAGTCATGATAAAAACGCAACGTTACAGATCATGCTCCCGCCACTCGCTTCGAAAGATATCCGAGTCTTCCCGCCATGTCCTCTTTGGTCTGCCTCAACTGAACTCAATATAATACAACATTAATTTAGAGCAAATTAATGTATTTTAGGTAACCCGTCGCGTCTCCTGTGCTACCCGACTATATTAAAGACAGTGTCACACTAGATTGTCGCCCGAGTTTACGGCGGCAGCTAAATAATGTCAGTAAATTTCACCTCCCGCGTCAACGTTATTACGGCAAACGTTGGTTGGATTAAAATTCCTCCCGACACATTCAATATGGCGAGATTACCTTGACGGATATTGCTGGGGATGGCGGCTGGTTTAGATTACTGAAAAGATCACATTTGACATAGTTTTGATATACCAAAACTATGATTATGATTAGTCGAGAAAAAATAAGGAAAAAAATATATCTTTTCCTTATTGGTATTGGTATTGGTAGTATCTTGACGTGTAAAAGTGCCCGAGCGGCCTACTTACTAAATAAATTTCTTTTATCTTTTTTATCTTTTTTATTTTTTCTCGACTAATCATAAGCAGCTCCATCCTCTGGTGCCGGCTTATCGTTGAGTTTTGGGACACGTTGTATATTAACATTAATATAACAAGACACACATACATTATTTACCAAACTTACGAAAGGCATATACCTAAGATTATACATTTTATGTAAAAGATTTTTTAGTTTACAATTATATTAGAATCATACAGATCGTAGATTTTAGGTCTTCCGTTAATTTTCCATTCCCTACAAGAGTTAATCACTGAATTTCCAACTTTACTACTGTAACAAAAGAGTCCATAAATGCATTTGCGAGGTTTATGCTACAGGGTGCTCGTAAAACGGACCGCGCGGGACACGTGACGACGATTGTTAGTAGTTTTAAGGGCCGGGACACACTTTCACGGTCGCGGGGTGAAGTGGAACAATTCCCTTGTGTAAAGGATCGACCACACCGATGCTTAAAATATGCTGAAGTTACGAAAATTTACATGCGTCAAAATCGAAAAGATTAACATGGCGTTTCTTTGACGTGAACACACCGGACGTCGACGTGTAAGCCACGTTAGAAACGTGACACAGTAGATATGATTTTTGAATGTAAATATACAATCACATTGTAGAAACGATTCGGCGATGTGTTTGTATAAATAAACGAGAAACGCAAAAACTCTCACTCCTCGTGACTTTATTCACATCACTTGAGCGGCGCCGGCGCCAACACTTCTCAAAAAGCGCAAACACGGGGAAATCATATCGTTGCCGTAATGTACTTGTCACCAGCAATATTTACAGACACGTGCCTTCGACGGCCGATACAGCAAGGGCCCTATTACTATTCATAAGGGCCCACCCCCACCCCGAACCCCCACTTTAGATTCCATTAGAAGCCCAGTATTCACTTTTAACCCTTGCGGTGCCCATATAAATATTTACAAGTTAAAACCTGTGGCCACTTCAAACAAAACCAAACCCTGCGGGTCTGCATTAAAGTTTGACTTTTGCCGGTTCCATATTTGTTTAATAAATAATTTTGCGCGGTTTTATGAAAAATGGGTGGTTGACGAGTAACTCCGCTCTGGTACAAAGAAAATTTTGTTCGAGGGAATTGCTTTGAGACCAATTATTTTTGCAACTTGTGTTATGGAAGTCTATTGTATAAGCGACCCTTTACTGTTTTATAATTCTAGCGTACTATATAGCTATACGTGTGTGAATTAAATCGAAAAGTATCTACCCATTAAGTTTCTGAACTGACTTTGACCACGGGTTTAGCATAGTTGGTAGTGACCCTGCACGAAGCTAGAGATCCCGGGTTCGATTCCCGGTATTGCCTTTTTTCTATGTACTATTGGATGTTTTCTATGTACTTAAGTATGTACTTCTCCATATAAGTATAATTATCGTTGTCTATAAACCTATAGTTGATATTTATTTATTTTTTACCACATTCATCCTTCTCTTCGTCTGAAGTGATCTCGCATCTGAGATTACTACGGCCACCAGATACCTCTTCTTCTTCTTTGTCATTACACTCTTGGCAGAGTGGTCGTGGTCATCACTCCAGATTTACCAGGTTTAGCAGATACCTGCGACTGTAATTTTTCTCGGTTCCTTCTTTAACTTTTGATCGCTGAAACCCTGAACTGTTTGTTACCGGCTAGCTTTACTGCATCACATAGCCCCAATTTGTTCTCTCGTCAAACATACTTCAGTCCGATCTGTATCACAGTATCGTCTTAATTATTATTTACCCCTTGTTCGTTACATAATATCACCATTTCCCCGCCGTTGTCGCCCTTGAGCCTGACAACACCATTACGCTCTCAATGGGGAGAGATGCCTCCTGCCCGCGCCAGCGTTATTCTTATTGAACAAGACCACAGGTTGGCGGAAACTTTGCTTTTGGTTTATGTAATTGGTTATAGAATTATAAAAGATCCTCTTTATTAAAATAATTTTAATATCTAATAAAAAATAAATTCTAGTCTCTTCCCGTCTCGGCTCGGCTTGCCTCTCGTCGCCGGTGGGCAAGTACCTTAAAACTACGTAAAAAAACTATCATTTTAAATGTAACTGACGCTATCGTTAGGCCGATTAATAACTTTTTTCGCTATAATATTATTAAGAATTTCGTCACAGACCTTTCTGTATAATCCAACCAGAACCCGTTAGAATGAGGAGACGAAATTCAAATTGAAACTTTTGTTACATTGTCGCCTAATATTTATTAATTCACTCAAACCGTCTTGAGAATAATGAACACAACAAAAGAAAACAACAGCTAAATCCTCCGTCGTACATGCGGCAATTCGTTTTTTTTATATATATACTCGTAGATATAGACTTGGATATAGATTCAGTAAACCAGCCACGTTAGGGCAGTTTTACAGGTCGGCCATATGGGTAGAATCTATTATACGGACAATAGGCCAGCGGAGATGGTCTATCTCACCTGAAATGTACGTTATGACTATCATATTTTATTTGATTTAATATTAAACGTGTCATTTTTCGACATTCGGAATTGCTTCTACCGCCAGCGACACTTGAACCTAGAAAGTGATTCGCCAATTAAGTGGGATCACGCCCCGAAAGCCCTCGCATAGCTCTTCTCTCGAGTACAGATCTATTGAGCTCGAGCATTAACGAGTGTCTAATCCCTTTTAATCATGTTAAATGGATTAAAAGGATTTTTCTTGCGATTTAACCGCATGATAGCATGACGTGTAGCCAGGTTGTTATGAGAAAATAAGAAAATCCCACCCGCGGCGCGCTTTAGGATAACATCTCATATGTTTTGTAGAAAACATATACAACCTGCTGTTTTCTTTAAGACTACTTTTTCCGGTCTTTATCTTGTGAGCAAAAATCGACGTTCATTGTTAGGACATTTTTTTATTGTTTGGTGACGTAATTTATCTATGTGAGTTGAATCTATCATTATGACAGGGTTCTACAGTGGCTTAGCAGGTTCAGGTTGTTGACTAAGCAGTTTTAAATATTTTGTTTTGTACCTTCTCCGTCGTAATTCTCAAAAATGTAAAACAATTCTTAAATAAATGTGTTTGCGGGTTAGTCATGAAAGTGGCGATAAGGCTATTTTCTTTAGTTTAATAGAAAAAAATAGAGGCACCTAATAGGGACTCATGAAGATCAAGGGGAGAGGCAATTGCCCAGCAGTGGGACACTCATATAGGCTAGATTTATTTTAGAATAAATACTGAGCGATGCAGCGACAAATAAACCGCATACGGTTTCCGTCCGCTGTGTTAAGCCAATTTCTTTGTAGAACAAATATTTTTATGAATAATCAATAAAAAAACCGCCAATCCAAACATTAATAATGAGAATAATGAACTCCAAGCCAAGTACGGAGCCCAATAAAACCTCCGCCAGCTCCGCTTAAAACAAAGAGAGTTAATGAAATCCAATACGGAACTTCGGGATCGAACCTAGTTACCGCGGCGGATGACGCTCGCTTCCTTCTGCGTTTTATTTTTACGCCGATGTTTTTTTACGTTTTCCTCGTCGCCGCTGGGACTCGGAATTGTGATGAAAATCAAGCTGGTGCGATTACATTATTTAGCTGATTTTGCCAGAAATACATTGGGAAGTACGGTAAATAATATAGCTATGATTGTTTTATCTTTGAATTTTGAGTTTACGTTTTAGTTAAATAAATGAATACAATTTTAAAATAGACCATTACTCAGGAATAACGTAGTCTCCTAGTAGTAAAGGGAGTTTCAAATTTTTGGTTTAGACCCCAAACTTACCCCAAACTTACAACCAAACAAACACGCACACACAATTTTGCCTATTTATAATATTAGTATAGGCATAGATAAATCCACAGACATATGTGTTAGGTAATCAAATATAAGAAACTAAAGTACTTTTTTGCCGTCTTAATACATAATAGATTTTTTTACAATTGTGTTATAATAGTGAGATTTTTAGTCGAGTACCGTGTTTAGGCCACGAAGCTTGCTGAGTGGCCTAACTAAGGTACAAGATTAAAAAGCTTGATAATGACACTATTGTGAACAATACTTTTTGTACGAGTTCATTAAAATTAATAATTTAAGTCATTAATTAATACGAGTATATTATAAGAAAACTAAATATCATAAGTACTATACAGGGCGTCCCAAGACTATGGGACATGAAGGGAAAGTACCTTAAATATCATAGATAGGATATTTTGCTGAAAGAAGACTTTATGTTATTTTTAAAAGTTAGTAATACTGCATTCAAAGATATTCTAAAAATCATTTGCTTCGTCTGGGAATAAAACCGACTTAAATGTGAAAAAAAATCGCCCGTATTTTTATGATGCCAATCGAAAGAATGAACAAAAAATAATAATTCTTCTTAAGTAACATAGTATCTTAAAAGAAAGGAATAACGTAAAATGTTTGATTCAAATTTCAAGAACATTATTTATTACCGACGACGACGTCCGAAAAATAGCGATATTATCATTCCATAGATAGAATTGCTTATTCGCAAATAAGTATCCACTTAATAAACGACTTACTGGCACAGTTTTTCTTATTATAGGTGCACGTGCATTACTTCACCGTTACATTACTTCTTTTGGGGATACGTGAAAGATTTGCTATACAAAAAGCAATACGACAACGTGGGCAAGTAATAAACAGAATTGAGCCATATCATATCGAGTATTCACCATAATATGTGTAGAAAATCAACGAGCAACGGACTTATTAAAAGATTGGCGATTTGCATAAGACAAGAGGGAGCATTTATTTAATTAATTTTTGAGCATTTAATTAATTAATTTGCAAGAAATTAATTCATTTACAAAAAATACTCTACTGACTTCGGCAGTTTCATGTGTTTTTAATTTGATTAAAATGATTAATTTCACGTTGTTCCTTTCTTTTAAGATACTATGTTACTTAAGAAGAAATATTATTTTTTGTTCATTCTTTCGATTGGGATCATAAAAATACGGGTGTTTTTTTTTTCACATTTAAGTCGGTTCGATTCCCAGATATAATTTTTAGAACATCTTTGAATGCAGTATTACTAACTTTTAAAAATAACATAAAGTCTTCTTTCAGTAAAATATCCTATCTACGATATTTAAGGTACTTTCCCTTCATGTCCCATAGTCGTGGGACGCCCTGTATATTGTCTAGTTCTATCCGACTATCCGACTTCGCGTCCGTAATGTTGCAGTACTGTGCTGTGATTGGCTAAATACCAGCCAATCACAAAGCGTTGTTTTTTTTTTTATGCCCTGGCCCTGGATACAGCAGCAAGTTTAAGTAGATTTTTGACAGATGACGCGACGCTGCTACGTTCCGAAACGCCATAGATTGGCAATTAATACACAGATTTTAATCGACGAGTACAAAAAATATTTTTTAAGTTGCAAAATCGTAGCTAGATTTAAAAAAATATAAAGTGTCATGTTTACCATTACCAATTATGTAATAAATATTGTAAGTTGTAAGTGGTTATCCAAAAAATTCTGCGGAAATAAAACACCAAAGCAAAATAACATTGTTTCGAATTAAAAAACAAAAAACCGCCTTCAAAAACCTACTTAGGTTGGACTAACCTATTAGGTGCCTATAATTTTAAAGAAGTTATTTTTAGCGTTTTTGAAGGCGGTTTTTTGTTTTTTAAAACATTTATTTTATTTTATACTTTTTAGTTATCATAATACGCTGTTACGTAGTCCCACTTGTTAGTTGAAATGAAACTTTAACTTATATCAAGCGCGCCGCAAGCAACGCCGCGGGAAAGTCATAGTCATATTTCAACAAGTAAATATTCGTTGTAGGTAGTCGCTCAACTATCTTAATCAAGATATCTTATCGCCACCCTTGAAATCGGTACCATTGAGGAGTTCCGGTGGCCATCTGTGGTCTTCATCATCAGTTCCACTACACTAAATGATACTTTCTGAATGCAAATGCTGGACTTGTTACTAAAAATACGAAAATCGCTATATGTTTGCCTACAATATTTGAGGAGTTCCCTCAATTCCTCACTGATCCCCTTATCAGATACAGATTTGGTGACAATGGGACCACCTCGGAAGTATACTCTATCAAACCAAAAAAAAATTTTTGAAATCGGTCGACAATTGACGGAGTAATCGGTGAACATACATAAAAAAAAAAAAAATACATACAGTGGAACGTATAACCTCCTCCTTTTTTGAAGTCGGTTAAAAACCAAGAACGTCACTTTTAGTAATTAGTTATCGATTCCCAAACTCACACTCAAACAAAAAAGGAATTCCAAAGTGAAGGATTTCAGTGTGATTGTGATTTCAGAAAGAGAAGTGTGAAACTGGTAAGAGCCAGTGCAGCACGAGATGGTGCCACTCGCGCCACTCGCCGCCGGGCGCGGCCGCAGGCGGCCATTTTCATAATTCCAGCATTTAGTCGCAGCTGCAGGCCACTTCACCGGCTCATTTTGCAAATCTAGTTCAATATTTGAGTAACTCAATCCATTGCAGCATTCAGCTGAAGCCCCACCGGTTTGCTACATACAAATATGAGAAAGATTTGTTTCTAGGAAAAAATGTTACGGTATCGGTTATTCTAGTTATAGTTTTTGATCGAGGCTTTATCGTTTTTTTATCCTAGTCATTGTCTTTGTAATTTTATTTTATTGGCAAATCTGTTGATACTTTAGCAGACCTTTTATTTGTAATGACTTTATTATATTTCAGAACTAGTATTTAATTACTACACATATTTCGGATATCTTGTCCGAAGCGCTAGTAACTATACTTTACATCCGACGTGTAAACGATGCCATGTGCCTAATTTACTAGGTAAGATTTGTAGTTGTATCAGCGAGTTTCAAATCATAAGTCCGTAATTAACACAACACAGATTTAATTCAGAGAAACGTAAATAATATAAGCAGAAAATTTTAGTAATTTACCACAGAAGATAGAAGGAAAGTACATAGAAAACGGAACTGACGAACACAAATGATGCTAAGTTTAATTATACACATAAATGAATCGTCATCATTGGATAGGTAGGTAAGTAGGTACTAAGTACACTGCAAATTATTTGAATTTGGGTTTGAATGGAAAGAATGAAATTATAGGTCTAATCAGAAAGATATTATATACTTAAATATACCGTCGATTTTGAAATTATGTCTAATCGGTATTACGCCCTACCCGAAAAAAATCCTGAAACAAATGAGTACTCGTACAACTGTAAATATGTAAATTAGAATGTTGGTACCTCTAACCGAAATACATGTACTTACCTACTCTACAGAGCATCGGGAATTACTAAACCATAGCAGACAGGTCGAGACCGGCCAGGCGGTATGAAGATTCAGAAATTTAATGACGAGACTAGTCTTGTAATTAAATTTCTTCGTCATAACATGTTATTTCTTCTTCAATAAAATGTTTAAAATCTTAGTATGTTTTTTTTATTTGGACGTAATAATTATTCAGCTCAATTACATTTACCGCCTGTTTCACAATAGACAAGTAAAGCATATTTGACAGATAAATTTAGCCCTTTCTCTTTCTGACACTTGTAAATAGACAAGGAGCGGCCAACTTTAAATGGCAGATACATTTACTCGTCGATTGTGAAACAGAGGGCCCTGCCAAGATGCATTGCGCTAACTAGCGTTTCTATTCGATTCATTTTTAAACCAATCGCGTCACTGGTAGATGACGTGATCCGAAAAGTCATGTGATCTATCAGTGACGTGATTGGTTTAAAAATGAAACGAATATAAACGTTGGTTAGCGCAATGCATCTTGGCAGGGCCCTCAGGGCCTTAATAAAATATTACGTTTACCCCAACTTCAAATGAATAGTTTCAATAGTACCGTAAAGTAAATTTTAATGACACTGAAGCCCGGGGTTGGGACGTTTATTATATTAATGAGACAAGACTCCGAAAATCATGTTTAAAGTTCGCACAGCCTTTAACTTATGAACTATCACATCTATCATCATCAATTTCAATTAGTCTTGCGATCATTTCAGAATGTGTATGTTTATTTCGCCACCATCATTCCAAACGCAATTTAGACACCAGTAAAAAATTCACAGGAAAAACAACGAAATATATATCGCGCAAAACCAATTTTGACTGAAAAATCCCATCACGTCTTTGGGAAAGTCATTAACTCCCACCATCAAAGGATGTGATTGCGTCGTATTCATTGCTGGCCAGTTTATTACCACCGAATTCGTCTTTATTTTAACCAGAGCAATTTTAAACCCGCAACGTATTTTGAAATACGTTCCGCTTTCGGTGTGACTTTATTTAAAATTTGGTTTTATAACCCTACTAATAATATCATGAATGTTATAGTCTGTGATGACGTTTACGATGACGAGAATTTACTAGCTTTGGCCTGCGGCTCCATCGGTGTACAAGTCGCTTATTGAAGATTATATGTCCGCCTCCAGGCCATAGACTGACTTGATGAATCGGAAAGATGAAACAAACAAACAAATAAAACACATTCACAAAGGAACTTTCGCATTTATAGGTAATATTTGTAAGATAGCATGTAAATAACTGACTCACCCATTAAAGCCGGACTTTGATTTTTTAGCAAAGGTACGCACGCATACTCCATGCCTTATACTCGTCGATATTATAGAAGAATGATACTGTCCGTCCCGGAAAATTTGCTGCTTCAGCGGACGATGTAATAATTTTGAGTTTTGACTCCTTTTAATAAAAAACATCCTCAACTCCAAATACTCTATTATTTATTCATACATCAATAATACTCGGATACGACGTACATTTACCTGTAATCCTGCATCTTAACTCAAGAGACTCGACTGCCTTTGAGACCGCAAGCTCAAACGTCCGCTCGATTTTATTGCGGACATAACGGACTGTAGTCCCATTAAACATGAATATGCTTAGCCTAAGTAAACTCGGTTGAACTATTATAAGTCCGAATAGCCTTTGAGGCTTATGAGGCCATTCGGAGGCGGACGCATTGTGGCTGGTAAAAATCCTCGAACCTTCCGCCGCTTCAGGAGGAATATAAATGTCAAAAAGCAAGTTTACGGGCGGGGCGCCACTGCGCGATCGGTTGTTTATTCACGCCATTATATCCATGATACCTACAATTAATGTTAGTTGAGAATTTATAACTCTATTATAATTTTCAAAAAACACATACTTTTTAATTACAAATAATTACATTACATATTAATTATAGTACTTACTTGTACTAAATTGAGTACAGTGTTTAATAAATATGCAGAGCAAAAAAAATATTTTTTAATTTTTACGTCTGCGTAGACTTTATTGTACGAACAAAAGAGATAACAATAACAAATATAAATATAAAGCAAGAAAAAAATGCGCAAAGGCCAACTTTGCCTTATGTTTTACGAAAAAAAACCTAACGATTTTTGACCCCGCAATTATATACAATGAAGATGAAATAATATCAAAAACAAAATATGACAAGTACTTAGTTCTGTTTTTTTTCGGTTCTAAATGTTTTTTTCATCGTCGAATTTATTCCGCCCGAGGGGCTGCTAATATTCCGTAAAAGTGTACAGTTACTTGGAATGCCACTATTCCTGCCGATGCATCTGTTAAATAATTTGAGTGCCGTGCATTAACACATGCAGTGCAGTGAGCTCAATACAATGCATTTTGAGTAGAAAACAGTCTATCTCTGAATATTTAGGAATTTGATTGTTCAGTCGATCGTTGTGTATTCTGTTTTACTCGTAGGTAAAAAACTTGGTGATGTATTTTATGTGTAGTGCAATGGTAAAAGCAAAACAACATTGATTCAGAACAACATTGATGCGCACACGTCACGGCCCTTGTGCGAGATAGATGTCAGTTGTGATTGTCGTCCATTGTTCACTGATGCAATCAAAATAAGGCCATTTTGATAATATATTGACGACGCGATGTACGAAGCTAAAGTCCCGAGTTCGTCTTAAGAAGCGGGAAGTATTTGTGTTATGAGAATAAATATTTCAGGGACAGACAAAGCCTTTTATGAAGTACAAAAGGTCACCTGCGACTTCGTACGCGTAAACTTAGTTTCCCGCCTATTCCTTCTCGATGGGGTCAATTTTGGAAATATCCGTTCTTAGTTCACTTCTTGGGTAACGGAGGAATATTCCCTACAAATCTCAAGCTGTTAAGTTCAGTGGTTAAGGCTGTGAATTGTGTGTCAGGCTGTCACGAAAACGTTTTATATTGATATACTAAGATTATTTCACTGCATATAGTCCCCCGCTGTCAGTGGAGCAGCGGGCCAGTTCATTGTCATTCCGTCGGCGCGCGCGCTCGATGGAGAAATCAACGCAAATTGACCGCGCCGCTTCAATTTTCCACATATTTCCCGCGGATCAATCTGCATGATAACAAGGACCCGCTGCTTTAGGAATTGACGACTTACTTAACCCTTTAAGCCTGGAGTGCTTTAGTGCGAGCTCGAGCCAGTGCGGTATGCAGAGGCAGAACGTGGGTGTGATGTCAATAGGGATGATTATTATAGTCAAAGGAAATATTTATATATTTCTGCTCTAATCTTGTTTCTCCTTTTTTTATTACAGACATGCTGTAGTGTTGTAGTGTGTTTTTGTCAATTAAATGTTTTGAATTTGAATTTGAAATGGTCGCAAACTCGCCAACACTCACCACTTGAATTATCTCGTACAGGAACAAAGCTACACGTATTGTGGTAATCATTATAATATCAGGTATACCACAGATAATAACAGCAAACAAAACGTGTAATAAAAAGACTCATAAGGTCAAAATAAACAATTGACATAACATAAGTCGATATACTTCATTTAAGAAAACGAGCGTATTTTTTTGTGTCTAGATAAAAACAGAGTCGTTCCAAAGAATCATCATGTTTAATGGTTTTGGTGGAAATTACCCAATTTAAAACCTGTCAAAGATTGATTATATGGCATAACAATTTGCTTTAAAATGGTAACCCGACATCATCTGACTATTTTATAACGGTTCTGTATTTTCTGCTCGATTTCAGTTACTAAATTATATAAATAAAAGTACACACAGTGTTATTGTTCTCCAATTTCTACAGCCGGGAGCCTGCCGTTTTACCCGAAATTATGTTTTGCCAAAATGTGCTTTTCTCAACCGTTTCATTTGCCAATCCAATTTTTTTCCCGTAGCTGTAAATATTTCAGTATTTATTTCAGTACCAACGTGTAGAACCCTATAGGTTAGGTTAGGATAGCTTTTATAAAATATTGAAATATTTACGGTTACAGAAAACAAGGTAGGTTGGCAAATCACACTGCTGTGAAACAATACAATTTGGAAAACATATCTCGCCGAAACAAAGGTAATCCCTCTACAACCATTAACAGTCTCCTTTTCTCCCACAGAAAACAAAGGCGAATCAGTACAAAGCGCCAGCACTTCAACAGGAAGTTCTCAGGAAGAGGAGCCCATGGAGGCGTGGATGAGGGCGCCGGCTGGGGGCGTCTCGGTGCGCAGCGGGGAGGACGCGCTGCTCACGTGCGTGGTGCTGGGCGCGCGCGGCCGCCCCGTGCTGTGGAAGCGCGCGCGCGACCTGCACGTGCTCACCGCTGGCGGCGTGCGCGTCACCCGGGACGAGCGCGTGCGCGTGCTGCACGACGACTGTGAGTGCTGCTGCTGGGACATTGTTGTTACTATAGTCTGTGTCAATTGAAATTGTCAAAGTTGTAAACAAATTAGTTCTGTTTGACACATAACCTCAAATATTCATAAAGCGTGTTTTTATATGAAATAACGTATAATTAATATTTTTTTTATCTTGAACTTAATGTTAAAGCATAGATCAAGTGTATAAATCATTGCGAAGACCTCACTTATCTTTAAAAGCACGTGATTATCGAGTAATATTACTAAATTGGTTCATTTAGTTGTGGTTACATGTTTGCCAATTTCAGTTGGTACAGACTATAGTTAGTAAGGAGATACTGGCAGACAATACTGGCAGAACAGTGTTTGCAACACGAAATTTTGGATCAAAGATTGAGAGGAAGTACTGTTAATGAAAATACCTAGAGGCCCTATCTAAGAAACCCAATACGAGAAGTGACAGGTATTTTAGTGGTTTATTCTTGTAACTGTGTCCGTTGTCTCTAGCTGAGGAGCCGCTGCAGGGCCCCGGCATCGCCAAGGGCGGCGACGTGTGGGCGCTGGTCATCAAGTCGGTGCAGGCCTCGGACGCCGGCCTCTACATGTGCGAGCTCAACACGGAGCCGCCCGTCAGGAGCTTCCACCGCCTCACAGGTACCTGCAGCCATCATCATGAGCCCAGGGGGCATGGAAATCTTCCACTATCACATAAAAATCACCCTACTTGTACGGTTCAAAGAAATATTAAGAATATATTGCACTAGTTATGGAAAGGGATTTATACTATCTATGTTCCTATATTTCTATAACCATTTAAGGTCTGTTCATTCTTACAGGGGTTTTTCCAAATCTTATGAAATATAGTAAAGTCATACCACTTTTTAAATCGGGCGACATGAGTGATTTAACGAATTTCCGTCCCATTTCTATTCTACCGGTTTTAAGTAAAGTTTTTGAGAAGTTAATGTTAAAAGATATGTTAGGTCACTTCAATAGAAATAAACTGCTTAACAGTAATCAGTTCGGCTTCACCAGAGGACGATCCACAACTGATGCAGCATCTGTACTCATTAAATATATATACAATATTTGGGAGAAATCCTGTGATGCAATAGGAATTTTTTGTGACCTTTCCAAAGCTTTCGATTGCGTAGATCATGCGACTCTTATATTAAAATTAGAACATTATGGTCTGTCAAATAATTCTCTAAATCTTATGTCTTCATATCTTAGTGATAGAACACAAACGGTTTTTGTAAACCAAACACAGTCCATTGGAGCAACTGTTAAATTAGGTGTGCCTCAGGGCTCTATATTAGGTCCTTTCTTATTTCTGGTCTATATAAATGACTTACCACCCACGGTAGATAACCTTTGTGATATTGTGCTATTTGCTGATGATACTTCATTAATTTTCAAGGTGGACCGAAAATCCGTCGATTACAGTAGGATAAACGCCACGCTGGTTAAAGTACTTAATTGGTTTACTATTAACAATTTGCTACTTAACGCTAAGAAAACTAAATGTGTTAGGTTCGTTTTGCCTAATGTTAGACCGGTAGAATCTAGTATATTTCTAAATGATGAGTGTTTGGAGATGGTGGACAAGGCGCTTTTCTTGGGGATAACTATAGACAAAAACTTGCAATGGAGTCCCCATATAGCAGTACTAGCAGGTAAATTAAGTTCGGCAGCTTATGCTGTTAGGAAAATCAGGCAACTTACCAATGTTGAGACAGCTCGCTTAGTTTATTATAGTTATTTTCATAGTGTTATGTCTTACGGTATTCTGGTTTGGGGAAAAGCTGCTGACATACAGACTATATTCGTGTTACAAAAAAGAGCCATTCGTTCCATATATAACCTAAACTCCCGTGATTCCTTAAGATTACTATTTAAAGAAATTAGTATTTTGACAGTAGCGTCACAATTTATTTATGAGAATATTATTTATGTCATTAAAAATCAAGACTCTTTTGTTAAGAATTGTGATATACATAATTTGAATACAAGAAATAAAAATAAAATTGCTATTAAAAAATTTCGTGTCCGTAAGGTATATAAATCATTTGTTGGTCAATGCATTCATTTCTATAATAAATTACCTGACGAAGTTTTAAAGTTATCATTTCCAGCACTTAAAAATTACTTGAAAAAGTCGTTGATGTCGAAAGCTTATTATAGGGTCGAGGACTATCTAACAGATAAAAATGCTTGGCCTAAATTAAACACCTAAATAACTTAGTAATAGCTTAGTCGGGAAAATATCTAAACATTGCAGGTATAATTATTGTCTAGGGGACACGGTTTCTGTAGGAGAATGTATCAAAACTATGTGGTTGTTTTGCACCGTCATGGGTAAGTATATATATATATATTATTATTATTATTACTATTTAAGAGTTCATCTGAACATACTGAGTTTTGACACATTTTCCTGCTCAACTACGCATGATATATATATTTTAATGTTAAATTCATTGTTTTATATAATGCTAGGTTAAGTTCTATAATTGTATAAGTAAATTTAAAACGACTGACTGTTGAGTTTCTTGCGGCGTTTCTTCTCAGCAGTGGTCTCTTGCGAAGCGCTGGTAGATTTTTGACGTGTAAAAGTGCCCGTGCGGCCTACTTACTGAATAAACATCTTTTATCTTTTATCTTTTTTATCTTATATAGTACCTAAACAACTTTCTAACCTCGAAATGAACCTTTTTTTGCTAAAACAGCTATTTTAAACAAAATAAAGCAATCACAGACAGTAAATTAGTCAAGTGATGTACATAATGTTTATTCAGTTAACTTTATTTACGATAAAAGAGCTGTTTTAGCCAAAAAAAGGTTCATTTTGAGGTTAGAAAGTTGTTTACAAGACAAGTAAGAATGAACAGACCTTACTTATTACTTATTTCTTATTACTTATTACTTACTTATTTATATGTATATATGTGCATAAGTAGGTATGTTTGCCGTTACTTAGTACCCGTAGAACCCAAGTACACGCTTAGAGCTTGGTTTCGAACCAGGTTAATTTGTGTAGGATTTTCACCAGACATGTACATATTTATTAATTCTTAGCATAGAAAGGCTATTCATTATTAATTATTATACTTGTGCTCCTGCCAGCTCACTTGGTAAATGTGTATTAAATCTAATTTAAATAATTATTATTTCACCGTCTCTGAACTTTGAACTGGTGTTTAACGTCTTAGACGTCTCAGCGCTCGAGCTCGGAGAATTACAGGCATTAGGTACGTCTGACAGGCACATCGAACTTCGCGTGACTTCATCGAGAAGTTTTTAAGTTACCCTTCAAGTTTAATTATAAACGTACTGAAGCAAAGAGCTAGACCCTGGCAAGTGAGTTTTTCTATGATGTACCCCTGTGTTGATGGGTTTGTCGAATAAACGTTTTCTATTCTATTTTAAGTGCAAAATTTAAATCATTTTTGGACTTTTAACAGACGCTTTTTCATAAAATAACACGCAGACAAGAAATTTATGTGATTTGTCATATCATCAAGTTTTCTAATGTAACTAACCTTTCTCCTTCATCGCTTTTATTAGTTTTCGTGGTGATTGCAAAATTGAGCAAGTCTCTTACGTTTTGATTGATTACGTCACTTTGACATAGTCCAAAGTGGTCTAGAATTCAATTTCTACGTTTTCTCCTACTCTACTAGTACCTCCTATTCATGCCTAAAAGAGAAAACTCCCTCACTTTTGGACGTTTAGTTATTAGTCCATTACCTTCAGAATTGACCTCCTCCCTGTGCTCCAGTGATATCTCGCGGGCTGACCCCCCCGGAGAGCTCGAACGCGACCGACACGTACTCCTCGCACATGCCGACGCTGTCGCCCACCGCGCTGGCGCACAACTACACCGACTGCTGCGTCGCCGCCAACGTCACCAGGGTCTGCCTGGGCTTCTGCAGCATCCAGACCATCCTGGAAGGGACCGGCCAGGATCCGGAGACCTGCCAGCCTGACTTCCCTTCTATTGTTAAGTGAGTTGTTGATTTAATTTAAAAGTACGATTACGATTCGTCCAATTGGTTCAAGAAGTGGTAATCACTAAATGGGTGTTTTAATAATTACTAGTCGCATGCCATAATTTTACCGTACACGTCCAAGGCGAACGATTTCTGCGAGGACGGAGTCGCGGGCAACACCTAGTCAACTATAATACAAGTTACATCAAGTTTCAATTTCAAGTCTTATCATTTATTCAGTCACTTCACTCACGTTTATCGCCAGCAATATGGAGCTGTGCTTAAACAATTCAATGTCTATTTATTCAAAATGTGACGCACTGTTCGGCTAGCACAAGTTGCCCGCGACTTGGTTGTCGCTCGGATCTATCTATTCACTTACTATAGAGACGCACTGAGCGACAAGCGAGAAAATACGACTTGTGCTACCCGTGCTAGTGTTACGAGTTCCTTTAGCGTGGGGTTGTATCCTAAATCCCAAATGTAGCAAACTGCTAATGAGCCCTGTTGCTCCGTGTGGCAGGTGCATGGCGGACGGGCGCAACCACGTACCGTGCTGCGCGCAGGAGCGCGTGCCCGACATCTGCCAGGACGTGTGCCGCGGCGAGTTCACGCCGGTCACCGACAACATCAAGACGCACTACTCCTGCGCCGCCTACATGGAGAAGACTCTAGCCTGCATCGTCGAGGGCATTGGTGAGCAGTACGACACTTTTAGAGGAAATGTGGTTCGAGTTCTCACCATACAATCAAAAATGAAAGTGGCAAATTATATTTTACTGTCCTAATTCATTTATAATAAGTGGCGCAACCACTCAAATAATAAACAAAAATACCAGATCAAGACTTCGTGTATACGTGTGAAGTCGACTGTACAAATTTGACAACTATGAATTTAAAACGTAGAAACACAGTACAAGTTCTTCTTATTCAGTTTATGGATTTCGGACTCTCCGGATCAAAGTGATAGCGACATTTAACTCCGCACACATTTCCTTTTAATAAGTACTAATGTTAATATTGTAAAATCTTGTCCCTGACAGTATTTTATGCAACGCCTGATCCTTTTCAGAGCTCCTACCAAGCCCGCCAGAAGACGTGGAAGTAGAAACTCTCAACGAGAAGCAGCTGAACATATCCTGGAACCCGCCGGTGGAGAACACGGACTCAGTGACGGAGTACCTGGTGAAGGTCACCGTGCTGCGCTCCTTCGACGCGAACCTCGTGGACCCCACCGAGAGCTCGCTACGGAACGCCACCGCGAAGAACATCCCACCCGTCACCTACAAAGTCCCCGCAAACAAGACCTTTTTCGTTTTAAATGATTTGTTGCCGTTCACGATGTATGAGATTACGGTTTCGTCATACAACTTGCATGGATCCAGTCTGCCGTCGTACTCTATTAGGTGAGTGGGTGGGAGTTGGTGGAATTGGCCTTGTTCGTTAAGAATTGAGTAGTTTAAACTGCAAGGATCAAGAAATTGATGTATGAACTAAATTATAACAATCATATTCTACCGATTTTTGTCACAGAGATTGTAGTAGATTATATATGTACGGGCTTATGCAGTCACATTATGCAGTCGAGCATAAAAAAAAAGTTTGTGTATATGTTTGGATTTGTTAAGGAGTGAATTGTGAAGAAATTGTTTAAAATTAAGGACTTAATTAATTGAGTCTATTAAAACTATTTTATATTATAACAAAAAAATTAATTCAAAATTCAAGTCACACATCTATTTTCGTTATGTATTTTTAAAATAATCTTCAATACTTTTCTACATGCACAAGAATTTTCTTGTAACCATAAAGCATGGTCCAGGTCGTCGACGCTCACGCCCGGCAAGCTGAAGCCGACGGAGGTGGCGTCGGCGCCGAAGCTGCCCGACGTGCGCGGGTGCTGCGTGGGCGCCGGCGTCAGCCACTTCGGCTGCGTCAACAAGCTCTGCGACCCCACCAAGACCTTCGAGATCGGGGTACGTTATCACTCGAGACAGACTTCAATATATGACTAGCTATTCCTTTCGTTGACTGGAAATTGGCCAGTTTTTAACGCATTCGCTACCGGCAATGCATATAATCGTTTACCAGAAGTTTCTCTGTGCCTTGAACGCGGATGCGGCACCTGGAACCTGGAAAAAGACGGGCAAAAGGACGGTAGCGAATACGTTGACAGCTTAAAAACGGCCTCTGGTAGCAAAAGAGACAAAAAGGATTTTACAGCATCGGCTTTGGGTGTAAATTATTTGTGGATGTGCTTAAGATACTGTGTAGATGGCGATGGAGCAGTCTAGCATCGGTTTAAAATTAATTATCTATATAAACTGGTGCAATTTTCTAACGTTTTCTGCAATAACATTGTAGCTTTCTTTTCGTCTCTTGAGCTGCTTTTCCGAATACTCCGGGAAAAATGGTGGTGGTTTGTGTCTCATAAAATAAGGGCGTAGTTTAGATTTACGAAAATGATTTGACCTTTTTCATATTTAACACAATAAGTGCAAGATCTCGTTCATTATAGCAAAATATTAACTTTTATTACTTGCAGGAAACTGCGCTCTTGAAACATTATATCACCGTTCATCTGCATCGTCATCATTCTCGATCATTTCATATGGCTATCAATGCTATCATCGTGTCCCAGCATCGTGATAAGTAAACCACAAAATCAGCGACGCATCAAAATGATTCTAGAGAGTTTAAAACACTGCTTGTTTATTAATAATACAAGATTTTATTTAATATCGATATTGAAGCTTTTGTCATTGAAAAAATAACGGCGTATTTTTTCAATAAAATCAATGTATCTAACTGACACTTGATAAAAGATAAAGCTAAATCTAATACATAATTAGGTACATATTTAAAATTTGATAAACAAATTATTTAATACTAAGCATTATTAAAGATACAAACAAAAGGACCCATCAAATCATCATTCACTCATTCAATGCAATCATTACTCATTAGAACAGCATTCGCGCCGAAGCATTACTCAGGATTACCTGGAAACAGTCAAAGCCTTCCTGGACAAAAACGAGCCAATTCTCCAGAAAGATGATGATGAACGGTGTTGGTCCTCGGTCAGCTCACGTCACCTCACGCTAACCCCACCTCATTTGTGTCTAAACCCGTTGCCGCCCATCTAACCCTCAGCTGCAGGTGACAGACCTGATGATCTGCGCGCCCTGGGCCGGCGCCACCTTCGGCTGCCTGGCCAACGGGCTGGACCACTCCCCCTGCTGCCGCTCCCGAGGGCTCCCGGACTCCTGCCTGCCGCTCTGCAGCGGGAACGTCACCAATCTTGACTTCAATCATTTCAAGTTAGTATTCCTTTGAGATGATGTGTGTATATTGTTTATGTGTTAGGTAAATTCGGACGTGATTTTTTCCATTATAAAGAGGTCATAATCACCGTTGGCTCTCAGTCGGTCAAGTTGCTATGATCGCGTCCAAGGTTTTCCTAGATAAAAAGCAAAGGAATTTGCAGTTTTTTCTCAATTATTTCACTTGTATTTTGATCTATAGCGTTAATGACGACGCTTTTGCTACTACTTGTGCGTGTATATTTGAGAAATACTATGACTCTAAAACCAACATAGATTACAGAAGTAACGCAATAAGGACTTGTCACCTTTTTTTATCTGTTACGTTAGGGACTTTATAAAATATCTTTATACACACATTTACTTTAGGAGTGTTTACAATATTAAACTTTAATGAACTTACACACTGATAGCAATGATCATATTTTCAAACCATTAAGTCGGCGGTCCGCAACGCATTTGCAGTTCTAAGCTTGGCATATCTCTATGAGCCTCTGCGTCCACTTACCATCAGGAAACCGGAACGCTTATAATTATAACCATTCGTCGCACTCAAGCGGGCAGTTTGGTGGCATGTCAGAATGATAGATAAGGTTCATAAATCAATCAATTCATTTTCAAGTCAGAATAAAGTATTTGTATTTAGTATTTGCTACCTAGTATTTGTAATGTGCAATTCCAAATATCTTAGCAACTAAGGCTGTACAGTCAACAGCATAAATAAGTGATAATTTCAATCGTTTCACAATTTTGTATGACATTTCAAACAGAACGTTAAAGTGACAAGGTATAAAAATGACCATTTATTTATGCTGTTGACTGTACGTTAGTTAGGTGTTTATTTTTGTATACCCATTCAATTTTAAATAAAAATAAGATTGAATAGTATGTGGCATATTTAATTTAATTTACTTAAGTAGGTATATTATGCGTATATATTATTAATATTTTTCAGCTATTTATTTGTTTTTTTGTGGCCACTTAAATGGGCTATCAGTTATCACTTCAAAGAGTATTTACACATTAAAGATAAATAAATGATAACGGGTAACTAATTAACTATGTTATAAATACTAAGTACATCATAATACTCGTAAGTTAAGAGTTTTATTGTAAACTTTTCTTTTCCCCCAAACTGCCCGCTTGAGTGCGACGTATGCTTATATAACCGTATGTGTGTGTAATATTAAGCCCCAACTCCCCCCAGATGCCTGCGCTACATGTCGGCGTACACGAACTGCCTGCTGGCGGGGTACGGCGTGCTGCCGGGCGCGCCGCTGCGCCTGCGGCTGTCCAACATCGACGCGGACTACGCCGTGGCGCAGTGGTCGGCGCCCGCCACGCTGCCCGACACCGTGCAGCACTACAACCTGCACTACCGCTCGCTGCAGCCCGGCGCCGACTACCGCGTGCTCGAGAAGGTGACTCTCCCTTTTTACCCGGATGTTGAAAGAGAGTACTGCTTTTGACCTATACTGCCCTTCTAAATATAAGGACGCATGCGCAATTTGATAGTCAAAGCAAATTGAACCCCCTGCCTTAAGAAATAAGGTCACTACACATATATTCGCGATTCTATATGACATACGCCCTTTTTTCTAATAAAGGTAGTATATGTATGTATGGTTTGTTATTCCTTAAAAAAGCTGAATGGATGGCCCGATTTTGACTAACGAGGTGTCGTTAGATTAGGGCTCGTCCATGAATCACGTAAAGCTCCGAACCTGTATTCATTTTTCTTTCAACGCGCGACTTCATGTCTTGACAACGGAAAAGCGGCGCGTGACTCGCTGTTAAAAATGCTGATTTTTCAAAAATATTTTGGCACCGATACACGTTAAGTAGGTTTACTCTAAAAGCTCACCACGACTTATTAGTAGGGGATCCTTCACCCAGCTGTTTATTCGATAAAAAGTATTTTATATCAAATTTAATATGGTAATTAATATGTGGCGAATAGGTAGACTGAAAAATTTATAAATCAATTTAATAGACGAATTACATACCAATCGAAAGTATGAAACCTATAGAATATGCAAACGTTAGGTTGACTATTTTTTCCCAGCATAACTATTGGGTAGGTAGGTATAAACAGGGAAGTCGGTACTAATAATTTGCACTAAACCTAACTTTTGCATATTCTACCTACAGGCTTCATACTTTCGATTAGTATGTAAATTGTCTAATAAACAAGCAATTGCAATTTAAGAAAAAAACATTTTCGTTTATTATTTTTATTATATAAATAGGATAGAAATTTTTCAGCCTACCTATTCGCCATATAATACTTACCATATTAAATTTGATATAAAATACTTTTTATCGAATAAACAGCTGGGTGAAGGTCGTCTCCTATTCGGATCTTAGACCATATATATATGTATAACATAGGGAATTTAAGATACGTAGACGACAATATGCAGTCGGGTTTTTAAAGTTTGCTTTTTGTTAGGAAAAGAAAAACGTAGCGTGTCCTCCGCACGCTACGTTTCATCACCTCATGAGAAGCAAGTAATCAACGTCGCCCATAAACACAACTCGAGAAGGGTTGCTGATCCGTTGCCGGCCTTTTAAATTAATGAAAGCTCTTTCTTGCGGATCCCCATGTTGTAACTAAAGTTTTACAGTAGGAAAAAAAACAACGTACTTAATACTTACTCCTTTTAGAAAGGCAATAAAACGATCGATGCGATCAGACCCAGGGATTTTCTAATGGAATAATTACTGATTCGAGTGCTCCGAATTTCCTTTTTTACAAATCAAATTGCAAATGAGTATCACATTGCAGTAAGACATAAGTGCAGTTTGGCAAATATAGAAAAGAGCTCAGCAAAAATAGGGAAATTTAAACCGTCGCGCTGTCGTTCAATATGAACGGAATCCCTTATTGAAAATCCTGTGAAACCGTTTGCTCTGGTTTTATTTCGACGTCCGATCTTATTTGTGTCTCAATTCTACAAGATTTCAATTTCAACTTGTTTTATTTGTTAGTAAGCATTTTTTAAACGCGCTGTTTAAAATAGAAATCCACGAAAGTTCTAATAATAATGTTTTTTCAACTAAATATAAATAAAAAGCGCAATCAGCGCTAGTTTTAACGAAGTTTAAAACTTAATTGAATGGCTTCGTTAAGGTTTTGAAAAAGTTAATCCAACTGTTCAAATATAATTTAGCAACAAAAAATGTCTTTGCTTATCGCGATTTGAGTGAACATGATAATGATGATTTGAGAATCAGTAGTGTTCAGTTTCATATTTTGCTATTTATTATAAATTATTATATATAATAGTTCGGCCATGCTCTCTACCCAAAAGCCAAACTTGGCCTGAAAGTGCTTAAAAAGGATTTCGTCGATACATTTTTTTTCGATCTTGGTGGATTCGATTTTCCTCTACGAGTACGAGTATCTTGAGGTCGCTTAAGTTTTATGCGCTCACTAGTCGAGTTGGCTTGCTTGGCTAGCTTGTGTCGACACGCTCATAAGAAAATCGCACTCGAGTGTACCTTCACCTAATCATACACAGTAAACGTTGAGTAACTGAAACTTGAAGTGGTTAAGTTTTATATTTATTTAATCAACTTTAAACTTAAAATATTTCCATCTAAGTTATCAGTTTAACACGGGCGAAATCAGATTGGTGGTGGAAAACGTGGCTCAAAGCTGTCACGGTGGACCGGCACCTTCGCCATCAAAGATGAACCGATTAGCCTGCTCTAATCTCCGGAACTCGTGTTCAGCAGGAGCCATAAATTAAACGAAGGCATTACCCTCAGACAGACGGTAGCACCGTCACCTAATTTATAGTTGTCGAGGGTGATCCCTAATGAATGTATAATGAATTAATCCCTTTGGCGCCATACAAATAGCGGTATATTTAGGATCCGGTGCGAACTTTGCACTGGTGTAGGGAGATCGGGATTGTACGAATAGGTATGTGTGTATCGGGAGCAACCTTTTGTGCTCACGTCACAATAGAAAGTTAAGGTTTATTTTGTAACTGCAAATGCCTTATAAAAGACAAGAGGACCCTACATACTCGTACTAAATTAAGTCCGTAATTATTTTGAAAGTTTAGTTTAACGCCCGTACATAATCTAAAATTTATTATACATAAAAACCTTCCTCTTGAATCACTCTATTCATTTATGAAAACCGTAGCTTTCAAACTATCTAAGCGTACATGCAGAGGGTCAGACGGTGGGAAGCGATTTTGTTTTACACTTTGTAAAGAGTTGTTATTGTAACGTTGATGACACGTATGACGTCGTTGGCAGATCCACTCCCCGTTCATCCTGGAGGACCTGGAGCCGAACTCCGACTACGAGATCTACGTGGAGGCCGTCAACGAGCATGGCGTGGGCGACGCCTCGCCGCGCCTCATCTTCCGCACCCAGAGCCAGGTAGGAGGATATCAAATTTAAAATTTAAAATCGTATATTCATTCGCAATTCACGTCACAGCGTCAACAGCTCCCTGTCTATTCGGACTATTATTTCAGCTGAATTCATAAACCAAGTTATCGGGATATTTTTACCGTCAAAAGGAAATTAAAGGAAAAGAAAATAACGAGATTAAAGCAGTATAAAATTACACAGAAAAATGGGAGTTGTGTACCTTATTGATCAGCATTGTTCGGTTTAGTGTGTCTTTTGTGTGTATGCATGTACTCAAAAAAGCGAAAGGTTAGGAAAGGAAAGCGAAGCATTGGCAGGCCTTCCACAAGGTGGACCGACTCTCTGGTGAAGATCGCGCAAAGCCAATGGATACGAGTACCACAAAACCGGCCGTCGTGGAGATCCTTGGGGGAGGCGTGTCCAGCATTCGACATCTTTCGGCTGATATGATGATGATGATGATGATGATGATGACTTCAAGAACTTAATTTGTCTAAAAGAGTACAGTTCCCCTGTTGTTCCAGGTGCAAGAGGAAGAGGAAGCCGAGGAGGTTTCTAACAGCTACAACGTGTCCGCGTGCTGCGAGCACGTGGCCGTGGCGGGCGTGTGCATGCCGCTCTGCACCTACGATGCCAAGATGACGGACCTGCGCTCGCTGGCGCCGCTCTGTGCGCAGGAGTTCCACAAGCTGCTACGCTGCGGGGCTGGAGGTCTGTTTTACTGTTGCTACTTGTATTTACACAAAAAATAATGTCTAGTTAAAAAACTTTAAGCACGTGAGTCATTATGTTAGCAATCGAAGACAAAGCACAGATATTAAAGATTATACAGGGTGTATTGCAAGCCGTGTGCCAAATGAATAGGGTGGGTAGCTAGGGTCACATGCAACACGTTTTGGGCCAATTAACTAACACTTATCCTGCTCACGGAGCTATTTAAATATTTTTTTTGAAAAAAAAACTCGGTATCTTCCAAATGTTAACCATTTTGTTTATCTATCTTTTTTTTTAAATGCACAAAAGTATTTGTAATTTTTTTTATTTCTAATGCACGCGTATTCTAATGAAATGTTACATTTATTCATGTAGTTACAAAAAATAATAATATTAGCCGACAAAGTGTGAAGGAGAGAAAATAAAAATCGTCACGGTCAACTTTATGGCACAATTAAAAAATAGAAGCTCCTCAGATCTTCCAACATCATAAAAACTTCTTCAGCTCCTGACTATTCTTACGGTATACCACATGTCTAGAATCACGTTCAACTTTTCGGCAAAATATGGTTTCAATCTAAAATAGTGGTTTACATTACCCCGTACTTCTTTGAAACTACCTACTTAAAAAAAAAATGCGTTATTTTTTAGTTACTTGCGTACCTATTGGATACTTAGTTATCGAAATAAATTAATACTATTATTAGGTTTTTAATCATTTTAGATGACTATTTTATGACTTTTTATCATTAGTAAAAAAAAAATGTCTCAATTCATTTATCTGATTGAATCTTACTTTCAAGTTAAGTAAGCACTGTAAGCGCGCTTCGTATAGTTGATCCACAGACTGCACGCGTAGAATGATTGGCAATACGACATGAACAATGTTTTCTTAACCTCCACTGTACAGCGTGCAAACCTGCGAATCAACATATAAGCTCTTACTGCCAGAAATGAAGGTAGCTGTTCCCCCCAGGGCGCAACCATGAGGCGTGCTGCGAGCGGCGCGGCGTGCCGGCCAACTGCCGCGGCGTGTGCGCCGGCGTCTACACCGGCGGCGTCAACGTCTGCGTGCCCTACATCGGGAACATCGTGCAGTGCTTCGAGGAAGGTGGGGTTCACATTTAAAATACGAATGCTTTTCTTTCCACACAAGTCTTTTAACCGTCATCTTAGTATTCATTCAATTCTTTCTTTAATCATTGTTGTCGTTGTCCTTCGCATAGTATCTTTAATTTGAGGTGTCCCTGTTCCTTAATCAACGTCGAAATTCAGATGGTATGGTCTGGATTGATGTTTTAAGTATCGGTTATCTCTTATCATCAGTGTGATTCTATCTTTTCTCCTCCCGGCCAGCTTTCAAATCACACGACCCTTCAATATGCTTCTCTTTTATTTGACTTTGGTTCGAATATGGCATTTATTTTTGTCTCCTCTATTTCTCACTATGATGTAGTTATTTATGCATCCGAGATAAAAGATTACATTTTCATGATGTTATTTTTTGTTGTTGTTGTTGTTGTTGTTGTTGTTGTTATATGTTAGTGTTTGTTGTTATGAGGTTGATTTAACGAGCGAGCATGGACTACCTCACAAACACTGGCACCTTAAGAGAGGGGGGGTCGGTCAGTAGCCGGCCTTTTAGGGAAATTAAACCTCTTTTTTTAAATATCCCCATGTCATAACTGTTTGGAAACACCGCAAAGAAGATTTAGTTCCACACTTTCTTTTGCTCTTTGCTATTCACCACACCTTTATTTCTTCTCTCTCATGCTCTCTACCCTATATATCGCCTTATCTCTAATACCCCTGCCACACTATGCTCCTCGCGCTGCCGCGATGTAGCCGTCTCTTCCCACACACTGCTCTACTCGCGCAATTATTCGCGAAGCTTCTCTCTAGATCCTTTGACTCGCGCCCGAAAAACCGATAAAACAGGCGGTGGGCATGACGAGAAGCAAGGCGACGTTACGACGAGTAACGCGGCTATTACGTCTCTGCCTTCTTTCCTCGCTACTTCCCGGCCACTCGACGAGAGTGTGGCAGGGTTATATGATTCACTGTCTCTCCATCAGCTTTAACTATGTCCAACTCCCCAGGCACGGGCCTGCTTCCCGGGCCGCCGCGCGAGGTGCACGCGCTGGTCTCCACGGAGGACAAGCAGACCTGGTCGGGCTACGTGGAGTGGGCCGCGCCGCAGGACGGCTCCAACGCCACCGGCTACGTGGTGCATTGGCAGCGCGTCGGGAACAACTCGCAGCCCTACTACTACAACACTCTGGCGCTCGATAACGTAAGTCATAAAACGTACCGGAACGTAGATGTGTTGACATTTAGAGGGTATTGTCCTCGCACAAACCCTTGAGTGGTTTTGAGGTGTTTCTTGTTTTTTTTATATATATTATTTTGAACGAAACAGAATTATAAAATAAAATAAAATAAAACAGAAGTCTTACGGCTGGCCGCTCTTGAATTGGTTTGCATTTCCAGTAAAAGGTTTTCACTTGAATCTCTCTGTGACTTCTTACAGAAATATTTATGTATCATAGACGTTATAACTTTATAAGCCATGTATGGATATACTTTTTTAAATCTTTACTGCACCAAATAAGTTCAAATAGCAGACTTAATGCCTAGTGGTGTAGATTCCGCTACTCCATTAAAATAATAATAATAATTTATTTGCTAAAAACATGGTATAACAAAACGGTGTTTCAGTTAATGGAAGGTTCACACGTTTAACCATAAATATAGACTTGAAAATGTTACCTATGTACTTTATGTTAATATGTTGTAAATGTTAACTGAAGAAACGATAAATTTAAGGTTACATCATCGACTCATTGGTACAATGATGGCTGCGTTTATAACGTGACAAATAAATGTAAAACATCCGTCACTTTCTGTCACGTATATAAGTGCGAGAGTGACGGATGCTTTATCCACATTTTGTCACGCGACAAGCGCAACCATACTAGGCCAGCAGGGTAAATGTTCAGCAAATGATGTGCATTAACATTTCTCAAATAATGATTATTCCGATAAGGGAGTTAAACCACCGGTGGAATAACTGGCATAGTGACCTTCTACCTTAGTTCACATGGTTGCCTGAGGGCCCACTTGTCATCAGATGATCCATGTGCTCGTCGTATGCCTTCCCGAAATCGTTAAATTTAAACACACAACTTTTTTATGATAGCAAATAGAACAGTTGAGTTTGAGTTTTAAGAGGCCACCAATGATAAAATCTGTAGTGTTCCGCGATCTGGATCTCAATAACCATAACGCCTTTGTATCTACATATACATACATACAATAAATCACGCCTGTTTCCCAGAGGGGTAGGCAGAGGCCACTTCTTTCCACCTGTATCTGTTCTTTGGATATAATTATTAAACTTGATCATATTTCCTTGACACTCGTAAACTTGAAAACACGATTAGAAATAAAACCCTCGATAATTTTATTTTTCAAATATTGTTACCCATTTGCATGTTTTTGGTTGAATCTTCGAAACCCTATGATCTTTAACGATGATTTTTAATTCAATAGTTGAGTATATGTAAATTCTGGTAAACCATTTTTTCAATAAATGTTGTGGTTTTAAAGTAAACAGCAATTAATTGAATTTGACGCTGCCATCAAGGCGCGCGCGAACTATCTCCATCTCACTTTCTTCGCGCGGAAGCACATAAAGCCATCCTTTGCATGGTTGTGGGGGCGTGGCACCATAATTGTGGCCTCTTTAATACAGGAGCGATATTGTAGCTAAGTGGTGTTCTCAGCAAATCAACACGACGGAGACGACGGCGCACATCGAGGGCCTGGAGCCCAACGGCACGTACCACGTGTTCGTGGTGGCCGTCAACGAGCGCGGCTCCTCGCTGCCCAGCAGCATGCTGCTCATCAACGTCACCAGCGACAACAGTCAGTACCACTGAATTCACAACACTGCCCATCTAAGTAAAAAGGACCAATGCGCAAGTTGATAGTCAAAGCAAATTTAGCCCTCCATGATAAGAAACAAGGTCTAATAAATAGACTACGTTCGTTGCCGTGCTCTACGAGTTTGTTATAAAGACCGCATTATAAATTTTAGGGGCCTATTACATTTCGGCGAATTTTTTGCCCAAATTCATCATTTCCCAATTTTTTATTTGCCAAATAGTTGTTTCCCGTCGCAGTTGATTTACATATGTAGTAAGAATTATCTAACCTAATAGACAAACAAAAAATACATTTAAACATTAAGTACCAATTTCACCAAGTGATTTAAAATTTAATCAATGTTAATCGACTGTTAATTCATACATTTTGACAACTGTTAACGCTCTAATCGTCTGCTAGTTGGTTAACATCATTTGGTGAAATTGGTATCTAGTATCTAATTACGAATTTCTCTTCCGAAACGAGGTATCGTGTGTGTGATAGACTATCTGTCCAAATTAAGTCAAGAATCTAGAATACTACTACTGAACAAACTCACAGATATTTACTTGTAGAGGTGATCATTGCACTCCGTCGGCGAATAATAGTTCCTCCTAGTTGTGTAATAGTTGAGTACTAGTGACTGTAGCGAATGATGATAAATTGATAAATATTATTATAATGTCACACTCATTCTCTTTATTTAGAAAGGTACTACAGTTTAATTACTACACATTTAGTTGGAAAACAACTCAAATTCAAATTCAAATAGTTTATTGCATGTCACATTACAAGTATTCAAAGATAAGAACTAATACCGTTACGTATTTTTAAGTCGAAGCAAGCACTCTCCATACCTAAAACTAGCTTCTGCCAGCGACTTCATCCGCTTAGAATTCGTACTCTACTCCTCCTAAGAGCACCGTTCATTTTCTGGGATAAAAAGTGGCCTATGTTACTGAGAAATAATGTGGCATTCTAATGGTAAAAGAATTTTTTAAATAAATACAGTAGTTTTTGAGTTTATTCGTTACAAACATACAAAAATACAAAAATACAAATCTTTCCTGTTTATAATATTAGTGTAGATAGATTACAATTACAATTGCTATTGTTTCATCTAACGTTGACTAACGATTGTAACGATCACCCAGCTGAACAGACCCTGGCAGGCATCCCGTCGCCGGCGCACTCGCTCTCGGTGTCCGCGCACTCGGCCACTTGGCTGGCGCTGTCCTGGCAGCCGCCGCAGTTCTCGCACCCGGACGAGAAGATCACCTACACGTGAGTACACCTTCCTTAATTTCTGTAGGTTTCACTTGATCACTGTTATCGTCATCGGGCGTGTCCCCAAGCGCTTTAAATATATTCTTACTTACTAGAGTCTGACCAGCGAGTTGTGACACAAGCATTTTTTTCTAATTCTTCAAATGGCAACAATTTTCCCTATAAAACAAGCTGTCACATTATGCGTACCTATCCACTCGTTATGCATTTCGTGCTACTAGATAGTTATATTTTAAATTTGCCCCCTATTTTTTGTGTCACCACTCACTGGTCAGACTCTATTACATTAACATTATCGACATCTGGAGCAACTGTGTGTTAAATATCTTAAAACATATCCTGCTTTCTTCAACATCATCGTTATGTTAGGCATCTGTTTGCTTAATATGTTTAGACATTATTCTATCTACTGTTTCATCTTTTAAGATGCTATTAATATCCGGCCTCTATCCGAAAATGGGCTTAAAAGAAGTCTCTATTACTCTAGTAATAGATCCGTGTCAGATATCCGCGTTGTTTTGATTTAGAAACAAATGAATCAAATCTAGGAAGTGACTAAGTTACTCAACTGCATCATAAACTTCGGTTTTCCGGTGAAACTTAATAGTCCTTCTTGGATATTAGTTTTCATTACCCAAGAAACTATGAAGTCTGCGATCTGCAGTTTTGCAGAAAAGTTTAACCATAAAAGCTAATAAGTTATTATCTCGCTTGAATTCTGACCGGCTTCTATTCTCCTGGGTAAAGCCATGTTGCCTTTCACGTGTTATCGTATTGTAAACGTTACGATAGCTCTTATGTACTTGACGTTATGGTTTACCGAGTGTAATAGAGCTCGAGAAAGAAGAATTTACAGAATCCTCCATAGTCCCCGCGCTAACGCGATCCCAAGGCGTTCATTAAATCAACTAGTTAATGTTATTAGACGGAATTCCGCGATGGCGGGGAATTTCCACGTGAAGTTAAAGAGTCTCAAATACTTATGATTAGATCCCGTAGGTAAATTACGTTCAGGGCCATAGGTAGTGATTTCAATAGAAATAGGACCCCATATCGTGTTAGTGGTACTGAATCAAATGTGTCTGATCAAAGTGATGAAACTAACTATGACTTTTAAAAACGGCAATTGTTTATATCTTTAAGTTCTCTAGTATGGCGAAAGTTTATTTCAAACCACGATTTAGAAAAAATTCAGAGTGCTGGAAATGTAACCGAGTTTAACTTTTGACTGGCGCTTCGCAGCGAATGGATTGCACTTGAATGCAACAATATTCATTTTATTCGTATAGACATTATAATGCAAATATCGCACCTTCAGAACAATAGTGACCTAATTGAGAAAATTTAAGTTTCGAGTTAGGTCTCTATGATAATAAATTTATGACTCGAAGTTTGAAAGCACAAATTTTGAATTAGGTCATTATTGTTCTAAAGGTGCGATATACGAAACAAAACGAATTTATTATTTCCTTTAAAATAAACTTTATAGTTAGAAGTTGAGGAATCTAAATAAGCGGCTCGATAAAAAAAACATTTAGGTACTGTCCTTATCACAAAATTAAGCTGTTTTCTACTTAAAAGCTACATCTAAAAATATTAAAATGGTTATTTAAATGAAATTTGGCATACAGATAGTCCATGTCCCGGATTAACACATGGCTGTATCGGAAAATTTGATAATAAATAAAAAGTTCTACGCAGTAAAAGTTGGAAGCAACCTAATAAAAATCTCTGAAGCCATAGTAAAAGAATCTATTTCCAAGGCAGTATTGATCGGTCCGGACACCCAGGAACATTGCCCAAACCAAACTCCGCCGCTAATTTTAACTCGGAACTTGCCAGACCGGACCAACCAAACCGTCTGCGGGAGTTATATTTGGTTCATATTCAACAGTCTGACGGAGCTCGGTCCAACTTGCTCTGTGACCAGGTTGTAAGTATTCTACTATGTAATTAAGCTGTCACAAGAACAGCGTGTTCTCCGCGGCAGCGACATTGTATCTGAGGGCCCTGCCAAGATGCATTGCGCTAACTAGCGTTTCTTTTCGATTCGTTTTTAAACCAATCGCGTCACTGGTAGATGACGTGATACGAAAAGTCACGTGATCTACCAGTGACACGATTGGTTTAAAAACGAAACAAATAGAAACGTTAATTACCGCAATGCATCTTGGCAGGGCCCTCTGATTTCATCACGAATTCGACCCAAACTCGAATGTGTTAAAGTTCTGATCTTACCAACTACCTACTAAGATTATAAATGCAAAAGCGTGTTTGTTTGATTATTTGTTCCGTCTTTAAGTTCAATTTGAAATTTGGTACAACAGATACTTTTAAAGATGCGCTGGCCTAGTTGGTAGTTGGTATATTTCGTTTCATACAAAACTCCTGTTTGGTTCACACTTTTGTATGAAGCGGAAATTAGTGAGTGTACTGACCCTACCTACGAAGCTTGCGGTTCACACATGTGATGAGGGCGAACATTTGTGTGATGAGCGCGAATATTTTGTTCCTGAGTCATGGGTGTTTTCCATAATACAAGCCTAGAGCTTAGTTTGGGACTAGGTCAATTGGTGTGACATTGTCCCCTGGTATTTATTTTATTGATTTAATTAATTTACACGTATAGCCCGGAGTATGTTCGTAGTTCACTTTACGAGTATGTCAAAAAATCGGAGGGAACTACGGTTGACATTACGCGGACGGAATCGCGCTCAAATGCTAGTTAAGTAATAATATAAGGCAAATAAGTAGGTAACTTATTAATTATAATTATAAACTGTTACAGAATTATATTATAGTAAAGGAAACTTCTAAAATCGTTTTGAATTCGTCAGATGTGAAGTTCTAAGCTAGAATAAATCATCACCGAATCCAAGCGCTCGGCACTTGGAACTTGGAACCAGTAAAAGCAAATTGATTAGCTGTTTCGATTCGAGTTAGTTTCGGCTCAAATCTCCAGACAGTATAACTACGCTTCGAAACTAATAATGTTCGGTTGTATCGCGAATAGTTTGAGTTTGGTAAATACTCCATTGGGCAATGGAAGCGAATTGTGGTTGTGTTTACTGTCATTTCTACAGCAAAAGTTTTAAGCTTGGGGATTTATTTTGTTGGCCGAGGTCGAACTACCAGATTAAAGATTCTGATTCTTATTAACTTCATAATAGTCTGACTTACTGAGCACAGGGAAGGCCGCAGGCGGGCAGATGGCTGCGTAAGCTGCGTTGTAATGTGATATTCTTAAGTGCATCAAAGCTGAGATATTTAAATATTGATGACTGGGCGTATTTCATTACCAAAAACCCTCTCAAATATTTTAAGTAAATCAAACGTTGTCGTGGCCGTTGAAAAAAAATATGTTATTACTATTTTATATAAACGTACCCAATGCCCTTATAACGTATGTTTCAAAAGTCCTGTCCACTTTTACCGTAACATGAGTTTACTGACCCATTCTGTTCTCCGTCACCCTTTGGGGGAGTGGCTATTCAAGGCTCCAGAGCCTAGTATCACTGCGACCAGGATTGATCAATTGTGATCGCCACAGCCTACAGTTCTCCGCTGAGTCCTGTTATTGCGAGGAATTTCAGGACTTTATTGGCGCCGAGATGCTTGATCTCCTCTGGGCACATTAGGTGCTTTCCCAGTGAGGAGCTACGGTGTCGCATTAAGGCCGGGCAGACGGTGAGAAGGTGCATAGGCGTTTCCTCCTCCAGTCGGCAGAGTCTGCACAACCTTGTGTCACATTTCCCGATCGTCCGCATGTGCTTGTTCAGGCAACAGTGCCCTGTGAGCGCCCTGACCAGAATGCGGATATTGTTCCTACTTAGCGCTACTTAGCGCTAAGACTTACTTAACCCTTTGACTTACTACTGAGGTCTATGTATGGTCTGTCACACCATAAATTACCTAAATAAATAAATATGCAGACATTATTCCTCATTGTAAAAGCATAACCCACAGCACTCTGGTAATGTTAAGTATAGTCGACCAAAAAACTCCTCCACCACTTTTTGACCTTAGGTTGAAGCCCGACGAGCGTAATTTTTTGAGTTGTGAGTCGCTTAATTTCTGCTATATTTGGTTTCATACAAAACTCCTGTTTGGTTCACACTTTCGTATGAAGCAGAAATTACGCGACCCAAAATATGCGACCCACAACTCAAAAAATTACACTCGATTGGGGTCACCCTTAATCAGCTACAAAAATTGTAGGTACTTGTAATGGTACAGCTAAAGGTAGCTATAGAGGTAGTAGTATTTAATAAAGTCGAAAAGTGGTTAAGGAGTTTATCGGTCGACTATATCTTTAGTTAAACGTATTATGGATCGCTGACGTTAAAACTTTGGATCTGATGCTATTAGTCATCTCTGTTCAAATTGACGGAGTTCAATAAACCGGCAAACCGATATAAAACATTGATAGACTTAGAAAAAGTGTTGTTCCCCAGGCTATACTACAAGACCCCTGGTCAGCCAGGCCAGGGCAACGTGACCTCGGTGCCGACCACGGTCCCGGGGCACACGCTGGAGAAGCTCACGCCCAACACGCAGTACGTGTGCTGGGTGAAGGCGCACGCCGCCGCCGGCGACTCCATACCCTCGGAGACGCTGCTGGCCTGGACCGACCCGGCTTACCCGGCGTATGTTGAGGTAACAACTAAATGCAATATATCACACTGAAACAATGAAATGAGGAGATCCGCGCGAGAACCAAAGTCACCGATATAGCCCTAAGAATTGTTAGACTTAAATGCGGCGGGGCACATCGCTCACGCTCGCAACAGATGGCCGATGGGGTCGAACACTTCTCGATTGGCGTCCGCGTACCGGAAGACACACCGTGGGTAGGCTTTCAACAAGGAGGACCGATGACGTGGCTAAAGTTGCGGGAAACCGATAGATTCAATCGGCGCAGGACCGGTCCATGTGGTAAACATTGGGGGAGGCCTATGGCCAGCAGTAGACGTCTTTCGGCTGAAATGATGATGACGATGATACTCTTTGCAACACAATTAAACGGCATATCAAGTCCTCAATCAAATAAAATTATTGAAAATAGTACCCTAAATAATGCGATGTTATTACATGCAGCCTCCTACGGTGAACCCGGTGAACCTGGTGGTTGAGGGCTCCAGCATGACCATCCTGTGCATCGCCATGGGCACCCCCACGCCCACCATCTCGCTCTACATATCTGGTAAGTCACTTTTTCGATTCAAACTCATACAGTCTGAGTCTGATTACAGTAGCAACGATCCGATTGAAAATATTGTTTAAGTTCTCTCTCAGACGGAAGATCTAAGAGATGAACAAGAGCTCCAGAGTCCACGACTAGGGCTCGTCGAAAATCAGCAGCAACAAAGCTATAAAGCTATTATGGAGATTGCAGTTCGCTAAGACCCTCGTTATTTTTTTCATTAATATCTCTCTAACCTGTAGACGAGCTGGTCGGTCTCGTATTGGTTTGCCAATGAATGCATGTTCGTCACATTTCTGGCTTGTTCCGCAGGGCACCTGATCCGGCAGGTGGAGACGCGGCACATGGTGACGGTGATCCACAACGTGACGCGCGACATGGACCAGATCTCCTGCTACGCCGACAACGGCTACGGCACGCCCATGCAGGCCTCCCGCAAGATCAACATCTCTCGTGAGTGCTTCCAAACTATCACCTGTCAATTTTTCCCAAGCCCGTCTATCAACGACTTACAGAATATTACCAAAATCTACTAGAGGGATCGCCCTATTCCGACAAAACTATTTAGACAAAACTTTCTATATACTCCTTAGGAGTTCCCTAAGTTTTTGAAAAAACCTATCGTAATGTGTTTGTACTAAAATCTGCTCTCCAATTCTCCAAATCAAGTAACAAACATTGAATTGCTCTTCACAAACTTCTCTATACATCTAGCCTAATGGAATGATTCGTATATTTGCCCACCACGCCTACTACTACTACTACTACTACTACTACGCATTTTCGCCTCGCTAGGTGAAACGGTCAAATCAACTATTTGCGGTGTTTCCAAACAGTTATATGAGTGTTATAACATCCAACAACAAATGACAACTCAAAAAATAATATTGCATATTTTGCCGTCGGGTTTTGGCATACGAGGAAGACGACCGATAAAATTACAAACTTAAGATCCGCTTCAACAAAGACAATAGAACTAACAGCAATGTCTTCCGCCAGACGTGCCGACGATCCAAGCGTCGGGCATCACGATGGCGGCGGCGGGCGACTCGGTGATCCTGGAGTGCCGCGTGGAGGCGCTGCCCAAGCCGACCGCGGCGTTCTGGCGCGACCCCGCCGGCCGCACGCCCGTCATCGACGGACCCAACTACTCCATACAGCTGCTCGACGACCCGGAGGTGACTACTACATCTATTGGAATTCATACACGCATACTCACAATAAACCATCATTACATCCCCTTCACCTAAGTAACTGCTGTCCACTGTCGTGCGTTTCTTGGTATGAGGACTGGTTAGATCATTTTCTCCAAATCATTTATTTCCTGATGCGTATTTTCCGATCGCGTTTTGCCCTTCGTGAATTTTACCACACGCATTTATTCTTCTCTTTTTTTCCATTCTCATTTTTCTCCATTCATAATTTTAACCACACGCATTTATAACATCGTTGCTTTTTCCGAGTCGAATGTTTGCCCTTTTGTGAATCCTACAGTACGCGTAGGTAAATTAAGGCTATGTTAATGTAGGTCTTGGCCGAAGTGCCAAGTCACCCGGATATAGAAGCTCCGCAGTATCGGAGCTCCGTCGACTTTGTTAAATATATGTATATCTAAAAAGGGCGAACATGCGACTTGGAAAAAGCTACAACGTAAAACATGCGTGTGGTTAAAATTATGGGTGGGGAAAAATGCGAATGGAAAAGAAGGAGAAGAAATAAATGCGTGTTATTAAATTCATGAATGGGGAAAAACGCGATTAAAAAATAAGCTAAAGAAAACAAATGATTTTCTTAAAATCATCTTACCAGCCCTCCGTACAAGAAACGTACCTATGTTTTTTTTTGTTTTTGTTCTGTCTTAATAACGATAATACATATATGCGTCAAATTTGGTGCGATGAAGTAGGTAGGTATACGGTATACTAAGTGCAAACACTATACAAAAACATCAACAATAAAAACCGGCCAAGTGTGGCGGGCGGTACGGAACTCTCAGTGCGCGAGTCCGACTCGCATTTAACTGTAATGTTGTTAACAAATTTCACAATTCAATTTCTGTTTCATATCATGTCGGGTTACAACGCTGTTGGCTTAAACTTAACAAGTTAACGTTCTAAATACTTCCTACGCTATCTAAATGCAAATCCTTCGATTATGGCCGCCATATTTATTTGATCTTATGCTAATCTCCTAACCTCATCCCTATTCATGGCTCAGTGTAAGCCTGGCGCTAATATTCCTAAGTTGGTGGTAATGAGTGAGCGGTTTCGAAGATCAAAAGAAAAGGCGGTCGCCTTAATAAGGTCAACAAAGAGCCGTCAGAAGAATAAATAGAATTATCGTAAATGCTGTTAAACGGAACTTGAGACGAGAAAATGTCAGGTAATAAGGATAAAGGTGTTTGTTATTTCTGATAATAATCAGAAGATCTGAACCCTGCGGCTTTGGTTACTAAAAAATAACATAAGGTAGCAAACTGCGTGCTATCAAGCACGTTTTTTTGTACTCTTTCCTTTGTAGCTTTCCTTGAGCTTTAATATGACTTAGTTCCGGGGTTAGTCTAGATAATAATGTATAGACTGAATTAGAATGTAACGTAACCCTAAAAATGGCTATAGTAGGCATTCTATCTGTAGGTAAGTGTGTTTTACAATACACCCGACAGCCGGTTAAACAAAATTGTAAGAAGTATGCCGTGTCGTCGTTCCGTCGGTCAGTGGAAAAACGTGCCATATGTATTCATAATATATTTTTGCTTTCTCAGCATGGGGGATTACCATGACATACTAAAGCAGTTCAGGTTAGGTCGAGAGAAAGGGACAGAGATACTGCTAATTGCTATAGCTATAGCCCTCTCTCAACCTAAACTGAGGGCTCAGACAAGATGCACTACGCTAACTAACGTTTCTATTCGATTCGTTTTTAAACCAATCGCGTCACTGGAAGATGACGTGATACGAAAAGTCACGTGGTCTACCAGTGACGCGATTGGTTTAAAAACGAATCGAATAGAAACGTTAGTTAGCGTAGTGCATCTTGTCTGAGCCCTCTGAACTGCTTTAGTATGCCATGGTATTGTAAGAACTTTATGAAGTGACCCGATTAACAAAGAGATGTGTTTAACAGAAAGGGCCAGTTTAAAAAGTTCTTACCATAACTTCACTGATTAGACTTGGCAGTCAACTAGCACACCGAGAGCCTCACACTATACGAGTATAACTTATGTGTCGAGCAGGAACCGAACAAGTACACTATGCGGCTGATCATCAAGAAGATCTCGGAGTTCGACGAGGGCGACTACTACTGCCACGCCGAAAACGCGTTCGGCAAGACGCTGCGGCCCGTCTCCGTGCGCCTGCGCCCCGCCAACGCGCACCACAACGTCACCGAGTGCTGCACGCAGGTACGCAGCCCAACCATCTCTACATATAGGCAATGCCGTCTTTACCATAAGGGCACACGGGGCCCCCAGGCTCACAATTATTCTCAAAACGTTTTGTCGGGCACAGTAACAGTGAGCACTCGGGCCCCAAATTCTTGTGTGTCCAAGGGCCCCAGCATAGCTTAAGACGGCCTTGCATAATATAGGTAGTATATAGCGATGCTGCTTCTCCCCGTCAGTCCCGCTGTTATGTACGCTTAGATCTTTCAAACTATGCAATGAATTTTAATGCCATTTTCACCTATAGAATAGTGATTCCAGAGGAAGGTTCCATGTATCAATTTGGTTGATGTACGGGTGTTAGGGCGGGTCACTATACTCAAAACTCTAATTAAAGACCAAAATCTGACAGTTTCCATCTTGATTATTTCGTTATTTTAACATTATTTCATAAAAATATGAACGAGAACTCGTGTAACAGTAATATTAGGGTACGTTTTATTGATAAAAAAACCTAAACTTAAACCAAAATGCAGTAATCACAGCGAATGTGCGCCCGTTGAGGTTAGGATTTTGATCTTAAATTAGATTTTCGAGTATAGTTTCAAATAAAACGATGAAATACTTAGATAAAATCCCCGAGATATCGTCCTCCTCTACTTTCAGAGCTGTGAGCTACTTTTTGTGCTGTAAGACTGTTTCTGTGTATCTGTATGTCTGTCTATGGCATTCGGACGCGGTTTTTTTAAAAAGAAAGCTGATTTAAGCCGGATTGTTTTTATCTAGTTCCAAAAGCTACCAGCTTTGAAAGTAAGGGTCGCCATTATATCAGGAGTTGTTATCGATCCAATCGTTATTTTAACAATAGCTTCTGCCCAATACTTCATCTGTGTAGATTTTGATTATCGTTATTCCCTCAGGAAAAAATATTTTTTCCGGGATGAAAAGTAGCCTATGAGTTAATCCAGGGTATATAAACCTCCATTTTAATCTTAATCCATCCGTTGCAGCGTGAATGAGAAGGTAATAAACAAACACACAAACTTATGCATTTATAATATTAGTAGGATACATTTTCCCCTTTGTATTGTTTAAAAAAGCCCTAACTGTACCTACCTGCTCACCTCGTTCCGTCCCGTCGCAGATGAACGTGTCGTCAGCGTGCGTCGACGCGTGCAGCTTCCACCTCGACATGGACAGCGTCATGGACCGCCCCGAGTGCGTCGACGACTTCGACAAACTCATGAAGTGCGCCGCCGACGGTTCAGGTAACGAAGCCTGTCTCCTTCACATGGATGACGTTTTAGCTTTTAGACTTGCAAGAGCTATTAAAGTGAAACTTGGCGTATTCTTTACAAGATTATTACCGAAAAAACACAATTTAAAAATTAAAAAGGTGCCTTTATATGCTGTTAAAAAAAAATGGAACAATCTCACACAATTGACCTAGTCCCGAACTAAGCTCTAGGCTTTGTAGGTACTATGGGTACTAGACAAGACAATAATATAAATACTTATATAGAGAAATAAATACTTAAATACATAGAAAACATCCTTGACTCAGAAACAAATACTCGTGCTCATCACACAAATATTTTCCCATACCGGGAATCGAACCGGGGACCACCGGGAAAAGTAGAATTTTATCAGCAAATGCATTGTAAACGGTCTTGTTCCAGACCACCGCAGCTGCTGCGCGTCGTGGGGCGTGCCGCGCAACTGCCTGGAGCTGTGCCGCGGCGGCACGGTGGCGCGCTCCTGCGCCATGCAGCACGCGCGCCGCGCGCTCGCCTGCTTCCGCGCCGCCGGCGCCAAGCTGCCCGGCCCGCCGCGCGCGCTCAAGGCGCACGTCGCGCCCACCAAGCACGCCGTGCTGCTCAGGTCAGTCCGGATCACTCTGCAAACCACTACACTAGCTACTAGTGCGAGGCTGCCCGGCACGCCGTACTGTAATAAAGAATAACACAACCACGTCATATTCATTCGTTCCCGTAATGACTCAATTCAAACCGCATTAACGCCCCGAACCCGTCATTTGTCAGCTGGGACCCGCCGACCAAGAACCCGCAGACGGTGTTCCTGTACCGCGTGTTCTGGCGCGCGTACGGCGCCAAGGTGCCGGAGAAGCTGGACACCAGCGAGACCAGCGTCGTGCTCACCGGCCTGCAGGACGACGTGCGCTACGAGTGCGTCGTCAAGGCCGCTAACGAGGCTGGTGAGGCCACTTAACTTACTACATCGATAGCCCTTAAAAATACTTAATAATAAGTTTTTAACAATTTTTAGATCTGACTGTTTATGAACTATTAATCTCTAAAAGTGTCATTTGCGCTAGAGTTGCGCGTCCTCAGCTCCTATTGACAAAATTACAAATTCTAAAAACCAATTAGTAAATTTCAGCAGAGCTAAACTTTGCGCTTTGTCTGGATAAGTACTCGTAATTAACTAATTATAAACATTTTGTCCCGTAACTTATTATGGCAGCTAGTCAATCAAAACAAATAGATGCTAGCTGTTTCGATTGACTAGGTACACGATAACAGACCGGCATTGAACGCACCGATTAAATTTGCAGTACCTACCTATCTACTACAAATGTTCATTAACGTTCGTTTCAATATATTTTGTACCGGTGCCCGAGTTATATGGCTAAAAACCGGCACACTGACCTGAGTCACGTGGCTTTTATTGTTAACGTTCTGTTTACTACCTGCAAAGCACAATTTTATTTTTTTCTGGTTTTTATTACAATCTGTAAAACATTATCTTTAATTTTTAAGTTTCGACGGACGTACATACATTAAAACTTTATTTGTATAATCAAAATTTGGAATCGTACCGCGCTCCGAGATTCGGAAGCGAGCGGTGTAATATCGTGGAGCCGTATAGTCGTGTGAGCTGTGGTCGTGTGGGGCAGGCACGTCGTCGCTGAGCCAGCCCATCATGTTCACGACGGCGGGGCAGGAGCCGGGCGCGGCGGCGGCGCCGGTGGCGGCGGGCGGCGCGGCGCCGGCGGTGGGCGGCGCGCTGGCGGCGCTGCTCGGCGCGGCGCTGCTGGCCGCCGCCGCGCTCTACTACCGCCATAGGAAGGTGCGCACCTGTTTCCACTCGTTACCTACTTCCTACCTGAACCCCGTGATTGCGTCCACGCAAAACTTTTAAATTACTATACCTCTGAGAACTGATACACTTTTCATTTGATATTAGCGCGAAACCCGAGGTGAAAACGAGAGGAAGACGAATTACTACTCCTACATTATGTGATACATAACTGACGTTCAACTGCTCGATTGATTGCATGAATCCCTATCAAATTTCGAAGTATCGTAACTTTCTGGATATCTAAGCAGTGTTCTAAGCGATGAAAATTTTCATGATTTCTGGCCTATTATTGAAAAATGTTTAGGTGCTAAGAATTAATTTTTAAATTTCAGAATCTTAGGCTTAAGGCGCAAGGAGGAGTAGCATTTGAGAACCCGAGTTACCTCCGGGAACCGAATCCCGACACCGTCATCAACGTAAGTAGCGACAGCTCGCTCGAGACATAGAATTCTTTGGGGCAAATTTTCTTCACAAGTAGGGACTTCCTATATCGATAAACTGAATCATCGATAGTAGTTCTATATACTAGTGTTCACTCAAAGATTTGCTTTTAAAAATATGTTTTTATTAAAAGTGTAAAAATCTAATTATATAATAACTAACTCTCTTCTTCTTTTAACAAAACGATTTTAAAATTTCGCTCGTTAAAATTTTGTTCTTCATGAATGTCCCATCTACTATTGTTAAAGTAAATGACCAGAATTTGTTCCATATTTTCGGACGTTAAGCGTCTCCGTTTTGGCTGATAAATCGATTCCACCTTTATAATAACCTATCGATTATTTAAAAAATGCTACGTTGAACAATAGTTACAAAAACACACAATGTTAGGGGCAACCACTAGTATATAGAACTACTATCGATGATTCAGATTATCGATATAGGAAGTCCCTACTTGTGAAGAAAATTTGCCCCAAAGAATCCTATGTCTGGCTCGCTCTCTTTTTTAACCGACTTCAAAAAAGGAGGAGGTTCTCAATTCGTCGGGATATATATATTTTTTTATGTATGTTCCCCGATTACTCGAAGACCACTGGACCGATTTGAAAAAATTGTTCGTTGTTCGAATGGGTATACTTTCTAGTTGGTCCCATTGTCATCACGTCAGGATCGGATGATGGGATCATGGAGAAATCAAGAGAACTCCTCAAATATTATAGGCACACCTATAGCGATTTTGGTATTTTTCACTGTAACTCATGCATTTGCTTTTGAAAAGTACTATATGGTGAAGTGGAACTGATGATGAAGACCACAGATGGCCACCGGAACTCCTTAACGGTATCTATTTCAAGGGTGGCGATAAGATATTTCGATAAAGGTAGTCTAGCGACTATGACGAAGCACATTTAGGTTTAAATATGACTATGACATTCCCGCGGCGTTGTCTGCGGCGAGCTTGAAATGTTCTATAGTTTCTCATTAATATTTAGAAGTGGAGCTACGTAACAGCATAAATAGGATCACTAAAAAGTATAAAATAAAATAAATTTAAAAAAAAACAAAAACCCGCCTTCAATAATGCAAAAAATAACTTCTTTTAAAATGGTAGGTCAGTCCAACTGAAGTCGGCGTCCCACAATATTTTAAACCAAAAGCCGATTGCAGTTGGACTGACCTACCATTTTAAAAGAAGTTATTTTTTGCATTTTTGAAGGCGGGTTTTTGTTTTTTTTTTAACCTTTATTTAACATATATGCGCCTAGATGTATAGGCTCAATATACCTAAAGCAATTGAAATATAAATGTTCTTGACGCAGCTCCACAAAGAATTCTCAGACTATATTGTATTTGGAGTAAGTACATTGACAAGATTAATCAATTTTATTCCAATATTTGCAGCCTAATATTATAGTGAGGTAACCGGGTCTATATTGACTCCCATAACATTAATCTTTCGATTTGTTTTATCCATACCGTTGTTTTTCATAATCGTTGCTCGTCATTTTGTCTTTGGTCATAATTTCAATAGTCATAATTTCCTTAACCCCTTTTTCATTAGTCATAACTATCGAATGCCATACCGTTATTGGTCATAACATTCAATGTGCTGTTTGTATTGAATGGTAGAATTTCAAAAGGAATATTATTATTTTAAATAACGCTTACAAGATTGAAAATTATTTATCCGAAAATGTTAGTGCACTACTAAGGCGCACTATTGACCAATTATTTCAATTTCTAATTAAAAATTTACGGAGTCGACGGAGCTCCGCTACCGCGGAGCTCCTTTTTCTGGGTAGTTTGGCCCTTCGGGCCTGCTGAATAACTAACATAACCTAAACCTACCTCATATTTATGATACTAGTTTTGGTCAGTAGTGCGGTTTAGTAGTGCCGTGGGGCACTTTTTCCACACTCTTTCCACCGATAAGATAAGCTATATTCCCCTCCTTCCCCACGGCACTACTAAGCAGGGGTCACAGTTCAACCTAACCTAACCTACTTTTCTGACAGCCGGGGGTTTTTTGTAAGCCGGTGTTTATGTACGACATGTATTCTTTCTGAATTTTAAAATTAGTCCTTTAAAACATTAGAGAATAAAAAGATATGAATAAAAATAATAAATAGTAAATATAAAAATATGACCTACGATATTTATGAAAAATAAACGGTATGCCTTTTGATAGTATGCTGATCAATTTTATGACTTTTGTCTTGTATGATATGTAATGTAACATTATAGTACTTTATCATTATATCTATTTCGCGTTATTCCTAACAACGATTATGACTAAAAATAATATGGATACAAATTTCTGACTTTCAAAAATCTAAACAACAAAATTATGGGAGTCGAAGGGCTCCCGAGGTAACACTTAAAGACATTGACGTTTCAGTTTTCTCGACATATTTCTCTTTGCTAAGCGTTATGGTAAGTAGGTCAAGTTAAATTAGATTATACTCGTAGAGTTATCTAAAATTAGGTAATATAAAAGAAGAAACTGTCTGACATATCAACACACAGCCTAAACCCCTGGGTCTAGAGATTCCAAATTTAGCAAGTAGGTTCCTTATGAGGTCTAGGGGTGCACTAAGAAAGTATTTCCCGAAAATCGACCCCCAACAGGGAGTCGCGGGCGTCCTCTACTTATTCCAGAAAGCGTTATTTAGTTTCTTCCGGCACTTCTTTTCCACAGCCCCTTTTGAGAACGCAGGGCTGTGTTAATAAACTGAACGTGGCTTAAGAGGAATCTTTATATTAAATGTATATCCTGTCCTACTAATATTATAAATGGGAAAGTTTGTGGTTGTGTGTGTGATAGTTTGTTACTCCTTCACGCTGCAACGGCTGGACGGATTTGGACGAAATTTAATGGAGATAGCTCATACCCTGGATTAACACATGGGCTACATATCATCCCGGAAAATTCACACATTCCGAGGGAATAATGATAATCGAAATCTACGCGGACGAAGTCGTGGGCAGAAGCTATAGTATTTAATGAATGTATTGGTTGTTGTTTACCAGGGCGCAGTCCCGAACGGCGCGGGCCCGGGTACTGGCAGCGGCGGCGCGGCGCCGAACGGCGTGCACGGCGTGTCGGTGAGCGCGGCGTGGCGCCAGGAGACGCTCAACCCCGCCGCCGCGCCGCGCGAGGTCGACCCCACGCTCTACGAGGAGCTCAAGTTAGGTGAGCCCGCCGACATAAGCTTACCATACATCATTAACATCTCTATTGTGCATGGAATTTAGGTAGTACATAACATGCAGTTACATTTTCTCATGTAAGTTTTACCAAACGCTGTCTCATCCTTATTTCAATACAGCGAGTCTTTTGTGGTCGTATTACCATGGATAAACGTGGAAAAAGATTTCGTTCGACTCGGGTAAAAGCATGACCGCCGTTACTGCCGTTAGTGATGGATGAACCGCGTGCTTATCGATATGTTGTGGGCAAATTTTGGCAAAATAAAAAAGAAAGAGAATTTGATAGATCGATACATTGTTATGGTTGTACCTCCAGGTCAAGACGGCGCCGGCTTCAAGCGGCTGAAGCCATAGCAGGCGGCCCTCGCGCCCCCGCGGCCCGCGCGCGCGCCGCGCTCCCCGCGCCTGTCCGCGCGCGTGGCGCCGCGCTACTAGCACATCGCACGCAGCACCCGCACTAGCGAGCTCGGCGCCCGACCACACTCGACATCGTCTGGAACCTAGCGAGATGCATAACGATAACGTTAGCGATTTTCGAAAGCCAAAATGTATGGAGTCGACGTAAGCGCTCGACGCGACCGTCCGGCAGCTGACGTCGATCCTTTACATTTTCGATAACGATAACGATCTCGCAATGCATCTCGTCTGGGGCCCCTGTTTCTGTAGTGTTCGGTTTGAATCTTCCTTTGCCGAGATTACAAAGGAAAGATATAGATAGGTATGTACAAAGTAGTAAAGAAACCGTTTACGATGTGGCTCAGACGATATTGAATAATTAGCGTTGAGATAGTTAGCCGCCCTTAAAAGAGCGCATTTGTTATAGAACTATGGAAAGTGAAATCTTAAGCGCAAAAGGATTCGATGTTGTTCGGTTTGACTTAGGATCGGCGGAGTCACGTCTCGTTCGGCAAGGGTGTAGCCTGGCAAAAAAGAGTTTGGCTTGGCGGGTAAACCGCAATAATCCAGAGTGGTCAAAATTTGGTAAGGTCTATACGCATCAAAAAGTGCCCTCATTTTTCCAAACTCTTTTTTACGAAGTTATGAGGTTCCTCGAGGACATGATTTTATCATAAATAAGTTTTACAACTGAAAATAATCGTAAAAAATACGCATAAGAAAAAACTGTCGTTTGTATGAAAATTAGTGCTAAACTTATCCATATCTTCGTATGTATGTATTGTGGTACATTGTGGATGGCAGTATTGGCCTCTCGTTCGCACAAAAACTAACAACTAGTTTCCTTAGATTTACGTTACGATATCCACCAAATATTAATACTTAGGGGGTTGTGAACCTACATTATCGAACAGCGAGCGATTTAACCGTGTCCTTCCAAAATCAAAAGGATCTTTTGGCGACAGGCGGTTACATTGATCATGTCATTTTTATTATAGAATGAAATGACAGCATTACTAAGAATGGCGTAAACGCCAGCCGCTATAAAGTCCAGTTTTGATTGGACGGCCACACATACTTACAGGTTTAACTTAGAATCTCAATAATTATAAACATAATATTGAAGCGGATTGTATATATCTATATATAGAGAGAGACACGAATTATATGTACAGTAGTATTTTAATATATGCAGTCGGAATGAACCCCAAACAATGTTACCAGGGGAGTGTAGATATATAATTAAATATTGATAAGTTCGTCATATTTGCAGTATACTTGATGTGATTTGAACCAAAAAGCAAGTAAACTGATGACAATTATTGTAAATAATCGAAATACAGTTTGTGGAAACTACATTTACGAATTTAGTGCAAAGGGTGTGGCCACACCAGTCGATCGATCGTCGATCAATGGCACAGCTACTCCGTTTACTTAGGCTTGTCGGTCTTTTGGTGTGGTGACACCCCGAGGTGGTTTTAGTGAACCACTGCGTTAGACCACGTAGCTTCAGCATTGGAGTCATGTAGCATAGAAAATATTAGATCATTCTATTAAAAATGTGCCTTCAAACAATTTATAAAGTAGTATTATTATAGAATAATGATCGTAGTGCTGACCTGAGTCAACGACGTCTGAGATCGATAACGTGGATGCAAGAGACAGATAAACGCCCAAATGTTCATTTTTATCACATTGTATCGTTCGTGTCGTTGACACCTTCAGAAGTCGAAAAATATTCGATCCTAATCGATAAATATTCGATGATAATCGATAAATATTCGGTTATAGTTTGTAAATCGAACATTAACGCGTGCTCGGTAGTTGCAGCGACGTCAAATCCATTGTACACTCCTCGAACAGATCTGTCGACTCAGTGCAGCATTACGGTCAAAACTTAGAGCTAGAATGTTATCGGTCTCTGTTTTTTGTACCTTAAACTGTTGTAAATACAATCGTTTTTAAATGATTCAGTTCAAAATGTTTTATACAAAATCACCACATTTGTAAGCATGCAATGCTTTTTTTTGAATAAAGTGACATTTCTAAGTGTCAACTCAATACCTGCTTTTGGCCTCGGTAGTTTATAGAAGTAAAAAATCAAATAAAGATAAGTGACAAGGAAAGTCAAATAGACTTAAAAGAAAACATCTTCACCGAATGAAAATTTCATAACGGCATTTTTACGTTGTCTAGGTCCAATAAATTAAAAAATATATGGCATTATTTTATTCGAATTTAAAGATCCTAATTTTGGCCAGCTTTGCTTATCGGAATTGGGAACTCGCAGAAATTAAGTTATATGACCGTAATTTAAAAAAAAAAACATTGATGTCGATAGCATTATCGACGCTAGCATTGAACAGCACTATGTCTGTCAGTAACGCCTACAAAAGTGATAGAGATAGATACATATTTAAAACCTGACCCTACTGCAGCGACGTCTAATACTGATATTTGATTAATACTACCAATTTATTTATTGTTTGTGAAGCATATTATTTTAGCAGATTGTTAACATATGGGTATCAGTGTTTGACCTTCACACTATGAACGAGCAGATATACTGTTGTTTTTACAGAGGTTTGTTTATCAGCAACTGAAACATAACACTTAAGTCGCATATATCATGTCATTAAGCTACTTCTAAAACACATTTTTAATTGTCTTATCAACAAGTCTAATTACGCCCTATAAAAATGTCACTGACATTAAATTTTAATAGAAATAAACAGCGATAACATAGTTTGTTAATGAGAACCTCAAACAACAGCGTTCATGGGTGAACGTTCAGCAAGCCTCGACTCGTCGAACATGGTGCGGCGCGAGGCTGCTCTATAGAGATGTGATTTATTTAGAACAACTTATTCTACTAATTAAATAATTTTAGTTAAAGACGGATGTGACTAGATTTGTAAATATATAAATAAAAAAGCCAAATATAAAATAAACGTTGTTTTTTTTCCGCCCTTACCTTATGAACGCCACTGAGCTGCACAGTCAGCCGACAAGACACGTCAAAAGATGGTCGTGGTCGTGTTGCGGAGGCCTTTATATTAGCTGCCACGCCACGTCATGAGCTGCGTCGAACTCGGCACATGACGTCCAGCCGAGGGCTTCGATAAGCACTCGTAGCGTAGTACAAGTGACTGAAATGTATAAAATGACAGGCAAATGTACGACCGTTTACGTCAATCCTCTCTCTCTCTCTTAATTTAAGAGCTTCGCCCTTGTCGGTGGAGTAATCTCCAATCTTCTCTCCTCTCTGCCAGCTCCTTGACCTCCTTATACGACGCGACATGCACCTTCTCTTTGATGTGGTCCATGTAGCTTCTTCCTACGTCAATCCTATGCACTCAAAAAATAAGAACCAACCAAGAGAGATTTCCTTGATGGATAAAAATGTATAAAATAGTTATGATATTACAGTTATATCAACCGAAGCTGACAGTAGCACAGCCAGTTCTTTAGTGATTCAACTAACATCTTAGTTGATGTTTCTGACGACTTGTTAGACTCGTATGGAATCAAGACGCTTATGCACAACCACTACAATCTTGTAACAAGATGTACTTTTACTAGCGCGCCATCTATCACCACTTGCACTTGACACGGACTACAAAACATACATACAGGGTGTACATAAGTCAAGTTTTAGAATTACTATTTATAGATATTTTTAGCCAACGGAGGCAAATTTACCTCAAGGTATCGTTCTTTGTATCATTAAAATCCTAATAATTCCTAAACTAATTAACAAAAAAGAAAGTTAAAAGTATATTCTGGACCGCTAAGGAAAGAGCTTTCTTATTTTTTAAACTGATATTAAGCCTATGCATAAATATACCTTACAAGCGTTCCACCATAATAACAGCAACATTAAATTCAAGATTATCAATCACCACCAGTTACAATATTACATTACGTAGGTACTGTGGTAGCCTGCAGCAGCGGCTACTTCTTCAATATTTCCCTAGCTCGACTTTTACTTGCCCTAACTATGTTTTAAATAATACTGCACTGGTTATTTCTATTTATATATATTTCTTCCGTTAATTCTTTAATAAATACATTAATTTTTTCATGGGCCTTTACTATCCCAATACACATGAGCAACTGAAGTCGCCCCTTAAAACGAGTCAATTCTACTCCTATTTGAATTACCACTTCGAATATCAGTGACGTAATAACCAGCCAGTAAAACTTAGATGTAGCCGGCACACTACAAGTAGTGAACCTTCACAGTACCTATTATCAAAACAACTGGGACCCTAATTCATATTGCCTATCACTATCTTGTTTTTAAATCACGGCTTTATCACGAAAAACAACGAGGACATAAGCCATGCACGCGTGTCTTCTCCTCGTTCGTATCTCCGTCATTTTTTTTCTCCATTTTATGCCCTGGCTAAACTGCCGTCTTCTCTCGAATCAACAAAACATACAATTACTCCCAATTGAGAATAAAATTAATATTTCGTAAATTCAATTACGCATGAAGTGTTTCCATCAATCATTCATTTCTGAAACCGTTTAACTTTCGTGGATTGTTATAAAACTAACCTAACGTAACCTACAGGCTCTGTAGTTATATCTCTTTAAACATGTTGTAAGGTTAATGGGTTCAGAGAAAAAATATTTTCGGACAAATGAAAATTTCGGACAAACGAAACAACGGACAAAAGTTTTTCGAACTTAAGATAGGTAACCGCAATAAAGCTAGCCTGATTGATGGAAACACTTCATGCGTCACAAAATTGACCAAGTGCCAAACTAACATTCAGGCTTGTGCCTACGAAAGTAATACTGATATACATATTGATAATACCTATGGTTAATTAAATAAATAGGAACAAACGTACACGTTCACCACGAATGTATTTACCAGAAGCACTACCAAGTAGGCAAACGGCGCCGACGCCGGCCGGAGCCCACACGCGCCGCCCTCACTACCGAAACGTTCCAAGTCCCCTCTCATTACCAACGCTCCATTTAATCACAATTTCCCTAACAACAGCACAATTCCGTAAAATTATCTGGCACTTAGTTTAATCTCAAATGTTTATCGCCTCGGCCATAAAAGAAAATTCTGTGAAGCATCTGTCGGAGGGACGCGGACGCCGCGGCGCGGGAATTACAGATTACGTTTTAGACGGTAATTTCGGAAATTACCGGTCCGGGTAATATTAAGCGTCCGGAATTAATAACGGGAAGACCCGAGTAAGGGCGGCAGCGAGAGAGTTACGGGAATTAAGAGGAGATTTTTATCGTTTGAAATGTTTTAAAATGAAAGATTGGTGAAAAAATCAGGTGACAAATCTCACTCAAGTCCCAATCGAAGCTTTTGCACTATGTGTACAAGGCAGCGATAAACATACTACATGTATAATGAAATACTTAAGAGTATTGTGAAGCGCCCCTAAAATCATGTAGCTGTCAAAAAAAATCTATACAAATTTAGCCCCGGGCGATAACGTTTCTCACCCCAAAATCAAGTCCAATCTCCACGATTTTTGAATATGTTATTATAAAGAACTAGGTCTGTACGTTTCTGTTTTTGTTTTTTAAATTTCTTTATTCTAAGAAATATTTTCTTGGAAAGGAAAACGTACAGACATAGCTTTTTATGATATCTACAACATATTATACAACATTATATAAAAATCGGAATAGGTTTAAGGGGAGAGAAACGTTATCACATTTTGTATCGGCATTTTTAGCTTCACAACTGTTTTTAATTTCTAAAAAAGGGACCGCAAGCTTTGTAGGGTCACTAACAACTAAGCTGCCTGCATCGTCAAATATGATATCTAATTAATTATGAACGATATTTCACTAAACCACAGATCACAATGAGTACCTAAACATGCAATATGGCAAAATCAGTTTATTGTAGCGTTTGCATACGTTTGTGAGCATGTACCAGTAGATGGCAATCGGACTTACGCAAGCATTGATACTGAAGCCTTTGGGGTACCTAAAAACATTTCGTTTTGAGTCATTGCAAGTTGTAAGGCTACTCCTAAAATACCGCAAACTTCGAGTAAGTACCTAACATACGAACACAAGAAATGTAAACTTTAAATACACTGAACAAGTAGGTAAACAGTAGGTACTTGGAAACCACAAATATAAAAGAAGATCCAGATCCTTTTGCCAACCGTACCCTGCTCCAAATTTAATATCGCAAATGTTGGTAAAAAGAACGAGCGAAGCGAGCACGCCGCTCTGTCAAAGCGAAGTCACATTTGTACAGCTTTAAAAACATTTAGTTCCTCCGAGGAGGTCCTCGAGGCGGGCACGAATTGCTTTCTCGGGGACTGAGGAATGCCGGTTAAAATAGCAGAAACGCAGCGAACATGGCAAGTTACCTAAGAGGAACATGTTTTGGAAGGCCTTTTGGCAGTATGTCAATTTGGGCTACACCTAGAAAATACATTGGAACATATAGAACCTTCTTCTTTTTTTTAAACCACAATTAATCAAAAATCTTGAAGATTTCAGAAATTAAATTTAATAAACGATATAAGCCGTTTTAATAATTTTAATATCATGAATAACCTCGATGGTGTAATGTTTAATTTTATGTAGCAGGAGTACCTTAATTTTGACAATTCATCGTGAATATTATTAATACCTTATACTACCTTAAGTTACTTATTTAAGATTTCATTCGGTAATCTATACTAATATTATCAGTGTATTATAATTTATAAGTAGGTACTTTAAATCCCGAATAATTGATGATACCTAATAGTATGATACGCGGCGTAGTCGTCGCGAGCAAATAATAGTAAACTATCGTAGAAGTTGGGAGAGCGGTCTAAGTAGAAATAGAACCTTCAATAGCGCGTCACCATGGAGAAGGTAACTTTACAATCTTTGATCTGACACGTATCGCTACAGCGATTAATAAAGTAATTAATAAATAGATGAAATGTTGCGGCGCGCGGGCCGCGTACGGCGTGCCCCGACTCAATTATTGCCCGTCATTATTAATGTGATTACGAGTTGAACCCGATTGGGTTCTCGTAACCAACTTTATTATGCGCGAGGGATAATTTTACTGAAAATTTCACATAATAAGTAATATACATATATATATATGCAAATGAATATAATATTAAGAGATTTGTCAGGATCGTAGCAGGTGGGAAGAAGTGGTCTCTGCCTACCCCTCTGGGAAACAGGCGTGATTTAATGTATGTATGTATATAATATTGACGAATTGGTTCTAGCGAACAATGTTTATTTAGGCTTTAATTAAATGAAGAATTATCTGATTAGCACATATCACCCGACGGGGTGGGGTGCCCTTAGTATCCTGTAATATTAAACGTTCTAATTTTTTTTGTTCATGAATGTTTGGTATAATAATGAGTTCATTTTTATCATCGATGTATTTTTGTATACATGTTTTATATCCTAAAGCACTTTTGATCTAATTTTGAAAAGTCTAAAACTGAAATGACTAAAATAATAAACCTAAAATATTGTTAGATACTAAAAACTTAACACGATAATTATCTCGCCTAATACAATACGCCAAAGTCCAGGGTCCAGGGTGGGTTGATTTCCAGGGTGCCGATAGCATGTACCGTACGGGTCGAGTTCAGAAAGTAACGGCTCTGCGAGAACGTCCGTATGTCTGAAAAATTAAAACATAAATTAATTCGTTATTTAATTCCGGTACATATACTTTATTGGAGTATTCTGACGCGAGAATTTTGCAGCTATTTCCGATTCAGGTATAGCAGGGTCATAAGCCGTTGTAGAACTGGCTACATTTTACTCGATTTTATCATCGAAAACAATAAAATGATTATTTAATGATGTTAAAAAAAACTTGTAGAAAAATATTCGTGTGCCAGACGAACGTGTATTTCTACTTAAGCATTCGCGTATTTACTGCTTTATAACATCAAAGAAAAAGATGGGCAGATGATATAATACAGGCGGCAGGAAAAGAATGGATGAGCGTCGACACGGACAGAAGTAGATGGCTAAAGATGGAGGAGGCTTTCACCCAAAAAGGGACCGTGTAATCAAAAATAAAAGCAACTGAAAAAACCCAAACAGAAACATAACATATATTGTAACATTATACGGGAAAAAAAGCTTAATAATAATAAAATAACATCATTGCACATTGTAGACTCGCGGTCAACCCCGATGTGTTTTAAACATAGATGAGTAATTGTAGAACAAGCTACATTTTATTCGATATTATCAACGAAAACAATAAAGAAGTAATTATTTCATGTTTTACAAAAAATATTTTTCTTTTGGAGTAAAAAAAATATATTCGTTGCGGAGGAACATGTATTTCTAGTTAACAATACACGTATTTACTGCCTTATAACATGGTTGAAGCCTCGCATTCAACCCCGATGTGCTTTAAACATAGATGAGCCATTGTGGAACAAGCTACACTTTATTCAACACTATCTTCGAAAACGATAAAGAAACGATTATTTTTAATGTTATAAAAAATGTATTTTTCTTTTGAAGGTAGACTTGGAAAAATTAAGAATGCACTTATTTACTGCTTTATTACATCGGTGAAGACTGAAACGATGAAATATAATTTTAAATCGATATTATAATTTAATTATAATAATTTTAAATCTGACTTTCTTTACAAAATCAACGCTAAAAGTATTTTGAAGAGAAGTACATCTAAATAATGAACTGTGATGTCCATGTGGCCAGCAATAATAAATGCGCAGATATTGAAATACAAATACGAATACAGATGTTGAGTTCGCTTTATTTTAGCAAACAAGTTAAGACGGCCCAATTCAGGTGTAGCGGATTGTTTTATTACTCTGCCGAACTGAGCTCTTCATAATTAAGATTCGTATAATTGCTCGCAAACACTTTATCAAACTTCTGCCTCGATTTCGGCAAAACGGGTTAAACTTATAAAAGACAGGCTCACTCCCGGCTGTTAATGGAGGGGAGTTTATTTTACAGGGTTCTATTACGAATCTAAAAATATCTCAATCATGTCTGTAAGTCTGTCTTTCTATCACAGACTTTTTTTCCTACACGCCGATACTGTCAATTCTGTTTTTGGTGTACAAAGGATGGGATTAACTTCTTCTAAGTGAAGTAAACTAAGTGCATAATTCAATAATCGCGAGCTATTTATATGGATTTTTTTATGTTCGGTCGACTACTAAGAGATGTATCCACTTTTTCACCATATTGTATTGTAATTAGGTCCAAAAGTGGATACATCTCGTTGTAGTCGACTGTTCAAATTGTATTCTGAAATTATGTAATTAATACTTAAATATATACCCATTATACAGGGTGTTAGGTAATGAGTGGATAATCTTTGAACTACGAATAGAGGGCACTTAGGACGTTATGAAAAAGCTAAAATAGGTTAAGTAAAAGTCACACGGTTTTCGAGATATTTGGACTTTTAGGTTTTTTTCGAAAATGAACACCCTTGTTCAATGTTTTCATCATAGCACCATTTAAAGCTATTTTTTTTCAAATTTTATTTTTCCTCATTATTTTTGAATACTTATGTTATCAGATAGGCATTACCATTAATGTGAAACTACAATGGATTTAAAGAAAAATAATCGGAAACTTAATTTTTGCGTTTTCAATCGTACATTGATCGAACTTTCAGATCCCATGGCGAAAAAAAAATACACTACCGTCTAGTTGCCCATAAGCTTAAAAACATGCCAATTTATTGACAACTTAAAAATAGTAATTTACCGTTTGTTTTAAAAAAATACACGCCCACCCACACTTTTCCTGATTTACTTTTTGTATCCCGGGCGTAGAATTCAAAACTTTTTGTTGCAAAAATAACATTACTGGCCACTAATTTAAATGCCATTTATTCCAAATTAAAAAAACATGCCGACTGCTTTTTGTTTTTTTTCGAATTCGATTTTGAATTTCGCTATTATTGCGTAATGAATGGTCAATTGTGAGTTTAGATTGTTGTGTTGAATTTTTTTTGTTTAACAATTATTCGAACACATTACACGCCGATAGAATATGCTCAAATGCATTACATTTATGGTGAGTGCCAAGGCAACGCTAGTGCTGCTTCAATTTTGTACGCTGAACGCTACCCACATAAATGGCATTTAAATTAATGGCCAGTAATGTCATTTTTTCAACAAAAAGTTTTGAATTCTACGCCCGGGATACAAAAAGTAAATCAGGAAAAGTGTGGGTGGGCGTTTATTTCTTTTATACTTTTGGCATTTTGATTTTAAATTCGAAAGGTAATTACTATTTTTAAATTGTCAATAAATTGGCATGTTTTTAAGCTTATGGGCAACTAGACGGTAGAGTTTTTTTTTTTCACCATGGGAGCTGAAAGTTCGATCAATGTACGATTGAGAACGCAAAAATTAAGTTTGCGATTATTTTTTTTAATCCATTGTAATCTCACATTAATGGTAATGCCTATGTGATAACATAAGTATTCAAGAATATTGCCGAAAAATTAAATTTTAAAAAATTAGCTTTAATTGGTGCTATGATCAAAATATTGAACAAGGGTGTTCATTTTCGAAAAAAACCTAAAAGTCCAAATATCTCGAAAACCGTGTGACTTTTACTTAACCTATTTTAGCTTTTTCATAACGTCCTAAGTGCCCTCTATCCGTAGTTCAAGGATTATCCACTCATTACCTAACACCCTGTATACCACTATTACGAAAGAATACTAAGTAATGCTACCGTCTCTTGCTGTGCGTCCAGATTGTTTAATGTCTTCTTAAGGGGATTGTGAAGCGCTGCTAAAAAATCGCGTAGCTGTCAAAAAAAAAACGATACAAATTTAGCAGCGGGTGATAACTTTTTTCACCCCCGGATCAAGTCCAATTTCCACGATTTTTGAATATGTCGTAGTTATTTGATTATAGTGAACTAGGTCTGTACGTTTCTGTTTTTTTTTATTTGTTTCTTTCTAAGAAATATTTTCATGGAAAGGAAAACGTAGTTTTTCAAGATATCTACAAAATATTCAAAAAAATCGGACTACGTTTAACGGGACGGAAACGTTTTCACATTTCGTATGGAAATTTTTAGCTTCACAACCCTCTTAAAGCATAACTCTATTGGTTTGAAAAGAACTGTCCAAGTCCAGAAACCCTTGATTATATGCCTTAAAAGCCTTTTCTTTAAGTAATTATTTTTTATTCCCTTAATACTTATAACAAATTTCTCCCAGTTTGTTTTAGCACCTGTTTTATAACGAGAGATAACATTCAGCAGACAACTTCTCAACAGATTAATGCAACTTTTATTTTTATTTCACTTCGCGGAGCCCTTTGCTATCGCGCGGGTTTCGTATTCCGTCTTCAACGGAGGCCATGAAAATATTTTTTGTAGTAAGATACCGGTCTACCTCGAGTAATCGACTATTATTCCAATTGGGAAACAACATTTTTATACAACGTATGGGTTCTTAAACTAACTAGAGGAACAGGATGACGACCTAAATAAGCACGACATAATCATCTTTTTTTTTATTAGACTTCAGTTTAGTAAAATTTGAGATGTTTAAGTACTTAACATAAACGTATCGGAACTAACCAATCTAAATATTACCGAGAAAAAAGGAGTAGGTACTTAACTTGGTGTTTCTTTCAATTTGAATACCTTTTTAAACCATTTCCTAGTCTTTACCTAAGTTTTAAGCAGAGTTAGTTATTCAGGGGTGTTATTCTCTCAAAAAACGGCGGTCGGTCGGACGGACGAGCGAATCGAAGCGGCGAGTTTAAGTTTGTCCCGAGTGAACAAAAAACATTTTAGCGCGTGCATTGACAATTATTTTTATTGTCGTTTATTATACGTTCGAGAAGTCATGCTGCCACATTGAATACACGCGCTAAAATGTGTTTTGTTCACTCAACGGGACTAATTAAACTCTCCGCTTGGACAATCACTCGTTCGTCCGTCCGTCCGTCGTTGTTAAGAGAATCACAACTCAGAACACTTTTTGATTTTTAACCTCATGCCTACATGAGGTACTTTTTATGGAACACCTATATTTTTTTTACTTTAATATGACATGATTAGTTTCCTTTGTTTCTTATGTCCTTTCCAAAGGAAGGATGTTGGCACGAGGTTTAAATGAACTATGAGTTCGCGATACATTATAAATTATAATGAATAAATAACGCTTTAAAACTCAGTATTAATTATTCAACATACTATGGCGGGCTTCTTTATCGAATAAGTCATTTATCTATTAATTTTATCGAATATGTTTAACAAAAAATGTTGTACAGAGCGGTCAGACACGCTTCTCAAAAGCACCAAATATTTATGATTTTAGAAAATAAGGGCTTTATTTCTTCTAACTACAAATAAACTAAGTAAATACCAGACATGACGCATTTACTCAAATCGCCTGTAGCTCCAGCGCGAACATTTCAAGCACACGCCACGTTTCCGAATCGCTTTGACTGTTCGAAAACGTGTTCTGAACCTAACCGTAGCACGAATGAACCACTAAAACAGAACGGACACTTTTTATACATTATTTGACGTATTCTTCACCTTTACGACTTGATAACAATACGAAAGTCGACGTCAATGTCAACGTGTTACCAACTTACCACATTTGGGTACGAGTACAAGACGAGTACCTACTAATTATACGGACCGGGGCACTACTTGTACTATAAGGTACTTTTTCTCCCACATGCTCGGAAATGTTAACCTTACTGTTGTAAAATCAGTCCGGAAGTTCTGAGTTCCAGGTACAGGTGCATGTTTGGACTAGGATAACTACCTCCAAACAGCCAAACACCCGTGCAATCAAAATTCTTCCTTGTATATTTTATTTTTAAATGTCATAGACCAAAATGTTAAGCCTTTTCAAACAGCGTTTACAACGTATTTAAAAGTGTGTCAAATATGTTGACTTTTTTAAATAGAAATTGTGTTCATAAAGAAAATAAATTGCCGAAATAACATAAACGCTTAATAAATGATATAGTTTAAACGTTTAAATTTGTGATTTTATGTAATGCTTTATTTCAGTGTTATACTAAATCGTACGTTTCGGTTCTTTTTTTCAAGGAAATGTCGGGACTGTGATTAATTGTGTCAAATTTCCTCACAAACCTCCCTCCTCCTCCTGTTGGAGAAAAGCACTGTACAAGCCTCGACCGGGAAGGGCGGTAGCTGGACTCGTATATAGCGCGGCCTCGACTGCGTCTCGGCCACGCTAACTCTACTCGTCCCGCAACGGCCTATTTCCCGGTCTGTGCAGTAACGTAATTCTGTGACCGGGGGCGCTTTTTTCCAATCTTCACACACATGTTCTCGATGAAGACACGTTAACGTTACTTACTCGATAGAAGTAAACGTTCTTGCCCGGGGGGCACTCCCTTACCATCACTGACAACTGGCGATTGTGCTACTAGTGACCATTATTGTAAGGTGATAATGATAACATTTAAAAATAGTTCAACTGTGTTGCTGACTGCACTATTCTTAAACTAAGATACTACTACTATGGCAAGGGTATAAGTATAAATAAATAAATAATTAAAATACATTAACCGGCATAAAAATGGCCCTCTCGTCTTTTGTTTATACGAGCGTTTATAAAATCTATTCTAATGGATGGCCTGTTGTTTGATCGATAGTTAAACTAACTAATGGTCAAAAAACGTTACTAATGGCCTGTTGTTAGATCGGTAGTTAAACTAATGGTCAAAAACGTTACTAATGGTTAAAATCTCAAGGAAATGTGTCAAATATTCTATTCCTTTTTCGAATTTTAACAATTAGTTAGTTTAACTACTGATCAAATAAATGAATATGAATATGAATATGAATATAGGGCCTAATGGTTAAAATCTCAAGGAAATGTGTCAAATTATCCATTTCTTTTTCGAATTTTAACAATTAGTTAGTTTAACTACTGATCAAACAACAGGGCATAAGACAATAATAAAGTACAACCTTCATTCTCGTTTTGAGTAATTACTTACTTTTTAATTAAAAATAAGTTTATACGATCAAAACAAACCTTTCAGAAGGTTATCCTAATATAATCAAATTGAAAAATGCAAATAATATACATAATACCTTATTATGATCCAATTGTGTTTAATAATCGCGGGCAATTTTTAACGCAGTTATTGTCCTGAATTAGACAGGTAAAATAAATTAACTGATCACAATCTGACGGTGCGTGTCGTGACCATAAACGAGCAAGCAAACGCGGGACGGCTTTATGTCTGTATGCTTCAAGCTTAGCAAAAAATATTTTGGACAAATATACTTAGTAGCGTAGTACAGTCAACATCATAAATAAGTGATCATTTATGTATCTTGTCACTTTAACGTCGTGTTTGCAATGTCATACAAAATTGTGAAACGATTAAAAGCTACAAGGTACATAAACGATCACTTATTTATGCTGTTGACTGTACAATAGTTGTTAGGAAAGGACGCGCGCTCCCGACACGCCGTAACCACAGTTCAGAAAATAAGGACAATCTGCACGCGAAACAAAGAATCTTGCGGGAACTCGGTTTGCGACGGCTGCCACTGCCAGTTGGTCCAGTTGGACCAGCGGTTCCTAGTGTATATATATATAGTTAAAGTAGTCTTTGGGTTGGTCCGCGGTCGGACTACGTAGCGGTATCCAGGTGCTGGCGTGAACGAGTGGTGTAGCTTTTCTGTACTTTATCTTTGCCGTACGTCCGCGCTTTCACCTCGACCAAATGCACTGCCATGGACTCCAGGTCCAACCTATCTAGGTGTGGTGCGAAACTTGTGCGGGTGCAACTTTTCTTAAACCTTGAAAGGTGCATTTTAATAGTATCAACAAACTTAGATCCCTAGAATAAATGCCGTTGACGTGGCTGGCGGGCCATAAAATGAGGATAAGGGATATCAATAATTTACAATGAGGTAAGTAGTAAAGATTTTTTAATGCATTTTTATGTCAAACGGGACTTTACTAAGCCTTACGCGGTCGTCCGCCCGTCTGTCCGTCTGTCCTTACGTTAAAGAGCTGTCTCTCTGAACGGTAAGAGATAGCGTATTGCTTTTTTTTTTTCAGAATATGTTAATAAGGCGGATTTTCTACCAAATAAAAATAAATAAATAAAGTTAAAAAACACACAAGTATTTTTATCAACGTGTTGTATTGTAAAAACGGTAAACCCAACACACAAGCGTTAAAATTGGTATGATTACAAAGCTTAATGAAAAACAACAAATACAAAAAAACTGTCTGAGTTGGGCTCGCGCTAACATCAGTTATAAGCTCTAATGAGGCGGTACGGATCCCTCGGTGCGCGAGTCCGACTCACGCTTAACCTGTTTTTTTTTCGAAACTTAAGGACTAGGGTAAGAGAAGGCGATGTGTAGGGTAATTTTAAGTGGCTCCTTTCTGCATAACGTCGTTCCTAGGGCGCGTTTTTATTTAAAATCCCTACGCGCAGGTGTTTTGTGGTCATTTAAAACAGGGTTACCGTTGAAGAAAAATGTCTTTGAATTGCACATATTTAATGTTTACGATCATTTTTTTTGCCGCGTTGCTCCTAGTTGTTTGTGCGGGAAAGGTAAGAAATTTATGTTAAACGTACTCACTAGGGGTATCTGAAAAGTTATTATGAAATATAAAACATTCATGGCTAGTTAAAAAAAAGAATGAAGTAATGAAGTGACTTTTCAGCGAAATGCGCTTCTTGTAATGATGAAAACCTTTATACTCGTACCTATAACCCGTTATAAAATCATTAATTGCGAAACTTATTCATCGGTCAAATAATCTTTATCAGCTCTGTAAATAAATGCTCAAAAGAGGGGTGTGGATGGAATGGCCAAAAGCAGAAAGTTTGACTTCGGAACTTTGTTTTTGATTTTTTGTTTACATGTTGAAATGTTATAAAGTGGAAACACATAAGTCTAGAATGTCGAAACCCTAAATGAATAATGTTCATAATCGAATACTGTTCGAAATTCATACAACACGATATACATAATATGATTAATTGACATAAACTTGATACACATTATGTCTAGAATGTAAAAAACCTGAATGGATAATGTTGTTAATTTATAACATTCGAAACACAAATATTTTTATGAATTTAAGTTTAATTTCTATTTAAATATCAAATTTAACAGAGTCGACGGAGCTCCTGTTTCTGAGTGTTTTGGCCCTTCGGGCCGGATGAAGCATTAACATGACCTAAACTTACCTCATATATATGACACATTTTTTTTCTAAATTGCGTACGTTATATAATTTGACTTTATGTATTTTGAACGAAGGTATATACTAGGGAGCTGTATAGATTATAAACTTTATGAATTTAAATCGTAGAATTTTTAAACTTATGACATAAGATGTTATTAATTGTGTACGTTATGCAATTTGACTTTATATATTTTGAATATATGAAAAACGAATTTATAACATTTGATTTTAGATGTTTTGCTACGTAATCATTGCATTATTAAAGCTGATAAAATTATGTACAACTAAACACACGAAGCTGATCTGAAATAATAATTATGACATACAAATCTGGTTTAAGCTTTAAGATCCTATTATATCTGTTTAAAATAGCAGAAAATCTGACCTATCTTATAATGTTACGACGTATTTTTGGATGAAATGTTTGGATTGAAATATTTATAAAAAAATATAAAACATACAGTAGGTAATTACAATATTTGAACTGCGACGGATGCTTGCTTACTTATAATATGAATGTTACGTTTCCGCGAATTAGTTCCATGCCTATCCTAGACGTAAAACTAAACTATATATTTTTAATATGTAGATAAATGTGGCTTTTTCATATATTTTTATTTTTAACATATTTCACGTGAATAAAAAATTAAGAGGTAGAAATGAAAAAAGTTGTACATGACTTATGCCAATTTTTTATTTTTTGTTCTAAAGTGCATTATTTTTAAGAAATAGACTTCCTTAATTTATCCGAAAATGATATATTGGACGCCATAACAAGTATAGTTTTAGAGAAATATGGCTTCAATTAAAGCGCGGCAGCGTAAAACTTCCCTGCCTCCCCCACTAAATGCGCCATGGCTCTCGATGGCTCCCGGTCTGAATCTACTGAAGACCAGCTAAGAGTCAACTGTGCCAAGTTTCAGCGCATAGTTACAAAGTGTAAGGTCTTGTGCAGTGATACCCTAGCTAAAAACACATTTTTGACAATCTACCGTTTTTTGGAGCTCATATCTAGACAACGATTGAAAATAGGTAAAAAAATTATAGAATAAAAGTTGTAGAAAATGTTATCAGCTTTAATAATGCGATACAACAACATTTCCTATGACGCATCGTTTTCAAGATGAAGACAAAAAACCAAAACACAGGACTTTTGTGAAGCATAACACCCCCCCGCCCCCTGGGGCTCACCTCCGAGGGGTGGGGACGTTTAATATTTTTATGTCTAAACAAAGTTCCGAAGTCAAACTTTCTGCTTTCAACTTTTCCATCCACTATACTTCGTTACCTGGATCCGTATTTAGAAATCGAATAGGTAATAATTAAAAGGGCAAAATCTGGGCTATAGCGGGGGTGGTCAATAGTCTCTTAAGTCTTTTTTTCAAATCAAAAATGGGTTAGCGTTGACCCCAGTCTCAACTGATTTTAGTGACGACGAGTTCGATGGTGGTTCAGACTTAATCAAAAAAGAGCCTATTCACTCTTGCCTTGAAAACGCCAAGGTTACCTATACGATTCCGGGAATACAGACGCAGGGAGAGCATTCCACTCCTTGGCAGTGCGAACAAGCAGTTTTGGGTAGGTGTCTGAGGCACCGAGAAATTACCACCAGCGATAATATATTATTTTACATTGGGCGCAAAAATATCTGACAAGTCTTTATTACTAGAGGTATAAGAGCGTGTCAGATATGTTTGCGCCCGATGTTGGATAATATATAATTGCTGGTGACTGTACAGTACTTTTTCAATGATAATAAATTTAAAGACGTCGATCTGGCTGAAGGGTATTGGGGCTAAATAATTTTGAAACATTTTAAAAAAGCTAAATTCAGCAAAATAATCTGTCTTTGCCACCGCTTTAGCTAAGTCCTGGTTGTGACAGGTGAGTTACTACATAGTGACGGAGCACGCGACGATCTCGCACCTGAACCCGAAGTACATACGGTACGGCAACTTCACGTCGAAGCGCCACGGCCGCCGCAGCCCCATGTACTATGTGGACATCCACTACACCGCGGTGCTGCCCTTCGACGAGAAGTTCAAGGTCCGGTAACTCAACACCTACCCTTGACGGGATTCTCCGACCCCTCCCTCCCTGCCTCCCCCCCCTCCTTCCTTGCTCGTATGCCTCCTTTTTCACATAAAAAAAAGTTATAATTCTGTAATTTTCGTCAAATTGAGTATAATCTCAACCTCCTGTTCGTTTCTGATTGGGTTATCGGGCGCAGAACAGAGAGGAGAAGAAAGGAGAAGTGTGCTGAGGTATCGGCTGTGCGCTTGTTCTCAGTTTTATCCACCATTCTATAACTTCTTTTGACCAATTATGTTACCTAGAAATTAGCCATAGCCTCTATTGTTTCAAATTTCCTCTGATGATGCTGATTAACCTGTACTTCTCCAGGTGGACTTCTACTTCTACGAGTTCCTGAGCAACGAATACCGGCGCGGGTTCGTGGAGATGCACTTCACCTGGTGCAACCTGATCCACAAGGACATGTTCTTCGGGGCCGCCATGAGGCAGGGCAAGCTGGCGGAGCCCTGTCCCTACCCACCGGTACATATGAGCATTTACGCACGTACGAGTGTTATGGCTCGCTTACAAGTCGTCGAATACTCCGGACGCAACTTCATCCCGCCGAAAGTGGCGTAGTCGAAGCTTTGTTTACACCCTGTTTACATCAAACAGACCACTTCCTTTTAGACCCAGCCGATTTTTCGCTTAACGTAGTCGCTTTTTTGACATTGTACCTAGACTTGGTCAACTTGAGCTGCTAACCTAATAGCTACTTTATAGACCAATAGAGCTATACATGTTTTAGTTGCATGCCAAGTGTCAATTTTGTCTGTTATTGTGACTCAGGGTGACTACCACATGTACAACATGTCGATCCCGTCGGCCGCCATCCCGCCGGGCTTCCCCTTCACCAAGGGCCGCATCTACGCCAACCTCACCAACCGCGGGGAGGACGTGTTCGGCGGGTACATCGACATGGAGCTCAAAGAGCGACGCACCCGGCCTGGCAAGACTTAATCTAGAAACACACTACTTCCTGGAGTAGTATTTTAAGTATAAGAAACAGTATGTAGAATTATTACTTGCACGTCAGATGCGAACAAACCCAAACACAATTCATGATAGTAAATAGTTATTTTATCTTAGAAGTCCAGTCAGGCCCTCTATTCTTCTCGGTAACAACATATTGCTTTTGTCATGTTATCGTATTGTCAACGTTACGATGGCCCTTATTTGCTTGACAGTAATGGCGGCTCGGTTTAAAACAATACGGAAACTAACGCAATATGATTTTACTTCGTAGAATAGATCCCTGGGCTTTCGTCGCATTGCGCTCCTCACGGATCGGTGTCGAGTACTATCAAGCAACAAATACAAATCATGCATAACGAAAGAATTTATAAATCATTTTTAAGTAAGTACCTAACAAAACCAATACTGTAACCGGCATACTATGTTATCATCATTCATATCTATCTCCGTCATTCATTCAATATTAGAAACTTGAGCACGAAGATGCTTAATGTTGGAGTAAGCTACAAATATACCATGTTGTTTATGTAAACTGTATTTTTTTAAGCGTCAATTTATCGTTTCTCGATTCCGTTGAAGTATTCCTACCTACGGAAGCGTACGTATCAAGTTTACACAACATGTGTGTCTCTATCGGCCGGACCCGGAGCCCATCGTTCTTCCGTCGGACTGGTTCGCCACCGGCCACAAGACCCCCAACACTGCAGCTGCCGGGGTTGTCTCATGGCATGGTCTCATTTCGCAGCGGTTTGGAGCGTCAAACGGTCTGATGCGGAGGCGGAGCAAAAGTGAAGCGGCATGACCTAGTATTTAAACCGTCGCCTCGTCGTACTTTCCCCAGTTTCAACTTCAATAATTAAATTAAATTTACAAGCCTCTTTTCGTTTGTAGCTTAAAGCGTAACAAACAGATAGACAAAATCTCATCCACATTTAAAACAATACTTATTAGGGATGAAAAATATGTATAGTTACGTAGAGTGACTATGCGACGACGTGCCTTCCTGACCCGGCCAATAGAAGGAACACTTCGTACACGAAATGTGCTAAATGTTAATACCTAAATCACAAAATAACAATGGACCCGATTCTACAGTGGCCTCTAAACTTCATAATTTTATTTAGGTGTCGCTAAAACACTTTGCTATTCTACGAGCAGCTGTGATAATCAAATGACAGCGCTAATTTGAATCATACGCTTCTTATTTCAGGCGGTCCATTCAATATTCTATTGACATTCTGGAATAGCACTTGTTAAATCTACCGTCTAAACTATTTATGTCTAAAAATTAGACAATTTAGTTTAAGGCTATTAAGCGATGTACACGTAGAATCGGGTCCAATGTCCGGCGTGACCTTTGGATACAGAGTGGGTTTATCATATGGAGCTACAAGAAACGAGTTAGTAAGTGGAACACAATCTTTATTCCTACTCTTTCTGTAGATATGTATAGATATGTATTAATTGCAAACCTTTGGTTTGAGGCGATCGGATATTATAATAAATTAAAAGCCCCGTGAAACCATGGGTCGTGCTTAAAACACCATGGTTCTTATGATAGGTTCACAATTATCTATGCTAAAGTTGGTTAGTCCCTAAGGAACCTCAAATCAATTCCAATCTTCAATTTACTTAATTCGCTAAACCTCCAATTAAATAATTAATTAACAGACCTCTATCTGAAGTAACCTTACTCCAAAGGGTTGTCTGGCTGCGGGCAAGATCAGGGCAGTGTGAGACAAAACGCGATGCTCTGGGCGTCGACTCTATACAGAGTCCATAATGCAAGCCGCACAGTAAGCGCGCGAAGATATAACGTTCAGGCGGCGCAAGCAGTAAGATCCCCTAACATTATAGAGCTTTAAACAGCTTGTTGCAGACAGTGGCGGATCCACGGGGGTGGTCAAGTAGGTCATGACCACCCCCTTCAGCGCTCGTTGATACGGTTCAGAAAGTAAATAGTAATGTGTGGCATTTTTCAAAGAATAAAAATATTAATAAGCGCAATTCATTTTCCTAAAATATACTATTTTGTGACTCACGCAACGCAAGTTTATTTGAGCGCCATAGAAGCATTCTTTAACATTAAATCGTTCGCTTGGCGTCAAATTCACACAGCACAGGGTGAGAGGGTCAGAGGATTTCAGTGCCTATTGAGAGAGCATGATAAGTACACTACGCCAAATTTAGCGTAGGACTAGACTAGTTACTGTGCTACTCCAACACAACATAACATTGAATTGAAGTGTTGAGATCTTCGGGAGCACAAAACAAGATATTAAACAAAATAAGATATTGTAAATAAAATGTGAGAGACGCGAGTTACTAAATAACAAGTGGAGATAATGGTACCATGGTTGTATGGTGGTTGTACAACCGTTTCAGTTAGTAAATTTTTGCAAACTGCAACTATCGATATGAGAAAGGCTACAATTAAAGACACGATGGACGTATTAAATTAAAATCAATGTTTTAAATAACAAAAAAATACTTCCGTTAAAATGGTAGGTAAATAGGTCAGTCAAACTGAAGTCGGCTTCTGGTTAAAAATATAGGGGGACGCTGACTTCAGCTTGACTGACCTATTAAGTATATAACCTATCATTTTAAAGCAAGTTATTTATTGCGTCTTTGAAGGCGGCTTTTTTTTTAATATTTAATTTTCTGCTTCTTAGTGATCAGAATGACGCAAAAGGATTTGTTAGATGATTTTCCCAAACGCATTTTTTTTAAGATAATTTTCTTTTAGCGTGTTTTCCCGAACCTGATATTAAGTACGAGTTGCCTTTTTCCTGGCAGTTTATTTTCACATTCTTGTTTTTACCCTTACGAGTTTTATCCAGTCGCTTCTTTTCTTACCATCTTATTTTCACTGTCGTGTTTTTGGCCTATTCCCAGTTGTCCACACCCCCTTTGTCCACACTGTGGGAATAATAAATCCCAGTTGTCCACACCCTCGAAAATAGGTGTGGACAAATGTTTGTTAGATACTCTTAAATTTAAGAGTATCTAACAAACATTCATTCATTTATGACTTTTTGTGTTTTCCTGAACCTAGCTATAATATAAAATATAAACCAGATTTTAAGTAAACGTTTGTTAGGTACTCTTAAATGACTCTTTGTATTTTCCTGAAGCTGGGTATAATAATACAAATACGAATATATCTACATAAGTACATTAATAAAAACTAACACAGTTGAGTCAAATTAAAGAGTGGACAACTGGGAATTTTCATTCCCAGTTGTCCACACCTATTTTCGAGGGTGTGGACAACTGGGATTTATTATTCCCAGTTGTCCACAGTGTGAACAACTGGGATTTATTATTCCCAGTTGTCCACAGTGTGAACAACTGGGATTTTTTTTCCCAGTTGTCCAAAGTGTGGACAAAGGGGGTGTGGACAACTGGGAATAGGCCGTGTTTTCCCACTCCAAAAATCAAATTTAACAGATTCGACGGAGCTCCGCTTTCGCGGAGCTCCTATTTCTGGATTATTTGCCCCTCCTAGCCTGCTGCAAAACTAACATAACCTAAACCTACCTACATTACGATGTAATTACTTTTCGGAAAAAGTGAGACTGGGATAGAAATCGATCGGAAAAAATGAGACTGGGAAAAAAGTCGAACGAGAATAAAAGCGACGGTAATAAAACCGACCGAGGAAAAATGAAATTGGGTAAAATTAAGAATGGAAAAAAATGCGAAAAGAAATATCGCTTCACAGAAATAATGATTTCATGAAAATTATCTAACAAGTCAATCCCGTCAGAGCGCACAAAACCAATTTTAGCGCGTGCATTTTCAATTAGGCAGCAGGGCTTCTGTCGAACGATCAAACGTATAAGCCTGCCTAATTGAGAATGCACGCGCTAAAATGTGTTTTGTACGCTCTGACGGGATTACCTAAACTCGCCGGTTAATATAAGTTGCACCGCGTGCACTCGTTCGACCGATCGAAGGCCGTTTTTAAAAGAATAACATCACAGGGCTCAAGCCTAAGGACAACAACAGAATGAGAAAAACATTTTTTTTTGTATATATACAAATATATGAACATAATAGCTTATTATGATTACATTGTGTTTAATAATCGCGGGCAATTTTTAACGCAGTTATTGTCCTGTATAAAACAGTTTTAAAATAAATGAACTGATAACAATCTCACGATTATGACCATAGACGAGTAATTTAAAACGCGGGATGGCTCTATGCCTTTATGCTTTAAGCTCAGCAAAAAATATGTTGGAAAAAGACAACAGTGTAGTACGTGCCGATCACGCATCAATTTGGAGTTGTTAAGGAGTTTTCCCACCGGCGAGGCGAGGCGAGACGAGGCCGGACGAGAATTGAAATTTGTATTAAGCAAATCAACCATTTCCTCCGTTGATGCACTAGGAGGTGATCAAAATGTTTCAATACAAACTTCGATTTATAAATAGGCCGTGACCTCGTGATTTTTTTAATTCATTTTTAGGGTTCCGTATCCGAAGGCAGTCAAACGGAAACGCTGCCCGTCCGCCCGTCTGTCGTCTGTCCTAACGTTAAAGAGCTGTATCTTCTGAACGGTAAGATATAGCGGATTGTTTTTATTTAAATCATATGTGCGTAATAATCGCCGGCTGATCCTGCCCAGCTGTATTACCGCTGCACTCGGTGGAGGATCACCTTTTGACTCCTTCCCAAGAGCCGTTCGGCGGCGGGCTCGAAGCGGCGTTTTAGAGGCTCCTGGTCCTGGGGTTGGTGACAGTGAAATATGAACACAATGGACTTTATCACATCAATTTTAATCCACTTTACTTAACTCTACAGAAAAACAAAATGGTTCGCGTCCGCACGCTATGAATTGACAGCTGAAGGGATCTTTAACACAGTATATATATAGCTATATTTATACTGTGTCTTTAACCTAAAAAGCCAATGACATCTAAGTCTATACCATAACCTAGATTCACTATTCTATGATTATTAGGACGGCGACAGACAACAACAATTATTGAAACATTACACAATAATATAAAATAAATGATAACATGTTAATTTTCCGTTAATAACATTATATGTTGTTTACGGTCGATTTCCTGAAATATAAAAATAAATATAATATAATAATACAATAACACTTTATTTGCAAAAACAAGTTGCAAAATCAAGTATTAACGAGTACAAAGATTTAAATGCATCTTCAAATTTAAATGCCTTTTTTGAAGCCAGATCCTGTAGGTGTTATTACAATACGTGTGTACGTACAATTTATTAGAGTAAGCTTCTACGTTCCCCGTATAGTAGTTATAGTGCTAGTAGACACTGTACCACGGTGGAACAGGATTCACCATACTCGTTGTATTATTTTTTTAATATTGTGTTTAACAGATACTAAAATTAGAAAAAAATAAATGAAAATATATAAAGCATTGACAATATAATAAGTGAAGAATGCGGGTGAGTGACAAAAATCCAGCGGCAATGCCGCGCTACCTATAGTCGCACGAATTAAGTTTTAAACATGTAAACACGTAGTATATGCAAAGTGAATTATATTTTGTTTGCACAGTGTGGGAGTGGTGCAGATTGTGAAGAAACAAACATTTATCTATTTTATTATTCACAATATAAGTATTATTTATTATTATATTTATATGTATATTTTTATTATTATGAATGACTATCGTATAACTATAGTACCTATAGCTATGACTAACTACGACTAATTCATTATGCATAAGCTCTGTGTGTGTGTGTTTGTGTGTGTGCGTTCGCCATTTACTTAATTTTATTAACAGTTCAGTGCTTTCGTAGTTCAGCTGTTTTAATAATACTTCTATTATTGATTTACAAGCGCATGATGTAAGTGTACGGAGATTTATGTTTTTACTTACTTATTATAGGTAGCTGGACCAAGAAACGTTATAAAGCGCTTTGCAAATTTGGTATTATGTTTCGGAAATTGAAGTGGCTCATTTCGGCATAACGTCATTCCTAGGACTAGGATTTTATTTTAAAACACTACGTGCAAGTATTTTTTGGTCATTTAAAACAGGGTTACTGTTGAAGAAAAATGTCTTTGAATTGCACATATTTAATGTTTACGATCATATTTTTTGCCGCGTTGTTCCTAGTTCTTTGTGCGGGAAAGGTAAGACATTTATGTTAAATTTACCACCCATGTAACATACAATGTTTTTCATCACATTTGCGAGGAAATTAAATAAAATCAGACAGTAGATCATATTTTTAACCGACTTCAAAAAAAGGAGGAGGTTCTCAATTCGTCGGGTTTTTTTTTTTATGTATGTTCCCCGATTACTCGAAGACCACTGGACCGATTTGAAAAATTTTTTCGTTGTTTGAATAGGTATACTTTCTAGTTGGTCCCATTGTCAAGACGTCAGGATCTGATGATGGGATCTTGGAGAAATCAAGAGAACTCCTCAAATATTATAGGCACACCTATAGCGATTTCGATATTTTTCACTGTAACTCGTGCATTTGCTTTTGAAAAGTACTATATGGTGAAGTGGAATTGATGATGAAGACCACAGATGGCCACCGGAACTCCTTAACGGTACCTATTTCAAGGGTGGCGATAAGATATTTCGATTAAGTTAGTTGAGCGAGTATGCCGAAGCACATTTAGGTTTAAATATGACTATGACATTCCCGCGGCGTTGTCTGCGGCGAGCTTGAAATGTTCTATAGTTTCTCATTAATATTTAGAAGTGGAGCTACGTAACAGCATAAATAGGATCACTAAAAAGTATAAAATAAAATAAATGTTAAAAAAAACAAAAACCCGCCTTCAAAAAGCAAAAAATAACTTCTTTAAAATGGTAGGTAAATAGGTCAGTCCAACTGAAGTCGGCGTCCAACAATATTTTAACCAAAAGCAGACTTCAGTTGGACTGACCTATTTACCTACCATTTTAAAGAAGTTATTTTTTGCTTTTTGAAGGCCGGTTTTTGTTTTTTTAATTAACTTACGATTCTCACTAATAATTTTAGCCGCGTTGGCGATGTCCGTTGGAGTCGCATTAACCCTTTCTTCTGATGACGACATGTATTTTATTGATATATAAATTTTTATATGTGCACAAAGACACCCTTTTAATTATTATTTTGGAATCACACAGTTTATAATCAGTATTTATAAATTAGCGGCAGACTACATCATTGTCTGTGACTTACCACAGATAATGTCAAACGTGTTCAGGAGTCCGATTCTAGTGACAGTCGAGATCAATAGTTTATATGCGACATTTTTAGAAAATTGTATGCAACTGACATTTCCTCTCGAATGAAACTTCATATCGAATGGCACAAGAATTGGGGTCCTGACGTATTATGTATGATAGTTTGAGTCCACGTATTATATTTAAAAAAATAGCATTAACCCACGATAGGGCGTAATGGTAAAAAAAGGCCCGCGGGTATTATTTTGGATTTACGGTCGATTTTTCTAGCATGTTAGGATACTATTTACGAGCAAGTGTGATGAAAAAGTTATTATGAAACAAAAGACATTCATGGCTAGTTGTACCTCCCCTACAAGTAACGTGGGATGTATTTTTTTTTCTCGTCTACCCTATAGTGTGGGGTGTCGTTGGATAGGGCTTGCAAAAATATTGCGGATTTGTGGAAACAATTTTTCGATTAAGGGATCCGTTTATGAAATAATAAGCTTTAAAGCGCAAATTTTTGTTGAAGTCCAATGTCCTCCCCCCCTCCCGCCCTGCAGCCAAAACTACAAATAGGGCATATAACGAATTTAAAAGAAAAACTATCACGACTAAGTAGACTTTATTGATTCGAGAGGGCCCTGCCAAGATGCACTACGCTAACTACTCTAACTAGCGTTTCTATTCGATTGGTTTTTAAACCAATCGCGTCACTGGTAGATCACGTGATACGAAACCTCACGTGGTCTACTAGTTAGCGTAGTGCATCTTACGTGTTTATGTAAAATTATCTAAAACAGCACCAAATAACTTTAAATAGAGAATTTGCTTGACAGAAGCGCGTGGAGCTAACCCCAGGTGCTTCTGTTTAGTCCATTTGAGATAATTCTCTTTTACCGAACAATTGTCTTCGCGTGTGATATCCATGGACTTATTTCTCTAATAAGTCCATGGGAGTGTCTATAAATAACTCGACATTGGCGAAGTACACCTTAACAGGAGTGAAAGCCATTAATTAAGAATAATAAAAAAAAAGAGAATTAGTTCATACTTGTTGATTTTGTGAATTACGGCTTCGGAACCCTATACTGAGCATGGTCAGACTGCTCTTGCCCGGGTTTTTAGAAATCGAAGTTTGAGGCACCTAGGAATCTTGTATACAGCTTCTTTAAAGATATTTAAATTTAAAAGACCGTGCTGACGGGTGGGTCTAAATCATTTTGAATCATTTAAAAACGTTAAATGCATCGAAATAATCCATCTGTTTTAGAATATTAATTTTCATCTCACTAGTTCGGAAAGCCCTTTTTGTTTGTTTGATATCTATTGAGAAAATCGCTTTTTATCCACATGTGAAGAAAGAGTTTTGACATTTGAAGGCAGCTTAAGTGATATTTGACAGATAACAAAACGTAAAAAGACTGGATATGCTTAGGCTATTTTGCATTATTTTTGATTTTACCAATACTTCTATACATCATAATTATTGTTTTGACAAAGCGGTAAATAAATAATAATTGATAGTACAAACCCTTTTTCTTATTTTCCTCGCTGTAGTGAGCTGAAAAGTTTTGTTATACACGGGTGAAAAGTTACCTATTTTACGTCTCACTCGCCACAGGCTTCGCTCGTGATCAATCATAGAATCCTTTCGCTAGCTCGTGTTTCAAATAACACTCGCAGGTAAAATACAACTTTCGCCCCCTGTTTAACAAATAACTATATTAGTTACCAAATTTGTTCTGTGACTTTGGTACCGCTTAAGTGAAGTCCTGATTGTAACAGGTGAGTTACTACATAGTGACGGAGCACGCGACGATCTCGCACAGGAACCCGAAGTACGTGCGGAACCTCAACTTCACGTCGAAGCGCCACGGCCGCCGCAGCCCCATGTACTACGTGGACATCCACTACACCGCGCTGCTGCCCTTCGACGAGAAGTTCAAGGTTCAATAACACAGCACCGGGCGGAGGGCTCAGCGCTTGTATCCTGAAACCTCAAATCTTTAAAAAATTAACGATAGGAAAATATAGTATGTCAAGCACTTAAGTTTTTTTTCTGAGTCCGCCACTCAGTTTAGTGACCTACCCTTGAACTTCAATAAAAAAATAGTTTATAATGCTGACCTTTTCGTCAAATTTTAGAGTATATTCTAAATCTCCCGTTCGTGCCTGTTTTTTTTATCGGGCGTCTCCCTTGCTGTTGCTATCCGGGGCCAATTACTAACTTCACTTCATTTCAGCTTACAATCAGCCACTACTGGGTAAATGCCCACCAACCTACTGCTCGATTCTGTATTTGTGCTAAGGTTATTGTATGTTTTCCGACCCTCTGCGAAAAGGGCCAAATGTAATCTCATCAGACCAACGAGCTGATGATCTGGCCACTGATCTTCCTGTGACTTAGTTTTATCCACCATTCTGTAACTTCTTTTGACCTATTATGTTAACTAGAAATTAGCCATCGCCTCTAAGAATTGTCCCGAAGTTTCTCTAAGGATGCTGACCAACCCTTCCTCTCCAGGCGGACTTCTACTTCTACGAGTTCCTGAGCAACGAATACCGGCGCGGGTTCGTGGAGATGCACTTCACCTGGTGCAACCTGATCCACAAGGACATGTTCTTCGGGGCCGCCATGAGGCAGGGCAAGCTGGCGCAGCCCTGTCCCTACCCACCGGTACGATGTAGTATATGAGCCTTTACGCACGTACGAGTGTTATCGCTCTCTTACAAGTCGTCCAACACTCGGGACGCAACTCCATTCCGCCGAAAGTGGCGTAGTCGGAGCTTTGTTTAAGTACACCGCGTTTACATCAAACCGACCGCTTCCTTTTGGGCTCTGCCGATTCTCACTTACCGTAGTCGCTTTTTTGACATGGGACCTAGATTTGGTCAACTTCAGCTCCTTTATTATTTGCATGCAGCCGTGTGTTATTTGAGTTGTGTCAAGTTTCTCTGTTGTTGTGACTCAGGGTGACTACCACATGTACAACATGTCGATCCCGTCGGCCGCCATCCCGCCGGGCTTCCCCTTCACGAAGGGCCGCATCTACGCCAACCTCACCAACCGCGGCGAGGACGTGTTCGGCGGGTACATCGACATGGAGCTCAAAGAGCGGCGCACCCGGCCTGGCAAGACTTAATCTGGAAATACACTACCTCCTGAAGTAGTATTTTAAGTATAAGAAACAGTATGTAGAATTATTACTTGCACGTCAGATGCGAACAAACCCAAACACAATTCATGATAGTAAATACCTAGTTATTTTATCTTTGAAGTCCAGTCAGCCCTCTATTCTTCTCGGTAACAACATATTGCTTTTGTCATGTTATCGTATTGTCAACGTTACGATGGCCCTTATTTGCTTGACAGTAATGGCGGCTCGGTTTAAAACAATACGGAAACTAACGCAATATGATTTTACTTCGTAGAATAGATCCCTGGGCTTTCGTCGCATTGCGCTCCTCACGGATCGGTGTCGAGTACTATCAAGCAACAAATACAAATCATGCATAACGAAAGAATTTATAAATCATTTTTAAGTAAGTACCTAACAAAACCAATACTGTAACCGGCATACTATGTTATCATCATTCATATCTATCTCCGTCATTCATTCAATTTTAGAAACTTGAGCACGAAGTTGTTGTTGTTGTTGGAGTAAGATACAAATATACCATGTTGTGGATGTAAACTGTATTTTTTTAAGCGTCAATTTATCGTTCCTCGATTCCGTTGAAGTATTCCTACCTACGGAAGCGTACGTATCAGGTTTACACAACATGTGTGTCTCTATCGGCCGGACCCGGAGCCCATCGTTCTTCCGTCGGACTGGTTCGCCACCGGCCACAAGACCCCCAACACTGCAGCTGCCGGGGTTGTCTCGTGGCGTGGTCTCATTTCGCAGCGGTTTGGAGCGTCAAACGGTCTGAGGCGGAGGCTGAGCAAAATAGAAGCGGCATGACCTAGTATTTAAACCGTCGCCTCGTCGTACTTTCCCCAGTTTAAACTTCAATAATTAAATTAAATTTACAAGCCTCCTTTCGTTTATAGCTTAAAGCGTAACAAACAGATAGACAAAATCTCATCCACATTTAAAACAATACTTATTAGGGATGAAAAATATGTATAGTTACGTAGAGTGACTATGCGACGACGTGCCTTCCTGACCCGGCCAATAGAAGGAACACTTCGTACACGAAATGTGCTAAATGTTAATACCTAAATCACAAAATAACAATGGACCCGATTCTACAGTGGCTTCTCTAAACTTCACAATATTATTTCGGTGTCGCTAAAACACTTTGCTATTCTACGAGCAACTGTGATAATCAAATGACAGCGCTAATTTGAATCATACGCTTCTTATTTTAGGCGGTCCATTCAATATTGTATTGACATTGCTATTGGAATAGCACTTGTTAAATCTGCCGTCTAAACTATTTATGTCTAAAAATTAGACAATTTAGTTTAAGGCTATTAAGCGATGTACACGTAGAATCGGGTCCAATGTCCGGCGTGACCTTTGGATAAAGAGTGGGTTTATCATATGGAGCTACAAGAAACGAGTTAGTAAGTGGAACACAATCTTTATTTCTACTCTTTCTGTAGATATGTATAGATATTGTTACGTACGTGGGGGTAGGTAACTGATAGAAATGCACAAATACACCGATAATCAAAAGTAGACTTTAATAACGCACTCACTTAAACCGTTACAAAACAATTATCGCACAAAAACTTCTAATACTCAGATGATCGCTCGGGTCGCTCTTATTCGCACTGATCGCTTTCCAAGTAAAGACTGACTCGTCGCAACCGGTGTCCGCCGTTTTATAGTTCCCGAGTCCGATTATTCTAGAACGCCTTCCGGAATGTTCTATGTACTTCGCCCCGCCAAGGTCGATCGAGACTGTTCGTTGCTGGAATGTTCTACGCCTTACTACCTTGTTGTTTTTACGATCGCAATGACCTTGACTCACGGGTCTGGATGAGTCTGGAATGTTCCGCGTGTTGCCGTCTCATTTCGTGTTATCTCTTTCACACGCTTCTGGAAGGTTCTCAGTATAGCTATCTCTTTCTAATCATGCTATCTCTTTCACACGTTTCTGGAAGGTTCTCAGTATAGCTGTCTCTTTCTAATCATGCTATCTCTGTCACTCTTAGTGGAAAATTGCCATATACTGAAATGTACTTCAAAGGCCCATAAGGGGTCCTGAAAATGCCTGAAAATGGGTTTTCAGGTTATGGCGTCATCTGATAGAGGGTAAACATGTTTCAGGCGCCTGAAAACAACGGTAAGTTGGTCGAAATTTTGATAATCTGGTATGTGATAGAGCTACCTCTGAAACGGACTGAAACGATATTTCAGCCTGCTGAAAACGCTTCTAAAGCACCAAAATTAACGATTAAAAATGCGACGCCTTATGCCATCGGCGTAACACTACCCCCTCCTAAGACATGCTCGTCCCGAGCATTATTAGTTCCGTAATATCTCGCCAGTCGGTCAATGTGGACAACCTTGCAGGGACTTCGCTGGCTCCGCTGTATCCGATACGTAACGTCGTTGATCTTTGTGACTACTTTGTATGGCCCTTCCCAATTCGGTGATAGTTTCGGGGATTTCCCTTTTCTTCGCATGGGGTTATGCAGCCATACTAATGAACCTTCCTCGAACCCTACTTGGTTAGATTTTCGGTCATAACGAGTTTTCATCTTCGCACTGGCTTGAAGTCCGTGTTCACGAACGTGACTGTGAACATCGTCTATACGGTTTCGCAAATCACTGGCATACTCGGTGATCGATTTCGGCGAATCTGGAGGACGTCCGGTTAAAAGGTCTGCAGGTAAGCGAAGTTCTCTTCCGAAGTTCACGTAAGCTGGAGTGACAGCCGTACTTTCGTGAGTTGCCGATCTGTATGACATCAGGAAGAGAGGAATATGCCTATCCCAATCCTTTTGGTGACTTTCAACCACCTTGGCCAAATGTCTTTCCAGCGTCTGGTTGAATCTCTCGACCATTCCGTCCGATTGTGGGTGATATGGCGTTGTCCTGGTCTTATGAATACCCATAATTCGGCAAGTCTCTTGGAACACCTGAGACTCAAAGTTCCTGCCTTGATCACTGTGAATTTCGAGAGGCACCCCAAATCGACAACACACTTCCATCACTAATTTCTCCGCGACTGTGACTGCTTCTTGGTTAGGGATCGCAAATGCTTCAGGCCATTTGGTGAAGTAATCCATTACAACGAGGATGTACTTGTTCCCGGATTCGGATGTTGGAAACGGGCCTGCGACGTCCAAAGCAATCCTTTCCCAAGGTGCTCCAACGTTGTACAACTTGAGCGCACCTCTACTGCGTGTTTGCGGCCCCTTAACTGATGAGCAGTTTGTACACTTTCTGCACCAGTCTTCCACATCTTCACGGCAGTGAATCCAGTAGAAGCGTTGCCGAACTTTCATTAAGGTTCTCTTCACTCCAAGGTGCCCACCGGAAATTCCGTCATGGAAGGATCTCAACACATCACTTACCCTTTTTCTTGGAACAACTACCTGTAGGTGAGCATCCTTTCCATTTTCCGTCTCCCATTTTCTGCACAGTACGCCATTATGCATGACCAGACTTTCCCATTGGGCCCAGTAGCTTTTTGTTACAGTACTCATTGGGGCTACTTCACACCATTTCGGTTTGGGAACGCCTGCTTTGATCCAATCGAAAATGGGTTTAATGTCCTGATCTTCTTGCTGCGCTTGTTGCATGACTTCATTACTCCATTCGTCACTTACAGTATCAGTCCGCAACATTCTCACACAATCTTTGCCCTCTTGCCTTACACAATGTTTACAGTCATCCGGACAAGGTCTTCGGGAAAGCGCGTCCGCGTTGCCGTGTGATTTTCCACTGCGATGTTCAATGATAAAGTCATATTCCTGTAGTTGTTCAATCCATCGTGCTACTTGACCCTCAGGATTTTTAAACTCCAATAACCATTTCAAAGCAGCATGGTCAGTTCTGATACGAAATTTGCGCCCAAGCAGATATTTATTGAAATGCTGTAACGTCTTGACAACTGCCAGCAATTCTCTCCGAGTGACGCAGTAATTCCTCTCTGGTTTGGATAGTGACTTACTAAAGTAGGCGATAACCACTTCCTGATCTCCTTTCTTTTGTGACAAAACTCCTCCGACACCAGTATTACTTGCGTCTGTGTCAACAATAAAATCATTTTCAGGGTCTGGGTATCCCAATATCGGAGTTTCACAAAGCCTTTGTTTGAGATCGGCAAAAGCTGCTGCACACTGATCATTCCAGTCAAATCTTCGTTTCTCTTCCGTAAGCTGGTGCAACGGCTTCGCTATATCTGAAAAGTTTTTCACGAAACGTCGATAATATGAGCAAAGTCCCAAAAAGGCACGAACTGCGGTCTTGTCCCTCGGTATAGGCCAATCCTTAACGGCACTTATCTTGTCAGGATCTGTCTGGATACCGTCTGTTGACACCACGTGTCCTAAATAATTCACCTTACGCTTGAAAAGTGAGCATTTTTTCGGGCTGAGTTTCAGGTTCGCATCTCGCAGCTTAGCCAAAACTTGCTCCAATTTTCTAAGGTGATCGTCGAAGTCTCTACCAACAATTATAATGTCATCCAGATATACCAGGCAAGTATCTCCAAGTAGACCAGCAAGTATTTGTTCCATCAATCTCTCAAAGGTTGCTGGTGCATTACACAGTCCAAACGGCATAACATTGAACTGCCACAGTCCCTTTCCGGTCGAGAAGGCGGTTTTCTCCTTATCGTGGTCCTTGATTTCCACTTGCCAGTAGCCACTTTTTAAATCCAACGTGGAAAACCATTTCATTCCATTTAAAGTGTCTAACGTGTCGTCGATTCGTGGCAGTGGATAACAATCCTTTTTGGTTACATCGTTAAGTCGGCGATAGTCAACACAAAATCTCATGGTGCCGTCCTTCTTCTTTACCAAAACTACCGGTGAACACCAAGGACTTGTTGATGGTTCAATAACTCTGTTCTTCTTCATCTCTTCAATCATGTCTTCCACTTCCTTTTCGCGAGCTACTGGAACTCGCCGAGGACGTTGCCGGATAGGCATGGTTCCGCCAGTGTTGATCTCATGTTGTACAACTCCAGTTCTTCCAATATCACCATCGTGCGCAGAGGGCTGTAACGCAGCAGTAAATTACGCGCCTTCAGGAGTTCTTCCTTCGTGAGATTGTTTTGGCAACCATCCAATAATCCTGTAATGTCCACTCCTTTACTTGCAGGTTGTCCGCTTCCATTCGATCCCTGGCAACTTCGTATCCAAGAAATTTCTTCGCAAGTCCCGATAAGGCTTCCTTTACTAAGGGCGTGTTTAGAGTCGCTGAGGTTTAGGACCCTTATAAACGCTGCAGATGACGTTGTCACAACCGTGCGAGCTGTTATCCACGGTTGACTACCATCAATTTTTTCTACTAATACGCAGCGATGAGATCCTCGTCCTGCATAGTGTGGTAATTTTACAGGAACTAGGGCTTGCGATCTTGGTTGAAGAATGGTCCTTCTGGCGCAGTAGACTTGTCCACTTACGCCACCTTCCATAGGCACTTCATCAACTCCGAATTTCAGGACTCCGCCTTTCAAGTCGATTTTGCAGCCATGTTTTCTCATAAAATCCAATCCAATAATGCAATCGTCGATGATGTTAGCAACGATGACTTTGTGCCAGTAGTTCTTTTCCCCAATTTGCACCGCCACTCCTTGCTCCCCCAGGACGGAAATGTACTGGCCGGTAGCCGTTTGCAGCTGAAGATACTTGGGTCGGACTAGATGATCTCTGGTTAAATGTTTCAGTAGCCGAGAACTGATCACAGTCCGAGAAGCTCCGGTGTCTATAGTAAGGTGACATGGTATTCCACCAATTTCTCCTTTGACGACCAGACTGTTCCCATCATTTACCTGTGAGATCATTACCGGGACATTTTGACCACCAGCCAGCACTCGTCCCTTAGTCCTGGCTTCTACTCGTTTCCCTGATGCGGCTCTAATGCATCAGAGCCTGCTGGCCTCTCCGTTGGGCCTGTTGTATCTCGTTGTGTTCTATTTCGTTTTGGGCAACTAGATTGTATGTGCCCGCGTTCTCCACACCAATAACACCTTGGCCCAAATTCACGGCGAGGAGCAGTTGGCTCCCTGGACGAAACCTCTCGCACCCTAAAAGGCCTCGAGTCCTGGCGTACAGCTTCGACCTCCAAGGCGTGGGCAACTGCATCCTTTACGCTCCCATGATGTCCTAGTCGCACAGCAGCTCTGACTTCTAAATCACGGATTCCATCGATGAAGGCCTGTACTAGCATGCTGTCCACAAATGAGGCCGATGCACTTTGATACGCTTTCCTGACCAACTTTTCTATTTCCAGGGCCCACTGTTGTAATGACTCATTACGTCCCTGGGCTCGATCCTTAAGCTGAGCTCTAAAGACGTGCTCGAGATGGCTGTCACCATAACGTGCCTCCAAAGCTTCAAGAAGGCGGTCGTATGTCTTATTCTCTCCCAGAGCTTCCAGCACGGTGAGGGCTTCATCTCGAAGTGCCAAAGTTAGAGCCGTCTTCGCCTGGTCCTTGTTCCAGCCATTCGCCTGGGAAACTGACTCAAATTGCAATTTATAGGCCGTCCATGATGATGTTCCATCAAATGGAGGTACTTTGAATCTTCCAGCTACAGGGATGGATGTTTCAGGTCCACAGGTACCGTTGACCACTTTGATTTCTAGCTTTTTCACTTCGTTTCTTATGGTCTGGAGGCGATTTTCGTGGTCCTCAACTTTTTCCTTGACGTCATCCAGTTTTTCTTGAACCTCCGTCATTTCCTTTTTCCATTCCGAAGCGGCTTCTCGTACCTCTCGGAGAATTCTAACAGATTGCTCCTCTTGAGATCTGGATTGTTCCTTTTGGAATTTCTTCTGACTGAGTAGTTCATCACGGATAAGTCTCGATTGTTCCTCTTGAGTTCTGAAGCGTTCCTCTTGTGCTCTAAAACGTTCCTCTTGAGCTTTAGATTGTTCTTTCAAGAGGATCAAGATTGCGTTCAGGTCAAACTCCGGCTTAACTGACGCTGTTATAGTACCCGGTGCGGTAGCGGTGGACGTTCCGGCGGTAGCTGGTGAGTCATCAGCTGCAGTTTGGCTCCGGGTTTTGACCCCCTCCTGCTCTTGATCTCGCGGAGTTACTGGCATTTTCTATCCCACTTCTGACACCAAATGTTACGTACGTGGGGGTAGGTAACTGATAAAAATGCACAAATACACCGATAATCAAAAGTAGACTTTAATAACGCACTCACTTAAACCGTTACAAAACAATTATCGCACAAAAACTTCTAATACTCAGATGATCGCTCGGGTCGCTCTTATTCGCACTGATCGCTTTCCAAGTAAAGACTGACTCGTCGCAACCGGTGTCCGCCGTTTTATAGTTCCCGAGTCCGATTATTCTAGAACGCCTTCCGGAATGTTCTATGTACTTCGCCCCGCCAAGGTCGATCGAGACTGTTCGTTGCTGGAATGTTCTACGCCTTACTACCTTGTTGTTTTTACGATCGCAATGACCTTGACTCACGGGTCTGGATGAGTCTGGAATGTTCCGCGTGTTGCCGTCTCATTTCGTGTTATCTCTTTCACACGCTTCTGGAAGGTTCTCAGTATAGCTATCTCTTTCTAATCATGCTATCTCTTTCACACGTTTCTGGAAGGTTCTCAGTATAGCTGTCTCTTTCTAATCATGCTATCTCTGTCACTCTTAGTGGAAAATTGCCATATACTGAAATGTACTTCAAAGGCCCATAAGGGGTCCTGAAAATGCCTGAAAATGGGTTTTCAGGTTATGGCGTCATCTGATAGAGGGTGGCCTGAAACGGACTGAAAACATGTTTCAGGCGCCTGAAAACAACGGTAAGTTGGTCGAAATTTTGATAATCTGGTATGTGATAGAGCTACCTCTGAAACGGACTGAAACGATATTTCAGCCTGCTGAAAACGCTTCTAAAGCACCAAAATTAACGATTAAAAATGCGACGCCTTATGCCATCGGCGTAACAATATGTATTAATTGCAAACCTTTGGTTTGAGGCGATCGGATATTATAATAAATTAAAAGCTCAGCGAAACCATGGGTCGTGCTTAAAACACCATGGTTCTTATGATAGGTCCACAATTATCTATGCTAAAGTTGATTAGTCCCTAAGAAACCTCAAATCAATTCCAATCTTCAATTTACTTAATTCCCTAAAGTTCCAATTAAATAATTAATTCACAGACCTCTATCTGAAGTAACCTTACTCCAAAGGGGTGTCTGGCTGCGGGCAGGATCAGGGCAGTATGAGACAAAACGCGATGCTCTGGGCGTCGACTCTATACAGAGTCCATAATGCAAGCCGCACAGTAAGCGCGCGAAGATATAACGTTCAGGCGGCACAAGCAGTAAGATCCCCTAACATTATAGAGCTTTAAACAGCTTGTTACAAAAGGCTAAAGACAAAAATAGTCAAGGACTTGCTACACAAAAAGGCGGCTGGTAAAACATACCTAGCCTTCACTACTAAATTACACGAAATTAGCAAACCTTAACTTATTCATTCACAGACTAAATCTCTTGTGCGAAGTGAAATTTACTAAACATGTGCTTTCAGAGCTTAGAAGAAAAGAAAACCAAGCACAAAACTCAACAGTTGTGAAGTACCCAAACTTGACATCAGCACAAAGATAAATATTTAAAGTGCCAGAAATTATATTCCTACAGACACTGTACGAAATCTAAATCATTCCTTCATTTAAATGTTTAAGAATTTACGTAAATATTTATCATTATCCCATCCAACTGGAAAGAACCAATTTGCTTCGATTAGGTTATATGCACATGGCAGATATTAGGCACAGAGCAGAGTCAAGCAGATCAAAAGATGCTTACCGGAGACCATCCAATAGAGATTATCTCAAACGCTGTCTTTTCCTCCGTTATATGCAGAATCTAGCCAATATGGCTGAAGGACACAACGACGGGAGCACCCTGGAGTACCCTCGAATGAAGAAATTCTCCCATAATGTTTACCCCATAATTTACCTTCGACTTACTTTCCAACTGTGATCTTACTGATTTTCAAAACATTTACAAACAGTTGATTATCAAAGAAACCATTTACTGTTCTTCCTGAAACCTAAATTCCTATAAAACTTTGCTTCAACAAATACTTTCATACATTTACGAAAAATAAATAAAGTAATAAATTTTGAAGTTTATATTATTTCCCTATAATCGAGTAGAAAATTTAAGGCTGAAAACCAGATACAAAATGTCAATCCAGTTACCAGCCTTTAAAAATACTCGAGAATGTTGCTAGTTCTCAGAGTTTGGGTTTGTTCAAGTCATGATAAAAACGCAACGTTACAACTATTACCACATAATTATAGCAATTGAAATGAAATGCGTAATTTTATGTTTCATGTTTAATGAGACCATGCTGACCAATTACCTATCTAAACCGTGGTCAGCTCATTAATTATCTATCTGTCCTTCAATCATAGATATTTTTTTCCTAGAAACCTATACTGTTAATTCGGTTTTTGGTGTACAAAGAATGGGATTAACTTCTTCTAATTGTGGTAAATACTTGCGAAACAATTAGCACAACAACTTCGCTGGCTATGAGTCGCGGGTCGATAGCGTATCGAGCACAGATCCCACGGATATAAATAAGAATAAGAATAAGAATATTTATTAGATAAAAATAAAGTACAGTCGTTCGTAATACACAGTACACTTAAAAATAACTAAGGTTGTAATAGTCACAAATATATTGCCAACTAACGCCTAAACTAAGTCAGACTTGTATCATAGGAGTTAGTGGTCCTCCCCTCAAGTCATCTACATCGTTTTTTAAATTAAATTAAAGTTAATAAAGAGTTTTATTACTTAGAAATACTCCAATAATACATTTTCAACACTTCCTTATGAATAAGTTTGGTCATAAATGGGTTTAACTGTCACAAGATTTTCAGTGGCCGCATAGTTTCAGTCGCCGCAAATACACAATAGATGGCGTAAACACCTCAATCTGTGTGACAGTCTTCCGTGTCACCTTTTTCTACCAATTTGGACGTCACAAAAGCGAATAAGTAAGTGATGTGAATTCCCCGTTTTCTGCGCAAAATCTGTTTAACTATGTTGCTGATTGCACTATTCTAAAACTAAGGCTTTAGGCTACAATTGCAACGGTATACGTACTCTTATAAGAAATTAAAATACAATAACCGGCAAAAAAATAGCCCTCTCGTCTTTTGTTTATACGACCGTTTATAAAATCAATTCTAAAAGAATAATAAATTACCACCCACATTCTCGTTTTGAGTATTTCTTATAGACCTGTCATTATCTACACAACATTTCCGGTCATTTGTACCAAGACCAAGTAAGGCGACCCTTCTATTAGCTTTTAATTAAAATAAGTTTATAAGTTCAAAAAAAAATCCAGAAGGTTATTATCCTAATATAATCAAATTTAAAAATGCAAATGATGAACATAGCTTATTATGATTATATTGTGTTTTATAACCGCGGACAATTTTTAACGCAGTTATTGTCCTGAATAAAACAGTTTTAAAATAAATGAACTGATAACAATCTCACGATTATGACCATAGACGAGAATTTAAAACGCGGGATGGCTCTATGCCTTTATGCTTTAAGCTCAGCAAAAAATATGTTGGAAAAAGACAACAGTGTAGTACGTGCCGATCACGCATCAATTTGGAGTTGTTAAGGAGTTTTCCCACCGGCGAGGCGAGGCGAGACGAGGCCGGACGAGAATTGAAATTTGTATTAAGCAAATCAACCATTTCCTCCGTTGATGCACTAGGAGGTGATCAAAATGTTTCAATACAAACTTCGATTTATAAATAGGCCGTGACCTCGTGATTTTTTTAATTCATTTTTAGGGTTCCGTATCCGAAGGCAGTCAAACGGAAACGCTGCCCGTCCGCCCGTCTGTCCTTCTGTCCTAACGTTAAACAGCTGTATCTTCTGAACGGTAAGAGATAGCGGATTGTTTTTATTTAAATCATATGTGCGTAATAATCGCCGGCTGATCCTGCCCAGCTGTATTACCGCTGCACTCGGTGGAGGATCACCTTTTGACTCCTTCCCAAGAGCCGTTCGGCGGCGGGCTCGAACCGGCGTTTTAGAGGCTCCTGGTCCTGGGGTTGGTGACAGTGAAATATGAACACAATGGACTTTATCACATCGATTTTAATCCACTTTACTTAACTGTACAGAAAAACAAAATGGTTCGCGTCCGCACGCTATGAATTGACAGCTGAAGAGATCTTTAACACAGTATATATATAGCTATATTTATACTGTGTCTTTAACCTAAAAAGCCAATGACATCTAAGTCTATACCATAACCTAGATTCACTAGTCTATGATTATTAGGACGGCGACAGACAACCACAATTATTGAAACATTACACAATAATATAAAATAAATAAAAACATGTTAATTTTCCGTTAATAACATTATATGTTGTTTACGGTCGATTTCCTGAAATATAAAAATAAATATAATACAATAACACTTTATTTGCAAAAACAAGTTTCAAAATCAATTATTAACGAGTACAAAGATTTAACGAAGACATGTGTACGTACAATTTATTAGAGTAAGCTTCTATGTTCCCCGTATAGTATAGTGCTAGTAGACACTGTACCACGGTGGAACCAATGATATTTTATATTTAGATACGTTATACTCATACTAAACGCATTCGAAAACCGTCGCCAATTACTGACAGTTGCTACGTTGCCATGTTTCTACAGACAAAGACGGCAATTCTTAGCGAACGCTATTGTTAGAAAGAGATAAATAGTTGTTTCAAATTGCGTACCCGAATGACGTGGCGGGCCCGCTCATGGCTGGCATATAGCTACCCGTCTTTATCGCACTCATGTGATATCTAATTGTGTATCTCATGTTTCACAGGTGACAGTGACGCCACCGGTGCAAATTAAACAAAGTATGGCGATGTAAAACAAAATGTAAAAAATATTTACGGTACTTACGAATGAAATGAGACATCCTTTCTTCCTTTTATAGTTACAGTATAATTTTGGCAGCCTCGAAAAACATTAGACGGCATTTTTTATGACTTATATTGGTTGCATTTCGGTAATAAAACTTTACTGTTTTTGACGCGTGCGTGTCAGCGGCCACGGCGCGACTGAACGATAGTAAGGCAATTACCTTCCTTTTCGAGGAACGCTTTTGCGCGCAGATGACGTATCTTAATATAAAATATCATTGGGTGGAACAGGATTCACCATACTCGTTGTATTATTGTTTTAATATTGTGTTTAACAGATACTAAAATTAGATAAAAATAAATGAAAATGTATAAAGCATTGACAATAAGTAACGAATGCGGGTGAGTGACAAAAATCCAGCGGCAATGCCGCGCTACCTATAGTCGCGCGAATTAAGTTGTAAACATGTAAACACGTAGTGTGGGAGTGGTGCAGATTGTGAAGAAACAAACATTTATCTATTTTATTATTTACAATATAAGTATTATTTATTATTATATTTATATATATATTTTTATTATTATGAATGACTATCGTATAACTATAGTACCTATAGCTATGACTAACTACGATTAATTAATTATGCATACGCTCTGTGTGTGTTTGTGTGTGTGCGTTCGCCATTTACTTAATTTTATTAACAGTTCAGTGCTTTCGTAGTTCAGCTGTTTTAATAATACTTCTATTATTGATTTACAAGCGCATGATGTAAGTGTACGGAGATTTATGTTTTTACTTACTTATTATAGGTAGCTGGACCAAGAAACGTTATAAAGCGCTTTGCAAATTTGGTATTATGTTTCGGAAATTGAAGTGGCTCATTTCGGCATAACGTCATTCCTAGGACTAGGATTTTATTTTAAAACACTACGTGCAGGTATTTTTTGGTCATTTAAAACAGGGTTACTGTTGAAGAAAAATGTCTTTGAATTGCACATATTTAATGTTTACGATCATATTTTTTGCCGCGTTGCTCCTAGTTGTTTGTGCGGGAAAGGTAAGACATTTATGTTAAACGTAGGTACTTACTAGGGGTAGCTGACAAGTTATTATGAAACAAAAGACATTCATGGATAGTTTAAAAAAAAGAAGTGTTTCTAATGCGAAATGCGCTTCTTGCATTGACGAAAACCCTTATACTCGTACCTATAATCGGCTATTCTCAGTTCGCCGTACCCCTTTGTCCACACAAAAATACAAGTGTGGACAAAGGGGTGCGGACAACTGGGAATAGCCCCCTATAAAATCGTCGTCAGGGGGTCGTCAATTACTTCGAAGCCATAGTTTCTTTTTTAAGCCTTTTTTTTTAAATCAAAAATGTTTGCGTTTTACCCCCGTGTCACCTGTGACCTGATGTTAAGTGACGACGGCGTCGAGGGTAAATGGTACAGGTTTACTCAGAAAAAAAGCCTATTCACTCCTGCCTTGAAAACGCCAAGGTTATACGATTCCGGGAATACAGACGCAGGGAGAGCACTCCACTCCTGGCAGTGCGAACAAGCATTTTTGGGTAGGTGTTTGATGCACCCAGGAAACTTTTTTAATGATATTTAAGTTTAAAGACGTCGACCGTGCTGAAGGCTAAATCATTTTGAATCATTTAAAAACGTTAAATGCAGCGAAATAATTCGTCTTTTTTATTTTTAGAATATTAATTTTTAGCTACCAACTTTGCTCTGTTACTTTGGCACCGCTTAAGTGAAGTCCTGATTGTGACAGGTGAGTTACTACATAGTGACGGAGGACGCGACGATCTCGCACGCGAACCCAAAGTACGTGCGGAACGCCAACTTTACGGCGAAGCGCCACGGCCGCCGCAGCCCCATGACGTGGACATCCACTACACCGCGCTGCTGCCCTTCGACGAGAAGTTCAAGGTGCGACTCAGTAACACAACAGGAGGGTTTGCGCTTGTATCCTGAAACCTCAAATCTTTACAAAACTAACGACAGAAAAACTTAGGATGTCAAGCACTTAAGTTTTTATTCTGAGGCGCCAACTCAGTTTAGTGACCTACCCTTGAACTTCAATAAAAAAAAAGTTATAATGCTGACCATTTCGTCAAATTTTAGAGTATAATCTCAACCTCCTGTTCGTTTCTGGTTGGGTTATCGGGTGGAGAAGGCGTGTTGTATCTTTAACCTACTTAATCTGTAGAGATTTTCATCTTGAGAACTGAGAACAAATTTAGCACACGGTCCAAATATTGCATATAAGTTGAAGTAAAAAAACATCTGCCGTATTTTGCACTAGACCCTGCGTCTCCCTTGCTGTTGCTATCCGGGGCCAATTATTTACTTACTTCACTTCATTCGCTCACAATCAGCCACTGCTGGGTAAAGGCCCACTATCCGATCCTGTATTTGTGCTAAGGTTATTCTATTTTTTCCGACCCTCTGTCAAAAGTGCCAAATGTAATCTCATCAGACCAACTAGCTGATGATCTTCCCACTTATCTTCCTGTGACTTAGTTTTATCCACCATTCTGTAACTTCTTTTGACCAATTATGTTAACTAGAAATTAGCCATCGCCTCTATGAACTGTCCCTTATTTTCTGTGATGATTCTGATCAACCTGTACTTCTCCAGATGAACTTCTACTTCAACGAGTTCCTGAGCAACGAATACCGGCGCGGGTTCGTGGAGATGCACTTCACCTGGTGCAACCTGATCCACAAGGATATGTTCTTCGGGGCCGCCATGAGGCAGGGCAAGCTGGCGCAGCCCTGCCCCTACCCACCGGTACGATGCATCACATGAGTCTTTAAGCATGTACGAGTGTAATGACTCGCTTACAAGTCTTCCAAAACTCGGGACGCAACTCCATTCCGCCGAAAGTGGCGTAGTCGGAGCTTTGTTTAAGTACACCGCGTTTACATCAAACCGACCGCTTCCTTTTGGGCTCTGCCGATTCTCACTTACCGTAGTCGCTTTTTTGACATGGGACCTACATTTGGTCAACTTCAGCTCCTAACCTAGTAGCTACTTTGTAGACCAATACAGCTATACAAGTTTTATTTGCATGCAGCCGTGTGTTATTTGTGTTGTGTCAAGTTTCTCTGTTGTTGTGACTCAGGGTGACTACCACATGTACAACATGTCGATCCTGTCGGCCGCCATCCCGCCGGGCTTCCCCTTCACCAAGGGCCGCATCTACGGCAACCTCACCAACCGCGGCGAAGAAGTGTTCGGCGGGTACATCGACATGGAGTTCAAAGAGCGGCGCACCCGGCCTGGCAAGACTTCATCACCAAACACACTAGCTGCCTCCTTTAGTAGTATAAATACCCAGTACAATTAGGTCCCCTGGGCTTTCGTCGCATTGCGGTCTCTCGCGGGTCGGTATCAAGCAACAAAAACTATATGCACAGCGAAAGAATTTATAAAACATTTTTAAGTACAGCAGTGGCATCGAGTGATGGCACTGTCGATAGCTGACAAATAGTGTTGTGAAACACTCCATTTTAATATCGTAAAAATTTCAGTCAAATGCGAGAAGTATATTTTTTTAAAGTTTATTAAAGAAATAACGTATAAAAATAAAAGGCCATAAATTGTAGATCAAACTCTCGAAATAAACTGTGTGGCTAGACAAAGACGACATTGTCAGAAATTTGAAATATTGTGTCAAAATATACAAAATGTGAAATTATTGATAAATGAGTAAACCACGTTAACTCAGAGCTAAAACGCTAGCGCTGTTTTTTGTTAGTTACGACTAAAACGATGAACGCTAGAGTGCGAGCAAATAAAAACAACCTCAAGATGAAGCTAGTTACGAAATGCGTTTCGGTAAATTACAGCGCCAGCAGTACAACACTATTCCGGTGCCCGCAACAATGAAGTTTGACATCTGTTCCTTTATACTTGCTGTCAATATTTAGGGAACTTCATGAGCAAGCAAACTTCGAAAGTGTCATCACTCGATGCCGCTGAGCCGCTACTGTAATAAAGCAAGTACTGTCACCAATGATATAATATTAAAAGAGGTAGATATGTTACCTATACGATATTCCGCGTGTAAAAATGGCCCAGCTTACGCACACATAATCAGTAAATATTGCAATTACACACTAATTTATAAATGACAAGTGAAAGCAGGACGGTATGCTAATTTCCGAGAGCGAAACAGAGACGAGTTATGTTGCTCTGCAGACGAGTTCACGGTTCCGTTGACGGCGCAAGACTAAGTAAAGGTGTACCAATTGACCTGGTTTTAGGGTGCCACTATCGAAGTGCGTATAACATATCTACCTCTTTTTACTATATTATATCATTGACTGTCACCGTCATATTTTACTGTCATCTGGTCATCACATCATTCATATCTATCGCCTATTGTCGTCATTTATTCAACTTTCGAAACTCGTGCACGAAGTTGCTTAATGTTCGAAAGAGATACAAATATACCATGTTGTGGATGTAATCTGTGTTTATTTTATCCGTCAATATGACTCCGTCGGAGTATTCCGCCAATATGTAAGAGCCGTCAAAGGCAGTAGAGTATATATATACACTTTAGTACCTTGTCTATTTAATGTCATGTTTAAACTGCCATATATGAATTGTCACAACGATTAAAGGGACAAGGTACTAAAGTGTATACATATTTATAAACTCGACTGTACACCAGAAGCGTACGTATCAAGTTTCCACAACCGTTGTCTCTTTCGGCCGGACCCGGAGCCCATCGTTTTCTTCCGTCGGACTGGTTCACCACCGGCCACAAGACCCCCAACACTGCAGCTGCCGGGGTTGTCTCGTTTCACAGCAGTGCTCGGAAACGTTATTTAAAATAACGTTTTTAAAACGTTTCGAACGGTTCTTTATACAACATTTTGTTCGGAACGAAAACGAAACGGGAACGTTTTCAAAAACCGGCATAATCCACAGGGCGCGCCGCGCGCCCAGCGTGCGGTGACAAGCATGACATTATTCGTAATATTCGTTCGTAGCTAGTACCGAACACCCAAGAAAACGAAAAAAAAAACGGTTAAAAACGTTTTATTAATCAAAAACGATTAAAATTTTGAACCTGATCAAAAACGTTTTCCATAACGTTCCGTTCGAACGAAATCGAAACAAATCGTTTCTTATGTATTTAAGACGAAACCGTTTCGAAAAATATACTACCTACCGTTTTCCGAGCCCTGGTTTGGAGCGACAAACGGTCTGAGCCCCTCCGCCCACTAGGATCCATTGACAGGATCCATTAATGGGGTCAAGTGGACTTTTTGTACATTCAAATCCATTAATGGAGTCGAGTGGGCTTTAATATACACTTAAATCCATTTGGTCATTTACACTTTTTAAGATGCTGGGATCAATGTATTTAAATATACTATGAAGTCTACAAAGATCCATTAACGGATTCTATTGAACTTTTTATATACCGGGATCCATCAATGAATACTAAATGTCCACGAGTATCCATCAATTGATGGAATCAAGTGTATTGAAAGTTTAATAAAATCCATTCATGGATCGTAGTGTAATTAAGAGTGCAACAGAATCCCTTGATGGATTCCAGAGTATTAAAAAGTGTAAACGAATCCGAATGGATTTAAGTATACAATAAAGCCCACTCTACTCCATTAATGGATCTGAATGTACAAAAAGTCCAGTTGACCCCTTTAGTGGATCCTATCAATGGATTCTAGTGGACGGAGGGTCTGAGGCGGAGGCGGAGCAAAAGTGAAGCGGCGTGACCTAGTATGACTATTACCGCATAATTATAACCTTTGAAATGAAATGCTTAATTTTGTGTTTCATATTTAATGAGAGCACCCTGACCAATTATCTTAACCGCGGTCAGCTCATTAATTATTACGCATTCACTCACAATCTACTTGTGCTTAAAACATCGTCGCGACTTTGAAGAAAGTGGGCGTAAGTCGCTGCAATAAACGTGGTTTCGGTACGAATTAGGGAATTTGTAAAATATTAGTAAAATAAATATATAGAGTTGGTGCTAACAATGTTGGAAGGTCTCCGGGAGTTCGGACTGAGCCAGCACGACCTGCCCACCCAGCTGGCGAACGTGGGGAGCCTGCTGCGGCTTGTCACGCTGAACATCGACTGTCGCCACCAGCAACGTTGGTGGACTACCATTCAAACATAACGTAAAAACCGGGCAAGAGCAAGTCGGACCATGGAACCCATCAAGGGACCAATCAAAGCGACAGAGCCGTCATAGTTTTCCTTTTAAATTCGTTATATGCGCTTTCGCTATCTGCGTTTTTGATTTTGGGGGGGGGAGCGCAACTCAAGTGAAAATTACACTTTTCGAATTCAACGTTTCCAAAACTGTCCCCAAATCAAAAAAAATATAACAACAAAGACCTAATAACCTAAGGGAAGTAATTAAATGGTCAGCCGTTATTAAAATTGATTCGCAAAAAAAATAAGCAATTAACTCATTTGGGCAGCATACAAAGATTTGGCTGGCAATAAATAAAAATCGGGCTGCAACTCTTGTTCAGCAAACAATTTGTACAAACGGTTAACATTTTAACCAATATCAATCTGCCTTTTTTATCATCGGTCTGCCTAATAAACAGTCGAGCTGCAAAATAATTATTCGGGCAGCAAGATTTTACAATTGGTCAGCAGAGAAAACATGTCTGTAAGCAGTTTAATTGAGAGGTGTGCATATTAAAATTATGGTTATCTATATAAATAAGTGGATTGCGTTTAGTTTGAAAAATCAGCAGTGTTCATTATTGTGGGCGGAGCGAAATCAGATCACGTAACGCGAGCACTCAAGCCACAGTATATCCTCGTAAGGTCCACCATACTACAAACAGGGAGTTTTTTGTGAATGGGACTTTGAATCTACCATCAACGCAATAAAGTTCAATTACGTTTGTTCGATAATGACATTTTCAGTTTATGAACATAGGAAAATAAACCTTATTCACATTGCAACACAGTTCAAATTATATCGCCTTGATTATGTACATTCTATTGCACACTGGGCCTTACGAGGATATAAATAAAGCAGTACAGAAACTAGGCGTACTGTTCAAGATAAATACCTCCTCTCCAATTGAGCGTAAGGGTTGTCAACTAATATTTTGTAAAATTGAAAAAAAAAAAAAAATTGTATCTCAGCTAGTTAGTGCAAAGTCGATACGTGTGGTCTGCGACAACGAATCCGTTGACAGATTGAGAAAAAGTTGCCACCATCTTTAACTTTTTAGTTATTCGACTGATTGGTTCCAAAATTGATATGTAGGGATCTGTGTGGTCTCCGACAACGAATCCGTTGACAGCATGAGAAAAAGTAGCCGCCATGTTGAACTTTTTAGTTATTCGACTGATTGCTTTATAAATCGATATGTAGGGATCTGCGTGGATTTCAACAACGAATCGGTTGACAAAATGAGAAAAAGTAGCCGCCATCTTGAACCTTTTAGTTATTCGACTGATTGTTTCCAAAATCGATATCTGGAGATCGGTGTGGTCTCCGACAACGAATCTATTGACAGAATGGAAAAAAGGAGTCGCCATCTTTAACTTTTCAGTTTTTGGACCGAATTCTTTGAAAGTCGATATTTGGGATCTGTGTGGTATCCTATAGCTCTTGAAATTGAGTCATCTGTCAATGGATTTGCTGTCGGAGACCACATAGATCCCCAGATATCGATTTTGAAAGCAATCAGTCGAGTAACTAAAAAGTTCAAGATGGCGGGTACTTTTTCTCAATCTGTCAACGGATTAGTTGTCGCGAGATCACATAGATCCCCAGATATCGATTTTGGAAGCAATCAGTCAAATAACTAAAACGTTCAAGATGGCGGCTACTTTTTCTCATCCTGTCAACGGATTCGTTGTCGGAGATCACATAGATCCCCAGTTATCGATTTTGGAAGCCATCAGTCGAATAACTAAAAAGTTCAAGATGATGGCTACTTTTTCTCAATCTGTCAACGGATTCGTTGTTGGAGATCACATAGATCCCCAGATATCGATTTTGGAGACAATCAGTCTAATTACTAAAGAAATAAGAAATAATTTACTGCTTTATATCTATACTGTGCCCAAGCGTTGGTATTTTTGAGGCTAGTAGTAATTACAAGTTAAGTTTTGTCACACAAATTTAGAAATCACAATCACACCCTAGATTAACCAAAATTTGTATCATAAATATGAAGTAGGTTAGGTTAGGTTCGTTTTTATATCAGGCCCGGAGGGCCAGAGAAACCCAGAAATAGGAGCTCCGCGTTAGCGGAGCTCCGTCGACTCTGTTAAATTTGTAAATTTGATGGTGGATTTGGCATATGTGCGTTGCCGGCACGGCAGTAAATTTGCCCCCTTTTTTTTGATGGACACAATGAAATATTTTGCTTACCTACTGATTGTTTACCAAAATTGGTTTAACTGTGGGTCGCTCAATGCAGCTCAAATATTTAATTTGCTGACCAAAAAAATTTAGAGCAGTTCAGTATATCATTAATTGCAGACAGATTTATAAATGTTTGCTAACCATAAGTTGCTTACCAACTAGCTATTTTGGCTGACCAAATACATATTTCTGTTCACCAAAATTGGAATATTTTGCTGATCGATTAAATGATACCCATAACCTAATGAATTTCTGAAAGTTACCAATGATATTATCAAACCGCGGTTAGGATACGATTCGAAAGTACAACTACTTACAACGTACTTATAGTAAATATATATAATCATAAGTCAATTTATGATATCTCTATACTTTAAGTGTCGACACTTAAAGTATGAAGATTTTAAAGCATGCTTTACAACAGTCACGACATATTTCGATTCTATTCTTGGTAAATGTGTAATTATTTTATAAAAAAAAAACAATGTCATAATTGTCAAATCTGTCATTATTTTAATGAAATTTTCACTTTATCGAATCGCTATAAAAAAAATACCGTTTTACAAAATCTGAATCTTGGTAAAAAGTATTAAACTGTCTGTGCCGACTATGCCGAGAAATTGTCTTCAATGTATTAACATATTTTAATAAAAAAAATGATAAAACGGAGGTTCTTCTGAAAACATTTAATTACAGCATTTGTATTTTATTTAAATAATATAATTTGATCTTTTTTTTCCAATCTTTAGAAATATGTCGTACTTAAATAAGTATTTTCATTTATCTGCACTCTACCATTGACAATGTTATTTCATGTGTTAATTCAAAAACGACATAATAATATGTGCTCAATATTTTTCTAATCGCGGTTTGCTGGTAACACCTCGTTGGATGTCATAATGTTAAAAAAAATCCCTTTGCTACTTGTATGGGAGGAGGATTAATTTAAATGTATAACTGTGCTACATAACAGTTTTGTAGTACCGAGAAGTGAGACCTCGGACACACGGACTGACGTGACCAAAATGGTTGATACAGAGGAAATCAAACCGGTTTCAGGAGTTAATTGAAGTCTTAAGAATAATTAAAAGATCTTAAATTTAATTATTATTAAAATAACGTTGATTTAAATGTAACATTGTTTAAACCTAACTGCAGGGATCATTGATGATTAGGGGCCTGTTTTATAAAGCTACACATTACAATTTACAACCTCGACCAATGACGACCAGCCATTTGAGCAGTGTTTCCAGTTTAGATTTGTAAAATTGTAACTTGTAGCTTTATAAAACGTGCCCCAGGGATGTTTTCGAGAAGCCTATTTCTCGAAATAGTTAAATAAATCCTGAATAAATCAAACATTGTTAAAAGAAGGTGTATATCTACTTGGACCGATTTCAGGGTCAAATGAACGTCATTTTTCAATTTTAAGGCTTCCTACTAAATGCTGAACAACGGAACCCTTATAAGATAACTTTCTTGTCCGTCTGTCCGTCTGTCTGTCTGAAATGGCTAAAGCTATCGGGCTGAAATGTATAACATTTGTAGTATTAAGTAGTCTAAACAAAGCCTCATTATTAGAAAGTTGAAATTTGTAATTATTAATTGATAATATATTTTTACCATGAAATAATTTCCGTCAAAATGTAATTTTTGGGACAACCTTTTGTAGCCGACGGGGGCTCAGCATGATGCACGTGGACCAGTGTCACATTTTACGCCATTCACGACCTGTGTCAAATGAAAAGTGGCTAGTAAAATTATAATTTTTCTTCAAACTTATTAAGGTGTCACGAGGCAGGAGAATTCAAAACTGAAAATTCAGAATATTTATTCAGTAAATAAGCAACATGAGGGCTCTTTTACACGTCGGTAATTTAGAGTGAATCTACCAGCGCTTCGGACAAGACCATCATTGCGGAGAAGAAGCGCCGCAACAAACTCCAGCAGAAGGTCATTTTTTCAATCCTAGAAACATAATAATAAGGTAATAAAGTAATAAATAATAAATTATTAAAACTAGCAAAATAAAATAATTACAAATGTAAGGTCAATAAACCTTGAACTAAAAATAATGACTATGAGAGTCAAGCTTAAGCACCTTGCGTCGAGTACGTAGGATAACCATAGAGAACTAATTTAATTTTCACCGACATTGCTATTTGCTATCAAATCAAGAAAGTAGACTATTACTTAACTGAACTTGAATAAAAACATCGAAGCGTACATACAGAGGGACAGACAGCGTTGTTTTATACTATCTAAAGATTACACACAGCACACATTATGAAGCAAGGGGAGCCATATTGAACTGCCATTTCTTTCTGGATTTCCTTATTTCTTTTCTGCAAAAAGTTATAATAAGTAGGAAATATAATCCCCATGAGCCTGTAAACAAAATGATTTATGATTTTTGTTTACCACATACCACATTCAGTTGGGACTACAGAAATGTAAGCAGCATAAATAATTTTAACTATTTCAATAAATTTCTAAGTGTCGGTAAAAATTAAAGACTTTGTTAATTGAGCAATTAATCGTTAATTGAGTTAATTGTGGGTTGGCAACGCATTTGAAGTCTTAGGATTGCAGTTTTGAGATTGTAGTCTTGAGATTTCAAATGTCTATGGGTCTCAGATCCCACTTACCATCAGGTGGCCTGTGTGCTCGCGTGCCTTCTCCTTAAAGCTTAGGTATTTTATTTACCTTCTCCAGCGTCAGTGAATTGGCTCAGATACCGGGTCACCGTATTTTGGCAAATGCACAAACTATGGTCCTACCCCGCGCCGAGTTGGTAACTACCGTCTCTGAATTTTTTTATAAATAATAAATAATAATAAATATCAGGGGACAAATACAAGGCAGAACCTACAAAAAACATTATTAAATTAAACATTATTATTTAAAATGGCAGGAAATAGTTTAGTCCAACTAAAGTCGGCTTTTGGTTAAAAATATTGTGAGTCTCCGACTTCAATTGTAAGAACTTAAGTTTCACTGTTTTCAAACGTTTTAACGATTGATACATTTTCGACTCTAAACTGATGCAGTGAATCAAAATATAAAATAGGAAAGTATACTTAATTGGCGCAAATATTGTGTTTACAATCCTCAAAGACACGTCCCACCATCTATTTTTGCTGTAGATTCCGTCTTAAATTGTTCTAGCCTAGACTCATAAGAGGTAATCGATCACATTTATTTTGAGCAAAGGTCAGATTATAGAAGAAGCGTGTTTGAACCTTATCTATTCTGTCTGGTAGCATAAACCAAGTAGCCGATTCCACATAAAATACATTTTTGCTCGTATTTTAAACCTTAAACGTTTACACTTACGTTAGAATAAGGAATAGACGTATTTGACACTAACTTGCGTTTGACGTATTCTCGTGTTCCAGCTTGGTTCCAGCATGCTAAGCCAACTGTAGTAGGTACTTTTTACGAAGTTATTATCCGCTTATCAAGACCAATCCAATGAAACCCAACACAGTAGGTCTAATGGCCTGTTGTTTGATCGGTAGTTAAACTAACTAATGGTCAAAAAACGTTACATGGTTAAAATCTCAAGGGAATGTATCAAATTTTCGATTCCTTTTTCAAATTTTAACAATTAGTTGAGTTAACTACTGATCAAACAACAGGCCCTAAGTTAATTATAGCGGACATCCAGTTGACACCTTCCAACTAGTTCCGACTCCATCATCAGAGCAGCTCGATGGTGCTGTGCTGATATTATTGTATTGTCATCGAAGTTACGTAGTAGCAGCTATACCAAAATTCAGCTCAATCGGTCCCCGCGAAGTGGTTTAAATTTCAGATCTGTGTATGTTCCGTTCAGTGGGGGCTTCTGAAACACACACAGCGCATACAGCAGCAGGACTCTATTGAATTATTAAAATTTCATTTTAATAAGACGTAAGTGCGGAACCCTCGGTGCTTGAGTCCGACTCGCGCTTGACTTGTTTTTTAAATTAATTAATTTTTACATTTATTGCAACTTATTTCGTAGATCTAGCTGCTGAGATCGATTCGAGAAGGTATTCCTGGAAACGATTTTAAAATTTTCATACAACGACATTGTTAAAGACGATGTATCTCAGTTACGGCTACGAAACAGTGAAAACTGAGCAGTATTAAACAATTGGAACTAAAACTAGTTAGAACACGTTAAGTTTTTGTTCCTACCAGGCATCCCCGCCTTCTTCTACCTGTTGACGCTGGCCAGTGTGGGCACCTGCGTACACGGGTTCCTCGTCTCCCCGCTTTGGTTCATCTTCTGCCGCCCCGGGAGCGCCCTGGTAGAGAAGATCATAAACTTCTCGCTGTGCATGAGCAGCCTCATCGGCATCACCAAGTACACCTCCATGTATTGGCAGAGGTTAGTCTAAGCGTTAAAGGAACATGATTTTGACACAGAGAAAAATATTTCATGAATTAACACGAGGCTTTGATGTTATGTACAGTACTTGATTCCTACACATATTTTACGTATGTTTTCAGGGAGGACTTGCAGGAAATATTACGCGCCTACTTGCTCTTTGACTCCCAAGTAGTCCCGCACAGCAGGATGGCCAGGAACATCAAGCGGCGCCTAAAGGATGTGAAGAAGAGAGCCATGGCAATTTGGATCCTAGTCATGAGCAACATGACCGTGTACTTCGTGGTGCCGCTTGCCACCCCGGGCCGGCACCTGACGGACGAGCACCAGATTATGTGGGGTAAGAATGAACAAACATGTTACAATTTAAGGGTATTGAATGACACGCCGTAAATAATATTAATAGGTACGCTGGTAAGTGGTAAACATCTTAGCCTAATTGTGCAAAATGTGGTAACAGAATTATTAACAAGTTTTTACAGTTGTAGGTAATTCTGTAGCTTTGCGTACCCCACTCTGGGATTACAGGCGTGAAAGTATGTATGTACTCGTATGTATTTAAATAATATTAGACTTATTTTATTCTGGATAACACTACGATTACCAAGTTTGTTTAGCGTAGTAGAGGTATTTAGTACCTACATACTTTAGTAATGGAAAGCCATACACGTATACACCATTGCTTGCATTGGTCTGGTACAAATGGTACACACAAGTGTTTGTAAATGTTTACACCATTTTCACGTAAGATATCATGGAGTACTGTGGAATTCTTAAATATAATGTTGCTGCGCTTATACCTAGATACAGAACGTTTGCTGGAATGGGATGGTTTTAACAACGTACCTAATTTATTTTAAGTAAATGAAGTGTTATACTTTATTTCAAATGTTTTTTTTGTCCAGGTCTCGAGCCAATGGTAGAGTCACCAAACTATGAAATGTCATTCAGCATCGTCATGACCTGCGCCTTTATCACAGTGTACGCTCCCGTCGTCATCGCGATGTTGCTGATCGTCCTCGTCGGCTACACGGAGGCGTACATGACCGCGCTCGGCCACGAGCTGGAGCACCTCTGGGACGACGCCCGGGACGACTTCCGGCAGAGGGAATTGGAACACGCTGTACCAATAAAGACCAACAAGGCAGCTCTGGTCAACCAATACGCTAAACGCCGTTTAGAAACTATAATCGAAGCGCATGCTGTTAACAAAAGACTTATAAAACAAGTAGAAGGCGTCTTCAGAAATCCAATCGCTTTTTCATTTATATTTCTCTCTATCGCGTTAATTGCGGACCTGCTTGGTGGCTTGGAGAACACATACATGCAGATACCTTTTGCGATGGTGCTGGTGGCGACGGACTGTATAACGGGGCAGAGGCTGCTGGATGCCAATTTGAGGTTCGAGGCGGCAGTGTACGGCAGCGGGTGGGAGCGGCTGGACGCGCGCGGCCAGCGGCTGGTGCTGATGCTGCTGCGGAGCGCGCAGCAGACCATGCGGCTATCGGCCGGCGGTGTGCCCAGCCTCGGGTACGCGGCGCTTGGGGCTATCATCAAGTCCGTCTATTCTGCGCATGCTGCTTTACATTCTACCATAAACAAGGCTTGAAAGTATACATAGGATGCCAGTTTAATAGGTAGGTAGCATAACTTTGTTGCACATAATTTATTGTGACTCTGGTATTTTGTTGAAACCGAACTTACAAAAACAGTAAAATCTAGTTTTAATAAATGTATGGAACTGTAAGTCCTTAAACCACATTTATTTTTTTAACTTCGAGTTTTAGCCTAGTTAATATACTGAATCAACGTAATGTGCATGATCCGATAAGTTTATTTGATTACAGCAAGAACAAATGTTTAGTAAAAAAATTGCACCCATTTTTATCTTACTACGAGCGTTTTTGAATTTTTACAGTGTCACTATCACATATACAGGGTGGAAAGTTCGAACGCCACATGGAAGGCAACTACCTTAAATATTTGAAATATCACATTCTGTGTAAAGGAGACTTTCCTTTATTTAAAAAAATATAAACTCTGCATTTATGGATTTTTGAAAAATCGTCTGCCTCAACCGGGACTCGAACCGGTCGGTCAAATGCGATAAAATAACATGCCGTATTTTATGATGCAGATCGAAAGGGTTACCGATATGGTTCATTTATCTCTAAATAACAAACAAAATCAAAATAACGGAAGGCCATGAATACTAGCAATTACCATTTAACTTTGTTTTGACCCGTCACGGGAAATGTACTTACCGCAGATACCTTAAATATTGGAAATAACAAATTTTACGCAACGGTGACTTACTTTTATTTTAGAAAATAATAAATACTGCATTTATGGATTTTTGAAACATCACCTGGCTTAACAGGGAATCGAACAGGTCAAATATGACAGAAATAACATGCCGTATTTTAAAATGAAAATCGAAAGGGTCTTTCATAGCGATGATTAGATTAGAGTATCTTGTTTTTTCAGTATTCGTGAAATGTTTGGGTTCGTGAAATTCACAATACAAGTAATTCTTAATTTTCACGGTCTTTATTTAATTCATGGTATGTATTGTAAACCATCGCTATGAAAGACCCTTTCGATTTTCATCTTAAAATACGGCATGTCATTACTGTCATATTTGACCTGTTCGATTCCCGGTTAAGTGAGGCGATTTTTGATGACTGATGAATGTAACACTATGTGAAGCGCAATCGATTTAAATTTAAGTGTAGGTAAATGTGTTCATCTATTACGTACACTTCATCTCCACTTCGTAAGAGAACGATCTTGATGCACTGTCTGTTGTGACTACAATCACTAATAAAATACTTGGAAAGTGATTTGTTGTTTTCTTAACACTGATGTAATCTAAACATTGTAAAAATAAAAATTATTTATAATTTAATTCCCGATATGAAGACACTTATTAAATCTTCTAAATCCTCTAAGATTAGATCCAACATTCTACATTTATGTTTAATTAGTGTTTTACCAAGCCAAAAACTTTTTGATCGTACCTCGTCGTTGCCAAGGTTAACGAAATAATCAAGTAATATCAAGTTATGAAAAACAAAAAAATCTAAATATAGTACTTCTCATCTCATGTTGTTATGGACTTTGTGTAATAACAAGGTGCTGCAAAGACTACACCGGAAATGTAAAACTCGGTCCCGCGTTGGGCGCCGATTTAACGAGACTACATTGCGGGCTTTACTTCAAACTATACTAACTTACTCTGGATTCTAGAAGTTTGCCCACTGTGTCTGTGGATGTGATGTCATGTCATGGACTTGTGGTAATAAACAGGCTTAGCGCGGGATCACTGGAAAACCGATCGACCACCCTTTCTGCTCCGGCCGGGCGTTCCCACCCATCATCCAGTATACAGGGCAGCCTTGCCAGACGTCCCGATTTTGGCGGTACGTCCCGATTTTTGAAGTAAAATTAAATTAAATGTCCCGCGCGGGACAAGCTCAGTCCCGCTTTACGGGGATAACTCGACGTCCAGTACCTAACGATAGGGCAAATCCGATTTAACATAAGTATAATTTTTATTAAAATACATTTTCCATGGGTATTTTTGCTATCTATTGTCACGTAAACGTAATTTAAAACTCAAATTAAATAAGATAAATATTTAAAAACTTCATATTTTTATACGTTTTTTACTATGTCCCGCTTTCGCTTCGGCGAATCCCGCTTTTTTCACTCAAAAAGTTTCAAAATCCCGACTTGGCATAAAATCTGGCATCGCTGATAGAGTCTGTCTAATGAAAGCTGAACCTGGATTTTTCTTGGCTGACGAGTCTGGCAACACTATTTAATATGTCGTTTGGACTTTGTTGTTGTTAGAAACTTGTCAATTCGAGATCTAAATTGATAAAAATACGGAGTAATCATGCCGTCGACGATAAGAGGCGGTGTCCGGGAGATTCTGTATACTATTATACAGAAGTACAAAGAAAAACAAGAAGAAAGAAAAGCATTATTGATGCAAAAAATTAATTGTTTAGTTACGGTGACCAAATTTATAGGTTAGTACGGCTTTAGTACGGCATGTTCATTTTGATACTTCTTATTTCTCTATGTGCAATCCTAAGTTTAATTTACCTTTTTCTGTCTATTATACGATGAGATTAAGAAATTAAACGAAATTAAATTCGTTTCAGAAAACCTGGACGTGCACGTTGACAAAAGTGTGCTGGAAAACGTAAAGCAGCTGAAAGAGGTTGAGGAAACTGAGTTAGCCTGCCAGACTCAGACGAAATATTTGGAAGAAGTATCTTCAATGACCGGTAATTACTAAAATTATCATTGTCTTTCCCTATATAATAGGTGTAGGTACCTATTGTCTGTCCCTATATCATGTTGAATCTCTTAGCATTCACAATTTTATTAAATTAATTTAATAGACAGATGATTAATGTAACTGACACTCATAGTTTCAATAAAACAATAAGGAGGTGTTTAGTTAAAAGATATCATAAACATATTATTTGATATGTATTTTCTGTGTGCGGAGCAAACAGCATTTTGTTGTTTATGAACCAAATGTACACTGTACAGTCGATTTCATAAATATGTGTACACTTTAGTACCTTATCTATTTATTTAATGTCATTTTTGATCGGCCAGATATAAAAGATGTTCGGGTTATATGAGTCTTCCTTGTTCTTAAACCGTTGCGATTAGAACCTCACCGATGCAATTTCATTTCACCTAAACCCAAATGTTTTTAGGGCTGTCGGACTGTACAATGGGGCTGTACTGCGCAACCACACAATGTATTTCTAAATGGTGTTCTGTTTATTTAACACTTTCTTTCTTCTTACAGATATCAGTGTTTCATCTTTAAAAAGAATAAGTAATGAGGGAAAATTAAACAACGGTGTCTTTAGTACTCCCGGAAAAAAGCGACCTCACAAGGCCACGGTGTCTAATTTGGATAGCTTTGACATCCAAGCTATCCGAAATAAAATAAATGAATTTTATATTGTAAAAAAACAAGTGCCTACACTCAGATGCTTATTGGCAGAGTTGAGAGAAAGCATCGGTTTTACCGGATGCCTTGAGACTTTACGCCGAATACTAATGGCAAATGGATACGAATTTAAACAAAATACTGAACAACGTTCGATACTTATTGAGCGTTTTGACATAGCAGCTTGGCGACACCGCTACCTAAGGACTATTGCATCAAAACGTGCTGAAGGTAAAAAAATAATATACCTGGATGAGACTTACGTTCACCAGAACTACAAAACAAAAAAGTCGTGGCAGGGGCCTTCCACCCAAGGTGTAGTTGGCAATATCTCAGCTGGAAAACGATTTATTATTGTTCACGCTGGATCAGAAGATGGTTTTGTGCCTAATGCTTTATTAACGTTTAGCACAAAATCAATCAAAGCAGACTATCACCATGACATGAACGCCACAAATTTCAATAAGTGGTTACGTGAGAAGCTTATTCCCAACTTGAGTGAACCAAGTGTCATTGTCATGGACAATGCTAGCTATCACACGGTGCAAATTAATAAGGTACCAAATACCAACACCCGCAAAGCCGAAATAAAAGAGTGGCTGCGTTCTAAACAAATTGATTTTGAAGAATATTATACTGTACCAGAACTTCTTGTCTTGGCACATAAACACAAAGCAGACCCAATCTATGAAGCCGATGAAATTCTAAGGGAGCACGGTCATGAGGTTTTAAGACTTCCGCCCTACCATTGCGACCTTAACCCCATTGAGCTAATCTGGAGTTAGTAACCTTGTAATGTTACTTTTAAGAATAATTGTATTTTATGATTGGAAAAAATGATCTGCTGGAGTTTCTTGCGGCGCTTCTTCTCCAAGATATAATTGTCGTTAGATAGAGGTGTAAGGGTGATGAGAATAATGTTACCTCTAATTACTTTATTAAAAAGGTTGAATATAATATTCCTCATCATCATTGTTTTATTATGCTGTGTGCGACACAGACGAAAACCTCTCGTATCAATGAAATCTATCAACAGCACGACTAGCACAAGTTGCTCGTGACTTGTTTGTCGCTCGGATCTCCCTTACTATCTAGTCTGTTACGATAGAGACGCACAGAGCGACAAGCGAGAAAATACAACTTGTGCTAGACGTGCAGATCACTATATTTTCATGTCAAATATATTTCGAAAAACCAAATGTGCTCCAGTCACTGTCATCGTATTTTACCTAAAGTGCTTTTCATCAAAATATAGCGCTCGTAATAATATATATGAAAATATAGTACGCGTTTCCTCTTCCTTTGTGCCCACCAAAATAAATAAAATAATAAAAGTATCAATATCGTTTATTCCTTCATTGATCGGTAATACCATATCAAGATTTTTTGAATTTGCCGCTTTTTCTCTCTATAGGTGTCCCAGAAACCAACGTCAAAACGCCTAGGGCGTGTGCGTGTGGATTGAGTGAGCACCCTTCCGAAACAAAAAGACAAGATGCTGTTCACTTAGTAAAAGACCTGAAACAATTGTAAAACTAATCTCTGTAGGTATTTGTAAAACCATAAATTAAAAATTAAAAATCTTTAACATGCGCTCACTCAGTTCTCACAATCTACCAACGAAATCAGTGAATGTATTCATTTAACATATAATATTTAGTAAAACCTATGCTAACTTACCTTTATAATTTGTAGATCACCTAGTAACGTATTTAAGGTTTTACAAATAATTTCTTATGCTCACTCAATCCACACTATCCACTTTCGATAACCCGATTTCTGATGAAAAAACTGAAGATTTAAACTGGTATATATGTGTATAGATAAGTAAAATTCATATGGGACTGTAAAATACAAAACGAACCACTAACGTGGCAGCTTTTTGGATAATACATTTTTGTGATTGCTCACTCATTCCACATATTATATTATAAGTAAGTTAAAAATGTAAATATCTTAAGACCACAGAAACTATAAATTAGTTCAACTTTTAGTAGGTTTTTTTTTTTTACTAAATATCCACCACCTAATATTTTATATTCGTTGTCTGTTTATAAAGACATTCAATTGTAATTTTTCTAATGTAAATATATCAATTAGGTTGACCACACTTCTATACAATGATATAATATAGTAAAAAGAGGTAGATATGTTATACGCACTTCGATAGACCCTAAAACCAAGCCAATTGGTACATCTTTACTTAGTCTTGCGCCGTCAATGGAACCGTGAACTAGTCTGCAGAGCAATATACACTCGTTTTGTTTCGCTCCCGGAAATTAGCATACCATCCTGCTTTCACATGTCATTTATGAATTAGTATGTAATTGCAATATTTACTGATTATGTGTGCGTAAGCCGGGCCATTTTTACACGTGTAATACCGTATAGATAACATATCTACCTCTTTTTATATTATATCATTGCTTCTATATTATGGTCATATCCAAAATAAAGAAATTTCTTCTTTTAAGGCTAAGGAAATTAACCGATACAGCCACACATTAATTAAATTGATATACAGGGTGTATTGCAAGTCGTGTGCCAAATGAATAGGGTGGGTAGCTAGGGTCACTTTCAACACGTTTTGGGCCAATTAACACTCATCCTACCCACGGAGTTTTTTAAATAAATTTTTTGAAAAAAAAGTCTGTGTCTTCCAAAAGTTAACCATTTTGTTTACCTATATTTTTTTTAAATGTGATAGCACAAAAGTATTTATAGTTTTTTCTCTCTAATGCATGCGTATTCTAATGAAATGTTACATTTATTCAAGTAGTAACAAATAAAAAAAATATTAGCCGACAAAGTGTGAAGGACAGAAAATAAAAATCGTCACGGTCAACTTTATGGCACGATTAAAAAAAAAATAGAAGCTCTTCAGAGGCCCTACTTTAAAAATCGAAGTTCGAAGTTACGTTAGCTCCATCCCTTTCTCTCGATTTAGTCTCGAAGGACGAGTGACAGAGATTGAGCGAACGTAACTTCGAACTTCGATTATTAAAGTAGGGCCTCAGATCTTCCAACATCATAAAAACTTCTTCAGCTCCTGGCTATTCTTACGGTATACCACATGTCTAGAATCACGTTCAATTTTCGGCAAAATATGGTTTCAATCTAAAATGGTGGTTTACAATACCCAGTACTTCTTTGAAACTACCTACTCACTTGAAAGTAAGATTCGATCAGATAAATGAATTGAGACTATTTTTTTTACTAATGATAAAAAAGCGTAAAATAGTCATCTAAAATGATTAAAAAACTAATAATTGTATTAATTTATTTTAATAACTAAGTATCCGGTAGGTACGCAAGGTACGACCATAAGTTTAAGTAATAAGTTGTTTTTTCCATACAAAGTGAAAAGCAAACACTGATTACTTTAAAAAATATTTAAAAAACGGGCAAATAGGATTTAAAATTTCGCTGATTCGTAATGATTCTAATTATGTAATATACCACTGAAAAACTTATGAAACAAAACATGTTTTTTTCAATCAATCAATACCTACAGAACGTTGTGGCTTTTTAGTGCTTCAATAATCGAAGCAGCGCCACGAAAGAAGCGACGCTCGGCTTGCCTGAGGCCCGTTTCACGAAGCTACAAGTTACAAATTACAAGCGGCAGTCTCTTTCTAACTCCTTTTTCTAGAAAGAGAGTTCCGCTTGTAATTTGTAACTTGTAGCTTCGTGAAACGGTCCACAGCTGCTCATACTTTATAAATATAATAAGCAAAAACCAATGCAAAAACCAAGCAAAAACCAATGCGAAAACCAAACGCAAACGTCACTGTCAAATCTGTCAGTGTATTCACCATTATTGTCCTTTAGACGTAAATCTGTGTTATTGTCAATAAAAACAATTTACGCAAATAGTATTCAATTTCAGTGAGTGGGAATTTTACCGAATATTTTAATAATATGAATAACGTTGTACTCAACATTCCTCTGCTAATATGAAGAGGAACACTCACTTCTTCGACCTCTACTGGGAAGATATTATAGTGTGCAATGTCCTTCCGTATCTCACGATTCGTGAATGTTTTACTTTTCGCTGCGTCTCCAAAACCTGTCTGCAGATGGTTAACATGTATTTCACGAAGATGAAGTCGTTAAAACTGATGAACAAAGGATTCTCGCCGCACACTTTCGGTGTAAGTGTTGGGTTTCACGTAAAAATTGCGGTCGTCTACTCGGATATCACTGGAGGACTGTCGTTTTGCAGGTGGTGGCCGCGACGTGCGCGCGGCTCAGCGCGCTCAACCTGAGCCGCTGCGCGTCGGTGACGGACGAGGACCTGATCCCCGTGCTGCGGCAGAACGTCCTCCTGGAGCACTTGACCCTCAGCCAGTGCAACAACCTGTCGGCGAAGTGCCTGCAGCCCGTCATACTGCACTGCAACAAACTGCGGACGCTGAAGCTGGCGCGCTGCGCGTGGCTCACCACTGGCGCCATGGAGGCCCTCGCCCTGCACCAGAGCCTGCTGGAGGACGTGGATTTGTCACACTGTGTTGCAATTTCAGAGAGTTGCATACTTATATTTATAAAAAAATTTAGGCTTCTCCGAACATTTAACTTAGAAGGAAATAAACAAATTACTGACAAGTCCTTGTATGCTATGTCTAAAAACAGTGTTAAGCTTAAGATGCTCAATCTTGGAGGGTGCTCTGAAATCTCGGACAAAGGAGTTCGGTAAGTGCTTCAATATCAGTTGCTTAAAACGGCAAAGTGTACGATAAATTAAGAGCTGCATAACTTACTTAAAATGCTCTGCTAATCAAACTCGGACTCCAAAATCAAGATACACTAGTGAAATGAAATGTGATCAGTGGCCCTGCTATGGATTATGAATAAAGTTGCATAAATACTAGGATCTTCCTGCGGCTTACTGCTTTGATTGAATACAAGCTTTTTGAAATTGGATTTAAAATTTTTGCTTGGGATTTGTTTATCATATACTAGCTGTTCCCGTGCCTACTTCGTTGGGCAATAAAAAATCTTTTTTGGGTTAATATATAGCCTATGACACTCACAAATAATGTGGCTTTAGATTGGCAAAAGAATTTTCAAAATCGGTTAAGTAGATCCAGAGATTACTCCTACAAGGTCACAAACTATTAATATTAGTTATGTATATAGTCCTCTATAAGTGCAATGCAATGCCTGAATGTTAGGCAAACCAAATATGAGGTTGAAACAAGATATAATGAATATCATTGAAAAGACTTGATCAATTGTGCAAAGGTTAGGAAGAAATTTAACTTGGATATAAATACGCAAATAAAAAATACTAACCCAGAAGAGGCCTAGAGTTCTGAAGCTCTCCAGAAAACTGGGAAATAGGCTTATAATATATTATTACTTAAATAATAATATATATATGTATGAATGTGGAAGAAGCGAAAGAGATTTGTCAGGATCGTAGCAGGTGGAAAGAAGTGGTCTCTGGGAAACAGGCATGATTTAATGTATGTATGTATGCTCTAGACAAAGTACATTCTATGTGTAACCTAGGACAAGAACTAACCCTAATCCATTCAGCCCTTCATGAGTGATTGACAGACAAACATATGAACACCGGCCACCCCCACAAACTGTCACATTCATAATATAAGTATTATTAGGATTGCTTTATTTGGAGCATTTTGTTGGTGATACTTCAATCCTGCATAACTCCTACCTTATTAAATGTGTTACTAATGCAGTATTGAACTGATGATTTTTCTCTGAATCCTTTTCATCAACTTAAGGATCTGCCACAGCGACGCGTAAAATACATCATCATCATCAATGGCGTGGCGACATTTTTGACGGACCGCAATTTACGCACTAACGATCGACGATCTCTGGTGTGGTCGCTACCTTGAGGTGGTTCTGTGGTTATGAATGATTATCAAGGTGTGTTTTGAATGTTTTAGAGAAGATACATGATCTGTTGCAGAGCGCTGGCGCTGCACTGCCCAGCGCTGGAGGGCCTGCTGGTGCGCGGCTGCGCGCGCGTGACGGAGCGCAGCCTGCAGCTCCTGCGCAGCCGCGTGCTGCTCGACCGCCGGCCCGCCGCGCCCGCGCCCGTGCCCATCTACGTGCAGATATAGCCGTCCCCTCACACTTGCAAGGGACCATTGGTTATTGAAATATCTCCTCCTACTTACTTATGCATTAATAACAACTTAAATATATTCGGATATTTATGTCTTTAGCTTTTGCCGCGTCCGCGTAGATTTAAAAGTAGCCCATAATAATCCAGGGTATAAGTTATCTCCATTCCAAATTTCATCCGAATCAGTCCAACCGTTGCAACGTGAGAGAGTAACAAACTAACGCATGAACTTTCGCATTTAGAATATTACGATGGATACTGTGTATGAATGTAAAATAGTAGGGTACACTACATAATCTCGAAATATTTTATTGCGAATTTGATAAACACGAATTTCAGAATTCCGATTTTGAAATTTCCGAATAATCACAATTCTGAATTTTAGTTTAACGAAGTATCACAATCACGAATTTTTTAAATTCCGAAAGTTCACATTTCCGAATTATTAAAATCCCGAAAATTATTTTTCCGTATATCACAATTCCGAATATTCCTATTCCGAATCCCGAATATTCATTATTCCGAAATTTTAGCAGCCCGAATTCTCTAAGATTATTTATTTCAAATAATTTATTTAAATATATTTTATCAGGAGCTTACTCCTGATAAAATATTGTATACTTAATACCGTGTAAAAATAATGTTTAACATGTATAATGCTCAAAAACTGTAATTGTCATGTCCGACAAAGACGACGGAGCTCCGCTTCGCGGAGCTCCTTTTCCGCGTAGCTAAGGCGCTTCGCGCCTTGATGCAACTCTAACCTAACCTAACCTATCAAGGTGAGATTGACCAAATTTAGTAATGTGCTCATCATCGCACCTAGCTTTTGTTTCAAGTAGAATACTTCAATTCAATTCAAATGGTTAGTTTCATAATTCCGAATTTTACATTAACGATCTGGTTTTTAAAGTTTGGAATTCAAATATTCGGAATTATAATTTTCGTAAATAAGAAAATTCGGAATTGTCAACATTCGGAAATATAATATTCGGAAAAACGTTTTCGTGATTTTCATATTAGGTAATATAAAATTCGAGATTTTGATAATTCGACCTTATGTATTTTCGGTATGGTGAAAGTTCGGAATTATGAAATTCGGTATTTTCAAATTCGGAATTAAATAATTCGAGATTTTAAGGTGTTCCCAAAATAGTATTATACTTTGTAGGTTTTAGCAATCGCGACTAAATGTAAAATATTGTTCTGTGTCAATAGCAACTGTTGGATTATTGTGCACTGGAAATAAACTGCTGTTCTGATTGTATTACACCTGAACGTTGGTCGCCGCGTTGAACTCGGAAGTCGCGGCACACTTTATTGCCTTGTTGCAGTAACATATCAAAGTGAGAGTGGTTTCAATTCCGTACATCAATAGCTGCTGCAAGGCACCAAAATATTCAGCTACTTCAGAGTTCTTCCGTACAAATAATCAAACGATGTCGTATTTTGTTTGTACGATATATTCGTAACAGAATGATGAGAATGATGAATGAATGAATGATGTATTCATGCGTGAACAGGTCGATGAATGTAGAGTACCTATGTTTAGATTTAGACCGATGCACCTAGCGTTCCATAGTCTCGGCCTACCCCATTGGGAGACACAGGTGTGAAGGCATGTATGTATGTATTCATAACTTGCTTGCTTCGAATCAATGGGTACTAATGCTAACTGAGATAGTAACTTGAATACGGACTATCCGACAAAATACGTCGTTTGTTTAATTAATACGTCGTACTCGCGGGTGCGACGAGCACTCGGGTCGACCTAGGTCTGAATAGAGCTCAAAACGGTGGGATTTAGTTTAATTTAGCTGCACTTGTGAATATGTGTGAATGACGAACGACACCCTGTATCAACGAAGAAACTGGGTGGCAAGGAACGGACGCGCTCAACCGTTGTTTCTAGCAACCTCCTACTTGGAATATAGGTTTCTTAGAGAAGATGCACTAATAATACCGAAATCAACCAAAAAACGGGAATATGGAAATTCAAATTTTTTTAACGGAAGGGAATTACTATAAACAAGTGCTCCGCGAAGAAAAATAGTGCTGCAATAAAGAACAGTACCTACTTAGATCAGAAAGTTGTCAGGATTAACCGCGATACAATCTGAAAAGCCGTTTATTCCAATAACAATACGATTGTTGATTGGATGCACGCCATGCGCGGGCGCCACATCTAATTAATTGAATTAGTTAATAACGTAGTTTCTTTGATTCGATTGCAGCGCCCTTGCAGGGTTTATGTTGGAACTAAAAATATATTTAAGATCATGTATACAAATAATGCAATAAATAAATGAGTATCTGCCATCTGCACGTGGTGGGTAGAGTTGTGATGGTAGTATAGCAATCCGTGTGTTGTAGCGGGTAGTGTTAAGGTTCGACGTAGAAACAGCGAACACCATAAGTTAATATTTTTTACGTGATGCTATCCTATCTTAAAATGGTAGTAAGGACCAAACAAATAAAAATATCCAGAGATTTATATTCTTTATAAATGTAATATAATTTCATATTTAAGGACCCAAAGTTTTAGCAATACGTTTTGTATTTGTTACTATAGTATGTATTGTTTCAAAGTTTTGGCTTTTATATAGATCAGGGGTGGCGAACCTTTATATATCAATGTGCCATTTTATCCAAAGAATTTTTTTTTATAGATGCCTTAGGCTTGCCGTCAAATAATCTTGACTTCGTGATTATTGGAAAAATAATAATACTAAATACTATCAACTCAAAACTCTTTATTTACTACAAAAAATTACATTTTGCAATGCATATAAATGTTTCAGTTAATACGCATCATTCAAATTAAAGACAGTAGTGTGACTTCAGGGGCCTGTTTTATAAAGCTACAAATTACAATTTACAGGTCACAAGTTTCCATTTGACACAACCTCGACCAATGACGACCAGCTATTTGAGCAGTGTTGCCAGTTTAGACCTGTAAAATTGTAACTTGTAGCTTTATAAAACGTCGCACACGTTGGTGGGGCACGTTTTATAAAGCTGGTTCGTCATTGGTCGAGGTTGTGTCAAATGGAAACTTGTAACCTGTAAATTGTAATTTGTAGCTTTATAAAACAGGCCACTGGTTGTAAGATGTTACTTTTTTAGAGCGTCGGTGGCCTAGTGGCTTAGAGGGTCGACTCGTGATCGTAAGGTACCGAGTTCGAACCCCCGCGGTCACCATGTACCAATGAGTTTTTATAACTTAAGTGCATTACCCGATGCTCTTACGGTGAAGGAAAAACATCGTGAGGAAACCTGCACATTCGAACAGCTGAGTGTGTAAGAGGGTAATTGCACAAAAGATCCTAAAGGGTCGAAGTGTATCCGAAAGGGCCCATCTGTAAGATAAGATAAGATAAGATAAGAAGATGTTACTTTTAGCAGAATACTGAACTGGAGCCATCTGTCAAAGTGAGTCATAAATCAGTAAAAAAATCAGTTACGTTACGTGTCTGGAAACAAATTTAATTTTTTCAAAAATGTTGTTACTGGCATTTTTACTTTATATTGCTTGTCAACGAAATGAATGAATTCCAAATTTTTCCTTGCTTTAATAATTTTCTTAATCCATATTGAACTAGAGCACAAGACCGGTCTGAGTGGAGAGCCTTGGGGGAGGCCTATGTCCAGCAGTGGACGTCTTCCGGCTGACGTGATGATGATGATGATGATATTGAACTAGACTGGAAATCAATCAGCATTTAATTTTTTTCGATTTCCAACCAATTGAATTGGAACAAGTTTATTTTTCAAGTTCGGGAGAAGTCAGATCAGGGTACATACTCGTAATAAACTTGAGTTTTTCCCATAATTCTTTGAACTTGCTTAACATTCCTTAATAGAAAAATCAATAGCAAAAAAAAAACCAAGGAATGTTAATTCCTTAATAGAAAAATCAATTGCAGAAAAAAAACAGTAACTTTTTCTTGGCCTTGTTTCTCATGTACCTATATCTAAATCGTTGTTATTTTTTTAAAGTTTGGAGAATACCATAACATAACACTTCATAGGGAACTTTGTGATCGGTCGGTGGCGTGCCCAAAATATTGTGTCTCGTGCCATCAATGGCACGAGTGCCATTGGTTCGCCATCCCTGATATAGATATTTGATCCCACGGCGATTGATTGATTCGGGTGAACAGAGGTGTGCCGGCTCCTTGGGCTAGTCCCACTGTCAACATTGAGTGCGAACTAGACAACTAGTGGGACTTTGAGAGTGCGGACTAGTGGGATGTTTGTTTGTTGTTGACAACAGGGAATGACATCCCCATCAGTTCGCAGCGCGGACGAGCGGGAATAGCCGTCGCCCTGTTGAGAGGTCCCAGGAACAGCGCGTCTCTAGGCTGCATGAAGCGAGTGATGGATATTGAACACTGCGCCAAACACATGCAGCCATCATTACTATTATTGTGTTTTCTAATAAACTTAACTATTCTCATTCATTTTACCTTCGTGTTCATCAATCAATCCAATGCAAATATGTCATTATATCCTTTAAATAAAACAAGACACTGACTGGCTGATCGATCCACGCACAGCCGTAACCGCTGGACCTAGGGATTTGAGATTTGGAGGGAATTTTCCTTGGATCTAGCGTTGCACTAAGGTGGGATTTTTGAAAATTCATCCCCTAAGGGGTTAAATAGGGGGAAACTAATGCGACCTGTATGAAGTTGCGGGCATCCTCTAGTGTCGTATAAGTGATGTAATTAAAGAAATACTTTAGTTAATTAGAAAACACAATAATAGTAACGAGGGCGCCCGTGTAGGTACAATAGAGTTCATAAATATGTGTACACTTAAGTACCTTGTCTATTTAATGTCATGTTTAAACTGCCATATATGAATTGTCACAGCGATTAAAGTGACTAGGTACTAAAGTGTAAACATATATTTTATGAACTCGACTACATCTGGCGTACGCTAGTAGGTAGGCAGGCAGGCTGGGAGGTGCTAGGTACTTATGTTTCGCCCGGGACTGCTCCCGGAGCGGCCACTCGGGATGAGACACCGGGATGTTGTTTGATTGTTAATATTGTAATTGAAGCCGCCTAATTATATCTAGTCCTTTATAAAACATATCGCGCCCTGCTGTGCGGCTAGCACAAGTTGCCCGCGACTTGGTTTTCGCTCGGATCTCCCTTTCTATCTAGTCAGTAACGATAGATGCACTGCGCGACAAAATACAACTTGTGCTACCCGTGCTGATCTAGCTAGCTGCTGCCCGCCAAGTGCCAGGGGAGGCACCGATGGACGACACGCAGGGAGTCGATCATCCGAGCCGTTCATGTCATCATGGTTCAAAATGTTTAAATGAAATAGTTTGTTATTAATAAATAGATAGTTTAAATAAAAAACGTTAATTTTAAATAGGTGAGGTATTGAAAAATTATTTACCTGTATAACACCTATAACGGAATTATGTCCAATGAAAAGTTATTAATTTTGATTGCGGCGGCGGGCGCTCCCGGGCGGGTGCTCCGCGCACTCCTTGTCAACAAACTGTTACCCGTTTGTAAGTACCCTTAAATGTAAACTAATTAAATTGTTTTCCTCGACCACATTTCAGTCATTAACAGAATATTTATTTTTTATGAAGTAGTTGTATGTTTAAATCCGTTGTGCTGTCAATAGTTATGTAGTGCATTAGGCAATGTTTTTGCAAATTTTCTTTACTGGCAATATAAAGAAAATTTAAATTTATTATACAATGAAAACAAAATATAATGTGGCATATAATGGCCACGGAGGGAGTCGATTTTTTAATCTTACTGATGATACGTGAGTAATGGAAAATTAATTCACGCCGTGATTTCGGTCACGGGCGCGCACTCGTGCTCGACATCATGGACGCGAGAACTTAATTACCAGTGACATTCAAAAATACATTCTTCTTGAATCAGTCAGTCGACCATTTTAGTGAACTTTAGTCACCGAAAGAGATTAAAAAATCGTCAAAATCAAAAAATCAAAATCAAAATATTTATTCAGTAAATTGACCACATACGGGCTCTTTTACACGTCGGTAATATACAGTGAATCTACTACTCGCCGTGTATCCCGACTAAAGTATTGAACATGGAGGGAGGGATATGAAATGTAACGTAGAGGTTTTAGCTTGCCATAAAAGAGTTAGGAAAAACCGTTGAAGCTGTTTTTTAGTATTTGTTACTTTTCTTTTAAATTTACACTGTGATAACTAGGGTTAGGACTTCGGTGGCATATCGTGGTTCTAGAATCCATGGAGTCGCTATTTCCTAATTATTATAAATTATAATACATGATACTTTGACTTTGACCACGATTTGCCACCAAAGTCCTAACTCCAATGATAACATTATTGTTTACGCTTGTATGTACCTATCACCGTTTGGAAAATAAAAAAATAAAAAATAAAACTCAAAAAGAAACGTTTCTTATATCGGGACCTGTTTTTTTTTTCATTTTTTGGGAATCTACCGATATACTACTACTACTAATTACTATTGATTGTTATAGGTTATGTATAGAACCCTTAGGTTAGCTTAGGTTTGTCTTATAACAATCCTGAAAAGTTTACGGTTACAGTAAAATAATATATTATGTATGACCATTACGTATTATGACCCATTATGTCATTATGTCTTCTGAACTTTATATTATTATGTTGTACCCTTCCCAAACATACCGGGTAAGGTAAGTATCTAGTAATAACAAAGTTGCTTTGTAAACAATGGATACCTAGTCTTTCAATCGCAAATCTGAATTCTGCTTAAAAATCATGCGTAGTTATTGACTGTACGAGTAAATGTTAAACAATCGTATCGAAAATTGCGGCGTCGTCTGTTTGTAATAGTAACTATATATTTATATGAATATAAATTGAAATACTAAACATATATGGCTTTTAATTCATATGTATTCTGATTTTTAGGGTTCCGCACCAAAATTGTAAAAAAGGACCCCTTATGGTGAGACTTCGTTGTCTGTCTCTCTGTCTGTCTGTATGTCACAGTAGATATTCTCAGCAACCCCAAATGCTATCAACTTGAAATTTGGCATAGTTCCAACTTGCTTGCCCGCTTCTAATTTTTAGTAAAAAAAAATGAAATTAATTTTATAAATAATTGAAAAGTGGTCTAGAATGGGGGGTTGAAAAATGAAAGTGGTTTGATTATAAAAAATGGGGTGTCATATGAAAAGGCTCAATCTGCACATTTCAAAACTTTTTTTTTTTTTTTCTGTGATGTACTTTTTGATTTATAGCCAAAAATTTACAAAAAATGACCTTATCTCCGAAGTTTATGGACCTAAAAATCTGAGAAAATCTTGACGTATACATAATTATTTATATTTTATGGCAAAAATAAAATGAAGTCTTCATTTGTACGGTCCATACACCGCACATTGCACATTCAGCAAACTTAGGTATTTGCCCGATATTGCGAAATTATGTTACCGCGCGTTAGTTCACGAACAGCACTCATTCCGCGTGTACTCATACCATAGCATTTTTATAATTACCTTTAATCGTTATTGTTTATGTGATAATAAATTGACTACTTTGCAAATATTAGTGATTTATCATTACGACACATCTCGACATCTAAAGGTGAATGGTGTATGTCGCAGCAGCCTGTACATCATTTTGGTCCTTCGAACCTTTAAGTGAAGTGTATCTGTGCACCCTCTAAGCGGTAGCGATTCGGTCCGGCTGGCCTCCCACAAGCGGGTCTCACCAGTCAGATTGAGAAGGCGCAAAGACCGTGGCAAGGCCATAGAAGCACCTAACTTTAGCAGATACCAGCAAGCATCATCAAACAACAGAACAGCAGAAAAAAATTTATAGCCTATAATTAAAACACATAGAAAAGCACTTTACAGAAAATACTAACAAGAAAAAATGGAGGCTATACAAGACATTCTGGCCACTCAATTCCAACTAATGGAAGCAATTCAAAAGTTTCTTGATAACTTCAAAAAGGATGGAGCAGATCGCAAGACACCTGAAAAAATGGAAAGGCGCTTACAAGTGTTAGATCAGTATTGGGCTGATTTCCAAGCAAATCATGACGAGCTAAGAGGATGGGAACATTCACCCCACGCTTACTTCACCGAAAAACAGTTTGAAGTTACGAAGAAGTTTTATTTGAGCACCAGGGAATACGTCAGCAGCTTTTTAAAACAGGAAAAAAAGCCGACGGCTCTCATATCAAAGAAGCCATCAAGTATTAGGGAGGTACAAGAACAAGAATCATCTAATAAAGAAGGGCAGGCTGTAGCCGGACCCTCTATATCGAATGTGACTAACTCTCAAGGTGAGAATTCTGCCTCGGTAGTCTCCGACGTACCATTAACAGTTACTCGTGGATCTTCCAGCAAAACAGAGGAAATGTTACGGAAACAAGCAAGCAATTTTAAAGCATTTAGCAGAACAGCATCTAACATAAATATAGAATTGATTAAAGAAAAGTGGGAGTTTGAAGACACTTTAAAAGCTTTAGAAGCACGGTGGATAACTATTGATGGTCTTCACTGGGAAATAGATAGTCTGCTTGAAAGCAAGAACATACCTTATGAGATGAACTAAATACAACACCTACGAACTGCAATATAACAAAATCAAGAAAGACCTCAATACTAAAATGTGGTCGGTAGCACACAGGGAAAAATCAACACCAAAAATGGAAATTCCAACCTTTAGCGGTAGTTACCAGCACTGGACGTCTTTTAAAGATTTATTCACTGAAGCAATTCATGCCAATCCGTCGCTCCCAAATGGACAGAAAATGCAGTTCCTCAAAAGCAAGGTTAAGGGCGAAGCTGAAAAATTAATACAGCATTTACTAATTAGTTCTGACAACTACCAGACGTGTTGGGACATCCTAAATCATAGGTACAACAACAAAAAAATGATTTTCACATCTCATCTCAGCGTTCTCCTAAACCTACCGAATACGCAACCGCAAACATCAGCATCAGTTAAAAGAATCCACGATACAACGAACGAATGCCTTCACGCTATAAAAAATCTTGGCGTGGACATAGTTTCGTGGGACCCTATCTTAGTACATCTCCTATCACAGAAATTGGACGCAGAAACTCACAACGATTACGTGGAGTCGTTAAAAGCACCTAGAGAGTTACCCACGCTTGACGAGTTTTTGGAATTCCTGGAAAACAAATTTACATCGCTAGAATCATCCCGCCGGAAGCCTGAAGCAGTCAAATCATATCAGCATCACCAGGAACAGTCAGTTAACAACAAGAAGTTTCATTCCTATAAATCATATAGCACGAAACAAGACATGAATTTGAGATCGTATTCAAATAATTCATTTATAAAACCATCAAATAATAACAACGACTTTAAATGTCCTCATTGTCAGAATGACCACAAGTTATTTGTTTGCAAAAGGTTTCTCGAATTACGAGCCGACGCAAAGCGGGAAATAGTTGCGAAATATAACTTGTGCAAAAATTGTCTTTTCGATCACAAAGGAAAAGAATGTTATTCAATCAAAAGGTGCCGCGTTTGTAACGAGACCCATAACACGTTACTTCACGATGCCTACAACGGAAACCCGAAGCCGAGCACGTCGAACAATCAAAGTCGGGCCGCCGCCGAATACAAAAAACCGAATAATAACATCAGCAGTCATGTTTCGCAAGAAGACCTTTCAGAAATTCTCTTAGCAACAGCAATCATCAAGGTTAAAGCAGCAAACCAGTCGCAAATAGTATTGCGAGCTCTTATTGATCAAGGATCTCAAACATCACTCATCACTGAGAATGCCGCTCAATTGTTAAGACTGCCCCGCGGCCGATGCAACGGTACCATTTTCGGTGTGGGAGCAAAAGAGAATAACTGCAAAGGGTTGAGTAGGTGAATAAAACACGGTGGCTGGCTCAAGACTGGCTTCTCCTTTATTGTACACCTACCCGCATGCATGATTATAATTATTACAAACTACCTACAACTTCCTTTTTTTATATAAAAGAAAACAAGTAATAGTTTCAACTATTGGATAGGTACATCAACAAACAATGTACAACAACATTGTACAATACTATTTACAACTATATGTATATCTGCAAATGCTTTATGACAATGAATTATACCAACTGTATGGTTATCATGGTAATCACAACGTATTAATACCAAAATAGGCACTGCTGTACTTAGTGTGCGTGTTGTTACATGTTGAAGGCCCTTCATTATTTAATTATTAAAGATGAGAACAAGTTTTATTTAAGCTGAATTATTTAAACATTCTATTCATCACAAAATTATAAACGTAACTAATCCATTTAAATCACAATAATAACATTATTGATAAAATTATAATTACCATCAATTATATAATAATATAAGAATAAATTAATAGTAGGTACTTAACTCACAACTTAAACTAAAGCGGAGTAAATAAAATTTTGTGCATTCATAGAATAATGATTACTTAAAATTAATTACATGCAACATGCACTGCTATGACCATATGACGGGGATCTTCAATGATGTCAGTAGCCCCACCGATCAGGCGCGAACACCTCCCTGCCATACCGAGTAATATAATTGTTATTAGACGATCGATTTGGCGCCATACTGCGTTCGGTCACTGCACGGGAATCGAACCCGGCGGCGCGCAGCGCGCGGCCCGGTGACGTCACCGCGTTATCGCTCGGGACTGTGATATCGTCGTAAGGCATGGAATACACAGGAGTTTCAGATATAGTAAATTCGGATCGTTCTTGTGAATCCCTTAGTAGATGACGCCTATTTCTTATTAGAGTACCACCATTACTTAACTTAACTATATATGACCGTATACCCTTTAGTGCTAATATTGTTGCACTCACCCAACGCTTGTCAATACGAACTTTAACTTTTTCACCTGGGCCTAAAGTATTCAAATTACGAGCACTTTTGTCGTAATATAACTTTTGCTTTAACTGCCGATTTTCTAACTCTTGCTTAACATGTTTTTGTATTTTCGGCAATAATAATTTAGGTAAACAAGGCACGACACTTCTTAACTTGCGACTATTTAACAATTCAGAGGGGGAAGCTAATCTATCACTGACGGGAGTATTCATATACTCAAGTAAAGCCAACCGAAACTCGGACCCGTCCTCGTGAGTTTTCTTTAACATGTTCTTAACAGTCTGTACTGTTCGTTCTACCTGACCATTCGACTGTGCATAACGTGGTGATGATGTGACATGTTGAAAACTCCAGTGACGCGAAAACGCGTCAAAATTATGCGAACTGAATTCTGGTCCATTGTCCGACATGACCACATCAGGAATTCCCTGCCGACTAAAAATTGTTTTGAGTTCCTTAATAACATTATCTGACGTCAGAGAAGTTATTTCTACAACTTCGACGTATTTACTATAGTAGTCGACTACTAACAAATATTTACTACTCTTAAAATGAAATATGTCAACACCCACTTTTGACCAAGCCCTGTTTGGTACCTCATGTGGAATTAAAGTCTCTTTTCTATTTTCATTTTTAAAAGTTAAGCACGCTTGACAGTTTCCTATGTAGTCATCTAACTGCGTATTTATATTGGGCCAAAACATACTGTCGCGAACTCTCAACTTACATTTTTCTAGTCCTAAGTGCCCAGTGTGTACCCGCCTTAACATTTCACTTCGCATGGATGAAGGAATAATTATTCTGTCACCTTTCCACAACAAGTCGTAAGCCAGCGACAACTCGTCTCGATACCCAAAATACGACCTAACTTCTGCAGCTACCTCGTGCCTGTGTGTTGGCCACCCATCCTTAATGTACCTACTAAGTGTTTGCAGCTCCGAATCTTCCTGCGTAGACTTCTGTATTTGTACAAAATGCGAGTCTACCAGGGGGTTGCTTATCGCCACCGCACACACCTGAGCGCGCGCGTCCAGCTGATCGCGCGGCTCGCCAGCCGCCCCGCAAACCGGTTCTACTGCCCGCGATAGTGTATCCGCTACAAACAAATATTTCCCTGGTTTGTAAACCAATTTAAAAGTATAAGGCTGTAACCGCAGTAACATGCGCTGCAGCCTCGCAGGTGCGGTTGCTATCGGCTTGTTAATGATACTGACGAGGGGCTTATGGTCTGTTTCTATTGTAACATCGTCCTTTCCATAGATATACGTGTAAAACTTCTCACATGCATAAACGACTGCCAGAAGCTCTTTTTCGATTTGCGCATACGCCTGTTCTGCTTTGGTAAGTGACCGCGAAGCGTAGCAAACCGGTAAATTATCCTGGAGTATGCACGATCCTAACCCATTTCGGCAGGCGTCGACCGAAATTACTACTGGTTTATCTAAATTATAAAATTGCAAAACAGGTGCCTTTGTTAAACTTTCTTTTAATTCATTATATGATTTGTCGTGCATTTCCGTCCAATGCCATTCGGTATTCTTTTTTAACAATTCTCTTAGCACAAAATTTTTGTCTGATAAATTAGGTATAAAATTTCCAACATAATTGACCATTCCTAAAAACCTTTCCAAATCTTTGCTATTTTCTGGTCGAGGCATATTTTTTATCGCTGACGTTCGTGACTCGTCAGGATAAATACCCTTTGCACTTATCTTGTGCCCTAAATACTTGATCTCTGTTAGACAAAACTTACACTTGGATTTGTTTAGTTTTAAATTTATTTCCCTGCACCTATCTAGTACTCTCTTAAGTCTAATGTCATGCTCCTCTTTCGTTTTACCATATATTAATAAATCGTCCACGAAGAGGCAAACACCTGGTATATCATCAAAATGCTCAAACATTCTTTTGTGAAACACTTCCGAGGCTGAGGTAATTCCGAAGGGTAAACGTAAAAACTTATACCTTCCAAAACTCGTGTTAAAAGTGCACAAGTCAGTACTGTCTTTGTGCAGTCGCAGTTGCCAAAAACCCTGTTTTGCATCTAAAGTACTGTAAAATACAGAGAGAGGATCACCTGTACATCAGCGTACAATGATTTTACGTTTACCACCGACACGTATATTATGCGAAACCTCATCAACAGTTTGCCGAACAAATCATTTCAAAAGCCATCATGGAAGTTCTTAAACAACATCCAATTAGCCGATCCAGATTTCTTTATCAGTCGCCCAGTAGACATTTTACTAGGCGCTGACGTTTATTCCAACATAATTGAAGAAGGTATAATCAGACACGATAAATCACAACCGATTGCGCAACAAACACGATTGGGTTGGATCTTGTGCGGGAACGTACATCAGACTCTACAATGCAACGTTGTCCTTAACAACATAGAAGACCTACAAAAATTTTGGACAGTTGAAGACATAGCAGAGAGTTCAAGCATGTCACAAGAGGATCTAGAGTGCCTACAATATTACAAAGAAACAACAAAGCGGAACAAAGAAGGTCGCTACGTTGTCAGCATCCCTTTGAAAGCAGAATTAGAAGAACAACTGGGTGCGTCAAAACCTATGGCCGTAGCACAATTTCGGCAACTTGAAAGAAAATTTAAACAACAAATGAAATTAGCAGAAGCATACAAATCATTTATTTATGAATATCAGTCACTTAATCACATGGTCGAGTGTACTAGCAACAAGACACCCAGCTATTACTTACCTCACCATTGTGTACAGCGCGCTGATTCGGCAACAACAGCCTTGCGAGTTGTTTTTAACGCATCGGCAAAAACAACATCTGGCTACACTTTAAATGACCTTATGAAACGGGGTCCAAATTTGCAGCAAGATCTTATGAGCCTAATCTTACGGTGGAGACAATATCAGTATGCCTACACTGCTGATATTGAGAAGATGTTTCGGCAAATTCTAATTAACCGTGACCATCAACAGTATCAGAAAATTATATGGAGACCATCGCCAGAACAAGTACTGCGTGAATATCAGCTTACAACAGTCACGTATGGAACAAAAGCAGCTCCTTTTTTGGCAATGATGACTTTGAAGCAGTTAGCGATAGATGAAGGCCATAAATATTCAAGCAGAGCCGCAGAGGCATTACAAGAAGAATTTTACATGGACGACCTTGTCAGTGGTTCCTTCACAATGGAATCTGCAAAGCAATTACAAAACGATCTAATACATTTACTTAAATCAGGAGGTTTTAACCTGCGAAAATGGTCATCCGACAAAGTAGAACTTTTAGAAAGTGTAATTACGACACAGACTCATCAAGAAGCATTTGATTTTAAGCTACAAGAATCCACCAAAACACTGGGATTAAAGTGGCATCAAGAGCAAGACCAATTTATATTTAAATTAAACATTACTATCACCCCGGCAACAGAGAAACATACAAAGCGATCACTACTGTCTGACATCTCGAAAATATTCGATCCTCTTGGCTGGTTATCACCGATAACAACAAAACTCAAACTTTTATTTAAACAAGTCTGGCATTCTAAAATTCAATGGGATGACATGCTTTCAGAAGATATAAGAACAGAATGGGAAAAAATTAGAAATGACCTGGAAATTATTAATGAAATCAAAATAGACAGATGGTATCGAAACGGTGAATGCGAAGATATAGAACTGCATGGGTTTTGTGACGCATCTTTAAAAGCATTCGCTTGTGTGGTTTATTGCAAGGTCGGCACCAACATAACACTTGTGGCCGCAAAAGCAAGACTCGCCCCAGAAAACAAGAATTTCACTCTTCCTAGACTAGAGTTGAGTGGAGCATTACTACTAACAAAATTAATAAGCAAGATACAACACGCATTAACTGGGCACCGAATCAAAATATTTGGCTGGACCGATTCAACAGCAGTCCTTGGTTGGATTCAGGGAGATAGCAGCCGATGGAAACCCTTTGTTGCCAACCGAGTCAAGCAAATAAAAGAAGTAGTCTCATCAGACCAATGGCGCTACGTAAAGTCTTCTGAGAATCCAGCAGACTGTGCCAGCCGAGGAATTTCAGCAAAACAACTAAAACATCATACAATATGGTGGACAGGTCCTCGGTTGCTATTAGAATCAATTTATCAACATGAACGAGAGCAACTGACCTACATCACAGACCAAGAAGTGCAAAAATCAAAACAAAGTAACACCACCACACGTCACTGTAGCGATGATGTCATACAATACATAATAAACAAATACAGTAACTTGACACGCGCAGTACGTGTTCTGACGTGGGTATTACGAGCAACAACGCGTAAGCGTGATCGCGAGCAGACTGAGTACTTGACTATAAATGAAATGGAAAGAGCAAAACATATAATAATAAAATACGTCCAAGAAAAAGAGTTTTCTGACGAAATACAGGAACTGAAATTAGATAAAGCAGTACACAAGAAAAGCACACTTTTGAATTTAAATCCTATCTTAGATGATAATGGACTTCTGAGAGTTGGAGGAAGAATCAAGCACGCCAATATTAGCATAAACATGAAGCATCCATTTATAATTCCACCACGCAGTCGTTTAGCCGAACTCATAATTGATCATTCACACGAGGCAACGTTCCATGGAGGCGCACGTCTTACATTATCAAATATACGGCAAAACTACTGGATACTCAGCGGAAACAGAACAGTGAAAAAGCGATTATTACCATGTATCAAATGTAAAAAGCACAAGGCCAAGAGGTTGCAGCAATTAATGGGTGACTTACCAGAACCCAGAATAAACCCCACTCGCCCATTTCATCATACAGGCGTGGACTTCACAGGACACGTTGAAGTAAAACTCAGCAAAGGCCGTGGAGTAAGAACATCAAAAGGATACGTTGCTGTGTTTATATGCATGGCAACCAAAGCAGTACATCTTGAATTGGTGTCGGATATGAGCACCTCTGCCTTTTTAGCAGCATTAAAGAGAATGTCGGCTCGCCGTGGAAAGCCAGGTCATATCTACAGTGACAACGGTTCGAACTTCGTCGGCGCCGACAGAGCATTGCAGCACGAGTTACCAGACCTCCAGGAGACCTTCAACACTGATTTTTTAACCGAGATCAACGAGATGCAAATTCATTGGCATTTTAATGCGCCTGCCTGGCCGAGTGCAGGAGGAGTATGGGAAGCTGCCGTTAAATCATTAAAATTCCACTTGCGACGCGTCATTGGGGAGCAAAAACTCACCTTCGATGAATTTTCCACATTATTAACACAAATAGAAGCGTGTCTAAATAGCCGCCCACTGTGTGCATTAACAGAGGATCCGGACGATTTAGATTACCTCACACCATCACATTTCCTTAACAGTGGACCCGTTTTGACGATATTGGAAACTGAGCATGATAAGCGAACAAGGTGGCAAACAATACAAAAAATAAATCAAGACATTTGGAAACGTTGGCAAGCTGAATATCTCTGTCAGTTGTCAACCAGAAGCAAGTGGAAGCAGCAGCAAACAAATCTAAAGATTGGAGATATTGTCATAATTCATGAACCCAATCTCCCGTCAGGGAAATGGGCCATGGGTAGAGTTGCTGAATTACACCCGGGGTCAGACAGCCTGGTTCGGGTCGTAACCCTAAAGACAAAAAACGGGTACATCAAACGCCCGGTAGTAAAACTAGCAATACTCACTACCAACACAGAACTATCAACAGAACAATCTCAAACCACCAGAAAAATCCCAGAAAACAAACCTTCAAGACGGCGCGTATCAAGAAGGTCAAAGTTCACATCTATGTTTACAACATTACTTTTCTTCATATTTTGCATTTCGACTGGCCGCTGCTCGTATAACATAACAAAACTAAGCAAACCTATATACTTGGATCGAACATCAAGCATGCAAGTAATACGCGACGAATGGAAACTCATTGTATATTACGACATGAATCCGTATTGGGATGGGTTAGCAACATTTGAAAAATATGTAAAGCGGATAAAGAGTCTCTGTGAAAAAGATGAATCAAATCTATACTGTGACATAATTCTTACACAACTACGCCATAACCATGACGAGGTACAATACTACAACAGCATGCTCCTGAATCAGCGTTTTGAATCGCACCTGAGGTCACGCCGCGGCCTTGTGGACGGTGTGGGATACATAGCGAACAGCTTGTTTGGAGTACTCGATCAACGATTCGCTGATCAATACCAAAAGGACATTTTACTTATCAAGGACAACCAGAAACATCAGGCTCTTTTATGGAAAAATCAAACATCAGTCGTGGAAGCTGAGTACAACTTATTAAAACGTACAGAAGAAACAATAAACACGCAGCACAAGATCATCAACAAACATCTGAATAGATTGGCAAACGCTACAAATACCTTAAACAAAGAAGTACGTGGATTAGAAAATATAACAGAACTAACATTATTATCGTTCATCGCAAACAACATGCTGGTCAAATTGAAGTCCGTTCAAGACACACTGCTAGACACGTTAACAGACATACATCATGGAATGTTCAACATCCACCTAATATCACCAGAGCAATTACGCGAAGAGCTCAATATAATATCAGGACAGCCTATCAAGAGACTTATCACTGCCCGTCGGGAACATACAAACCGAAATGGCGAAAATATATCATTTACTAAAGATCAAGGCTAGAGCCACGGAGCAATATTTAATATTCGAAATCAAGATGCCATTAGTAAGTAGAGACAATTTTCAACTATACAAGATTTTAACAGTACCATATCAACAGAAAAACGCAACGCTTAATGTAATTCCTATCTCCGATTATATCGCTATAAATTTACGCAAAGATACCTACTTGGAAATAACAGATAATGAACTACAACAATGTCTAGAATACGACGATGCTAGCCGACTATGTCAGTCGCAGAAGCCAATATTCCATTTCAAACCAGAAGAGAGCCTTTGCGTGAAAAATCAAATAACAGACAAGTGTCAAACACGGATCACAGCATGCCATAACAGCTGGACAGAATTAAGCAAAAGAAATTCATATTTATATTATTATTGCGAACAAACAACACTCCGCGTCATATGTGAAGATCAAATTACTGCAGTGCAAACAAAAGGAGCCGGAGTCATTGCGCTAGCGCCGACGTGTGTTATCAAAGGGAAGGACTTTACTGTGGTTCCGCGTAAAATTCAACGCAGTGAAATGAAATTAACTGCAGATATCTACACACCAGATATAGCACAAATAAATCACATCATAAATGTTTCAATCCCGTTATCTGAAATAAATACTACTGATAGTAAAGCAGCATTAGAACAAATTAAGAAACAAATACAACAGATGAAGTCCGAGACTGTTCTAAAAGAAGGAGTTACCTACCACGACGTACATCAGTTCACAGTCATTTACATCATACTGGCGGGAGCGATCATAGCAGTGGCAGCGGTCATTTGGCGGCGCGTGAATAAACGCCGCAATGGAGATGCCGAGCTACAACCGGAAGTGCTACAACCGCCGCAAATAAACATTCGAGATGCTCGACCATTCCCTAGAGATATTAGTAGACCAAAACAAGAATCAACTCAGGTAATGGAAATGAGAACCCGTACCAGCTTCAAAGCGAAACAAAATAAAGCAACATCACCTGTCTTTAATAGGACGGTGTTTACCGGCAATGAAAATCCTATAATTTAGTATAGACTTATTTTATATTGAAATGTACATTAATAAGTTAGTTTAAGTGCTTTTTGTATCAGATTGCTTTGATTATTATCATTTACGCATCATTCACTCTTTTCTCTCGCCCGGCAGCATGTACGGTCCATACACCGCACATTGCACATTCAGCAAACTTAGGTATTTGCCCGATATTGCGAAATTATGTTACCGCGCGTTAGTTCACGAACAGCACTCATTCCGCGTGTACTCATACCATAGCATTTTTATAATTACCTTTAATCGTTATTGTTTATGTGATAATAAATTGACTACTTTGCAAATATTAGTGATTTATCATTACGACACATCTCGACATCTAAAGGTGAATGGTGTATGTCGCAGCAGCCTGTACATCATTATTTACAGTTTTTGAGAAATAACCAAAAAACATTAAAAAACTGTATTAGAATTTAGGCTAGTCAAAATGGACCTTATTGCAAAGAACATAAAGTTCACAACAAATTGAGTATTTTCTTTAGCGGTTACCAATACTATTATCTTAAATACGGAACCCTCGGTGCGCGAGTCCAACTCGCACTTGACCGGTTTTTTTTTACCTTATTATCATGACTGAACTTGGCCTCTATTCTAGGCGGTAAAAACCATATTCTCTTTGACGTTTGGGTGTTATGGCATTGTTTTATAGTAGATATGTTTTATTTTATTTTTTTATTTCGTGAAACATTATTAATGATTACGAATAAATACAATATAAATATATTAGGTTTAAATAGACAGAGACTTACTTAAAATAAGAAACAAACGAACGAAATTATCAAATTATTAAAACTACACTAATCTAACAAACCGTTACCAGTGGGCATTGTTCCTAAAATGCTAGCAGCATTGCCACGTTGAATGGCAATGCTTAATCTTTGTGCCAAGTACAACCCAGCATTTCGGTCACGAGTTGCGTCGACCAGACGCTTTGAAAGGTCTTTAAAAATACGGTGAGCTCCTGGTCCCCACGGTCCTAAGGTTTCGACCCCAAAAGGCTCAAATATGTAACTTCTATCAAGTTGACTGTATTTGCGCCTTAAGAGGGTCTCCGTTGATTCCGCCGCAAAACCAGCATTATCATAAATTTGATTAAATATTATTATTATTTGATTTGATTTTTGATTTCGGCTGCCATTGCTGTCAAGTAAATAATAGCTTTCACGTTAACAATACGATAGCAGATCAAAGGCAATATGGTGTTTACCACCTAGAATAGAGGCCCTTGCGGACCGACTGATGCCGTCGTTGCGGTCGAGGACAAGGTTACCCCGCCCCGGTACAGGACAGTGCTCCAGTTATGAACAATCCCATAAATATAAGTTTCTGAGATTGATATGCTTTAAGTGTTACAATTAGATTATATGAAATTATTCGGGATTACCACTATTGAAATAAAATGTACAGTATTGATAAGTTTTCATTTTAAAAAATGTTAATGTTCATCACTGGAGCATTGTCCACAATAGGTGCTTTTACCTTACTCCGCGCATAAAATTGACATTTGCCGTGTACTCGTAAAAGATGTGTCAAACTCAACGTATCCGCGGCTTGAATATTGGGAACGGACATAAGTGAGATTATTGTGTTAAAGCTAAAGATTATAGGTAGTCTAGTGGTTTGAGGTATTTAAAAGTGGGTCCCGGACGCTTGGGTGCGCCTGTTTTCGGAAGTACCTAGTTCCCCTTTCCATGCAACAGTGACGCAAATGAACAACATGATATAAAGTCCCAGTTGTTCATGGAACTTGTAAGAAAACAACAATATTGAATAAGTGGGTGCTGCGGGACCTCCAGTAGCTTCTTGTGAATAATAACATCAATCTTTATTCTTCCAATGCACAATACATTTTGTAGTAGGGTTTAATGCGGACATCACTCGACAAACTGAACGTGTCGTAAAACAAAACACCCACTACCTACCTACCTATTCTGAAATAACATTTCAGTTTTATATTGCTGCTGTAATATTCAGCCAGCACGACTCTTTAGTCAGCCATCATCTATGCAGCCAGCACGCTACAAGCGAACCTTCGCATCTTCCGTCCGGGCCCAGGAAGGCTGGAGCCCTATAGCTAACCTACCTGGACTCCCGCCTGCATATGGATACACCATCAGATGATACACCTAAGTATAAAAATCGAACTACAGCTTGCCCGAACCCCCTGAGCCCCACACAACAATTCTATTTACCTGCCTAACTCAGTTTAGATTCTCCTAGCTGGTCTACCAACGGCCGGGATTCTCTCACAAAAGTGACAAGTCCCTTGTCAAGGGATAGCATGCATCACTCTACCTCAAGAATGTTAACCCTCTGACAAATGCTAGAACATTAAACAATGAGACAAAACTGCATACCACCCTACTGATGGTTTTTTATATACACTGTGTTTTTTTTATTTACATTTTCTTTACGAGAACACTTTTCGAAGACATAAAGATGATAACTCGTACTGTTTTAAAGATATTAAATTATTAAATTTTATCAGTTAATCACGTTAAACTAGTGTAAAAGGATCATAAATTATATATTCCCGAGGCCAAACGAACACGACTGATAACGAATGCCGACATTTAAATCACGAAAACCACGTCCAATAGCAATTCAAACTAAACTACCCCCACTATTGGTTAAAACTGAACAAAGTTCTTCTTCTTTAAATTAATGACGGTAACTAAGTCTTTATTGGTCGTTACAAAAGGGGTTGCTATGGTCACGTTTAAACAACAGCCACTAATGGTTCAACCTGAATGAGTCTTTATTGGTCATTTGTTACAAAAGGGTTGCTATGGTCACGTTTAAACAACAGCCACTATTGGTTCAAACTGAACTCGGTCTTTATTGGTCGTTACAAAAGGGTTGCTATGGTCACGTTTCAATAAATATTACAATGTCACAGAATTATGGTAATGTCTATGATTAAATGACATATATTTGACACTATATAATTATTAGTTAACTCAACAAAAGGCCCTTTTACAATGAACGTAGATACAACATTTAATCACTTTGTTGCTATGGATGTACCTAATAATATGCCGAAGTTAACGTAAATAAAAAAAAACACGGTGTAGAATGAGCCCCATGTCGTTCAGAATGCTTCGCATGTCCATTTCAAACTGGAGTTTAAAAATGTTCAGTCGGTACATCACAAAAATATTTAGGTAACCTTCAAAATGCTCCAACCCACTTAACCCTCTTTAGGTTCCCTTTTATTTAGTTCCATGTCTAATAATCCCGCTGACGGATGTATCCCCACCGCAGGTTTAACTTTAACAACGAATAAATTCGTCACATGTTCGCACGTAAATTGATATTTATTCGTAATTCATTTCGGAGTCACTGTCATTCTTCTCACTCTGTAATGTAACCGCTTGCGAAATGGGAATCAATTAAACAGCCTAAGATTTGTTTTTCGTACTGCCCAATTTACTTTTATCAAGCCGGTTCGCAAAAGATAGATAACCTTTCTTTAAAAAAACGAATAATTACTGCCCGCTACCTTTTTTTAATGCGTCTGTTGCGTTCAAAAATTGTATAAACACCGTACGTAAAGGTTGACCTTTCTAACCTATAACATTTTATAGTAAAATAATCATGGGAGAACTATGACTTTGAATGTACGTCGCAGTCGACTACAACGAGATGAATCCACTTTTTCACGTTATTGCATTGTAATAAGGTCCAAAAATGGATACATCTCTTTGTAGTCGACTGCGAGTGTTTGGCTGTTCGGAGTTATAGTGGGAGAGCTGTTAATACGCAATTCACACAGCGGGCGAGCGCGGGTCTTGTCGGAAGTTCGGTGGGTGTTTGAACATGGAGTTATATAGAAGCATTCACATACGCGGCGGGACGGGTCGGGAGCCCGTCGCCCGCCACTACAAACAGCGCGCGGGTGCGGGGCGGATCCGTTGGTCGTAATAACACGCATTCTCCGACAGGAATTCTCACAGAGCGCGTTGTAAATTCTACTCTATATACTCGCCATTACCATCCGATCCCGAATGCCCGCATGCGCGCTCCCGCGATGAAAACGACATGCTCGGCGCCAGACCCGCTCCCGCCCGCTGTGTGAATAACGCTTAAGCATTTTTGAGTAGGTATTTAAGGCACTATGGAAACTTGTACAGTACCTACTTCTTTTATAATATTCAAACACAAAGAGACAGACCTGGGTCCTGAACCTGGGTATTGGGGCTAAATCGTAGACAGAGTATTACCTAGACGGGACAAGAAAAAATAATACGAGTAAAAGAGAAGCTACTTTCCGTCTCACTCCGCATAAACGTTTTTTCAAGGCTAGTTTTGTCGTTAAAACTGGTGCTATGTGAATGCAGTTATTCTTATAGAAGTTACCAACATTGCTCTGTTAAACTTTCAACATGCCTTAAATACATTTTTCGGATTTCATAATCACCTGGCTCTATGGCCCGACTAAATGATCTGGCTCTTTTATTTTGTAACACACGCACACATATACATATAAAATCACGCCTTTATTCCCAGAGTGGATTGGATTGGAGTGGACCGTACATAATTCTTTAACCATATTAAGGCTAAGATGATTACCAGTGTCTTAGAGACAGGTTGCAAGCCCATGGCCTAACTTCTTAAATATTCAATTTGCATGTCAATTAAAATTTTCAACTGCTTACATGATAGTATTAAAGATTTGCCACTTACCTACTTTATTTAAGCGTAAACTGAAAAAGTGGTTAATTGAGCAATGTTTTATTCTATCAATGAATATTTTGAGTATTTTAAGCATTGGACTGTGACATTGATGTATGTTTTTATTGTATAAATTAATTATATTACTTATTACTGACATTGAAATATTTACTATTTTGCAATGAGTATCATTTAATCTACTAATATGAAATTATTCTAAGTGATGTTACTTTAATTTTATTTATGAAATATTGGTAGTAACATTGGTAATATTGGGAATGTACATGAATAAGATTTTAATAAGTTAGGTAGTTTTATGTATTAGTATTTAAGGGTGTCCCCTTGTTTTACAGACAGAAAAATTACAGAATTTTGTTTCACAGAAAATGTTTCATATCTATTTGGTCCTTGTATTTTTGCTTCGAATATTATTATTTTTTAAACTATTCACTTGAAAGAAACACATTCCACAGAAAATCAATTCAATGAATTTTATAATTTTATTTTTTCATTACACAAACTTATCAAACAAAATATTTGTTTTTTAGCGAATAGCGACCAAGACCTCTCTGGGCAGAACCGACTTGAATAGGTTAGGTTAGAAGGCTATGGCGGGAGCGAAGCGAAGCAAGCTCCCGCCCTAGTCTTCGAGGTTATTTTTTTTATATTTTAAATAAATAATATTAGAACAAAGAATATTTAATTTGCTATTCTATGATATGAAAAAAGAAACATTGATTTTTATTTGAAATAAAAAACGATGATTTAAATGTCTTCAAAGTAATTATTCTACATATTGATTATTCTATGAAATGATAATACGAGAAAAAATTTATATGAAATGAAATTCTAAACAAATTCAGTCTGTAAAATAACGTACAACCGTATTTAAGAGCATGTCCAGCCTAGTGATGCATCTTGTCTCCTGTTTGCATGCCAGTTGTTGGCAAAATGTGTGGGACTACAAACATATTTATTAACCAGATTATGTACAACATTTTATGCAAATAAATAAATTTGATTTGATTTGATTTGATTTAAGGTAAAAAAAAACTTAAATGCCTCAAGAACTTTTTTGAGAAAACAACACAAAAAATCCTAACCTGGTTAAGCCCCAGTCCAATGCGGCCTTCAGCCAGGCCTGCCTTTTTGTAATGAAATATCATAAAAGTACGTACAAGTTTTCACGGTGGGTGCCTCAAACACCTACCAACTCAAATAACAGCTCCTGGGCTATTTATCCTAGTCCGAGCATGGTTAAAAAAAATAATTAACGCTATTTCTAGAGGATACGATATTAGGTAGGTATTATTTTATTAGGCTAGGCTTAATGTTCCCATTACAGTGTTCGTCAGCTTCGCTAGGCATCAATACATACATTGCCGCCGGGCAGTCTCCGTCGAATAGCAGTGGGACCGCGAGTCCGGAACCGTATTATGGTATCCTATTATCTCGCCTCATTAGTTTTCGTTTAATTCTAATTTCGTCTCGTTCTGTATTCGTCACTCATTCTTCATTCGTCTTGTTCGCTATCCGTCATTATCTTATTTGGTCAAATTCTGTAAGTTGTCTCTCTCTTAACAAGTCTTATTCGTTTTTCGTCTCGGTCTTCCTTGGACTTATTCTTTGTTTGTCTCCCTCGTCTTTAGTATCATTCCCAGTCTATCTTTAGTCACATTCGTTATGGGTCTCAATTTTTTGGCCTCATTGGCAATTCGTCTCGTTCTTTTTTGGGTAAATTCGCTATGATCAAGAAGATATAGACGACCATAGAGGTAGGAGGTAGGATTATAAAAACGGCTAAAAGAATCATCATCTCTTCGCACCTGTTATAAATGCCCTTCGTTAAAAAGAGTCTTCTATATATTATTATGACCGCTATCAAAAATATACTACTTTTTAGTTTTGTTAGTGTGTATCACTTTTAATTAGTTTGCGTAAGTTTGCAGACAATGATGCGCGGTTTCTCGATAAATTAAGTTAACTTATTAAGTTAAGAGGCGTATAAGTGTTTTGTAGCTACGACGGCGCGCCCCCATTTCAACCGACTTCTTTTAGGGGGTGGAACACGTTAACGCCGTTTGTATGGAAAGCCGTCGCTTCACAATCACCTTAAGTATGTCGGGAAAACATAGTCAAAAATAATTAATGAGACGAAAATCGAACGACTCGAGTTTTTGAAGTCTACATTGCAAGAACTCGAGTCATATTTAGGGAACTCCTGAGCTAAAAGACTTCCGAGTCTTTTTAGTCGTGAGTCGAGTCCTTTTTAAAACGAAAGAGACTAATTACGAATGTGACCAGCACCGAACGTATCGAAATAACTGTGGCGAAAGTAAATTAGACAAAAAACGAAAGGGAAGAACGACGAATGAGTCCAAGGAAGACCGTGACGAAAAACAGATAAGATGTATTAAGAGATAGACAAGTTGCAGAATTTGACCAAATAAGATAGTGACGGATAGCGAACAAGACAAAGACGAATACAGAATGAGACGAAATAAGAATTAAACGAAAAACGAATGAGGCGAGATAATTCGATACCCGTATTATTTAGCATAGAAAAGTATAGAGCGGCAATATTATAAAACTTAAACCACAAAATATGTGCGGTAGTCGACGCCACGTCAAACTCTTTTCAGACTTTCAACAATAAAACACCATATTTTTCACAAAATTATATTTTGTGTGATAACACCTGCTACATGTTTCTTACTGTTATCGTATTTACAATATTTAATATTCTACACATTAGTAACAATAACATTCATAACTCGGCCGGTCGCGACGGCCGCGAGCAGAGCGCGCGAGCTCCAGCCGCAATAAACGTACGTGCAAGTCAGAACTAAACAACTAACCTAAAACTAAAACGATACCGCAAAATTAAGTGTTAATAACATTTGGCAATAAATTACTGGGATAACACGAAATAATCCTTAAGCGAAGCATAAAAACAGAAACTATCGTAATATAAAACTTTTAATTCTAAGAGTGTAAAAGAATACAAAATATAAAAACGATAACGCTCAGAGCCGCCCGCGCCGCGGCCGGCGGGCGGCGCCGCGCTCCGCCGATACAAAAATAACTCCGCGCTTGGTCGAGTGACACGCCACCTCGCCGGCCCTCCGAGCTCTACGTACAGCCTTGCGTTAATTACTCGTAATACATACACTATCTTACACGGAGTTAAGCAGAGAGGACGAGAAAGAGGCACTTCGAAGAACAGATACATTAAAACTATAAATTAACTCGTGGACTGTACACGCGCGCGTCGTCACCCGACATGTAAAAACAATGTATACAAAATATACATACGAGCTCCGTACACAGACTATATGCGATTCGAAAAACATTGCACTTCACAACAAAACCAAAGACTTAACTAATTTCTTTGGAAATTGAGAATATATTAATTTATTATGAATTAAGCGCACTCGTCCGACCGCGCCTCGGGGTCGCGCGGCTCTCGGGGCTCGCGGGCCGTACCGTTTATTGCACTATATAATTATGCTAGTTCGCTGACAGTCGTCAATATACACAAATCTAATTACAATTATTTGCAATTTGTACTTTATTCAGCTTCAGCGACCCGAGCCGGATACGAAACGATCACAGAGCCGCCGCCCGCCGCCCGAGGCTCCGGCGGAGGGCGTAAGGCAACCGAAGTGGTGTCAGCACATTACAGTATATACAATACGAGCTAGAGTTACCCTAGGTTACCTATTTGTACTTAACGCCTTAATTACGCCACAGCCCTCGTTCGGTCGCCGCTACCGGCGCATGGTGGAGTTGAGCGTCTGCATGGCGAGCGGCGGCGGCGGGTTGATGTAGGGGTAGGCGTACACGTTGGGCTGCTGCGCGCGCTCGGGCGCGTACTGCCCGCCCTGCACGTTCATCACGAGCTGGTTGTTGAACTGCTGCTGCGGCACGCGGTACGAGTTCAGCCCGTAGCCGCCCAGCAGCGGCGCGTTCAGCGGCGCGTTCAGCGACGCGTTCAGCGACGCGTTCAGCGCCGGCGACACGCGCGCGCCGCCCATCTGCATGTGCTGCATCGGCGACAGGTCTGCAACGCACGAGCACCCGCCTGACAACCTCATCAATGCGATCGCAGAAAACGTTCAGACCGCCATCCGGACCCTCCGCCTTCGCTCCGACTAAAACTTTATGGCGGAACAAACAGCCCGATCGAATCGAGCCAGGTGTGGACGAACAGGGGAAATAATTAGTGTACTTTTTTAAATTGCCAAAATTGAGGTGTCTAGGTGAAAATACTAAAAGTCCTTAGGGGTGGGGGGTGTGCCGAGGGTTGACTTGAGATGGGGTTAAAAGACCCTTGTCACGTTTTTGTTCATTACAAAATAGGGCTATCACAAGGATAAATAAATAAATATCAGGCAATACGTGTCAAGCCAATTTGGGTGAGATTACAAATTGTTCGAATCTTAAACGAAGTTCTAGGCTTGTACTATACAAGGCTGATACTAGGTACCTAATAAACTACACGACATAGTTATATCGTCTATATTCTGTATAGAGGAAAAACTCACTTACTAGAGACATTTATTTATATATTAAGTGATTCTAAGTACGACCGTTAGTGTTTTATATAGACAATATAGAGAAAAAATACGTATAAATACGTATAGGTGAAAAACTCAAGTAAATGACCTATTGCATGTAGTTGTGTACAAAACTTATAGGGATTTTACGTCAAATTTCAAATATAGAATGTGGAACGGTCTATACCGATGTGTTACTACTACATGCAAGAGGTCGTTTACTTAAGTTTTTCACCTATGTATACGGAGGAGGACGAGTGTCTTTGTCCCTGTTTGTTGCTGTTTACGCGACAGTGATATCGAAGAAGTAAACTTGACAAGCTAACGACTGATTCGCTGCGGATTCCCCAAATTAAAAACAATTTCATTATGAGTTCAACCGTTTAATATATGTTTTTTTTTACAAATTGATAAAATATGATGTTAAAATTATCTTGTGCCGGTAAATTTCTTATCTAACTTTTTTTTCCCACTACTTTACGGCAAGTGTCCATGAAACGTGCGAACCTGTCGTTTGTCTTTCTTGCAGGCTAGATTTCCTTATTGACTGTGCCGGTCGTGATATTTTTTAGGTTTTTAGTATTTGTAGTTTTGGCTGTTTTCGAATTCGATTTTGATTTCGCTATTATTGCGTAATGAATGGTGAATTGTGTGTTTAGATTGTTGTGTTGTTTTTTTTTTGTTTAATAATTATTCGAACACAATTAAATACACACCGATAGAATATGCTCGAATACCGGATTTTTCCTTGAATCCATAACGCCTTCATGAAGGCAGTTTTTGGCCAGAGTGTAGGAGGAAATAGCGAGGGCAGACCGAGGGAGCGAGATGATGAAAATGTTCTAGATTTAATAGCGGCAAATCTTCTTTGTACGTACGGGAATAGCAAATAGCTTCGGACTGACAACGTGGAAAATGCATGCAACTAAAAACACACGGATTACACCCTTTTCATTTCCAACGTGTGAAGGTCCTATTGCCTAGAACTCTCTCTTTACTGTACGCGTTATGGATTCGAGGAAAAATCCGGTAATCGGGATGGCGTCTATTTGGGTAGCGTTCAGCGTACAAAATTGCAGCAGCACTAGCGTTGCCTTGGCACTCACCATAAATGTAATGCATTTGAGCATATTCTATCGGTGTGTATTGTGTTCGAATTATTAAACAAAAAAAAAACAACACGACAATCTAAACAGTCATTTTTAGACAAAAAGTTTTGAATTCTACGCTCGGGATACAAAGAGTAAATGAGGAAAAGTGTGGGTGGGCGTGTATTTTTAATCATTATTTTTGCATTTTGATTTTAAATTCAAAAGGTAATTACTATTTTTAAATTGTCAATAAATTGGCATGTTTTTAAACTTATGGGCAACTAGACGGTAGTGTATTTTTTTTTCACCATGGGTGCTGAAAGTTCGATCAATGTACGATTGAAAACGCAAAAACTAAGTTTGCGATTTTTTTATTAAAAAATCATTGTAGTCTCACATTAATGGTGATGCCTATCTGATAACATAAGTATTCAAAAATATTGAGAAAAAATAAAATTAGGAAAGAATTAGCTTAGAATGGTGTTCATTTTCGAAAAAAACCTAAAAGTCCAACTATCTCGAAAACCGTGCGACTTTAACCTAACCTATTTTAGCTTTTTCATAACGTCCTAAGTGCCCTCTAACCATAGTTCAAGGATTATCCACTCGTTACCTAACACCCTGTATAAGGGTTCCTAGTTTAACTACGGAACCCTAATAATCGTCTTTGACGTAGGTTTCGTCATCAAGTATTAAGTGAAATTTTTCTGTGGCCTAAATGTCATACAATTTCAAGCCCTGATTTTGATGGCCTTTCGTAGTTTTGCTGTAGTTATGTTATGTTATGCACCTTAGACTTCTTAGTCCTGCTACCAGCTCGTTTGTTTGCGCGTGTCATCATGGATTAGCTAGTGTATTTTTTTTTGGTACATCCCGTTCAGACGTACAGCGCTTCTTACGTATCGTCCAAATTATTTTCTTCTCGCGCTCAGGGTCGACGGCCTCCGTGTTCTTTAACCTTCGGCTTCTGAAGAGTGGACAAGGTCTTTAAGTAACGTTTTATAACATCATCACGCCCGGCGTGCAATTTTCAATTCGTTAGCGATGAAATGATTAAGACGCTTAGTATTTGACAGCCATTTGGCAACAATTTTCTCGCGGCATGCATTTTGATTAAATTTCTTTGTTTTTCTGAGAGCCTATCAAGACAATACTTGTTGACATAATATTTTGGTTATATTAGCAATATCTATGATAAACAGTTAAAGAAAATATATTGGAAGACGGTCAAGAAAAAGAGGGTTGATTTTGGCGAATCCGCAGTGAATCATTCCTTAATTTAAGTGGTCGTTTTAATTTGAATTGAACTTGTAAGTTCGATGTGAATCGCATTTCATAAACAATATCGGGATATTTGACGATAAGTAATCTTAATTCTTATGGGCAGACATAGGAATCCAGGGGGCAAAATTTTATGACAGGTAGGGAGTTCCTATATCGATAAATTCAATTATCGATGCTTTTTTCATATACTAGTGATCGTCCCCAGCATTGTATGTATTTTTTTTAAGTATTGATCAGAGTATGAAGTTCACACAGCATATTTAAAAGAAAATGTTATGCCCCTATTACCTCCACAGAAATTGAAAAGTCATTTAGCCACCTGAAATAGATTAATCGGCCAAGATGGAGAGGTTTACCGCCCGAAAATTTGGAACAGTCTGATCGTTAATTTTAACAATAGTAGATGGGACAGTTATGAAGAAGAGAATGACGTTATTATTTTGTTTAAAATTTACACTTTTTATATAAAAATGTTTTACAGGCAAAACTTGGAGTGATCACTAGTATATAAAACAAGTATCGATAATTGAGTTTATCGATATAGGAACTCCCTACCTCTTCATAAAATTTTGCCCCTTGATGTCTGCTTATGAGATTCAAAGCCTTTTATGTTTTAGAACAGAAGCAGTATCGGACGGAGTTGTCGAGGAGGGGGTACCTGGAGGTGGTAGCTCTAGCCTAGTGGAAAAACCTCTGGAACTTGTTGTCTGGCATTCCGTCTGGTCTGATGGTTCGACTCGAGACAGAGCTCCGGAACCCGACAAGGATTTTTATGCCTGCCCTGCGTAGCTAGGGTCGAGCTACTTATTCGTATGTCGCCGGTTTCGAGGCTGCGCGCCTTTCGCCGAGTAGTTTATGTAGCTGTATTTTGGCGCGTAATTCGTGTCGCGGCCTCGCCTTTAGGTAGGCGGCTCGAACTATCGCCCCGTCCGTCGGTTATTATTTTCACTTTGCCATTCGGGCAGGTTATCTTACTGTTTACAAGTGTAGTTTATTTAATGTCGATTGAATTCTTCGCGGTTTTATGGGTAATGCGACTTGTGTGTCGGGTGTGTCGGGTGTGTCGGGTGTGTCGGGTGTGTCGGGTGTGTCGGGTGTGTCGGGTGTGTCGGGCGTGTCGGCGTGTACTCACTGGGCGCGGGCGCGGAGTGCGTGCGCGCGCGCGCCGCGTCGAGCTGGTTGGGCGCGTAGTACTTGGCGTGGTAGTGCTGCGCCGGCGCGCCCTGCGCCGCGTACTGCAACACACAAGTCGGTCAGACGGGCCCTCGCACGCCGCGGCTCCCTCGCGCGCGAGCCTCACCTGCTGGTGCTGCGGCGCCTCGGCCATCTGCTGCAGCTTGGCGAGCGAGCAGGAGGGCGCCCAGCCGCCGCCGTGGTACTGCTGCTGCTGCTGGAACGACAGGTAGCCGCCCTGGTAGCCGGCGCCGGCCATCACGCCGCCGCCGCCTGCCACAGACCGGCCGTCAGCGTCCGCGCGATCTCTACGGCGCGTCCCCGGCGTCGCGACAAGAACGGAAATGTTCAATATTACGGATACGATCTTTTACTGTATGGAGACATTATTTTAAATAGAGGCGAGCGATTTAAAAACGCTTAAAACGCAAATTTACTAACGATGTCTCCGTACAGCTAAATATCCTATCTACAATATTTAAGGTGCTTTCCCTTCATGTCACGTAGCCGCGGGACGCGCCGTATTCGATTAAGATGCGCGCGCTCGTTCACTGAGCGAATCGCTCCAAACTAGTATAATCGGTCAAATGTTCGGTCTTTTAGTTCTTTTAGTACAATAGTACACTTAAAGAAAGTAGTGTGTTCATGGTCCTTATTTGCACTCCTTTGACCGAATGAATGGCCGGTCGGTCATTCATTCGGATCGCTTTGCTGTCAGTGTAAGTCACTGCTCTGCCAGCTCTGTTCGGTTTTTGCTCGGCGTGCACTAAATGAACTAAGGACAGAAACTTTACGGAACAGTTCGTTCTAGTACAGTGACGGGAATTCATTCTCTTCGGCTGTCGATACATGTACTACACAACCCTAAATTAAGATGCTCTTAGTATTCTCTAATATCGAACGTTCTAAAAAAGTTGATCGAGAATGTTTGGTAAAATATTAATTTATAAACTTTATATTTAACATAAATATATTTTTATATATATATTTTAAGTGTTAAAGCAATTTTGGTTTAATATTGAAAAATCTAAAATTGAAATGACTGAAAGGATAAATCTAAAATTGTGAAATGTATAAGGTAATTTTAAATATAATAACATTAATAATAATAACTATTAGACATAACGTTAGTACTTATAAGAAAAGTTATACAGAGTGTATTGCGAGTCGTGTGCCAAATGAATAGGGTGGGTAGCTAGGGTCAGTTGCAACACGTTTTGGGCCAATTAACACTCATCCTACCCACTGAGTTTTTTTAATATTTTTTTTGAAAAAAATCTCGGTATCTTCCAGAAGTTAACCATTTTGTTTACCTATCTTTTTTTTAAATGTGATAGCACAAAAGTATTTATATTTTTTTTTTATCTCTAAGGTGTGCGTATTCTAATGAAATGTTACATTTATTCATGTAGTAACAAATAAAAAAAATATTAGCCGACAAAGTGTGAAGGACAGAAAATAAAAATCGTCACGGTCAACTTTAAGCACAATTTAAAAAAAAAAAGAAGCCCCTCAGATCTTCCAACATCATAAAAACTTCTTCAGCTCCTGGCTATTCTTACGGTATACCTCATGTCTAGAATCACGTTCAGTTTTTCGGCAAAATATGGTTTCAATCTAAAATGGTGGTTTACAATACCCAGTACTTCTTTGAAACTACCTACTTACTTGAAAGTAAGATTCGATCAGATAAATAGAGACTTTTTTTTTTACTAATGATAAAAAGGCGTAAAATGGTCATCTAAAATGATTAAAACCTAATAATAGTATTAATTTATTTCAATAACTAAGTATCCGGTAGGTACGCAAGTAACTAAAAAATAACGCAATTTTTTTTTCTGGACTTTATTGCATGGTAGTTGACCTTATTAAAAATACACTTAATAAAAAAGAAAATCAAAAAGTTAATTGCGCGGGAAAACATTTAAATAAACAGAGATAGGGATTATTTTAATTTTATTGTTGCTATCGACATTTATTGACACGGCTACATACAGCAACGAAGAACACGTTGCTATAGACGTTACCGTTGAAGAACGCATTCTTGCTGCATTTCATGATGATCCCACTACCAGCATACGAAATGTAGCTGAGACGCTGAGAATCAGCATTTGAAATTGTGGTCGGTTTTAAGCAGGGAAGAAAAACATGCTTTCCACTACATTCCAGTGCAAGGTATTGTTCTTTTTGGTTTTTCTTTTTATTATGCATTTATGCTAAGTTTAAACAATGTACTTTAGGTAGGCTGAGGTTTTAATTAGCTTTTCGATTTAGAAATAAGTACAATAAATATCAACCAAAAAAAATTTACAAATGCATTAAATCATCAATTTTTAGTCACTGATATTTTTAATTTGTTTTAAGGTCTTGAAGATGATGATTATGCCAGACGTGTGCAGTTTTTTCGTTTTGTACTTCAATACGTTCCTCAACAGCAACGTCTACAGCAACGTGTTCTTTGTTGCTGTATGTAGCCATTTCAATAAATGTCGATAACAACAATAAAATTAAAATAATCCCTATCTCTGTTTATTTAAATGTTTTCCCCCGCAATTACCTTTTTATTTTCTTTTTTATTAAGTGTATTTTTAATTAGGTATATACTATACCCATATACTATAAATATACCCATATATATAATATACCCATACAACAAAGTATTTTTTAGTTAATTGCGTAGTACTATCGGATATTAGTTATTGAAATAAATTAACACTATTATTAGGTTTTCAATCATTTTAGATGACCATTTTATGCCTTTTTATAATTAGTAAAAAAAAAACAGTCTCAATTCATTTATCTGATCGAATCTTACTTTCAAGTAAGTAGGTAGTTTCAAAGAAGTACTGGGCAATGTAAACTACCATTTTAGATTGAAACCATATTTTGCCGAAAAACTGAACATGATTCTAGACATGTGGTATACCGTAAGAATAGCCAGGAGCTGAAGAAGTTTTTATGATGTTGGAAGATCTGAGGAGCTTCTACTTTTTTTTAGTTGTGCCGTAAAGTTTACTGTGACGATTTTTATTTTCTGTCCTTCACACTTTGTCGGCTAATATTTTTTTTATTTGTTACTACACGAATAAATGTAATATTTCACTAGAATACGTATACATTAGAGATAAAAAATATATAAATACTTTTGTGTTATAATATTTAAGAAAAAAGATAGGTAAACAAAATGGTTAACTTTTGGAAGATACCGAGATTTTTTTCAAAAAAATATTAAAAAAACTCCGTGGGTAGGATGAGTGTTAATTGGCCCAAAACGTGTCGCAAGCGACCCTAGCTACCCGCTCTATTCATTCGGGACCCGACTCGCAATACACCCTGTATAGGGGAAGAAAAATAGGGCGAGACGAGTTAGATAATTTAATAGATCCGTTCGATTGTCGATTTAAGGGTCAATTTATTTTGCAGATCAGACTTTTTAGGGGTCCCGCGGGGAGCCCGCCGGGGGGAATACGCCCGCGTCGGCCGTTCGTTCGTTTCAAGTTTAAAGAGCGCGGACGCGGAGCGATCCCGGTTTACGGGTCCGTCGTTCGACGCGGAGCTCGGTCACACCCGAAACGGTATCAAGACGGATCCCGTAAACCCGGAGGCCTCTTGTGCGCGCCCTCGGTCCGCCGGTGGAGGCGCTCCCGTACCGTGCTGCAGCGCCGGCGGCGTGGCGCGCTGGCGGGGCGGCGTGGCGGCGCCGCGCGCCTTGCCCTCCGCGCCCGGCCTGCAACACACACACCCGTCACGCGCCGCTCCGCCGAGAACACCCGGACATCCCGATCTTACTGATTTACTTGCGGCCTCAGCGATTCGAATACGACCTGAGGGGCTATCGCCTGACGCGCTCGCGATCATAATCGTTTTCATTTAGAAAATCGAAGGCTCGTCTGCATACAAAACGAAAGCGATCGTTCCGCTTTGAAACCGATCGCGATCGCGAGCGCGTCAGGCGATAGCGGCGCCGGCTAAATAATTGACATCTACTTTGCTTTTGATTGGATTTCATTGTTTGATTTATTTACTTTGAAAACATGACCTTTTCAGGACTTTGAATAACACATTAATTTTAAACAAACCATGCCCTTTTTCACAAATAACCCTTTAGATAGATTATTACCATAATTACGCAAAAGATAACACTTCTAAAGCAACCAGATTGTTCAAAGAACATATAGAGCATTGCGAGCCTGAACCTACGTCATATCTTGATAACCATACCGATTTCCAAATGCCGCACGGCCGCCAAGGCTTTGATTCAAATATTTGGTATGATCCCTTAATGTTAGATCAATAAAATGAATAGTGTAAAAAGTTCATAAAATAAGGAAGTTTTTGAAGATAGTTGCAATAAAAAAGTTTGGTGGTTTTTTAACCGGCCTCCTTTCCAAAACGATCAAAGCTGTTGATTTTAAACGCATCACATTTACTTAATATTTAGCTAAACCGTAAAAGTGAAACGGCCAATTATCTTAATTTATTGTAGTCACTATGAGCAAAATTGTCTCCGTGGTCGCTGATCAGTAGGAAATGAAAAACCCATAACTACGAAAATCACGTGATTTGGGTGCCCGTTGATGTGCTCTACCACCTCTGGGCATTCGCTTGAGTTTACTTCCTGGGACACCCTATATAAATAGACTTAAAAACATATTAAACATCCGAAAGTCGGAAACGGACGTCCGTCCGTACGTACGTCATCACAGTATTGGGCCTTATCGGTTCGGTGCAGTACTAACCTGTTCCGGTTGTTGATCTTCTGCTGCTTGGGCTGGTTGGCGGCGGGCGGCTGCGCCTGCGCCTGCTGCGCCTGCGCCTGCGCCTGCGGCATGATGGGCGGGATGTGGTACTGCGGCGACGGCTGCGCGTGCATGTGCAGCATGGAGCACGGCGACGCCAGGTCGGAGCCCACGCTGGACGGGGACTCCAGCCCGAGCGCCGACACGTCCAGCTCGCACGCGTACTGCACCGAGTGCACCGAGTTGCTGGTCGAGTCCGGCGTGTACACGCCCATCGACTGCAGCGCGGGGCTGACGGCACCGCACATCTCCTCCTTGCTGTCCTTGTCCTCCTTCTTCTGGCGGGACTTCTTGTCGAGCTCGGCCTTGTCCTGGTGGCAGGGCCCGTTCTGGTACTGCTTGCAGGGCGGCGAGGCCAGCACGTGCGGGCTGTGCTGGCGGTACTCGGCGCAGCTGCTCGCCTCCTGCTTCTGTCGCTGCAGCATCTGCTTCATCTGCGCCTCCGTCGCGCCCTGCCCTTGCTTCTTGGACTCGCATTGCGTCTGACAGGCGGTCGTCGTCTTTGATTGTTTAGCAGGTTTGCAGTCGTTCTTTTGCGAACATTCGGAAGCTTTCGAGGTAGGAGGTTTTGATTCTTTAAAATGCGGTAAACCCGCGGTGGTGTAGAGTCCGGTAGAGAGCGCTCCGTAGGCGATGTTGTAGTCTTTCTGGTCGTACTTGGGTAGTTTCTGTGGCGACTTCTGCGCGGGATCGAGGTGCGGCAGGTTGAAGCCCTGGAACTTGTCGAGGTACTTGTCCTGCTTCATGTCGAGGAACCGGTTGTGGTCCCAGGAGCCCTGCAGGCGCGCCGGGTCCCAGGGCGGCCACTGCGGCTGGTACTGCGCGTGGCTCGTGTGGTAGTTGGGGATCTGGTTCATCGCGTAGTCGGCCTTTGATACCAACTCGTTGTCGTATTTAAACTTCGGCTTGCCCGCGTCGACCAGATCCGGCTTCGGCGCGAGCTGCGCGGCGCAACTCTTGTCGTGTTTCACAGAATTATTCTTAGGCTCACATTTAGCGGTGGCAGACTTCTCCTTCTTAAAAAATTCTTGCTTCTTGGGCGCTTCGGGCGGCTTCTCCGCCTTGGCGCCCGAGTTGATCACGTTGGTGGGCACGGCCGCCTCGGGCTTGCGCGCGGCCACGTTCTGCTCCGGAAAAAACATCTTCGGCTCCGGCGTGCTCCTGGGGGTATCGTTTTTATTGCTTTTTTTCTCCGGTTTCTCCAGTTTGCAGTGCGCGGAGTTGACGCGCACGTCGCGAAGTTTACTCTTCTCCCGGGGCTTCAAATCGTTCTTGTCTTGCGAGCTGCACTGCGCGATGTTCATGGACCCGCCCAGCGAGTTCTGGATGGCGTTGCTGTTCGCGAAGCCGTCCATGTCGGTCCGCTCCATGCCCAAGTTCATCGCGGCGTTCGCGCTCTGGCATCTAGGTAAAAAATTGTCCGTCACGTTGGGGACTTTAGGTATGACCGGGTTGATCACCGGCGAGGTTATCGGGTGGGGCACTTCTAGTTTCGTCGCCTTCGTGATGACGGGCGTGTCGGACATGTTATTTATTACGCGACTCGCTTCACTGCTTTTCACAACCTTATCGGTTTGGACCGCCTGAGACTCCTTGCCGACGCTCGCTCTGTGGTTGAGGTACGAATGCTGCGCGGAATTTATTTGCTGTATCGTCATCGAGGCGGGAATAGAATTTTGATAGTTCAACATATTCGTTTCTATAACGTTTCTCGTTATCACGATTTCATCCTTTCTCGTATTTAGAATATCATTTCTAAAAGGGATTTCGCTCTCTTTACTAACAATCGGGTCTCGGATTTTAGTCAACTCCGTATAGGGATCTATTTTGGGCGACTCCGGTTTTTTCATGCCGGTCGTTTCTCTTTGAAATTCTACGTTCTGGATTATCGAGTCCGGTTTGGGCGGCGATCTCTTCTCGGGACTCCTCGAGTCGTCCGCGGTCTGATGCTGGATGACCGTCTCCTTTCTCGTTTCACACCTTTTCTGGTCACATATCGCTTCGGGGTCGACTCTTTCGGGAGATTCGGTCGGCTCGGGCGAGGCGTCGACTCGCTCGTCGGCGACGACCGCCTCGTCGGTCCGGGCGGGCGGCGCGTCCCGGCTCGGCTCGTCGGCGTCGAGCGGCGGCGGGCGCGGGTCCAGCACGATGTGCGCGTTCTCGGTGGACACGAGCGCCACGACGCCGGGCCGCGGCTCGGGCGCCGGGCAGCCCTGGCTGTTGTTGTCGTCGGACTCCGAGATGACGATGGGGTCGTCGGGCGCGGGCGGCGCGGGCGGCGCGGGCAGCTCCTCGAGCTCCATGTCGCTCGTGTGCGGGTCCGACGCGGCGCGGCGCGGGGACGCCGAGGCGCGCGCCGCCGAGCCGTCGTCCGCGTCCATCTCGTCGTCCGCCTCGCCGGACGAGTCCGAGGAGCTCGCCGACGAGTTTTTACTCTTCTCCTTCGGCTCCTCCTCGACTCGGCTCGCGGGGGAGGCGCGGTTCTCGACGGGCGTCGGCGGTTTTTCCGGTTCCTCCGCGGATTCCGCGTCCGTTTTGCGATCGATCTCCTCGTCGATCTTAGCCTTTTTGACGACCGGCGAGGCGGTTCCGGCTTCGCTCCCGCGGGCCGCCCTCTGCCTCTTCTTGGAGCGCCCCCGCCACGCGTATTTTCTCTTCGCTTTGGCCTCGGCCGGTCCGGCGGCGGGGTCCGCGGCGCCGCCGCCGGCGTCTTCCCGGCCGTCGGAGGCGTCCGCCCGCCGGTCCTTGCCGCTCGGCGCCGCGGCGGGCTCGTCCTCGCGGAGCTCGTGCTGCGCGACCCGGGAGGACCTCCTCGCGACGCTCTTGCTCCGCGGCGGGCGCGGCGCGTCCGCCGGCTTCCTGTCGTCCTCCGTGAGGTTCGACTCTGACAGCTTCCTGGTGCCGTCCCGCCTCCTCTTCCTGCCGGCGTCGCCGGTGGCGGGCGTGGTCTGGTAGGTGGCCTCGCTGTACTTGAGCGGGCGTGTGCGCCTGCGGCCGGACGACGTGACCTCGACGGGCGTCTCGGGAGCGTCCTCCTTCTCTTCGGCTTTCGCCTTCACCTCCGCCTTGGGCGCCGTCTCGGGCTCCGTGACGGTGTCCTCGCTCTCGGTCTTCACCTCCGTCTCGTCGTTCTCGGTGTCTTGGTCCGCCGAGCCCTCCTCCGGGGACCGGAAGGGGTTCACGGTCGGCGCGAGCAGCGGCGTCCACCGAAGGCACTCGGGATCTATCTCCAGTCTCGGTCTGCTCTTTAGTTTCTTGTCGTGGGCCTCCACTTTGTTCCAGTCTATGCAGAGGCCTAACCGCGGCGACTCGTCGTTGGGCAGGAACCGGACGAACCCGAGCAGCTGGAAGGTTGTGGCGATGTCGTTCATGTGCATGCCGGTGGCGCGCGCGATGTCCTCCAGCGAGAGCGGCTCGCCGCGGTGCTCGTGCAGGTACTCCAGGATGACCGACTTCCAGTACGCGTGGTACGACACGCGGCCGAGGTCCGACAGCGGTTTCTCCGGCGTGCCCGGTTGACCTTCTTCTTTCGACAGCAAATAACCTGTAAAGAGAGAGCCCCGCGTTAATAATTCGCACGCAAACGTCTCCGTAAAGCGAAGAAGCGGGCGCTCGGTAAGTAATCGTAAGATACGCGACTCACTAAAGTGTATGAGGAAACGGCCGTAGCCCTGGCGCTGGTACTGCGGCAGCGTCATGATGCAGGACACGTTGTACTTCTGCGCGCAGTGCTTCTCCTTGGAGAAGTACCCGACGAGGTGGCAGCCCTTGGCGTCGTTGCGCGTGAGCACGTAGAACAGGAAGGGCTCCACGTCGTAGTAGAGCGTCTTGTGGTCCAGGAACAGCTTGGCGAGCAGGCACAGGTTCTGGCAGTACAGCTTGTTGGCGTGGCCGTCCACCTCGAACACGGACAGCGCGCCGCGCCGGTACACCTCGGTGGCGGGCGGGTGGCGCCAGCGGCACTTGGCGCCGTGCCGCCGCAGCACGCGCCGGCTGCGCGCGTACTTCAGGCAGAACTCGCACAGGAACAGCCGCGCCAGCCTGCACACGGGACACGGGTCAGTCATTCTGCGCGGGGATCGCGCGCGCCCCGCTCGGGCGCGTCCCGGCGACGGTGCTCACCTGGCGTACTCCTGCGGGAAGGGGCTGGAGTACCAGGTGTCGATCTCCCACTGGCCGAACTCTATGCTGGCGGGACAGCGCGGCGCGGGCCCCGGCGCGCCCGCGGGGCCCGGCGCGCCCGCGGGGCCCGGCGTGCCCGGGGGTCCCGGCGGCCCCGGGGGCCCCGCGGGCCCGGCGGGCCCCGGCGCGGGGTCCGGGTCCAGGGCGCCCGCGGCGGCGCGCGCGGCGGCGAACAGCTCGGCGTCGGCCGCCGTGACGCCCGGCGGCAGCTTCTTGCTCTCTGCGCCCGAAACACGACAGATCGAGTCGACAGCTCGGCACGCGCGGCCCGAACCCGAACCTCGGCCCGCCCCTCGGCCCGAGGGCGCCGAGACGTCACCGAGTCGACTTCCCGCCGGGAGGGGCGCTCGAGGTTCCGACGGATATAATTATTTTATTTATTTTATCTTATTTATATTCGGAAAACTAACAGCCTTCTTGTCACTAAATAAATTTTACAGTGTATAATAAATTATGTAATTGTTCTAGATAAATCGGACCAGGAAATCGATCACGCGGAGTGGAACGATAAAATTTGACGTCGCCGTAGAATGAAACAGAGTTCTGAACAGGAGATTCGCTTTCAGGAGGAAAAAATAACGGCAGGCTTTTAAGAGGTTCTCTCGCCCGGCCCGGATGCCGTTATTTTACTAACGAAAATAAATTGTGTAATCATGATATGCGTTCCAGAAAAATAATAAAATAGATTTGACCAAAAATGTACTCCCGAGGACTTCACTCTACGGTGACGCGAGCGAGAAATGTCGTCCGCCGGCCCCGCCCGGCCCTCATGATGCGAGTTCCTGATGTGATTCAATTGTTTTCTCCAATATGCTCGGAAATGTTCACCTTACTGTAACCGAAACAGAACGGAAAGTTCCTCGCCACAGGCCAAGAAAAAATCATTACTTTGTACAGAAAAAAAAGCATTACCTACCTGTGGCAGCGGCCATGAAAAATATAATAAAATCCATTACCTTCTTCAGTTATTTTACTTTTCAAACGTGTATTTGGACTAGGAAAACTCTGAACAGGCAACACACGAACAATGGTTTCATAGATTAAAAAACAGGCTTTAGGAAAGGCGTTTACAGAGCACAAAAAAGCGTCTCAAATAGTTTTTCACTTTTTAAACATTAAATGTTAATGATATAATAAGTTTTTATACCTTGTCATACTTACCTATTATTTCGAATAAAAATGGCATTATTAGAGATGTGTATTTTTTAATAATTAAGGCGTGTGATTTTTTTTTCAAGCCAATTATGGGACGGTGTGCTTAAATTATATGAACAATTTAGTTTTATTTCCTCGCATTATTGGAGAAAAGACAAACTTCGGCGCGGAGGGGCGGTCACCGGACGGTACAAGGGGCCGCGCGGGCGGCTGCCCTGGTCCCTCGCTGCCTACGACTAACTTTTTAAGTAATGAAAATCCACATTCACAGCTTGTAGATCAGATGTAGAGTTAGCGAGAAAATCGATAGATTTGAGTATTTTTTTAATGCCTATCGATCAGATTCCTATCAAAGATTAAAATATTCTTCAAGTTTAACGAAGGTAAGAAACTAGAACACCCACAAATCAAAGAAGTTTTTCCCATTCACTCAGGAGGGCAATTACATAGTGCAACATTCGCATACTGTTTTTTCGCCTATCAGTTTTTTATGCTTTAATAAAATTTAAGTGTATGGAGACAACTACAAACGGACCATAAAATAAAAGTTCCGTCGGCGCGGTCCGGACGGTTGCATCATAGTCATAGTCATATAATTAGAAATTATAACTTGCAGTTCATAAATCCGCGAGTCATATTTGTGGAAAGTCACAAAAAGTATATTCATAACTTTGCAATAGTTAAAGGTAATAAATCAGTGGTCGGAATAGGTAGAGTATATTTACCTAAAGTTCGCAAAAGGATATAATATAGAGTGGTTACAACCGGATGATATATTAATTTATTTTTATTGAGGTCCTTTCCAGTGTTTTTAATGCTAAATATACGTAATATTTACTCACGGTACGGGATATTTTATGTTAGTTTGCGATAAAAGGGGCCTGTAACTCATTCCTTTTAAGTATAGGTAGCTAATTAATGGGTGGAGTATATTTACCGAAACTTCGTAGAACAGTCATTGGAGACTTCCTTGCGACTACATTTCCTAATACCAGAAAAATACCGGAAATCTGGAATTTATGTAAATAAATTGATATCTCACCCAGTTGTAACCACTCTATAATATTATGTCCTTTTGTGAAATTTATACTCATTATAAGGACTAAAGTTGTTTTATATCAAAATTTTATAGCTAACGTTTGCAAGGATATTATAGCACCCATATTTTCGCGGGCATATAAAAAAGCCTATGAAAAAAGTTTGTTAGATTTGTGGGCTGTTTGAGTTCTCTAAATTTAGTTAATTTATAAGAGTATTTAATTCGCCGATATTAATGGAACAGGTTGCCATTAAAAAAAAAAATTAAATCTAACGACTTTCTATCTGACTGCACATAGTAACAAAAGTCTATGAATCTTGATTGTCATAACTTAATAAGTTAAAAAAACCTCTCCTAAGAGCATTTTCGCGTAGCAGTAAGGGATGTCGTAGCCGGCCATACTGACCCATCTCAACTTTCCACCCCGTACAGCACGGTCCGGGGCGCGCTAACTCCTACTCGTCCAGCAACCGCCCGCGTCCCGGTCTCTACAGTAATGTACTATTACTTTAAGGGTTCGCCAAACATCCAGCGCGGCGCGGCGCCAAGGGCTATTCCCAGTTGTCCACACCTCTTTGTCCACACTGTGGACAACTGGGATAAAAAATCCAGTTGTCTACAGTGTGGACAACTGGGAATAAAAATTCCCAGCCGTCCACTATGTGGACAACGGGGATTTTTTATTCCCAGCTATTCAGACTCTTTAATTTGACTCAACTGTGTTAGTTTAATATCTACTTAAGTACATAATAAAAACTAACACAGTTGAGTCAAAGTAAAGAGTGCGAACAGCTGGGAATAAAAAATCCCAGCTGTCCACACCTGATTTGAGGGTGTGGACAACTGGGAATTATTATTCCCAGCTGTTCGCACTCTTGTCCACACTAGGTTTTTTTTTGTCCACAGTGTGGACAAAGGGGTGTGGACGACTGGGAATAGCCCGGCGCGAAGGTAGCGTAACGTGTTCTTAGCTTGGACGTGAACGAACACTCGTCCGCAGGTCGCCGACCAGGACGCACAACTCGGGCGCTGTGTCGCCCGCGTCGCCTGTCAGCGCTAAGCGCAACGGAACATGATTTTCACGCTGTATTTGTTTACAAATTTAATGTGTATTTGTGACAGTAGATGTATGAAAATTTAATTATGTTAGAAACTTCCATTTCTATATGATTTGGCTTCTAAAACCTCGACGTTCTCAGTGTGACCGCCGCGCCGCGCCACGCCGGCTCTTTGGCGAACGTTTTACAGTCCCTCTAAACAACACAGTCTTCCCGACGGAAACAGTACAAAAAAGGGCCCTCGACACCGAAAATATGAGACTAGAAAAGGAAACCATTAAACAGGACCAATGAACGATTACAAAATAATATTCTGGACCTACGGAATCAAATAAAACACGCAAAAAAACGAAATAAAACCTTATCTATAGGTCAGTTTATCTTAAGAGAATATAATGAAAAGAACTGAAAAGAAAAATAAATCATAAGAATATTAGAGAAACTCATCACCACTGCAAAATTATTAGTGATACAGGTTGAAAAAAATATTTTGACGCGAGACAAAAGCTACAGAGCAATATCATCTGCGTCGGTTCAAACCAAATCACAAAATCATCGTAGTCGCGGGCGCGTGATATTCGGGGGTCGCTCGTATCTTGCGTCAATCACCACAAAACCAACGTAAGGGTACACGTAAAGCCGGACATTCACGCATCGAGCGCGAGCGAAAGTGTTTGTGTGGATACCGCCTCGACCCGAATAACGACGCGCCGCGAGGAGCTGAGCACCGGCCACCAATCAGAGGAGATCCACCACGAGACACTTTCACCCGCGGCACGGAGCCCGGCGCGCGGGCCCGGGTCGCTCGGGCGCCGGACCCGGGCCCGCGCGCCGGGTCGCTAGGCCGGGGCCTTACCCGTCTGATTGTTGGCCGGGCTCGCTCGCTCGCGCAGGCCGCGCGTCAGTTTGTCCGCGTCCGTGGCGCCCGGGCGCGCGCCGGCCGCCAGCCGGACCAGCTGCGACGCGCTCGGCGCCGCGGGCCCGGGCGCCGCGCGCGCCGGCGACGCCGAGCGCAGCGACTCCTGGTACTGGCGGAACGTGCTGCGCGTCTCCTTCAGCACCTGGCGCGCGGACCTCTCCCGGCCGGGCCGGGCGTCCGGCGGCTCGCGCGCCCCGCGGGGCCCGGCGCGCACCGAGTAGAACTCCGAGAGCCCGTCGAACAGCGTCGTCAGCAGGCGCTCGCCGCAGCGGCTCCGGCGGCGCGCCGCGGCCGCCCGGCGCGGCGGCGGGACCGTCTCCGGCGGCCGCTGCTTCTGCGCCTCGGCGGCGAAGCCCCAGGCGCCGGCGCCGGAGTCGCTCGCGAGCCGCTCGAAGATCGTCGGCGCCGGCCCGGGCGGCTCCGAGTCCGAGTCGGGCCGCGGCGGCCGCCGGCGCGAGCGCTCCCAGCCCTCCCAGTCGCCCGAGGAGCGGCGCCGGCGCCGCTTCACGAGGTTGAACGCGCTAAACCTGAAAAACTTCTGCTTCTCCTTGGACATTCTGTGGTCGTCGCGCGCGCGCGTATTACCGTCCGAGGGCTCCGAGTCCGAGCCGGCCGCGCGCCGCGCTCGCGCCTTCTTCCCCTTCGGCGCGCCTCCCATCGCTGATCTGCGGACGAGAGGAACCGTCAGAGTGTGCGGGGAGCGCGTGGACGCGTGCGCGCGCCGAAGGCTGACTGACCGGTCGGCGACGCAGTCGGCGCAGCGCCAGGGCGGCGGCGCGCAGTGCGCGTGCGCGTGGCGCGAGCAGCCGCCGGCGCAGCGCGCCACCCAGCCGCCGGCGCCGCAGTGCGCGCACCAGCCGCACTCGCCGCAGCCCCACCGGAGCGCCTGCGGGGGGGATGTCTTTATCGCGCTGTTTCCTAGAGCACTAGTTTACACATAAAAAGGACGCCCCGAGAGACGACCGACGAACCCGCCGCGGGGTGAAGAACTTACAGCACCCTGACTTACGAGACTATATTTTCATTTGTCACGAAAATATTCTCGGTCGCCCGAGCGTTTAGCTACGGACGTTCTGTGGCGGGTATAATGATGAAAACGTGTACCTTAGATACAATGGTGGTCATATAATTAAAAACGCTTATTTAAAGGGAACATTTTCCGACTAACAAGTATAACAAATTGCATGTATTTCTTGTATTTCTCTCGGTATCGCAAAACTTTTCCATACTACCGGTACATTCGTTGATACACATGATTGCTCAAAAATATAATAGATAAACTTTATACATCAGATCTGAAAGTAGTATTACTACTTACTGGCTGATCACATAATTAAGAACGCTAACATAAGAATAAACAATAACTACACGTAGAGCGAATCTCCTTTACGCAGGCCCCAAATGCCGCGCTTTTAATACCTTCTTCCCCCTTCACCCCGCTACGCCCCTCTGTCTTCCGCGCCCAAAATCAGGGCTGTCACTTGTCAAATATTTTAATCGGTTTATGGATGTGTTATACAAATTTAGTCACGAAATGTTATTTATGTTTTCCTTCAACGTGGAAACATTGTTGCAAAATGAGTTTTTTACATTTACGTTAAATTAGGTAATAATATTTTTGATAATATTAAGATTATCTCCAGAATATTTAATGGCTTATGTGGCTATTAATCATCTATAAAACACAGAAACGAGTCTATAAATAAACAACCTTTTAAGCTCAATAAGTTTTAAACGTTCATTTCTTGACCATTAATTTCAATTTTTATTAAGTTGAAAAAGCTTTATTACAAAATACTATTCTTATCTATTAATTCGTTTTTAATGTTTCCGTTTTTTTATCTTCAACATATAGGGGATGTACCTACTATTTAACAAATAAAAAACTCCTTCATTCAATCAATTACCTATTTCTAATTATTTTGCCGTAATTAGTCCTTCACTTTTTAAAACATCTTAGTTAAACCATAAAAACTAAAATCAACACAAATACGAAAACCAATTCAAGACACAATAATGGTTTTGGTTAATACATATATATTCCTTCTGTGACGCCCCTGACTGACTAGACACCTCAGGTGTCGCCAGGCGGTAGGTATTTAACGCGCCAAGCACGCGTCCGGAGCCGGGAGTTTCGCTTCTACGTTTAGTTATTGTTTATTCTTCTGACGCTAATTAGTTTATTTTTTTATTCTCATTTAAAAAGAGAATACTGTGTGGCTCTGTGGTTGTAGGTCACTATTCAAACTTGAAGGAAAACAGATCCCGTGTAGCCAACTGTCAAGCGTACCACCTTTGTCTTCTGTGTACAACACAGCTTGTAGCCAATTGCTCATTGGTCAATGCCTGACATGTGAACCCTAGTAAATTAAAGACGAATGGATAGAATAAGCGGCTAGTCGGATAAATAATTAAGAAAAAGTGTCACTTAATTTATTCGGATTATTGTTGTTGTTCGATAACTGTTCGCCCTTCGGTTGGAGTTTTTAAAATATTAGTCAGAAAATACATTAATTGGGCTAGTTAACAGTGTAATATTAAAATATAGTTTAAGTGCAATGGCCTGTGTGTTTCGTGGGTGCAAATCCCGAATAGGGAACAAAGAAAATGATGCTTAAAATATAACCTTTCACAGGTGAGTGATGTTTTACAATAAATCTGTTGATTTTCAGCCATGATGCGGCCGTTTTGCAAGTACAACTAGAAACATTATCATAGTATTACATGTTGTAATGAATACAAAGGCACCATGTTCAGCAAATGTGCATTTTTTGATTTTCTTTCGAAAGTAAACAATAGTTCTTCCAAAATTAATATCGATAAGTAAACTTTCGATATTTTTATTGAGTACATTAGCAGCCTGGTAATTGGTAGCCTGTCAAATCCTTATTTCACCAAATGCTTATTATGTCAAAAGCTTAATTATTTCGTCAAACTCTAGTTTTGTCTAATCCTTGGATGTCCATGGGTATGTGTTTAATTATCCAAAACTGAATACATTTTGAGTTAAAATAGCGATGCCGAACAGTTAAGAGGCCGATGTTTTAAATGTCGAAAGTATTTGTTGAGCATGTATTTGTATGTCGAAAGTTACAACATTCAAAGTTTGTTATTCTACACGTTCGGCTTTTTGCGTTGTGTGCCTTTTAGACATAGGCATGCCATAATTTATTGAAGATATTTGGATCGTTCGTTATTCATGTTCAATATTTTAACATCGCTGTTTTAATTTAATATGTATTTTTTACTTTTTACGTACCTACATATATCTATCGATCGTTAAAAGAGCCTACTATGTTTGATTTTAATTAATTGTATTGTTTCAGATTTCCAAAAGCCTCGCCATTCAGAGAGGACTGGCTGACATTTGTTTGGCGCGGTCTGCGTGATTGGAGTAGGACACCCCGACCGAGTCACCTCAACAGACTCATTTATTATGAAGGCTGATAAACGGTTGGAGATGCTCTAACAGAAATGGTTCGTCGTAGTTTCAGAAGTTGCAATGCAATCCGGCATCAAAAAAGGGTCACAAACTGTCTTCCAATTACTTTTTGTAAGGCTTATTCATCATTATTAAAGTTAAACGTTTTATTTCCAAGTAAAAACGGTCTTTATTTTTATTACACGACCAAAAAGTTAATTTCTCGATTTACTTTCCGAAATAAGGTCAATTTTCAATTGGTAATCAAACACAATTATTATTGAAAATACTGTATGCCTTTTAATAGGTTACCGATATTTAACGATAAACCGCACATCACTGACTGCAAACTTACGCACACTAATGCAGAGTAAGACACACGAACACACCTAAAAAGTGGTAAGCTTTTGAAATTCAATCGAAAGCGGTCATATATAGACGACTGTTTTTAACCCTTAATTTAGCAATGTATGTCACAGTCAACATACCATAATGTTCACTTTTTATGTTGGGAATGTGTTTTTATTTTTTTGCTGATTCAAAATCAAAAAGGGTTTGATTTCCCGACTTTTTTTATTTTTGCCAAATTAAGGGTCGAAGGGTACTACTTGTAACAGGTGCGAAGAGTACTATTCTATTAGCCATTTTTATACTCTCTCTATGCTTTACTACCTCTATATCACTATTCGTATGATTTTAGCACTATTTAGTGCTGCAAGAGTCTAAAAGGTGATTTCTTCATATGAAAACAATGGGGAAAAATAAAAAGTTGTATTAATCCACAAGGGAAGAAATAATAAAACTTCGCGAGAAGAATTGGTCGTATAAAACGATAGCCGACAATCTGCATTGCTCAAAAACCGGGCAAGAGCATGTCTGACCATGCTCAGTGTAGGGTTCCGAAGCCGTTAATACACAAAAACTATCTCAAAAAAACCACAAGTGCGACGCAATTCTCTATTTAAAGTTATTTGGTGCTGGTTAGGTCATTTTAGTAGGTATAAACACTTTAGTCGCCTGTATCTCAGGAACCAAAAGTCTACTTAGTCGCCAAAGTTTTCCTTTAAAATTCGTTATTATGTGCTTTCATTTAAGATATTTTTCAGATTTTTAGTATTTGTAGTTTTGGCTGTACTGTTAGGCGATGGGCTTGCAACCTGTCACTAATACGCTGGTAAACATCTTAGCCTAATTGTGCAAATTATGGTTATAGAATTATCAACAAGTTTTTAGAGATGTTTGTAATTCTGTAGCTCTGCCTACGCCTCTCTGGGAACGAAGGCGTGAGATTATGTACGAGGGCCACACCGAAATGATCGGGAATTGAGTACTTGAGATTGACTTAGCATAAAACCTTTTTTTTTACGTGACTACTGGCCACTTGCGACCGTAATAACATTTATAAAATTTTAAAAAAAGCTCTTTTTTTTTTGTACTGCCAGTTTAAATTTGACAAGGTGATAGGAAAAATGGAGCTCAGGCGTGAAAATTTCCGTGCCATAATTTTCACAACTTTCGTCGAGGGTTATCTCAAGATGAATGTCTCGGTGAGCTCGTTTCCATATATAATGTGGAAGCACCAAGCCAAACGACTATTTATCGTTGGTATTGGGAGTTTCGACGACTTCGTCCCTCTCTCAGCACCTTACATTCTAGTGGTCGACCAAAACCAGCAGTAACGCCTGAAAACGTGACGGCTGTGCAAAAAATTCTACAAGATGATCGACATGTGACATACGAATAGATTCACGCTTTCATAGGGATTGGAATGACCGCAATTCAATATATTTTGCATAATGAGTTGGGCGTCAGAAAGTTAATTTCCCGCTGGCTACCCCATAATTTGTCTGAAGAGCAAAAGGCGGCTCGTGTTGAGAGGTGTCCGTCTACTCTGAAACACTTCGATGGAGGCAAGACAAGTCAAAACCTGTCTATAACATCGTCTTAGGTGATGAATTATGGATTTATTCTTATAAACCTGAAAGAAAATATCAGTCGGCAGTTTGGGTCCTCGAAAGCGAGGTGAAGCCAACGAAACGGTGCGTTCCCGTAGCGTAGTATCGAAGAAAATTATAGCTCCGTTTGATTCCAAAAAAGGACATGTGGCCACATTTCCTTTACAGTAACATAGAACGGTTACCGCCGATTGGTAAACTTCGGTTTGTTTGCCAGAAACGATGACTGAACACCGTAGAGGTAATGGTACACGCCGCATCATCTTACACCACGACAATGTGAGCTTCCATACCGCTCGAAAACAAAAAAGATTTTGAACCAGGAAAACGTAGAGTTAATGTCTCATCCTCCATATAGTCCTGACTTGAGCTCTAATGATTTTTTTTCATTCCTATAAATTAAGGATTTGTTACGTTGTCAACGATTTCAAGACCCAGAAGCGGCAGAACAAGCGTATAAATCGGCCATTTTGGAAACGTCTACTTCAGAGTCGAGTTACTTTAATAACTGTTTCGAAAGAATGCAAAAGTGCATTAATTGCAAGGAATTAATTGGAAGGGTTCGAATAACAATTAAATATAATTTAGGTATAAAGCACTTGTAGTTTTTTTAATTCCCGATCATTTCGGTGTGTCCCTCGTATGTATGTAGTTTTGGCTGTACGGGGGGGGAACACTTGACTCAACTCAACTCAACAAAAATTAGCGCTTTAAAGCTTAATATTTCATAAACGGATCCTTTAATCGAAAAATTGTTTTCACAAACCCGGAATATTTTTGAAAGACCTATCCAACGACACCCCACACTATGGGGTAGACGAGAAAGAAAAATACATGCCCAAGTTACGAGTAGGGGAAGTACACTAAAAAAAAAAAAGATTTTATTTTACCACTTTGTTGGCATGACTAATATGTATATTCATGACAAATTACAGCTTTCTAGTACTAAGAGTCTCTGAGCTAGGCTGCCGACGGACTTACGGACGGATGGACATGGCGAAACCTATTTTGACTTGAGTACGGGAACCCTTAAAACAATGGTTTTCCATGCTGTGAAGCACTTTGCCACGTATCAAACAATTCAATTGTTACGCGTGTACCTAAACAGAGAAAGGCGTGTCGTCGAGATGATCGAAATATCATTTGTCTGGCAAAACAAAATCCTTTTCAGGGGTCTAATGAGCTGAGAAAAGTATATTTTGGTGAAAACAACCCTTCAGCAATCTCGGCACTCACTATTCGAAGGCGTTTGGTACAAGAAAAGTGCACGGAAGGATAGCCAGGAAGTGCCCATGTTGAAACGGTGTCATAGGCAAGCGCGGCTTGCATTTGCAAGAACGTATGAAAACTGGGCAGTTAGACAGTGGAAAAAAAAATGTTCTTTTTTCTGACGAGACAAAAATAAACACCCGCCGAATAAAGCATTCGACCCTAATGGCCCGTTGTTTGATCGGTAGTTAAACTAACTAATGGTCAAAAAACGTTACTAATGGTTAAAATCTCAAGGAAATGTGTCAAATTTTCCATTCCTTTTTCGAATTTTAACAATTAGTTTAACTACTGATCAAACAACAGGGCCTAAGTACACAAAAGTGACATTTTAAAGCAAGGCGGGGGAAAAGTGAAAATTTGTGGGTGCTTTTCTGGACATGGTGTTGGACCTGTTTTGATAGAAGGAAACATGGATCAATTCCAATACAAAAATAATAAATAAATAAACTGCAAGAAACAATGTTACCTTATGCTGAAGACTTGCTTCCGATTATTTGGACATTCCAGCACGACAATGATCCAAAGCAAACTGCACACACCGTTAAGGAATTTCTCACATCGCAATCAGTTTCTGTCTCAGATTGGCTAGCTAACAGCCCCGATCTAAACCCAATAGAGGCAGCCCAGATCTAAACCCGACGTGGCAATTTAAGAGAGCTGTACGACGTTTTCTTAGAAGAATGGAAGTCTATCTTTCTTGCGAAATGTCAAAAATTGATAGAGTCATTGCCTCGCCGGTGTAAAGCAGTAATTAAAAGCCGTGGACATGCTACTAACAATTTTTTGTTTAAAACGTATTAAATAGCTTTTTTCCTTTATTCCTGTACGCACTTCACATTTATGTGATTTATTTATTCTAAGTTTCATATAAAACAAATCTCGAGCAGTTTAATAAATCGTTCTTAATTATTTGGCCAGCTTCATTACTATTTGAATTTGTTACTATAGAGAATAAATAAAAAAATTAAAGAAATAGTTAGCGATTTTATTTTATATTCCTAATGCCGTTTGCTCTATTCATGTCGCTAATTCATAACTTAACTAGTTACTTCCAAGATGGAACACATAACTACACATGACATGATTTAGGGTGGGAATACCACCCTAAATCATGTCATGTGTAGTTATGTACCTCTCACATTTTTTAAAGCAAACTGTGAGACGCAAATACACATTGGACAAAGATCTTGGACAAGTGGAATACCACCCTTAGATAATTAAATTCTGGGACGTCAAATCGTTCTTAATTATATGACCACAACTGTATGTATAAGATTATGTTATGAGACATCAGGTTCATCACTTCTTGCTATGAGTTTTAATAATGGATATTAAAGATGTTTCTCATCCAGATGATGTTTGTCCTGTTCTGCTAGATACGACGCGGCCACTGTACTGCCGTGTGGCGGACCAGTCATACTCATCAATGCACCGCATTTTTCTGCGCGTTTGTGAACCATAATACATTTCACTACTCATGCTCCTAAAGTCCTTTATGCTGGGCGTAGGCTGCATAAAACCGCATTTTATGCACTAGTCCATAGTGTTGTCGTCATCTAGACTAAGACAATAAAGCCAGACAAACAGGGTGTTATTTTAATTCCTTTACTTTAATTTATTTGTCTTCTACGTTGCATCTAACAAAAAAAAAAATTAAATCAACGTATGACTCAGCAGTATCGCGTCCGACCCAAGTTAAAAATCTCACGCAGAAAATTAAAAAAAAAGTTAAAAAAAAGTACAGTGGCGGGAAACAGGTATTGGTCTCGCTTTTGAGTAATATTTAGCTGTCTTTACAAAACTTGTTGTTACTGAAGTTAATTAACGTTTCGTCTAGTGAAGAGGAAATAATGCTCACACTTAACACACTAATGGAAAAACAGAGAAGTTATTCAACAAACATTGCCGCCTAAATCCAATAAAATTTACTATGGCAGAAAAATGTATTGACTCATGGCCGAACCCTATATTCAAAGATAAAAAAAAAGATAAAAGAAATTTATTCAGTAAGTAGGCCACACGGGCACTTTTACACGTCAAGAATCAGTACAGATAAGCTTACTTCTGGTTAAAATTTGACAATGTTGTATAGGCAAATGTCAAATATTTATCCGAAGTAAGTCTTATCTGTCCGCAGTTTGAATATAGGGTTCGGCTGTTATCTTATCTTACAGATGGGCCCTTTCGGATACACTTCGACCCTTTAGGATCTTTTGTGCAATTACCCTCTTACACACTCAGCTGTTCGAATGTGCAGGTTTCCTCACGATGTTTTTCCTTCACCGTAAGAGCATCGGGTAATGCACTTAAGTTAGAAAAACTCATAGGTACATGGTGACCGCGGGGGTTCGAACTCGGTACCTTACGATCACGAGTCGACCCTCTAAGCCACTAGGCCACCGACGCTCTCAGTTCGGTTCGGCTGTTAGTAGACTTGATTGGTTCCAGAGATACAGACAGCTAAAGTATTTATACCGTGTTTATACCTTAACTGTAACCAAATAACTTTGAATAGAAAAATCGTTTATACTTGTAGTTCTTCGAGATAGATTTTTTGTTTGTAGTAACGGCGTCGGAACCCTACACACAACATGGTCCATGCTTTTAACCGGTTTTAGTCCTTTCTCTCGTCATCATTGATTTTAGTGCGCAGTATAAATATCTAAATGTGTACAAAATGTTAGTTTTGTGAATTTGTTAGTTTCCGAGAAAGTGAGTGTGACAAACAGACAGACCGACGGAACCCTAAAAAAGAATATCCATGGTCGCCCGGGCTTGCGTTCGCGAGACCGAAGCTTGGCATTACGGGGCCGCCTCCTCGAAGTGCGGCCAGTGTCACGGCTAATGAACGGGGGGCGAAACAGCATTTACCCATGAATACTAAAGACAGGAAGTGGTCCTTAACGTGGAATATGTAAGTTAACAATACTGAATCGCTTATCGCCTTTCAAAGGTTAGTGTTGCGGCTCATTTACTGGCCACTTAACGACCGGCGGAACACCTGCCGTAAGGAATGCACCCCGTGCGCGGCCTGCGTCCGACTTTCGTGTCGTGCGGCATAACGTGCATTTATTACTGAACCTTTTACCCCTTCCCTTCCCCAAGAGGAGTGTTTATTTTGGTTATATTTATATGTGTCAGGCCAATGTTGCCATAAATTTTTTATTTCAAGAAGGTGACATGTGGCCTTTTAAAATCTTGTTTCTGCTTGTCCTTTTTTCTAAATATCAGCTATCTTCCAAACAGTTAAGTACTATAGGGAATACAAGTTCAAATTTTGCATTTCCTTTCATAATAATATCTTCAACACCATTTAAAATAAAAGAAAGTCATCGCCATCCGCTCGTCTTTGACAGCGTTACGTGCTATAATAATAATATGTAGGTCGTGTTCAAAACCTGTGTATAGTGCCTGGTGTAGTGTGTTACCTTGAGGGTGGTGGCGGTGACGTGGTCGAGCAGGCGCAGGCAGGACGGGTGCGCGTAGCTGCGGCAGCGGTGGCAGGCCAGCAGCGCCTCGGCCGCGCCGCCGCTGTTGCGCGCCTCGGTGCCCAGGCACTCCGCGCACACCGGGACGCCCTCGGGGCTCTCCTTCTGCAACTAATCACCATTATTGCTACAGCTCCTTCGTTCAAATAGTGTGCAGTACAACCCTTTGAAGTCGCCGACACATCTTCCTTCTTTGTAGCAATTGTAGCGGCACATCAAAGCATGCAAACTATTTGAACGAACAAACTATACTTACCTAGAAGCTATTTGTGTTTTTTAGTACTATGCATTCGTCTACGAAACAACTGTTGTTGTTAGTAATGAGAAAATTATTAGGATTGATAGTGAATGATACTATGAAAGTTACTATAGGTACTTCATGGTTAATAAATTGTTTACTTCTTAGTTTTACAGAAGCTTATAACAGATGGCGCTAGGTGAACGCATTTGCCAAGGTGTACTTCATAAAAGTACAAAAATTCTGAATGTTAGGTATTTTAAAATTATTGGTTTAATCTGTTTGACTTTTAATACCAATTTCACCATACGATGTTAACAACTTAACAGACGATTAGAGCGTTAACAGCTGTCAAAATGTATGAACTAACAATGGATTAACATTGATTAAATTATCATCGTTTGGTGAAATCAGTACTTAGTTTCTTAACATAATTTTATTTTTGTTTCAACAAGATTCTAATTTGTGTTTAACTTAAAAGGAGGATTTGGCACCTCTTGCAAATAACTTTGTTGAAAATAAATAATTTTGAATTTTACTTTTTTTTTACTCCTATCAGGCAGACTTTAAAAATCACATATGTTTAGGTACAATTTGAACCTTGCACCTTGACTTAAGGTTCAAATGTGATTGAATCAACAAGAAATGTACTTGCTCTAAAATTAATTCCCAATATAGATATAAATGCAGGCAAGAGCATGTCAGACCATGCTCAGAGTAGGGTGCTTGATGCCGTTGCTATACACACAAAATCTTAAAAAAGTATGAACAGAATTTCTATATACCTAACATTTTTTTTAAAGACAAGGCAAAATCACATGAGCACACAGGCCACCAGAGGCCCGTTTCACGAAGCTACAAATTACAAGCGGAAGTCTCTTTTGGTAGAAAGACAGTTCCGCTTGTAATTCGTAACTTGTAGGTTCGTGAAACGGGCTACAGAGAAGTGTTGAGTTAGATAATTTGTAGTAGGAATTAACACTTTTTTAATAGTTTCAGATATTTATTACTTGTAGTTTTGGCTGTAGGGGGTGGGGACACGTAACTCTTGCGAAAATGGCACTTATAGAGTTCAATATCTCAGGCATACATACAATGGTTTTTTAATAGCTCTCCAACAATATATCACATTACAAACCCTATATCTAGTCTGCAGTCCTAAATATTTATTACTATTATTTATTTGAAACTTCCTTTAAGGCCCAGCCACACCGGGTGCATGCGTGTAGACGTGACGTGTGCGTGCGCTTTCCGTGCGGTGTATAGTATGAATTCTCATACAACATGTCACTATACAATGCGGTTGAAAGCGCATGCGCACGGCACGTATACGCGCACGGCACGTGTGGCTGGGCCCGTACTCTCAATTATATATTACAAGCAACCTGCCCTTGCTTTACTTCGGTTTATGAGCGCTTTCTGTAACTCCTGTACATATTTCTCGAATCATCATCTTTATATCTTGCTAAAAACCACATTAAAATCTGTAGAAACAGAAGAAACAGAGACAGACAACTGGAAGCAACTTTGTTTTATACAGATTATGTAAAGATTATGAGTAACATTGGGCCCTTCCCACACCACCTGCATCTCCTGCCAGATCGCGAGTCATGAATGTTCCAGTGAGTCGCTCAAATATGCTTATTTATAATAAAAGCCCATGTGAGTAGATTGCGATACAGGCAACCCAGTCAAGACAGAGCGGTCGCTTAACTATACATTTGGCAATTACACCTGTAGGATCTAAAGAAAAGCGATATAAATCTTGCACTAGTATAAAATTTCACTCAAAAGGGTCAGTGACAATGTCAAATAATAGCAGTACTTTAACAAATTCTGCGGTGACATATCTATAATGCTGTTATCCGACATCTGGTCGATTTTTAACTAATTCTGCTATATTAATAAGAAAAAAAATCTCTATCGATCTGTATTTGCGATTTAAAAATCGACCAGATGTCAGATAACAGCATTATAGATATGTCACGGGAGAATTAGATGCCTGACTTCTTAAGCCTCATTGAGTGGACAAGCTTCTAACCAACCATATTTCATATTTATTGCATCAGTTCATCTAGCAATTAATTTACTATACAAAAACAAATTGTGCTACCCGCCCTGTAAATTTAGATTATAGCCACCACCCAACCCATAAAAGTAATCGCAAATACTAACAAACATACAAAAAGTGTAAAGGGTTAAAATTAAGAAATATGACAGCATTAAGAGGCAAAGTTCCATCACAACAAAGCTATAGAGTAGGTCTCCCCTCCCCCCCTGCAGTTTGTTTACAAGCCTTATCAACAAGCATGCACATAAACAATACATCTCACAAACATGTGTATGGTGTAATACAATGCATGCTTTTACACAGAATTACAAACAAAGCAAAACACTACAATTATCAACTATGAATTTTCAAGTACTACAACTAATTATATTTCCAACATCAGATTTGTTTTTGTGACAAGAAAGCAAATTGTAGCCTAGCAATTAAGGTTCAACTACGTAAGAATTTTCAGTCAAAACTGACCTTTCTGATCGGGAAACTTTGAATAAGAACAAAGGCAAGGGAGTATCATAAAACAACAATGACAAAACATTTGCATCAAGTAAACAAAGCCTAACTAAATACAACTGTCACATGTGCATCCAAAATTCAGTTACTCTGTTATTGTTTACGCTCAATATAGGTAAATGGTGGTCAGGAACGGTACCTTTTCAGAATCGTGTGACTTCACCCTGTGCTTGGGAGTGCGCTCTTGCGCGGCCTGGGTCCGCACGGCCACCTTGTACGCGCCCTGCTCCTGCGTGAGCAGTCCCCGCGTGACCGCGCGCTTCGCCGCCGTGCGCAGCACCGCCCGCACGTCCACTTCCGGGTCGACCGTCACTTGGTAAGCCTGCTGCAAGTGTTTCTCAATAGTCTTTAGATCACTACCGTCCCGTTCGCCTAACTCGCGCACTGCCTTAGCTACCGCACGAGACACGTCCACATCGTGCGCGATTCGCAAAGTCCTGCTCTGCAGCCCCCCAGGGTCCTTGTACGAGCTCTGCCCCTTGTTGTACAGCTTCAGCACGGTACCCTCTTGCACGGCGAGCTCTAGCCGCTCCGAGACCACGTCCTCATGGTAGTTATGATGCTGCCTGATCGCATGACAGATGCGCTCTAAGCTTGGACGTTGTTTCTGCGACCGTATCTTTCGAATGGCCTCGAGTATCCATCGCTTCCACACTTCCTTTCCGACGTCGTCTGGTACGCTCATTTTTGTCTAAGATTATTTTGATCTGCCGTCGGAGTAACGGTACGGGACTGGAGCGCTGTCAACACCCATCGTATTTTGGCGCCTCGAGCGAAATTCCATTTTATGAAATGGAACCTCGCTGGAAGGAGCCAGAGAGCGCGGCGCGGCGCCCCACGCCGGCTCACAGCATGTTCGCGGCCAAACGGGCGCTCGCCGTTGACACATCGCGCATCGCGAGCGGGTTTCGGCGGAGTGAGCATCCGACGGCGGCCATCTTGTGACAATCCAAATTTACGTCTGACGAAACGAATACACGCGACGTAAATGATATACTGTTTGATTACACTTCACCAGATAACTCAATAAAGCGGCTGATTGATTTATTTGAAATACTACTGTTGCGAATATTTTTCTTACGAAAGGTAAAATAAAACTTAATACACCGTTTCCTTTCCGGTTCTTTTTTCACAATGCGCCTTTACAAACAAACAACACAAATTGATAACATTTAACGATGAGGTGTTTAAATGCCGCAATGATTTTCCAATAGCGGGTTTAACTTTAACTATGATATATTACAAAATTTACTTGAAAACATTCACAAAACACCAACAAAAGGCTCTTCAAAATGGCTATCAATCAGTTGCTATACGAAAAAATATTTTTGATATCCTGCTTGTCGCCGCAAATGTATTGCCATTTTAATTACATTTAATTTACCAAAAAAATTGTTTTATTCTGCACATGTTTATTGTCTATGGTCACACTGAATAAGGAAGTTTTACGTTAATGTACGTTATAAAAATGAAAGCATTGTCAGAAAGTCACAATAATTTTATTTACTGACTAATAAACTTGCCGTATCTAAGAATGTCCAAACATTAACACGGATGATTCATAACCCCGCAAGACCAGCAAGGTCTGCGGCTTTGAGTGGATGTACAGCTAAGACCTAGCGCCATGAAGTTATAGATAGATAAAGGATGAGGCCCCACTCTCTAGACCAAAATGAAGCGTCTTGAATGTACTTTTTCGCCATTCTACCTCAAACACTTTGGTCCCCTGCTCTCTTTCTAACTACCCTAGTTAATGACTTTAAGGACGCTTCATCTTCATTCGGCTTCAGAGAGTGTTGCCTCCACCTTTATCTATAACTTCATGGCTAACGCGTACGGGCTACTTTTGTCACCGTGACTATTTCGCATAGAGGTAGTAGTTTCCTTCATCTTTGCTATTTCGTCACTCTTAAAGTGCGTGCATATGTATCGTGCATATGGAGTGCATTTTTTCACATAACTTTTTGTTCATAATCGTTTTTGATTTCATAAAATAGTTTTTTTATAATGTTTCATTAACGCTGGAATCGTACACTTTTCAGAAGTTCTTAAATATTCAACGTGTAGAGAGGCTGAGCACCGAGTCGTGACATAAGCATTTTTCCAATTCTTCATATGGCAACAATTTTACCTATGAAGCTAGCTGTCACAAATACCTATGCCTACCTATGCGTTCTATCAGTGGTTTATGCATTTCGTGTTACCTAGTGATATTTTAAATTTGCCCCCATTTTTTTGTATCACCACTCACAGTACAACCCGACCAAATCACGAAAGTTCCCACAAACTACTAAATTCAAAACTTGGGTACCCCATCTCTTTCACTTGTCATTCTAGACTAAATCGAGAGAAACGGATGGAGCTAACGTTGCTTTGATCTTCGATTGTCTTTATATTTATTATTCAGTTATTTTATTATTTATCCTCTCCATTCCTGATCTTTTATTTCGTTTTAAACTGTTTCTAATAATTCAGTTTCCTGTTTTGTTGACATACGGGCCAAAAGCATAAATCGTGTAGAAGCCACAAAAATGAAAAAAAAGTAGGGCCCCATATAAAACACCTATCTAAATCCCCCTACTTACGGGGGGCTTAATCTTCTGTCATTGAGTGCCTAGCATATAAGGCCGGCCACATACATTCGGAATTCCGTTTATCTAGTAATACCTTTCGGAATATCCAATTAATATTCCGTAGATATACAGGGTTGAAAGTTGAGATGGAGCAGTTAGCTACTAGATCCCTTGCTGCTACGCGAAAATGCTCTTAGGAGACCTTTACTAATCTTTTTAAGTGATGACAATCGACATTCACAGATTTAGCTAGCGCAGCTAATATGGACTTCACCGACGATATTCTGAGGCCCTACTTTGAAAATCGAAGTTCGAAGTTACGTTAGCTCCATCCCTTTCTCTCGATTTAGTCTCGAAGGACGAGTGACAGAGATGGAGCTAACGTAACTTCGAACTTCGATTTTCAAAGTAGGGCCTCTGATCACGATTGCATTGTTGCTATATCTACTAGGAAAAAGAAAAAACTTCAACGTTACTATGTGCATTTCCTGAACATCCAAAGACTTCATGATAGTCAATTGTATGTAAAAAAAAAGCCAAATTACGATACAATACAGTAAAAAAAAAAATTGAAATATTATTATTGGCAACGATAGTCCTGTCCGTGATGACAGATCGATCCCAATAGAGCGTAGCACGACCATTTTCGAGAACTGGCGCCGGTGCGTACAGGTCTATTCACGAGAGTTGGCACGAATGGATTTAATGAGTGAACGAAAGTATACAAGTGTGTAAAATAATAACAGATTTTCGGTTTGAAATTCGAACATCGGTTCAAAGGACGGCACTCACACAGTGATAGGTGACATTACTTTTGTTCATTCCATTCGTGCCAACTTTAGTGAATGTACCGTACCTATAGTACGGCACTTCAGACTCGACAAGACTATATTGAAGAGCAAGTTGCTGATGGATGATCCTGGCTACGAGGTTATGTCTATGCAAGTACTCGCCGTTGGCCAAATGCGAACAACCGGAAATTATATGTCTGAGGGACTCGCCGGGGCAACGGCATGCTCGACAAATGTCAACCGTGCCATCCCTCAGAATATATTTCCGGTAATTGTTCGTCATTATGACCTCGTCAGCAATTGCACAGACAAAACCTTCGGTTTCCCCAAAGAGGTCACCAAATCGTAGCCAGTTCACAGACGCTAAAAAGTCTCAAGTCGGGCCTTGTATTATTATTAAATGTGTTTATTATAATTTATAATAATAATAATAAGTTGTTCGCATTTGGCCAACGGCGAGTACTTGCACAGACATAACCTCGTAGCCAGGATCATCCATCAGCAACTTGCTCTTCAATATGGTCTTGTTTGAGTCTGAAGTGCCGTACTATAAGTACGCACCGGCGCCAGTTCTCGAAAATGGTCGTGCTACGCTCTATTGGAATCGATCTGTCATCACGGACAGGACTATTGTTGCCAATAAGCCTGATATCGTGTTGACAGATCGATCTCAACGCCGGGCAGTGCTCGTCGACATCACCATCCCGCATGACGAGAACCTTGTGAAGGCCGAGAAGGACAAACTCAGCAAGTACCTTGACTTGGCTCACGAGGTGACCGCCATGTGGGATGTTGACTCGACTATCATTGTCCCGATAGTTGTTTCGGCAAACGGTCTTATAGCGAAGAGTCTCAACCAACACCTCAAGAGACTCTCGCTAGATGGCTGGATCAAGGGCCAGATACAGAAGGCAGTACTCCTCGACACGGCACGTATTGTGAGGAGGTTCCTCTCTCTGCAGCCCTAACCACCGGTAGCTTGAGCCCTGCCCCGCTGCCGGCGGCACTCGTAGGTTAGGTTTTTTATAATGTCTATTTTTTTGTATTAGTATTGTTATTTTACTTTTATATTTGAATATTTGTTATAAAAAACCTAATGTACAGAAAATTAAATAAATATCTAAAATAATAATCATTTATTTTAGATAACAAAAATCCATAATCAGTGTACACACAACAATCAATTAATCCACAAAAAAAAAATACAATAAAATAAAATTAGATAAAATAAAAGTCACAGGATAAATTATTACAATTTCATTAAAAAGATGTCACTAAATTTTATACAAATAAAATAAAATAAAAATTAATAATCACAGACTTCTTTTTGACAAGGCAACTGCCACATGTCTGTCACAGCAGTGCCGGATATAGGTACAGTCCAGTCTGGCAGCTATCATTTTCAGAATGTTGTTGGAGCTGTCCCGCACTCTGCGCACCAAGGACGCACTCTTCCTACGCACAGTCGTATGAAAGCAAGCGGTGCGCGCTCCGCGAACATACCCGAGGCGCTACAGTATCGGGGCAGCCCCACAATCACTCTGAAGACTGAACGCATTATTGTAAAGGACTCGCAGGTCACTGTAACTTCGCTTTGTATAGTCAGCCCACAGGCTACAAGTATAAAGCGATGTACAGTACGCTTTAAAAAGTGTAACTTTGACCTCCTGTGAACATCGTGCGAACCTGCGAGCTATCATGTTGCCTCTTATTGACAGCGCCCTCCGCTCCCGCTCAATGTCTGCATTATCTTTAAGGTCAGGAGGGACTGTATGTCCCAAGTACTTGAATTTACTTAGTTACCATCTCCAGCGGCACACGTTTTAGCCGTACCGGAGGTACATTTTCGTGACACTTTTTACCTGCCTTAAAGACCATGCATTGACTCTTTTTTATGTTATATTTTAATCCATTGCCTCGTGTGGTTGCCGAGTTAGAATAGTGCCACTCCATGTCTGCCCGTGGATGTCGTAAGAGACGACTAAGGGAATAAAGGCTTGTAGTACTGTTAGGCGATGGGCTTGCAACCTGTCACTAATACGCTGGTAAACATCTTAGCCTAATTGTGCAAATTGTGGTTATAGAATTATCACCAAGTTTTTAGAGATGTTTGTAATTCTGTAGCTCTGCCTACCCCACTCTGGGAACGAAGGCGTGAGATTATGTATGTATGTATGTATTTTAATCCATGACTACTTGCATAGTCCTCACACAACCGTAAAAGCTTCCTCAGGCCGCAGACGGACGCGCTCAGCAACACCATGTCATCTGCGTAGCTTAAATTGTTGACGCATACACCATCTATGTGGCAGCCGACATGATGGCTGCTGAGCGCGACTATCAGTTCGTTCATATATACGTTAAACAGAGTTGGAGATGTTAATCCACCCTGCCTAACTCCACATTCAAGCCTATATGGATTCGACATTTATGTCGATTATATTTTTTTTATTAAAAAAAAAACATTTATTATCAGATAATTAAAATCCATATTTTGTTAGTAACAAAAAAGCTTATGCCCTAAATTAGATTTTTTTTTGTTTAATTTATAATAATTAATTTTACTGTCAAACAATTATATGTGATTTTATATTTATTGGACTCAATTTTGTTTTATTTTATTTTATTCAAAATTGGCCCATTATAATTTAATAATAATAATGCCCATCCAAGCTTTTAGGAAGGAAGAATCCATCTCCACTCATACAAAATCTATTGGAAGACTTGCATTTGGAACGGCTTTTTCGTCTGAATTCCGAAAGGACAGACGGAATTCCGAATCGGAAAACTACTGTACGTTTGTGGAAAAGGGGTGATAGACGGGCGAGTAAGTACGCCGTACTTAGGACTCGGCGAGCTTACTCGCCCGTGTCTCGTCAGAAGTACGCGTACTTAAAAACCGCCATGTAAAATGGGTGATAGACGGGCGAGTAAGTACGCCGTACTAGGCCGTATTTGGGCATTTTCACGAAAAAGTGTACCCAATTAAGGACTGAAATTAAGGAACTTTAACTTTGTCAGTTTTGGCGGCCGTTAATGTATAGCTAATTTTCGTCACAAAACTGACAAAGTTAAAGTTCCTTAATTTCAGTCCTTAATTGGGTACACTTTTTCGTGAAAATGCCCTAGTACGGTGTACTTACTCGACCGTCTATTACCCTTTTAAGTTCGTCGGCGATCCAACATGTTTCAATTTTGCTTGGCTCGTACTTTTGTGTTTGTCATCGCCGCGAGCCGCGAGGCACGATCTTTTGGCAGTCTGTGGGTGAGGTGTTTGAAATAATTCTGTAGTATTAATTGTTTATTTTGGTTCCGAAATTCTAGTTAAAACCTAAAATGAGTGAGTTTAAAAATTCACAATTCAATCAATCCCCTAATAGAGTCTGGCGAAGCTAGTCTGCAAAGGTCAAAAACCGTTAGGTTTAAAAAAAAAAATACAGCAACACCATAATTTGAGGAGAAATAAGTTTTGATACTTGTTATTATTATTCTATTTTACATTATGATGGGACATCTTTCGCTAAATACTGAATTAATTAGGAAATAAAAATAATTATTATGTTGATTGTACGGTGAAATATCTTTTTAACCGACTTCAAAAAAAGGAGGAGGCTATTCAGGCTATCCTTTGCGACTGTTCGTTTATGTCACAAGATATTGTTAACACATTTGAATAATTCGTTTTTTGTTGAAAGGGAATCGAATACTTTAAAGGTTTCATATCAATTTTACCAATGTCTGCGGGACGATTATGGTCGCGTTTATGGCTCCATCGCACTGATGATTTGGGAAATCCTTATAATTTACGAAATAGCACGAGCTCATGCTCATGGGGTATTTCAAAAAATGTGACGTTTACTTCAAGGTATTTCTTTTGTAACGGTTTCTTTCTCAAAAACGCCTCTAAAAAATTGATGAAAGAAACGAACAGTTCTGCTTTAACCTTTAACTCTGTTCTAAGACTTAAATAATGTAATGATTTTAAAATTGTAATAAATATACATTTCTTATAATAATAAGTTAATGAACTTAAAATAAAAGCGCCCCCGCTGTCACATGTATGTGTAACGTGTAATAAAAGGAGGACTCTTAATTAGTCACTTCACTTATTAAGTTAATTTGATGTAGGAAATAAAATATTTTTATTATTCAATTTATTTTAAAGAGAGAAAAAAATAAGTTAATTGCCATAAAAATAACAAAAACTTAAAAATGTAAAAGCCAAGCTTTTCAGCCTTTATGAGATAAAGGCACAGACCTTAATCTAACTAGATAACGTAAACACCTCAATTTGTATGAAAACCAACCGTGTCACTTTTTTTCTACCTGCTGTGACGTCACAAGAACGAATTAGTGATGTGAATTCCCCGTTGTCCGCGCGAAATCGATTCAAAGGCGCCGCCGCCCGCGCCGCGCGGCTCGTATCGATCAGTCAGTAGGTACGAGGTCAGCAGTCTTTGTAGTGAGAGGTCGCGCGCGTGTTGCGCCTTGTCGCCGTGTCTGCGTGGCTTGGAAGTTGATAATTTCACCGCTCTTCAGGTAAGTTATATACAATGTCACATATACGTAAAAAAAGATGTGTATAGTTACTAGATCTTTTCGATTACAAGAAAGTGACCGTAAGTACGTAATTGTTTGACAACAAAGAGATAGATAGATATACATACTATTGCCATATAAATATTTACTAGAACACTTACAAAATTGTCGCAAGCGATCGAAGCAATTACAAGCGCGAATTTATGTGTCCGTGAATTTCACATATCGATTTTTCAATCGATTTGCCAGAGGAATGATAAAAGGATAGAAAAATTATAAATCTTATGTTACTCTTAGGTAATGGAAGTCATTTTCAGTTGGATTTAATCAAAATGTTTTCTTATGCTTTGTAATGATTCTCGTTACTTTGTTGTAGGTAAATTATGTCTAAGCCAAATAAAAAAACCAGAGAAGAATTTTTATCTGCGAAATGACAAGCTAGTAAATTACGTTATGATAAAATAAAAGCAGATCCAGAACTCAGTCAACTTAGAAAAGAAAAAGATAAGGAGAATTACTTAAAGAAAAAGAAAAATAAGCAGGTGACGGATATAAGGATGAAAAGCGTTATAGAACAGCAAAATCTACCTACGTGTCACAAAATACCTAAGCGTATTATCATTCCTGTTTCAAGAATCGGTTAGAATCGTAAACAATCGGAAGGTGTACATTACTATTTGCTTAATTTGACAGAAAAATGATAATAGTACTCGTACCAAGAAGCCAAGCGACACAAGCTAAAGATCGACCGTTAAATTTCCATTGCGCGTTATATAGACAGGGCCTACAACTTTGCAAGTAAAGCAGGCAATGTATCATGAACATGAAGTAATCCCACACAGTATTATTTTTCATAGTAAAACCACGACAAACCTAAAATAAATTATCTTTAAATAGATAAACGTAATTTTAGAGGAAATTTACTTACTTATGGAAGGAAACATGTCCATTATTTGGGTCAGCTTTTCCTGTACAGTTTTTTCAACTTAATACGGAACAACCAGTAATTTTTCTAGATATTGATGACGTCTGGAGGCGGTAACGGTTGAACGCGTACTAAATGAAGCCGCTTAGAAAGCAGACATTTAGACTGCTTTTTGACACGCGAAGTACGTACACTCGCGGCATCTATTTAGATTAAGGTCTGTGGATAAAGGTGTTTAACAAAATAAAATAATTGGTATAGTAAAGTCAGTGACAAGAAATTACCTACATCATGATTCATGATGAACAGATATACCTAATTTACTGTCACCGACTGCACTATATTTGTCACTGAACGTATAAGAATAAAATGTTTAATTGTAATGCCGGCACCACACTTCGCTATTCGCTATTCGTTATGCGGCTGCGCCGTATTTGTTAAAATATTTGCTATCACGCTTAAATGCGTTATGCGTGCGAATAAAGAAAACATAGACGAATAAACCCTCCACACTCCGTCGAATGTAGGCGCATAAGCCGAATAACGAATAGCGAATAGCGAAGTGTGGTGCCGGCATAAGAGTATTCACATTGTATATTTTTTTTGATGTTTTATGAACATTTCGGATACTGAATCTTTTAAGTTTTCTTAATTTCTGCCACAGAGCGTTTAACATTTTTCACAGCAATTATTTCCGGGAGTCCTCTAAATACAAATGTCCATAGGCAGCGGTGACCACTTCCCTTCTTCGGGTGGGCCGTCTGCCAGTTTGACAAAATTACTGCAAAAAATTAAAAGAGTACTTCAAATGAAATGATAAAGACAATATAATAAGCATTTTCATCTATAACTACAGATGATTGGAAGAAGTTTGTTAATCCTGTGAAACGGTTGGAGGTTGAAAATCAACAAAAAAATAATTTATGGGACGAGGACACAATTCCTTTTGTAATGGGTTCTTACGATGATGACAGTAATGATGGAGGGCATAGAGAGCCTTGAATTCGAAAGAGTAGAATGTTTAGAATCTGGAGGGTCATCCTATGAAGAACAATAATAGAATAAGAATAAAAAACCAATTTGTGTATGTTTATTGTTGAATTCTAGTTTATTTTCCAACAAAATATTGATTTATTCATATTATTAACAATAAATTTACCTTATTGCCATCAAAATTTCATTTTATTAACAAAATACATTTTCTCTCAAATAATACTTGGAGTAGCACTTTTTAATCTTAAATAACTATTTTGCACTACGGCAAATTTCACTTTGCAACTCTAAATACCTACCGTACCTACTCAATAATTAGGTCATCCACTATCAAGTCAACAAAATGTACTATATCTGCAAGTTTTGATCATAATGATTTGTCTTTTATTAGTAACTTAAAAATAATTTGGCTTACCGCTAGAAGAAGATATTTTCTTGTTATACTTGAAGTAGCGACTTCGTCCAAACCTTTTAGCTTTTTTTGGACAGTTTGCAGTTGAGGCTTATGATCACTGTTTATTCTTCCTGGAATCAGACAATGCATATATTGCAGGCACTAAAATAATACTTTTATTTTAACCAACAAAACAATTCATACCACTCATGTTATAATATCGCATACTGATTTTATTTCTTGTGACCATGATAATTGTTAAATGTTATTTAGAATTTAATAAGTGAGTATTTTGTTGGCATTGAATACATTATTTATCATCATCATTCATTCTTAATATCATGTAAAAACTAAAAATACAATGTCTTTTCGTTGAAGTAGTAAATAACTTTAATAACCTCTTTGTTTTTTAATGTTTAACAGTAGATTTATAAACAAAATGCCACTTATTGTTATCAACCAAACAAACATGAGCGAGATTGTCTAAATTGTCGAACTAAAGATTAAGATTGTTTAGTTACTAACCTGTCAACACCTTGTTGTTAAGTAAACATTGCCGTTTTTGAGCAAAAACAGAGTCCTGTGATTCTTCAACATATTGAAAATCACTCAGTATGCAAAATAGTAATTGCAGCACATCACTTTTAAAAGGTTTCACTATTTTATTTTACTTTTATCAAAATAAAAAGTTAGTAACGGAAGCCGCCTGACATACCACCTACTTGTTAAAACCGGCTTCAAGCAAGACAGCTAAGATGTTTGCCATATAAAGTTTTTCACGCGGTTGCCAGGTTATTCTATTGCAGAGTTAGCTTCGCCAGACTCTAGTACTGGAGCCATCGCACTCGACACGTCCGACGCCGTTGCAAACTGATTTAGTGACTAAATCTAGTGTAGTGTGATCAGGAGCTTCCTAACTATCCCCTCCCTTGCAAGCCAGTAAGACGACTAAATTTAGGATAATGTAATATACCCCCTTTACATTAAGAATTCCATTTAAGCCCCTACACATTATCCTTCCGTGCCAGCCCTCCGGTCACGATGCACGACGCAAAACGATAGTGCGTAGGCTTGCTGGACGTCAATAATCACAGTAATAATAACAATAATTGACGTCCAGCAAGCCTACGCACTATTGTTTTGCGTCGTGCATCGCGCCCGGAGGGATGGCACGGAAGGATAATGCGAAGGGAGCTTTAGGAATATAGATTCCACAGATTGTGTATGGGTCGCATCCACAGGTCGCATCACACATCCGTAAATTCCGTACGGAACGTGCACAGTTTGCGTCTCATGACCAAAACCACCGCATATGTATTTTAATTCCGGTTAAAGCGTACGTAAAGTAAGTAAGTATACGTTAAAGGCTAATCTCATATACACCTCCATATGAAGCCTTGTTATTTTGTTGATTAGTTTGTCGATAGACTTTATAGATATTCGATAATATTTGAAGATTTTTCAGCAGGGGATATTAATTTGGCTCTTTTTACATAATATATAGGGAGGCTCATTTAGATCGGTCAGTATAGGAAAGTCTGAAACTATAAGACATACGAAGATCTGGGGCCTGTTTTATAAAGCTACAAATTACAATTTAGAGGTTACAAGAGGCCCTACTTTGAAAATCGAAGTTCGAAGTTACGTTCGTTCCATCCCATTCTCTCGATTGAGTCTCGAATGACGTATGACAGGGTTGGAGCTAACGTAACTTCGAACTTCGATTTTCAAAGTAGGGCCTAAGTTTCCATCTGACACAAGCTCGACCAATGACGACCAGCCATTTGAGCAGTGTTGCCAGTTTAGAGCTGTAAAAATGTAACTTGTAGTTTTATAAAACGTGCCCCTGTTCTTAGGAACCATGTCATCGATTTAAATAACAAGAAAAACTGCATTCATATATTTAAAAAAACATGTACTTAGCTCGGGAATCGAATCCGGACGTTTTGAAAGATAAAACCAACACTATTTCCATTTAGATATTGATTGTGTAGATCTTAAGCAGTAAATGTTACTATGAAACATGATGTCTAAAATGAATAAAATGCATTTTTTTCACATTCTTCAATTTATTTTAGTAAGTGTTCGAAATTACCACCGTTTATTACTATACCACAATCTTACGCACCTAAACGTGTTGAATATTGTATTGAAAATTGAAGACAAAACAATGCATTTTATTCATTTTAGACATCATGTTTCATAGTAACATTTACTGCTTAAGACCCTGCATTTTTTGTCATTTGTCATATTTAGTTTCTTTCAACTGAGGCTTTTTATTCCGTACGAAAATAAACAAGCGTGTGTGATGTAAGCTCAACTCGATATTCCGAAACGAATTTCAAAACGGGATTCCGAATGTATGTGGCCGCCCTAAGGCGATTTACTATGAGAAATGAAGGTGAAAAGTTATGTTTTCATCTTTTCGAGCACTGTGGTTATTGCTGTCGAAAATACAACCATTCAAATCACACGATAGTTACCATGAACCACAAAACTCTTCGAGTGTCGAGTCCTACTTTGAAAATCAAAGTTCGAAGTTACGTTAGATATCCATCCGTTTCTCTTGATTTAGTCTCGAATGACGAGTGACAGGGATGGAGCTAACGTAACTTCGAACTTCGATTAAAGTATTTACTAATGTCTACGAAACTTACGAAAACTCACATAATCTCAATAAAAAAACTTATCCTTGAAAAAACAAATACGCGGAGTTCGTATCCCGTCTAAAGCCCCCCATACATGTACAGGCCGATCGGATCAGGCCGAACTGCGTCAGTTCCGCCTGACCGGATCGAGTGGCCATACATGTAGAGGCCGATCGGTTCAGGCCGAACTGCGTCAGTTCCGCCTGACCGGATCGAGTGACCATACATGTAGAGACAGATCGGTTCAGGCCGAACTGCGTCAGTTCCGCCTGACCGGATCGAGTGGCCATACATGATCAGTTTTTCCAACGGCCAACCGTTCAGGCGGACGGATGCGCTTTCCTTCAGGCCAAATTACACATACACGATGCTATTTTGTATCCGGTCAGTTAGACCTGAAGGTAAAACTGATCATGTATGGAGTTCTGTCCGGTCAGGCAAATCGTTCAGACGGACGGATCCGATTTGCCTTCAGGCCAAATTACACATACACGATGCTTTTTTGCTTCCGGTCATGGAGTTCTGTCCGATCAGGAAAACCGTTCAGGCGGACGGATGCGATCTGCGTTCAGGCCAAATTACACATACACGATGCTATTTTGCATCCGGTCAGTTAGACCTGAAGGCAGAACGGATCATGTATGGAGGCCTTAAGAAATCTGTCTAGGGATTTAAATAAAAGTCCCGAAAAACCACAGATTATAATTATAAGGATATGTGTTGAAAAGTTGAAAACATCCATCTCTATGGTTGATTGCGCGGTCAGCGAGTTTTCTGAAAAGCTTTGAATTGTATCCAATACATACAAGAAACTTTTAAGTTAGATTTATAGTATCGTGTTTAGGTGCGTAAATTCTTTGAAACAGTATTTTGTGGTAAACAATAAATGACACTGCTGAGATTTAAGCGTAGCAGTTAGGTTTAACTTGTAATACGACACTAAACCACTTAATCAAAACTATTAAAATATTGGTGAAGCTTTCACCATACTCACGAAAACTAACGACAATGCCGTAAGTACTCATGAGGTCAAGAATTCTTATTCAGTCTTTTGTATTTGTTTCATAAATAGACTGTATGATTTGTTTTCAATATTTTAGGGATATTAAAGGGGTAACCATCACAGGCATGTTCTTCACTTGTTACAATGTGTAATAGGTACCGCATAGTGTTTACTAAATTTCGTGCATGTCTTGTTTATTTAGTTGCGTATTAATTTTAGAATATAATTTATTTGCCATTTGGCTATCAAAATAAAACACAATCAAATGTAAGACATAATCTAGTCTACTTTGATTAATTAACCTCATAAGTAATTAATACACTACCCTCCCTTTCTGACAAATCCAATAAAATCACTACCTCATTATAAAATTTCTTTTATTTAATAACAAATACAAACATAAGTACAATCATAACTTGGTGTTCAACAGAAGTAGAATAACCATAGTATATTTTTACAGGCCCAGGAGAAGGTATAGGACAAGCTCACAAACGAAAGGCAGAATCAACAAGACAAAATGTGCTTTGGACAATGTCCCCAAGGTTGTTATCAGAATAATGCCTGATCTAGGTCCTCGGCGGATCACAAGAAGTTTCGCAAAAATATTAAACCATAAAAGAGACTTCATTATAGTGGAGATATATAGATGTATGCCTTTGCTGGGGGATGAAGAGAAGCAAGCACCTGATTGGACGGTGCACATTGTCCGCTATGATATTGTTTTTATAGATAACCAGTGACCAGTTTGAACTAACAACTATCAAATATGTGGATTGTGTTAGGGCATGTCCCGCCTCATTATATTAATAGGGGCCCACTTGATATTTTGTTTTTTGTGATCTACCTGCTGTATGGTGTTCATTTTCACACTGCTCAGTGGCAAATGTTTATTGGCTGGCCCATTGTATTGTATTTTCTCATACAAGATTAGCCATATGTAGAGAGAGTAGGTATCTATTTGTAAGTTTTTATAAAATTTAAAAACAGTTTTCTTTTATGCTAGGATAGGCTATAAGACATGATATAAATAAAAAATTATTAGATGTAAGGAGACAAAGATTTAATCTTATTTCAGAGGTATTATTTGACTTTTATGTTACATTTATAAGTGATTTTTTGCTTTTATAGTTTTATATCATAATATTATAACGGGCTTAGTTAAGTGGTAGAGATGAAAATATTAAAAAAATAAAAATTGACATTGCATATACTTTACTGCTATTTGTACAAGGGGCTAGAGGCACATGGCTAGATCTGCACGATGGGTGGTTCGCTTAACGCCAAGCGCGCTGTGCAGCTGGTTGCGAAAATCCTTGAAACTTTGTTTTACTTCACTCATCGCAAGGTAACATGCTAGGCTCTAGCTAGGGGCTAAGGCTTGATTTCCTCCTACGCTGACGTCGGTTGAGCGTACGAATATACACCATTTTCTATGAGACATCGCACAGCCACGCGGCAGATTTATTACTACGCGCCGCCGATGGCGAGCGTCGGTCTCACCCGTCAGTGCCGCGTACGTCGATGCGCTGACGCACTATACACCACTATGCGCGCGCTCAGTGCAAAGCTGACCGGTTGGCTGTAAGCACGTGAGCACGGTGCAGGCGAGCAGAAAAGCGCTAAGGTCGGCGTCAATTGAACTTGCGAACAATGTAAACAACACCAAACGAACCAATTCACCATGATTACTCGATAATCACGTACTTTTTAAGATCAAGTGAGGTCATATTAAGTTTAAGATGAAATAAGTATTCATTATACTATATTTTTAATAAAAACACGCTTGGTGACTATTTGAGGTTATCAGTGCTAATTTGTTTACATTGTTCGCAAGTTCTATCGCCTTAGGGCTGCGTACGCGATGGCTGATAAGATGGTAGATATAACTTTCCGAAATACAGAAGTGTCTTAGATGATTTTCTTTTGATAACAAATTCATCATAAGTTTTGACCGACATTCTAAAATAGAAATATTTTTTCTTCACCCGCAAGTAGCGTTTCGAACAAAATGTGGAAAATTCACAAGCCACCGCTCTCTCAGCAACAAGTGGGTGGATACGATATTTTATTCACCGTTTTCTTTGTCTGTCGGTCGGTTACGCACTGCGGTACTTTTCTTTGTCATACGCGACCGACGTCAGCGACCGACATCAGCGTAGGAGGAAATCAAGCCTAAGAAAGCCGCCTGTAAGTGCGGACGTAGCCTATGGGATACTTGAACCGGAGCAATCTATTTTTCACTTTCATTCACACTTATGATAAATTCAGGTCATTCCATATTATAAGTTTGAACCATCACAACTTCAGGTAGTAAAAGGAACAGTGAATTATATACATAGATCTGTTTTCCTTCCACGTGAATATGGTCAGTTTGAAAGTTACCATACCTACAAATGTGACAGTCAAAATCATGAATGGGAGTGAATAAGTCTACATGATGGCTCCCCACATGCCCAAACCTTCGATATTTGTATTCTCAATCCTGGCCACCAGTCGGTTTCCCACTAACATCATATTCATATTGCTTTCACATTACAGTAATGTGCAATATCCAGTCTTACATACAATAAAACATAATATCACTCAGTATTTAATGTTACTAATTGACTGTCATCAGATCTATACAATTTACACTACATTCACTACATGATTTTAAAATATGCTACTGGAATAAAATGATGAAGGGACATGGAGTTTATGTAAGTGAATATCTATCGTAATTAAACTAACATAAGTACTTAGTTTAGTTTCTTTACAAACAACCTGCCGCCTACATCTTCACTCAGTGTCTGTTACTTAACGCTCGCGCCCGAACGTCCTCGCTCCGCGAGCGCCGGCGCGGGCGCTGGCCGCCGGACACGCGACAGCTGCGGACAGTACAAATAACATCAACAAGGGCGGCTACAGTTACGAGCGGGAATATCACAGTAAAAGGCGCAATTAGATATACACTTAAACTCAACCTATACATATGTGGGTCGCGACGATACGTGTTATGCGTCTATAAAATATATGGACAGAGTAAACTTGAGTAAAGCAAGGTGAACATAGTCTAATAAATTGTTTGATCGCTGTACGTCACGCAGTGCGCAGACGCAGGGACGACATGAGGAGTGGACTGGAGGGGCGGGGAGATAATAATAGTAGTATGTATGGTAACCCATCATTTTATTGAATTTCATTTCATTTTATAGATTTTCATCTGCCTTAACCATGATGTTTTTAATATCGCTCAATCCCAAAATACCAGGCAGGTTGCTCTTTTTACCAGGTTCTCAAAAAATTTGATTACAAATATTGGGTGAAGATAATAAACGATACCCTAATTTGAATGTTTCGTTTTAGGATTCCGATATATTGAGAATCTGGTATTTTAAAATACTGGTATTTCGGGAATGAGCGAAACATTAATTACGTAAATTAGACTTGTGAGTACCAAAAAAAAATTAACTAATGCGGCGAGAAATGCCTTTCGATGAAATGAACATTCTACAAAATAATAGGTACCGAGTATGGACATTCAAAAATTAAGACAACTTGATGTATAATCAAGAGCTTTCATTTAAACTTAAATTTCATAACGGTTTTAGGGTTTCGTAGTCAACAAGGAAGAGGCAACATGGAGAATCTATAGTTTCGCCATGTCCGCCTGTCCGACTGTCCGCGGTTATCTACGAGACTCATGGTACTAACTACAAAGCTGTAATTTGGCATAGTTGTACATTTAAATTACGATCGACAAGCTTGGACGCGAGTTTGGAAAAAAATAAAAAATCGGGTTTCATGAAAATCGATTACGCCTTTTACGAGATATTAGCTCCGACTGAAAGTAGGGTTCACCTTATACCTTATACCCTGGCCGTCAACTGACGGTCGTGCCACTGACGCCACGAGACGGCTACAGCTGTCCCGAGTTAAAGATTAAGAAACTTCCGTTTCTAATGAAATAAGTTGTAATTTGCACAGCATAGCAAACATGCTTGGCGTGCGAGCGACACATTTTGTATTCGACGTAAGGCGTTCAAAAGGTGTAAGGGCCTCTGATACGAGCCGTGTGCGGAGCCTTAAGGCAACAGTCACCTTTTGCAATTTTAATTGGTAGTCTAATCCGCCACTGACTCTTTACTCAATCTTGCCACTCAAATACTTATTTTAGGGTCCAACAGACTAATAATAATTCTGACGATATGGATATTTCAGAAAATCGTATCAGTTTCTCTTCAGGTCTACGACTGTCGTCTAAAGACTCAATTTGTGTCAGGTTTAAAAAACCGGCCGTACGAATAAGTTTTGGACCGTAGCGTAGGCCCCCGGGTCAGACGTGGGACTGCAAATAAACTCGCATTCGGGACGTCTCTTCAGCATAATCATCAATGTGAATCTGAAGCTTTTATTAGGGTCCTAAATGACTTTATGATGCGTAAAAAAAAGGCATTCAATTCACTCCAACCCAATTCTCTATTCGCGTTTCTGGGGTAAAGTTACCTTCAAAATTACCATTCGGACATATAATGTGATGATGTTGAATATAAATACATAGAGGTAATATTATTTTTATCATTATTTCATCCTCTATCTCAGACAATTACCTGACTAGGTATACCTACTTGTTATTATCATTGGCTGTCCAAATAGGATCCGACTATAGTCTCGCAGTGGTGTTCATAATTCAATACAACCTATAAAACGGCTGAGCACGCGAGCCGGTGAAAGCTCAGGACGGCTCACGATTTGCGACATATTTTTTTACAATGTTTAAATTATAAATTGTTGCAAAGTCATTTCATAAAATCGGTCGCACCCGATCGCGCGGTAACGTACCGAGCGGGTCCTAAAAATACAAAATCCCAATATAAAGACTCACAGCGCGGAGCTAGCTGTCCTGGAAGTCGCTGAGGCCGCTGAAGGTGCAGCCCTCGTGCTGGATGACGTGCGTGGCGGCGTAGATGCCGGCGCGCGCGCAGGCGGCGGGCGCGCGGCCCAGCACCAGCTGGCTCAGGAAGCCGCCCGTGAAGGCGTCGCCGGCGCCGTTGGTGTCCACGATCTGCTCGCGCGTCAGCCGCGCCACCGGCACCAGGCTCACCGCGCCGCGCTCCACCAGGATCACGGGCGAGCAGCCCTGCGTCAGCACCACGACGCGCGCCCGCTCCGGCGCCAGCTTGGGCAGCGCGCTGATCTTGAGCGCGATCGCCTGCAGGTCGGTCTCCTTCAGGTCGAAAGCTTCAGCGAAAGCTACCGCTTCCTGAAACGTGACGGTGCTCCGCTTTGAAAGAGGTTCGCGCGGTTCAGGCGTCAGAGATCGGAACAGATCCGGCGCTCCCGTAATAATCTTAGGCGGTTATTAAGAGCAATTGAAAAATAAACGGGCAGTGACCGGTTTCACGAAGCTACAAGTTACAAATTACAAGCGGAACTCTCTTTCTAGCAAAAGGAAAGAGACTTCCACTTGTAATTTGTAGCTTCGTGAAACGGGCCACAGTAATTTAAGTTTTCGGCGATTGGTTACTTATTGTGCGGCAGTAAAACATGAGCAGAATAAAAAATTGGACGGTTATTTAATTCTAAAATGTCAGCTGCATTAAACTCGAGCAGGGTATTAGTTTAATAATTTATTGGCCAGTAATAAATATGAAATGGGCAGTAAAGCCACCAACGCACTGAGAGCGTCAAAAGAGTCAGCCTTCTTATATTATTTATGGTTTTTACACAATGAGGCCAGACCAGAGACAAGTCCGTACGAAGTAATATATAAGTCTTGTAGAGACGACCGGTGGAAATTTCATAACTCCATGAGCCGCACCTGCCTGCGAGCTCGGTAAATGAAGGGATGTGCGTGGACTCACGGTCTCGTTCCCGAAGAGCACGTCGACGTAGGGCAGGATGCGCTCGAGCGGCTTCTTGTAGAACTGCGAGACGAACACAGCGCTCAGGTTGAACGCGAACGGCAGCGCCGCCGAATGCGCGCGCGCCGCCAGCTGCAGGATCGACTCCGGCGACACCGCCACGAAGAAACCCTGCGCGGGGGGGGAGGGACATCAGACACCGGACCGAGCCGGGATTGACCACATGATATGTATGCGTAAGCAATAGGGAATATGCAGGGATTTATTAAATCGCATTTCTCAACAAATTATCAAAAAACCGGCCAAGTGCGAGTTGAACTCTCGTCGAGAGGGTTCCGTATCCGTACTTTTTTTGATATAATATTTATAGTTTTCCTGTAATTTACAAGCAATGAACTATTTTTTTCATAATTTTAGGCTCAGTAGTTTAGGAGATCAGGGGGGGGGGGATGGTCAATTAATTGTCGTCTTCTTTCATGAATAAAATCAAAACTATTGATTTTACAATAATAACAAATATATATTCGAGATTCTCATAACGAGCCCTTGCATTTCATATATGACACAGTAAGGTATGCAAAACTTTTTTTTAAATTTCCTAATTTGTCCACCGAAAATGAAGCTAAATTAAAAAAAAAATGTTTACTTTGCTCATCTGTGTTTGGGTCATCAATTTACATATGTGTACCAAAGGACATAATCGGGGTTTCTAAATTTTTGGTCCAAATGTGTAAGTGCCGGCCAAAGAGATATAATGCTATACAGGGTGTCCAATAAGAAACTTTAAACTTCAATAATTTATTTTAAAAAAAGTACATGACCTTTGAACCTTTAAACTATTATTGCGGATTTATGTTTTAAAAACGATATTGTCTAAATGTTGACCACCTTGCTCAACGCACTGTTCTAAGCGGAAGCGTAGATTTTCAAAAACGCGTTTGCACAAATCTGATGAAATATTTTTGATTTCAGTCCCGATATTTTCTTTAAGTTGATCCAAATGTGTAGGCTGACTATTATAAACTTTAGATTTCAAGTATCCCCATAAAAAATAATCACACGGCGACAAATCCGGCGACCTCGCAGGCCAATGGATGTCCCCAAAACGAGATATTAATTTCGCAGGGAAATTGTTCCTCAAAACATTCATTGTCACCCTGGCGGTATGAGGAGCAGCTCCATCTTGCTGAAACCAGGTGGTTCTGTTTGCAAACAAACAGCTTCTCAATTCTGGCATAAAAAAATCTTCTATCACTTTACAATAATTTTCACTTGAAACAGTAATCGATCGTCCAGTTGAGTCCTCAAAAAAACACGGCCCTATAATTCCCGCACCTGATATAGCACACTATACGGTGACTTTTTTACTGTGAAGCGACTTCGAATGCTTGTTTTGTGGATTGTTCGGGGCCCAGTAACGATAATTCTGTTTATTGACGTAACCGTATAAATGAAAATGGGCTTCATCACTAAAAAATATATTGGAAAGGCGATAATTGGTTTGAAATCTCAGTAACATCTGCTTAGCAAAAGCCATTCTTGAAGAGTAGTCGTCGGGTTTCAAATTTTGCACAATTTGAATTTTGTAGGGATGGAATTTTAATACCTTCTTCATTATAATGTGCACTGATGACTTTTTGATTCCCAAAACCGATGCGTGTTTTCTAACAGAGCGACGTGGATTTTCATACACGGCTTCTCGAATAATTTGAATGTTTTCGGCGGTGGAAACTGAAGGTCCACGGCCAGGCAAGTTTTTGTTTAATGTGGATCCAGTTTCTTCAAACCTCTTAATCTACAACCGTATAAGCTGAATAGACGGTGCTGCACTAATTTTTCGTAAATTATAATGCGAACAAAATTTTCTTCTGGCTTCCGTAAGAAATTTTCCTTACATTGTAAGAAAGCCTTGATGGCAAATGCTCGATGTTCACCAGACCAACGATTCATGGTTAACAAAAAATCCGCACTAATTATGAACAAAATGGCGGCATTTTAAATCTCGTAGGCCGTGACATTCCCGAAAAATTCGAAATTCAAATTTAAATTTTCTTGCTGGACACCCAGTATTATGTTAGAACTTGTCTATCTGAGCATTTATTGTTATGGCACTAAAGTTGTAGGGTCAATGACCTTGGTTTTATTTTAGATCTGAAATTCTTTGTTTCGGTGAATTAAACTAACAAAAACAAATTAATTGTTCTACCATAACTTGATATTTGAACTGATTTTGGTAAGATAAGGTGGCTCCAAACCTATTTTTAAGTTTTTAACATGAGAATCGTGTTTGCGTGTATCTGGAGTTTTTTATAAATAAGCAAAAAAATCACGTACATATCTTGTGCATTGTCTGGTATTAGCCATGCGATACATTTTCCAGGAATATCACCCTCAGTTTATGGCTTGGGAATATTATTATTGTTCCAGACGATTGTGTTTTTTTATCATTAAATTAAACGAAGATACGCTGCACATACAGAATGTCCGGTATATAGTGGACTTACAGGCCTGGATAGCTCAGCTCAGGAGTATAAAAATATGATAAATCATTTTTAGTAAAAGTCGCACGGAAAACGAGATATCTCAACTTTTAAAACATTTGGAAATGCGGTACCCTGGTTCACCATTTTCAATGCCTCTACCACAATTATAAGAATTAATCGGTTTCGTTTGCTGTGAAAGAAAGCTGATTAAATTTGCTTTAAGACCCTAATAACGAAATAAATAAATAATTCGCAGTGTTTTAAATTTTCCAAGTCACATTTAAAGTTTAAGAATCTGAATTTCGCACAGTGTATTTTTTTGTATCAAAAACCTGTTCTGCTGCTTTCTTAAAAAAATGCCTTTTTAATGTAGATTATATAATAATACCACAATTGAGATTATTTATCATAGTAGCGAAGTTAATATTAAGTTTGTTCAACAAAGACTGAATTCTATCAAACTATTGAGATTAAATATTGCTTACGTTTAAAATGAAGTTAACTGGGTTTAAATATTTTTTCTCAAAAATGTCCGGAAATGTTGACATTCCTATCTACATATTAAGATGCGAAGTACATAGTTTACTGACAGTTCTCAAATTAAAAAAAAACATTGCGGGCTTGTGTAGCGAGCACGTTGCATACAAATTCCATTACTATCTAGCTAGTAACTTTTTAAAAAGTGAAAATGGCCATAATAAAATTAGGGCACAAGTCTTATATTTACATCCAAATATTACTCGAAACATAACTTTTTTATTTGTGCCTGGAATAGCTTATGTTTTTTTTTAAAACAAAAATTGCGTTTCTCCTTGTCATAAACAAAAAGGCGGTAAGGAGTGATGGTTTTTTCACATGAAGTTTCTGTTTGTATGCAATTCAAAAAGTGAGTTCAAGCGATGAAGATTTTACTCCAACACAATTTTTTTCTGGCGATTTTTGAGAAAAGCACTATATTTGCCTCGGCAGGAACAGCAATTGCGGGCTTCGTATTTTTAAACGGACTCGCGGCCCGCGGTTGCCTACTTCCATGCCTAGGCAATAATGTACTATTAAAAGACAGTTTGCCTGAATATGAAATGCTACAACACTACGATAAAGGGTAATACTAAGACAATAGGCTTTTAGGTCGATAACAATTATGTGACATCATCAATATAACAAACGATTATGGAAATGGAATTTAGGATTACAATTGTTATGTTATGGCAGAAATTAGTTGCTGTTGTATTTAACATTCACGTAAATTGTCAACTCAATCAAATCATTTAAAACCAGTCAACTTGATTTTAAACGGAAGCAAAAGTCGTTTTTTAAATTCGATAGTTTGATAGAATTCAGTCTTATTTAATTTATAATAACATTGCTGCTATAATCAATAATCTCAATTGTGATATCATTTTAGAATCTCCATTAAACAGACATTTTTTTTTTAAAAGCAGCACTAGGTACAGATTTTGATACAATTTTTTTACACCGTGCGATGTCAAACTTGCCGGAAGAAAAACTCGTATTTCTAAACTTTAAATTTGACTTAAAAACTAAAAAATACTGGTCATTATTTATGAATTTCGTTATAAGTGTCTTAAAGAAAATTTAATCAGCTTTCTTTCACAGCAAACGTAACTGAAAAATTCTAATAACTATGGTCGTGGCCACCAGGGTACCACATTTCCAAAATTTTGAAAAGTTGGGTTATCTCGTTTTCCGTGCGACTTTTACTAAACATGATTTATCATATTTTCAACACTCCTGAGCTGAGCTATCCAGCCCTGTTAGGTAGTCCACTATAAACCGGACACCCAGTATATTTTTTAATTAGATCTTATACGCCGGTTGACTCCATGTTAGATCCTGATTTCCTAGAAAGGGTACAGGAACTATTAAACATTTTTTTTTCTCAGCTGTTTGTTACATGAATCAGTTTTTATTGAAGCTTTGTAAAAAAATCATGAATATTCTCTAAATCTATCGAATACCTTTAAACGAGCAATTCTTGTGTGTGTATATATATATATATTGTCAGAATCTCGGAAACGGCTCAAACGATTTTCATGAAATTTAATATGCAGGGGTTTCGGGGGCGATAAATCGATCTAGCTAGGTTTCATTTTTAGAATACTTACCAAAAAAAGATAGCGAGCTAAGCTCGGTCATCCAGGTACTAAATACTTATTAGGTAAATATTTGCGAAAGTAACTTTGTTCGTTTGTTATGTTTTTACACTTAAACCGCTAAACCTATTTCAATGAATTTGGTGTGGAGTTAGCTCGAACCCTGGGGAGGGACAGGGTTCTTTTACCCCTTTTTAGAGTTCCGTAGTCAAACTAGGAACCCTTATAGTTTCGCCATGTCCGTCCGTCCGCAGCCTAGCTCAGAGACTCTGAAGTCCTAGAAAGCTGTAATTTGGCATGAATATACAATTATTAGTCACGCGAACAAAGTGGTAAAATAAAATCTTGAAAAAAAAAAGATTTTTACTGTACTTCACCCACACGTAACGTGGGGATGTATTTTTTTTCTCGTCTACCCCATAGATTAAGGGATACGTTTATGAAATATTAAGCTTTAAAGAGCTATTTTTTGTTAGAGTCAAGTGTCCCCCCCCCCCCCCTTCTACAGCCAAAACTACAAATACTAAAAATGTGAAAAATATCTTGAATGAAAGCACATACACTTACGAGCAAAACAATTGCATCACTTTGCATTTTTTGATGTCCACCGATTATCTTTGTAAACCGACTTTTCTTTCTGAAATATTTAAATTAATTCATGTTTTTTGTAATCTAAGCTTTACAAGAAGTAAACAAACATGGAAATTATCGAAACATTATTTCATTTATATATTTCAGAAAGAAAAAATGCAAAGTGATGCTATTGTTTTGCCCGTAAGGTATAACGAATTTTAAAGGAAAACTATGACGATTAAGAAGACTTGATTGGTTCCTGAGATACAGGCGACTAAAGTGTTTATACCTAATAAAATGACCAAATAACTTTAAATAGAGAATTGCTTCATATTTGGGGTTTTTTGAGATAGTTGTTGTATATTAACGGCTTCGGAACCCTACACTGAGCATGGTGAGACATGGTCATGCCCGGTTTTTAAAATTGGATAATTGTTGAGGAGCAGCGGTGTGGTCGCAGCTTTATTCGAGCGGCGGCGTCGCGCGGGCAACACCTAGTAATGGAACACAAAACACATTTATTGTCTAAGAATGCTAAGGTTTCACCCTGTCCGGGTGCCAGATCCTCGAGCGGTGAGAATCTCCTTCGTCAACCGAGGCGGCCTCGAAGCCGAAGAGATGCCACTACGTTAAGACGACTGAGGCTGACGAGACGCTGAGGGCTCATCGGACATTAAACGTGTCGGGGGCGCAGAGGTCTCCGCGGCATATAAAGCGGTGACTCACGGAGGCGTAGAAGAAGCGCGCGCGCTCGATGGCCTGGCGCGCCTGCTCGGTGGCGAGGTGGTCGGGCGTGAAGTGCTGCGCGGCGGCCAGGTTGGCGCACAGCGAGCGGTGCGCGCCCGTCACCAGCACGCCGCACGTGCCCGTCGGCGCCGCCGCGCTCGTCTGGTACACCACGCGCACGCCGTCCTCGCTGCGGCCACCCTCTAGCTCAGTTACACATGTCGCGCAGAAACAGGGTGTTATAGTGACGTGTATCGGGCATATCGGTGTGCCGCGGTGCCGTCGTGGCTCGAACCCACACAAATACACCGGTTCGGGCGCGGACTATTTCAAAACAAAACTAGTTTAATCGGAGCGGCTCTTAGCTAGGTTTCATACGAATCGATTGGACCGTTTAAGGAATATAATCTCTTGAAGGGGTCGCCATTATATCGGGGGTTTTATCTATTTAATAGTTATTATTATTAAAGCAAAAAGGCAAACGACCACACGAGTGGTCGCGGGATGTCACGAGGAAGCGGGCTCTGAGGCCACACTGCAGCCGCGTCACCGGCCACCCGCCGCCCGCCACCCGACCGTCGGCCGGCTGATGTCGGACGTGGCCCGCGACGAAAACATATACTTCTGTATCTTAATGTAAGTATTTGCAAATAAACGCCTTGGTAATGCTGGGCAGACGATAAACTATGTACCTATTTTATTCTATTCACTCGCTAAATCCAGGAATGTAGGCGTAATCAAATGAGCAGATTACGATTGAAGGAGCGACCACACCGCTGCTCCAAATACGGTGACGGTACGGAATCGCAGTAGAGTCCCGTAAGCGTCTCGATTTTACGTACGGTCACCGTATTTTGAGCAGCGGTGTGGTCGCTCCTTCACATTGCACAGGAAAAATAAAATAATGGCATTCATAAATTCATAACAACAAAGAGCACATTCCACCTCGTTCCGAGGTACTCATTAAAGATAATTGCTCACAGTACCTACTACCTATGCAATTGCATAGTGTAGCGTACCTACATGTTTGTGTAGCGATTTAAAAACAACCTTATTGCCTAGGGTAAAGGCTGAATTTAGGATCGTATTACATGTGCAATGTAAACTCATGCCTATTTAATTCATTGCCGTGTATTCAAGTGCTCGCAATATCATTATAGCACAGCTACACACGCTTCGACAGATTTCTTAAGTTAAAGTTTGTGTGTTCTGATAGTTAAACCGTATACACCGTTACTACGGAAATTTGGCAATTTTTCTGAAAATATTGACAGAACCAAAGAGCTAAATAAATATCTGCGGATGCGATAAAGGGAGCAAATGTTATCAGGGGCCGGAGATCTTCAGAACACTGAGTGCTCATATCTTATCGCAGTGCCGCCGCGTCATCTCGAGAGCACTGTTCGTGGAATGAGGCAATCGCCGGTTCGAGGTGAACGCGGAGACAAATTCAGAACATTTTGTTCGCATTTAACTCTTAATTGAAACCAATCAGCAATGTTTAACACGAGTTTGAACGGGTTTCTAGCTCACTCAGATACTCGGTATTTATACGACGGACTGCTCTTAGACTAACTATTATTATCGACACGGAAGTACTTTTTCTTTAGGTTTCTTACGTAAAGTTGGCAGACCCAACAAACGTACTCTTGAACATAAAGAACTAGACAGGTGTGTCGATAGGGCAGTAGGTTCTTACAAGTATTGAAACATTTATACAAGTAAAAATAATACATTTCGAAAGTAAAATAAAAGAGATTTTCTAATATAATCCATCACTTGGACTGACAGCACTTGTCGCGTATCTATTGGACAGATAGCGCGGGTGCTGAGTACGCATGTTGTTCTTATCGTAGACAAAAGATGGATCAATAGCGACACCTGTCTGAAGATAAACGGGACTTGCTATTATAAGGGAACTTATAAGTTAACCAGAGAACGCCCAGGCAGAATTCGTTTCCCGCTGCTGCCCCGTTTCTTCCCCGATGGGAAGCTTTCCTAATGAAGTAGCATATCGAAAAAATATTTCTTAAGGCATTTCTATATTATTACATAAGCTTTAAGTTAAGTCTATCCATATTGAATGTTTTTGTTTTATGGTCTCTTCAGTTTTGTTCATGATGAAATCAATGAATAAACAATGATGATAAGAAACTGATGTAACGCTGGAAAAACGTATTTTTAAATAGTTTTGGTAGGTTACTGTGAAGCAGGGTTGTTAAGCATATATTCATTTTGTTGCGAGCACGATAATGCTCTGGAAAAGGGTTGGTCGAGTTTGATTGATCCGTTGCTGGCGAGCCGGCGATCTGTATAACGGTATATCTAGTGGTTCGTCGACTCGGCTGGCGGTCCGTTGGCGAGCGAGGCCTCCAGACCAACAGTGAGCCAGCGGTATAAACAGCTAGTGGAACATCTACACAGACCGCGCGCGCCTCTTTGTTTTTCACTGTAGCCTAAGCAACGAAGACCAAAAACTGCCTTCAGCGGAAAAACTCGTTTATAATAAGCGAATTTTGGCATAGTTGTAGGGAATGGTGTTTTAAACCACATACTGAAAGTACTGATGGGTGGGGGTGAAGCTAACGGGTGGAGGGGGGTGTAAATGTCCCTTTTTTCGTTTTTCGTAAATAACTCGTAAACGGTGGCCCATAGCAAAAAATGTTCCATTACATAATCAATCTACATAAAATTCTATACAAAAAAGATTCAATACACTTTTTTGCTGGGATCAATATTTAATGAGATGTGGACGGAAAAATGATTATCATATAAAAAAAAGAAAATACACTATTTTTTTTCTTGTATTAGGATCAACGATTCTGAGTAAGAAAAACCAAAAAAAAAGAATTCTGAAAAAGAAGTTCATGTACCCTTTTTTTGGAAAACGCCCAACTAATATTTGTTTTTTGGGAGGCGATGCAAATCTATGAAAAGAATATTATTTCAAAATTTAAAGCAAATCGCTTGAATACATCCCGAAAAACAGTACATCAAAAAAAGAATTAAGTAGTAATCATAAGTCGAGAACTGTCACAATTAAGATGTTGATACTCAGCATAAATATTCTTCAGTATAAGAGGTACTCACAAAAAAACCCGAGCCCATTTGACGTAAGGGCCGACTTATTATTCAAACCCGAATATGGCCTTTCAGGAATCATTTTTCCCTCCATATCTCATTAAATATAGATGACAGCAAAAAAGTGCATCGAATCTTTTTTGTAGAGAATTTTATGTTGATTAATTATGTAATGGAACATTTTTTGCTATGGGCCACCGTTTACGAGTTATTTACGAAAAACGAAACAAAGGGACCTTTACACCTCCCTCCACCCGTTAGCTCCACCACCACCCATCAGTACTTTTAGTATGTGATTTAATACACCATTCCCTACAACTATGCCAAAATTCGCTTATACAAGAGATTTTTACACTGATTTGTCTTCGTTGCTTAGGCTACTGTTCGTGTTTCGCTTATTGGTAAAGGCTCGTCACGCCCGCAGTGTGCGCTGGCCTTAAACGAGTGCCTTAAATTACGTGTATGCAAATAATTAACCTTCCTGCGCGCTCATTTCTCTCCTACGTGCAAAAAAAAACGCTATTTTTAACCTATTCCATCTTAACATACAGTCAGCATCAAAAGTAGCTAAGCAGAATAACATGCTCAAAATGATCTAGACACGACTCTTGACAATAGTAGAGTGCAGATCATTTTGACCTCTTTGGTTACGTAGCTACTTCTACTGGTGACTGTATTCACCCAGGCAAGTATAACAGTTCTGTGAATTCCATTTAGGCTCTTATTCTTTAAGGGACAAATGTTGACAGGCGAAGTAACGCAACATTGCCAAACTTCGCTCGACACAACTGACAACACTGCGCAACGTAGTGGAAAATAATGTTGTGAGATGTCACCAGAATTGTCAAGCTAAGTCGTGCGTTCTTCGCACGTAGCGTGATTGCAAATTAAGTTCCTTACGTGGCCCGCTTTTCCAGTATCTTGGCGTACTCGTCGTCGCCGACGCAACCGAAGTAGGTGCAGGCGCCGGGCCGCCTTAGCAGCCACTGCGCCACGCGCAGTGAGTTCTGCACACTGCCGCCCGCGATGAACGCCGCCTTGTACCTGCGCACCGACACACGCACTTGACGGAACCAGGGGACCACGACATGGGATCACTCGGTTTCCGTTCTGGCACAAGTTGTACCTACTAATATAGAATAAATAAACGAAAATGCAGGAGCACTAGTTAGCAGATGACGAGTTGATCTTGTTACTCTCCTATCAACTGTTGTGCTGTGTATTCATATCAACTGCCATACAAAATTGACAAATAGTTTAAAACAGCAAGGTCAAAAGAGATCATTTAATTATGATGTTGAGTATTCTATATTTTCAATATTATTCGGGAAACAATGCTCTTACACATTTTCATATTAGGTATATCAGTGATAGCAAGCCGGTTTACATAATATTCAATGTTTGTTTATAATGAAGATCAATACAATAGAAGCTTACTATTAACAAATTGCTGCAGACTAATGTCCCACTGTAAGTGATGATAATAAAACAATATATTTAACTTAAATTAGTGGTCTTTGTCAGTCTAAGATTATCAGATGCAATAATAATCTCAGTTGAAATTGAGATATACCTAGTATTACACATCAATAATGATAAATTAAATTGAAAAAAATAATCATAAGAGAATAATTATTTTTTAAGCGAAAGGTTCCCTTTAACGTATTCCTGTCTGATATGACACATAAATGCAATTTGGTCCCCGGGACTCTCATTTTTGCAACAAAATGTGAACAAATTTAAAGAAAATTTATCATACTTATTTTTAATTTCATTGCAATGAAATTATATCGAAATCCTGTTTTATTATAATTAGGTAAGTGCACTAACATGACAATGTTTAACTATGACAGAATTTTGGATTAATTGTTTCCATTTCATTTAAAATCTTATGACAATATACTGGCACACAATTTTCTCATTTGTTTAACTTACTTCTCCACAAGTTCTTTGTACAGTGGCATGTGCTTCTCCTCTGCCATGATGGCATCATCAGGTTTCAGGTCATATTTCTTGAGTAATTCATCATCAACATTAGCTGAGATATCCAATAGAGGGTTTCCAATTCCGAGCAGTACGCCTTCGCCGATGCTACTATACAGTACAAGTAAAAAAAACATAAAATACCGAGACATCCGCAAGTCTCAAGATCGTAAATAAAGAAGGTATAGAATTAAATTATTCCATTATAAAATTCCATAATTTTACTTTAATAACAATTTATCCTAACATATTTACACAACCATTCAAGTCTGGGAGTAAAGCGATAAAATATCTTCACGGTGCCTGGACACGATTAGTCTCGCAGACAAGTAACACGGAATTTTGCAGAATAGCGACGATTTCAACGTACAATTTAAAACATCAGTCTCACAGTTGTTACTTCCTAATTACAGCCATGCGAAAAGGAACTTATTTATGTCAACTAAACCGAGTTAATACAAGCACCGTGCGAGGAAGTGGTTAAAATAGCTCACCTCGTATTCATTATGTAATATTAATATTGTACCGGCGTAAAATAAAATAATCTAAATGAGCAACGCACGCGTCCTATACCCTCGAGTTGTCTACGTAATCTGAGCGAGAAATCACCGCATGTTTTTGTTGATAATAAAACAATTTAAAACGTGGTGTCCGCAGTCCTGCCCCAGCGTGTATTTGAATGTCAGTCAAGTCGATGTAATCATGCGTCACTTTGACAAATGACTGCTAGGGACTAGTACAAGCTATACAGACTACATTACCGATTTCTTTAATATTGGTTTATGCACGTCTGAGGCTAGCTTTGCATAATGATACCAACCTTTCGGAATAACTCCTTTTTCTCATTTGTTTTGTCTCTGGTTATCCATTGACTATTCGCTCATTACGTCATAGCCAGGGTTGCAAAGCTTAAAAACTTTTATGTAAATTCTTGAGTTATTTACACGTTTTACGACTCTCTGAATTTCGACTCCCGAGTCCACATAGTTTCGATCGATCTCAAAAACAACTTTATAACGCTATGCAATCGGTGATAATATCGACGGTGGTCACAAATTGCTAAATATTTTCCTATAATGATGGATAAACGACTTCAAATTAAGTCATGCGTCGTATTTTTTGACTTAATATGTATATATATTATTAAAGTGGTTTAGCGGCCTCAGAGCGTTAATAAATGCTGCATAAATTAAATGCTTTCGAATTTAATTCGATTTTTAAATTCTTCACAACAACGTCCGCGACCTTCTGGTACTCATTCCGCTATTTATACATTTCGAGCTCGCAACACTAATCATAGCGCATAGCATTTATTCATTTTCTTTCAGAGTTAACCTACAACCGGCGGAAGATCACGTTTCTATACCCCCGCGCTACGAGAAGCTTCGAGAAGTAAAGGTTTGAATCCTTTATTTGAGCATCATATTCGCGTATATTTTGATTTTACAATGTTGCGATTACCCCGAATCGTTCGCCATTCCATCTCTTTAAACAAATGTCATCAAAATGCCAGATTTTATGCCAAAGATGTGAGATTCGGTGCTGATGTAAGAGCCCTCATGTTGCAAGGCGTGGACGTCCTGGCCGACGCGGTCGCGGTCACGATGGGTCCTAAAGGCAGAAACGTCATTCTGGAACAATCTTGGGGCTCTCCGAAAATAACTAAAGACGGTGTGACAGTTGCTAAGGGAGTCGAACTAAAAGACAAATTCCAGAACATCGGCGCTAAGCTGGTGCAAAATGTGGCCAACAACACCAACGAGGAGGCCGGCGACGGCACGACGACCGCGACGGTGCTCGCGCGCGCCATCGCGAAGGAGGGTTTCGAGAAAATATCGAAGGGTGCGAACCCGATTGAAATCCGACGCGGCGTGATGCTCGCCGTGGAGGCCGTTAAGGACAAGCTGAAGACCATGTCGAAGCCGGTGACGACGCCCGAGGAGATCGCGCAGGTGGCCACCATCTCTGCCAACGGCGACACCGCCATCGGCCTTCTCATCTCCGACGCCATGAAGCGCGTCGGTAAGGACGGTGTCATCACCGTCAAGGATGGCAAAACGCTTACCGACGAGCTGGAGGTCATCGAGGGCATGAAATTCGACCGTGGGTACATTTCACCATATTTCATAAACTCTTCCAAGGGTGCTAAAGTTGAGTTCCAGGATGCCTTAGTCCTTTTCTCTGAGAAGAAAATCAGCAATGTGCAAACTATCATTCCCGCATTGGAGCTAGCCAACCAGCAGAGAAAACCATTGGTGATTGTCGCTGAGGATGTAGATGGTGAAGCCTTATCCACCCTTGTAGTCAACAGACTGAAGATTGGGCTTCAAGTAGCAGCTGTGAAGGCTCCCGGCTTTGGCGACAACCGCAAAGCTACATTGAGCGATATGGCTATTGCAGCTGGTGGTGTTGTGTTTGGTGATGATGCTAATCTGATCAAGTTGGAAGATGTTCAGCTCTCAGACCTTGGACAGCTCGGAGAGGTGACCATCACCAAAGACGACACTCTGTTCCTAAAAGGAAAGGGTAAGAAAGCTGATATTGACAGAAGGGCAGAGATGATTCGTGATCAAATCCAAGAAACCACTTCAGAGTATGAGAAGGAAAAGCTGCAGGAGCGGCTTGCACGACTGGCTTCAGGTGTAGCTGTTCTGCATGTGGGTGGGTCCAGCGAGGTCGAAGTCAATGAGAAAAAAGACCGTGTCAATGACGCCCTGAATGCTACCCGAGCTGCAGTGGAAGAGGGCATCGTTCCTGGTGGTGGTTCGGCACTCCTCCGGTGCATCCCAATGCTCGAACAGCTCAAAACTGCTAATCATGATCAGACAACAGGAGTAGAAATTATCAAGAAAGCCCTCAGAATGCCCTGCATGACTATTGCCAGGAATGCTGGTATTGATGGATCAGTTGTTGTAGCCAAAGTTGAAGACTTGGGGCCAGAGTTTGGTTATGATGCCCTTAATAACGAATATGTGAATATGATTGAGAAGGGAATCATCGATCCTACCAAAGTCGTCAGGACAGCACTAACTGATGCCAGCGGAGTGGCCTCCCTACTGACCACAGCTGAGGCTGTCATCTGTGACATCCCTGCGGAGAAGGATGCCAACCCCATGGCAGGCATGGGTGGCATGGGTGGCATGGGCGGCATGGGTGGCATGGGTGGTATGATGTAAGCCTTCCTGGCATTGGAACAGTGCATTTATAGTGTTAAAGGACATGCAGTTATCACTCCCTGATAAGGTATTGAAGGTAGTCTGAATGATTTATATGTGAAGCGAATGTTTTTTTTTTATTGAGTCTGATTGTGTTACAAATGTAGAGACGATTTTATGTCTTTAGATCTATTTAGTTTTAATTGCAATTGCAGTGTTATTTTTAATAAAAAATAATGTTATCAAAAACTAATTCTTTGGTTTCATTTGTTAGGAACTTTAATGTTTTTAATGGCATGGAGAAGAGAAGGCATACCAGTACACAAGCCACCCTGAATGTGTAGACAGCTTGTGAGGATTTCAAAGGATTACCTATAGCAGGGCGGTCTTAGGCTGCGGCTCCACTGAGGCAGAGAAGAGTGGAGTGGAGCGGAGCTGTGCCAATATTAACCAATAGAATCTAAACTAACGTTCGCAAGTCGCGCTCGACGTGACCGCATGCGCCTTCTATTGGTTAATATTGGCACAGCTCCGCCCCGCTCCGCTCGTCTCCTCCTCAGTGGAGCCGCAGCCTTAATTGAACAACTGTTTCTTTTAAATCCCAGTTGTTGTTATTCTTACTTTTCCGAGTGGCATGTTTCAAATATCAATTCCACAGAGCCGACGCGGAACTCCTATTTCTGAATGCTTTGGCCCTTCGGGCCTGCTGCGAAACTAACATACCTACTTAACCACACCTAAACCTACCTAACCTATTCGTCTAGTAAAATTAACAAATGGGGATTTATGCGAATGGAAAATGGAAAAAAATAACAAACGGACTGTGAAATAGCTATCCCGACATTTTGTCTGATCCGACACCCGCAAGTGGGAAGCCGCTGTTATTTGCATCAGAAGTTGCTAGCATTATTATTCTCGAGGCGGTCGAAACGCCTGAATAAGTATTCGCCCTAATAATGAGTTTTCAAACTACTTGGCTAATCTCAATACGAAACCTTTCCTTTTCACTCTTATTTCTCTTGTATGTGGAGTTCGTCAAGGTCTCCATCATCTAATCTCTCTACGTCGGAAAATGTATTTGAATAGCGTTAATAGTGCAAGAAAAACTACTTCTCGTTGCGTGTTGCGTAACTGTTACGATGCTAAATGATACCGTCTTATCTCGGTTCATCGTTCAGCTCGGCGCTTGCGAGTAGCGTGGGGCTCTGAATAGTTGTATTAGATTACGATGAACATATCGTACGATCGCGTACCTAGTAACATACTTCGTTCATATCTTCGTTAAGTATCCACCGCAAAACGATATCTAATCAGGAAGCAAATACAGTACAGTGCGAGGTGCTTCGGGTTTGTATTTGTCTCTCACTTGCCCTCATACGCTCTTATTAAGAGCGAGTGAGTGAGAAGTATAAACCCGAAGCACCCGAAGCAACTTCTAAGTGCTCACGTAGGTACTGTATTTATTTGTTCATCGGCTTTCTATATCAAATGTAGTCAAATTGGGTTCCAACTAGACAGTCCGAGACCAACCCCCTTCTGTAGTGTTGGCACCGCCCTCTGACTCTCTTGCTGGTCAAGTTTTAAATACTTATTCTATGATAAGTAGGTAAGTGTGTATTCGATGTCTATTAAGGATCAATAAATGTAGAGCGAGATTGTTGACGAGCTTTACGTCATACCTGCACCATAATAGCCTTAGCTTTGTCCAATCATAGCATTGGTTCCCTCTTCTTACGCATAACTTTTTTAGTAATAATTCAATATTACTTAAGTAATTACCTACTTTAAGCATTTTAACTGTCTATTAGCAAAAACTCTTATAGCACAGGTATGTCTACTCTCGCATGCAATCACTTGGCATGGCAGAAAGTCCGGTGGCCGAATGATACAAAATATTATTAAGGCATAAACTTAATTCAACCAAATCTTAGATTTAAAGACTGGATGCGGGCAAGCAAGCTGTATGCATAAACCTTTGTAAAATTTAAATTTGATAGGTTCAGTATAGTTTTTGAGCTGTAAGAACACTAATCTGTGAAGTTAACTCTTTCCTCTATCAAAAGAGAAAGACCACAAAGTATACCACGAATAATCATGAATTTCCCAGTTTCGACCTGGAAAGAAGAACTGACAGACAAACACACATTTTTATTTATTATAAATGCAACATATCTAAAGTTAATTTTACTTATAAAACAAATGTATGCAATAAATATTTTTAACATGTGATATTGAGTTTTAGTATTAATTTCCACATTTATGTATTATTAAAGAAATCCCGGAAATCCCGCATTCAATTAAAATAAATCATTATTTTTGGTGGTTGTAACCACTCTGTTACGTCCTCCAAGTTTTGGCAAATAGGCACTGCCTATTCCGAGCTCTGCGTAGAAGGAGAATAGAATGGAGTGGGCATTGGACTAGTACCAGGTGGGAAGTCTGAGATGCGTTTATACATAATTACGTATGTATAAACGAGATGCACTTACTTTTACTGTCCCTCTCGCGCGTATACCTTTTCGACGTGTTTGCCACAATGATTGTGGCAAACAAACCCTGACAGCTGATGCGAGTCGTATGAGTTTTTAGTGGTTTTTAGCTGTTTTCGGAGTTTTTTTTGCAAAATACAAGGGTGAAGTTTACGTGTAATGTGTTAAAGAACAATTTCGTGATGGTGAATTGCAGTATTTTAGGCTATAAAAGCCGGAGTGAGCGGAAATATGAGCACATAACCTTTCACACGTAAGTGGATACATTATACTATTATTGTGGTCTTATAAATCCTGATTGACTATGTAAACAACTAATTATTTGAAATAACGTCTCCTAGTTACATTTTAACATAAAAAAGGATCGGTTTTGTGTTCAAATAAATCGTATTTTTCTTCCGCTAACCGTCCGATTTATGTTGATAACGATAATACATAGTAATCCGTGTGATTGCTGACATTTAAATTTAGTCGTATATAACCAATTTCGTGTTGTCATCCATCTAAAATGCATTTTACCCAACAAACGGGGTAATATATAATTATGATATTATTGGGTATTTTGTTATACTAATAAAACAAGTTTTGTTGATTTGACATAGCTTTTTTTAAAATAATCCCTGAAATTTACCTTTTTACGTTCGCAAAATTTTAGAACATTTTTTAATATTTTTCAGATACCCATCTGATACTGAAGCAAGGAAGCTTTGGATTATAGCTACATGTAGCATAAATTGGCAACCAACAAAGTTTTCTCGTATCTGCTCAGAACACTTCGAAGCACATTGTGAACATAATATATGACTGTACCTTCTGTAACAAATATTTATATAAATAAACATTTGCAAAAACATGCAAGTAGCATTTTAATCGTAGGCATTTCAGACCTAAAAACATATATAGAATTCTATAATTACTGTAGATGTTTTGACCGTTCAATATTGTAACTTTCGATATCCAAATACGTACATACATTTGGAGGTTAGGTGGTTGCGAATGTGATTTAAAACAGTAAGCAACGCCGTATGAAAATTATAGTGTATTATGTTCTAGAACCAATGTCACAAGCACGAGGATTATATTTCCGACTCTCAATTGACCGGTTGTTGTAGTCCGGTAATAAGTAGCTATTGGGGAAATTTAGCAAATTGTTGGCAACTCAGAATTGATTGCATATATACCACACTTATATGTGTAGATACTATCTCCATCTCAAAGGTATACGCGCGGGCCAGGTCTTTTCTATACTCTGTTTACGGAGCTCTGTATTACTATATATTCATTATACTCTATGCTCTGTATGAGTGAGCTAGCGACGCCAGCGCCGCCACAGCCGCGGCGTCCCGCGCAGGAGCTGGTTACTAAACCACTAAATTCGAAACTTCGTGTACCGAGACCCTGTCACTCGTCACTCGGCACTAAATCGAGAGAGGGAAGAGCTAACGGAACTTCAAGCGTCATTTTCAGTGCTCATCTCTTACTCATTCAATCTTCAAGTCACTCATTCAATCTTCAGTAAAAATAATAAAGTAGGAGTGCCCCAAGGTAGCATATTAGGGCCCTTACTGTTTTTAATTTACATAAACGACCTGCCAGATGCCACTGAGCACTCCTGTACCCTGTTTGCCGATGAAATCTCCATAGTTATACCAAGAAAGGTAAACAATAATATTTCAAATTATAATAATGACATAAACAATACTATCTATAGCATCATTCAATGGCTAAGGAATAATAATTTAAAAGTAAATATAAACAAAACGACATTCATGCAATTTCGTAACAAAAGAGGCAAAAAACAAGATTTGATTATAAAATATGACAACACTGTTATATCCGAAGCTAAAGGTTATTATTTTCTTGGACTACAAGTAGACGAATATCTTTCATGGAAACCGCATGTTAATAGTGTATGCAGCAGAATAAACCGGTTTTGATATGCTCTTTGGTGTCTGAGTAAAATATCAAACAAAAAAACCGCAATCCAGGCATATCACGGTTATGTGTGCTCTATACTTAGATATGGCATCCTGATATGGGGAAATTCGATACAGATTAATAGAGCTTTTATTGCACAAAAACAATGTATCCGGGGAATCTGTGATGTCCCTCGGTACACGTCCTGTAAGCCATTATTCACAAAACTGAAATTATTAACATTACCTTGCATATACATTCTGGAAACATGTATCTTTGTCAAGTCTCATCCAGATATATTCAAGAAAACCAGTGATACATGTGCGATTACCACTCGATACCCGGATAAGCTAACCCTACCTGCAATTAAAACTAAACTATTTAAAAGTAGTTGTTATCCAATGGCCATTAAGTTATATAATAAATTGCCGAAGCGATTTATAAACCTCCCACTCAAGGAGTTTAAGAAAACGCTGACAAACTGGTTGCTGGAAAAATGTTTCTACTCAGTGAAGGAATACTTAGAGCTAAGAACTTCCTATTCTGCCCATAAGCCGCAAGCAACGCCGCGGGTAAGTCATAGTCATATTTCAATAACCTCCTTTTTTGAAGTCGGTTAACAAGTAAATATTCTTCGTTGTCGACTACAACGACTACAACTATCTTAATCGGAATATCTTATCGCCACCCTTGAAATCGGTACCGTTAAGGAGTTCCGGTGGCCATCTGTGGTCTTCATCATCAGTTCCACTTCACCTAAAGATACTTTCTGAATGCAAATGCTGGACTTGTTACTAAAAATACTAAAATCGCTATATGTTTGCCTACAATATTTGAAGAGTTCCCTCAATTCCTCACGGATCCTCTCATCAGATTCAGATTTGGTGACAATGGGACCACCTCGAAATTATACTCTATCAAACCAAAGAAAAAAAATCGGTCGACAATTGACGGAGTAATCGGTGAACATATATAAAAAAAAAATACATACAGTGGAACGTATAACCTCCTCCTTTTTTGAAGACGGTTAATAAAAGGACAAATGCTAGGCCTCAACCCGAAATTTAGTCATTACTCATTTTAATAATTTGTGCAAATGCAAAAGTTCTATCTTGTCTACTTTTATGTGGTCGACTCGTGTTTTTTTTTCCTTTTTCTACTTCTATCTCTCTCGTAATATATTTGACGTTTTCTTGCTGAACTAAGCATGATATTTGATATTATATTTAATTTAATATGTAAAGCGTTATATAATGCTAGACTAGAAAATATGGTTAAAAAATGACTGACTGCTGAGTTTCTTGCGGAGTTTCTTCTCAGCAGTGGTCTCCTCTTGGGAAGGGCTTGACGAGTAAAAGTGCCCGTGCGGCCTACTTACACTAAATAAATGTCTTTTATCTTATCTTTTTTAAACATTACCCTCCTTTTTACTTAGTTCACCACATACTAGAACGAATATCATAATTTAAAAGCAAAGGGGTTTTGGTAAAAGTGTTGTCATTTGTAAAATTCATACATTTTCAAGGTGAGCGGCCATTCGTAAAAGTGGTAAATTATGATAGAATTATTAAAAATAAACATATTTTGTTATGTATTGTAATACTCTTAAGTGTAGTTCTATCGGAGCCGAGATATTTAAATATTTATACTTGGGCGTACTTTTGTACTAAAAACTGAATACTTAAATCTTTAAAATCTCCGCTCCGATATTATTTAACGCCATAAATTATATATATCTATGTGTAATTAGAGGTCCTCTAAATAACTACGTAAAAATAATGACAATATTCTTCAAACAAATTTACCCAATGCCCTTTCATTAGGCATACGAGTATAATTTTCATTAGCCCTAATGCCATGACCTAAAGTCATAATATTTAAACCCTATTGTTTATTTGTACTAACTAAATAATAAATGCGCTGATATATTAGGTACTAAAAATAATAATGATTATTCCTAATGATTAATAGACCTAATAGTCTTAAGTTCTAATGGCTGTTTGAATTAATCATTGTTTAAACGAAATAAAAGTAAAAAACAAATACCCAATTATAGGTGAAAAACTTAAGTAAATGACCTCTTGCATCCGTAGTTGTGTACAAAACTACAGTAGCGGCATCGAATGAAGGCACTTTTGAGAGCTGACAATTAGCGTTGTAAATAAAACACTCCATTTTATTATCGTAATAATTTCAGTCAAGTGCGAGAAGTATATTTTTAAAAAGTTTATTGCAGAAATAACGCATAAAAATAAAAGGCTATAAATTGTAGATCAAAATCTCTAAATAAACTGTGTGGCTAGAAGAAGACGACATTGTCAGAAATTTGAAATATTGAGTCAAAATATACAAAATGTAAAATTCAATCATTTCATATTTTGTATATTATAAATGAGTGAATAAATAATCATAAAACCACGTTAACTCAGAGCTAGGACGCGAGTTTGCCAGCGGCGGTGACGTGAAAGTGCAGTGACTTCATTGTCATACGTTTGTACCATTCAGCGGTCCTTTATTATAATCACGCGAATTGTTTTTTTGAAATGTTTTTTGTTAGTTATGATTAAAACGATGAACGCTAGAGTGAGAGCAAATAAACACAACCTCAAGATGAAGCTAGTTACGAAATGCGTTTCGGTAAATTACAGCGCCAGCAGTACATCACTATTCCGGTATTTACCTGCAACAATGAAGTTTGACATCTATTCCTTTATACTTGCTGTCAATATTTAGGGAACTTCATGAGCGAGCAAACGTCAAAAGTGCCATCACTCGATGCCGCTACTGTAATATGGAGTTTAAGAGGATTGCGAAAGCCGCTAAAATCGCGTATCTGTCCAAAAAAATCCATACAAAACTAGCTCCGGGCGAAAACGTTTCTCACCCCCTACATCAAGTCCGATTTTCACGATTTTTCAATATATTGTAGTTTTTTTTTTTTAATTTATTTAGAAACAAAACAGTCTTACAAAACAAATCGGTACATTAGCTATAAAGCCTACAAAACCTTAATTATAGACCTATAGTTTCCTATATTAAATTTATAATAATAAATAAACTTATTCTTATGACCAAAATTATGCTTTACTGTAGGTACGTATCTATAACTGACGTTATATTTAGATATTTGCAAGTAATACAAATGAGAACATGAATTGCAACCAATATCTTAAAACTTAGAAGTACATAGGTATCTAGTTTCTATCGTTAAGCTATATTTACCAACTTATACATGATTCAATCATACATGGTAACTAATAAAGAATAAACTTGTTTTTTAAAAACTACCAACGAACTGCCAAACAAATCCATGTCCATACACCTCTCGTTGTACAGCCTGCATGCGCGCTTCAGATATGAATGTTGTGCGTGTTTAGTTTTGCTTCTCGCAATACTGAACAACGCTTTAGCGCGGCAACTACGTTGTGTTTTACGAGGCACACGAAAACTTATATTATGTAAGAGTACAGGGGCATCTACCTGATTATTAAGGATTTTAAACAAGAAAGCTAAATCAGTACACGACCGTCTGAGTGAGAGAGGCTGAATGTTGTGTCTTGCAGCTGAGGTGGCGTAATCTGCATAGTTTCCGCCCGCCCGGAATTCAAGTGCTTTAATAAACTTTTTTTGTATTCTTTCTATTATAAAGACCTAGGTCTGTACGTTTCTGTTTTTTGTTTTTTAAATTTGTTTCGTTCTAAGAAATATTTTCTTCAGAAGGAAAACGTTAACACATAGTTTTTCATGATATGTACAACATATTAAAAAATAGTAAAAATCGGACAAGGTTTAAGGGGAGAGAAATGTTTTCGCATTTTGTATGGAGATTTCACAATCCTCTTAAGGCAAATTTCAAATATAGGATGTCGAACACTCTATACAGCACACGTTGTATTTTCTAGCTTGTCGCTTAGTGCGTCTCTCTCGTTACTGACTCGATGGAAAGGGAGATCCGAGCGACAAACAAGCAACTTGTGCTAGCCGTGCAGATGCGTTACAACTACATGCAAGAGGTCATTTACTTAAAGTTTTTCACCTATAGGTCAATTTTACCCACATAGGTTAGGTTTTATAGACACATACCTATGCAATGGCAAAGTCTATGCTATAAACCATATTATTATTATAGTTTACTGGTCTTACCATGCCACAACTATCAACAAGACCTCGTTGAGCCCTGTTGAGCCACTGTAGAATCCTGTCCTAAAGCATGTCAAGTCACATGAATGAAAAAATACATTAGCTCTCTAGGACAGAATCCCTTACTGCCTGCTCGACTTGTAAATAAATTCCAGGAGCAGGAAGAAATGAGCACTTCTAAAAATAAATGGCATTTATTAATTTGTCTCCTTAAACCTAATGATAACACTTGATAATACGTATTAAATATGTATCGTATAAGACATCTTACACGATTCTATAAAAAAGTAAATCTCTACAAAAATATCTGATCTTCGTCCGAATCTCCAGCACCATAAATAAAATGTCTTCTTGTGACACTGTCGTCCACCATTGCACTCGCGCCCGCGGTGTCCTTGCACGGGGTCACCGGGTACCGCACGGGCCCCACCCATCTCCTGCCCAGCCCGTAATTCCTAGGCAAAGCTACGCTTTTGGAAGAGCAACTCTTTACGGACTTGTCCAAGCTATTCAAGGACGACTGGACGGATGGCAACGAATTCTTCAGCATCCCGTCGCTGTCCAAGCAGTCGTCCGCGAGGTCGACGCCGGCCGGGATGCTCACGCTCAGTGGCCGCCGTTTCGACCGTGCAGCCGGCAGCTGCCCTCGCCATGTGTTGAATTTAATGCCTTTTTTCTGAGGAGTGCTCTCCTGTGACGAATAGTTCCCGACGTCCGACTCTTCGTACAGCTTCATCTCCGAAAAACACTTTTGCATGTTGCTTTTAACCGGGGTGTTCTGTCTGCTAGCTTTGTCTTTCATTCGGCTAATCACTTTCTCTTTCGTCAGTTTGATCAGCGCGTAAATAGTCTTCAGAGCCTCCTCGTTGAGGAGCTCGTCGTCGGTGATCTCCCCGTCCAGCGCGCTGCCGTCACCGTTGTAAACGTCGCTCTTAATCGGCACTGTCAACATACTTTCCGACTTTCCCGAAATGTCGTACTTGTATTCTATTGTAGAGTTCTTTTTCGTATTTTGAAGAACTATTAGCTCTACAAAATGCGGCGCCGATTGCAGCATTCCTAATGCTTTGTCATATTTTACGTTAAGTAAAGTTTGTCCATTTACTGAAATTATTTGGTCTCCTGGTAAAAGTTTCTGACTCACATCGGCTGGGCCTCCAGATGTGATAGATTTAATATAAACATTGCCATCGGAGCCCTCAGCCACTTGGAGTCCAAGAGCGTTCGTTTTGTCTCTTTCTAGTGAAGCTGTGACAAATATTCTTTCTCCTTGAACACATTCCATATTGTCTAATTTATCGAATAGTGAAGTGTTGACACAGGAGTCGTTGCCAACCGGGTTGTAGCTGAAAGCCTCTGGGTAGACCTTGGGCGACTCCAGCACGTAGGCCGTGGCGGCGTGCGTCAGCTGCTGGTGGTACTGGCGCGCGGGCAGCAGCTCCATGCGGTCCACGGAGCAGTGCTGCCGCAGCTCCAGCTCGTCCGAGTCACTCTGCGTCGTTGTTAGCTCGCAATCTGTTTTTATACAACTTTCCGGCCTTTGACGTGGTTGATCTAACACGGATTTCATCCCGTTAAATACCCTTGTGCCCATTTTAACCCCGCGTCTTCTGGGTAAGCTGCAACTTTCGGAAGATGAGAATCCGTCATTTGACGCGTTTCCCGGATTTCCACATTGCAATAAGCTCTCTTCGCTTGGCTGCGGCGAGAGTATTCGACGCAAAAGCTCTTCCGTATTAGGTTTTGTATTTTCCTTGTTTTGCGTTTTTTTATCACCAAAAATGTCGACACGGAACCTCCGCTTGACGGGCCGCCTAGTGCGCAACTGGTTCCTCACAGCCAAGTTGTAGCTATCTTCATAATTACTGCATTCTGCTTTTCTCGGACTCCCATCTTTATTCACAGGGCAACTGAGTTCATCAGATAAATAATTAATGAAGTCCTCTTTAGCATACAATTTTAAATATAATCTGTGATGCAGTGAGGCCAGCCAAAACGTAAAGTAGCTCTTATTATCGGACATTTTCAGTTTGTATTTAACACCAATTTTAGATAGGCCTGAATGTGAATTGGGCATTATGTAGAGACTTTTCTTGTTATAATAAAATGTATGTATGTGATGCCAAGGCAAGCTTTGGAGCACTATGCGATTTGTTCCAGTTTCTTCTGATGTATGGTTGTTCCGCGAGTACAGGGTGACACCGCGGGGGCCGACGGAGAGCCAGACATCGCGGCAGAACCCGTCCCTCGTCGCCCAGACCGACGAGTAAAAATGCGCGCCGTAGTCCCGATAAGTCTGAGCCAGTGTTATGAAGTTTATAATTGCCTTGTTCCTGTCCAAACCGCGTCTAGATTCATGAGCTCTTTTCATCTTTAGTTTTATATCTGACATGTCATTGGTTATTGCCGTTTCTGGCAAGTAGTGTTCCAATAGGAAATAGTCAGCAGAACCGTGTTCCCTATAGGAGAACTCTCCGAATTCAATGTGTAAAGCATATCCAGCTAACATTATGAGATTCTGAATAACAGAAGTTAATTGTCCTTCCACAGTTGCTCTTCTCAGTTGTAAATATACCCTATGCCTCCATTCACCGCCTTGTATATTCTTTGCTATGTTGGTTGGCAGAAAGAACTTTATCCTCAAAAATACTGTTAATGCAATTTCATCATCAACAAATTTCTTTTTATTGCCAACCTTGTTCCATCCTTCAGGAGCTAACTTTTTTATTTTATAATCATCTGGTATGAAGACAAAGTCTCCTCCAATCAGAACTGCAATACCCAGCATGAAGTTATGTTCATACTTTTCACTATGCACCAATGCTTCGAAGAGGTGGCCCGCAGTAACAACATTAGGATCACAGAGGATCTCTACCCTTTGTCCATTTAGTAGTACTACAGTTATTACTCGCTTCTCCAAGATAGCTGGTACAGTCAGATCCATACGTTTCACAGGTTGAGAGGCCCGGACTATGAACTCCGGGCCCACACAACAGTCTTTGCCTTTGTTAACTCCCTCTGCCTTATACAATCTTGAAGCTGCCCTTTGGACAGGCTTGCCTCTTCTAAAATTTGTTAATGGTTTTCTAATATTTTTGTCAATTGCTACAGTTGATAATGATATTGCATTATTTGAGATAGCAGGTTGTTCCAGTGGGCTTCTTCCAATTTCTAAAGTAGAATGAGCATTACTGAGACCACCCATTCTAGCATTATCAAATAAGTGGAATATTGAATTTCTATGGTGCTTTGACACCCTGCAGCTGGGAAAGGGGTCTTTTTCATCTGGTGATTTCATGAGATCAACATAGCTTCGCGGTCGTCTGCTCACTTTTAAGTCTGTGTTTGTACTGGCTTCTTGAGTCCTAGCATACCTGGTTTTAACATCTGTAGAAGATTTTTCTCTGCAGTCTATAATTGGGCTTAAGCCAACGGATGCGGCCGAACAAGAGCTTCGCCCTGAGTCCTCGTCGCAGCTCCGAAGCATTTCTGAAATCAAGAAAAATTATAATTAACAAACAGTTTTAGTCAACGAAGAATGGTAACAGACGAAAAAATCATGACGCATCGGAGTTATAGTTAACGCAGGGTAAACAGACTTCGCTGATGGCTAATACATGAGCGATTACCATAAATGGTCATTATCATCGCCAACGCATAAGCATCTGATAAATATTCAACATCTTGTACTCACAGCGGCGGGGAAAGTGCGTGAGAAAAAGAAAATTTCAATTAACGTTCGTCTTCCATTGTTTCTGACTTCATTAAATGATTCATGGGTTTCATAACATTGGCTAATTTCCAAATGTAAGCATATAATTATCATATTATATTATTATAACTGAAAATTCAAAACTTAAATCACTGTCAAAAAGTTACCTGATTTTTGTGAACGCCGCCACCGATAAACAATTTTTTATATAAACTTCACATTTTATTTTGGCAGTTGCTTACTATCACTCTTACACACATATTATAATGGCATGTCTTACAATCTTCGCGTAAAAACAAAGCCGATTCAGTCAGTCAGTTCCATTTGATTTTGTTGATAAAGCACAAAACAAAGCAAACGGCACTTGTTGCTTGCCGTAGTTGCCGTGCACTTGCTACCACCCACTTGCTTGCTACTCCCACAGATTGGTAAGGGTATGTCTGGTGCTAGCTCGCTTTGCTTTGCTTGTCTCACTCTGACAATAACAATATTATTGAAATAGCAATATAGGGACGAAAAATAGCGGCAAGTAGAGAAATGTTTAACTGTGATGTTTTTAATATATGTCGAAAAAAGATATGAAGGTAAAATATAAATTATTATTTATTATTTATTTTAGTACTTTGGATGAATAATAATAACACAAAGCAATTTTTATTGCTCCCACAATAATTCAACGCAAGAGGAATGGCAATAGTTTGGGGTACCAATTATGTTAAAATACTAAATAAATATAATACTAAACGAATCCTGTGAACAGAATGATATAGAATAAGTATAGAATTGTTTTTTTGGACGTACATTATTTTGATAAAAACGTTTAGGCTGGCAACTGTAAAATTCAGTCAGTTGTCATCATGACATGAACTACTTGATGTATCTGCATATGGACTGCAAATGGATTATCTTTAAATAAATAGTGGCTACATGCATATATTCAATTTATTTTACAAATAGTATTTTATAAAAATGGCTACTCTAATACAGTCTTACGAGCAGCAATATTCTGTACTAACTGCCGACATAACATCTAAAATAGGAAGACTAAAGTTGGGTATTGAAGGTATGTTTTGAAAATATTTTGTTGTTGTGGCTAATATACGTTTCGACTGGTATTTTCATATTACGGAATTGTGGTTTCTAAATCTTTGTGTTGTTTTAGAAAATCGCGAACAGTTAATACGAGAAATCCAGGCTAATTTCGAGGAGGCAAATGATCTTGTGAGTATTTTTAGACAATGCTTGTTTTGCCCCATTTTACGTACTTTCTCGCAACTGGTCCTGTGACGACGATAAGCGATCAGTATATGTACATTTACATGTTCAATATTATTATTATTATTATTTATTTATTCAAAAGGTCAGAGAGAAATGTGGACTAAAAGAAGATGTAGTGACTAAGATTGAAAAGGGCATGCTTCAATGGTTCGGTCATTTGGAAAGGATGCATGAAAGAAGATTGACGAAAGAGATATACAGAGCAAAAGTGAGTGGGAGGGTAGGAAGGGGCCGCCCCACAGGGGGCGTGCTTTTTCGAATCAAATTGGAGAAATACTGGAAAAGGGCCGGATCTTAAGTACCCGAAACCGATGTGCATGCATGACTCGATGTATGAATGTGGAAGAAGCGAGAGAGATTTGTCAGGATCGTAGCAGGTGGAAAGAAGTGGTCTCTGCCTACCCCTCTCGGAAACAGGCGTGATTTAATGTATGTATGTATGTATGTATTTATTTATTTTAAATAGACGATGCAATGATGCCAATGACAGTGAATTTTACTAGCTGAATTTAAAATATATTTAGCAAATTACTTGATTAGTTCTTGGGTACCTTCGGCTTAAAAGGAGCACAACAGACCCACAGTTAGGGCAGACCAAAACATCAGACAGATGACACAGTTAGCCTAGTTGGTAACGAGGTCTGGATACAGAGCCAGCAGTCTCTAGACTGATTCCTGATGAGAGCAAACATTTGTGCTAGTAGCGCAAGTATATCTTCCTTAGTGAGGTTTAGACTAGCAATAGAAATTGCAGTAGTTGACTGTTGTCTTACTCTAACTTTTAATTTCTAGTCAGTCTATTTCGTGCTTTGGGCCTTCTGAACCGGCCCTTTGTCTCGGATTATGTACATAAGTTTTTCATTTTTTTATTTCTCAATTTAAATATCTGTTTATCACTGTCTAGTATTCATAGTGCAAGCCTAGAACTTAGGTCAGTAGTAGGTCAAGATGTGTGAGATTTTCCCCTGATAATTTAATATTTAGTAATTAAGGAACATATAATTTTATAGGGAAAGTGAAGTAAAGTAAGAAAAGTAAACTGAATGAATTTATTTATTTATTTATTAAAGGTTTGCCAACAGATATGACAGAGTGCCTATCCAATTAAAGGCAAACACAGCTTGCGGTAAAAATAATACTAGTGATTTATCTAGTTTACTTTGATGTGTCTATAGATCTACTGTGATGTGCACACACACACACACGCGCACACGCGCACACACGCGCACACACGCGCTCACACACACACACACACACACACACATCAAACACACAAACACACGTATAGTTTTAAGCATTGTTAATAATAATAAGTACCTAAGTAATAATATCCTATCTTGTATTTACTGTTGTTAATCATGTTAATCGCACTCGCGGACTGCCAAGATACAGGCCCAGCCTAGTTTGGAGTCTGATGGATAAACCGCATATTATATGTAACAAACTGTTTTGTTAAATAAATGATTTTATTATTATTATTATTATTATTATTAGATGGGCGTCTCACATGAGACCAGGTTGTTAGTGGCCCTCAGTCACTCTTTTTACAAGCTATTATTTAACTTGTAATGTATGCATGTATGTATGTACAGGTCAAATCTTGCAAGTTTAATTTGACCCACTTCCTGGTTTCCAATGAAGCTGCAAAGGGCATTGGGTAAATTTGTTTGAAGAATATTGTCATTTTTTTTTTCATCGTCCACGGATGATTCTTACATAGTTATTTAGAGGACCTCTAAATACACATAGATATAATTATATAATTTATGATGTTAAATAATATCGGAGCGTAGATTTTAAAGATTTAAGTGTTCAGTTTTTAGTACAAAAGTACGCCCGAGTATGAATATTTAAATATCTCAGCTCCGATGCACTTAAGAGTATTACATTACGTAATAAAATATGTTTATTTTTAATAATTCTATCATAATTTGTCACTTTTACGAATGGCCGCTCACCTTGAAAATCTATGAATTTACAAATGACAACACTTTTACCCAAACCCCTTTGCGTACATGTGTAAATTGGATTACAATAGAATAATATGGCACCATCGAGCAGGTCTGATGATCGAGTCGGAAGGAAGGTGGTGACAGGATCTCCACTATAATTAATGGAGACCCACCATGTTGGGACTGGCCTTGATAAGCAGATAATTAAATGCAAAAAAAAATACAATCAGCAACAAAAGCTTGTTCCTAAATTCAAATTTTTGACAGAAACTTTTTCAAAGGTGTTTTACATAATTGGAGATGCCGCTACATGGGCAACTCCATTCCACCTCAGAGTTTCTGACTCCGACCTTAGGTAGTTGTCGTAGTGAAAGATGCGATACGATATTGTTTGTCGGGCTGCAGTTGGAGCAGCTGGAGCTGGAGGCGCGCGGGGGCGGCGCGGGCGCGCGCGCGGCCGCCTACCGCGCCGAGCTGGCGCGCGTGCGCGACGAGTTCCGCGCCGCCTGCGCCTCCGCCGGCGCCGTCTGTGAGTACACCGCGCGCACGCCGCACGCGCGAGTGCCGCTACGAATGTCCTATCAGTCCATTATTCACTAAATTATTGAGTCATGCAACTCGGACAACTCTGCATAATTTCATTACAGTTAAATGGCTTTCAACAAATCCGCTTATAGTCTTGCGACTGATCGCCGATAACATGTATTTTATTTTATTTTATTTATATTCGGAAAACTAACAGCCTTCTTGTCACTAAATAAATTTTACAGTGTATAATAAACTAGGCCATTTACAAGTTTTCACCTAATCATAAAATTGTATGAGTATGTTACAGAGAACTATCGAGCAGCTAAGCAAATAATTACTAGTGCTATATAGGTAAAAATATTGTGAACAAAAATCACAGTATAGGAGTTAACCTTAGGTGCTTACATACATAAAAAGTTTTAACAAAATTGATAAGCGCCAAACAAACATGAGTTTACCAATTTATTATTCAATAATCATTTAAGTACTACTTACTACTACTTGGTGCTTCCTTGGAGTTACCAAAGAACTTTTTGTTTATAAGATTTTTAAAATGCTGTGGTTTGCTCATAAAAATATCTAATTCCATAGTGTAATTAGTAATAAAAGTCTTACAAACACGATGAGTAAACGAATGTTGCCGGTAATTTAAAATAGATTCAGATGCACTCAGCTTCAGAAACCTGCCATGACGAGATGGTCTTAAAGAAGGAATCCGGAGACCTATGCACGACAGCAAATCTGGCACATCTAGAATGCCTGAGAAAAGTTTGCACAATAGGACCAAATCGGCCGCTTCGCGACGCTGACTAAGGGGCAGTAGATGGAAATGTTTACATCTATCAATGTAATTTCCAACATTTGTTTTATATCTTCGGTTTAAATACGATACGAATTTGCGTTGAATTGTTTCAATCATATCTATATAGGTGACATACGTGGGGTTCCAAACTTGCGAACAGTATTCTAGGTGACTGCGCACCAATGCACAATACAAGATCTTTATAGTTTTTGCAGATTTAAAATTTTTTGAGACACTATAGATAAAACCTAGTGCCCTGGTTGCTTTGGCTAGAATTTTTGTGAAATGCTGGTTGAACGTAAGTTTACTGTCAAGTGTTACACCTAAGTCATTTATTTCGTTAGCTCTTACAAGACTAGTATTATTTATAGTATAGTCAAACAGTGATGGAGATTTTTTACGAGTAAAGGTTATACTAACACATTTCTCAATGTTCAAGTCTAGCTTATTGTCCACGCAATACTGGGTTAACCTATCAATGTCATCTTGCATCAATTTAGCATCATTCAAGGACTCAATTGGTTTAAAAATCTTCATATCATCTGCGAATAATAGTATATTTGAATGATGGAAACAATTGTCAATATCTGAAATAAATATAATAAAAAGCAAGGGTCCAAGTATTGAGCCTTGTGGGACTCCCGAGGTAATCAGGAGTGGAGCCGAAGCAAATCCATTCAGTACAACACATTGAGACCTGTTCTGGACATAAGATGAAAACCATCTATAAAGGTCACCATGAATTCCTGCCACTGCTAATTTACGTAGGAGTATAGTATGATCAATGCGGTCGAAGGCTTTGCTGTAGTCTGTGTAAACAGCATCTACCTGGCCCGCACCTTCCATACCTGATGTAACATACATGTACATGTATATATATATATATAAAAAAAAAAACATTACATGTACATGATTGTGCGTACTTCCCTGTGGGTTTATTTTGCGCACTTGTACCTGAGTGCGTGCGTGTATTTACCCGTAGGTCTACTATAGTGTCCTCGGTAGGACATTTTACCCTTTTTTTCGTAAGTGGAAAACTTGTTCCGGCCAGGTGTGGGTGTTACAGACACCTCTTGGTCTTTTGCTCCCTGTATGGCGTCCTTTGGCGAGGTGTTATTTCGGGACGCTGTAACGGCACTTAGCTTATCATTTCGCAATCCTTCAGAGAATTTAGTAATATATTTTTTAATTCTTATTTTTTTCGTTTAAGGACTGTAAGACTTTATATGCTTCTGGTTTTCCATTTGCCCGTGTTATTGTGAGGTTTATAAATAAATCCTCCAATTCTTGTCCGAATCGTTTGATGGACCTATTCCCTTGTTTTGCTGTTATTACTTTGGCTTGTATCACGGTTGCTGATTTGACAGGTAAAAGATGGTGCTTCATTTCATCAATTAAAGCGCTTACTTTGGTATGTTTATCGGATATTGTAAGTTTGGCATTGTGAAACCGCTGTTTTTAGGTCAAAGCTGTCATTTGACGTAATTGTGACTAAATCTTTGTTGTCTTGTTTGTATGTTGCTAAAATATAGGTAAATTTCCTCTATTTGTAAAAAGTAAGACTGAATTAATTCACTGTCCTTTACAGAAATCAGAAATCAGAACTTCTCTAACTTTGAACTAACAATTTAGGATAAGCGAACAATAATAGGATTAACGCAGTTATCTTGAATTGGTACCTCTAATCATGTCGTCGTGCTGTTGCTGGGTGGGTGCTGCTGCATAGACTTGTTGCTAGACGAGCTGCTCCGGCCGGTTCCGCATTGTTGCTGCTACGGCTTGTCGCTCGATCTTTTTAGTTAAGCATTTGTGGATCTTCTTCCACAATGCTTATGACAATGGGTAGTGTCGTGGTCAAATATACCGTGACCTCGCCTCTGTGAGCTTGGCTTGTACTTGCGTCGTTGGACTGCCCGTTCTGAGCGATTATGACCTCTTCTTTTTTTTATTCCTTTGTGCATTGATGTCCCATGTCGTGGGTGGGGCTGCGGCGGATTAGATTTCGGCTGTTCCTTTGGAGCTGGTTGACTGCCTGGTTAGTTGGTTGGTCCTAGCGGCGTCCAGGCTGAAGCTGTGGCTGCCTCGAGAAGCCCCACTGGCAGGGTCGCCATGAAGTGTAGGGTGACTAGGTTGAAATGTCAACTCAAGAATCGAGGAGAATACTGTGCTTTATTTTGAATAATGTTCTGCTTATATACTAGAGTTTCTATTCATTATCTAGGCTTTGGATCAATGGTGTGGAACTTACGATAATGCATCGTAATATTAATATATCGTAAATGTCAAGGTTTATAGCATCGTTACATTAATGATCGAATAAGAAGTATCAGCTGTGTCAGCTGTTACATTGGTGACCTCACTACAGGGTCTGAACCAGATTAATAGGAAATTTTGACTTGAAAATAATTTGTGCCCCGTTTTCTTTTCTGAAAATGTATTTATTAAAATAAGCGTACAGTGGTGCTGATTCAATCTCACTGTATTCTAGCTTCCTTACAAGTTCGTAAGTAATGAAATTGTATGCATTTGACATTCATTTTATTATGTTTCGGTAGATACCGATGAGGAGACGTTCGACGATTGGTCGGCGGGAGACCAGCGGCGCCAGCTGCTGGACAACACGGAGCGGCTGGAGCGCTCGGGGCACGCGCTGCACCAGGGCGCGCGGCTCGCGCTCGAGGCCGAGCAGGCCGGCGCCGCCGTGCTGCAGGACCTCAGCGCGCAGCGAGAGACCATCCAGCGCTCGCGCTCCCGGGTCGGTCCCTCTCCCTCTAGACAACACGGAGCGGCTGGAGCGCTCGGGGCACGCGCTGCACCAGGGCGCGCGGCTCGCGCTCGAGGCCGAGCAGGCCGGCGCCGCCGTGCTGCAGGACCTCAGCGCGCAGCGAGAGACCATCCAGCGCTCGCGCTCCCGGGTCGGTCCCTCTCCCTCTAGACAACACGGAGCGGCTGGAGCGCTCGGGGCACGCGCTGCACCAGGGCGCGCGGCTCGCGCTCGAGGCCGAGCAGGCCGGCGCCGCCGTGCTGCAGGACCTCAGCGCGCAGCGAGAGACCATCCAGCGCTCGCGCTCCCGGGTCGGTCCCTCTCCCTCTAGACAACACGGAGCGGCTGGAGCGCTCGGGGCACGCGCTGCACCAGGGCGCGCGGCTCGCGCTCGAGGCCGAGCAGGCCGGCGCCGCCGTGCTGCAGGACCTCAGCGCGCAGCGAGAGACCATCCAGCGCTCGCGCTCCCGGGTCGGTCCCTCTCCCTCTAGACAACACGGAGCGGCTGGAGCGCTCGGGGCACGCGCTGCACCAGGGCGCGCGGCTCGCGCTCGAGGCCGAGCAGGCCGGCGCCGCCGTGCTGCAGGACCTCAGCGCGCAGCGAGAGACCATCCAGCGCTCGCGCTCCCGGGTCGGTCCCTCTCCCTCTAGACAACACGGAGCGGCTGGAGCGCTCGGGGCACGCGCTGCACCAGGGCGCGCGGCTCGCGCTCGAGGCCGAGCAGGCCGGCGCCGCCGTGCTGCAGGACCTCAGCGCGCAGCGAGAGACCATCCAGCGCTCGCGCTCCCGGGTCGGTCCCTCTCCCTCTAGACAACACGGAGCGGCTGGAGCGCTCGGCTAATAGGTCCCTCTCCCTCTCTAACTTTACCGACATCGTCTAAGTATTAGCCCGACGCTCTCTTCTTTAAAATTTTACCTATTCAACTCTTTTTAAAATCCAGCAAAACAATTCGCTTACTAATTCTGACATAAAACAATGTTAATATATTATTAATAATGTTATTATTTGCAGTTGCGAGAGACTGACGAGCAGCTGAACCGGTCGTCGCGGCTGATGAACTCGATGATGATGCGCGCGCTGCAGGACCGCGTCGTCCTGGGCGGCGTGCTGGTCGTACTGGCCGTGCTGCTGGGCGTCGCGCTCTACCTCTCCGTCACCTAGCGGGAGGTGGCCCGCGGTCCGCGGCGCCGGCGCCGCCCGGCCGGTGAGTGTGCGCCCGGCTCTCCTGACCGTCACCGGCGAGCTGCTCGCGCTGCTCGGCGTCGCGCTCTACCTCTCCATCAGCTAGCGGGAGGCGGCCCGCGGCCCCCGGCCGGTGAGTGTGCGCCCGGCTCTCCTGACCGTCACCGGCGAGCTGCTCGCGCTGCTCGGCGTCGCGCTCTACCTCTCCATCAGCTAGCGGGAGGCGGCCCGCGGCCCCCGGCCGGTGAGTGTGCGCCCGGCTCTCCTGACCGTCACCGGCGAGCTGCTCGCGCTGCTCGGCGTCGCGCTCTACCTCTCCATCAGCTAGCGGGAGGCGGCCCGCGGCCCCCGGCCGGTGAGTGTGCGCCCGGCTCTCCTGACCGTCACCGGCGAGCTGCTCGCGCTGCTCGGCGTCGCGCTCTACCTCTCCATCAGCTAGCGGGAGGCGGCCCGCGGCCCCCGGCCGGTGAGTGTGCGCCCGGCTCTCCTGACCGTCACCGGCGAGCTGCTCGCGCTGCTCGGCGTCGCGCTCTACCTCTCCATCAGCTAGCGGGAGGCGGCCCGCGGCCCCCGGCCGGTGAGTGTGCGCCCGGCTCTCCTGACCGTCACCGGCGAGCTGCTCGCGCTGCTCGGCGTCGCGCTCTACCTCTCCATCAGCTAGCGGGAGGCGGCCCGCGGCCCCCGGCCGGTGAGTGTGCGCCCGGCTCTCCTGACCGTCACCGGCGAGCTGCTCGCGCTGCTCGGCGTCGCGCTCTACCTCTCCATCAGCTAGCGGGAGGCGGCCCGCGGCCCCCGGCCGGTGAGTGTGCGCCCGGCTCTCCTGACCGTCACCGGCGAGCTGCTCGCGCTGCTCGGCGTCGCGCTCTACCTCTCCATCAGCTAGCGGGAGGCGGCCCGCGGCCCCCGGCCGGTGAGTGTGCGCCCGGCTCTCCTGACCGTCACCGGCGAGCTGCTCGCGCTGCTCGGCGTCGCGCTCTACCTCTCCATCAGCTAGCGGGAGGCGGCCCGCGGCCCCCGGCCGGTGAGTGTGCGCCCGGCTCTCCTGACCGTCACCGGCGAGCTGCTCGCGCTGCTCGGCGTCGCGCTCTACCTCTCCATCAGCTAGCGGGAGGCGGCCCGCGGCCCCCGGCCGGTGAGTGTGCGCCCGGCTCTCCTGACCGTCACCGGCGAGCTGCTCGCGCTGCTCGGCGTCGCGCTCTACCTCTCCATCAGCTAGCGGGAGGCGGCCCGCGGCCCCCGGCCGGTGAGTGTGCGCCCGGCTCTCCTGACCGTCACCGGCGAGCTGCTCGCGCTGCTCGGCGTCGCGCTCTACCTCTCCATCAGCTAGCGGGAGGCGGCCCGCGGCCCCCGGCCGGTGAGTGTGCGCCCGGCTCTCCTGACCGTCACCGGCGAGCTGCTCGCGCTGCTCGGCGTCGCGCTCTACCTCTCCATCAGCTAGCGGGAGGCGGCCCGCGGCCCCCGGCCGGTGAGTGTGCGCCCGGCTCTCCTGACCGTCACCGGCGAGCTGCTCGCGCTGCTCGGCGTCGCGCTCTACCTCTCCGTCCTAGTGCGTGCGGTGAGTGTGTGCCGCCCGCTTGCTCGCTGAGAGCGCAGCCGGTCGACGGTCCCCGGCTCGCGACACCTGACCGGTTTGTCTGTGATATATTATTATGTATATCTCGATCTTGCTACAGACGCTCGTCCGGCGGCACTCGCGATGACTCGGTAGAAATTCAAACGTCATGATGTAGTACGTGTAGTTAATGAACCTATTTAAATATTTATAAATTAAAATCACTGTTTAACAAGACATTAAGTCGTTGCAATCGAGTATACAATAAATATAATTTATGTTGTTATGAAGCTACTCTTATTCTTATTTATTCATTTAAATAAATCATATTTTATCATTATTAAAAAAAAATAGGTGCCAAAAATGTTTGCGGGACGGTCGAGGGGACACGCACCCCAACTTTGGCTTTTGTCTCGTTTTTTTTTGTATGTGGTAATGAAAACAACAAATGAATAATAATGTTTCAGCGGGCCGGTTCGTGGTGATCCGCGCGGCGCCGGGCTCCCGCCGCCGCTGGGCGAGCTCACAGAGTAATCACTTCGAAACTAGTCATTACTTGTATGAAGGCGCAACATCAGGCATGCGTTCACTTCCCCGGCGGCCGGCGAGAGATGGCGCCGACTGCCGCGAAACGGTTTAACCTTGACGTCTTCTAGCTTACCGATTCGTTTGATGGATGATACAAATAACTAGTACAATATGTAGCAGTGAAAACTATGCAACGTCCTTTTCAGAAGTTATAATAGGACTTACCTACTTACTTCAAAGACCGGGAAAAAAGCCGTTGCCGGACGAGTGTGAGTTAGCGGCCGAGCATAATAAATGTTGTAACTTCCACCTCAGTTTATTTCAAGTACCTGGATGATCGAGCTTTGCTCGGTATTATTTTTTTGGTAAGTTTTCTAAAAATGAAACCTAGCTAGATCGATTTATCGCCCCCGAAACCCCCTGCATACTAAATTTCATGAAAATCGTTGGAGCCGTTTCCGAGATTCAGATTATATATATAATACTAGCTTTCCGCCCGCGACTTCGTCTGCGGATAGTCAGAACTTATTTTAAAAGTACAGACATAGTTTATACCACCTTCAAAGAGTTTTTTTAATGAAAAAAAGTCAAGAACGTGAATTTTAAGTAAGCGGTTCACAAACACCTTTCATTTTTGACTCTAAAACAACAAAATTGCCATACAAAATAAATTCACTGCCCCTCTTTCACCATTACGTTTTTTTAATCAACCCTAGATTTAATAGATTGATAATTTAGTCATCTCATTTATTTACTAAATTGCTATACAAACAATTAACCCACTCAGCAGAAGATTTTCGAAAAACACTAAAGTTGGATATTTTATATATGTTAGAGTATTTAGTCGCAATACTCATCTTCATATCTTGTAGGTATATACGTTTGAAAGTAACTTTCTTTCCATACAAACTTTACAGTCACTATCAGTAGTCTTAGATCCCATGTTTTTCCCTTTAGTTTATTTTATTGATGATGGGTTTGTTCTTGACTATTTGTTTCTTTAAGGGGCAAGTGTTTAAAAAACACTGAAGCTTGCACTTTTTTCAATGCTAACAATCTTGTACCTAACTGGAAAAATACCAACTCAAATACCTACAAACTTTCACCCCGCTTTTCACATTGTTAAGGGCTTATTTTAAAACCTGTTTTTTTATTTAATTAATATTGGTCTTGATACCGACTTTCATGTATCTAACTTGCCCAGTCATAATCCTTATGTATAGGTGAATAGTAACCTTAATACCAATAATGTCCACATTTCTCACATCAAAAATGACCAAATCCCCACAAAAACTTCTACCCCCATTTTACCCCCTTTTTCGAAATTGCTGTTTTTTTTTTCATTTATGTCGTAAACTACGACGTTTACTATTCTCATTTTAAACATGGCCAAACTATTTAATTTTACCACCTTCGGGGAAGTTTTTCAAAATCGCCCAACGCTTTTTTAGGGTTCCGTAGCAAAAATGGCCAAAACTCTTATAGTTTCGTCATGTCCGTCCATCCGCCCGTATGTCTCACGCATTTTACTCGAAAACTGCAGAGGTTCATAGATGAAATTTGGAGTAGGAATAGTGTCTTGTAGAAGCCGCTACTTAGTTTGGTAGTGAAAACTGTATATTTAAAAAAAAAATCTACCCCTCATTTTACCACCTAAGAGGTAGTATTTTCTGAATCACCGAAAGTAATATTTTTTATATGTATATTGCCTTTGTAGGTAGATTATATTTGCATTGCAGAGCATTCCTACCAAGTTTCAAGTAAAGGGGGTTTGGGTAAAAGTGTTGTCATTTGTAAATTTCATACATTTTCAAGGTGAGCGGCCATTCGTAAAAGTGGTAAATTATGACAGAATTATTAAAAATAAACATATTTTGTTATGTAATGTAATACTCTTAAGTGCATCGGAGCCGAGATATTTAAATATTCTTACTTTTGTACTAAAAACTGAATACTTAAATCTTTAAAATCTCCGCTCCGATATTATTTAACGCCATAAATTATATATATCTATGTGTATTTAGAGGTCCTCTAAATAACTACGTAACAATCATCTATGGCCGCTGAAAAAAAAAAAGACAATATTCTTCAAACAAATTTACCCAATGCCCTTTACCATAAAAGTAATCCCCACAAAAACGTTGCAACTAATTTCCATCCCCCCGGGGTTTGAATTTTAGTAATCGCTGAAAAACGTATCTCAAAATATTATTTAAAGAGCATTTCTATCAAGTTTTAGGTAAATTTGATCAAAAAAATATTTTTTCTATACAAACTTTGCAACTCCCTTTCATCCCTCTAGGGGTTGAAATTTTAGTTATAGCTGATATACGTGTCTCTTTATTTTCACTGAAGAGCATTTCTACCAAGTTTCAAGTAAATTTGACCATGAAAATATTTTTTGCCACAAAAACTTTGCAACCCCCTTTCATCCCTCTAGGGATTAAATTTTAGTAATCGCTGAAATACGTGTCTTATTATTTGCATTGAAGAGCATTTCTACCAAGTTTCAAGTAAATTTGACCATGAAAATATTTTTTGCCACAAAAACTTTGCAACCCCCTTTCATCCCTCTAGGGATTAAATTTTAGTAATCGCTGAAATACGTGTCTTATTATTTTCACTGAAGAGCATTTCTACCAAGTTTCAAGTAAATTGGACCATAAAAATATTTTTTCCCATACAAACTTTGCAACCCCACTTTGGGACAATATCCTTATTCTTGGGAAATTTTGAAACTGTGTTTATGTGTTGTGTTATATTTTCTCGCATTGTTGGAGAACTTGGAGAAAAGCAGTGTCCAAGCGTCGGCCTCGGCCGGGAACGGCGGTTGCTGAGCGCGCGTCCAGCGCGGCCGAAGCAAGGAACTAATACTCATCCCGCAACGGCCTGTTTCCCGGTCTTTGAAGTAATATACTATTTCCTCGGCCTCTACAATGTACTATCTTTTAATTTTGCCTTGGCCTGGAACGCAGAATTTCGCGGGCAGTATTTTATAAAAGTAAGGTTAACATTTCCGAACATGTCGGAGATAAAAATATATGCCCGTCTCTTCTTACTTTAGGGGAAAAATATCATTGTTGACTATTTATATCATATATACATATAAGAATAATTCTAAAAAGCTATTATTGTGTTTATCTTCGAAAAGTCCATGTTTTGCTTCGGTAGAATTTAATGTAATCATGTAGGCACGAGTAATAAAATAAGAGGTATGAACTATAGGTACGCAAACAATCTCCAGCGAGACGCGACGCCGCACGCGGGTTGTCGACATGAATTAAACGTTATTGTTACAAATATCGGATGTATCATCATTTAATATTGTTCTGCGCGCGCATGCGCATCTATAAACACGTCACCCCGGGGCTCCGCAGTGAAGCGGTCTGTGTGTTATGTCCCAAATGTTATTTCACCTCGGAGGTGCAGTTGAGGGGTTGGTGTTTGAATTATACTCTTGTGCACTTCTCACAAACATTATCCTTGCTTCTTTACATAGTATAGGTAAAGCAAAGTCGCTTCCGCCGTCTGTACGCTTAGACCTTCTAAACTGCGCAAGGGATTTTATTGTGGTTTTCATCAACTTTTTAAGGATGTACGCAATATGTTACAAATCCTGTGCACTTTATTTGTTAATGTCCGGTTGTATCATCCAGTTTGGAGATCTATAAATAAAAAAAATAGTAGACGGGCGTTATAGAAAACTTACATAAACCGAAGCGAAGCGAGGGCGGGTCGCTAGTAAATTATAAAGCGTTTACGGAGGGGCGGAGCGTCGCGCGTGGCGGGCGGCTTGGCGTCGCGGCGCGTCGGGCGTTTGTTCCGTTTACAGGGAGGCGGCGCGCGCAGCGGACCGCGTCATCACACGCGCAAACACAAACACATGGCAATGTACGGTGTTGTTTATAAAGATGCGGGGCGTGACGCGGCGCGTGGTGCGGGGCGTAGAGAGTTGCGGTGGCCGCTACATCCGCGGCGGACTCTCGAGCGTGTAGCGGAGCGCGCGGCGGAGCACAAGACTGTCAGAAGGTTCCGCCGCGGGCCCCGCTGCGGTCGCAGTGGCGAGAACCGCCTTTATTGACGCGTGCGACGCTGCGTGCAACGCGGCGATACCATCCGCGGGCTCCGCCGCAAGTAGCGCTGTATTTGCAGCAAACGCGCGTAAAACCGCTTCTCCGTAAACGCTTTTATACAACGCCATATGTTTGAATTTAGTGCAGACCGCGCCGCCCAACGCTCCGCGCGACGCCCCGCGTCTCCGTAAACAAGCACTTATTGCTTAACGCACTCGCAATGACAATCCTTTTCATTTTGACGGTCCGAAGCGAGTCTGAGGCCCTATTTTGAAATTCGAAGTTCGAAATTACGTTAGCTTTATCCCTTTCTCTCGATTTAGTCTAGAATGACGAGTGACAGGAATGGAGCTAACGTAACTTCGAACTTCGATTTTCAAAGTAAGGCCTCTGCACACAAAATGAAAACAATTTTGTTCCACCTTGAAGTCAATTGCGATTGCAAGTGCAATAGGCAATAGGCCAGCTGAGCTATGTGTGCGCCCTTTAATTAAACTTCTCTGTTTTTATAATCATCTTTTGTAGCGAGTACTATACTCCATTTACTTAAACGATCTAGTATAGGCTTCTCTCACTCGCACAGTGTCATAGAAATGACAAGGACAAAAGATAGAGGCAGGTATCCAAGTGGGCGGCAACAACCGATAATCTTCTCGGGGCTCGTTCACAATGGTATTTGAAAATAAAAGATTAAGGAGACATCGGTCGGTTTCACTAGCCAAGTCACAGGTAAACGATGAACAATAAGTCGCAAGAAGGGAAACTGTGCAACTGCACTTTTCCAGTACTGGGTCGTTAAAGTAAATGGAGTATTTTGTATGTAGTACTTTGCCAAGTTACTAGCTTCTCAAGGGTGTTCTTGTAGTTATACATATTTCCTTCAGTTTGTATATATATGAGGGGTGCCCCTACTATAATACTTAGGTATACAATGTGTGTGTGTGATAGCACGGGGAGGTTACGTGACGGTACCGAGTCCCAGGCGGGCGGGCGAGCACCTCGCGGGGGCTCGCGCGGGCCAAGCGGTATGATTTGTTGCACGTAGTTTAGGGCGCGTAGTCCCAGTTCTGCCGCAGGGCTCGTCGCGCCTCAGGCGCCGCCAGCTTGATCGGTATCCGAGACCTAACTTTCGTGATTGTGCACGTATATATATGTACCAAGAAAGCGTACGCGAACTTCGTTCTTCGTTCGTTCCGCTCTGACCTTGCGAATGAGGCTGTCTGTAAATATACCTAATTTAACAAATGTATACGGTACTCCCGGCTTCTTAATAGCTTTCGGCTACTAATTGTTATCCCGCTCGCACTCGCCACTGACGAACGAAGATTGCCGATCGCTATTAAGAAACCGGTAGTGCTGTACAGTGATGGCAGTGATCGAATATTTACATCACTGTTTATTATAATCGAATCAAATAAAGATATATTCCGACGATTTTTGCCTTTGTTTTTTAACCTTTACGAGTTAAGAATGTTCGTATCTGCTTCGGCCGGCCCGGCTGATAAAAAATAAGTGGTTCGTTTCCCCCGAAACCCGGTCAGTCGCGTCGACAGTGGACAGTTACTTTTGTAATTTATCGCTTAAATTAAAGAAGATCTAGTTGGACATCGCTACTAAAACCGCCAAATAAATTAAGATGTCTCCCGCCACATCAAAACTACATAACATTCGTTAGCTGCCTTTCTTCGGGGGACTATCCGATTTAACGCGGTCAAACTATACCTACTGGGTGTTCACTGACTTATCTATCTGATGAATTATGGTTTGATGGTTGATGTTTTGTAACTTCGGGTGCTACCGCTGTAACTATTTCTATTTCTATTTCTATTTCTTTACACTCGACCCGCTTCTACTCGTATCCCAGGCGCGCGGTTCGTCCACGATTGGTTCGGACAACTATAAAAACACAATCTCATATGTACAATATTTATTTTACATAACAATAAATAATACCGTCAAATACATAATCACGAGCACCCTCGCCGGCGCCAACCCTGTCCAGGCGGCACACTCAGGCGACACGACCTCGTCCAAGCGTCCACTCAGGCTCACTTGTCAGAATTCAAATACATTTATATGTAAAAAAAATTTTTTTATTACAAACCCTCTTGCAAAGAAAACGGACACTCAAGATGTTTTCTAAGATTAAAATAATAAAGAATAAGATTTTGTGCTACAAAATAAAAAAAAGTATTACTAACGGAGAAAAATAATGACTTTATAAAAATAATATTTTAATGCTGTAGCATAAAGTTTCATTTAGTTACAGTATGTTTAAAATACTTGAAAAAAATCTAAAGTGCCCTTTTTTTTACAAATATTTTATAACAACATGGAGTCGATCTAGATTGACTATCAATCTGCAGATGCTCCCTTTTGACATTGGAAGATGGAAAAAGAAGCGCGAGCAAAACTAGTCGCGGCGCGCTCGACTCCTTCCGATGTGAGCGACAGGTTAAACGACACGAATACAACAAAGCTTAGTTTAAAGCGGAATGCATAATTGCACATAATTTAATTAAATAATAACAAAGCATACAAATAATTTCGTTGCAAATTAAATCAAGTGACTCGATTCATATAGCGTAAATAATACGTAGAGTGGCATGGTCGTCTCCTCGTCACATAACTATAATATATTAACTTTGAACAAACAAACATGTCGCTTCGTCTACAATTAGAGCAGGTCCAGACGGATCGTTTTGCGCGCGTGAGCACTCGTGCGTAGACACTCGCGCGTTCCCGGGGTACTGGAGCTACATACATCGCGTCCAGATGCTGGTCTTTGTTTAGAAACGCGCGAGTGTCTACGCGCGAGTGCTCTCGCGCGCAAAACGCTCCGTATGGACCTGCAGGCCTATTACGTAACTCACTCGTAATCGCGATCGGCTTCAAAGCGGAACAATTGGTTTCATTTTATATGCAGACCAAATGAAAACGATTGCGATTGCGAGTGCCTTAGGTAATAGCCCCTCCGATCTTAGAAATGATCGAGCAATGTCGTGAAATCGTTTCCCGCAGAGTTGCCTCGAGACCAACATTCAGCTCAGACCGCGCTCTCCGAACGAACACCGAACACCTGGACATCGAGGCTCACATCATCGTATTTGTTATTTAGTCGGCCCTTTTATTCATCTGATTTCAATAAAAATATGACATGAGCTCTGAAAATAGATTAATATTACTACTTACAAGCTAAAAAAAACATATTGGCAGTGACTCCCTCGCACGCTCGATGTCGGTCAACCAAGGAGCGACCGGCAGCCGTGAGCATCGGAACATTGATATCCGACCAACATTGTAGTATAGTTGATTTTTAGGGGTCCGGACCCTTTATTAATATGCCGTCCGTCCGTCCGTGTTAACTTTTGAAACGTAATAGATAGCTGGTTTTTTTTCAGAATATGTGTTATTACGACAGAGTTACTAACAAATAATATAAAAAGTAAAATAAATAAAACTTACAATACAAAAAATGTTTTCAACTTTTTGGTGTATCATAATAACTGTAAAACATGCAAGCGTCAAATTTGGTATGATTACAGTACAAACCCTGAATTAAAACTACAAGTAAGTGTAAGTTGGGATTACGCATGCGATTCATAATCGAATTAAAATCTGAATATAATAATACCTACTGTGTGGCGGTACGGAAGTTTACGGAACCTTCGGTACGGAAGTCCGACTCGAACTTGACCGGTTTTTTTGTAAATTAGTTACGTATTTTTTATTTCCGTTCCGTGTTCTGATCCACTACTAATTAGTTTTGTTGAAATATGTCGGTACAGTTGAGCGCGGTCGCTCACTCGTTGTGTTTGAGCGCTGTTTGTAACGTTGTCGAGCTGCCGGCGGCCGCGGCGCTAGGGCGCCGGCTCCGGCGGCGCGCCCGGCGACGACTGCGCCTTGTACTCGCTCAGCTTCGAGTCCTGGAACCAACGTATTATGATTCGAATAAGATCTCTTTTCATCGGTCATCGAGTCATTCTAGACGGGCCGGGCAGGGTGTGTACGGTACCCGGTCGGCGAGCAGCTCCGACAGGTCGGGCCGGACAGGGCGTGTATGGTACCTGCGGGGCGAGCCGGTCAGGCCGGGCAGGGTGTTACCCGGTCAGCCAGCAGCTCCGGCAGGTCGTCCCGGACCTCGCGCAGCCGCTCGAGCTCGGCGTCCAGCCACGACACCTCCGGCGTCAGCCAGTTCAGTCTGCCGATACCTACACTCTGATTGTACGGTCCCTGGTCAGCCAGCAGCTCCAGCAGGTCGTCCCGGTCCTCGCGCAGCCGTTCGAGCTCGGCGTCCAGCCGCGACACCTCCGGCGTCAGCCAGCAGCTCCAGCAGGTCGTCCCGGTCCTTGCGCAGCCGCTCGAGCTCGGCGTCCAGCCACGACACCTCCGGCGTCAGCCAGTTCAGTCTGCCGATACATACACTCTGATTGTACGGTCCCTGGTCAGCCAGCAGCTCCAGCAGGTCGTCCCGGTCCTTGCGCAGCCGCTCGAGCTCGGCGTCCAGCCACGACACCTCCGGCGACAGCCAGTTCAGTCTACCGATACATACACTCTGATTGTACGGTCCCTGGTCAGCCAGCAGCTCCAGCAGGTTGTCCCGGTCCTCGCGCAGCCGCTCGAGGTCGGCGTCCAGCCACGACACCTCCGGCGTCAGCCAGTTCAGTCTGCCGATACATACACTCTGATTGTACGGTACCTGGTCAGCCAGCAGCTCCAGCAGGTCGTCCTGGTCCTTGCGCAGCTGCTCGAGCTCGGCGGCGGCGCGGCGCTCGGCGTCCTGCGCGGCCCCCAGCGCCGCGTCCAGCCGCGACACCTCCAGCGTCAGCTGGTTCAGTCTGCCGACACATACACTCTGACTGCCCGAATCGATTAGCTGAGAGAAGCCTCCTGCCGGCCGCGGGCCTCTCTCTAGGACCACCCGAAAGCTCCGCCGCCGCCGTGCGCGCCGGGCTTATTATCAATTCTCCTTCACCAAAATGTACTTATAGAAGTGAAAAATGGAAGTTAAGTTCTTACAGAAAATAAAAAGCCCGTTTTAAAATTTGAGAAGATATCCACCAAAAATAATCCTCGATCGATCGGTTTGCAAATTAAAAAGTCAAAAGAATTAATAAAGAAAGAAACAAGAATACATAGAAAAAAGATTGCGACGAAATAGAACCTCTTCTTTTGTAATGACGTTTAAGACTAGGCATGGTGTGCGATCGCAGTCCGGTATACGCACCTGTCGTCCGCGGCCGGGCGCGGCTCGGGCAGCGCGGCGGCCTGCGCGCGCAGCAGCGTGTTCTCGTCGCGCAGCCGCGCCGCGCCCGCCAGCGACTCGTTCAGCGCGCCCTGCGCACACACAAGACAACGTTACTCTCCCCTTAAACTAAATATTGTAAGTAGATATTATCTAAAACTAGGTCTGTGCGTTTTCTTTTCCAAGAAAATATTTATTGAAAAATAATATGAAAAAACCTAGTTTTTTATCGACCGCATATTCAAAAATCTCATCTTAAAACCGAACTTGATTTACAGCAAAAAAAAATCGTATTTATATATATATATATACATACATACATACATACACATACATAATCTCACGCCTTCGTTCCCAGAGTGGGGTAGGCAGAGCTACAGAATTACAAAACATCTCTAAAAACTTGTTGATAATTCTATAACCACAATTTGCACAAATAGGCTAAGACACATAAGATACATATACATATAAGATGTTTATTCAGTAAGTAGGCCGCACGGGCACTTATACACGTCAAAATCTACCAGCGCTTCGCAAGAGGCCACTGCTGAGAAGAAGCGCCGCAAGAAACTCGACAGTTAGTCGTTTTTAGGGTTCCGTAGCCAAATGGCAAAAAACGGAACCCTTATAGATTCGTCATGTCTGTCCGTCTGTCCGTCCGTATGTCACAGCCACTTTATTCCGTAACTATAAGAGCTATACTGTGGAAACTTGGTAAGTAGATGTATTCGGTGAACCGCATTAAGATTTTCATACAAAAATAGAAAAAAAACAATAAATTTTTGGGGTTCCCCATACTTAGAACTGAAACTCAAAATTTTTTTTTTCATCAAACTCATACGTGTGGGGTATCTATGGATAGGTATTCAAAAATGATATTGAGGTTTCTATTATAATTTTTTTCTAAACTGAATAGTTTGCGCGAGAGACGCTTCCAAAGTGGAAAAATGTGTGTCCCCCCCCCCGTAACTTCTAAAATAAGGGAATGATAAATGTAAAAATAATATATGATGTACATTACCATGCAAACTTCCACCGAAAATTGGTTTGAACGAGATCTAATAATTAGTTTTTTTTTAATACGTTATAAATCGTAAACCGCATTTTACCTTTCACGGAACCCTTCATGGGCGAGTCCGACTCGCACTTGGCCGCTTTTTTTTAAATATACGAGTAGCTTATACAATTACAAAACTTAACCTGGCATTTTAAAAAACAATGAATCTAACATAAAATAATAAATAAATATATTCATGCGTAGTTGAGCAGGAAAATGTATCAAAACTCAGAATTTTCACGAGAACTAATAAGTAGTAGTAATTTAAAAAACAACAACCCGCCTTCAAAAAGCAAAAAATAACTTCTTTAAAACGGCAGGTTAGGTCAGTCAAGGCGGGTTTTTGTTTTTTTAGACTTTTTTATTTTATACTTTTTAGTGAACATAATTATGCTGTTATTCTCCCACTTCTCATTTAATAAGAAACTATAGAACATGTCAATCTCGCCGCAAGCAACGCCGTGGGAAAGTCATATTTAAACCTAAATACGCTTCGTCATAGTAGCTCAACTATTTTAATCGAAATATCTTGTCGCCACCCTTGAAATATATACCGTTTAGGAGTTCCGGTGGCCATCTGTGGTCTTCATCATCATTTCTACTTCACTAAATAGTGCTTTCCAAGAGTAAATACACAAGTTACAATGAAAAATACTAAAATCGCTATAGGTGTGCCTATAAATTTTGAAGAGTTCCGTCGATTCCTCATGAACTCCATCACCAGATCTTCATTGTGATAAGAATGGGACCAAACGGGAAGCATCAGCTTTAAATAAAAAAAGAATCATCAAAATCGGTTCACCCAGCCGTAACTTTTGAAAGGAAAAAACCTCAAACATAAAAAAAATACAGACATATTTTTGAAGTCGGTTAATAAAAGAATAAAAATTATACAAATTATACTTACCTTTGATGGTGCAAGACAACCACATAAAAAGTTTCGATACATTCTCCTACAGAAACCGTGTCGCCTAGCTAGACAGTAGGTATACAATGTTTACATATTTTTATGACTACCTACGTTATTATTAAGTTATTTAGGTGTTTAGTTCAGGCCAAGCATTTTTATCTGTTAGATAGTCCTCGACCCTATAGTAAGCTTTAGACATCAACCGCTTTTTCAAATATTTTTTAAGTACTGGAAATGGTAACTTTAACACTACGTCAGGTAATTTATAATAGATCTGGATGCATTGACCTACAAATCACCATCACTACATATAAAACAAAGTCGCTTCCCGCTGTCTGTCCGTCCCTATGTATGCTTAGATCTTTAAAACTACGCAACGGATTTGGATGCGGTTTTTTTAAATAGATAGAGTGATTCAAGAGGAAGGTTTATATGTTTAATACATGCGTAATATTGTAGAGAAACACTGATAATTTTAGAGATTTCTAATGTGATGTCGTAAATAAACACATTTTTATGCGCTTACATTGCAAACGCTGGCTAAACCTTAAGAGATATATCAAAATAATGTACTGAAGAATTGTAGTTCTTTAAAAAATCTAAAGAAAAGTCCGCGATGGCATATGTCTATCTCCTAAGGTTGACTCACAGTAACCATTTTTATCTTTAAAGTTTTATTAAAAAATATTAGGTTAGAGTCTGTCTAATGAAAGCTGAACCTGGATTTTTCTTGGCTGACGAGTCTGGCAACACTATTTAATATGTCGTTTCAAGTCGTTTGGACTTTGTTGTTGTTAGAAACTTGTCAATTCGAGATCTAAATTGATAAAAATACGGAGTAATCATGCCGTCGACGATAAGAGGCGGTGTCCGGGAGATTCTGTATACTATTATACAGAAGTACAAAGAAAAACAAGAAGAAAGAAAAGCATTATTGATGCAAAAAATTAATTGTTTAGTTACGGTGACCAAATTTATAGGTTAGTACGGCTTTAGTACGGCATGTTCATTTTGATACTTCTTATTTCTCTATGTGCAATCCTAAGTTTAATTTACCTTTTTCTGTCTATTATACGATGAGATTAAGAAATTAAACGAAATTAAATTCGTTTCAGAAAACCTGGACGTGCACGTTGACAAAAGTGTGCTGGAAAACGTAAAGCAGCTGAAAGAGGTTGAGGAAACTGAGTTAGCCTGCCAGACTCAGACGAAATATTTGGAAGAAGTATCTTCAATGACCGGTAATTACTAAAATTATCATTGTCTTTCCCTATATAATAGGTGTAGGTACCTATTGTCTGTCCCTATATCATGTTGAATCTCTTAGCATTCACAATTTTATTAAATTAATTTAATAGACAGATGATTAATGTAACTGACACTCATAGTTTCAATAAAACAATAAGGAGGTGTTTAGTTAAAAGATATCATAAACATATTATTTGATATGTATTTTCTGTGTGCGGAGCAAACAGCATTTTGTTGTTTATGAACCAAATGTACACTGTACAGTCGATTTCATAAATATGTGTACACTTTAGTACCTTATCTATTTATTTAATGTCATTTTTGATCGGCCAGATATAAAAGATGTTCGGGTTATATGAGTCTTCCTTGTTCTTAAACCGTTGCGATTAGAACCTCACCGATGCAATTTCATTTCACCTAAACCCAAATGTTTTTAGGGCTTTCGGACTGTACAATGGGGCTGTACTGCGCAACCACACAATGTATTTCTAAATGGTGTTCTGTTTATTTAACACTTTCTTTCTTCTTACAGATATCAGTGTTTCATCTTTAAAAAGAATAAGTAATGAGGGAAAATTAAACAACGGTATTTACTATTTTTAATTTACTCAATTTTATTGAGCGTACATTTGTAACGACTAAGTTTGTGTTGTTAGAAATAATTATTAATTACTTTACTACCTTGTAATGTTACTTTTAAGAATAATTGTATTTTATGATTGGAAAAAATGATTTGCTGGAGTTTCTTGCGGCGCTTCTTCTCCAAGATATAATTGTCGTTAGATAGAGGTGTAAGGGTGATGAGAATAATGTTACCTCTAATTACTTTATTAAAAAGGTTGAATATAATATTCCTCATCATCATTGTTTTATTATGCTGTGTGCGACACAGACGAAAACCTCTCGTATCAATGAAATCTATCAACAGCACGACTAGCACAAGTTGCTCGTGACTTGTTTGTCGCTCGGATCTCCCTTACTATCTAGTCTGTTACGATAGAGACGCACAGAGCGACAAGCGAGAAAATACAACTTGTGCTACACGTGCAGATCACTATATTTTCATGTCAAATATATTTCGAAAAACCAAATGTGCTCCAGTCACTGTCATCGTATTTTACCTAAAGTGCTTTTCATCAAAATATAGCGCTCGTAATAATATATATGAAAATATAGTACGCGTTTCCTCTTCCTTTGTGCCCACCAAAATAAATAAAATAATAAAAGTATCAATATCGTTTATTCCTTCATTGATCGGTAATACCATATCAAGATTTTTTGAATTTGCCGCTTTTTCCCAGGTTCAGCTTTCATTAGACAGACTCTATTTGCGAAGCTATTTTCCCCAATTCAGTATTTTTTCTTATCCAGATGAATACGTTGGTTACCTTGGGCATTTAATGTAGATTAAAATTGTGCTTTACACAAAATTATTTAAATAAATACTTTAGAAGATATGGCAGGTTCAAAATTACGCGCAATCTAAATCTGTACTAAGTATCGAAACGGTTGGCCGCCGGCCGCGCTTCGCCCTTTAGTACCTACCTACCCTACAGCCTACAGCATCCCATAAGGTCGGCGTAAACAAATTAGTACTGTTTGACACATAACCTCAAATATTCACCAAGCGTGTTTTTATTAAAAATAAAGTATAATGAATACTTATTTCATCTTAAACTTAATATGAAAATAATGGTGAGTAATCATGGTGAATTGGTTCGTTTGGTGTTGTTTACATTGTTCGCAAGTTCTATTGACGCCGACCTTAGTAACAAAATTTTGGAATTATCAGACGCGCACCGGAGCTCTCCTGTTACTTACTTATTTATATTTGGCTTTTCAAATTATTAAATTAGGGAAATGAATGGGTAGGTAGTTTGATTGAGTTTAGGTTTTGATTAAAAGTTATTTTTATGTTGTTTTTAATATTTTTAACAGACTTCAAAAAAAAGGAGGTTCTCAGTTTGACCTGTATGTATGTATGTATGTATGTATGTATGTTTGTCCGCGATTACCTCGCGTTTCGTTGAACCGATTTTGATGCGGTTTTCAGATAAGTCTTTGTGACACTTAGGAGAAGGTTTTAGTATTTTAACCGACTTAAAAAAGGAGGTTCTCTGTTTGAACTTTTTACAGAGTGGTCCGAATTTAAAAAATCTTTTCTTAGTTTGATAGAGTATACTTCCGAGGTGGTCCCATTGTCACCAAATATAAATCTGATGAGGGGATCCGTGAGGAATTAAGGGAACTCGTCAAATATTATAGGCATACATACAGCGATTTTAGTATTTTTAGTAACAAATCCAGCATTTGCATTCAGAAAGTATCATTTGGTGAAGTGGAACTGATGATGAAGACCACAAATGGGTACCGGAACTCCTCAACAGTACCTATTTCAAGGGTGGTGATAAGATATCTCGATTAAAAAGTTGAGCAATTGTAACGAAGACCATTTAATTGTCTAAATATGACTATGACTTTCCCGAGGCGTTGCTTGCGGCGAGCTTAAAATGTCTTAAAGTTTCATATCAACTAAGAAGTGGAACTACATACCAGCTTATTATGATCACTAAAAAGTATAAAATAAAATAAATGTTTTAAAAAACAAAAACCGCCTTCAAAAATGCAAAAAATAACTTCTTTTAAAATGGTAGGTATAGGTCAGTCCAATTGAAGTCGTCGACTCAGAATATTTTTACCCAAAAGCCGACTTCAGTTGGACTGACCTATACCTACCATTTTAAAAGAAGTTACTTTTTGCATTTTTGAAGGCGGCTTTTTGTTTTTTAAAACATTTATTGAAAGTATATATGTATAGGTAAATAAATCAATAACGGTAATAGGTAGATACATTAATATTGGTAAAAGTGTTTTTTTTATATTATTAGGTTATCAACGAGAGGTGTGTTTATTATTTAATTTTGTGGATCTAAGGGATAAAACTCCATTTTTCTTATTTTAAGATTGTGTTGTAAATATCCAGAATACATTATGTAAGTACCTACATATTTCCTTACTATTTGGTTATCAATGAGAAAGTGTGTTGATTAGTTAATTTTTTTTTTTTTTTTTTTAAGGTTGTTTGTGTTGTAAATATTTCGAATATAGGTACTTAAGTATTTCCTGTTGTAAATTTAAAAATAAATGTTAACTTTTATGCGTTTAGCATATTACCTCAGCCTGGCTGGTGTTAGTTTAGTATTTTTCTCATCAATGAAGCAGGTAGTTAATTTTGTGGATTTGGGTTAATAGGTAGGTATTGTTTTTTTAAGGGGAAAGCTCAAAATAAATTAAGTCGTTCTAATATAGATCGTAGAACTAGGGATAAAAATAGAAACAATTTACGTCTTAATGATGAAATCACAGAAGAAAGGGAAATCAGGCTGCGTAATAGAAGAGAAAGTAATTCTTTGCGAAGAAATAGGGAATCGTCTATTGAACGTCACGTTCGTCTTATAGTTGATCGGGATTGACATAGATCTTAGCGGGCCAGGGAATCTTCTACTAAACGTGACGTTCCGCGTATAGGCGACAGGAATAGATATACAGGGCGTCCCAAGACTATGGGACATGAAGGGAAAGTACCTTAAATATCGTAGATAAAGTTTTTCTCATTATAGGTGCACGTGCATTATTTCACCGTTAGATTACTTGTTTTGGGGATACGTGAAAGATATGCTATACAAAAAGCAAATACGACCACGTGGGCGAATTACAAACAGAATTGAGCCATATCATATCGAGTACCTATTCACCATAAATTGTTAAGAAAATCAACAGGCAGCGGACTATTAAAAGATTGGCGATTTGCAAAAGACAAGAGGGATCACATTTTTTTGAGCATTCAATTAATTAATTTACAAGAAAAAAATTAAATTCCAAAAAATACTCAACTGTCTTCGGCAGTTTCATGTATGATTTTAATTTGTTTAAAATGATTAATTTCACGTTGTTCCTTTCTTTTAAGATACTATGTTACTTAAGAAGAATTATTACTTTTTGTTCATTCTTTCGATTGGCATCATAAAAATACGCATGTTTTTTTTTCACATTTAAGTCGGTTCGATTCCCAGACGAAGCAAATAATTTTTAGAATATCTTTGAATGCAGTATTACTAACTTTTAAAAATAAAATAAAGTCTTCTTTCAGCAAAATATCCTATCTACGATATTTAAGGTACTTTCCCTTCATGTCCCATAGTCTTGGGACGCCCTGTAGATCTGAGAGAGCCAGAGAATCTTCTACTGAACATGAACGTAGGTCCACAAGTACCTACTTCTAATTTATGGCCAAATAAAGTGAATTCTGCATTCCTCTGCAAACTTTCTGCAAACCTCTATGCAAATGCACCTATCTAAAAATTATTTCACCATTTGAAAAGTATATTATTCCAGATGAACTTGGGTTATTTCTACTTTTATTAACCGAAGAGAAGCGAGTCGCTAGTGATTTATATACCTTACGGACACGACATTTTTTAATGGCAATTTTATTTTTATTTGTTGTATTCAAACTATGTATATCACAATTCTTAATAAAAGAGTCTTGATTTTGGATGACATAAATAATATTCTCATAAATAAATTGTGACGCTACTGTCAAAATACTAATTTCTTGAAATGGTAATCACGGGAGTTTAGGTTATATATAGAACGAATGGATCTTTTTTGTAACACGAATATAGTCTGTATGTCAGCAGCTTTTGCCCAAACTAGAATACCGTACGACTTAACACTATGAAAATAACTATAATAAACTAAGCGAGCTGTATCAACATTGGTAAGTTGCCTGATTTTCCTGACAGCATAAGCTGCCAAACTTAATTTACCTGCTAGTACTGCTATATGGGGACGCCATTACAAATTTTTTGTCTATAGTTATCCCTAAGAAAAGCGCCTCATCTACCATTTCCAAACATTCATCATTTAGAAGTATACTACATTCTACAGGTCTAACATTAGGCAAAGCGAACCTAACACATTTGGTTTTCTTAGCATTGAGTAGCAAATTGTAACTAGTAAACGAATTAAGTACATACTTTACCTAGCGTGGCGTTTATACTACTGTAATCGACGGATTTTCGGTCTGCCTTGAAAATTGATTATGTATCATCTTTTTTTAGCAAATAGCACAATATAACAAAGGTTTTAAACTAACACGATTTTCACTCATACTAAAACTATAAAACGGGACTTAATCGCGTAATAAAATGAAACAATTACCTCGACGTTTCGACTGTTACAACAGTCTTCTCGTGACCACGGCTGTTGTAACACAGTCAAAACGTCGAGGTAAATGTTTCATTTTATTACGCGATTAAGTCCCGTTTTATAGTTTTAGTATAACAAAGGTTTTCTACCGTGGGTAAGACATTACTTTGAATTATATTGAATTTCGTTTTTTTTTTTAAATATAAACCAAAAATAAGAATGGACCTAATATAGATCCCTGAGGCACACCTAATTTAACAGGTGCTCCAATGGCTTGTGTTTAAATGGGTTTACAACAACCGTTTGTGTTCTATCACTAAGATATGAAGACATAAGATTTAGAATTATTTGACTGACCGTAATGTTCTAATTTTAATATAAGAGTCGCATGATCTACGCAATCGAAAGCTTTGGAAAGGTCATAAAAAATTCCAAAGCTTACATTACATTACATACACATATACATATTACATTATTTTGACAAACTATATCATTTTACAAACTTTCAATTCACAAAGACGTTTTCCCCGCCACATAATTTGTGGTCATTGATCTAACCTAACCTAAGCTTATTTAATAAGCCTATATAACCTATGTAATATGTGATGGTTTAAGCACAATTTAATTTTTGCGAAATGTAAGTTTGTAAAATGATATAGTTTGTCAAATGATGATCTGATAAAAAGTCAGAATACTCTTATTGCCACTATTAAAATAGGTGCCGTTGAGGAATTCCGGTGGCCTCTGTGGTCTTTATCATCAGTTCCACTTCACCAAATGATGCAAATGAATTTCTGAAATGGACTTGTTACTGAAAATACTAAAATCGCTGCATACAATATTTCAGAAATGCCCTCAAATCCTCGCGGATCCCCTCATCAGATACTTAATTGGTGAGAATTGATTGGACCGCTTCGGAATGAAACAAAAAATAATTTTTAAAATCGGGCCACGGAGAAATCGGAGAACATACACAACCAACGCAACATAAAACCTCCCCCTGTTTTGAAGTCGGTTGAAAGTCCCGATTCTCGAGGAAGGTCTGGGAGCAGAGGAGCGCCTGACTGGTGAATGTCACCTGCAGCTGATGGTTGTGCTGCAGCAGGCCCTCGACCTGCGCCAGCAGCTCCTGCAGGCGCGCGTCCTGCTGCCGGATGAGGCTCTTGTACTGCTCCAGCGTGGCGTCGTCCGGCGACGCGCGCTCGCTCGCCTCGCGCAGCCCGTTCTCCGGCGCCGCCGTCAGGCTCTGCGTCACCACGCCTGCGCACGACACACCGCCCGTAGTACACGGAGCCTTATCGACCATACAGCACCATGACATACTAAAGCAGTTCAGTTTAGATCGAGATAAAGGGACAGAGTAAATAATAGCAGTTATAGCACTTTCTCTCGACGTAAACTGAACAGTTTTAGTATGTCGTGGTGTGGTAACCCCCCGTATTTTTTTACACTGACATCATCTGCGTACTTGACGTAGACCGGCGGGTCTGCGACGTCTATGTAGACTCCGGGGAATTGGACTCGTTGATATGTCACTACTCACGAGTACAAACTCGGCGGGTCATCGTACACCGATCATCATCGGTTTTACATTTACAGGGTGGAAAAAACGAACGCCACATGGACGGCAACTAACTTCAAATTGAACGCAAAGGACTTATTTATTTTTTGTATTTATGGATTTTTGGCAATTAGTCTGCCTTAACCGGGAATCGAAGTGACAGTGTGTGACAGTGAGTGAGTGAAGTGAAATAACAAAATAATAAAGTAGGATTTTTTACGGTTTTTATTTAATTTCAAGTTGTTGTGTCGTAGATGGTTCCCCTTGTTTACGCATAATTGTTATTCTTGTGATACCTTTGACTTTTTTGAAAAGATATAAAATATTAACACAATTTAAAAAATATTTTCCGTTTAAGCTGGAGAAAAATTATGCGAAAACCAAATTCGGCGACTTTAGACATTCAGCGTAAAAAGTTTCGGCGAAATAGAGGGATCCCGTCGTAGATATAAATGATCACTATCAATGACGCTTTTGATTTGTATCATAAAACACGACTTCATTGTTTTGTCCTATTCGACCAGTTCGATTCCCGGTTAAGGAAGAGGGTTTTTTAAAAATCCAATAATGCAGTATTTATTGTTTTTAATAATAAAAGTTAGTCTCCTTTGCATAGAATTTGCTATTTCCAATATTAAAGGTACTTGCCGTCCAAGTGGCATTTGTTTTTTCGATCCTGTATATGACATTTTTTGCCCATTTCAATAGCGGGAACCAGTTCAAAATCAAATTACCGAATTAATTTAAATATACATATATACTAAGTAACATTCAGTGTATGTGAACAAAAGATCGTGTAATGTATGCCGCAACGGGCGGACTCCGGGACTCACCCTCGAGCACCTTGAAGAGCTTGCAGAACTCGTAGTCGACGAGCACCTCTTGCGGCGCCTTGACGCGCAGCTGCGGGTGCTTGGCGGCGCGGTTGTAGAGCTCGTGGCGCGCCACCTCGGCCAGCTTGGCGCTGAAGGTCTCCAGCCCCACGCGCTTCAGCACCAGCTGCTCCAGCTTGGCGCGCGAGTGCTCCGGCACCGAGTCGTCGTTGAAGTGGATGCACACGGCCAGCAAGAACGCGCACAGCCCCTGCACCAGGTACTCGTTCTCGTCGTGCTCGTTGGAGCAGGTCTGCGCCACCAGGAAGCCCACGCCGCCCGGCGCGCGCAGGAACGCGCTCACCGCCGCCGGACACCCCGCCGTCCACTGCGCCAGCAGCATCAGCAGCGCCACCTGCCGGACACGGCACCGGACAAGCTTCACACACCGGAGGCAGGACCCCAACGAAAGGCTATTCAACCGTACCGACTGCCTCGCGTTCCTCATTGGAACCGGGTCGACCGGTTTTTTCGCTAGATACCGAGCTCTTTCATAAAGATATTCGGTTTGTTAGAACTTTACCTCAAAAGCATAAATTTCTTGTATTCACCTCGGCTAGTCAAATTCTCAAAAACTTTTTAATTAAAGTAACTTTTCGCGCGGCTGTTCCCATTAGTATCTACGATTACCTATATTTAATTTGTAGCATCTTATTTCCGAGTAGTGTCCCACTATACTCGTATTTCTCCATCGATTTTTGTTCGAAACACAATTTTATTTCAAGCGTAAATCGTTTTTTTTTTTTATATATCTTGTCACTAAATCAATTTTATAGTGTATAAAATAAACTAGGCCATTTACAAGTTTTCACCAAATTATATAATTGTATGAGTATGTTACAGAGAACTATCGAGCAGCTAAGCAAATAATTACGAGTACTATATAGGTAAAAATATTGTGAACAAAAATCACAGTATAGTAGTAAGGCTGCGGCTCCACTGAGGCGGAGACGAGCGGAGCGGTGCGGAGCTGTGCCAATATTACCAATAGAAGGCGCATTCGGTCACGTGGAGCTCGCCTTGCGCACGTTAGTTTAGATTCTATTGGTTAATATTGGCACAGCTCCGCACCGCTCCGCTCGTCTCCGCCTCAGTGGAGCCGCAGCCTTAACCTTAGGTGCTTAGATACCTAAAAAGTTTTAACAAAATTGATAATCGCCAAACAAACATGAGTATATCAATTTATTATTCAATAATCATTTACTACTTACTACTACTTGGCTTCCTTGGAGTCACCAAAAAACTTTTTGTTTATAAGATTTTCAAAATGCTGTGGTTTGCTCATAAACATATCTAATTCCATAGTGTAATTAATAATAAAAGTTTTACAAACACGATGAGTAAACGAATGTTGCCGGTAATTTAAAATAGATTCAGATGCACTCAGCTTCAGAAACTTGCTATGACGAGATGGTCTTAAAGAAGGAACCCGGAGGCCTATACGCGACAGTAGATCTGGCACATCTAGAATGGCTGAGAAAAGTTTGCACAATAGGACCAGAGCGGCCGCTTCGCGACGCTGACTGAGGGGCAGTAGATGAAAATGTTTACATCAATGTAATTTTCAAGATTTGTTTTATATCTTCCGTTTAAATACGACATGAATTTGCGTTGAATTGTTTCAATCATGTCTAGGTGACATACGTGGGTTACGGTACGGCGGTTATTTGCATACATCACCTTGGGATTACCCTTTTTTGTTAGTAAATCCATTGCAGGGTGTCCACTCTACATCCTAAAATAACTTCCCTGACTTCCCTGACTTTCCCTGACCATTTTTGCAAATTTCCCTGACTAAAAATACAACATACTGACCATTTATTTTTTACCCGACTGCGTCAGTTTTTCGAGCGTATGTATGTATGTATGTAAGTATGTATGTATGTATGTATGTAGGTATGTACGAGGGGCGGCTGATAAGTAATCTCCTTGGTCAGAAATATATACAAAAATAATGCTGGCTGGTATGGATTTATATTCGTTTGTTATTCTATTTTCAAAATGTATTACATTCATTTGTTTATTGCATCACGTTTATTTGTCTCCTACAATTGTTTCAAACATGTCGGTAGAAAAAGTGAAAATGGATAAAATCGAGCAGCGTGCGGTGATTAAGTTTTTGACTAAAGAAGGGAATACGCCTTCGGAGATCAGACAGCGTATGTTACGTGTGTTTGGCAGTTTGTGTTCTTCCGAATTTGTTATAAAGTTTTGGTCAAAGCAGTTTAAGTTAGGTCGTGAGAGTCTGGAAGATGATCCTCGTAGCGGAAGACCAGTTTCGGCCGTCACCGATGAAAATGTAGCCAGGGTGAAAAAAATTATATTAGAGGACCGACGAGTGAAGCAGTGGGAGATAGCTAGAGATGTGGGCGTCAGTAAAGAGCGAGTCAATGAAATAATTCATGAGCATTTGAACATGTCCAAGGTTAGTGCACGTTGGGTCCCCAGAATGTTGACTGCATTTGACATGGAGAGGCGTGTCAAATGTTGCGAAGAGTTCTTGGAGATGAGTCGAGGGAAAGAGGAAGAAATAATTTCTAGAATTGTAACATGTGATGAGACTTGGATTCGACAATGGGACCCGGAAAGTAAGCAAGAGTCGTTACAGTGGAAATTTAAGGATGAGAAGCCGCCTCGGAAATTCAAGGTCTGTCCATCGGCAGGTAAACTTATGGCTACAATCTTTTGGGACACAGAAGGGATTTTGCTCATAGATTATTTACCGAAGAAAACTACAATGAATGCTGATTATTACTCAAACTTACTATACCAACTAAGAGAGACAATAAAAGAAAAACGGCGAGGTAAACTAAACAAAGGTATTCTGATTTTGCACGATAACGCACCAGTGCATACCGCCCGCACAACGAAGCTAGCAATTAAAGACAATGGCTTCGAAACCATTGACCACCCCCCTTATAGTCCAGATTTAGCCCCCTGTGACTATTTTCTGTTTAGACTTCTCAAGAAAGACCTCAGGGGACGAAGGTTTATGACCGATGACGAAATGAAGGCTGCGGTTACTGACTTTTTTGACGACAAACCGAAAGATTTTTTTTTTAATGGTTTAAATTCAATATTTGAAAAATTTAATAAGTGCATTTTACTAGCAGGGGACTATATAGAAAAATAAAAAAAAATTAGCCACGACAGTCTTTTGTTTCATTGTTAGGTAGATTACTTTTCAGCCGCCCCTCGTATGTCTATTTCTGGGCACGCTCTGCAGCCTAAACGGCTTGACGGATTTTAACATACGAGGTGTCATTCGATTCGTCTTAATTGCCGAAGTGACATAGGGTATACATATAATATTTCAATATGGCGACCGCGAAAAAAAATATGGAGGGGGAACAAAGAAAAACATTTTTTATTATAACAATATGGGTATCAAATCAAAGCTATTAAATAGCCCATTCCAAATATAATATATGCATTATAACACTGTGATGCTACTATTTTGACAGGAAAGTCAAAAAAATACGTAAGTGTTAAGTAATATTTAAACTCCTTTTGCTAGAAATTACAAGCGAAACTCTCTTTCTTTCTTTTCTCTCTCTCTTATTTCAAATAAGATAATTACTAATTTGTAACTTGTACCTAGCTTTGCGACATTAAAAATTCGAGCTCCAGAGCTCATATATCGCTTCATCATCATCATCATCATGTCAGCCGAAAGACGTCCACTGCTGGACATAGGCCTCCATTCAGACTGGTCTTGTGCTTAAACCGCTTAGAAATAATTAATTAAACCACTATTTTATTAATAAAAACTAAAAAGAGTTAAATAAACTAAATTATTAAAAATAAACAAAAAACCCGACTGCAATAAAAAAATCAACTGAAAAGGGAAAAACAAGCTAAATAATCTATAGATAAAATAAATGTTTAAAAAAACAAAAAACCGCCTTCAAAAAGCAAAAAATAACTTCTTTAAAATGGTAGGTAAATAGGTCAGTCCAACTGAAGTCGGCGTCCAACAATATTTTAACCAAAAGCAGACTGACAGAAGTTATTTTTTGCTTTTTGAAGGCGGTTTTTTGTTTTTTTAAACATTTATTTTATTTTATACTTTTTAGTGATCCTATTTATGCTGTTACGTAGCTCCACTTCTAAATATTAATAAGAAACTATAGAACATTTCAAGCTCGCCGCAGACAACGCCGCGGGAATGTCATAGTCATATTTAAACCTAAATGTGCTTCGTCATAGTCGCTCAACTTCCTTTATCGAAATATCTTATCGCCACCCTTGAAATAGGTACCGTTAAGGAGTTCCGGTGGCCATCTGTGGTCTTCATCATCAGTTCCACTTCACCATATAGTAGTTTTCAAAAGCAAATGCATGAGTTACAGTGAAAAATACCAAAATCGCTATAGGTGTGCCTATAATATTTGAGGAGTTCTCTTGATTTCTCCATGATCCCATGATCAGATCCTGACGTGGTGACAATGGGACCAACTAGAAAGTATACCCATTCGAACAACGAAAAAATTTTTCAAATCTGTCCAGTGGTCTTCGAGTAATCGGGGAACATACATAAAAAAAAATAATAAAAAAAAAATCCCGACGAATTGAGAACCTCCTCCTTTTTTTGAAGTCGGTTAAAAATTGTAAGAGCAATGTACTTATTGATATTTATAACAATTTAAATTTAACTTGAATATTGGAAAAGGTATCACAGGCGGGGACCAGCAATGAATTTCAAAAACTATTTCTTGAAAAAAAATAACATTTGGACCAGCTTGTCTTGTGCTTGTTGTTGTCTTGTTATGTTATGCTTGTGCTTGTGTTGTTCCAATATTCAAGTTAAATTTAAATTGTTATAAATATCAATAAGTACATTGCTCTTCCAATTTTCTATAGATTATATAGCTTGTTTTTAATAATTTAATTTATTTTCCCTAAGAAAAAAATATATGATTAGATAAGACTTTTTAAGAATTGTTACAAATTATTTCTAAAATGTAGGACTAATTTTCATACTAAGTGGGCTGAATATCGTCGTCACGGAACGCGGGTATTTTATTCATGGCAGAGATGAGAGAGAAATAGAACAAATAAAAACTTTTAAAGATTTGATCTAAAACTGTCAATTGTGAAAAAATAGTAGACTCTGGGAACTAAAAATGCATTATGTACAGTCGAGTTCATAAATATGTATACGCTTTAGTACCTTGTCACTTTAATCGCTGTGATAATTCGTATATGGCAATTTGAACATAACATTAAATAGACAAGGTACTAAAGTGTATACATATTTATGAACTCGACTGTAATAGCTGATGAATGAGCAAATGCTTTTAACTAAAACACTTGGCAAAAATTCCAAAACCCTCAGAAACAAGAGGTTCTTAAATCCCAAATCAGTATTTTTTTTGAACTTTCGCTTCTGTCGTGGGGCATTACTCCAAAAAAAATTATAACACTTGGCGTACAAATTACGGAAATAACGTCCCCGATTCATAGGTTTTCTAAAATGGTGCAAATGTTGTCCACTTTAGTACAGGTTTGAAAAAATAAGCAGATTAAACGAGCAGAAGGCGCAATATGAATTTAATTCGGAAAACTCTTGGTTTGGTTTATACACAGAAGTATGGATTATTGACATTAAAAACGTTACATTTTTGATGTCAGGCTTTGGTTCAAGCTATTGTGTCTTGTGTGTTTGAGTCACGGGGTCTTAATCGCTGGGATGGTAAGGAATTTGAACTCAGAGTATTTGGAGTCCGTGAGCCTTGCATCATCATCAGCAGTGGCACCTGCGCTCCGTATCGTGTGGCTGAGGTGCGAGGAAGCAAAGTGCACGTTGTCGACCAAAGTCAAGCCGTCTGGCCGCTTACCATCCAAACAATTAAGACCCCGGGGCTCAAACACAAGAAAAATTTGCTTGAACCAAAGCCCGACGAATGTAACGATTTTAATGTCAATAAACCAAACAAAGACTTAACCTGTCCTCTGTCGTTGACGCACCGTACGTTGGCCATTCTAATTATGATTTTGAATTTAAATTTTACTGACAAAAGATATATTTTTTAAATTTTAATGTTTCTATTAAAATCTCTCAGGTACACGTCAGGTTCTTTCCAAATTAAATTCACATCGCGCCTTCTGCTCGTTTTATAAGCTTAATTGTTCAAACCTATACTAAAGTGAACAACATTTGCACCTTTTTGGAAAGCCTACTATGAATTGAGGAAGTTATTTCCATGATTTGTACGCCAATATCATATTTTTTTTTAGGAGTAATCGACAGAAAAAAGGTTTTCAAAAAAATTAATGACTTGTGATTTATGGACCTCTTATTTCTGAGGTTTTTGAAAATTTTGGAGCATTTACTCATTTTTCAACTATTAGAAAAATGCATTTTAAGTTCTCCGACTTAAGTTTTTTTTTCACAATTGACAGTTTTAGCCACAAAAACGGAGATTTTTAAAAATATCTGGAAACTTAAATAACTCGAAAACCAGTGACATTGAGCCCCAGTTACCAGGACAAAGTTATTGCAAATTAGCTCTAGTATAACCCCTTTCAAGGAATAGATCGAGTTACCTGTCACCCTGTATATAAAAAATCTGAATAATGTTCATGTTATTTTTATTTTGTTTATCTGATCGTTTAAGAGTTCTGTACAGAGTGCGTAATTATATAAGTATTGACCTAAGAATTAAACTCTGTGAATCGTTAATACTCTCAAAGCTTAACTACGCCGACACTGTCATTGGCGGCTGTTTGCTGGCTCGTTCAAGGACTCTTATTCAGCGTGTACAAAATGCCTGCGCTCGATTCTGCTTTCCGATCCCTCCACGGACGCACGTTACACCCTACCTTAACCGTAGTAACTTGATGAGGATGAATGCGAGACGCTCGTTGCATTTTACAACTCTTCTCTTTGGGGTGGTCAATAGTCGCCAACCGCCATATTTATACGAGAAGCTCACGTTTTCCCAGCGCGGTGTTCGAATTGCGACCAGACTACGCTGCCCGAGACACTGTTCGGCTGCTTTTCGTGGCAGCTTTCGGTACGCTGCTACGAAATGTTGGAATAATATACCACCACCAATCAGAAATGCCCGCACGATTAGCACTTTCAAATTTAATTTTAAAATATACTTACTGCAAATTCAAAAGGAAAAACCTTGACAGTCCGAACAGTGGCAATATGCTATTAGTAATATTTATTATCTTGTATATAATTTATGGTCTATTGATAAGTATAACATTTGATTGGTAAGTATTTTATATGGATATAATATATATGTATATCAGTGTATGTCAATATTAAATGGGCAAAAATAGAGGAATTTAGATTTAGACTGTAGTATAGTTGTAAGATTATTGTTATTTTTATCTACTAATTGTATCTTCTAGAAATAGGCGTTACATATCGGTTGCTGTCGCACACGATCTGGGCTTCACAGAATACCAGCGTTGCAGCACTAACAAGTTTAGTGTCGCGACACAATGCTGAGTGAAGACCCATATTGATGTCACACTACGGCACCCTAAATGTTAAGATTAAGTAGTAATTAACGTGTGGTTGCCGAGTTAGAATAGTGCCACTCCATGTCTTCCCGTGGATGTCGTAAGAGACGACTAAGGGAATAAAGGCTTGTAGTACTATTAGGCGATGGGCTTGCAACCTGTCACTAATACGCTGGTAAACATCTTAGCCTAATTGTGCAAATTGTGGTTATAGAATTATCAACAAGTTTTTAGAGATGTTTGTAATTCTGTAGCTCTGCCTACCCCACTCTGGGAACGAAGGCGTGAGATTATGTATGTATGTAAATTATATGTTTAAGTTGGTGATGGTGCTGTGTGTGAGCTCGATTAAATAATTTCATTTTCATTTTAATTTTTTTTTCATTTTTTGATAGAGCAATTATGTAAAGATCTTACTATACGTAACATTCTCATAAGAGATAATACTGACTAGTTAACTCGATTTTTTCAAATTTAAAACATCATTGTTTTGTATAAGAAATTGGGAAGTGTGTTGAGTGTTTTCATAATACATGTACATGATTAGTTTTTATTTATTAAGAAAAATAAATGAAGGTACAAGTTTCTTACAAAGAAACAAACATTCGAAACACATTTCAAGGGAAGTTGTTATTCAAAATATTTTTTAGCAATTATATATATTTTTTAAATGCAAGTAATCTATTATCAATTAAGGAATTCGTAAAAAATTAAACTGGCCCACAGTATTTTTGAGAACTATTAAAATTACGAGTGCCGTTATATCACTAAGATTTTAGATTATCAATCACTGGGACAGAATTGATGTTGGTTGGAATTGGTATGGATGGAAAGTATTTCGTTTCTTTTCAAACTTTTTTCACTGACCTCCACAGAGCTTCCCTGACTTTCCCTGACTTTCCAGAAAGTGGACACCCTGGTCATTGTAATAACGCATATTTTGAAAAAAAAAACCCGCTATCTATTACGGTTCAAAAGATACAACTCTTTGGGGTAACGACTGACGGACGGACAGCGTAGGCGTATTAATAGGGTTCTGTTGAGCTCCCTTCGAAAACGGAAGCCTAAAAATAACGATTGACATAATATTATTACGTTATTATATTGGTGGTGTGTCTTATCAATAAAATGTTTTTCTTTCTTTCTTTCTTTCTTTTTAAAGCGGAAATAAATAAAATAACCGATCGAGGTGAAATGCGAATCGGTGAATCAGCACAAGAAATTTATGCATTTGAGGTAGAGTTGTAACAAAAGAGATATTTCAAAGCACCCTGAAAACAAACAAAAAATCGCTCAATAATCCCTCTTCCTCTCTTGCCTGTCTTATTCACCCTCCGTCCTTTCAATGTAATAATATCTCTCAATCTCTCTCTTCGAAAAACCAGACACAAAAAAGCTGAAAGTAATGACGCCTCGGTATTTCGGATGCAAGGGTTCCGGGGCGCGGGAACGGACGGTCACCTTCGGCTGCAGCTTGGTGGTGTGCTGCAGCGTGAGCGAGCACTGGTGCAGCAGCGAGACGGGCGCGCTGCCGATGTTGGTGGCCAGCAGCACGCGCAGCAGCTGCTCCTTCTGCGCCGCGTTGTCCACCAGCGCGTGCGTCAGCGCCACCGCCGCGAACCAGTTGGACAGCACGTCCGCCGAGAACAGCCCTGCAACCACACGCGCGCTCACACAGCTGACGCACACACACCGGGCCGCTCGCGGACACAGGAGAGCTCACCGCCGCACAGCAGCTGCCCGCTGGTGAGGCTGTGCACGTCCGCGGACGACGGCAGCAGCGTCTGCACCAGCGCCGCCTGCTGCGTCTCGTTGCGGTACAGGAAGCACTGGAAGCAGTACAGCACCGCGCATCTGCCGAAACCCACCCCGGTATCAAAAGATAATGTGAATTTCGATTCCGGTGTCAAGACGTTATGACAGCAACATTAAAAAATAAATTAGAAGAAAATTTAGAGAAATCGCTAGAAATTTAGAGAGAGTACGCTCTCGCATTGCGGCCTTTAAGAGAAGGGTAGAGGAGCGTTAAAACGTAAATAGCTTTTAAGTTAAAAAGTCATTCATTATTTTCTTAAATTGGACGCCATGACTCTATAGATAGTGACTGCACAGGTTATTCTACCTGTTGCCAAGATGTATCAATTGAAATTTACACCGATGGCGTCGATCGGTACTAGGCATACTGTTCTGAATAATAAGAGTATACCCCATGGATTATCTCTATTATTTGAACAGCATTGTTTTAATATTAAAACATTTGTTAGCACGACTGCCTAAGCGCAATGCGGTCGTTCAAATCGATACGGCCTCAACCCCGGGGCCCGGCGTTACCTCAAGGAGAAGGGCTGCTTCTCGTTGACCATGGACATGAGCAGCACGACGACGGCGGGCCGCGGCGGGCTGGAGGGCGCGACGACGGCCGCGAGGAAGGCCTGCGCCGCCGGCTCGCCGCGCACCGCCTCGCCCACCGTGCTGATGGTCTCGGTGAGCACGTCGGCCGGCACGCCGCTCGCCATGAGGATGGCGCACAGCGCGCCCAGCAGGCCCGAGCTGCGCACCAGGCGCTGGCAGCTGGCCACGAGCTGCGCCGCGCCGCTCGGCGCCACCAGCGTGCGCACCACCTGCAGCATGCAGTGCACGTTCGACACCTTCTGCGGCGACCAGCCCTCCTCCGCCTCCTCCGGCGTGCTGAACATCGGCAGCATCCGCTGGATGTAGCTGCCCTCCTTGAAGAAGTTGATGTTGCTGCTGTTGTTCTTCAGCAGGTTCAGCATGAGAAGCAGGCAGTCCTCCACTATGATCCCGCCGTCCGAGTAGCCCTCGGAGGAGACTATCTCGAATAATCTGTCGAAGGCGTTCTCGAAGGCGACTATCTTTTGTATGTTGGCGTTCCCTCTCGTCAGTTTGATGAGGAGTAGCAGCGTCTCGTTCCTGATCACCTCGCGGGGGTCGGCGAGCAGGTCCATCATCTTGGAGACGCCCATGGGCTTGACCAGGATGATCTCCTGGATGTCCTTGGGCCGGTTGGTGAGCAGCGAGGTGAGCAGCCGCACGGCCGACAGCCGCACGCGGAAGTCGAACTCGTCCAGCAGGTCGAGCACGAGCTGCACGTGCTGCGGCTCCTTCACGAACATCTCGGTGAACTGCTCGCCCACGTTGGCGGCGTGCGGCCCATCCAGCTCCTCCTCGAACTGCGCAGGGCACATGATGTTGCTGAGCGCGTCCAGGGCGTAGTTGAGCGTCTCGCAGTCGCCGCGGTCCAGCTCCAGCACCTGGCGCAGCGTGTCCATGGCATGCGCGCCCACGTCCACGCGGTACTTGCGTGACATGGCCTTGAGTGCGCGGCACGCGTCGCGCCGATCCTCCAGCAGCGTGGAGTTGTTCACGCGGTCAACCAGCCGCTCCACCTGCAACACCGCAAACTGCCACCTTCAACAGAGACAATTCCCTCACATCCCACTAACAATCAAAAATTATTTTTTGTGTAATGTTATTCTTGATTTTTAATATAGGGCATGTTCAATGAAGGTTGATAATGGACAATAACAACATTTACTGAAGTAACATCAATTATAAATTGTACTTTAATTTTTTTAGAGCTTGTACACTATTAGATTGTACAAATTGATCAAATGATAATACTATGTTTAACTCCATACAAAAATCATCATGCAAGTTCTGCATCAAGCAGTATAAAAAATGTTCCTAACCCAGCAATTGTATAAACATCTTAGAGATGTCTTTTGATGGTAAAAGAAAAGGAATCTACCTTTACAGTACTGTAAAATTACACCTTTGCAAAATTACCTTGCAAAAGGCCCCTTATAACCCCAATTTTTGGACATATTCTACAGGAGGCCTTCATTAAACATTCACATTTTCAACCTTGGGGTCTGAAAAAACAAAATTTTCATAGTTTTATGAACATGGCAGCACCTTGAGGTTGAAAACTTGGACTTTAATAAATTCCCCTACCTGTAGAACGGTTTACTAATGTTTAGACGAAAATTATTTAGCAAATTCTTAACTCCCCAAACTATGTATCCCATATTTTTATTTGGGCAAATTTTTATTTCCCAACTCAACGTTTCGCACTGATATCATTTCCCAACTAATGATTTGATAAATTATTGTTAGACAAATTATTACCTGGGATTCTTTTAAGATATCAATTATGTTTTCGTCAAATGTATTGATTGGATACCTTAATTTAAAAGTAACCTACCTTTATCTACTATATCTGGGAGCAGTTTCGGTTCAAGGGGTTATAAAAAAGAAAAACCCTAACCTACCTGTCTCTGGGAGCAGTTTCGATTTTAGGGTCATAAAAAAAATAACACTATCCTACCTATCTCTGGGAGCAGTTTCTTTTTTAGGGTCATAAAAAAAATATGTTATTTGCCTTAACAAATCATTTGCTACACAATTTGTAGAACATATCGAAAAAAGTATCTCAAACGGTAGACTTTATTAGACATAATAGACTGTTTACCCTACCTTACCATACTAAATCAATAAATAAATAACTTGGCCCTATCAAGGCTCTTTTTCACGTCGGTAATATGGAATGAATCTTCAGAAGCACTGATGAAGCACTGCAGGAAAGCGCAAAAGATGTTTTGATGAGTTATTATTATTAATTGGTTAGTGAATTATGGTACGAAAGTTAATGAAGATTCAGCTATAACTAATATAACATTGTATACACTTTTCTTGATAGTATATGAACAGCTCCGGCCTATATTTAACCTCATGTATCAATTTTTAAACCAACTTTAATATCATACCGTTTCTGCTCCCGTAGGCATTTGACCAGGTTCTGGTGCCCCCAGCACGGTTTTTAAACCGCTCTTCAGAAAATCCATGGTGGACCAGGTTCACAAGTCTATTAATAACATACGCGGCTACGAATAATATGAATCTAAGACATGAATTACCGAAATATGTAATTGAGTTACCCCAAATACACGACACGTCAAAGAATTTGACATTTGTTTGACAAGTGATAAGAAACGCGCAGCCACAGTTCTGTGACCACGACTAAATTGCGCGACGCGATCTCAAGGACTGCAGTCGCGTCGTGTCATGTCGCTTTGAGTTGTCAAAAAATCGTTTTTCTTCGGGGTTTGTAATATATCAAAGGACACAATTTTATTTGGGCCCAATTCGAAACGGTTACTTTTATTGATCACGAAACGGAATCCTAAAAACAATTGTAGAAGTATAAAAACTTTGACTTTGTCGTTAGACATGGCTGTATGGGCATAGATCCCTTAGCTATTCCCTTTAAGAAGAAACAAACCAAAAAAGAAAATATATGTCCGTCTCACTCACCCTGTCTCACCGTCTGACGCTGACAGAGGACAGCTGTCAACTTATTAATAAAATAACCACGTAGTGATTATATTCTCTTTGAAAATAACAACAAGAAAGACGAACTTCCGAAGGTTTCTTATTTCGTAACTGTTTCTACCTTGCTGTTTTCATTTAACTGTTGCCTCTATCAGAATCTTCAACAACCGACAAACACCCACGCAACTGACATTGGCACAAGAGTGACCTGTGGCTGCCAGTAAACGGAAGAAGACGACTTGAACTTTTAATGTTGTATTGCTTTCAATTTGCATTCTCTATAAAACCGAAATATCTGGGTGGTAGTGGACAATCTGGTTTTAACAATAATGTCTACCGATCTAAACGCAAGTTTTAATGAACAATTTATGAATATTAATACAAAACTGAAAAAGTAAGTCCATTACAAATGAAACTCTTTTCTGTCAGTGATCCATCAATTAATCATAAGTATTTACAGGCGTTTCTTAAGAAAGCCGAACGTGTCAGAAGCTACGAACGAGTTCATAGCGCTCGCCATCCAGTGCGAGTATTCGGAGCAGCCGGCGTTCGCCGCGCACGCGTACGTGGGTGCCGCTAAGTGCGAGGCGTCTGTCGGCGACTTCCTCGGGGAGGCCGAGAACCTGCTCGCCGCGGCGCGCCACTTCATGAGGGCTGAGAGGAAACTAAGAGCGCTTAAGTTCTGTAGTCCTGACCGGGAGAATTTAGAGGTAGGGTGTTGTGAAGTGTCCATGACCATCATACATAAAGTTATTACATGGACACCTTTTCTCTTAACCAATTACTACCAACATTGTTCAGTTGATAATGACAAGCCTTAAGGTACTGATAGATTTGAGTTCTAAAATGATTGATGATCATTTGTCAATCATCCTAGTGCACGCTTGAGATCAGCACCATTACTAATTTTAGCACTGGTGATATCTATAGAAATCAAGAACTATGGTTAATTGACCTCTAATCACACGCTAAAGTTTATAATATTTTCATTAATATTTACCATCAAGAGTCAATAAACTTTTTTCAATGACTCCAGGCTGCAATAGGTTGCTTCATGCAAGCTTTCTCCAAGTACCCGGATGGCTGTTCGATCCGGTTGTCCATCCTGGCGGAGCTGGCGGGAGACCTGGCGGAGCTGGGGCTCGCGCGCGAGGCTGCGGCGTACTACCAGCAGGCGCTCGCGCTCGTCACCGAGCACAACATGAAGATCATGTTTACCAGGAACTACATTAATCTGCTTATTGACTGTGGTAACAACTTTGCGGTTTTAATCAGGTGTTATTAGGTTTATCAGACTTAACCCCTCTATCTCATGACATGAGGTGAAAAAAAATACCAAGTTCTTGTCTGTTTAGATTGGATTGAGTTTCAATTAAAAAAATAAGTTTAAATTAATTTGTAAATAATACTCAATTTCAGCATGTGTGTCTTAAAAATGCAAGGGGTTAACCCACGAAATGATTGAAATAAAGTCATGTCATAAATTATTAATTTATGTAATGAAAACTAGACAGACAGTTTAGAGCAGGGCACATTTAGTGCTCTAAATCCACAGTATGATTAAAAAAACGCAAAAAGTATACTTGCACGGTTCAAGACTACTTATTTGAAGCTAAGGGAAGTGCACTCTAAAGACTATTTATCTATTTGATTTTAAGGGCCAGGCTCTCTAAAGACTATTCATTTGAAGCTAAGGGCAGTGCACTCTACAGGCTATTTATTTGAAGCTAAGGGCAGTGCACTCTAAAGACTATTTATTTGAAGCTAAGGGCAGTGCACTCTAAAGACTATTTATTTGAAGCTAAGGAAAGTGTACTCTAAAGACTATTTATTTGAAGCTAAGGGCAGCGAACTCTAAAGACTATTAATTTGAAGCTAAGGAAAGTGTACTCTAAAGACTATTTATTTGAAGCTAAGGGCAGCGCACTCTAAGGACTATTTATTTGAAGCTAAGGGCAGTGCACTCTAAAGACTATTTATTTGAAGCTAAGGAAAGTGTACTTTAAGACTATTTATTTGAAGCTAAGGGCAGTGTACTCTAAAGACTATTTATTTAAAGCGAAGGGAATTGCCCTCTAAAGACTATTTATTTGAAGCTAAGGGCAGTGCACTCTAAAGACTTTTTATTTAAAGCGAAGGGAAGTGCACTCTAAAGACTATTTATTTGAAGCTATGGGCAGTGCGCTCTAAAGACTTTATTTAAAGCAAAGGGAAGTGTACTCTAAAGACTATTTATTTGAAGCAAAGGGAAGTGCAGACATCTCTAAAATAGTTAAAAACATTCATAGTTCGTAATTTTGCTCGCTAAGATTTGGTAGTCATTTACAAAATTGGTCTTTAATTATTTTATCCTTTTTCAATAACGTTTTAACAGTCGTGGGTATTTTCAAAAAAAAAAATTTTGCTTTTTATTAATGTTTCGGAAATACTTTACTAGAATGTTTTCAAGTGGCTACTTCTCAAAATAAGACTAATTAGTAAATGGAGGGCTTAGCGTATTTGTTTTTTATCATAGAAGCATTGAGCTTCTAGCTCACGTGTGTATTCTGTACTAACCAGCGTATTCATAAGAACATGAGTGTGGGATTAAAACTAGTGTGCTGAGCAGTTCCTCTTTCTTTGGAATATTTTTTCACGTCATAATTCCATGTTGCATAATAACTTTAAGCATAAACTCTTATGGCATAGTCGGACGCTGTTACGCAATTTTATGTCAATCCACAAGTATTTAGCAATAAAGTGTCAACTCTCAGGTATTATCGTTGTGGGTTGTCATTTTATTGCTAAATAATTGTGAAATGACACATTTTTGCGTATCAGCGTACCTAGCTTCGCATAAATTCACAACGCATAAAGTCCGTTAGCCGAATAATCATTATGGATTACATTGATAATCCTAATCGTAGGCCGCAGCGCACCTGCGATTCCAGTGGTGTTGCGGGTGTCTATGATCACTTGCCGTCAGGTGGCTCGCTTGCTCGTCTGCGTCCTTTTTACTTAAAAAAAACCTCGAAAGGAAAAACCACTTTTGGCATAAAATTGTTAAGCATAAAAATATAACAGGGTCAATGTATTCAACATGCAAGCAAGCAATAAAGCAAGGTGTCCATGTCCAGGCCAAACAGAAAAAGAACGAACATCGAAGACTAAGGCGGGAGCTTCTCTTCTAACCCAACCTATCGGAGTCGCTTCTGCCCCGATCCATCTGGTTCACTCGCTATCGCGTCATTAGATACTTAATTTTCTATACAACATTATAAAATTGGTGATAAAATTCCGCTTTGCCGATGGTATGCGGCCTAATAGCTAGGGTATTACTGCACGACACCTTGCACTTTGTGACTATGCGCTGAAACTTGGCACAGTTGATTCTTAGCTGGTCTTGAGTAGATTCAGACCGGGAGCCATCGAGAGCCATGGCCCATTTAGTTGGGGGAGGGGCGGGAAGTTTGACGCTGCCGCTCTTTAATTGAGGCAACATTTCTCTAAAAATATAGATATTAGGCATGCGATATATCATTTTCAGATAAATTAAAGACGAGGAATCTATTTTGTGGACAAAAAAATGCACTCCGTAACAAAAAAAATGAATAAAGTAGAAAAGACTAAAATACATGATTTGTAATTTTTTTATAATTACCTATTGTGCTTAAAAATAATAACAGAAATCTAAGAATAAAAATGTAGTCGTAAAGCTACACTTATGTAGTTTTCAAAAATATATAGTTTATCATATATATCTGTTAACATATGGGAGACAAAAAATAATATTAAGCGTGGGTCAGGGTGATCTCAATGCATGATCATCCGTGATAGTAGGGTTTAGGTACTGTTTTAAACACATGAAAGGTAACGCAATGCAAAGTCTGAACATTTAAGCTGCCTTTTTTTTACAATTGCACCAGCCACGGCACTATTTTTTGCATTTGCACCTGACAATTTCTAGACATGCTTCTGCAGCAACAGGCAAGTCCGTCCATGTAGGCTTCCAGTTGTTTTCGACCTTCGTCTAACCCCAAGTAGACCGATAGAGCAGATTTTGAGCTGGTGTTAACACTGCTAACTGGTCCCAAACATGCACCCATTGATATAATTATGCCTCTTAAAAAATGCTGATATAAAGCATCTTTAGTCGGTGCCCTACTGCACTATCTGCAAAGAAAAGCACTTTCCGTGGAAAAAATCGGCCTAAGACCAAATTGTGCATCGTTACTTGTTAAGTGCTTGTCCATTTACCGGTCAAACAAACAGTCCAGTACCTTAGCGGTTACAGAGGTGAGTGGGATTGGTCTGTAGTTGGGCAAGTCTTAGGAGTCTCTGGTCTTATCCTTAATAACTGACTGACTTACTAACAGACTTAGGCTTAGTTACGGCACTCATTTACTGAAGTACGCGAAGCTGATCTGAAATAATAATGAAATGCAATAGGTATTCTGGTTTAAGCTTTGAGATTATATTATATCTGTTTTAAAAGGCAGAAAATTTACATACATACATACATTAAATCACGCCTGTTTCCCAGAGGGGTAGGCAGAGACCACTTCTTTCCACCTGCTACGATCTTGACAAATCTCTTTCGCTTCTTCCACATTCATACATCGAGTCATGCATGCACGTCGGTTTCGGGTACTTAAGATACGGCCCTTTTCCAGTATTTCTCCGATTTGATTCGAAAAAGTACGCCTAGGTCGGCCCCTTCCGACCTTCCCACTCACTTTTGCTCTGTATATCTCTTTCGTCAATCTTCTTTCATCCATCCTTTCCAAATGACCGAACCATTGAAGCATGCCCTTTTCAATCTTAGTCACTACGTCTTCTTTTAGTCCACATTTCTCTCTGACCTTTTCATTCCTTACTCTATCAATCAGTTTCACACCACACATACTACGCAAAGAGCGCATTTCAACTGCGTTTATACGACTTTCATGCTTGTCCTGCCACACCCAACATTCACTACCATACATCAGAGTAGGGATCAACACTCCATTGTGAACAGCCAGTCGCGCTTTTTGTGTAACGCCCCTTCTGCTCACAAAGGAGTACAGGGCCCCATTAATTTGGTTTCCAGCATTCACCCTCCTCTCGACATCCTTCTCACACTTACCATCTCTTGTAAACATACTTCCCAGGTACACAAATTCATTCACTTGCTCTACTAATTCACCATTTACATTTATCACGCACTCAGTCATCTCCTCGTCCTTCTCTATCACCATGACCTTGGTCTTGGCAACATTTACTTTCATCCCTTTTTGCTTAAATCCTTCATTCATCACTGTCACCATCTCCTGCAACTCAAGTACCGATGGAGCAAGTATAACTTGATCATCGGCATATAAGAGGCATTTGATTAGCAACTCTTCCATACACAAACCCTTATCATACTCTTTCAAATCTCGCATACAACTGTCCATGAATAGATTGAACAGCCATGGTGAGGCAACACAGCCCTGTCTAACACCTCTAGAGATATTAAACCAGGCCGAGTATGCCCCATTGATCCTGACACAGGCTCTGGAGCCCTCATAAAGGGACCTCAAAGCTTGCACCAGGTTGCTGCTCACTCCATACCTAGACAGCACCGTCCACAACTGCTTTCTATCTACCCTATCATAGGCCTTTTCCAGGTCCACAAAAGCACAGAAAACCTTTTGGTTGACAGCCAAAAACTTTTCTGTGATAGACCGTAGTGAAAAGACCTGATCGGTACATCCCATTCCCTTTCGAAATCCCGCTTGTACATCCCAGATTTTGTCATTCGTAACATTCAATACCCTTTCAATTAAAATCTTCGCGTATACTTTGCCGACAACACTAAGGAGGCTGATACCGCGGTAGTTTTTGCAGTCTTGCTGTGACCCCTTTCCTTTATACAGAGGGACGATAACGGCCTTGACCCAATCTTCCGGGACTCGGCCTCTACTCCAACATGCATTGAAAAGGCGGTACAACAGACTACCCACCACACCATCTCCTCTCCTCAGCATTTCTATCGACACTCTATCACAACCTGCCGACTTTCCCGCTTTCATACTTTTTAAAGCTTTCACGATTTCACTCATGCTAATCAAACTTTCATCTTCGCTATTTACATCCTTACTCATACTATCTGGCTCAAGGCAAACATCTTCGCATTCAAACAAGCTTTCAAAATAAGTTTTCCATCTATCAAGCATTTTTTCTTCCTCACATATCAAGTCTCCACACTCATCCCTCACGGCGCTTAATTTAGTTTTCTCTGATTTCCCTCGAGTCGATTTTATCAAGCTCCAAAAGAGTTTAATATTCGACCGGAAGTTGTCAGAAAAACTCCTATCATACTTTTCATTCAGTAAATCTTTCTTTCTAGCCACAACTTCTTTCACTCTTTTCTTTGATCTATTGTATTCTTCTTTCTTTCTGTCGCTTATATCTTGTGCTGGCTGTACAGCTACAAAATCCAACCAACACTTTTTCTTCTCTTTCACTATGTCATCTACCTCTGTATCCCACCATTCTGGACGTTCATTCTTGCTCTTTCTTCTCTTTACTACACCGCATACTTCAATGGCCGCTTTAACCATGCCATTTTTCATAATCTCCCATACATTATTTATATCATTCTTTACTTCACCGTCATTCATCTTATTAACACATTCAAAACATTCTTTCAGCTTCCTTACGTACTCATCTTTTATAACTTGATCATTGAGTTTCTCTACTTTTATCCTCTCTAACGCAGTTGTCGGTACGGGAACACGATGGCGCCAACGTGTGAACAGACCCCTTACTCGTGTTACCACTAAGTAGTGATCTGAACCTACGCTAACCCCCCGAAATGCTCTCGTATCTACAACTTTGTTACGCAAACGTTCATCCACAATCATCAAGTCTATCATAGACTTCTCATTCTGACGTCTCCACGTATACTGATGAATCTCTTTGTGATCAAACAGAGTGTTTGTCACGCAGAGATTCTTAGCCAAACATACATTGAGAAGGCATTTGCCATTCTCGTTCACTCGCTCATCACCATGCTTACCTAGTACCGATTCATAACCATCCCTTTTCACACCTGTCCAACCATTAAAATCGCCTAGTAAAATAATCCTTTCATTCTCCTTGCATTTTGTTGAAACCTCATGCAAACTTTCCCAAAACTTCTCCCGTTCCTTTTTTGATTTATTCATATCGGGGGCATAAGCCCCAATTACGAATAAACGGGTGAGACCTACCTTGAGTCTCACCCAGAGAAGTCTTGGGCTCACACATTCATGCTCTTGCATACATTCCGCCATTCGCTCTGTGAGTACGATACCAACTCCCTGACGACCGTGCTCGGCTACCGGGACCCCGGACCACAATGCCGTCAAGGTTCCGTGCGTGGACGTACTCACCCCTTTTTTCTTCGTCTCAGTCACACATAAAACATCTAGTTTTCTTTCTTTCATCATCATACATACCTCATCTACTTTATGATCCATCCCTCCACAAACATTCATCGTAGCAAGGCGGCTTTCAGCGGCCCGCTTTTTGCCAACCCCCCTACGAACACGGCGTGACGCGTGGCAAACGGCATCGCCACCGTTCCGATCCCCGGAGGGATCTGAACATACACGCACTATTTCGCCCCCCCCAGAGTACGAAGGGCTGCCCAGGCTAGGCCTGGGGAGGGATTCTCTGGCATTGCCAGTACCCTCCTGGGGTATTACTCTTTGAAATGGTGCTAGCATGGTCCATTATGCAGGGTCGGGTTTAAATTTAGAGTTTTCCTTCTCCTAGATAGGTAGCAACCCAATGCTCATGACGCCTATCCCGCCGGGTTTGAATTCGGAGTTTTCCTTCTCCTAGATAGGTAGCAGCCCAATGCTAACGACGCCTATCCCGCCGGACAGAAAATAGGCAGAAAATTTAACCTATTATATAATGTTACGACGTATTTTTCGATGGAAGCCATTGCCTCCTCAATGCTGCCCTCGATCACTGACTCGAAACCTATAGTTAGGTCAGGAAAGGCTTCCCAAGCTTCAAAATTCTCTTACTTATACCATTGAACGAAGTTTAGGTAAAGTTGGCATGTGAAAGGATACATTAGAAACGTCTCTATTCAGTACCCTTACCATGAGTTACAATTACCGTACTCGCTAGCGAGTCGAATGTTCTGTCTCTCGCACTCTATAAAAATACTGCGAGGTCTGCTAGGGACAGAGCATTAGACTCGCTAGTGACTACGGTAATTGTAACTCATGGTAAGGGTGCAGAATGGAGTGTTAGTAAAGGTTTATTGTACGTACTTACCTCTATTTGTTATCTTCGCGAATTAAAAAAAAGTAGAAATAAACAATATTCCTATGTAAGTATGTTTGGGATCAAATATTTATTAGTCAATTATAAAACATACAATAATCACAATATTGGAACTGCCAAGGATGCTTATTTATAATATGTTATATTTACGTTTACGCGAATTAGTTCTATGCCCATCTTAGACGTATTACTAAACTATACACTTTAAAAAAATAGATAAGTGTAGCTTTTTACATACTTACATATATTATTATTTTTAACATATATCACGTGAGTAAAAAAAAGGTAGATATGAAAAAAAGATGTACATAACTTTTTTCTTTTGGCCATTTTTTTTTTGGTCTAAAGTGCATCCTTAATTTATCCGAAAATGATATATTGGACGCCATAACAAGTACAGGGCCTCTATTCTAGACGGTAAAAACGATATTGTATTTGACCTGCTATGGAACAATTTTATACTCATTCCGTCATTACTGTGAAGTAAATAGGAGCTATCAAATCGTTAAAAATTTGATAACAGGTCAAATACGATATGGTTTTTACCGCCTAGAATACCGGCCCAGTTTTTGAGAAATAATATGGCTTCAATTAAATCACGGCAGCGTCAAACTCCCCTTCCCCCGCTAAATGCACGGTAGCTCTCGATGGCTCCCGGTCTGAATCTACTCAAGACCAGCTAAGAATCAACTGTGCCAAGTTTCAGCGCATAGTCACAAAGTGCAAGGTTCCCATACAACGGATTGCACTATCAAACCAGCTATAAGCAACGAAGACCAAAAACTGCCCTCAGGGGAAAAATCTCATAGTTGCAGGGAATGGTGTTTTAAACCACATACTGAAAGTACTGATGGGTGGGTGTGGAGGGGGGTGTAAAGGTCCCTTTTTTTAGTTTTTCGTAAATAACTCGTAAACGGTGGCCCATAGCAAAAAATGTTCCATGATATAATTAGTCTACATAAAATTATCTTCAAAAAAGATTCAATACACTTTTTTGCTGGGATCAATATTTAATGAGATATAGAGGGAAAAATGATTCCCGAAAGGCCATAGTCGGGTTTGCATAGTAAGTCGGCCCTTACTAGTGATGTGAATTTAAGCTTTGAGGCGTAAACTACAAGACTCGAGTCGCGGCTGCTGAGTCTAGAAGCCTCGAACCTTAAAGCCTCGACCATATAAGCCTCAAGTTAATAAGTTCGTGCTGCTGTTTACGATCACCGAAACCTCGAGTCTGTAAGCCTCAAGCTAAAGCCTCCTAAGCGTTAACGGTTTAAGTCTATAAGGTTTGAAGCATTATAAGTCTTAAAAGCTTTTAACAAATTAGATCAATCTATGCCATATTTGATAGTTATACAGGGTGATCCTGAGGTCATCAGAAGTAAAAAATATTGTATAAAATTTTGTGAAATAGGGAAAAGAAGAAAAAATCAATTAGGACTTTATCGCATTTTTGTTTGTAAAATATCAATGACTGGATAAACAATACCTCTAAACGTAAAGTAAAATACTCTTATTCGTCGCAGATCAATTTTATGAGTGACCTTTTAATCTTTAAATATTGTCAGGAATACTCGCTTAAAATTTCTCGCAAGTCGCAATCCTCACGGGCACATTGTATATATATGACATTACATTACTTTTCAGATATTATTAAAAATATAAATCAAATAATGTCGTATATTTTCAATATAACTTTCTGTAATGTGCTATTTCCACTCGACAGTCACTTTATGAACGTATGTGAGGTATCTCAATGTTTAAAAAACAACATTTCCCAACCAAATTTGAATTTGAATTTGAACAAAATTTGAATTAGCCAGCGAAAAAACTGGTTAAGAGTGTAGGTATTAACTTGTATTTCTAAAGAATAGTAATAACATTAAAAAAGACAAAAAAATATAAAAGAAATTTATTCAGTAAGTAGGCCGCACGGGCACTTTTACACGTCAAGAATCTACCAGCGCTTCCCAAGAGAAGACCTCTGCTGAGAAGAAAAGCCGCAAGAAACTCAGCAGTCAGTCATTTTTTAAACATATTTCTTATTACAATGGTACTACTTAGTCTAGCATTATATAAATATTAAATTAAATATAGTATCAAATAACATGCGTAGTTTAGCAGGAAAACATGCCAATCAAGAATCTTACGGGAGAGAGAGAGAGAAAAAAAATCACATACTTATGTGTATATAAGATGGTGCTAGACGACCACATAAAAGTTTCGATATGTTTTCTTACATCAACGTTGTCCCCTAGACAAGATAAAGATTTTGTATTTGAATAAATTATTATTGACTAAGTTTCGGGTTTAGGCCATGCATTTTTGTCTGTTAGATAATCCTCGACCCTATAATACGCTTTAGACATTAACGACCTTTTCAAGTAATTTTTAAGTGCTGGAAAGGGTAACTTTAAAACTTCGTCAGGTAATTTATTATAGAAATGAATGCATTGACCAACAAATGATTTATATAAGTACTTTACGGACGCGGAATTTTCGGATAGCGATTTTATTTTTATTTCTGGTATTTAAATTTTGTATATCAGATTTTTTGGTGAATCTAAATTCCTAATAACGTAAATAATATTCTCATAAATAAATTGAGACGCTACAGTCGAGATATTAATTTCTTTGAAAAGTTCTCTTAAAGAGTCACGGGAGTTTTAGTTGTAAATAGAACGAATGGCGCTTTTTTGTAACACAAATATAGTTTGTATGTCAGCTGCCTTACCCCAAACCAGAATACCATCAATAACATTCTTAAATAAATACACACACAATAATACTTTCTGCCTAGAACGCTCGCTTCGCTCGGCCGTCTATATGAACTCGGCCGGCAACCCCACTTCACGCCGAGGTTTGTATAGTGCTTTTCTCAAACAGATAAATAATTCATTAAAAAATTTAAACTAAAAACTTCAGTGTCAAATACTAGGAGGGCATAAACATTAAAAGTAACCTCCAGTGCTCAGTCATCCGCGCTGTGTCGGGTGCGAGCGCCCGCCCGCCGCCGCTGCGCCGCCGCGCGGGCCGCGCGATCTAAAATGCGATCTAAGTTGCGGTACGCACCCCATAACCTCTGCCCTCCTGGTACCAGGTGCCTTTATGCAAACGCTTTGGTTGGAAGCACGGCTAAGTGTATTAAAAAAAAACAGCTATTTAGGCTGTTCATAAACACAGCCGCCATGTATACGCAAAATTAAAAAAAAAAAAACTTCCAGGCCTAGGCCTTCAATTTTGTATGAAATTCCTTTACAGCTCTCTCGAGGTATTCCGCCTGCAACGTGATACTTTGAGGCCTAAAATAACTAACATAACGCCAACATTCCATTGCATGTTTGAGAAAATATTGATCCTAGCAAAAAAGTGTATTGAATCTGTTTTGTAGAGAATTTTATGTAGATTAATTATGTAAAGGAACATGTTTTGCTATGGGCCACCGTTTACGAGTTATTTATTAAAAACTAAAAAAGGGACCTTTACACCCCCCTCCACCCGTTAGCTCCACCCCCTCCTATCAGTACTTTTGGTATGTGGTTTAAAACACCATTCCCTACAACTATGCCAAAATTCGCTTATACACGAGTTTTTTCCACTGATTTGTCTTCGTTGCTTAGGCTAATTTAAAATTAGAACAACTAATGGCCTGTTGTTTGATCGATAGTTAAACTAACTAATGGTCGAAAAACGTTATTATGGTCAAACTCTCAAGGAAATGTGTCATTCCTTTTTAGAATTTTAACAATTAGTTTAACTACTGATCAAACAACAGGGCCTTATGCCAAGTAGGTACGTTATGCCAAATAGGTTACAGAATATATGTAGAAATTATGCCGAGCGGACGGAATCCGTGCCAAGCAGGTAGTGCCCTATGTTTACATAAACATTGTTTCAGGGAAATATGACATCGCCCTCGAAGAAGCAAACGAACTGGTCGATACAAATCAAAACCTACCAGAAGATATTCTCGCCGAGTGAGTATTTTAAGCGTCATGTCTCGAACTGCTAGTATTTAAGTTTTAGTTGCGCTCGGTTCATTCGGGACTTCGTTATCTATGAAGGCTGCAAAGTGCGATTTGCTCAATTTACAGAATCCAACTTAGCAGAGTGCTTCTGGCGCTGCACGTGGAACCGCCCGACGACGCAAAGAACGCCTCCGCGAAGCGACTGCTCGCCGACGTACTGAGCGACGCGGAGGGCGACGGTGAGACATCCCGCGACCTTATGCCTCTCGAGGTAGTAGTGGAATTAGATCGTCATCGAATGTGTACATGATAATGTCGTCAGAGTTGCCGTTCAACGCCTCGCTGCGGCTGAAGCTGCAGTCGACGATAGCCGCGTGTGGCGCGCGCGACGCGCCCGCGCGGGCCGCGCTGGCCGCCGAGCTGCGCCGCCTCGTCGGCGCCCCGCAGGCCGCGCTGCTCGCCCGCGCCGGCGCCGTCTGACGGGGAACAGCGGGGCTCGCTCACCAAGGCTTGATTTCCTCCTACGCTGACATCGGTCGCTGTAGTTGCTCGAGCGTACGAATATGCACCATGTTCTACGGGACACCGCACAGCGACGCTGACGTCCGCGGCAGATTTATTGCATTTGGTGCATATTCGTACGCTCGACCGACGTCAGCGACCGATGTCAACGTAGGCGGAAATCAAGCCTAATGTAGCCGGCTATATATATTTACTTAATATGTAAGTCATGAATGTGCAATCTAATTAAATAAACGATTATTTTAATGGTTTTTAATGTTTTATTTAACCGTCCTCGCAAAACGTGCCGCTCGCACCATCAACATGAACACAGAGCCAGAGAATATAGTGAATCCCCAGTCGTGTACCGCGCAGAAAGCCCCAACGACCGACGTCACTTGTTTCCATATAGGTTCCGCCCGGGAGTCTCCTGCTTGTTCTCTTAGGGAGCGACCACACCAGAGCTTAACGGTGTGTAAATTACGGTCCGTCAAAATTGAGGCCATCTAATTTCTATGACCCATTCTTTTGATTACGAACGTCTCGTATTTTACGCGTCGGTGTGGCAGATCCTTTAGATTGCACTGTATAGGCAATTTTTTGAGCCAACTTGATTGCCCGCCATCATTAGCTGCCTTAATCTAATTTGGTGTAGGTAATAGAATGAGACGTCAACAGTATGACGGGCGAGGTTCTCTGCCTTTTGGTCGAATGTATCGTTTCCCAACCGTTTCATTTCTACAAAGGTACAGAAATAAATCCTGAAATATGTCTCGGCACGTCGCCGCATGCGTCTAGAACATCCCGCTCGCCAGACGGTTCGCGGGGTGCCTTGCGAGTGTGTACAGCTAGCATAAAAATCCGGGTTTCCTTGCAATATTGCAACGTTATCCAAATGCGATTCGTTAAGCGTTGCTTGCCAGTAGGTATGTATATGCGGAAAAGTTAGGCTGACACGTCGTGGAGCTCGTAGACAGCATCATCTCTGTCGCGATCACGTTAGTCAACAAACCAGGGGTATTATTCTCTCAACAAGGTGGAGTGAACGAAGGAGCGAGTGAAGGTCCAAGCGGCGAGTTTAAGTAGTCCCGTCAGAGCGAACAAAAGACATTATAGCGCGTGTATTCTCAATTAGGCTGCCTTATACGTCCCGCCCTTCGTTCACCAGAGCCATATATATCACGGTATTCCAGTATTCAATGTTTACGACGAGCAACGCCCCGCGAGTTTACGACCTGTGTCATAAAACGAACCGTTTTAATGCACGAAAGTTACGAAATCAATATGCATAAATAACCTTCAGGTAGGTAGGCAACCTAAAACACAACATCAAAAAAGTCAACATTTCAAAAAAGTCGAGCAGTGACTGGATTCTGTTACAATAGCTCGATTTTTAACCTATACAAAGCAATCAGATTTTTTTATCGGTTCTTAGAATTATTTCCAGACGTTAGTGAAATTTTATCTAATTTGACTAGGTATACTAATAGGTACTGGAGTTACGCCCGTTCGCCGCTCGCGTGAAACCAGCATAGCAGAACGAAAACAAACGTTATCGCTGCTGCGTGTTCCTGAGTCCTGTTGCGCGCACCAAATAGGCAACTTCTAAAATGGAAAACTAGCTATAATATCTACAGGGTGGAAAAAACTAACGCCACATGGACGGCAACAACCTTAAATATTGAAAATAGCCAATTCGAATCTACACAAAGGAGACTTACTTTTATTTTTGAAAACAATTTGACCATTTATGGATTTTTGATAATTCGTCTTCCTTAATCGAATATGAAAAAACAATAAAATCGTGTTTTTTTTACGGTTTTTATTTAGTTTAAAGGTGTATGTGTTCTAAATATAAATGATCCCTTTCAATGACACTTTTGATCTTTATCATAAACCACTACTTTGTTGTTTTGTTATATTTGTCCAGTTCGATTCCCGGTTAAGGTAGACAAATTTTCAAAATCCATAAATGCAATATTATTTTTTTCACTAACAAAAGTAAGTCTCGTTTGTATAGAATTGGCTATTTTCAATACCTATTCAAGGTCGTTGCCGTCCATGTGGCGTTCGTTTTTTCCGTCTGTAGGTATAGCACCTAAACAGTTAAACAGCGTATTAGTGCTTGCCCTTGCCTATATGGGAGACTATAAACTTTTCTGAGAACGAAGTTTCCTAGTGTTATTAATTTGACATGAACTAATTTCATGTAACTACTAAAGTTACATGAAATGGTTGAAAGATAAACATCCTAAGTAATCCAAACATCCTCATAAACTTTCACACTCACACACACTCGGAGACGCACAACCTACGGCACCGGAACAGATTAGCTCTTGCCATTCCTGTTAGGCTTCAAATGTCAAGTAAAGGTCCCCACGCGATGTGCATCAAAATTTTTAATAAAATCCCTGCCCATATATCTCAAGAAGAGAAGTACACCAATTTTGTAAATAAACTTAAATCCTACCTTATACAAAAATGTACATACTCTCTTGAGGAGTACATGCAATAATTAAGATAATAAATATGTTTTTATTAGGTTAAGTAGTTAAGTTCATATAATTATAATTCCCCTTTTTTATATAAAGTTAAATTTTTTAAGTAAAAGTAAAATAGAGCTTTATAAATGTATATAGTTATACCTACTCATAAGTTTTCTCTGCTACACCCTAGTAGGGTGCATGTTTGTACTGGTTATTTAAGAAACTAACACCTTGTAAATACCATGGTTGCACAGAATAAATGATTATGATTCACATTTTTTTTTATTTTTTTTTATTCTTAATTAATGGCTTTCACTCCTGTTAAGGTGTATTTCGCCAATGTCGAGTTATTTATAGACACTCCCATGGACTTATTAGAGAAACAAGTCCATGGATATCACACGCGAGGACAGTTGTTCGGTAAAAAAGAATTTTCTCAAATGGACTAAACAGAATCACATGGGGTTAGCTCCACGCGCTTCTGTCAAGTCTTTCACATTTATTTTATAATATTAGGCATTAGGCACGTTTCAAAAGTTCGACCTTCCCGCCAGCTACGATGTGTATTTACGAACTGACAGTTAAGGAAGTTGCGACACCACGTAATATCGTTATTAACGGTGGCTCGAACAGAGTTCAAGATCAAGATCTGTCAAGATCACTGAGGCCCTACTTTGAAATTCGAAGTTCGAAGTTACGTTAGCTCCAACCCTGTCACTCGTCATTCGAGACTAAATCGAGAGAAAGGGATGAAGCAATCGTAACTTCGAACTTCGAATTTCAAAGTAGGGCCTCTGAATCAATTTTACTCGACGGACTCGACCACAAATCATGCGCACGTCGGTTAATGCTATATGTATAGTGCCGTCTCGGTCACACACGTTGTATACCATATGAAAAAGAAGAGCACCACATGTCAAGTCATAAGTTACAAGTTGTACCTATGTTATCGTTTAATAATAACAACAACCGCGAACTGCAGCGCTGCGCCGACCGACCGGCAAGTTTAGTTTAACTGACAGTTCTCATACAGTTTCCGGAGTAACGGGACGCGTACGCGCATGACGTGAACTTTTCGAACAATTCGAACATTATTATATTTGAGCCGGAGCGAGGTCGCGTCGTCGACCGACACCTTACATTTATAACCCGCGGGGCCGACGAGATGAGTGCGGGGCGCGTGTGGGCGGCGGTGCAGGTGTTGCTGGCGTGCGCGGCGGCGGGCGCGGGCCTGGCGCCGGCCGAGCTGGCCGCGCTGGCTCCCTTCGCGCGCGGCGCGCGGTACTCGGCCGCGGCCAGCGTGCTGCTGGGCGAGCGCGACGAGGCGGGCGCGCGCGGCGGCGAGCTGGGCTACCGGCTGCGCGCCACGCTCGCCGTGCAGCCGCTCTGGGCGCAGGCGCAGGACGTGCTGCTGCACTTCACGGTGAGCCCCGAGTTCAACGGGTACCCGGTATCGGACGATCTGATACAAGTATTTACCAATAAGCTGATTTATTCTTAGTTGATTTGATAGTTCTAAATATTAATAAGATTAATAAATTGCCTATGTATTATTTAAGTATTGTGGTATAATTGTAGAACTTTGAGACTTGAGCTTATAGAAATGCATTTCTTAATTATATCATACATTTAGCTCTTAAAGAAATTAAGACAGTAATCTGAGTCCTTTTGTTTTTAATTAACTCCGGTGTGTATTTTTTTTAGCTTGAGTCTCCACAGTTGATGTTGCGAGGCAAGCACCTGAACTCAGAGTTTGTTCCACGGCCTTCTGTGTGGGACGAGGTGCCCAGCTCCACTTTCCTGGCACTATGGAGTGCGGGCCGCATCACTGCAGCCTACCTGGATCCTCAGGACCCTCCAGACATACTCAACTTTAAGAAAGCACTTATAAGTTTATTCCAGGTACTCTATGCATAGTATACAGATTCAACCTTAGATATGGATTCCTTATTACTGTGATGGATGAAAAAAAATTAGGGTGGGGGGGCAGTACCTCAGACTGTTGAACTCCTTTGGTTTAATTATCATTTTTTATATGAATTACTTATCATTGCAGCCAAGGCCGTTTTAAACTATGCTGAGGCCCTAGGGCACTCAAGAATTTGGGGCTCCTTTTGGAAAGTAAAGAAAGCAAATTTTTACTAACATTTTTACCTACTAAAATCTTCTATTTATTATGGATAATAAATTGTCGGTCCTTGGGGGCCCCCTGTGGATGGGGGCCCTGGGCACGGGCCCCCGTGTGCCCTTATGGTAAAAACAGCATTTATTTCAGCTTATAATTCGTCTTTTTAATCCCTGATGAAACGGACTGTTAAAAGTTGAATGTGTGCATCCATGTATCTGTCTATGCCATCGTACGTAGCTCCCAAATGGATAAACCAATACAGACACCTTTTTTTTGTATCATACAGAAAGCCACTTTAAGAGGAGCAGTTCTTGGCTATGTTTGATAAAATTTAGGAATGATCGACTCTAAAAGTAGGGGGAGTTTTTTGGTGTTTTAACTGCTGTTATTGATGTCTCCTCAACTTATTCCAAATAAAAATAACAAGTTTTTTTTTGCAATGAAATGATAGCAGAAGTTTCTGGCAGTTACCACTTTAATATATTAAAGACAACTATGATGGTGGATGAAGCACTGGCTGGAATATTCACCCGGGGGTTGCCATTATAATGGGGGTTTTTATGCATGTAGGTATTTCATTTTTTATCCGTTTCATGATAATGATTTGTCCTTGTGTGGCTTGAACTATGACCCTCATTGATTACCCTTTTATAAGATTATAATTTCATACTTTGTGCTCTTAGCAATGACTTTGTATCTAAATTGTTTATTTTATAAGTAAGTAGTGATATTATTGATGATTACATTGATTACAGAGAGTTATCAAAATGTAATCAATAGCAACTAATGATTTCTTTGCTATTGATTTTGACTAAAAGCACACCTTCTAAACGTAGAAAAAGAAAATAATAATATTGTTGGCATGCGGTTTCAGTTCCAGTCGGCGGAGGGCGCGCACAACGAAACAGACGTGTCGGGCGAGTGCGAGGTGCGGTACGAGCCCGTCTCCGAGCTAGTCTTCCGCAAGTACAAGGTGCCCTAGACGACAAGTGTAATTTTACAATTTATGATATCAAAGTCAGAAAACTGACTTAACAAATGACTTCATTCAAAAAAATAGCTCGAATGAAAATATCAACCTCCTGTGGAGTTCAAAACGGAGTCACCCGGAGCATAGGCGGACGCGTGAGACGCGACGTGATAGTATTTATAACGATACAACATTCCACAACGGATATCTATGTTCGTCGGGCCAGAGCCGCTGCCTGTGGGAGGGGTCGTGGGACGGCGTGGCGGAGGACGGGGCGGGCGCGGAGCGGCGCCGCGTGGTGCGCTACGAGCTGAGCGCGGAGCGCGGCGCGCTGCTGGCGGCCGCGGCCGACGAGGTGCTGCGCCTGCGCGGCGCCGACCCCGCCGCGCCGCTGCGCGCGCGCGCCCTGCTGTCGCTCGCGCTGCGGGACGACCCGCCCGCGCCCGTCGCGCGCCCGGCCACCCTGCCCGCCGCGCTGGCGCAGCTGCCCGCGCTCGCCGAGCACGCGCTGCCGCTGCGCGCCGCCGACCGCGCGCCCGACGACGAACAGGTACGGTGCGAGCGGTCCGCCGCCGCCTCCTCGCGCGACCGACGTTATTGCCGGTCGAACTTCGTTATTGACTTCATATTTACGAAGAAGACGGCAGCCGAGTACGAAAAGTTATCACTCTTTACGTTGACGATAACGATGAAAATTTGTTCAACGAGCGTTTAGTTATTGGTAAAAATGAACGGGCCCGGCGGCGTCGCCGCCGGGGGTCGCGACCCGCGCCCGTTATCGCCGAGGGACACGTATCTGCGTCGAGCCGCTCGACCGCCGCAGTTACCGCTACGCGTTCACTAATTGTCCGTATCGACATTTCCGATGCGGCTTTATCAACAATTATAATCTGTACGCTGTTATGTAACAAAGGAAGTTAGCGTGACGGACTGCATATAAGTATGTCTAATTGTAATGCTACTGCGACATCAATGTATGTTTATGCTGGTGGGATAAGATCTTAGGTTAGAACGTAATGTGAAGCCAATAACACGATTGAAGGAACTTTGACATTAAAGTAATTCGCTTCAATCTCAAACTAAAGTGCGCGAAACGAACTCTTGGAGTTTCGTACCCAATAATGGCAATAACGATTGAATCCTTGTTCAGGACATTCTTGTTTGAACACATTCCGTTTTCACGTCGAAGTTATTTTAAACAATAAGTACTACTGTGCTTAAATAATACAATAAATCATTTATTTATCAGTGTTACTTTAACAGAATAACACATTTTTCATAAACATTTCTGGGCAAAACAAACTGTGTCCAAAACAGAAAGATAATATACGTTTATTCAATATGGCGGCATGGACACTTTTACACGTCAAAAATTTACCAGCGATTCCCAAGAGTCGGTCATTTTCTAACTTATGACAATGATAATACATAAAAAAAAATGTTACTACAAGTGCGTCGCCATCTTTTGGGTTCCGTTTTTGCCATTTTTGTTACGGAACCCTAAAAATCATGTTAACAGCAATATATTTTTTTAACTAGCTTCTGCCCGCGACTTCGTCCGCGGAGAATTTGTGATTCTGCCATCCCACGGGAACAGTGATTTATTTCGGGATTCAAGGTAGCCCTGTGTGTGTGAAGCCTGCACTGTATAAGCAAACACTATTCCTAATTGTATGTAACCAAATTCGTCCATCCTTTTTAGCAAAGAAGTAACAAACTCTCGCACGCATAACCGTTCGCATTTTTAATATATGTAGTATAAGATCTGAATAGCGCACAGAATCGCTCTGGCCGAAATCGTAGTCGATAAAAATACCCTCGGTTTGTGAGTTCTACTCGCACCTGACCAGTTTTCAGTATTTGTTGTTTTTTTAGGATTTGTATTATGTATAATCAATTAATCATACCATTTTTTTACGATACAACAAAAAAAAAATGGGTTGCATATTTTTTTATCACAATTTTGTATTTGAATAATCCAATCTGACAATATCCCAAACAAAGCAATAAGGACGAAGTTTTTCGATGAATGAGCGCATTGAGCGCGAGCGGGCTTTGCCGCTCCTATTTAAACTCCCGGCGTCTGCGACGCTGCGAAGGACTTTATCGCTGTAATTTCATGTATAAACTAAAGTAGCACAATTTCACACTTAACGAATTATATGATTTAGATGTTAGTGCGTAAAGTATTATATAATAGTAGTTTAGTTTTTAAAGTTGTAGGTAATTATGTAGCTCTGCCTACACCACTCTGGGATTATAGGCGTGAAGGTATGTATGTATGCATGTGTATTATATATAGTAGGTGAAAGTGCCCAATTAGTTTTTAAAGAAGAAAGTATAGTTAGTGTATTTAGGTTCGGTCAAAAAAAACTTAATCTAACAAACTGTACCTACCCCTAGTACATTACAGCTATTATCATTATCATAGCTCATAGCTATCAGTTTATTTAACTTCTATATACTACTTCTACCCTCCCATTTCACCCCCTTAGGTATATTTTTACAGAATCGCTGAAAGCTATATTTTTTATTTGTAAATAGGAGCCTATATACAGGGTGTTAGGTAATCCGTGGATAATCCTTGAATTATGGATAGAGGGCACTTAGCTTAGAATGGTGCTATGATCACAACATTGAACAAAAGTGTTCATTTTCGAAAAAACTTAAAGGGTCAAATATCTCGAAAACCGTGCGACTTTTACTTAACCTATTTTAGCTTTTTCATAACGTCCTAAATGCCCTCTATCCGTAATTCAAGGATTATCCACTCATTACCTAACACCCTGTATATACGAATTTTCACATTTCTAACTTCAAAAATGACGAAACTCTCATACTTACTATATTGTACACCCTCGATTCTTTACCCCTTAGGGGTAGTTTTTCCAAAATCGCAAAATGTTATATTTTTTATTTGTAAATAGCTTCTGCCCGCGACTTCTTCCGCGTAGATTGCGATGATGTATTTATCCGGGCTCAATCCGGGGTATACTTAAGCTATCTCCATTTCAAACTTCATCCAAATCCATCCATTCGTTGCAGCAGCGTGAAGAAGTAACAAACTAACACACAAACTTTTGCATTTATAATATTTAATGATCGGCGACCGTTAGCATTTTATGTCCCTTTAACGTCAAACATAATGACTAATATACAACGTGTCCCAAAACTCAACGATAAGCCGGCACCAGAGGATGGAGCTGCTTATGATTAGTCGAGAAAAAATAAAAAAGATAAAAGAAATTTATTTAGTAAGTAGGCCGCTCGGGCACTTTTACACGTCAAGATACTACCAATACCAATACCAATAAGGAAAAGATATATTTTTTTCCTTATTTTTTCTCGACTAATCATAAGCAGCTCCATCCTCTGGTGCCGGCTTATCGTTGAGTTTTGGGACACGTGGTAGATAAGTCTCATTAGTAGGATTAGTAGGATACTCGCATTAATAGGATTAGTGGATAATAGAATAGCTTTTGCTCTCTCGGGAACTGTCCGATTTTCCGGGATAAAAACTATCCTATGACCTATTCCAGGACCTAACCTATATGTGTGCCACTTTCTTTCTTTCACTTTTATAATATTAGTATGGATACATAGTTTTTAATGGTTCCGTATGATAACGACTAAAATTAATTATGTATCATCAAGTTCATAATATCGAATGGTTATTTTTCCTGAAACCGTAAACGTTTCAGGAAAAAGACCGAAGATCGGATCACGCTCCGGACGCTCCGGTCGTCGATCCGACCTCCGATCGCGTTCGGGTAAAATTCGGGACCGGATCGCCTCCGGACGTTTGCAGCCTGAGTCCGCGCTGGAGGGCTTTAAAATGTTATGTCGTGCAGGACGAGTCGCTGGAGAGCGCGCTCGCGGCGAACCGCGCCGCGCTGAGCGAGGAGGCGGCGGGTAGCGCGCGCGCCGCGGCCGCCACGCTGCGCCTGCTGCCCGCGCTGCGCCGCGCGCCCGCGCACGCGCTCGCGCCGCTGCTGGCCGCCGCGCCCCAGGACGAGCTGTGCGTACACGACTGATACTGCATATTGCGACCGTTTAAGAAAACATACATAATATCCGGGCCGGGGTCAGTTTTCGTTCGGTTCGACGCCGAATATTCAAAAGTTGAGGTTTCCGGGTCGGCGATCGATCGGCGCGCCTCAGTTTCCGGAGTCGAGTGAAGGTCGGTGTTCCCCGCAGGAGCGGGCTGGTGCGCGCGCTGGGCCTGGCGGGCGCGGGCGGCGCGCACGCGGCGGCCAGCGCGGCGCTGGAGCTGGGCGCGCGCGAGCCGGCGCGGCCGGAGCTGGCGCGCGAGTACTACGCGGCGCTGGCGCTGGCGCCGGCCGCCGAGCCCGGCGTGCTGCGCGACGCGCTGCGCCTGGCCCGCGCCGGCCCGCTGGCGCCCGCCGCGCTGCTGGCCGCCGCCGCCGCCGCGCCGTCGGCCCTGCAGCTCGAGGTCAAGGACCACCTCGTCAAGGGGCTCGCGCGCTGCAAGGTGAGCGACCGGAGCGGCCCTCGATCGCTCGATATCGACTTCGCCTATCGGTTTAACGTGTCGTCGAATGCTGCAAAAATTTTAAATCTGCGTCCCAAAAAAAGTAAAAACGGCTCCGGACGGTAAGACCGAGTCTGTCTGTATGTGCGTCTGTCACGGCGGTATATTTTGGCACCTACTGAAATAGATAATCCTGAACTTGTCTTCGTACATACTTTATTTACATCCAACTAAGTACAGAATTCAACATTAATACAATTAAAAATTAAAACTAAACGTATTTAAATTAAAATTAATAATATAGATAATTAGAAATAAAGTGTGATTGCCTTTTAAATATTGCTCACACGACCTCCTTACATAGCCCGTTATCAGTAGTGGGGCGAATTCAGTTTACTGTATGTTTTTCGTATACTCGTGAGTAAAGTAATAATATGGCATTGTATATTTCTGGCTAAATAAATGATATATTTTACTTACATAGATAAGCTAGTTACTTTTCATCCGACAGCCGAGGGAAGAAGGGCAATATTGTTGGCCTGTAGGAGGGCCTAGAGGCTGACCGGATGGCCTGATTTCGACAAACGAAGTGTTGTTAGATTCGTCTTAGAGCGTCGCGAGTCGGACTGGGCAATAAAAAAAAAACTATTTGTGCTATTGTTCTTCTACAGATGTGCTTAGTAATAAAATCGTCAGATGATTATGGTGTTTTACATTTGGTTCTCGTTAATTATCTTTTGTTATTCCAGAATTAAATCATGAATTATTTTTTTGTGTAGTTACAGTTAAGTTACGCTTTAGTACCTTGTCACTTTAATCGATGACGAGTAATGACGCTCATTTGTCCGATCTTTATATATGTCTATAGCTCACACACCTTTAAATTGAATAAAGAGCGTGAAAAAACCCTTCTTTATTATTTTTTAATACTCGAACTGTTCGATTCCCGGTTAAGGCAGGCAAAATTTCAAAAATCCATAAATTCAGTAATAGTAATAGTAAGTCTCCTTTGAGTAGAACTTGCTATTTCAAGTATTTAAGTTCGTTGCGGTCCATGTGGCGGCGTGCGTTTTTTCCACCCTGTATAAAGTGTACACATATTTATGAACTCGACTGTACTATCAGCCCAATGTAACGCTGACCCACCATAGAACGGTGTCACAGCGGCAATATAAAACAATTTGTTTAACACTTCTTACGACTGGAATCATAGAGTTACTGTGTCCCTCACACACTTCTATGGTGGGCTTAGTCTGGGGCTCGTTTCTCAAAAGATTGTAACCTGTAATACAAGTAGTCTCTTTGTGATACATATTTTTGGTCGGCTATTCCGCTTGTAATATAAGTTTTCTCCCACATGCTCGGAAATGTTAACCTTACTGTTGTAAAATCAGCCCACGAAGTTCTGAGTTCCAGTCCCAGGTAAAATTAAAAAAAAAACAAAGTTATTATTTACCAACAACGGCAGCGGCCACGAAAATGTATGTAATTTCATTACGTACCTGGTGTTTAATTTTTAAAACCATGTTTGGACTAGGATAACTATGTCCAAACAGCCAAACACTCGTGCAATCAAAATAATTCTTCCTTGTATATTTTACTTTTTAAATGTCATAGACTAAAAAGTTAAGCCTTTACATGGCCTTTTCAAAAAAAAAAACAGCATTTACAACGTATTTAAAAGTGTATCAAATAGTTTTTCCTTTTTTTTAAATTGAAATTGCGTTCATAAACAAATTAAATTGCCGAAACGCGTAATAAATGTTATAGTTTAAACAATATTTTATTCAAATTGAATTTATTACGTTTAAATTAGTGAATTTATTTAATGCTTTATTTCAGTGTCATACTAAATCGTACGTTTCTGTTCTTTTTTTTAAGGAAATGTTGGGACTATGTTTAATATTATTAACGATTGTGTTCCTCACATTGTTGGGGAAAAGCACTATATAAGCCTCGACCGGGAAGGGCGGTTGCTGGACTCGTATATAACTTGACTCGTTCCGCAACGGCCTATTTCCCGGTCTGTGCAGTAATGTACTATACAAGCTTTAGATTAATCTGCTCCTGGACTGTTAAAAAGTCGTGGTTGGATGAGTAGTGTTTATCGGTTTATTTCTTTAAGGAAAACTAGTCAGTAATGTTTCATTTGGATATTTTGTATTTATTAATATGTAAGTATATACACCGTGCCCGGGACGTACCCGAAGGATTGTAACCATCGATTCTAGACCCTATTTGGAGTATATAATGTGTTATAACATGTAGTCCAATAACGCATAATTCCCGAGACTTTTATTATTTACAAAACAATTCCATAGTTAATTTAATTTGAACTCTGTCACCTTAACCTAACTAAAGGATTATTTACTAAGAAAGATTCATGTTGTAAGTAGCAATATCATCAACGTACAACATAAGCTAATTTAATCAATTTCTTAGTAAATAATGCTTTAAGTTAAGGTGACAGAGTTCAAATTAAATTAACTATGGAATTGTTTTTTAAATAATAAAAATCTCGGAAATTATGCTATATTGGACTACATGTTATACCACATTATACAAGGTGACTGGAAATTCGCCGTATTCCTTGAAAGGGGTTATTCTACAGCTCATTTGTAATGATTTAAGTCCTGTCCACCAGGGGTCAAAACTCATTGGTTTTCGAGTTATTCACGTTTTTAGATACTTTTTTTAAATACCAGCCTTTCGACCTAAAACTAGTACTTGTGTAAAAACTGCGTCATTCAGAAATAAAAAAAAGGATTTTTCAAATAGCTAATGTTGTACTGATTACGAAAAATAAAAAAAAACGCCAAAATTTTGCAAATAAAAGGATCTGAAGTTACAAGTTCTAGTAATTATTTTCCAAATTTTGTAACATTTTAAAGCATAACTAAAAAAAAAAGTAAAACACTTCGCGTACAAATTACAGGAATAGTTTGCTCAATTCATAAGCTTTCTAAAAAGGTCCTTTTTAGGACATTTTAAAATTAATGTTAATTAAAAAATTTACAATTAATATTTATAGCTGAAAGGTTCGCGGTTAAGCTCGATCGTTTCAACCAAAAAAGCGGGAAGCGTTGTAGTAAAATATGGAATGCACTTTATAAGTTTTTGACCCCTGCTTGACTGGACTTAAATCATTACAAATGAGCTGCACAATAACCCCTTTCAAGGAATACCGCGAATTTCCAGTCACCCTGTATACTCCAAATAGGGTCTAGAATCGATGGTTAAAATCCTTCGGGTACGTCCCGGGCACGGTGTATATATATATATATATATATATATAATCTATATATATATAAATACATAAATATAAAGTATATTGATATTTGTGTATATGATGTTTATTTATATGTAAGTATAGTTTATGGATATTTTGCTGTGGAAATATTGGTTTATTATCTTGCCTATCCTCGTACAGTTTCCTTGGCCATGGTCAGGTTAACTGGAAGAGATCCTTTAAGGGGATAGGTTCGCCTTTGTACATGTTAATCTTAAGTTTATGTACGAATTTACTTGTAATTGTTTTTTTTGTGCAGTAAAGAGTTTACATACATACATACATACATACTGTTATTTCCTGTGACGTCACAAGGCTTTAGGCATCTGCTCCGTTGTTGCGGTAATTTAATAGTACATTACTGCACAGACCGGGAAGTAGGCCGTTGCGGGACGAGTAGAGTCAGCCACGCTATATACGAGTCCAGCAACCGCCCTTCCCGGTCGAGGCTTGTATTATAGTGCTTTTCTCCAACAATGTGAGGAAATTTAACACAATTTTTAATATAATATTAAACACAGTCCCAACATTTCCTTGAAATAAAAAACTAGCGTACGATTTAGTATGACACTGAAATACAGCATTAAATAAAATCACAATTTTAAACGTAATAAATTCAATTTGAATAAAATATAGTTTAAACTATAACATTTATTACGCGTTTAGGTTATTTCGGCAATTTATTTTGTTTATGAACGCAATTTCTATTTAAAAAAAGTCAAACTATTTGACACACTTTTAAATACGTTGTAAACGCTGTTTGAAAAGGCTTAAGTTTTTAGTCTATGACATTTAAAAAGTAAAATGTACAAGGAAGAATTTTGATTGCACGAGTGTTTGGCTGTTTGGAGATAGTTATCCTAGTCCAAACATGGTTTTATAAAGTAAAACACCAGGTACGTAATTAAATTTCATACATTTTCGCGGCCGCTGCCATTGGTAAATAATAACTTTGTTTTTTTTTCTATTTTGCCTGGACTTGGAACTCAGAACTTCGCGGACTGATTTTACAACAGCAAGGTTAACATTTCCGAGCATGTAGGAGAAAAAATGTTTAACAACACAGAACTAAGAATGGTCTTAATTTTACGTGTACCTGGAAAGTCTTTAATTGAGAAAACGCACCCAGAGAACGTTTAGAAGACGAAACACTAGCGAGTCGGGGAGCGCCTAACGCGTCGGGTCCGGTCGCAGGACGAGGAGTGCGTCGCGGCGCGGCTGCTGGCGCTCGGGCAGCTGCGGCGCGCGGACACGGGCGACCTGCTGGTGCAGCACGCCGCGCGGCCCGCGCGCCGGCCCGCGCTGGCCGCGCTCGCCGCGCTCGCGCTCGGGCCCGTCGCCGGCTACAGCGGGCCGCGCCGCCGCCGCCTGGAGCGCGTGGCGCTCGCGCTCGACGCGCCGCACGCGCTCGAGGTGCGCGCCGCCGCGCTCGACCTGGCGCTCGTCGCCGCCGCCGACTACCCCGCCGCGCTGCGCCCGCTGGCCGCCGGCCTGCGCCGCGCGCCGCGCGAGCTGCGCCGCGTGTTCTGGCAGCGCCTGCGGCAGCTGGCCGCGACGCGCGCCGACCTGCGCGACCACCTGCGCGCGCTCGACCCGCGCCCGAGGGACTGGCTGCGGCGCGCGCACGCCGGCACGTCGTCGCTGCTGGCCCGCGACGCGGGCTGGGCGCGCCTCGACTCGGCGCAGCTCGCGGCGCGCGGCGTGCTGCGCCGCGGCGCCGTCGCGCTCTCCGCCGCCGGGGCGCCGCTGCTCACCGTCAGTATTACCGCGCGGGGCGCCGCTCTCGGAGACAGAACGGGGAGATCTAAAACCGAGAAACTATCTGTCAAATCATAACTTTTACTAAATAACATATGTATGAACGTGACACTGAGTCGAACTGAAAAAAAGACAGATTTATTAATTTTTATGAAAAACTTTCACTCGACCGACAAAACTATGCTAAAAAAAATGTGCCCGGGCAGGTGGAGCTCTGGACGCGCGGCATGGAGTCGCTGGCGGGCGCCGAGCGGCCGCCGCACCGCGCCGCGCGCGAGCCCGAGGACGAGCTGCCCGCCGAGGACGAGGAGCTCGAGGGCGGCCTCGCGCTCGCCGTGGGCGGCGCTCGCCAGCCCGACCGAGTGCTCTTCAGCGGACAGGTGGGTGCCGCGCGCGAGCCCGAGGACGAGGAACTCGAGGGCAACCAGACGGTCTAACTAGATATCTTTACAATATTAAGACTGCTTTTTTATCGCTGTTTCGGCGATATTGCAATTATCGGGGCTGAAACGCTAACCTTCAGTGAAGAGTTGCTAAATAGAAAAGAGGTAAAAAGCTAGGTTGACCAAAAAACGTTTCACCAAATGATTCATTTCATAAACATATCATTTGCCAGTCCGTGTAGATGTGGATCGGCTAAATCCGAACGCGACGAGCCTGCTCGTATACACGACGCGGCGCACGCGGGTCGCGACATCGCGAGCTCTGTCGAACCGCGCCATTAGATAAACCGGTCGCGCGCTCCGTTCCATCCGTTTAGACGACGCGTATTAACACGAGCAGCGCCGAAGACGGCGCGCGACCCTTCGATCCGTATCGAAAAACCGACAAGGGACGGATCGGACGAACTTTGCCGAGCGTGCGTTTAAACGGCGCTCGGCGCGCTGAATCACCAGCCGAGCCGGGGTCCGCTCGCGTGTTCAATCGCACGTCATCCGTCCGCGAAGCGAGTACGGTAAACTCACCGGTTAATTTATTTTATTCGCCAACCGAGCCTATGGGATCTTTTGTGTAATTACCCCTCTTTTAGCAATTAGTCTAATGCAGCCTCCACCCCTTCCAAAAAGCGGATAGTGGAGTGCAATGGCAGTGCCTTGAAGTCGTTCGGTTCTGGGTAGCCACAACCGAGGATTTTCATTCTTACTCCGGCGAGGGCATCACATTCGCACAGTGAGTGTTTCATTGTTTCCTCCTCTTCGCCGCACAATCTACAATCTGTGTTGTCATAGAGGCCCATCTTTGCTAGGAGATTTTTAACCCCAAAATGCCCGGTAAACACTCCGATAATATATCGGAGTTGTCTTCTGCTGAGTTTCCAAAGTTTTTTGGTCCAGCATGCCCTAAGCCTACCGTAGTTTTCCACTCTTTTTGATGGTGTTCTAGGGTGTTATTGTTCAGGGCTGTTTTTATGGTGCCCAGTGAGGGTGCCACAAATGGTTCAGGTCCAACATATACGCCCTTGGACCCTTCCCTTGCCAATTCGTCCGCGGCTTTATTACCGGGAAAGCCCTCGTGTCCTGGAATCCACATCAGTTTCAATTTGTTGTGCCTACCAAGTCTGATTAAGGCTTGGATTCCATTGTAGACTAGTTTCGAGTCTACTTTTGGCGCTGTCAGCGCCTTAAGTGCCGCTTGGCTGTCGCTTAGAATACAGATAGTTCTCTCCTGTGGAGGCCTACCAATATTCTCCTGCGTGCAGGCAATTATCGCATACATCTCCGCCTGGAAGACCGTTGCGTAGTTGCCCATACTTATAGTACTGTTATAGTCATTGGCATAAATACCCGCCCCCGTACCGGAGCTCATTTTTGAACCATCAGCGTACCATATCGCGTTGTCTTCCTCTGCTAGGTGCAACCCATCCTTCCATTCATCCCTTGTCGGAATGTGGACATTGAAATTCCTCCGGAATACATACTTGGGTTGCATTTTATCGCAGCCCATCGTCAGTATTCTTTCTAAAACTACATTATGTGCCATTTTAGTGTGTCTGGTTCTAGGCGCGGCGTCGTTCCACAGGCCAGTCTCTTTCAGCCTCTGTAGTGACTTGCACGCCTCAGACTGAATGGCGATGTGCAGCGGTGGGAGGTTTAGGAGGACCTCCATTGCCGCAGTCGGTGTCGTTCTGAACGCCCCTGTCATAGCCATGCAGGCCACCCTCTGCACCTTAGTTAGAGAGTCCTTGCATGTCCTTAGTGTTGTCCTTGGCCACCAGGCCAAGCAGCCGTACATAATGATGGGCCTTAACATCATGGTATAGATCCACTTGCCGCGTGGCGCCGGCAGAGTAGAATAGCATCACCCCATTTCTTCCCGTGGGCATCGTAGAAGGCGAGCAAGGGACCATCCGAGAGGTGGGCAGCAGCGCCTCTCGTATAGACAACACAGTCCAAATAATTACACTGCGGTCACCAACCCGCCTGCCCAGCGTGGTGACTACGGGCAATACCCCCCAGAAATATAAAAAAAAATTTATATGAATAGGCACAAAAAGAAACGGCCCCCAGTTCCCGGCCGCCCTACTATTCCAGGTCACGGCAGCGGCCTTGGTCACGGTAGGGTAGGGGGTGCTAGGAATCCCCGGGCTACGGACGGCTGCCAACAATTGACTCTGGCTACATACAACGGACGCAGTTTACGGCTGGACGAAAGCCTCCAGATCCTTGAAGTGGAATTAGAGAAGATACGATGGCATGTTCTCGGGCTATCGGAAGTTCGTAGAGAGGGGGAGGACACGATAACCCTTGAGTCGGGCCATCTATTTTACTTCAGGGAAGGGAGCCAAAAATCTCAGGGTGGTGTGGGGTTCCTCGTCAACAAAGCCCTCCGTGACAACGTGATAGAGATCTGCAGCGTCTCGACCCGGGTAGCGTACCTTGTACTGAAACTGACCGAGAGATACTCTCTCAAGGTCATACAGGTATATGCGCCGACGTCGAATAGCACAGACGAAGAGGTGGAGGCCGTTTACGACGATGTGGCAAAGGCCATGCATCGTACCACCAAAACCCATTATACCGTTGTCATGGGGGATTTCAACGCCAAATTGGGAAAAGAATGTGGTGAATCTTGTTTGGGACAGCATAGCTATGGGCGCAGAAACCGTAGGGGCCAAATGCTGGTCAACTTCCTCAGCATGCAGGGGCTGTTCTGTATGAACACCTTTTATCAGAAAAAGCCCCAACGGAAGTGGACCTGGAAGAGCCCCGACGGTGTGACGAAGAACGAGATTGACTTCATCATAGCCGACAAGAAGCACATATTTAGGGATGTCTCAGTGATCAGTAGGTTTAATACCGGTAGCGATCACCGGCTTGTACGAGGCACCCTAAATATCAATTTTAAGCTCGAACGTAGTCGCATGGTGAGGTCTGTTCTTCGTCCAAATGTGCCCCAAACTGGACATGATGCGTTCCAATTGGAATTGCAAAATAGATTCGCCGCACTGGAGACCCCGGCAAATGTTGACGAGGATCTGGACGGCTTAATCGGGGTAATAAGCGAAGTGGGAACGAGGCATTTTCGGAAAAGGCGAGCAGATAGGAAGTCCAAACTTTCTGGCGAGACCCTAGATCTGATGCGATTTAGACGTGAGACACCTGAGGAATCCTTGCCAGATCCCCAGTCACTCCACAAGAAAATCAGGAGCTTGGTAAGGCGCGACCTTCGCAGCTGGAACACCCGCCTAATACACGAGGCGATCGAGCGAAACCGGGGGTCGAAGGTCTTCACCAAGACACTGGGGAGGAGTCATCTGACAAAGCTAGCTACCTCGAATGGTGAAACCGTCACATCAGTCCCGGGGATACTCGCTGAAATTCAAAACTTCTACGGACTCCTGTATGCTTCGCACGCACCAAAGCCTCCACCTGACGCGAGAGATCCTAGAGCCCCACTTACCCGCCACTTCACTGACGATCTTCCAGACGTAGGTGTCGACGAAATCGAGGCGGCTCTCAAACAGCTTAGTAATGGGAAGGCTCCCGGTGAAGATGGAGTAGCCTCTGAGCTCCTCAAGGCTGGGGGTAAACCTGTTCTGGAGGAGTTAAAGAGGCTCTTCAACACTGTAATTACCAACGGGACTACCCCGAAGGCGTGGAGCAGAGGTGTAGTGGCATTGTTTTTCAAGAAAGGAGACAAAACGCTACTTAAAAACTACAGGCCGATCACGCTTCTGAGCCACGTCTATAAGCTGTTCTCGAGAGTCGTCACGAATCGTCTGGCATCAAGATTAGACGCCTTTCAGCCACCGGAGCAGGCTGGGTTTCGTAAAGGCTATAGCACCGTGGACCACATCCATACTGTTCGGCAGGTTATACAGAAGTCCGAGGAGTATAACCAACCGCTGTGTATGGCGATGGTGGACTACGAGAAGGCCTTCGACTCCATCGAAACCTGGGCTGTTTTGGAGTCTCTGCAGCGATGCCAAGTCGACTGGCGGTACGTGGAGGTGCTGAGAAGTCTCTACCAAATGGCGACTATGTCCGTCCAAGTGCAGAACCATCAAACAAGACCCATCCAGCTGCTCAGAGGTGTAAGACAGGGTGACGTTATCTCCCCGAAACTCTTCACCAATGCTCTGGAGGATGTCTTCAAGACTGCGGTGGAATGGGATGGGCATCAATGTCAAGGGTGAGTATCTCACACACCTCCGCTTTGCTGACGACATAGTGATAATGGCAGAATCGCTACAAGACCTGCAGGAAATGCTGTCCAGCCTTAATGCTGCCTCGAGACGCGTTGGGCTCGGGATGAACTTAGACAAGACTAAGGTCATGTTCAATGAGCACATCGTCCCTGAGCCCGTCTCCGTCGAAGGTGTAGCCCTCGAAGTTGTCCAGGAGTACGTCTACCTAGGACACAAGTTACAGCTGGGTAGAGACAACTTTGAGGGTGAAATCACCAGAAGAGTGCAGCTTGGTTGGGCAGCATTTGGAAAGTTGCGTCACGTCTTTGAGTCAACCTTGCCGCAATGCCTGAAGACCAAGGTATTCAATCAGTGCGTCCTGCCGGTCATGACATACGGAGCCGAGACGTGGAACCTGACAGTGAAACTAGCCCACCGACTACACGTCACCCAGCGAGCTATGGAAAGGTGTATGCTCGGAATCTCGCTAAGGGACAAAATCCGGAATGAGATGATCCGGCATAAAACTAGGGTCACTGACGTAGTTCAGAAGTGTAGCAGACTGAAGTGGCAGTGGGCTGGTCACATCTGTCGCAGAACCGATGATCGGTGGAGTAGACGGGTTCTCGAGTGGAGACCACGGTTCGGCAAGCGTAGCGTAGGACGCCCTCCAGCCAGATGGACCGACGACCTGAAAAAAGTGGCTGGTGGTGACTGGATGGCGAAAACGGGAGATCGGGCCTTGTGGCGAACCCTGGGGGAGGCTTACGTCCAGCAGTGGACTGCAATAGGCTGAAATGATGATGATGAATGATGATAGATCCACTTCAGTACTTTAGGGTTAAGGCCCCATGTCTTGCCATACGCTGATCTGCACATTCCAAACACTCTCTTTTGTTATCGCGTTGTCTACGTGGTTTTTCCAAGTGAGCTCTTTATCTAGTATGATACCTAGATATTTTACCGCACCTGACAGTTTTAGTGCCTCGCCAAACAGCTTAAGCTGTTTGATATGTTTGAGGTCCCGTTTCCTAGTAAATGGAATTACTACAGTTTTGCTCGGATTGATGGATAGTTGATGTCTAATGTACCAGCTTTCCACCGTTTCCAAAGCTTTTCCCATGATTTCCGATACTGTTCCCGGAAACTTCCCGTTGATAAGTATCACAAGATCATCTGCATACCCAACAGTGTGTAGTGGGCCAGTGTTGAGTTCCTCAAGGAGAGAGTTTACCACCAGACTCCACAGGGTTGGTGAGAGAACCCCCCCGTGGGGACATCGTTTGTCGTTGTGGCGTATAGAACGTTGCCCAAAAGACTTGACTTTATTAGCCTACTGTTTAGCATGTTGCCTATCCATTAACATATGGTTGGTTCAATGCCGTGCCTAGCATCCGATGTGCTAATGGCTCCACATCGAGAAATGCCGCAAGACCGATCTCTTTGTTCTCAAGTGAATCGCAGTATCTGTGGATTTACCCGGTTGATACGCGCATTACATTTTATGAAGTGGATGCCGCCTTAGAGGTCCGTCTCTTATGTGCCTGTCTAGTGTTTTCAGAAAGAATGATGATAGGCTTATAGGCCTGTATGCTTTGGCATCACTGTAATCTGCCTTGCCTGGTTTTGGCAGGTAGATCACTTTTACAAGCCTCCAGACATGTGGAACGTGCCCGAAGGCCAAGCACGCTCTGTACAGCCTGCTTAAGTGCGGTACAATTACATTTGCGCCCTCTTGTAGTAGGGTTGGATATATCTCATCCGGGCCCGGCGCTTTGTACGGTTGAAAGGTAGACAATGCCCACCTTATCTTGCCGTCGTCTACTACCTTTTTGGCGGAGTCCCAATTGTACCTTGTTGTCCGTGCTGTCTGCTCTGACACACAAATTGGTACACTGGCTATTTCGCTCTCACGTATGATGGAGCCGGGAAAGTGTGTGCTACACATAACTTTCAGGGTATCTAAACCCGTTTCTGTCATCCTTCCCTTATCGTCCTTTATTGACGTTAATGGAGTTGACCTTGCTACTGCTAGTGCTTTTGTGAGCCTCATACCTTCAGGTATCGAGCCTATTTGGTTGCAGTGGTTCCGCCACGCACTCCTTTTTGCTTTTCTTACAGCTTTATTATACTCCGTGAGCTTGTGAGCGTAATTGCTAAAGTCATTCGTCGCTTTCGCGTCATTGAAGATCGCCCTAGTTCCACTTCTGATTTTAGTTATCTCAGGGTTCCACCAGGGTATCTTTTTGGCTAGCAACCTTTTTTCCGGGCAGTTATTGGTCCAAGCGGTGTGTTACGCGCGTACCATGTTGTCCGCTTCAAATTCAATGTCAATAATAGAATTGAGCTTACCTTTTGGATCCCCTAGTTCTACCTTTAGGTCACGTTTAAAGGACGACCAATCGGTGTTCCTAGGATTTCTTTTACGCACAGATTCCACTGGTATGTCGATCCTGTACCTAAAGCATATGTACCTATGATCTGAAAGTGAGATTTCATTGGGGACATGCCAAGTGTGAATATCTTCGTAAATGTGGTTAGACGCCACCGTTATGTCAATTACCTCTCCACGCCTAGCATTGACGAAGGTTGGGTTGTTCCCTTTATTAAGTAGTTGTAAAGAAGAGCTCACCAGAAAATCCAGTAACTTCTCTCCCCGCTTGTTGACATCTGAGCTCCCCCTGATGACATGGTGTGCATTGGCGTCGCAGCCGATGATCAGGTCGGTGTCCACCTGACTTCCAGTTGCGACAAGACTCCGGAGTTGAGGTGTGATGGGGTCCATCGCTTCGTATGGGAGGTAGGCAGACGAGATGATGAGTGTCTTGCCTACCCTCCTCTCCTGGATCTTTACAGTGGTAAGATCCCTGGAACAGTAAGCATTATAAGGCATGGCATTTATGCCATTTTTGACATACACACAAGTCCTCATGTTGTTCTCGGGGCAGAGGTAATGAATAACTCCTCCCGTGCCTTTTAGTCCCCTGATCTCGCCCTTGTACAGGTATGGTTCTTGAATCAGGGCTACATCGAATTTATCACTCTTTAGCTGCCTCGCCAGAAGGGCTGTGGCCGCCTTATTATGTTGCAAATTTATCTGTACGCACCTTATGCCTCCCATGGCTTCGTTAATCTTCTGTAGGCTTGGGTATGCTGAGATCAGCAGCTTCCGCCGGCGGCATGTAGTCCTCTGACATGGGTGAAGAGGGGCTTCCGAGGTAGAGGGCCGCCAGGTCCCGCAGGTTCTCGGATGTCGTCACCGATACCGGTGTCGGCTCCCGACACCCACGCGTCCCTACGTCCACTCCAACCACGTCAACCTCGTCCACCCCTTCGGACTCCTCGGCCGCTGCCACCTCAGTAGCCTCGGTCGGTGTCACCTCAGTAGCCTCGGTCGCTGCCACCTCAGTAGCCTCGGTCACTCGGGGGGCCTCTTTAGGGTCGATGCCAGCACCCCTCTTCTCGGCATCGTCCAAGAGCTTAAAGGCGCTGAAGTCGATCCCCGTTTTGAGAACGTAGCCGGCCTCCCGCATTACGTCCGCTGACTCCCGGTCCATTAAAATAATGTGCCGGGTGCCAGCCTCCGTCTCCGAGGTGTCGACCACCTTCCATTGGTCAGTGTTCAGCCGCTCGTTGAAGCGTTGGAGCAGCTGAAACACTACCTTTGCATCGGGGATGCCAATGATCCTCGTCTTCCAGGCCATCTTCACTGGTTTTGGAAGATCCTTGGCATCCACGACCTTTAGGCTCATACCCGCAATCTCTCCCTCGCTTATGAGGGAGGTGAGCCACGTGGACGACGCCTTGTCACCGCAACTGATGTGCAGGGCGCCTCCCACAACGTTCCCGAAGTTGATGTCGGGAAACGGCTTAGGGATGACAAGGAGGCGTTTTATCACCACTCCCTGTATAGCCGCCATGTGACACGCCAGGATCTTTTTGGCCGGGAAAGTCGTTGGTATCACCGCCACCCTAATGCTAGATAGCGCCTCCGCATACGACCCTACCCTCGTCCTTTTGGAGTCGCCACTGGCTGATGGTGATACCAACGGCCTCTTCTACGTCCTGGTCGTGCTCGCTACAGCGGTGTCGTCCCTGGACGGGCCGGCCTCAAGATGCTGGAATGCCACAGCCTGAGCTTGCCTCTTCCTCTGCCTCCTGCTCCCTTTCTTCATACTCCCTTCCGGCTGAGAGCTTGCAGGGGGTGGTTTCGGGGAGGTCAGATTAAGAGGAATAGGGAAGCCCTCTTTCCTGCAAACCGCCTCGGTTTCTCCGTCCGTGGGGAGGCCAGCGCGTCCTTCCTTCAGCCCCGAGGGGATAGGTCGGCTCATGCTTTTGAGGTGTATGGTTACACCTTGGCTGCTGCCCTTACCGGCGTTAAGCGCCCTATTCGCCCTTGCGGGCCCGCGTGCTGCACTGTTACCAGATCCCGCGTCCCTGTCTGCGACAGGTCGGCGTGTCACCTCACAGTCATCTTTTGCGCTAAGCGCCTTCGCCTCACTCCTTGCGGAGGGTTCGGCTTTTGTCGATTTTGGTTTGTTGGTCTCCATAAATCACATCAAAAATTTCGTCCAACTCGTTCCCCACCCTCCTTGGAGCCCTCCTACTGGGGATACTTTGACGCATCAGGGATACGAGCCGGATATAGCGTTCCGAGGTGAGCTGCCAAGTGAGCCCGCACGGTGTCAAGCCCTCCGTCACCTACCACAGCGACTCGCGGCCGTACACCGCCGGCTACCGACCTCAACACTCCAGAACACTCGCCCGCGGCCAGACTACTGTAAACGCGACAGCCGATTGATTCTGACTGGCTAGGCCAGAACCTCCCGTGTGAGATGAATCCCGAGCCAAAGTGGTGTGTTGCTATCAGAGGGTAACGACTCCGACTCTCATCAAGCTCAACCTACCAGGATCTCGTTCTCCACCCGTACGGCACAAATACGCGGGAGGCATTTTACCGCTACCCATCCTTTTCTGTTGGATAGGAGGCCCGCAGCGACATGCCACGACATCGCTTGCAGCTGATTGGATAGAAAATATAGGAAGCATGGATGGGTGAATATAGGACGTTCAGGAGTTCGACTGTTGTTTCTGTGCTAGTCGTTTTACTCCGGGGAAACCGAGTAGTGGACAGGCAGCAACCTCGGGAAGGAACCGAGTAGTCTTGCCTAGGGTATCAGCGCAACTATGAGCTCCACCCTCGGCCATTAGCCGAGCCAACTACCGGACAAGTAGATCGACATGGGGACGGACCCATATCACCTGGCGACCGGTCGCAAACTAACGTCGATTCGGACCCGCCCCCGCCCAACCGATACGACACCGTCGAGTTAATGTTAAAATGTGATGGACGGGGGTCGTTTCCCTCGCGTCGTCGCCGACAGCGGGGTGAGTGAGGTGGTGTTGCAGGGCGAGCTGCTGGGGCACGTGTGGGCGGGCACGGGCAGCGCGCCCACGCCGGTGCTGCGCGCCGTGCTGCCGCGCGCGCCGCTGGAGCTGGCCGCGCCGCTGCTGGCCGGCGCGCTGCTGGCCGCGCGCGCGCACGCCGCCGCCGCGCTCGCCATGGACGCGCAGGTACCGCGGGCCGCCCGAACATGCATTACAGCGTCACGCGCCGGTTCGCCGTAAGACAATAACCTCCCCCCCCCCCGCCGGGAGAATCGAACCCGCCCTATAGTTTGGGACTTCTTTTTTGTGCCTCGTTCCGTCGAGTCGGAGAGCCCGCCCGTTCTTAACGATCGATCGATGGCCCGTCGTTTGATCGGTAGTTAGACTACCTGACGGTCAAAATCCCGGTTCCTGATGGAAAATCTCGAGGAAATGTGTCAAATTTTCCATTCCGTTTTCGAATTTTAACAATTAGTCATTTTAACTACTGATCAAACGACGGGGCCTAAACGTGTAAGCGGCACTGCGGCTCGAAGATTCGCACGTTCTTTTAAAAGTTTGGGCGGCGATCCGTCCGTTCCGACTCTTTTTTACGCGACTCTCTTTATAGTAAGCGAGGCATTTTAAGATTCAGAGGGCGGTATTGTCATTTTGCTATGCTGGTATCCTGATAGTTTCCCGCTCGATTACGTGTCTAGCATCTACAGGGTGGAAAGTTCGAATGCCACAATGGAAGGCGACTACCTTAAATATTGCAAATAGCACATTCTGTGTAAAGAAGACTTTCCTTTATTTTTACATAATATAAACTCTGGATTTATGGATTTTTGAAAAATTGTCTGTCTCAACCGGGACACGGACCGGTCGGTCAAATGAGGTAACATAACATGCCGTATTTTATGATGCAGATCTACATTATAAAATACAGCATGTTATTTTACCGCATTTGACCAGTGAATTTTTAAAAATCCATAAATTCAGAGTTTATAGCTTTTAAAAATAAAGGAACGTCTCCTTTACACAGAATGTGATATTTACAATATTTAAGGTAGTTGCCTTCTATGTGGCATTCGAACTTTCCACCCTGTGCATAAATAGCCTCGCGTCACCCCCTTCACCAGGCGCAAGTGTCCCTGTGGGGCCGCACGGCGCGCGGCGGGCTCGCGCTGCGCGGCGCCGGCGTGGAGCTGAGCTCGCTGCGCCTGCGCACCGCCTGGAGCAACGCGACCGCGCGCGCCGAGACCAGCCTCGAGCCCGCGCTGGCGCTCGACATCAGCCTCGACTTCTACGACAAGCCGCAGCTGTGCGTGCGCACCGCCACCGCCGACTATCAGTACAGGTACAGCACCGTCTGAGCCGGCGTCGCGTCGGTTGTGTAAGTGCACCCATGACATGTTGTCCCGGTCCGCAGCCGCAACGTGACGCTGGAGGCGCTGGGCGGCGCGCGGCAATGGCGCGTGCGACGCGAGCGCGTGACGTCACGGGCCACGCCGGGCCGCACGCTGGCGCTGGGCGCGCCCAACGACGCCGCCTGCGCCGCGCTCGGCGACGCGCACCTCGAGTAGTGCGCCCTGTCGCACACCCAACCCTGGCGCGTGCGTGTCGTCACGGGCCACGCCGGGCCTCACACTGGCGCTGGGCGCGCCCAACGACGCCGCCTGCGCCGCGCTCGGCGCCGCGCACCTCGAGTAGTGCGCCCTGTCGCACACCCAACCCTGGCGCGTGCGTGTCGTCACGGGCCACGCCGGGCCTCACACTGGCGCTGGGCGCGCCCAACGACGCCGCCTGCGCCGCGCTCGGCGCCGCGCACCTCGAGTAGTGCGCCCTGTCGCACACCCAACCCTGGCGCGTGCGTGTCGTCACGGGCCACGCCGGGCCTCACACTGGCGCTGGGCGCGCCCAACGACGCCGCCTGCGCCGCGCTCGGCGCCGCGCACCTCGAGTAGTGCGCCCTGTCGCACACCCAACCCTGGCGCGTGCGTGTCGTCACGGGCCACGCCGGGCCTCACACTGGCGCTGGGCGCGCCCAACGACGCCGCCTGCGCCGCGCTCGGCGCCGCGCACCTCGAGTAGTGCGCCCTGTCGCACACCCAACCCTGGCGCGTGCGTGTCGTCACGGGCCACGCCGGGCCTCACACTGGCGCTGGGCGCGCCCAACGACGCCGCCTGCGCCGCGCTCGGCGCCGCGCACCTCGAGTAGTGCGCCCTGTCGCACACCCAACCCTGGCGCGTGCGTGTCGTCACGGGCCACGCCGGGCCTCACACTGGCGCTGGGCGCGCCCAACGACGCCGCCTGCGCCGCGCTCGGCGCCGCGCACCTCGAGTAGTGCGCCCTGTCGCACACCCAACCCTGGCGCGTGCGTGTCGTCACGGGCCACGCCGGGCCTCACACTGGCGCTGGGCGCGCCCAACGACGCCGCCTGCGCCGCGCTCGGCGCCGCGCACCTCGAGTAGTGCGCCCTGTCGCACACCCAACCCTGGCGCGTGCGTGTCGTCACGGGCCACGCCGGGCCTCACACTGGCGCTGGGCGCGCCCAACGACGCCGCCTGCGCCGCGCTCGGCGCCGCGCACCTCGAGTAGTGCGCCCTGTCGCACACCCAACCCTGGCGCGTGCGTGTCGTCACGGGCCACGCCGGGCCTCACACTGGCGCTGGGCGCGCCCAACGACGCCGCCTGCGCCGCGCTCGGCGCCGCGCACCTCGAGTAGTGCGCCCTGTCGCACACCCAACCCTGGCGCGTGCGTGTCGTCACGGGCCACGCCGGGCCTCACACTGGCGCTGGGCGCGCCCAACGACGCCGCCTGCGCCGCGCTCGGCGCCGCGCACCTCGAGTAGTGCGCCCTGTCGCACACCCAACCCTGGCGCGTGCGTGTCGTCACGGGCCACGCCGGGCCTCACACTGGCGCTGGGCGCGCCCAACGACGCCGCCTGCGCCGCGCTCGGCGCCGCGCACCTCGAGTAGTGCGCCCTGTCGCACACCCAACCCTGGCGCGTGCGTGTCGTCACGGGCCACGCCGGGCCTCACACTGGCGCTGGGCGCGCCCAACGACGCCGCCTGCGCCGCGCTCGGCGCCGCGCACCTCGAGTAGTGCGCCCTGTCGCACACCCAACCCTGGCGCGTGCGTGTCGTCACGGGCCACGCCGGGCCTCACACTGGCGCTGGGCGCGCCCAACGACGCCGCCTGCGCCGCGCACCTCGAGTAGTGCGCCCTGTCGCACACCCAACCCTGGCGCGTGCGTGTCGTCACGGGCCACGCCGGGCCTCACACTGGCGCTGGGCGCGCCCAACGACGCCGCCTGCGCCGCGCTCGGCGCCGCGCACCTCGAGTAGTGCGCCCTGTCGCACACCCAACCCTGGCGCGTGCGTGTCGTCACGGGCCACGCCGGGCCTCACACTGGCGCTGGGCGCGCCCAACGACGCCGCCTGCGCCGCGCTCGGCGCCGCGCACCTCGAGTAGTGCGCCCTGTCGCACACCCAACCCTGGCGCGTGCGTGTCGTCACGGGCCACGCCGGGCCTCACACTGGCGCTGGGCGCGCCCAACGACGCCGCCTGCGCCGCGCTCGGCGCCGCGCACCTCGAGTAGTGCGCCCTGTCGCACACCCAACCCTGGCGCGTGCGTGTCGTCACGGGCCACGCCGGGCCTCACACTGGCGCTGGGCGCGCCCAACGACGCCGCCTGCGCCGCGCTCGGCGCCGCGCACCTCGAGTAGTGCGCCCTGTCGCACACCCAACCCTGGCGCGTGCGTGTCGTCACGGGCCACGCCGGGCCTCACACTGGCGCTGGGCGCGCCCAACGACGCCGCCTGCGCCGCGCTCGGCGCCGCGCACCTCGAGTAGTGCGCCCTGTCGCACACCCAACCCTGGCGCGTGCGTGTCGTCACGGGCCACGCCGGGCCTCACACTGGCGCTGGGCGCGCCCAACGACGCCGCCTGCGCCGCGCTCGGCGCCGCGCACCTCGAGTAGTGCGCCCTGTCGCACACCCAACCCTGGCGCGTGCGTGTCGTCACGGGCCACGCCGGGCCTCACACTGGCGCTGGGCGCGCCCAACGACGCCGCCTGCGCCGCGCTCGGCGCCGCGCACCTCGAGTAGTGCGCCCTGTCGCACACCCAACCCTGGCGCGTGCGTGTCGTCACGGGCCACGCCGGGCCTCACACTGGCGCTGGGCGCGCCCAACGACGCCGCCTGCGCCGCGCTCGGCGCCGCGCACCTCGAGTAGTGCGCCCTGTCGCACACCCAACCCTGGCGCGTGCGTGTCGTCACGGGCCACGCCGGGCCTCACACTGGCGCTGGGCGCGCCCAACGACGCCGCCTGCGCCGCGCTCGGCGCCGCGCACCTCGAGTAGTGCGCCCTGTCGCACACCCAACCCTGGCGCGTGCGTGTCGTCACGGGCCACGCCGGGCCTCACACTGGCGCTGGGCGCGCCCAACGACGCCGCCTGCGCCGCGCTCGGCGCCGCGCACCTCGAGTAGTGCGCCCTGTCGCACACCCAACCCTGGCGCGTGCGTGTCGTCACGGGCCACGCCGGGCCTCACACTGGCGCTGGGCGCGCCCAACGACGCCGCCTGCGCCGCGCTCGGCGCCGCGCACCTCGAGTAGTGCGCCCTGTCGCACACCCAACCCTGGCGCGTGCGTGTCGTCACGGGCCACGCCGGGCCTCACACTGGCGCTGGGCGCGCCCAACGACGCCGCCTGCGCCGCGCTCGGCGCCGCGCACCTCGAGTAGTGCGCCCTGTCGCACACCCAACCCTGGCGCGTGCGTGTCGTCACGGGCCACGCCGGGCCTCACACTGGCGCTGGGCGCGCCCAACGACGCCGCCTGCGCCGCGCTCGGCGCCGCGCACCTCGAGTAGTGCGCCCTGTCGCACACCCAACCCTGGCGCGTGCGTGTCGTCACGGGCCACGCCGGGCCTCACACTGGCGCTGGGCGCGCCCAACGACGCCGCCTGCGCCGCGCTCGGCGCCGCGCACCTCGAGTAGTGCGCCCTGTCGCACACCCAACCCTGGCGCGTGCGTGTCGTCACGGGCCACGCCGGGCCTCACACTGGCGCTGGGCGCGCCCAACGACGCCGCCTGCGCCGCGCTCGGCGCCGCGCACCTCGAGTAGTGCGCCCTGTCGCACACCCAACCCTGGCGCGTGCGTGTCGTCACGGGCCACGCCGGGCCTCACACTGGCGCTGGGCGCGCCCAACGACGCCGCCTGCGCCGCGCACCTCGAGTAGTGCGCCCTGTCGCACACCCAACCCTGGCGCGTGCGTGTCGTCACGGGCCACGCCGGGCCTCACACTGGCGCTGGGCGCGCCCAACGACGCCGCCTGCGCCGCGCTCGGCGCCGCGCACCTCGAGTAGTGCGCCCTGTCGCACACCCAACCCTGGCGCGTGCGTGTCGTCACGGGCCACGCCGGGCCTCACACTGGCGCTGGGCGCGCCCAACGACGCCGCCTGCGCCGCGCTCGGCGCCGCGCACCTCGAGTAGTGCGCCCTGTCGCACACCCAACCCTGGCGCGTGCGTGTCGTCACGGGCCACGCCGGGCCTCACACTGGCGCTGGGCGCGCCCAACGACGCCGCCTGCGCCGCGCTCGGCGCCGCGCACCTCGAGTAGTGCGCCCTGTCGCACACCCAACCCTGGCGCGTGCGTGTCGTCACGGGCCACGCCGGGCCTCACACTGGCGCTGGGCGCGCCCAACGACGCCGCCTGCGCCGCGCTCGGCGCCGCGCACCTCGAGTAGTGCGCCCTGTCGCACACCCAACCCTGGCGCGTGCGTGTCGTCACGGGCCACGCCGGGCCTCACGCTGGCGCTGGGCGCGCCCAACGACGCCGCCTGCGCCGCGCACCGCGAGTAGTGCGCCCAACCAAACACACCAAATATTTAGCTGTAATGTTCTTCCCTCTTCTGTGATCGATGTGCCTTTCAATCAAATATATTAATGCTATTTTATGTACAGAGATTTAAATTTACAATATTACGAATAACGATGTATTCAAAAATAAGTCGCAAACTAATCATTATCATCTTGTAAGCTCTCTATTTTAAGAATGAAGTGTTTTATAAAAATAAAATTCATTTTTATATTTTTACGGTATCTTCATTGGATTTATGGCGGCGGTTGTGCATTGTAGGGTAGAAGTACCGTTTGTGGCCACTGTACCCTTTTTGGCCATTTAAGGTTGAAATGAGCATCAAAAATATGGTAAAATTAAAAATAATATTCATGAATAGTTAAGACTGAAGATTTATTTAAAGATAAAATATAAAACTATGTTTGTAATTTCATAATGCTTTAGATATTAGTAAAAAATTAGTGGCCAAAAACGGTGTAATGATGGCCGAAATCGGTACTTCTACCCTACTTTAGATAAGTTAAAATTTACAAAATGCAAGTTTAAACAAATTTTACAGTAAAAACTGATCAGTATACTAAGAAATGTTAAAATTTAGCAGGAAGCAATAAATAACTGGATGGGTAGTTACATGTGGGCACGTAGGCAGTGACAAATCGGAAAAGTAATTAGTCTACAAGCAATCTCATTATAAGCAGTTCTCAAACAATGAGGCGGTAAAATGTATCGCTTGTATGTTTCAGTACCTACCTATGTATTTTTTTTAAACCAAGACACGGCAGTGTGTCCGGCCAATTTCGAAGAAAAAGCCAAGCGATACTGCAGTGTGTATTATTTACACGAACCCATTTAGCCCTTTTTCGCACCCTCGTAACTTTTTTCCCTGTACAGTCAGGAACTTGATTTTTTACAGATTACTAAGGTCATTGATCTCACAGCCTAGTATGAAAATGAATGTTCTATCATAACTCTTTTTGTCTTGTAATTAATTTCTGAAAACGGCTTATTTTGTAGTGACTGGCACACTACCCCATCAAAACCTATACGGTTTTTCCCGATGCCCTAGAACTTAAAAATTAGGCATAGCGTTAGGTCTCACAGCACAAGTAACGGAAAAAATCCGAAAACTACAAATATCTGTAATCCTGATCGGAAATAGTAAAATTATTATCTTCGATTAAATTATATGAAAAATTTCATAGGGAACTCCTGGCTAGTATCCTTATAATTATATTAAGAAGGTTTATCTTAACTTATATCGTCTACCTACCAAAAAATACTGATATCCCACCAAAAACATAAATGTAAAAAATAGGCGAAGTTTGGCACTAGATTGTTTACAGCCAGACCAATTGATTGCCACTAAATGCATTTTGAGTCATAACTTGGCCGTTTTTTAAACAGGAAGTTAGCCATATCTGTTGGGTATTTAAAAAAACTGCTTAGATAGGGCTCTAAATAAATTTAGTGGCAATCAATTGGTCTGGCTGTAAACAATCTAGTGCCAAACTTGGCACCTAGGTATTAAGATATCACTGCTTTTGGTGGCACATGAGAACTTAGCCTATTTTTTACATTTATGTTTTTGGTGGGATCTAAATTTAGCGGGATGAAACGGCGCCGGCCCGTTTAACCTCACCTACGAGTTACGACTTTGTTACCGGGCGGGGGTTTTCCTGGGAGGCTTGTTATTATTTAGTCAGACCCATAATTGATGCTCTCAGTGGGGAAGCTCCTGAACCTTCCGTGGTTTCACCTGATCGCTCCAAAGGAAGACCAATTCTTACTTAAATGCCAGCATTACGCTGAGTTGGGACCATTTTCTGACCAAGTGCCTTCAAGATGAGGTAAAGGTCGGCGCTATACGCATGGGGCCATATGGAGGCTCAGTGATAGTCGAATGTCAGGCAGCAGCGGCAAAAGCTCTGAGTCAAGCGGGGCGACTGCTAGTCGGGTGGTCGGCGGCTCGAGTATTAGCAATGGAACCGCGCCCTTTAAGGTGCTTTAAATGCATGGGACTAGGCCACACCAAACCGACGTGCCCCTCGAGTGAAAGCAGAGAAGCCCTATGTTTTAGGTGTGGCATAGAGGGTCACAAATCCGCCTTCTGCACGGCGGACCCGCGGTGCGCAATATGCGCGCAAGCCAAGAGACGGGCAGGCCATGTGATGGGTGGCGCTAAATGCGTCCCGCCACAGGTCAAGGGCAAGACGACAGTGACTCACAGGACTCAAGTCACATCACAAGCAGAGGCAAATAGCCAGTTGCCTGTGGAGGTCGAAATGTCGGTTTCTTAATGCCAGAACACCGACATTTTGACCTTCTCCAGACTAATATCAACCACTCTTATGCTTATGCAGACTATGGCGGAGTGGAGTTTGGATGTCGTCGTAGTGGCTGAGCCCTACTTTGTGCCATCGCAGCCACACTGGACAGGGGACACTGAGGGCTTGGTTGCCATCATGGTACCAGCAGCTACACACTTTCCCACTTTCTCTACCAAGGAGAAGGGACCGGGGTACGTAGCGGCTACTTGGGGCGAAATAGTGCTCATCGGAGTCTACTTTTCCCCCAACCGAAGACTAGATGAGTTCGAAAGATACCTCAACATGCTGGAGATGGTAATAGGCAGAGCGGCTCCTGCCCAAGTCATCGTGATGGGAGATTTCAACGCGAAGTGTACGGCGTGGGGTTCTCCCATCACGGATGCGAGAGGCGCGGTGCTGAGAGACTGGGCCGTGGCAATAGGCCTGGTCCTCTTGAACCAGGGCAACACCAATACCTGTGTTCGACAGCAGGGGGGATCCATCGTAGACTTGACGTTTGCGACCTCTGCTGTCGCTTCACGCTCTGGGGAATGGCGCGCCCTAGAAGAGGTGGAGACACTGTCGGACCATTTATATATCCACTTTCGTGTCTCCGGTTTCTCGATGATTGATGCGCCACTCCGGCCCGGAAGGCAGCCATTCCCCAGATGGACGCTCTCCCGTCTGGATCGGGAGATGGTAGAGGAGGCAGCCATAGTGCAGGCCTAGGGGCCAGACGCAGCAGATGTGGCCAACGTGGAGGAGCGAGCTGTCCGCTTTCGAGGTACTCTCACAGAAGTCTGTGACGCTGCTATGCTCCGAACTAGACGAATACCGACAAGAAAACAAGTCTACTGGTGGTCGCAGGAGACTCAGGCTCTCCGCACCATCAGTAATGCCGCTCGCCGGGCATTCACGCGATGCCGCCGGCGCAGGTCACACACAGCTGAGGAGGAGGAATTTTATCACCGAGCTCTCCAGGACGCCAAAGTCACACTGCAGACTGCCATTGCAAAGGCAAAGGACTCCTCCAATGAGGAGTTCCTAGAGACGCTCAATAGAGACCCATGGGGACGCCCGTACCGTGTTGTACGCAGTAAATTACAGCACGCGCCCCCCACGGATACTGTAACGTTGCATTTCCTGCGTGAAACGGAACCTAAAGACTGGGGAAATATTTAAGGTGTAAATGGCATTACTGTTCATTACTTTTGTATGTCAAACGTCAACACCATAGTTTTGTAGGTTGGTGTTGCCGCGTTAGGGAAATTACTATAGGATTATGGGATTATTAAATACTAGCTTTCCGCCTGCGACTTCGTCTGCGGAGATTCAGAATTCGTGTTAGAAGTACCTACGGACATGGTTTTATATCACCTTCAAAGAGTTTTTTTATGAAAAAAGTCCAGAACGTGAATTTTAAGTAAGCGGTCCACAAACACCTTTCATTTTATGAGTTTATGACTCTAAAACAACAAAATTGCCATACAAAATAAATTCACTGCCCCTCTTTCACTATTACGTTTTTTTTTTATCGACCCTAGATTCAATAGATTGATAATTTAGTCATCTCATCTATTTACAAAATTTCTACACAAACAAAAAAGCAGAAGATTTTCGAAAAACACCCAAGCTGGATATTTTCTTTATGCTACTCTATTCAGTCGCAATACCCGTTTTCATATCTTGTAGGTATACAGGATGGAAAAAACGAACGCCACATGGACGACAACTACCTTAAATATTGGAAATAGAAAATTCTACGCAAAGTAGACTTACTTTTATTTTTGAAAACATTTATTACTGCATTTATGGATTTTTGAACATTTGCCTGTCTTAACCGGGAATCGAACTGGTCGAATATGACAAAATAATAAAAAAGGGTTTTTTCATGGTCTTTATTTATTTAAAGGTGTATGTGTTGTAGACATAAACGATCACTCTCAATGACCCTTTCGATCTGTATCATAAAACACGACTTTATTGTTCGACCAGTTCGATTCCCGGTTAAAGAAGACGACTTTTTCAAAAATCCAATAATGCATATTTTTGTTTTAAAAAATAAAAGTAAGTCTCCTTTGCGTAGAACTTGCTATTTTCAATATTTAAGGTAGTTGCCGTCCATGTGGCTTTCGTTTTTCCACCCTGTATTACGTTTGAATGAAAGTAACTTTATTTCCATAAAAACTTTACATTCAATATCAGTAGTCTAAGATCCCAAGTTTTTCCCTACAGTTTTTTTTATTGATGATGGGTTTGTTCTTGACTATTTGTTTCTCTAAGGGGCAAGTGTTTAAAAAACACTGAAGCTTGCACTTTTTTAGATGCTAACATTCATGTATCTGAAAAAAAAAAAACAACTTAAATTCAAACTTTTACCCCGCTTTTCACACTGTTAAGGGCTTATTTTAAAACCTGTTTTTATATTTAATTAATAATGGTGTTGATACCGAGTTTCATGTATCTAACTTCCCCAGTCATCATTTTTATTTATAGGTAAAAAGTAACCTTAATACCTATAATGTCCACATTTCTCTCATCAAAAATTACCAAATTCCCACACAAACTTCTACCCCCATTTTACCCCCTTTTCAAAAAAATTGCCGTATTTTAAATTATTTATGTCGTAAACTACTCTCATTTTAAAATGGCTTAACCTTCAATTTTACCACCTTTGGGGTAGTTTTTCAAAATCGCCCAACGCCTTTTTAGCGTTCAGTAAAAAAAATGGCAAAACCTCTTATAGTTTCGTCATGTCCGTCCGTCCGTCCGTATGTCACACGCATTTTACTCAAAATCTACAGAGGTACATTGATAACATTTGGAGTAGGAATAGGTGTCTTGTAGAAGCCGCTACTTACTTTGGTAGTGAAATAACAAATATAAATATTTCTAAGTTGGGCACTCCCTACAACATGTGACAGTAGATGAAAAAAAAAAATCGCCATAAATCATCGTGCAGAACATATTTCAATAGTTCATTTAAAACACAACTTCAACTTCTACCGCCCATTTACCATCTCCATTTACAGGGATAGTTTTTCCAAAATCTCCGAAAGCAATTTAGTACTTAGCCCTGACACAAATTCACACGTTTCTCACTTAAAAAAATATCCGCACTGGCTTATTTACCTACTAACTTCGATGGACGCTAAAATCGCAAGCAGTTGTATTTTCTATTAATAAACAGTAGCCTAAATACTAATTTTCACAATTTTCACTTCGAAAATGACCAAGATCCGAAACTTCTACCCGCCCCTTTACCACCTTTTGGGTAGTTTTTCCTAAATCGCCGAAAAATTACATTTTTTTTTATAAAAGCAGTAGTCTCACCACATTTCTCCCTTTACAAATGTCCAAAATCCCATACAAACTTCTACCGCCAATTTGCCCCTATGTTTTTCCAAAATCGCTAAAAGCAATACACAAAATTTTCCGTTTCTCACTTCAAAAATATATACCTACCATACAATTTTCTACCCCCCATTTTACTACCTCAGATGTAGTTTTTTCTGAATCGCCGAAAGTAAAATTTTTTCACAACACTGCTCGGAAATATGGCCATAGATGGTCTTGTTTGGGGTCACAAAACGTCACTTATAAGGACAGACCAAGAATGTTTTTGTCGGCGTGTTTGCTGATTGGTCGAGAACATTGTTGCCCAACTTTAAGAACCAATGGAAATCAATCAAACAATTTTTGTGTTATAGCTCCTTAAAATGAAAAATTGAATTCGACCATTAGGTGTATTTTTACTAAAAGATACACAGACTAAAAACTATGTCACTGCTTTTTTTTTTTAAATGTACTGGCGTAGTTTGAAGAGCAGTTGCGTGAGGCCGCTTCTGTTTTCGGAAATCTTAACCATGTCACCTGGAGGGGGGCAGTGACAGAGGTTGTTGGAAGGGGTGGTTGCGTGTGCCTTCGAGGCCGTTTCAACCCTGGACAGCTTCCTGCTGTCACATTTGCTGTGGGTGACTCGGTGTACTGAAAGGGAGGAATGGACCATTCGACCTGAAAGTACTCTCATGTCACCCGAGGGTCCTTCTACGTGTGTCTTGGAATCCCGGGGGGTACTGTAGTTGTTGAGGGGACAGCTGTGGTGGGGTGTGTTTGAAGGGTATCTGGAAAGCACCATCCACCGCAGGCAGACCGTTGAAGCCAGTGGGTTGGGGGGCCACATTGCACGGCTTTACTGGTCTGGGGAGGTGGTCGTGGGCTGTTCACAGTCGTCTCCTCCTTAGGCGGAGAGAAGGAAGGGCTCTTCGGAGCAGGCTGGGAGGCGTGTCAGTGGCGTATGCTTAGGCAGGTACCGCGGCGCCTCACTACCGGCAAGGGAGTTAAACGCCGGCGTGGTTTTAGACGGTAGTTCATTTGAGAGTCCGTCATACCTCCCATTGCACAGCCATCCCCAGGCTGGGAGGATGCGTAAATGCATTTCCAATCCGTAAACAAAAAAAAAAGGTTAGGTTAGGTTAGGTTAGGTTAGGTTAGGTTAGGTTAGGTTAGGTTAGGTTAGGTTGGGCGTCGTCCATCCCGGTCTCGCCATCGCCTCCTCGCCTGCACTCCACCCTGGGAGTTGGACGCACAGGTGCAGGCGGAGACCTACCGACTTAGGTCAAGGGCCCGGGCGAGGGGTGAACGCCCGGACCCTGAGGAGTTGGAGGAGACGCGCCGTATGACGGAGCGCCGACTGCGGGATAGATGGAAAAGCGACCTCGAGGACTCCCCCTATGGTACTCGTACTATAGGGGCGATCCTGGGGTCGCTGGACCTATGGTTGGAAAGGGCAGTCGGCGCTACGTCGTACAGGCTTGTGCAGGTGATGACCGGACATGGGTGTTTCGGTCATTACCTGCACAAGATTGGGAGGGAGCCTGGCCCACAGTGCCATGAGTGCGGCGATCCCGACGACACGGCTCAGCACACCCTCGAGGTGTGCAGTCGTTGGAGCTCGGAGCGCAGCACCATGGCACTAGCCATAGGGCAGTGGGACCTCTCCCTGCACAGCGTTGTCTCTGCAATGCTGTGCAGTGACAGGTCCTGGAAGGCTGTGGCCTCCTTTTGTGAGTCAGTTATCTCGAATAAGGAGGCCGCGGAGAGGGAGCGCGAGGAGTCTCCTCTCGCGTCCCCTCCGGCGCAGATGGCAAGGATTGAGGCGGCGGCGGTTTGCCGCCCGCCTCAACCCTTAGTGGCTGCAGGTGGGGGATGGGAGTCCCCCACCTGCCATAGGCTAGTCACTGGGCGGTCTGGGAGAAGGGCCACGCGTGCTCGGCCCCTCTCTCCATCGGCGCAGGTAGCCCCGAAACCAGCTGGGGCTGCCGGAAGGCGTCGTGGCCAATGCTTGCGGTTCCACGGCATCTTGCCAAACCGGCAGGAGGGGTACGCCAGGGTGGTTTTTAGTGGGTTGCGCTCCGTTACCTCCTCTCATTCGGAGGGGGGGTGACGGGGTGAGTCCCGCATATCCCCTCGCCCCGACTGTGCTGCCACCTTGCTGTGGTGGGGGGGCTTGCGTGTCTCAATGATCCCCGAGGCTATACCGGACAGGGCTACCCATACCGGAAAGGCTCGGGGTGAGGGACCAGACTAAGAGCGGTACTGGGGAGGTGACAGGGGTTTCTTGAAGGGTTGCGGTTGCGTGTGCCCTGAGGCCGCTTCTGCCCATCACCTGGGGAGGGATGGTGACGAGCGGCTTTTCTTCGGAAAAGCTGCTTCGTCACCAGTTGAGGGCGGCGACAGATTTCGTTGGAAGGGGCGGTTGCCCTAGACAGTTCTGTTGTCTATTGAGGATTGGTGACTGGGGTAGTTTGAATGGCCAGTTGCGTGTGCCTTCGAGGCCGTTTCTGTTCCCGGAAAGCTTAACCAGCCACCTCGAGGTGGCAGTGACAGAGGTTGTTGAAAGGGGCGGTTGCGTGTGCCTTCGAGGCCGTTTCTGCCCTGGACAGCTTCTTTCTGTCACTTTTGCGGTTGGTGACTGGGTTAACTGGAAGGGACAGGGACAGCAGTGTCGTGAGAAAATCTATAGTCGGCCCATTTGGACAACAAAATAGTCGGTAGCTTCGACAACACGACGGTGACTAAGCTCGTTCCTTGCAAATATTCTTCACGGCTTAGTGCACGTACGGCAGCCACGTAGTTTTTTGTTTAATTAGCAAACACTACGATGTCTTTATGATACTCCGCGGATACAGTGTTAATTTTTTTTATATCTAGCATGATCCGGGACAGTATTTCATCGGGGTTGCCGAACTGCAGTTCGAGTGTAGACATTAGTGTTTCAGGAGAGGTAGCCGTGATAAGCAGCGCAGCGACAGCTTCTTTGGCGGGTCCACGGAGACATTTTCGTAATCTCCACAGGTTCTCCGTGTCACTGAACTGACACACGCGAGTAGATTCGTCGTATGCCGCTTTGAACTGAAGCCACTCCATGGGTTCACCGAAGAAAAGAGGTAGTTCTCTTGGCGTGCTGAGTCGGCTAAGTAGGTTAGCATTTTTAGTAGAGGATACGGAGGCGGTGATCATTTCCTTTAGTGCGCTCGCCAGTTGCTGAATTGAACTATCGGTGCCGACGGCCACTGCTGCCGGCGGACACAGCGGGCCCATATTGTTCTCAGTGTCGGGGGCCAACTGTGACTCCAATTCCTGCTGACTGCGCTCGACCCACCTCGCGACGTCACTCTTAATGGATTCTTCATTCACTTCTGTTGGTGGACTGTATTCATCATCTAGCTCGGCAAGGTCTGCCTGTAGTTTCTTGTCGATTAAATCCATTTGGATGCGAGCTTTTGCCTCAGCTGCTTCAAGTTCAAGCTTTTTTCTACGCGCTTCAACGGAAGATGACGAAGATTTTCTTGACAAAGTGACACAGTTACGAGAAGCTGGCATCTCGGCCCGTGGCATCTCGGTTCGTGGCATCTCTGATTTCACACTTCCGGCTTCCCGTAGTATCGTCTTATTAACTTGCGGTTGTTCTTCGTCTTGCTTTTTTATTCCGCTCGTAGACGGTTGAGCTTGTTCGGCCTCAGTAGCTTGTTTTCTAAGCTGCTCCTTGCGTAAAGTGTTACGCGTATTTACCATTTTGTTCTGCGGTGGAGTGAGAAACATTCACGTATCTGGTTCGAAGACCACTTTTGTAGAGGGTGGGTGCTAGTTAGCAGAAAAATCCAAAAATCCAAAGCAGAGTGTAATTAAATTAATAAAAATTACTAAATACGGTACACCGGTAAAAGCTAGGCGCAAGAGACGTGCGGCAGGCTCGCTAATAAGTTCGGCACTGATCGGGAACATTCGGTAAAGCTTTGGGCTCGGTACGCGCACCGCGCAGGTTAGGTTAGGTTAGGTTAGGTTTTTTTTTTTTTTTTTTTTTTTTTTAATTCTACCTCCAACATAATCGGAGTCTATGCTTTGTCTATTTTACTTTCATACCAGTTCTCGCAATTTTGCTTTTCGTACTTTCGATCTTCATACTTTATCTTTCTTTCATTCATCTCTTTCTTTCTTTTACTTCCTGGGTGGTTTTCCCACTAATCTAAACTGACTATCTTTTATGCGTCTAGTAGGGAGTGAAACATCAGGGATGTGCTTTTATTTACAAAAACATACAATTTCTGTGCTTATACTACTATTACATTATTTTTATATACTAGGTACCATGCATGTTTATTATTTTCATTGTTTCTTATTTCTAATATACAATGGTTTTATTTTTAAGCTAATGATGTAGTTTTACTTTCTAACACATTTTAAGAACATAAGATTACATTTGTTTATATCTACTTATTTTAAATTTTTATTGCATAGTGATACTTATTTCTTATACATTACTGTATATACTGTTATCTCTTCTTGACCCTTTTTTGTTTATTTCATAATTTTTTATTCTCCAATTTTCATGCTTTATTTAAATATACAAAATTATATTTATAAAGCATGTGTACTAATCATGTCTTATTTCTATTGATTACCTTTGTAACTATGGACGTGCAATATTCAAGGAAAGTTTTTAAATGTGTACTTTTCATTATACTCTGTATATTTTCTTGTGTTATTTCCTGTTCAATTTTTTGTTTTATATTGTACCTATCTAGTTCATGGACCGGGCAGTGGAACAAGACGTGTGGCACTGTTTCCTTCATTTCAGCATCACAAATGCACGATGGACTCTCCTTACACTTGAAGCGATTCAAGTATTCGGAGAATCCACCGTGCCCCGTCATTAATTGTGTTTTGATGCTTGTAAAAAAAAAGGTTAGGTTAGGTTAGGTTAGGTTAGGTTAGGTTAGGTTAGGTTAGGTTAGGTTAGGTTGTTTTTTTTTTTTTTTTTTTTTTTTTTTGGTCCCACCTCCCTCCAACTGTTAATCATTTCTTTTATTTCTTTCTTACAATTTAATACAGTTTGTCTTTATACTAATTACAGAGGAATGACAGGAAACAAACACTCCGGACGGTGTCCAGACATTTGGTTATCTTAATGATATTTTATGCTAACTTAAATTGAATATTTTTAGGATAAGAAAAATCACTTATACATATTTCCGTGGCAAGAATGGTGGTTAATATTAGTCATACATTGAATTTTGTTCCTAAGTCTACTCTATTATTTATCAACTTTGTTTTGACGTATGATTTTCACTTATATTCTTACATATATTGATATCATACTATTTCTATTCTATCTTATTTCTATTTATTACAATTTTAACTAATTTAATACAGTACTTTAATAGCTTAAGTCTATCGTTGCTGTTGATTAAAGTCGGTACATTTTCGGGAGTCATGTCGACACCCAGCAGTTGCTCTATCTCAAATCGGTCTTTTTCGAAAATTGGGCATTTCAATAGCACGTGAGGCACGGTTTCATCTACTCCTCGCTCACAGGGGCACGACGGATCCTCCTTACACTTGAAACGATTCAAGTATGCGGAGAATCCACCATGACCCGTCATGAGCTGTGTTGTGAACCTACACACGTTGAGTTTTCGAACGATCCTGTAAGCCGCAGTCGCACTGGGGAAGAACAATTTTGTGATAAGGGCCGTTTCGCCAGATTTGTATCTGCTATCCCATTCGTTAATCGTCCCTAAACGGATCATACGCTTGACGAACGAGACAGGGCACTGGTCATAGTCTGGCTTCTTCTTCGACCTCAGGGCGGCCTCCTTTGCGAGCTGGTCAGCTCTTTCATTCCCCTCAAACCCTGCATGGGCTTTTATCCAGAACAAGGAGACACTCTTGTCCTGGATTCTACAGCGGCGGAAGATGTCTCTGGTTTCCACTGCAAGAGGATGGGGGGAATCGGAGGTAATGGTCTGGAGGGCCGCCATGGAGTCGCTGAAGATACCAAACGTGGTTTTCTTGCTTTTGAAGACCTCATCCGCCGCTCGGCGAAGAGCCAAGAGCTCTGCCTGGTAGACGGTGCAATAAGACGATAAAGTAAGCTTGAGGGCTTTGGTTTCGGCGTCGTTATTCCACAAGGATAACGCAGCACCGACCTTACCCTCAATCTTACTGCCGTCCGTGAAAATACGCACATCGAAATTGTTGCTGTTTAAGTATTGTTCCTCGTCAAACAGGTTTTTGAACTCCAGGCTCATCTGCTCTGCTGGATGCGGGGCCTCAATCGCTGGGGCCATCCGCTCAATCTCCCTATCTCCCAGCGCCGGGTGGAATACTCCCTTCTTGGCTTCATATAATGATGCCACCTCACGTATTCGGAGGTCAAAAGGGAGTATTCCAGCCAGTATCAGTGCTGAGTTCAGAGAAACTGTACGGTAGGCCCTACACAGCTTTTGAGCAAAGCCTCGTTGGACCACGTTCAGTTGCTTTCGTATGCCCAGTTTGCTAGCGGCCGGTGCCCATGCGCTTGCGGCATACAGGATGGTCGGTTCGACTGCAGCTGTATAGATTAGCCTTATTACTTCGGGGTGGTTAGGTTAGGTTAGGTTAGGTTAGGTTAGGTTAGGTTAGGTTAGGTTAGGTTAGGTTAGGTTAGGTTAGGTTAGGTTAGGTGGGGGTACTATAGGGGCACTCCTCCCGTTACTTGACCACTGGGTCGAGAGGGCGCACGGTACGCTGACGTACCGGCTTGTGCAGGTAATGACCGGACATGGGTGTTTCGGTCATTACCTGCACAAGATAAAGAGAGAGCCGAGTCCGATCTGCCACGAGTGCGGCGATTCGGATGACACGGCCCAGCACACCTTCACGGTGTGCACTCGGTGGGATCCGGAGCGCCGCACTATGGCCGCGGAAATTGGAATCTCCGATCTCTCGCTGCACAGCGTGGTCTCGGCCATGCTGCGCAGCGACAGATCGTGGAGGGCGGTATCCTCCTTCTGTGAGAGCGTCATCTCACAGAAGGAGGCGGCGGAGCGGGAACGCGAAGACAATGTCGACGCACACCCGCTCCGGCGCAGGCGAAGGGGGCAAAGGCGACGGCTGTTTGTTGCAAGCCTAGACCCTTAGTAGGACTTGTGGGTTAGGGGGCCCACCACATACAGTCCTGATATGACGCAGGTGTCCCAGATGATACTGGGACGGCTGGGGGGCGCCCAATGGTAGCATCATTAGCAGCCCATGGCACCCCCATCATCAACAGCCCGTGAAGTGCAAAGGCCGCTGGGGTTTTAGTGGGTATTCCGGCCACTCTGGTTGGTGAGTCCCACATAACCATCCCCCCCTGGATGGTATGCGTAAATGCATTTCCCCAGAGTAAAAAAAAAAAAAAAAAAAAGGTTAGGTGGGGTGCGGGCCGGATTCCTCCACGTTGGCCTGGGTGCTGCAGTCTCTCTTGATCTCGATCCGGAGAGAACGCAGCATCTGGGCTGGTGCACCCTGGGCATTGGCTGAGACTTTCTTCCTTTGGGAGATTCTTTCAGCCCATGGCTAATATCCGGCGGGAGTTGCTCCCGGCCACTCTCCTAGTGAGAGTGCGCTGTGGATGCAACAGTGTTGGGGGTTGTCCTCGAAAGAGGTACAACGGGTGCGGCGATGTGCCAGGCGCACTCGGCATTTGTCGACGTCGGACCAACTCGTTTCCCGTTCGGAGTGTCGTGGATCACGTCTCGCGGCTCCGACGGACCGAGGACCTTGCCTTAGCTGGCCGGGTAGAGAGGAGTAAACCTCACTAAAAAATCCCTTAACCCTAAGCGGCGCAGCACCGCGAGAGGGTGGGTGGCTGAAGGGCGATCAGTCGATAGTGCTTTGCCCCGTCAGAGTACCTGCCGACCCTCTGACGGGAGATGCTAGGCTTGTCCAGGTGCACGGGCACCTCCTGGATCGACCAGTATATCCCTATTACTCGTGGGACTAAAAATGGAACTTTTTAAAACCCCTCTAAACGGCCCTTCTCAGGGCCAACCTGAAAACGGCCCTTCTCAGGGCCAACCTGAAAACGGCTCTTCTAAGAGCCAAACCGAAGATAACAGGGCACGGGCGCTTACCCCGGTCGTCCGATTGGAACGTTTGGAGCTCGGGCCACGGTCGGCGACCCCTAAGGAAACTGACACTGAACATTTTGACGATTCGGAACTGGAACATGACGACCCCACGGTGGTCGAGAAAACGGCTCCTCAGGCTCCTAAAAGGAGTCATGAAGATGACGATGAGGACAGGACGCCTGTTACCTTGCCTAAAGTGAACACGGCAGTAAGGGGGAAGCCCAAGGGGGCATATGCGGGGATGGCTGCGGCAAGAATTAGAGCCCGGCAGTACCGAGCGGAGCACCACTCCGATACGGATGCTGACGCTGCAGCCAGCTCCTCTTACTTGAGGGACTATCCCGAACTCCCCCCTAAGGGGGGCAAGGGGGGGAAGAGAGGTAGGGTGGTGGAAGGTGGGGACAGGCAGCGTTCGCGATCGGGCTCACGATCGCGTTCGCGCTCTCCCCCGCACACGGGTGGCCTGGAGGGTGGGTACTACATCGACCGCATAGAGGCTGTCCGTGTGGCGACGAAAGAGATACTGGAAGCGGCCCGGAAATCCGGAAACCTCAAGGGGAATATCCGCGGGGAGATGAACCGGGCCTGTCGGTCAATTATGATGGCAATGGACGAGGTCGAGGCCACCAAGTCCGAGGGCGAGGAGATCCGCATACTTAAGGCTGATAACAAGAGGATGCGGAATGAACTCGCCCTCTGCCAGTCGGAGTTGAAGGCGCTTCGGAAGTCCTTCTCCGAGAGGGAGACCCAGGCCCCACCGCCACTTCAATTTAGCACTGCGGACCTGACAGAGGCGATCGAGTGCATGAAGCGGGACCTCTTCCTCAGCTTGGGGAAGATGATCAATGATAGAATCGAGGAGGTCAACATGCGCCTTCCTGCGGAGCCGATCCTCCGCCCCCCGCTGGCAGCTGACAAACGAGCAGCAAAGCCTGCTCCACCTCCACCCCCCAAGTCAAAGGCCACAACGCTAGCTCCGCCGACCCCACCCCAGGCGATCACAATAGAGTCCGAGGTCAGACTAGGGGATGGAAGACCAAAGACGAAGGCGGCTAAAAAGGCGAAGGCGGCTAAAAAGGTGAAAGCCCCCATCCGTCAAGCCTCCCCGACTATCACCGAAGCAGCCAAGGCTGCCACGGCCTCGAGAGCTCCCCAGCCCTCGGAGGGAGAACCCGGCCCCTCGGGCCAAATGCCGCCTCGGTCCATGGACATTCCGTGGAACTTGGTGGCTCGGAAGAAGAAGAAAACCAAGTCCTCCCCCCCCCAGATGAAGAAGACCCCTGCGAGGAGGGTAGCACCTAGGCCCCAGGCTCTGTCCGTCCCGAAGACGGCGGCGGTGGTCATTACCTTGAAGAAGGAGGCCACCTGCACACTGCAGGCCACCATGGCTAAGGCCATCAATGCCTTAAGCCTAAAGGAGGTAGGCTTGGATCACGTACGGGTCCGGGCCTCAATGACGGGGGCGAGGGTCATTGAGGTCCCAGGGGTGGAAAGCGGCAAAACGGCGGACGACCTGGCCGCAAAACTGCAGGCCATAGTGGGGGACGTGGCCTACGTGACCCGCCCTGTGAAGATGGCCGGGCTCCGAGTCACTGGCTTGGACGAGTCGGCGACGAAAGAGACGGTGGCGAAGGCCATTGCCAGTGCTGGGGGCTGCACGGAGGCCCAGGTGAAGGTGGGAGCCGTCCGCGTCTTACACGATGGCACTGGAGCCGTCTTGGTCCAGTGCCCAGTGGTGAGCGCGAGGGCGCTTATGAGGACGGGCCGGATCCCGGTGGGATGGGCCTCCGCCAGGATCACAGCAGAGGGACCGACACCGATGCGCTGTTACAAGTGCTATGGTGTCGGTCATTCGAGGGAATTGTGCCCCTCAAGCGTGGACCGGAGCACGCTGTGCTTCCGGTGCAGCAGAGAGGGGCACAAAATGGGGGATTGCTGGGAGAAAGCATGGTGTGCAGTGTGCGACCATGCCAAACTCCCGGCTGGTCATATGTTGGGGGGAAAAAACTGTTTCCCCCCAGAAACGAAAGGAAGGGACGCTAGGCCCCAACAACGCCCTCGTCCCCCCCTAAGCCGACGAAAGCCCCGCACCCGCCGATCGGGCCCTGGAAGAGACTTGCATCGACACCTAAATGCCAGCACACCCGCATCTAGATCTCCTGCAGGTCAACGCCAACCACTCCGCCAGAGCACAGGATCTGCTCATGCAGACCATGGCGGAGTGGTCCATTAGCGTTGCCGTGGTGGCAGAGCCGTACTTTGTCCCCGCCCTACCTAACTGGGTAGGGTCGACGGACGAAAGGGTGGCTGTGGTGGTTCCGGCGGTCGGGGATTTCCCACCCCTGACAAAGATCGAGGTTGGCCCGGGGTTCGTGGCGGCCAAGTGGGAACACACCGTACTCGTTGCGGTGTACTTCTCCCCCAATAGACCGTTGGCCGATTTTGAGGTGTTCCTCGGGGTCCTGCAGGGGGTCGTCAGGAGGGCGGCCCCACAACAGGTGATGGTTCTGGGGGACCTCAACGCCAAGAGTGTGGCATGGGGTTCCCCCATCACGGACCCGCGCGGGGCGGTCCTGAGTGACTGGGTGGCAATGGTGGGCCTGGAAGTCCTAAACCAGGGCAACGCTAACACTTGCGTGCGGTGGAATGGGGGGTCCATTGTGGACATAACGTTCGCCACCCCTGCCATTGCCGCACGCGTAACAGACTGGCGCGTCCTGGAGGACGTGGAGACCCTGTCCGACCACCTGTATATCAAGATGAGGGTCTCCTCACATGTCGGCCAGACGCCACCCGTCCCAAGGGGGAGGCGAAGAGGGGGGGGGAGAGTTCCCCAAATGGACCCTGTCCCGTTTGGACAGGGTCATGGCGGATGAAGCGGCGATGGTGGAGGCATGGTGTGCTGCCCCACCTGCCTCACTCGGAGTCGAAGAGCGGGCGGCCCGTTTCCGCTCCACACTGCAGGTGATATGTGGAGCTGCTATGCCCCGGGCGAGGCGTCTTTTCTCCCGCAGGAGTGTATACTGGTGGTCCACAGAGATCGCGGCCCTTCGAACCACCACCAACAGTGCTCGGAACGCCTACCAGCACTGCAGGCGGAGGCGGCATACAACCGATGAAGAGGAGGGGCTTCACGAGGCCCTCAAGGAGGCAAAGGGGGCCCTCCAACTGGCAATTGCCAAGGCCAAGGATGAGGCGCATGCTTCATTCTTGGCTACCCTCGACAGAGATCCGTGGGGGCGGCCGTATAGGGTGGTGCGCAATAAGATGCGCACTGCCCCCCCTATGGACTCCCTGGAGTCATCCCTCCTTCGGAGGGTGATCGAGGGGCTGTTCCCGGCAGCTCCAACGATCACTCCCCCAGTGATGTCCGTGCCACTGGCGGAGCCGGAGGGCGAACTCGTCGTCACGCCCATCAGCGACGACGAGTTCGAAAGAGTGGTTGACCGACTTCGGGGATGTAAAAAAGCCCCGGGCCCGGACGGGGTTCCCGGTCGCATCCTCCCAATTGCCCTAAAACACCTCGGGAGCCGCCTCAGGCAACTTATGGATGACTGTCTGAGGGAGGGTGTGTTCCCGGGGACGTGGAAGGAGGGGAGGCTCTGCCTCCTCCGTAAAGAGGGTCGACCCCCCGACTGTCCTTCCGCCTACCGCCCCATAGTACTGCTGGATGAGGCCGGGAAGATGTACGAAAGAATCCTGGCCTCCAGGATCCTGCAGCACCTCGAGACCGCCGGCCCGAACGTCTCTGAAAGACAGTTCGGGTTCCGGGAGGGGCGATCTACGCTCGACGCGCTGAAGTCCCTCAGGGACTTCTGCGAGGACGCGTCGGGCAGGGGTGAGGGTGTCGTAGCGGTGTCGCTAGACATCGCTAACGCCTTCGGCACCCTCCCCTATCAGGTCATCGAGGAGGCACTTCGATACCACGAAGTGCCTCCCTACCTGCGGCGGGTCATAGGGCACTACCTAACCGGGAGGGTAGTGCTCTATGAGGAAAAAGACGGTCGGCGAGGGGTCAGGGAGATGGCCTGTGGCGTGCCCCAGGGTTCCGTACTCGGCCCATTATTGTGGAACCTGGGGTACGACTGGGCAATCAGGGGGGCGTTGATCCCACGGACGGCCGTTATTTGTTACGCAGATGACACAATGGTGGCCGTGCGTGGGACCGACTTGAGGGAGGCCATGAGGAGGGCGGAGGTGGCAGCCGAGCTGACGATTTCCCGTATCGAGCAGCTCGGCCTAAAGGTGGCTCTCCCGAAGACTGAGGCGATAGTCTTTGGGGGGCGGGGAAGGGGGTGGAGGCTGCCGGCGGGTGCAGCGCTCACTTTGGGGGGGGAAACGGTCCAGATAAAACCCCATATCAAGTACTTGGGGCTTACACTGGACCGTAAATGGGATTTTGGGGAGCACTTCGTAAGACTGGCTCCCCGAATCGTGGGCGCCGCCTCGGCTCTAGGCCGTTTGTTGCCCAATGTGGGCGGTCCAGGCTCCCTATGCCGGCGTCTTTACGCCGGCGTTACTAGGAGCATGGCCCTCTATGGGGCCCCAATTTGGGCCGATAAGCTGTCCGCCCGAAACAAGGCCCTGCTGAGAAGGCCCCAGCGGGTGGTGGCCCTCAGAATTGTGAGGGCCTACATGACTGTGGCCCACGCCGCGGCCTGCCTCCTCGCCTGCACCCCACCCTGGGAGTTGGATGCAGAGGTGCAGGCGGAGACCTACCGACTTAGGTCAAGGGCCCGGGCGAGGGGTGAACGCCCGGACCCTGAGGAGTTGGAAGAGACGCGCCGTATGACGGAGCGCCGACTGCGAGATAGATGGAAAAGCGACCTCGAGGACTCCCCCTATGGTACTCATACTATAGGGGCGATTCTAGGGTCGCTGGACCTATGGTTGGAAAGGGTAGTCGGCGCTACGTCGTACAGGCTTGTGCAGGTGATGACCGGACATGGGTGTTTCGGTCATTACCTGCACAAGATTGGGAGGGAGCCTGGCCCACAGTGCCATGAGTGCGGCGATCCGGACGATACGGCTCAACACACCCTCGAGGTGTGCAGTCGTTGGAGCTCGGAGCGCAGCACCATGGCACTAGCCATAGGGCAGTGGGACCTCCCCTGCACAGCGTTGTCTCTGCAATGCTGTGCAGTGACAGGTCCTGGAAGGCTGTGGCCTCCTTTTGTGAGTCAGTTATCTCGCATAAGGAGGCCGCGGAGCGGGAGCGCGAGGAGTCTCCTCTCGCGCATCCCCTCCGGCGCAGACGGCAAGGGTTGAGGCGGCGGCGGTTTGCCGCCGCCTCAACCCTTAGTGGCTGCAGGTGGGGGATGGGAGTCCCCCACCTGCCATTGGCTAGTCACTGGGCGGTCTGGGAGAAGGGCCACGCGTGCTCGGCCCCTCTCTCCATCGGCGCAGGTAGCCCCGAAACCAGCTGGGGCTGCCGGAAGGCGTCGTGGCCAGTGCTTGTGGTTCCACGGCGTCTTGCCAAACCGGCAGGAGGGTACGCCAGGGTGGTTTTTAGTGGGTTGCGCTCCGTTGCCTCCTCTCATTCGGAGGGGGGGTGACGGGGTGAGTCTCGCCACTCCCATGGTGAGGGGAATGCATAAAGCATTTTCCACCCTGACAAAAAAAAAAAAAAAAAAGGTTAGGTTAGGTAAGGTTAGGTTAGGTTAGGTTAGGTTAGGTTAGGTTGGGGTGCGGGCCGGATTCCTCCACGTTGGCCTGGGTGTTGCAGTCTCTCTTGATCTCGATCCGGAGAAAACGCAGCACCTGGGCTGGTGCACCCTGGGCATTGGTTGAAACTATCTCCTTATGGGGGATTCTTTCAGCCCATGCCTAATATCCGGCAGGGGGGGGGGGGGGGGGGTAGGTTAGGGGGCGGGCTCGGCGTGCACTTACACTGCCGTCGAGTACTACCGCCCAAAACTAGAGGAGGACCTCGACTCCTCTAGTACCCGTACTCTGGCATCTTGCTTCAACAACCCCATCCAGCGACGTAATGGGGTAGTTGCAAGTTGCTAGAACGGTCTCTCCTCTGCTAGGACGTTCAGAACAACGGCGAAAACGTCGAATTGTGGATACCGGAGACGGTGAGGAGGAAACGCGTGCTGGCGCTGGGCCAAATAAGCCGCTTTTAAAAAGAGGGCGAGGCCGCCCCCCTACAACTGGGGAGTATGTTGGCTTAGCGAAAGCGAAGATGGCGTTGGTAGAGGCCGAACGAGAAAGAATGATGCTCGAAGCAGAGTCGGAGCTCATTGCCTCAACCCGCCAATTGAGGAACAAATCTGCTCCCTCGTCTCAGCTTCCTGAGACGAGCGTCGATGCTGATAGCGCCAACTCGTTGATTAAGTTGGTACAGGAGAGTGTGGTCGCCATCCATAAGGTGGCAACTTCCTCGGAAAAAATTGAAAGGGACATACGTACGTGTCCTCAAAGACGCAGCGGACAATATTAAGGACGCGTGTGAGGTTCTGATGGTCCGCTGCGTCTCAGACGAGACGGTGCGAATGCACGCTGAAAATAAAAGGCTGCGGGAGGAGATGGAGGGGCTACGCAAGGAGCTGGCAGACCTCCGAACACAAGTGGAGGAGGATAGGCAAAAGGTGGTGGTAGATCCGCCACCTCGAGCCGCCTCTCCGCCTAGGATTGAAACCGAAGAACTGGTGCGCACCATCATGTGTCAGGTGGGTACCATGATCAGCGCCCGGTTTGACGGCATAGAGGCCAGACTGCTCCCGGAGATGCGCTTGCGACCCTTGCTGGCGGCAGATAGAAGGTTATCGGGATGCGTGGACGATTTCTCTGCTGCCGACACGTCGTACCATCCGGAGCCTTGCACTGGTGAGAACTCTATACCTCCCATGCACCCTAAGGCGAAAAACGCGAAGACGATACGGAGCACGCCCACACAGTCATCACCCAAGGCATTGCACCAGGCCTATTCGACTGTTGTCAAGGAAGGCTCTAAGAGGAAAAAGAGTAAAGGAAAGAAGGATGGCCAGGGCCCGTCTACTTCCTCCACCCCAGCTCCGAAGGCTGCGCCTCCAGCCCAAAAGAAGCAGAAGGGCAAGAAAAAGAAGAGGAAGAGGAAGCGTAAACCGCGTATAGTCACTCCTCAAACAACAGCGGTGGTAATTACCCTTAAGCCGGAGGCGTCACAGAAAGGGTTGACCTATAGAGACGTAATGGTGAAGGCAATAAAGTCATTCAAACTAAGTGAGGTAGGCTTAGAACACATCAAGGCTCGTAACACTGTTAGCGGAGCCCGATTGATAGAGGTGTCGGGTGCTGACAGTGGCTCGAAAGCGGATAATTTGGCGGCTAAATTACGCAGTGTCCTCAGTGATATAGCGGAGGTAGCCCGACCACTGAAGACTGTTGCTCTGCGCGCGTCTGGCTTGGACGAATCCGTCGGGCCTGATGACATAGCCGCTGCAGTCTCAACGACGACTGGGTGCCAGCCCGAACACGTAAAGGTAGGCATCATCCGCGCGGGGCCATTTGGTGCTGGCACCGCAGTGATTAAATGCCCGCCGGAACCTGCAAAGGTTCTGGCTGCGGCAGCAAGACTCTTGGTGGGCTGGTCATCAGCTCGGATCAAACTACTTGATCCCTTACCCATGCGCTATTTTAAGTGCATGGGCCTAGGCCACGTAAGAGCTACATGCCCATCCCAAGTCGACCGTGGTACGATTTGCTACCGATGTGGCGAAGAGGGACACATGTCTGCCGGCTGCAAGGCCAAACCGCACTGCGTGGCTTGCGCTCAAGCAAAGAGGCGGGCAGGACACATCATGGGCGGAAAACGCTGCAGGCCTCCTCGAAAGAGGAACAAGTCGATGCCTGCACAAGGGGCTGCACCACAGGAGACCTGCAGAAGTTCTCCACAGGAGATGGAGTCATAACGTCTCTCCCGTGTAAAACGAGTGGAAAGGAGTAGAGCCTATACTCAGTGTGAGACGCGGGCAGAGATGGGCGTCTTTAGCCCGCATTGCACGATCTCACGTGCCGTCGGGGATGTCATTCGAGCTTGACACCCCCAGCCTCTGGCGAGACGAGTCCCGGTCTCTATGACCAGGGCAGCTTTGGCCGTCGTCTTGGAAGAATTCACTTTGACTCCCACGGCGGCCAACACTTAAAGCGGTTGAGGACCAGCAGAGGGGTTTTAGTGGGTAGGCTTCCTGCCCTTTTCCCTTTAGGGGGAAGGGGCGGGGGGAGAGTCCTACATAACCACCGCGTTCGGCCAAGCGCGGTGGTATGCGGAAAGCATTTCCCCTCTTAAAAAATCCGAGGGTACCGGACGGTGAGCGCAGAGGCCGCGTGTGTGATGGCTGGTTCCCGGCCCTGGGACCTGGACGCGAAGGCCCTTGCGGCCTTGTACCAGTGGTGCAGGGAGGCGCGAGCTCGGGGCAACTTTCTTGCACCTCGGGAGGTGGAAGGGCGGCGTACGGAGCTGCTAGAGGAGGCGGTGGAAGTCTGGGAGCATCGACTGGAACGGCCGAGGGCTGGCTCCCGCACAATAGAGGCTGTTAGCCCGGTCCTCTGTGACTGGATGGAAAGGCGCTCCGGAGTTCTGACCTTTCGGTTGACGCAAGTGCTGTCGGGGCACGGTTGTTTCGGCAGTTACCTACACAAAGTTGCGCAACGGGAGCCGACACCGGAGTGCCACGAGTGCGGAGCTAGCGTAGACTCGGCCCAACACTCTGGCTGAGTGCCCGGCCTGGGGCGTGGAGCGGCAAGATATGGTTGCCGAATTAGGGCAAGACCTGTCGCTGCCGGCCGTGGTACAGGCAATGCTGGGTTCGGAAACAGAGAGGCGGCAGAGCGCGAGCGGGAAGCATGGGCCGAGGCTGATCCCATGCGCCGCCGCCGAACAGGTCGCAGGCGTGCCGCCCATGAGCGGAACCTGCCACCATAACAGGAGCTAGCGGGCGGTGAACACGGGGACGTTCCCGCCCATGCTTGTTGGCTCCCTGAGACGGATGGAAGCGCGACCTCGTGTCCCGGAAGCGCTTCCACAGAGGAAGTATCCTAGTCAGGATAGCCGGCTTGCGGAGTCGCGGACGTATGTTGCCCGTAACTCCGCAGCAAATTAGCGGCGAGTGGACACCATGGGGTTTAGTGGGTAGTGGGGCGGCGTTTCAGCCCCGAGTCCCACATAACCGTCCGGGCTCATCCCCGACCCGCCGGTATGCGTAGATGCATTCCCCATGTAAAAAAAAAAAAAAAAAAAAAGGTTAGGTTAGGTTCAAAATTTCCCAGCCACAGCCGCAGAGGCGGAAATCCAACAAACCCGGAGCACGCAAACTTCGCCCTCCTCGCTCGGAAGTAATTGTTCTGACACTGAAGCCGGAGGCCGTAGAGAAGGGCGTGACATACGCGCAAGTGATTACCAGGGCAAAGGAGAGCATGGACCTTGAGCACTATGGCATCGACTCGATAAAATTTCGGCGGGCGGCAACCGGTGCCAGAGTTCTTGAGGTCCCGCAAACAGCCAATGGCGAAAAGGCTGATTCACTGGCAAAAGACCTGGCCAATAAGGTTGGGGAGGATGTCGTCTGGGTGTCAAGGCCAACGAAGTGTGCTGAGCTACGCCTCACAGAACTTGACGACTCCGTGACACCTGGGGAGGTAGTTGCTGCTGTCGCCAGGGTTGGCGGATGTGTTGAGAGCCAAATAAAGTCAGGAGAAATTCGTCAGGATGCCTCCGGCCTTGGCACTATCTGGCTTCGTTGCCCAACTGCGGCAGCAAAACAAGTGATGGAAGCCGACCGCGGAAGACTCAAGGTTGGGTGGGTCCGTGCCGCCGTGAAGCTGCTCGATCAGCGTCCCATGCGGTGTTACAAGTGCCTTGAAAAGGGTCATGTAAAGGCACAATGCACCAGCGACACTGATCGCAGCGACACGTGCTATCGATGTGGCCAACCAGGCCACAGAGCGGCTGGCTGCTCCGAGACGCCACACTGCTCAGTGTGTGCGAACTCAAGCAAAAAGGCGGATCACAAATTGGGCTCCAAGGCGTGCCAAGCACCAGGCCCAAAGGCAGCGAAGAAGAAGGCTAAAACCGGCCCCCGGGCCCCACCCCAGCCTAATCAGCCATCCACCAGCAGGTCGGAACCGCATGAGAAGGAGGATCAAATGGCCACAGAATAATGGCCATTCGAGTAATCCAGGCGAATCTCAACCACTGTGCCAGGGCCCAGGACCTGTTGTTTCAGCCCATGGCACAGTGGATGATAGGCGTTGCAGTAGTGGCAGAGCCGTACTCGATCCCTCCCCGGGACGACTGGGTAGGAGATGTGGACGGCTCTGTAGCACTGGTTGTGCGTACAGTGACTGGTGGCTCACCGTTGGCCACTCCAATAAAAGGGAAGGGGTACGTGGCGGCGCTCTGTGGTGACATATGGTACTTTGCGATCTATTTCTCGCCAAATAGATGTCTGGCTGACTTTGAGCGGTTCCTGGATGAAGTAGGGGCTCGAGTCGGTCAGCTTCTCCCACGCCCTGTAATCGTTGCCGGGGACTTTAACGCCAAATCCACGGCTTGGGGCTCCCCGGTGACGGATGCGCGAGGCGCAATCCTGGAAGAGTGGGCGGTGGTGGTAGGGCTGGAAGTCCTTAACCAGGGAACGGCAGACACGTGCGTGCGGCAACAGGGTGGCTCTATCGTGGATATCACGTTCGCGAGTGCCTCCCTGGCGCGCCGTGTCCAGGGCTGGGAGGTTATGGTGGGGGTGGAGACGCTGTCGGATCACCGTTATATCCGGTTCAGCGTCTCCGCACCCTCACTGTCATCGAACGGCCCAAGCCGGATTGGCCCGGTCGGAAGCGGCCCAAGGTGGTCACTTACCAAACTCGACCGGGAAATTTTGAAGGAGGCGGCAATTGTGCAGGCTTGGTTGCCCATACCGGAGGGAGCAGTGGCAGTAGAGACCGAAGCGTCCTGGTTCCGGGAGGCCATGACGCGAATATGCGACGCGGCAATGCCCCGGGCCAAGGCTCTGCCGCCACGACAAAGCGTGTACTGGTGGTCTACCGAGCTTGCGCAGTTACAAAAGGACTGCATAGTTGCGCGACGCCGGCATATGCGACAGAGGAGGCGCAGGCGCCAAGATGAAGACGAGGAGCATCGCTTGTACGAGGCATTAAAGGCGTGCAAATTGGCCTTCTCTGTGGCCATAGGGGAGGCAATTGAGGCGAGTCGTGCCGAATTTCTGGAGACCCTCAATGCCGACCCGTGGGGAAGGCCATACAAGCTCGTTCGGAGTAAGCTGCGCCCCTGGGCGCCCCCACTGACCCAAACGCTCCAACCAGAGTTTGTAGGCCGAGTGGTGGCGACGCTTTTCCCGGCAAGGAGACCCCATCAGCCACCTTCTATGGCGCCACCAGCGGTGAGACCCAGGGAGGAGGAGAACGTCCCAGCTGTAACTCCAGCTGAGTTGGGCGTGGCGGTTGACCGGCTCCGTGTCAGGAACACGGCCCCCGGGCCTGACGGCATTCCGGGCCGTGCTTGGGTCCTGGCCATGGAACATCTGGAGCCGAGGCTGCTGCGACTCTTGACCGCGTGCCTGGAGCGGGGTTGCTTCCCGAAGGAGTGGAAGACCGGGAAGTTGGTGCTGCTTCGGAAGGAGGGGCGGCCGGCGGACTCTGCGTCTGGCTACCGGCCGATAGTCCTGCTTGATGAGGTGGGCAAGCTCTTTGAGCGGGTGATTGCAGCTCGCATCATCAAGCATATGGAGCGCGAGGGGCCGGATCTGGAGGACTGCCAGTTTGGCTTCCGCAGAAGCCGCTCAACAGTCGACGCAATTAGTCGAGTTAAGGAGACCGCGATAGAGGCCGTGTCCCGGGGCGAGGTCATCTTGGCAGTGTCGTTAGACATTGCCAACGCCTTTAACACCCTGCCCTGGGACACTATAAAGGAGGCACTGCGGTACCACCAGGTACCCCTCCACCTGTACCGCATCATACAAGCCTACCTCAGTGAGAGATTTATCACCTGGCCAGGACGTCAGGGTTGGGGGAGGAGTATGATGGCCTGTGGAGTTCCGCAGGGATCGGTCCTAGGTCCACTCCTGTGGAATATTGGCTATAACTGGGTCCTACGGGGGGCAAACTTGCGTGAAGTCGAGGTCGTATGCTACGCCGATGACACGCTCCTGATGGCCCGGGGACCCAGCTATCGCGATGCAGCCATACTAGCGACAGCAGGAGTCGCCCATTCTGTCGCGAAAATTCGACGGCTGGGTCTGGAGGTGGCACTAACGAAGTGCGAGGCCATCTGCTTCTATGGTCCACGGAGAGCGCCCCCAGCTGATGCAGAGATTGTGGTGGGAGGAGTTTCCATTGCTGTCAAGCCGACGCTGCTCTACCTTGGCGTCGTACTTGACAGCAAATGGAATTTTAGAGCGCATTTTGAGCGTCTGGCGCCCAAATTACTGCGCGCTGCGGGAGCCTTTGGGCGTATACTCCCAAATCTGGGGGGCCCAAGGTTTCATGTCGCCGCCTTTATACGGGTGTGTTGCGGTCGATGGCGCTTTACGGTGCCCCAATATGGGCGGATGCTCTCAGCAGTCATAATATTGCTCAATTGCGGCGACCGCAGAGAGCGATGGCTCTGAGGGTAATCCGAGGGTACCGGACGGTGAGCGCAGAGGCCGCGTGTGTGATGGCTGGTTCCCGGCCCTGGGACCTGGACGCGAAGGCCCTTGCGGCCTTGTACCAGTGGTGCAGGGAGGCGCGAGCTCGGGGCAACTTGCTTGCACCTCGGGAGGTGGAAGGGCGGCGTACGGAGCTGCTAGAGGAGGCGGTGGAAGTCTGGGAGCATCAACTGGAACGGCCGAGGGCTGGCTCCCGCACAATAGAGGCTGTTCGCCCGGTCCTCCGTGACTGGATGGAAAGGCGCTCCGGAGTACTGACCTTTCGGTTGACGCAAGTGCTGTCGGGGCACGGTTGTTTCGGCAGTTACCTACACAAAGTTGCGCAACGGGAGCCGACACCGGAGTGCCACGAGTGCGGAGCTAGCGTAGACTCGGCCCAGCACACTCTGGCTGAGTGCCCGGCCTGGGGCGTGGAGCGGCAAGATATGGTTGCCGAATTAGGGCAAGACCTGTCGCTGCCGGCCGTGGTACAGGCAATGCTGGGTTCGGAAACAGCCTGGGAGACGGTTCTCACATTTTGTGAGCATGTTATGGCGGACAAAGAGGCGGCAGAGCGCGAGCGGGAAGCATGGGCCGAGGCTGATCCCATGCGCCGCCGCCGAACAGGTCGCAGGCGTGCCGCCCATGAGCGGAACCTGCCACCATAACAGGAGCTAGCGGGCGGTGAACACGGGGACGTTCCCGCCCATGCTTGTTGGCTCCCTGAGACGGATGGAAGCGCGACCTCGTGTCCCGGAAGCGCTTCCACAGAGGAAGTATCCTAGTCAGGATAGCCGGCTTGCGGAGTCGCGGACGTATGTTGCCCGTAACTCCGCAGCAAATTAGCGGCGAGTGGACACCATGGGGTTTAGTGGGTTTAGTAAAAAAAAAAAAAAAAAAAAAAAAAAAAAAAAAAAAAAAAGGTTAGGTTGGGGTGCGGGCCGGATTCCTCCACGTTGGCCTGCAACGCAGCACCAGGGCTGGTGCACCCTGGGCATTGGTTGAAACTATCTCCTTATGGGGGATTCTTTCAGCCCATGGCTAATATCCGGCAGGGGGGGGGTAGGTTAGGGGGCGGGCTCGGCGGGCACTTACACTGCCGTCGAGCACTTACCGCCCAAAACTAGAGGAGGACGTCGACTCCTCTAGTACCCGTACTCTGGCGTCTTGCTTCAACAACCCCATCCAGCGACGTAATGGGGTACTTGCAAGTTGCTAGAACGGAGGGCTTGCCTTCATTGGCCGGCCCGCAAGATGGAAAACTCTATAAAACCCGACAGCAAAGTCGTAAAAACCTGCAGACACCAGGCGACCTCTGCTAGTATATAGCCTTACTCCTGGGATGGGCGTCACCCGGGAGTGGACTAGTAACGACCCGACTCGTGGGATTCAAAATGGAATACAAAACAACAAAAAACAAAACCAAAAAGTCGAAGGACAGCAGTGAGGAGGGTGATAGTGACTCGATGCTTAGCGTTGAGTCACTGCCGGATACCAGTCTTAGGACTAAAGAAAAAATAGCGGCGGCGGTATAGAAAAAATGGAGGCTCGGACCCGGAAACAAGTCTGGATGGGGTCGCGAGCCCAATGAGGAAAAGGCGAGGTCGGCCGCCAACTACAGGTCATTATGTTGGTCTGGCCAAGGCGAAGTTGGCGCTTGTGGAAGCGCAAAGGGAGGAGGAGCAGATGAGGGCAGAGGTGGAAATTACTGCAGCTTCTCGAGAGGCCCGGGCCCGGGCCAGGGCTCTCACTCTATCGGAGTCGTCTTCTAACGGAGACGACTTCCAGACGGCAACATCACTGAGCCGTACGATTGACGATAATATCAATATTATCAGAAAGGTGGCCACTTCCTCCAAAAATCTAAAAGGAGGCTTCGTGAAGTCTTTGAAGGATGCAGCGGACGAGATCGGCAAAGTGGCTCTTATCCTACAGAGCCGCTGCACCTCAGAAGAGACGAGAGGGCTGCAGGCTGACAACGCCCGCCTGCAAACGGAGGTCGCGCAGCTTCGCAAGGAGGTGGCGGAAATGCGCGAGCGCCTTGATCGGCCACAACAACAGACTGCTGTAGTTCTGCCTAGTCAGCCTGTAGAGAAACCACCGGATACTGAAGACCTGGTGCGCACCATCCTCTGCCAGGTGGGCACGATGGTAAATGCCAGGTTCGAGGCATTTGAAGATAGGCTACTGCCCGAGAAGAGACTCCGCCCTCCGTTGGCAGCGGACAGGCGGGCTAACGATCTCCCCGAGATCTCTCCGGAGCCATCAAATGCCCCAACTAAGGCTACAGTGAAGGTAAAAAAGATGACGGCTGCTTCGATAAAAGCTGTTTCTGGAGGACTGGAGGCTCCAAAGCCGCCAAAGGCCAAAAAGCTAAAGAAGAGGAAGACGGAAAGGAAGGGGACTCCTCGCGAAAGGGTAGCAGAGCCCCAACCCTTACCATCAGCGTCGGATCCAAGCCCCGCCCAGCCAGAGGAGGTGCCCTGAACCGAGGTGCTCAGGAAGGGGCTCAGGAAGAGGGAGGGAAAAGGGCAGGCAAAGCGGGGACCGCGAGGGGCTGCCACTGCCACTGCCACGGGACTGGCGCGACTCAGGCCTCCAAAATCAGCTGCGGTAGTTGTTACTCTTACACCGGAGGCCATCGAAAAAGGCTTAACTTACGACACAGTAATCGCGGAGGCTAAGGCCAAAATTAAGCTGACGGATCTGGGTATCACTACTGGGGTTCGTTTCCGCGTGTGTGCCACAGGAGCGCGGATGTTTGAGGTAATTGGCACAGACAACGGCCCACAAGCAGACGCGCTGGCCGAAAAGTTGAGACAAGTCCTTAGCCAGGACATAGTCCGTGTCTCTAGGCCGGTCAAGACGACGGAAATCAAAATCTCTGGCCTGGATGACTCCACTTCTGCTGATGAGGTATTAAATGCGGTTGCTGAGGCCGGGAGCTGTCCCAAAGATAGCCTCAAAAGCGGCGGGGTCGTAAAGGATCCATTTGGCGTGGGACACATTTGGGTCGAATGCCCGGTGGCAACTGCAAAACGCATTGCTGCAGCAGGTCGTCTTACATTGTCTTGGGTGTCAGCCTCCGTGAAACTTCTCGAGCCTAGGTCTCGACGCTGTTTCAGATGTCTGCAGAAGGGGCACATCAGAGCACAATGCAGTGCGGAGGTCGATAGAAGCCAAGAGTGCTTTCGCTGTGGAGTAGTTGGCCATAAATCCAGGGAGTGCTCGGCCAAACCGCACTGCTCTATTTGTGCTGCAGCCAAAAAACCGGCAGACCACCAACTCGGGGGCAGAGCTTGCTCAGCACCAGCCCCCAAAATTTCACGAAGGAAGACTGCTCTGCAGTCACAACCGACACGCCAGCTATCAGTCGAGGTGGCTATGGAGACGGAATCACAAACACTAAACGATAATGGCCCTTAAAGTCCTTCAAGCCAATATTAACCACTGCGCGCGAGCTCAAGACTTGCTCCTTCAGAGCATGGCTGAGTGGATGACGCAAGTGGCTGTGGTTGCGGAACCATATTTTATCCCCGACAGGGATGATTGGGCGGGTGATGCGGACGACCTTGTTGCCCTAGTCGTGTCGAGGTCCTCAACACTCGAAAATGTGCAAAAGGGTCGTGGTTGCGTTGCGGCAACTATTGGAGGGATTTTTACGGTTGGCATATACTGTCCCCCTAGCAGAAGCCTTGCAGAGTTTGAGGGTCTCCTTAGCCAGGTCGAGACCCTCATCGGCAGAAATCACCCACATCCTGTAATGGTAGTGGGTGATTTCAATGCCAAAAGCTCAGCCTGGGGTTGCCCAGTCACTGACGCACGAGGGGCAGTATTAGAGGAGTGGGCGCTGACGTCGGGACTCTGTCTCTTAAACCGGGGCTCGCAACCGACCTGTGTTCGGTCACAGGGCAGTTCGATTGTCGATCTATCGTTTGCCAGCCCTACGGTAGCGCGCCGAGTCTGCGGGTGGGAAGTTGTGGAGAGCGTGGAGACATTATCGGACCACCGCTATATCCGATTTGAGGTCTCCGCTCCTTCAATGACCCCAAACAGCCCAAGCCGGAGTGCGCCATCCTTGCACGGCCCTCGCTGAGCGCTGACAAGGATGGATAGAGAGCTCCTCAAAGAGGCCGCCATCGTGCAATCATGGCTACCCGTGCCTGAGGGCACTGTGGAGGTCGAGGATGAGGCGGAATGGTTCCGAAACGCGATGACGCAAATATGCGACGCAGCGATGCCCCGGACCAGGCGCCAACCTCCACGGCGTCGCTTGTACTGGTGGACTGCGGAGCTAACGCAACTACGCGAGCAATGCGTAGCGGCAAGGCGCCGGTACCAGGCACAGAGGCGAAGGCGAATCCGTGACGAGTTGGTGGAAACTGCTCTTTATGGAGTGTATAAGGAGGCTAAAAAGGAACTCAAGGCGGTCATTCGCCAAGCCATCGAGTTGTCGAGGGAACAGCTGTTGGAGACCCTAAACAGTGACCCTTGGGGGAGGCCATACAAGATGGTAAGAAACAAACTCCGGCCTTGGGCCCCTCCGCTCACTGAGAGCCTGCAGCCGGATTTCGTCAACCAAGTGGTAGCAACCCTGTAGGCCTAGCAAAGAGCCCATCGCTACCAGGCGTTTTCGTCTCTAACGAATTCAACGCCTAAGCGTAAACGAAGCCAGCAAAGAGCCCGCGGATGGAATGGAATATCGAATCGCCTTTTCCATTCGTTTTTCCCGTTACGTTGGCATTTTTTCCATTGAAAATGAAAAAACTTTGTTAATTGTCTATGCTTTGCTCTACTAGACACGTCAACGAAAGAAATGACATACAGGGGTCCTTTTGACAGTTGATATACAGAATTATAAATTTAAATATGTAAATATTTGAAATGCTTATGTATCAAGTGAAAAAGTAAATTGCCACTCCTTTGGTCGTTTTTCATGAGTCCGTGCCCGGCCCGTCCAACGCGTTCGGGCTCCGCGCACGTACCGTCCAGTATCCCAGCCCTCACGCCCGGCCCGTCTACGCTGCAGGCCCTCAACCCGACCTGTCCATGTAGCCCTCCCCCGTTACACCGCCGCTCTCAGTACAGTCGCCGCTCTTAGTACAGTCGCCGCTCTTAGTACAGTCGCCGCACTCGCTACCCCAAAAGTGGCCGAGTTGCATGAGCGCAACAAGGACTGTTGAGGAATGTTAAAGAAATGTTGAGTGCTTCTGGCCACATTTATGCAGATTGACGAAGTAATCTGCTCGGGGAAAACATGGAAGAGTACTGTACTGTTTGATTTTGATTAGTGTTAACAAGAATAAAACAGGGCAAAAGTAACAATTTTTTACAGCACAATTATATAAAAATGTTTTAATAGCACAATTATATAAAAAAACAATTTTGTTAAGTAGTTAAGTTGAGTAATTTATTGTTCCTATTTTTCTGTTGATTTATGCACAAATTTAATAAAAGTCATATTTTGTAGAAACTGTTTTCATAACCCAACCTAATTATTTATATTATAAGTAAACTGTTAGAGGTAGGATCTTAATAAGTAAGATCTCATAAATATATTTTTATCATCTAAAAGTTATTTCATATTTAGGAAGTACAATAATACTGTTTTTTTAAATATTACAATGTCCACTTTTGTAAAAATAAATCTTAAAAGAAAAAAGGTTGATACCAATAATTCAATAATAACTACACTTAAGGTGAGTCGGGGCTATTGCATCTACGGGCATATTGTAACTTTTCATACTAAAACATGTTCTACTTTTAAAATTAGTATGAAAAGTTACAATAGCCCTGTAGGTGTAGCCCCAACTCACCTTATATTAAATAAAAAAAGCGGCCAAGTGCGAGTCGGACTCGCCCATGAAGGGTTCCGTGAAAGGTAAATTGCGGTTTACGATTTATGACGTATTAAAAAAAAACTACTTACTAGATCTCGTTCAAACCAATTTTCGGTGGAAGTTTGCATGGTAATGTACATCATATATTATTTTTACATTTATCATTCCCTTATTTTAGAAGTTACGGGGGGGGGGGACACACATTTTTCCACTTTGGAAGCGTCTCTCGCGCAAACTATTCAGTTTAGAAAAAAATTATAATAGAAACCTCAATATCATTTTTGAATACCTATCCATAGATACCCCACACGTATGAGTTTGATGAAAAAAAAATTTTTGAGTTTCAGTTCTAAGTATGGGGAACCCCAAAAATTTATTGTTTTTTTTCTATTTTTGTATGAAAATCTTAATGCGGTTCACCGAATACATCTACTTACCAAGTTTCCACAGTATAGCTCTTATAGTTACGGAATAAAGTGGCTGTGACATACGGACGGACAGACGGACAGACATGACGAATCTATAAGGGTTCCGTTTTTTGCCATTTGGCTACGGAACCCTAAAAACATTGATTAATGCTTAAGAAATTATAAATGTGATCTACAACATCTTTTGTTATATTTTAAACAATTAGATGCACTTGGTCCAGTCCGGTTTGCACATGAGTCAGTATTAGGCCCTGTTATGTTCCAAATTTACATAATGGTTTTGACGGTTTAGAATTTTCAATGTATCCCCTCTACAACATTATTTGAGCGCTACCCACCATGTCTATTCAGATTTGTTTTATCACCACTAGAGTCAGCGAGTAAGGTGGCTGACGTCCCTATGTCCTCCGTATGCCCAATGCTGTAAATAGCCTTTTCTGCGCCCTGTGCGAGCTTCTATAACTGTGCCCTTGTTTTTTTCAAGATATTATATTATAGGTACCCTAGAGAAATGCTATGTATAGGCCTACTTTATTTCATTCAGAGTGATAAAATAAAGCTCAATGAATTCGGTGTTGGTGGATCAATTACCTATCTAAATTTTGGAAGAAAAATCTATTTTTTTTTAAAACTGATTTGGGCAAACAAGCAGACGAGCCATCTGATGTTAAGTGGATCCTTCGCCTATTAAACCACCCACTGTGTCTCACTCACTAAAACTCAAACGCAAGTTCACTAGTGATGCGTTGCCCACCCTGATGCTTAAGATTTAATTTTTGGGCCACTATGGTCTTCATACTTCTATAATGAAATAACACCCTCCAAAGTTTCAGTAAACTATAAATTAATTTAATTATAAGAACTTGGTATGGTAGAGTTTTGAATAAGGAAGGTAGCATATAGGGATTCGGTCACTTACGGCAACTTTCCTCGCACGACCACGTGCCTGGAATGCCCACATCCCTGAACGTCCATGTCGCTCGAACGACTATAATACTAAAAAGGCCACATGCCTTGAATGACCACATCCCTGAACGTTCATGTCGCTCGAACGACCATAATACTAAAAAGGCCACGTGACTTGAATGACCACATCCCTGAACGTTCATGTCGCTCGAACGACCATAATACTAAAAAAGCCACGACACGTGCCTTGAATGACCACATCCCTGAACGTTCATTTCGCTTGAACGACCACTTTTACAAGTGTCGATGCCTTATAAAAATTAAAATGTTAGTGTCCCATATTCTGCTACGACACTTTGCTTTACGAACAAGGAAATGTACGAAAAGAGAAGTGGACGAACAAGGAAATGTACGAAAAGAGAAGTGGACGAACAAGGAAATGTACGAAAAGAGAAGTGGACGAACAAGGAAATGTACGAAAAGAGAAGTGGACAAACTGGGAAATGTACGAAAAGAGAAGTGGTCGTTCAAGGATGTGGGCGAACTAGGAATTTGGACGGTGGTCAATAAAGGAAGTGGCCGTAAGTGACCGAATCCGCATATAGTCCATTCGCTTAGATAGTGTCGCTACACTCCCACATGCTTGTGGTTATTGAAATAAAATACGAATATAATTCGCAGTAAACTGCCCAATTCACTTGCGGCGTAACACCCGTAAGTGAATTTGGCAGTTTACTTCGCATTATATTCGTATTGTATTACAATGACCACAAGTACGTGCGAGTGTAGCGACACTAAGCGAATGGACTATAATATAAATTGTTTAAGGCCGCACCCGCACTACGGCTACAAAACACTTGATAAAAGAGTCACGCGGTTAAAAACCGCGGTGGTTTAGCAGTAGTGCGGGTGCGGCCTAAGTATGAATTGGTGAAAAAACGTTTATTCGAAAATATTTGCAAGATTATTCACAGCTACACAAATGAATGAGACCACAAATAAATGAGTTCAGATAGTAAAGATTTATTAAAGCAAGCCATAAACTTTTTTAAAGATTTTCTTTTCGTGCTTTCTTCATTGTGATATCGTTGATAACCTTTTCATACGACAGGCACCGTTCTATGTCGCGTTCAATTGACAAAATCGCTAGGCCGGTCCAACTTTCTCGGCCAATCCTTGAGCGCAAGTAAGTTTTTATTAATTTGAGCTTACTGAATGATCTTTCGCAGGAAGCTACAGTCACTGGCATTGTTAAAAATATCTTTATAGCGACTACCACATTGGGAAACATCTCTTTTAAATCTAGTTCGACTATAGCTTTAAGTAGACCTAGACTTGAACTATGGTCACATTTATCAAATAAATATAGTCATTTCAATAAGCTCACTCGTGCGCTGCCAAAAAAATTAGCGCGATTTTTTGTCTAATTTAATAGACGTTTTAGATTATACTGGCATATAGGTATGTATGTGTTGGAATCGAGCACTAGGGGCGCAGTGGGAACTTATCAGGAGCAAACCGAAAAAATAATAGTCCTGCCTGGTCTGGCCATTCTTGCGCCCCCAGAGTCTACGCCCTGTGCCTGGGCACCGGTGGCACCGCCCTATTTACGGCACTGCGTATGTCCTGTATACTGATCAGCATCGGGCAAATTCAAATAGTTGGCATTTCCTTGGGCGTATTACCAAATTTATTTACGCCTATGACCTGTGCTGTGCATTTACCTTTTTGGTAATTTAGGAAAAATCTCTCACTTTTGTCCATTGACGTTGATACTTTTTGTCAATTTCGGCAAATGGGCCATCAACGGTAAAAGATCTTGGTATTTTGGTTCCGATGTTAGGTATTTGTATTAGTAGTATATTTCTGTGAACTTCAACATCTTTAAGTGCAATGATTGCCAGTTCCTCACGCCTGCAGGCTCCACAAACCCCAAATATGAGTGCAACCTACGAACAGAATCAAACTTTACTTATAAAATCAAATGAATTACTAACCTTATGATAAACTAAAATCATAAATAGGAGAGAAATCATACCCTTGTAGCCAGATATAGATGATCTGGAGCATCATTAATAAACTTTTTCATGTCTTCTGCCGTTAATACTTTTGATTTTTTACTTTCATAACCTGTAGATTGTGTCTTTAAAAACGCAGTCAATTTATAGATTTTTCTGGCAAAGCACTCTCATTTGCAATTGCAGCCTTCTCACAAATGTCTGGTGGTGTTAAATCAATTTCAAACTCTTGATTCACTCATTATTGAAAAAAAAATCTTCTCTATTCTCTCATGTGCGATCGGCTGTATAAGCCATAATCAGATTTGGTGACTGTAGCAAGTGTATGGGTGCTGTTTCAGTGAACGTCTGTCGCGTATTATTATAGGAATTTATAATACTCCCTTGCTAGTAAGTTTTGCTTGATTTTCGAGTCTGCTTTTACAAGCTCATTTTAAAAGCAACTTTCTGAAAATTTAAGATTGGTAAACAAAGTCGTTGTAAGACTTGTAATTGCGCAGTGATAATTTTTGACATTATGAAGAGGTGTTTTTTTTTAGCTTTTATTCGATTGGAATGGATTTTGTTATTAATGTTATTATTATTGGACCCACTTCAATGAAAGTTTTTTTTTCAAATGCGTGTTCTTTAAGACATAAACAATTGTAAATATAAAACATTGTACTATTATTACCTAAGTTTCGTTATTTAAGATTATTTGTGCATCGTATATTTATAAAAACAATATCGAATGTTGCCTTTGGCAACTTGAAACACGATTGCAGTAAGAAAAAACGCCTCTTCTTTGACAGGCGTTTCGGCAGCTATTCCGTTCCATTCAGACAAATTATCAAGAACGGTTTTTCAATATTCAATATTAAAAAATAAACGTGTTATAATGATGAATAGGTAAGTAATAAAATATGAAATATGTATATTTTTCTTGCATTAACAGTAGGTTTTTTTTGATTACGACGTTTAAAGGAAACTAAATGTTACAATTGATTAGTTATAATAAAATTAAGAATTTACCTTCATTTGACCCCTTAATGCCGGTCCGAATTGCGCTCTTTTGAGGTTTTACATAAAACATATAAAATCTCTGCAGTATTTTATTTTATAAGTACAATTTAGGTACCTATCTAGCTGACACCTACACACACTAGCTGACTGCTCCACATTCGCAGTGTTCACAGTATAGTTCGCGCGCTCGACGATGTAACTAGGTCTACATTAAAAAATTAAAAGTAAAAAACGAATTAAAAAGAAATGGAGGAAACGAAGATGGTGGATGACGAGTATTCATCTTAATTGAATGTTCGTAATATTTTATACAGTATTAGTGGTATTCTAGTGGTATTGGGCTAATATTTTATAAAAGTTGGAATGTGGAGCCTTGTTGCCTCGTTCGCGCGTTCGCGGGCCCTTTGACACGGGCCAAAATACCGAAAACAAGGTGCGAACCCGCGAACGCCCTCCACAGTCACACTTTCACGCGTTCGCTACACTCGCACATGCTCGTGGTTATTGTAATAAAATAGGAATATAATTCGAAGTAAACTGCCAAATTCACTTGCGGCGTAACACCCGTAAGTGAATTTGGCAGTTTACTTCGAATTATATTCGTATTGTATTGCAATAACTACAAGTACGTGCGAGTGTAGCGACACTATCTAAGCGAATGGACTATACTGCATTTGCGCGATCGCGCGTGAATGTGGAGAGCCTATTACGCACAAGTTTCGTAGTAAAGTACCTACTCATTCAAAACGGAACGCCTGAGCGATTCCATCACGATTCCATCACAAACTCTTAGCAAAGATCATTTAGAGTATGGAGTCGTGTTTTCCACGCAGAATTATTTGTAGGTTGGCAAAATATCCACAAATATCTCTGGTTTTTTCTAACTGAAACGTCAATCAACGTAACGAATGACATCAACTGTCAAGTCAAGTCTGTCAATGATTCTTGTCTAGCTGTCATTTTGAAAACATCTGTCTATTTATTACATTTTTTGTAAATTACTTTATCGTTGATTTTGGTTCGCAAATCCAGGGTAACTTTGTGAAGTAACCTCCAACACTGACGAAGAATATGCATCAAATAAAATATCAGTGAAAAGTTGATTCTGAATGAGCAAGCGGTCAAGAACACTCCAAGCCAATAAGCCATTGAAGTGGATGCCCGCCATCTTCAATGGTGTGCCGACTGGGACTGGAAGACGCCGACGACAACGACGATTCACCGTACAATTGCTTATATATACTTGACATTGGCAAAATTACATAACTTGTAAACGCCATTAAAATAAATAAATAATAATAGTCTGTCAATGCATACACAACATAGGTAACCCAAATTTTGGATGGAGATATAGATACGATACGGCAGCACGGCGAGCACACCGTATTTTTAAAGACAGGCCGACGCAACTCGTGACCAAAATCCTGGCCTATATTTGGCACGATTAAGAATTGCTATTCAAGCTAGCAATGCCGCCAGCATTTCGGGAACAATGCTCACTAATAGCGTTTTGTCAGATTAGTGTAGTTTTAAGTATTTTTTTATGTTCATGTGAATGTAGCTCTCTGAGTAACAGGCATGATTTAATGTATGTAATTTTTTTAATTTTAAGTACTTATGTCACTATTTAAACCTAAGTTTTTATCAAAAACTGTTTTTACAATGTAAATTAAAATTGTAATTACTTAAATTAAGTTAACAAATTTATAACAGAATACTAAATCGTATTATGAGTTGTGACAGATTGTGCTAAAGATTACTTGTATGAATAGAACAGAGATTAATTAATAACATTAGTTTAAACCTTGTTTAAACTATTTGAATTTTAGCTAAATTAATGGGGAAAACGCAAGCATTCCTAATCTGGCAACCACTGTCTTGACAACACGTTAGCCTAGTTGGTAGTGACCCTGCCTACAAAGCTAGCGGCCCTGGGTTCAAATCCCGGTAAGGGCAAATATTTGTGTTATGAGCATGAATATTTGTTCCCGAGTCATGGATGTTTTCTATGCATTTAAGTATAATATATTTCTCTATATAAGTATTTATATCGTTGTCTAGTACCCATAGTACAAGCCTAGAGCTTAGTTTGGGATTAGGTCAATTGGTGTGTTAGTGCTTTTACTTGTTTATTAATTGAATTGTTTATATTCTTTGTTATTATACTGCTTTTAAGTACCTTAATATTGTAGTGCCCTTTTAGGGCGTCCATGTCCATGAACTGACTAATCTAGAATAACAACACCTTTCTTTTCAATGTATGCCTCTATGTGACAACACAATAAATGATTGATTGATTTAAATTTAAAATGTTTGTATAACATGAATTGTAGACGTTTTAGGGCATTTCCAGTAGTTATCACCAAATATTTTAGTGGTAACAAATGGGAAAATGATTCCCTGTTGTTACCACTGAGTACTTTTGTGGTAAAAGATGAGAAAATAATTCCCAGCTGTTACCAGTGGTAACATACCTATTGGTGGTAACAGGTGGGAATAACCCAGTTTTGTGACGAGAATTAGCCATATATCGCGGCCGTCAATGTATAGCTAATTTTTGTCACAAAACTGACAAAGTTAAAGTTCCTTAATTTTTGTCCTTAATTGGGTACACTTTTCAGGGAAAGCGCCCTTTAGTGCATTATACTTACTTACTGTACGTTTAACCTTTTGAACGCCATACGTCGAATACAAAATGTGCCACACACACGCCAAACATGTTTGCTATGCTATGCAAATTACACCTTATTGCTACCAAATAAAGCCTCTTTTAATCTTGAACTCTTGTCGGCTGTAGCCGACGTGGCGTCAGTGGCACGACTTTTAGTTGACGGCCAGAGCCGACTGTGGCGTTGAAAAGGTTAATAATTAAAGGTAAATAAATTAATGAATCCTGGATTATGGCCTTATACGTCAGTTCACAAGAGCTGCTATGAATTAATAGATTGAATGAAACTACTTATACATGTGATGTGAGTTAAATTAATACAGGTTTTGGGTCCTCATGGCAGTTCTTTTAAAACAACTTACTTATACTTACTAGTTTAATATAGTCAAAGTAACTTTATCCAGACAACTGATTTCATTTCATTATGACATGATAAGGAAGAAAATAAATCAATAGTCATTATTTAAAGTCTTTTAATTTCCTAAAAAGCATCATTAATAATTGTTATTATCCGAAAGGCAACTTGACATCATCCTCAACTTTTTGCCTTATGACGATGTAAAGTAGAGACTTGACTTATCATCAGTGTAATGAGTAAAATTCAACACCATATTTTGCGATATGCAATATACATAATATACACATATATGTCACTATGGTGCTAATACTGGATGTGCCTCTAGCAAGCATCTCGAATAAATAGGATTTCATCAACGCTGAATCACCACTCTATGGTCCTTCCTTGAAATTAGCATCAATATCCACGGTCTCTGTGTGTATTCTGGATCACCTTGAACACAAAATTTATATTACAGTTGAGTTCATAAATATATGAGCATTTCCAAGGCTTCAAAAATAAATGTACATAGAAATGTACATAAACATCTGAACAGACTTGTCGATCGAATATATGTACACATATCACCTATCATATTAATCTGAACAAGCCTCTCAATAATATCTAAGTAACGGAAAACTAATAAATATCTGTAATAATATTTTTTTAAATTATTTAACCAAGTGAAAGTGCATAAATATCTTAACAAGTGTTTTTTCAAATATTTATAAGCATTTAGTGGCTCAAAAATATCTGTACTAACGTATTCCAACTTTATGTGAACAAGTAGAAGTTCATAAATAGCTAAATAAACATAACACTTCGAGTTCATACACAAATCGTGTTCGTATGCATTGCATTAAATTTACATGTGTACACTCTGGTACCTTGTCTATTTAATGTCACGTTTAAACAGCCATATATGAATTTTCACAGCGATTAAAGTGACAAGGTGCTAAACTGTACACATATTTATGAACGCGACGTAACATCCATGCATTCTTATTGTAAGTCTTCGTTTCATTATTTTAATGGTTCAAAAAATGGTATAAAAAGTTCATAAAATGTGTGCACTTTAGTACAGTCGAGTTCATAAATATGTGTACATTTCAGTACCTTGTCACTTTAATCGCTGCACTGTGACAATTCATATATGGCAGTTTAAACATGACATTAAATAGACAAGGTACCAGAGTGTACACATATTTATGAACTCGACTGTATAAAACATTTTTTTATGCCACTATATGTTTTTTAATATTTGAAAAAAGACTTGCTTAGATATTTATGTACTTTCACTTGGCTAAATAATTTTGAAAAATAATTAGTACAGATATTTATTAGTTTTCCGTTACTTAGATAATATTATTGAGATGCATATTCAGATTAATATGACAGGTGATATGTGTACATAGATTTGATTGACAAGTCTGTTCAGATGTATATGTCCCTCTCTATGTACGTTTATTTTTGAAGCCTTGGAAATGCTCATATATTTTTGAACTCGACCGTACAGTGCATGGTATACTACTAAATTATGACAATACATAGTATACAATACTATGTATAGTATTGTCATAATTCATAGGCAAGCTCACTAACTACCAAACCAAAATTGAAGGTTAACAATATCAACTTAGCTGGTAGAGCTAGGAGGTAAAGATAAATATTTATGTGATTTGCATGAATATTAAAGTTTCTGAGTCGAATGATTTTTATTAAGGTATGCATTTATTGATACAAAATTTGTTTTTCATGCTCAGTCGATACAGTTAACTTGGTAAATAGAAAGTACAATAAAAAGGTCACGCTTAAAGGAATAAATAAAAAATAAAACATTTAATTGAAGAAGGAAAAAAGTGCCTTGTGATGCATTAGTGTGTGTGTTTGTGTAAGCATGTATGCATGTGTGAGTGAGTATGTGTGTGGGCACTGGGCGTGCTGTACCACACGGGTAAAAACACAATGTTATGAGGGAGAGTAAAATTTGCTCCAAGTAGTTATAGCGTTTGAAGTAACCGCTTTAGTTTTTGCTATTCGTATTGATCCTGCCACGATGTAAACAATTATCATATTACACTTAGATAGGTTTTATAATAATTAGGTACTCTGTACTGTATTTGTTAATTGTGGCAACTTCACTGGTTAATGTTTTATGTAAGTTTTTCTGTAATAATTTTTCTTTACTTGTACTGTTTGTGCCCAAATAAACATTAAACATTACTAGGAGGCCCCAACTTTAATATTGTTACCAGACACAAAAGCAATGAATACCTACTTAAGTATGTTTTATTTTTACTTCATATTATTATCATTATATTCATTATAGGCATATGAAGGAGAACAAAGAGGTGCATTTATAAAGAAAGATGCCGTCTAGGGAAAACCACCACTCACTTGTGCTTAGCATTCGTCCACACACTTCTTGTTTGGGTAACCGAATTCATATTTTAATGGCTGGTTGAGGGCTGGCATTACTAGTTTACTGGGTGCTTCAAGACATCTATTTGCTGTTGCCACATCCTATGGTAAATAAATAGGACCTGAAAAAATACCATCTATGAAATACGTGTTTATTTACTTACTTATCAAATCAATGTAGGTAAGTACCTAGTAGTGTAATATGTTAATAACGTAGCTCGCATCATTCCTTTACTTACTTCTAAAATAATTACCCTTGTTCATCTCAAGAGTTTTACTCAGTAAGTAGCCGCACGGGAACTTTTTCACGTCAAATATCCACCAGCGCTTCCCGAGAGGAGACGACTGCTAAGAAGTTTTGCTGCTGCTTTAGTCAACCATTTCAATAGTTAGCAGCCAAAAAAAGTCGCAAGGAATACATAAAAAACTTGATTTAACACAAGTAATCCTCCCTCACAGCTGACTAAAAATCGCCATTTTAAATAAATTCCAATGGAATGGCTTCTAGGCGTGAGCCCAATTCCGTGAGAGAACATTAGCGTTAATCAACTGAGGAATATGGAAAAGAATGTTTGTCAAAAATGGCTCTTTGCTAGACATTGACAGCACTGTTCGCTTGGTGCGTTTCGATATGCTTCATTGTATGTTGTTCAATATTTGAGTAGCTTATTTTAATTTTAATTTAGATACGTTTAGTTTTAATTTTTAATTGTATTAATGTTGAATTCTGTAAATATTACGTTCTATGATTATATTATAACCATATCCATATTCCCGAAGCATATCGAAACGCACAAGAAGACCAACTTGTCATCGCATACATTTCATGTTCTGCCCTCCTAAATAAAAAGGACGCATGAGCAACTTGTTAGTCAAAGTAAATTTAACCTTAATAATAAAGAAATAAGGTCACTAATACATGCGCAGTTCTATGAGACATACGCCCTTTTTTCTAAGGAGGGCAGTGTTGATGGAATGGAAAACGCTAAGTGGCACTTTGCTAGACATATGTATGGGTTTTAACATTGTGACAGCACTGATCGCTACTTTGGGCGTTTCGATATTCCATTCTAACGCGTACCCTTTGGCTCTTTGCTAGCTTTATAGGCGATTTTTTGAGATAAACCACGTCATCCATACATTTCAACTCGATGGAATGGAAAAACTCTAACGTCGCTTGGATCTTTGCTAGGCCTACTGTTCCCTCACAGAGCGGAATTCCAATCGCCAACTATGGCGTCTATGACGGTGGAGACTCGAGATGAGGATGAGGATGTGCCAGCCGTCTCGGAAGGGGAGCTGGGAGCAGCCGTCCTGCGCCTACGGGAAAAAAACACGGCTCCTGGACCAGACGGCATTCCGGGTCGAGCGTGGGTCCTAGCGATGGGAGAAATCGAGCCCAGACTCCGGCGCATGTTTAGCGCATGCATGGAGCAGGCCCGTTTTCCCAAACAGTGGAAAACGGGTCGGCTGGTGCTCCTGAAGAAGGAAGGTCGTTCAGCGGACTCCCCATCAGCCTACAGGCCGATCGTTCTGCTTGACGAGGTGAGCAAGCTCTTCGAACGCGTGGTAGCGGCTCGTCTCGTCAAGCACCTCACCAACGATGGACCAGACTTGGCAGACTGCCAGTATGGCTTCCGCACCGGCAGATCAACGGTGAGTGCGATTCTGGCAGTAAAGAGCCTGGCGCAAAATGCTGTCTCCCGGGGTGATGTTGTTTTGGCGGTGTCCTTAGACATCGCCAACGCTTTTAACTCCATCCCCTGGGAGTGCATACAGGAGGCGTTACGGTACCACCGGGTCCCGCGGTATCTGAGCCGAGTTATTGGCTCTTACCTGTCAGAAAGGTTTGTAACCTACCCTGGACCACGGGAGTGGTGTCAGAAAGAGATGGTGTGCGGCGTTCCACAGGGGTCGGTTCTTGGGCCGCTCCTGTGGAACATCGGATACGATTGGGTACTCCGGGGCGCTCGCCTGCGTGGAGTGAGCGTAACCTGTTACGCCGATGACACGTTGGTGACCGCTCAGGGGGCCACCTTCAGGGAGGCGGCCATACTAGCGACGGCGGGTGTAGCACAGGTGGTTGATAGGATCAGGCGGCTGGGGCTGGAGGTGGCATTAAGCAAGTCTGAGGCCATCTGTTTCCATGGCCCTCGAAGAGCACCTCCGGCGGGTGCGCACATTGTGGTGGGAGGAGTCACCATCGAAGTCGAGTCGACGATGCGGTACCTAGGCATTGTCCTTGACAGCCGGTGGAGCTTCCTGCCACACTTCCAGCGTCTAATGCCGAAGTTGTTAGGTGCAGCTGCTGCTCTTGGGCGTATACTCCCAAACCTGGGGGGGCCCAAGACTTCGTGCAGGCGGCTGTACATGGGCGTGGTTCGATCGATGGCCTTGTATGGAGCACCAGTGTGGGTGGATGCCTTGAATAGCCGGATCTCTGCCTTGCTGCTTAAACCGCAGCGGGCAATGGCTATCAGGGCCATACGAGGCTATCGTACAATATCTACAGAGGCGGCCTGTGTCCTGGCTGGCTCAATGCCCTGGGACTTGGAGGCAAAAACCCTTGCCGAAGTGCATGCCTGGCAGGAGGATGCAAGAGACCGTGGTCATTGGCCAGCACCACGTGAGATCCAGGCGCGACGCGACGAACTGCGCCTTGAGGCAGTTGCGGATTGGGGAATGAGGTTAGTAGGGTGAAATTGGGGATTCTGGATCACTTCGCCTTCGCTTTGCTCGGCTACGTGCTGCATAATCCCCAATTCAACATTACTTATCTTAAAGTTCACCTTTTATATTTTATTACGAAACTGCTGCCCTTACCGGAGAGTCAGACGTCTCGATCAAAGACTCAAATCACAATGCAGATGAATCGCCTCGCCAGATGAACTTATATAGGTTCCACGGCATGCATCGATTCAATGCAATTTGGCTGGAGTACACACTACTTGTTATACTTTTCTATTGATCATCAATCTTAGCTGTGTTACTTTACTTATCTTTGCGTCCGCACATACCCGACAACGTGCAGTTGCCAATAATGCCAGCCTAAGTATCTTTTATTTTCTGACGATCTTTTGTGATTATAATTTATATGTGTAATATTGATTTTTCAATACATAAATATGTCGTGGAGCGTGCAACGGAACGTCAAGTCCGAACAGATTTGGGTGTATTCGGAGTGAGGTTGTGGCAACACTGGTTTGAGTGGGAAACCGTCGAGAGCCGTTGGCAACACTACCAACTGTCACTTCAAAATAGGTTCTCGAAACGGGCGGGAAATGTTCGATGACAGTTGGTTTTGACAGTTGACGTTGGCGGGCCCGGACTTCACTTTTGATCGAGACGTCAAACAGTGCGGTTGTCCACCCAACCTCGCTCCGACTTCACCGCGTTCCGTAGTAGAATCATAATCCGTTTTCATCCGCGCTGTGTTTGATTATTTTGCATTGACTGTTACTGGAGTTAATCGTAATAAACGTGAAGAGTGTAAACCCAGTTTTATTTCGGTAAAATATCATGGACGAGAGTGTTAAAAGTAACGAATCTCCACCTACCCCGCCCGACCATCCGTCATCAGAAGTGCGATTGAACAATGAAGAAAATCAACGTGACGAGTACAGTAATGATGATTCAAGATGGCGATTGATCATGGAACAGCAGAATCGTAACTTTCTCGCGCTGATTGAAGCAATGAAGGTACCGCCTGCGAAAAAGGACATCCAGTTACCGGAATTTAACCCGGACAAGGACAACGTAGATGCACGCGCATGGGTTACTACAGCGGACATGTGCGTCACGAATCCAGATCTACAAGGACCGGAGCTTATGATGGCATTGAGTCGCGCGCTGAAAGGTCAGGCCTCCGCGTGGCTGTCGCAAATTTCATTTCACGGAATGACCTGGGCAAATTTTAAGGATCTGTTCACTGCAAGGTACGAATGTGCTGAAACCGCCGCTGCCTTTTTGATTAATTTGCACAATGGTAGACCCAAAGACAATGAGTGTTTGGCTTCATACGCGGCTTCGTTGATGTCATCCTTAATGTCTAAATGGAAAAACCTTTCCGTGGAGCAGATTGCTGTATCAACCATCTTAGCACACATCTCTCAATTTGAGCATCGGATTCAACGGTTATCTTTTACGCAAGATATTACAACAAGGAACCGTATGCAGCAAGAGCTGAAGGCTACATCGTTTATGAAGCGGAAGTCGTCTAGCCAGAACGATCACACCCACGATGCGAAGAGATCCCGTCAAAATACTGAAGCACCACCTGTCAAATGCTACGTGTGTGGAAAAGTGGGTCATAAAGCGATATACTGTCGCTCAAGAAAAGGAGCAACACATCAAGATGTTAGATCGAAGACTTCGACTGGTGATATCCCTCCTAAGAAGACATCGACGGCGTCCTCTGTCACCTGCTTCAGCTGCGGCTCCGTCGGCCACTACGCGAAGAACTGTCCACGTGGGAGAAGCGGAGTAGCGGAGAGCAGCACCAGCAGCGCAACGGGGTCATCGCAAGAGAAGCGGGTCAACGTCTGCGTGGTGAACACGCCTACTGGGATGCTGCGACATGCCGGTGAGCAGTTTCTTTTTACGTATGACTCTGGAGCTGAATGTTCTTTAATGAGAGAATCTGTAGCATGCAAATTTCGTGGGCGACGTGTAAATAACGTTGTTACATTGACTGGTATAGGGCAAACTGCTATTTGTAGTACAGTTCAAATTTCATCCCAAATTGAGATTGATGATATTCCCTTGGATGTAGTTTTTCACGTGTTACCCGATCATTGTCTGCATTACGATGTCATGCTTGGACGCGAGATGCTAGCCTTAGGCATCGCAGTACACATGTCAGCTGACAAATTGTCATTTACTCGATCTAAAATTGTCAATAGGTGTGACACTGACAAACCCAACATTGACTTTGACTCTCTTGACACCGATGTACCCTCAGAATTTAGAAACGAGTTAGTAGAGCTTTTGAAATCATTTGACAGTTCATTTACGAACGGTGTCCCAACTAAACGTGCTGATACTGACCCTATGAAGATACGATTGAAAGACCCGAACCAGACTGTGTACCGACGTCCTTATAGGTTGAGTCCCGATGAGCGTAGCGTAGTTCGTGATAAAGTAGATGAGCTCCTTAAGGCGAATATTATCCGACCCAGCTCGTCACCGTTCGCCAGTCCGATTCTTCTGGTAAAAAAGAAGGACGGTTCTGACCGAATGTGTGTTGATTATCGCGCACTCAATGATAACACGATACCCGATAGGTTCCCCCTCCCCCTCATTTCGGACCAGATCGCCAGATTATACGGTGCACGTTATTTTACCAGTTTAGACATGGCCTCTGGTTTCAATCAGATACCAATACACCCCGACTCTATCGAGTGTACTGCTTTCATTACACCCGATGCCCAGTACGAGTACCTCGCCATGCCCTTTGGCTTGAGGAATGCACCATCGGTTTTTCAACGTGCCGTCATTAAAGCTCTTGGCGATTTAACCAGTACGTACGTGGTCGTCTATATGGACGACGTGCTGATAATCGCGGATAGCCCACAACAGGCGCTTGAACGACTGAAGGTAGTCCTCCAGACACTGACCAGTAAAGGGTTCTCACTCAATGCTAAAAAGTGCTCCTTTTTGAAAAACAAAGTAGAGTACCTAGGTTTTGAGGTCCAAGATGGCGAGATCCGACCAAATCCTAGAAAGATCGAAGCGTTGACTGCTTTACCTCCCCCAGAGACCGTTACTCAGTTGCGCCAATTTATTGGCTTGGCTTCCTACTTCAGGCAGTTTGTGCCTAAGTTCTCACAGGTCATGGCCCCTTTATACTCTTTGACGACCGGAAACGGAAAACTTGATTGGAAATCGGAGCATGAGGAAGTTAGGCGTCATATAGTCTCTATCTTGACGAAGGAACCCGTTTTATCTATTTTCGACCCTGATCGCGAAACCGAGCTTCATACAGACGCTAGTGCCATAGGTTATGGTGGCATCCTAATTCAGAAAGTCGAAGGCGTGCCACACGTGGTTGCCTACTACAGCCACCGAACCACGACCGCTGAGTCAAAGTACCACTCATACGAGTTGGAAACTCTCGCGGTCGTGAATGCGGTGAAACACTTCAGGCATTACTTGCATGGCCGGAAGTTTGTTGTCGTCACCGACTGTAGCTCACTGAAGTCGGCACGTAAAAAGCTCGATCTGACCCCTAGAGTCCACAGATGGTGGGCTTTTCTTCAAAGTTTCGATTTCGATATCGTACATAGAGACGGAAAGCGTATGGCTCACGTAGACTTTTTCTCACGAAACCCCACTCCCCTGAAACCCAGTAAGATATTCGATAAGGTAGAGTCTAAACAGATCAACGTTACTGAAATATCTCAAAGTTGGCTCCTGGCGGAGCAACAGCGGGATAGCGACATCGTGAAACTTGTTGGTGACTTTGTCGATGAAAAGCTAAACCCTGACGTGGCCAAAACGTACGAACTTCGTTCCGGTATGTTGTATCGCAAGATACAGCGTTACGGAAAAACTCGTTGTTTACCTGTAATCCCTAGATCGCTACGATGGTCTATCGTTCATAGTGTGCATGAGGGACTGATACATTTGGGTTGGGAGAAAACTCTCGAGAAAATGTACGATTTCTACTGGTTTGAGAACATGTCAAAATTTGTAAGAAAATTTGTTGATAATTGTGTGACGTGTAAAGTTGCTAAATCTCAGTCAGGCAAAATTCAGGCAGAATTACATCCTATACCCAAAGTAGCGGTCCCTTGGCACACTGTGCACGTGGATGCTACTGGCAAGCTCAGCGGGAAGAGTGATGCAAAAGAATACGTCTTTGTTCTCATAGATGCATTCACAAAGTATGTTATTTTGCATCACACTCACCACATTGACACAGCTAGCAGTATTGAGGCTGTGGCAAAAAGTGTGTCGTTATTCGGTCCCCCAACGCGACTCATCGCAGATCAAGGTCGCTGCTTTGCGAGTCAGGATTTCCGCAACTATTGCAATTCGATCAAAGTTAAGTTGCATCTGATCGCCACTGGAAGCTCACGGGCTAATGGCCAAGTAGAGCGAGTGATGTCGACCCTAAAGAATATGCTCACTGCAGCCGAAACGTCTAATAGGTCTTGGCAGGATGCTCTTCCCGATGTGCAATTAGCCCTAAATAGCTCATTCAATCGCGTGACTCAAGCTAGTCCGTTGGAATTGCTCATAGGCAAGGTGACTAGGCCTGTAGATGTTATGTTGGCTGACGAGGTAGAGCAAACAGTTGATATTGAACAGGCTAGGTCAACTGCTGTGACCAATATGAAGAAAACAGCTGACTATGACAAAACACGCTTTGACCAATCAAAAGCTAAGATCGTCCCCTTTTCTGTTGGTGATTTCGTTTTACTAAAGAACGAGGAACGAAATCAGACAAAACTAGACCCCAAATATAAAGGGCCGTTCAAGGTCATTGAAGTGCTAGAAAATGATCGGTACACGCTTAAGGCTTTAAATTCACGTCGCACTTATAAGTACGCCCACGATCGTTTGCGAAAAATGCCCAGTAATGATGTTATGATAGAAACTGATGATGACGATGATGATGATGTAATAGATGTAGATAGAGATACTAATTGACCACTATTCAACATTGATTTCATTTTTTTATTTGTGTTATCTTGGTTCGGTTATGCATCACTCGATTTAGGTGATGTTATCGGTTGTGTTAGGTTGCTTGATGGAGGCAACTTGGGATATCGTCACTCGAGGGAGTTGGCAAGGAATCGTCACTCAAGGGAGATGGCATGAGCTTTTATCACTCGATTTAGGTGATAATAGCGACCATATGCGCTCGATGGAGGCGTATTATGGGTAAGGTACTTAGCGGCGGATGGATACTCTTTCTGAGTGTAGAGCAATTTTTGTCATATGAGTAGTGTGAATACTGGTCAATGGTTTGAGTTTTGTGAACTAAGTAGTAATGTGTGGTCTATTACTTTGAAAATAAAAGTTGTGATTTATAAAGTTGTTTTGTGAAATTGTTGCAAAGTAATAGTCAATTCTAGTCGCTTAATTTAAGTATAGTCAGGTTGGCCGAGACTGTTGATATTGCAGTCCTTCTCTTTCTTTCCAGGTACATCACACAGGGACGTGTGACGTGTCAAGATGGCCGTGTCGTGGAGCGTGCAACGGAACGTCAAGTCCGAACAGATTTGGGTGTATTCGGAGTGAGGTTGTGGCAACACTGGTTTGAGTGGGAAACCGTCGAGAGCCGTTGGCAACACTACCAACTGTCACTTCAAAATAGGTTCTCGAAACGGGCGGGAAATGTTCGATGACAGTTGGTTTTGACAGTTGACGTTGGCGGGCCCGGACTTCACTTTTGATCGAGACGTCAAACAGTGCGGTTGTCCACCCAACCTCGCTCCGACTTCACCGCGTTCCGTAGTAGAATCATAATCCGTTTTCATCCGCGCTGTGTTTGATTATTTTGCATTGACTGTTACTGGAGTTAATCGTAATAAACGTGAAGAGTGTAAACCCAGTTTTATTTCGGTAAAATATCATGGACGAGAGTGTTAAAAGTAACGAATCTCCACCTACCCCGCCCGACCATCCGTCAAATAAATTATACTTATCTATTAGTATATTTGCACTTACGGTGCTATGCTACTGGACAGCAATACTGAGAAAACATAAACTTTCTAAGTTCGATACTTTAATGCCGCAAATCAGAATATATATTCATCCTACCTAGTGATGCGGATCAAAGGTAAAAAAATATGATTTTTGCTTTACGAGTCCCTGCTCGATTTGGCCAACCGTTTGGCTCAGTGATTACACTGTTTGATTACGAACCCGCGGTTGCCGACTCGATTCCGGCTAGAGTCAAATATACAAATTTGGGTCCAGAGGCTCTGCATGATCGCTCGAGTATTCATGAATTGTTTAAGATACCTACAAGATTCAGGCATTCCTGTTATGTTAAAATTTAAAGCAAGTTTCTAAATGAAAGATGCATCGACTAAATAAATTTTATGTTTGACTTCCATAATTTAAATAGTTTTTAATTTATTGTTTTGTAGGATAATCTGAGACATAAGCCATGTACACGAATTTTCAGCGCTGCCCTTTCACATAGCATTTACTTAATGGCTATTTTCATGGTATAAATAAATAAATTTATTTCTTGCAATTTTTTGTGTTTTTGCCTTGAAATTAAATTTGCTCTATTAAAAATTTGGTGTAACTGACATGATTTTAATTTTCATTATTTGATATTCTTACTTGTCTGTGTTAAAGCAAAATTAGGGTTTAGACTTTAGAAGTTTAAGCATTAGCATTATATTATGTAGGCTTATCTGCTACATTATTACTCTTAAAAAAAAAATGATATATTTTGAAGTTAGTTAGTAAATTACACATTTTTAAAATACCAAGACTCAAATTAATATGGTTTAACAATTAGGTTAAAACTAATACCAGTATAAAGAGATACCCCGAATAATGTAGGTCCTGCTAAATTGGTTCTCGTATATACTTTTCTATTGATCACCAATCTTAGCTGACTTCTCTAACAATACATCCAGAAGCGCAAGTACATACGCCTTCCTTTTACGATTGTTGTCTCAAATTGCAGGCGCCGAGCTCGCGAATCTGAGACCGCACCAAAAATGGGGCAGTAGGGAATGTATGCATACTGAAGATTTATGGCTTAAACTATTATTATCAAAAGTCTTCTTTATACGCTGATGTCGTAAAGGTGATATTTGACTAAATATTTTTTTAATATGTTTTTTTAAGTTCTATTCTCTGACGAATGTGTCTGATGGACGCAGCTTTAGAAATCGCGCCTATATATTGACATGATCTGCTCCCAATCACATTATAATCATCACCTGGGCCCTCAAGTACACTACTAAATAAGGAGTTCGCGAGGTTTGTGTTGATAAGTGCAGTTAAAGTGTCGTGTCGTGCCTTCAGGAAAATCAAGAAATCAAGTATGTAAGTGCAAACTTAATTTATTTTACTTATCTAAACTTTACGATGACTGTTTCATTGCCAAACCCTTATAAATACCATCCTACTTTTAAATCGGAAAAGAGTGCCCAGACATGCATAATTATTACTTAGTTATTTTTTGATTTCAAATTGCCTCATGGAGTGCTCGCAAACCTTGTACGATGTCTAAGCCTTTTCATACCGAAATAGACCTCATTAGGACCTATAGATCTTTTTTTTTGACTTTTCTACTAGACACTTAAATTAATATGTAACGTTTTTTTTCTTTTATTAATTATTTCAGGGCATCCAACAATCACTTCTTTGCGGACGTGGAGAGTAGCGTCCCGCAAACCCCACTCGAGCCAGTTGTAATTAAAAAAAGAGCTCAGAGCAAGCCGAGAACCTCGAAGTCGACCACTAGCGGCAAGGGCAGAAAAACCACCGCGCCAATTCAACCAAGCGTGACGCCGCAGCCGACCGCCCACGACCTCTTCGGCTCCGAATCAGAGTCAGAGAGCGAGGCACCTGCGAATTTGCAGCCGATTGCCTCAACTTCCACAGCGGCTAAGAGAAAACGTAAATACAACATCTTCCCCGATTCTGAGGTAATTTATTTTTCTGAATTATTCACATTCTCTGCGTTAATTGTGAAGCTTTAAAAGCTTGAAGAAATCCAGGTTTTTGAAATATGTTTAATTACATATAGTAGTTGATCGGAGATATAATTATTGATTACGTATACATAAATATGCATTACGAAATTATATCTCACAGCATTAAGTAATCATTTTATAAAACCCCTTTCAGGTTGAATAGTTATCTATGGATATTAGTCATTCTAAATATGTTTTTTTTTTTATAGGATGAGCAAGAGCGTGGACCGTCGCTGGCGCCTGTGAGGGCTTCGGCATTGAAGAGCTTCCTGTCGCGACGCGCTGGCTCCGGCTACACGCTGCAGAGCGACCCCACTCGCCGCGGAGACTACACTACTACATAGAATTGCGCGTTTATAACAGCCGCGAAGTTGAGTCGCTGCTCTCCGATCGCTGGAAACGTTCGCTCGTCACATACAAATGTGCGGTTGACGAACATACTGTAGTTTGGCAAAATCTACACAAATTAATTGACTCAGCAAAAGACGAATTCAAAACAATTCAGCCAATATTGTACCCAAACAACATCTATTGACATGCTGCCAATAAGTTTCGATAAGTTTTATATACTACCCTCTCTATAACTGTCACCCCCCCCCCCCCCTCCCCTTAAAGTTAAATTTGTCATTTTTGCATGTGTTTATTCCAGACTTATAAATGCCAAAAATCCAAATTTCAAATACTGAATACCGAAATACTGAATACTGAAATCAGACATGCATATTTTTTTGATTTATAATAACATTTAATTTTGTATGTGTCCTTTTCAGTGTTATAAATGTCAAAAATCTTAAAGTCAAATACTGAATACTGAATTTCCAAATCAAAACTATTAGACGTGCATCATTTTCCTTGTTTAATATTAAATTAAATTTAACAATTTTGTATGTGTTCTTTCCAGCCCTATAAATGTCAAAAATCCAAAAGTCAAATACTGAATACCAAAAATACTGAATACTGAAATACTAAATCAGAACTATTAGACGTGCATCATTTTCTTTGTTTTATATTCAATTTGATTTGCCAATTTTGTATGTGTTTTTTTCCAGCATTATAAATGCCAAAAAAACCAAAAACTCAAATACTGAATACCAAAAATACTGAATACTGAATTATTAAATCAGAACTATTAGCTGCGAATATTGTTTTGTTTCTTTGAGTTAAGTATTCATTCAGTTTTCAATTTAAAAAAAAACAATTTAATAATATTTGTATGTTTTTTTTTTCTTTCAACAGGTATTATAAATGCCAAAAATCCGAAAAGTTAAATACTGAATCAGAAATATAATAAACCAATAAGCAATTAAGACCAAGTAAACCAAGCCCAGTCCAGTATTTGAAATTACGTTGAACTCCAAGTATTAAATATGGTTTTCTGCGCCGATTGTCGAGTACATGTCTCCCGATTATCATCACATAAGAAAACTAGCACACATAAGTCTAACTGCTTACTTGGGACAGAATTTGATAATGTACAGTTAATAGCAAATGCATTTAAGAGTCGGATAGTTAGTTATAGGTTGAATGCCCAGTCCAGCTATCTCACACCTGAATTATTTCTCTTTGAAATATCCTTAACTGCTTGCAATCTTATAGAAAAAATGTTAAATAAACATACAGCATTAAAAATTAATTTAGAACTTTTTATAAATTATATATTGCCTAAAAATAATCATACATCTTTGAAATCTTTTAATACAAAGTATATTGCAGTATTTCAAAGTTCTGACATATTAAAACTGTTCCAAGAACTAGCAAATATTCTCGTTACTAAGTGTTCCGAATTTGAACTCTCCGAATCAGGATGGTCTATCGAGTCGATTAGTCATTTAGAACTTAATATCGCTAAATACAACCCTTTGAGAGCAGGCTCCTACATCCCTCTTCCAAAAAAAGTTCAAAACATAAAAGCTTGTCTTAATATACAAAATAATGACGAGTATTGCTTCCTTTGGAGTATAATTGCCCAAGTCTATCCTGCCAAACATAATCCAAACAGGATGACATCATATTCTCACTATTCTAATCTGTTTAATATTTCAGATATGTCATTCCCACCTACTTTTAAAGATATTAAATGGTTTGAAAAACAGAATCCTCACGTGAGCGTCAATATTTATGGTTTGGAAAGAAACAACACTGTCACAGGTCCTTTATACAAAACGTTGCAGCGCAAAAAAAATCATGTTAACCTGCTGATGTTGAGTAAAGATGGAAAAAAACATTTTTGTTTAATTAAGAACTTTGCAAAGCTTTTACGACCGCAGCTCTCAAAACATAAAGCTAAAATTCACCTGTGTGATGAATGTTTTATGTATTTTGATACATGTGAGAAATTATTCAACCATAATTGTGCAAGGTCTCAAACCATTCTTCCTGATAATAATACAAAACTTTGTTTTTCGAATTTTGAAAGAACTCAAAGAATACCTATAGTAATTTATGGTGACTTTGAATGTTTGCTTCGAGAGTATTCCGATAAAAATAATTGTTCACTAACAGAAAATATTCAGATTCACGAAGCTACATGTTTTGCTTATTTTATTTGCTGTAAATCCAATCCAGAGTTGAACGACTTTGTATCATATCGGGGTCCAAATTGTTCTCAAAAGTTTTTAGAATCAATATCTAAGGACGTGCACAGATTATATGAAATATTAGCTATAGAAAGAGAGATGGCTCCATTATCTGTAGAAGAAAAAAATTCATTTGATAATGCTACATGCTGTCATATTTGCAAGAACAGTTTTAGTCCAAAGGATAAAATTGTTATGGATCATGATCATTTTACTGGAAAATACAGAGGGGCAGCTCATAATTCTTGTAACCTCAATTGTTATAAATGCCCTTTTATTCCAATAATATTTCACAATCTTTCTGGCTACGATTGTCATTTATTTATAAATGAATTATCTAATATTTGCGGGCGAATTAATCTCATACCAAAAAATAAAGAAAAATACATTTCTTTTACAAAATTTGTACCCCTGGATGCCCAAAATGTAGCACAGTTAAAATTTATCGATTCTTTTAACTTTCTTAGCTCGAGTTTAGCCGATATAGTAGAAACACTTGATCCAATAGACTTTGCCAATTTAAGAACTTTTTTTAATGATGAGAAATCATTCGATTTGGCCCGTAGAAAAGGTGTTTACTGCTACGATTACGTTGATTGTTGGGAACGATATGATGAAACTAAATTACCTGATAGAGGCCATTTTTTTAATAACCTTACATCTGAATATATTTCTACGGAAGATTATAATCAAGCTATGGCTGTATGGGATACATTTGAAATGAAAAATTTAGGCGAGTACACAGATTTTTACTTGAAATGTGATGTGTTATTGCTATGCGATGTTTTTGAAAAGTTTAGGAGTATGAGTTTAAATTTTTATAATCTCGATCCTTGTTATTATGTTTCGTCACCCTCTTTAAGTTGGGATGCCATGTTGTTATACACGGGAGTTCAATTAGATTTAATATCAGACATAGAAATATACCAAATGTTAGAGAAAGGCATAAGAGGAGGCCTCGCGCAGTGTTCTTTGCGCTATGCTAAAGCGAATAATAAATATTTAGCCAATTACGATCCTGAAGCGCCAGATACATTTTTAGCATACTTAGATTGCGTAAATTTATACGGGCACGTTATGATGCAAATGCTACCTATGGGAAACTTTAGGTTTTTGAGCGATACTGAAACTTCTAATTTTGACGTCAATAATGTATCCCGCCGCAATGATATTGGTTTCATTCTTGAAGTGGACTTGCACTATCCTCCTCAAATACATAATGCACACTCCGATTTACCTTTCGCAGCAGAAAAGTTAAAAGTTCCCATTCCATTAGGGAAAGCTACAAAATTAATTGCAAATCTTTATGATAAATATAAATATGTGATTCATTATGTGCATTTACAAGAATGCCTAAAACATGGTTTAGTCCTACTGAAAATTCATAGAATACTAAGTTTTGATCAAGGATCATTTTTAAAGCCCTATATAGAACTAAATACTTCACTAAGGCAGCAAGCAAAGTCAACCTTTGAAAAAGACTTATTTAAAAAACAAAACAATTCCATTTTTGGTAAGACTATAGAAAATAAGAGAAAACAAGTTGATGTGAAACTTGTTAACGTCTGGAAAGATAATTATAATAAGACAAATAAATTGTGTGGTGCTGAAAAATACATAAGTGCCCCAAATTTCAAGAATTTTTCTATTTTGTCCGAAAATTTAGCTGTAGTGCAATTAGAGCCTACTAAAGTTATTTTAGATAGACCGATATACCTTGGTTTCACTATACTTGAACTTGCTAAAAGTCATCTATATAGATTTCATTATTCCGTCATGAAACGTATGTATGGACTCAATATACGCCTATGTTATACAGATACCGATAGCCTTTTGTATTTTGTACATACAAATGACTTTTACCAAGATATGAAAAATCATATTCAATACTTCGATACCAGTAATTTTGATTCACCCAATATTTATGGTTTACCGAGAATGAATATGCAAATACCTGGATATTTCAAAGATGAGATGAGTGGGGATGTTATATCTGAATTTGTAGGGCTGACTGCCGCACTCAGAGACGGCAATTAAATTTAATGCTTGTTTAGTGACGTGTTGTCTTATTCTATTTTTATAGCAAAGAAAGTGACAGCAGAAACTTTAATGAAGCATTAAATTTAATTGACGTCTCTGAGTGCGGCAGTGAGAGCTAAATTGTATTGTATAAAGTCTAACAAGTCCTCAATAAAAAAAGCTAAAGGAGTAAGGAAACCGGTAACGAAACGACTTGATATTGAAAAATATAAAAATGTTTTAAACTTTAATGAATGTTTAAGAGATGACATGTATGTAATTCGTTCTCAAAGTCATAAACTGTATACTCAGAAAATGAATAAACTTGTATTAAATGCTAATGATGACAAACGCCAACTTCTGGCAGATTGCTATTCTACTTTGCCTTGGGGTTATAAAAGCTCTCTGTTTTAATCTATAATATCAGTTTAAATTATATTTAAGTTTGAGTTATAATTAGGTAATATTTAAAATAATCTGTTAGCCAGTAAGTTTTAAGACCATTTATAATTAATTTTTGTATACTTTCATTTAAAACGAAATATAACAACTTATTTTACAAAATGACGTTTTATTTTATTTTGCAATTTTTTACACAACCTTAATGTTGAGAGTGAAAAAAAAAACAAACAATTCGATTCAATTCTTTTATTAGCTGTTCGCATTTATTAACAGGGGTGAACAACTTATGATCTAATCACTTCACTTAACCTTTTCACTATCTTGTCAATTATTTCTTCAGTCGCATTAAGTAGTTCATCACTTGTATCCGCCACGACATATTGAGCCGAAATTTCATCGGATTCACTGGAGGTATCTAAGTTTGATATGCTTATCTTAATTAATCGCTTCCCTGTTTTCAATTTCTTTATAACATAAGAAGTTAGACGAATGCCGGCAACTTTGGTTTTTCTTTTCACTGTCTTTTGTTTCGCTTTTTTTTCTAAAACTTTCGAAGCATCTTGTCCAGGAATATCTTTGCTGGGATTTAGTAGCATATCCTGATACTTTAGGTAACTATCCATGTCTTGGGAGTAACCAAAGAAAGGATCCTTAGATTGCGAGTAAAATAGTGGAGGAGAATTGCTGGTTTCTCTTTCGGGGTGAATAGATTGAGAACTTGACATCTGCAATAAAAAAAAACAAAAAGATAAAAAAAAGCATTTAAAAAAAAAAGATAAATTAAATAAGAAAACACCCAGTTTGTAAAATACTCACCATTTTTTTTTTTCAACGAGTGGAATTCGCGATGAGAGTGAAGTTATATTGTGACTTTGTGCTTACTTGAAGATCTTCGACGAAATGAATTTATTGAAAATAAATCATCAAACTTTATACTTTCAACGTCGTTCATACATATTAAGATTGAAATGATATAAGCGCCGCTAGGGTGTTGAAACAGTTTTAACGTTTCTTGCCTAAATTTTAAATTATCTTTATCCCTGACCACCGTTTAGTTCTAAACACTCTTTGATATTTAAAATACTTTAAATATAATGAGCAAACATGATCTCCTTATATGACATGAAAAAAACTACTTGCTCATTACTTTGCTTAGCTGTGTTTATAAACATTCTGTTCATACACGTGTACATACACATACATGTCCATATATTTTTTTTAGCATGTCTTAACTTGCCGTATTACTATGTACCTATTCCGACCCATCCAACCTATGAAAAAAAAACATTTCATTATAATAAACTTGCCTTTTTCTAGTTCATAAAACTTATCTATATATAGATATATCTTGAAAACTATATAACTGAAAAGAAAACAAATAAATACATGGTATACATAATGAAGTTAATCAAGCAACGCGTATCTAAAAATTAAAAAAAAAAAAACCTAAAATATTGAAGTATGTGCGCCTACAGACACCCCAATCTCTCTCCGAGAATTTATTGATTGGTTTACTCTCGCAACAAAAATAATAAACATACGATTGAAACTATTTCTTTAAAATTCTAGTAAATTACTAGTTAGAAAGCAAAATGAAGCTCATAAAACAGCCCATGTCAATAGAAATCAGCAAAATAAGTGCTGAGCCTCAATCTAATAATATTAATCATAGCGCACTTTTACCTAACTCTATTCGATGTATAATATGCGGGCCATCGAATTGTGGAAAAACAAATATAATGTTAAGTTTATTACTTCACGAAAATGGGTTAAAATTTCGAAATGTCTATATTTACTCCAAGACTACTTTTCAACCTAAATATAGGTTTTTAGAGGAAGTCCTCAAAAGAATTCCCGAAATTAAACTGTTTATGACCCACGATGAAAAAGAGGTAATCCCTCCTAATGAGGCAATGGACAGATCAATTTTTATTTTTGATGACGTAGCTTGCGAAAATCAGAGTAATATTCGTAATTACTTTTCCATGGGAAGGCATAAAGGAATAGACTGTTTTTATCTAACACAGACGTACTCTAAAGTGCCAAAGCAATTAATACGAGACAATGTAAATTTTTTGATAATTTTTAAACAAGATGATATCAATTTAAAACATATATATCGTGAGCATGTAAATTCTGACATCAGTTGGGAAAAATTCAAATTGCTTGCCGCAAATATATGGAAAGATTCACATGCATGTCTGATAATTAACAAAGATTGTAAATTAAATAATGGTCGATATAGAAAATCATTCGATGTTTTTGTAAATTTTGAATAAATATAAATGTGACCTAAAATTAATTCACTTCACTTATAACAATAATATACATCGGAGGTGTTTTAAGACTGCATTATTTATTGCACCATGGAGGCAGACATAAAAACACAATTAATTGAATCTGTAAAGAATATCAAAAATAAGTTAAAAAAAATGCGTCAAGAGGAGGATGATTTAGAATTAAGAAATAAGAAAATTTTGAAACCAATAACCGATCCGTTAGAAACCATGATGTTTCTTCAGAGTTCCCCTAAAAAAATAACATCTTATAATGAAAATGAATGCTTTATGAAAAATATATTATCAAATGATGCAAACTTGGATATTATAAAAAAGGATAAAATAAATATTTCCAATATACCCGAAATAAAAACTCCCACTAAAATGGAAAATAATGTGGCAAGACTAAGAAGCCCTCGAGGCGATGATTCTTATTTGCAAGTTCCAAATAAACCGTTTAATGTTGCCTTTGGAGTGAGACGCGATGGTGAAACGCTTTTGATAGGAAATTCACCTGTGACACTTAAATCTTATGCGGAGAATTCACCTAATAAAATATCTACGATTAACGTAAATGATAAAAACTATGAATTAACACCTGGTTTAAAGGAGCTTTTATTTGAAAGTAAACCGAATTGTAGCATAATAAATGAAAAGGATAAAATAACATACAAGGATATTTTGGTACACACGAGTGTCCATAAGAGAGGATTTAGCCCTCAAGGTCAGATACAAGGTAATTCAGGAATGAAATACTGTGAAATTATTAAACCATTATTTCAAGAATCGAGCAGGGAAAAACAGGGCGGTAATCTGCCTTCTTTAAAAAAATATTATTCAAATACGGATTTTGTATATTGGGACGATCCTAATGAGTTGATTGAGCGATTAAAAATTTTAATTGCTTCTAAAGATGCAGGCAACACTAACCATGATAATGAAATAATTTCGATCATAGAAGAACTAAAAGAAGCAGGTATCATTAAGGAATAAAAAGACCTCAGAACCGGCTCTTGCCTCAGTCTTACTGTGTTGGTTGAACATGAATGTAGATAAGTTCGGTCACTATGTATTAAAAAAGCAAAAAATGAATAAATATAATGAACCTCCTCTGGCTTTGATAAATGTTGCCGATTGGTTCGATGCAAAAAACAAGATAATTAAACATATTGGAAACCCTGTTGATCCAGAGGACTGTGTCACAAAAAAGTATGTTGACAATACTGCAGATATTATGCTAAATAAAATTAAATCAATTCATCAAGCGTTAACCCAGCTAGAGACGGAAGTAAATAGCCTACAGCAAAGTATTGAATCAGTTTCATTTAAAAACAAATACATGAAATGAGTAAAGAAGTCGTGGTAAACGAAATACATAAGCAAGCGCGGAAAAACTTTCCTCGAAGGCATGTAGTAATGAAAGATATAGATGATTTGTGGCAAGCCGATCTTATTGATATGCAATCTGTTTCAAACGAAAATTTAAACTATAAGTATATTTTAGCCATTATTGATACGTTTTCTAAGTATGCGTGGGTATATCCATTAAAAAAAAAGAATAAGGAATACATCACTGAAGCTTTTTGTGATTTATTACAATCAAATCGGACCCCCAAAAACTTACAAACTGATTTAGGAACTGAATTCTATAATAAAAAATTAAAGTCATTACTTAACTTACATAAAATAAACCATTACTCAACATACTCTACAAAAAAAGCTTCTATAGTAGAAAGATTCATAAGGACTCTCAAGAATAAATTGTACAAGCAATTTAGTTTACAAGGAAACTATAAGTGGATAGGAGACACACTTTCGAAGGTAATGAATGTATATAATAATACTATACATAGAACAATAGGTCTTAAACCAAGTGAAGTCTGTGAAAATAATAAAAATGCAGTATTTCAGAAATATAAAAACCTGTTTTTTAAAAAGTGTTCAACAAGGGAAAAAAATCAATTTTCAGTCGGAGATGCCGTTCGTATAAGCAAATATAAAGGAACATTTGAAAAAGGATATACTCCAAATTGGTCTACTGAAATATTTACGATTACAAAAGTACAAAATACAAACCCAATAACATTTACCATAGAAGATGCTAGACATAGACCAATCTTAGGATCATTTTATGCTCAAGAATTGCAGAAACCTAAATATAAGAACATTTATCTTGTAGAAAAAATCTTAAGGAAAAGTGGTCGTAAATTATATGTAAAATGGTTAGGTTTATCTTCACAAGAAAATTGTTGGATTGATAAATCAGAAATCTTATAAGCGGCGGACATCATAGCTTAATCGCATTTAAACTCTGCACTTGAAACAAGACAGAGTATTTCGTCGTATAGAAAAAGACCTTACTTATTTTATTTTTATTTTATTAAAAATTAAAAAAATAATAATGGTAGGATCAAAACCTAGACCAAATGGAAAGAACAAAAGAAAAATATCGTTCACTCCTTCACGCAAAACCACGTCTGGGGCTGGTTTTAAAAACACATTTAAAAACATTGTTTCCCTCACGAAAAAACATATTAAAAAGTTAAAACCTACATGTAAAAAAGCGGCTATAGAGTTAGCAGTTGCTGTTGCACGAGAATTGGCGTCGGATTCAGAAACTTCAGTAAACATTCCCCGGATGATACCTGTGCCAAAAGTTGGAGGAGTCTTGCCCCTAATACCAATTTTTGCCGGATTGTCTGCTGCAGGTGGTTTAGCAGGAGGTGCAGCTGGTATTGCTAGAGCGGTAGAAGCTATTAAATCTGCTAAACAACGTTTTCAAGAACTCAAGAGGCACAATAGAAAAATGGAGGAGTTAAGTTTAGGAAGAGGGCTGTGTCTCAAAGAGCACAAGAGTGGTTTAGGAATTTATTTTAAAAGTAAAAAAAACTAATGCAGAGGCTACCTAAACGAGCGTTAACTAATATCGACATACTCAAATATTGCAAGGAAATTCCACATTTTAGAGGGGTGTACATGCGAGATCAGCTACCAAAACATCCATTAAAAAATGAATGCGGAATTATTAATCTTGATAGTTCCCAGAATTCTGGCACTCATTGGGTAGCCTATGCGAAATTAAACAATTACATCGAATATTTCGACAGTTATGGTAATTTAAAACCACCAGAAGAATTTTTAAGATATGTTGGCTTAAATATTTTTTATAATTACGCTAATAAACAAAAAACTCATCCCTACATTTGCGGGCACTTGTGTATAGACTTTTTAAACTCATTTTGGGATCTCCATAAATAGCTTACGCTTTCTAAAATCAATTTAGTCCATAGCGATGTCTATTACATTCACAATCACCGGAAATGAATCCATTCTTCGATCAGAATTAAATACTCCTTTAATATTAGAAGACAATTACGAGTGCGGCCTACTGTATTTTTCAACATTTAATTCAATTCCTAATATTACTAGCAGTAACAATGTATTTGCTTGCGGTGAACAGCGTATTAAAATTCCTTGTGGAGCATATGACTTATCTAATTTATATGAATATTTAAAAAGTAATGTGAAAAAATGTGAGTTAAAAATCGTGCCTAACAACAATACTTCTAAATGTTCTATTTTCTGTAGCGAGCCAATTCATTTTAACGTAAAAAATAGTGTAGGCACATTATTGGGGTTCTCAGAGAGTGTGTTAGATCCCAATAAATGGCATGAGTCAGTCAACCCTGTATGCATTATTGCAGCATCTGTGATACGGATCGAATGTGACCTCGTTCAGGGTTCCTACACGAACGGTTTGCCTACACATATACTTCATGAATTCGTGCTAAACAGCCCACCCGGACATCAAGTAATTGAAGTACCTAAAAATATAATATATTTTCATCTAAAGAAGAAACATATTTCATCAATTACAGTAAAAATATTAGATTTACAAGGAAATCTAATTAATTTTAGTAACGAAAACATTAATATAAGTTTTCACTTACGGAAATCAAAATGATAATTTTTAATGATGATCTCTGTAACAAAATACAGCGACAAAGTTATTGTAACCCCACTATCAAGCACCGCGTCAAACGAGCTAGACGTAAACAGGTTGCAGCAATAACAAAGAGTAATAAAGAGTTTCTTCGCGCTCTTGGATTAAAAATATGAACATCCTCCAAATAACCGATGATCCGCAATTCGATAACTCAATTGAAAGTTATGAAACCCATACTTATAACCCGTACAATAACAGCTGCAATGAAAATGATGAAATACGTATACCTATCCATCAACAAGATATTTACGTTTTACCCTCTGCTAGCGCATTATATATAGAAGGGTTTTTTTCTGTAACAGCTAAAGACGCTGTTAGTGGTAAAAGTAAGGAAAAGAAAATTAAGTTAACAAATAATGCAATATCCTTTCTTTTTCAAGACATAAGATATGAGATGAATGGGGTTGAAATAGATCGAATTAGAAATGTTGGAATAACGACAACGATGAAATCTTTAGTCTCTATGAATAGTGGAGAAAGTAAAGCTGCTGCGATGTGGGGGTGGCATGTTGATGGGTTTGATAACCATGATGGCAGATTTTGCATTCTCTTGCCACTTAATAAATTATTGGGTTTTGCGGAGGATTTAAAAAAAATAGTCATTAATTGTAAACATGAGATAATACTAAACAGAAGTAGTACAAATTTGAACAGCGTTGTTAGCGAAATAGATGATTCAGTAGACATTACCATAAAGAAAGTGCAATGGCGCATGCCACATATCAAAGTTTCAGACCAGCAAAGGCTTGCTTTGTTAAAACATTTGGAAAAAGACAAACCTATGCAAATTGCTTTTAGGAATTGGGATCTTTATGAATATCCGTTATTACCAAAGACTACCAAACATTCTTGGTCTATTAAGACCACTTCTCAACTAGAAAAGCCTCGATATGTAATTTTTGGTTTACAAACTAATAGAAAAAATAACAAACTGAAAGATAATGCCGTATTTGATCACTGTAATCTTAAAAATGTGACTTTATTTTTAAATTCTCATTATTATCCGTATGATGCTCTTAATTTGAAATTTAATGAAAACCAATACAGTATATTATACGATATGTATGCGAAATTTCGTCAGTCGTTTTATAACCTTCCTGTAGATCCGCTGCTTGATCTTATACAATTTAAGGAAAAGGCTCCATTATTTGTAATTGATTGTTCAAGACAAAATGAGCATTTGAAAACTGGGCCAGTTGACGTTCGTTTAGAGATCGAAACTTCGACCGATATTCCAGATAATACAAGTGCTTACTGTTTAATAATTAACGATCGGCTGGTGGAGTACAGACCTTTGAGTAATATTGTTCGAAAGTTAACATGAAATCAATAGCAATAGTTGATGTTCAAGGATTTAAAAGAGACAATAATGCATTTATTGTAAAAGAAATTGCAATTGCCGCCAATGATCAAATACAACACCTTCTTGTTCTACCACCTTGCCCATTATACGATCTCTCTAGAACAGAGCGCAAACAAGTATGGTGGATACAGAAAAACAGAAAAATAAACTGGAGTGATGGATTCATCCCCTATGAAAGTTTTTTAATGCATATCCAAGACTTTTTGATCGATAAGACGATTTATTGTAAGGGGGTGGAAAAAGTAACTTGGATTAAAAATATTTTAGATCATAATGATGTTATCAACTTAGAAAGTATGAACTGTCCTAAATTGTTCACTTTATATGAAGATTATAGATTATCGACAGATGTATTTAACTGTATATATCATCCAACTGTATGCGCGCTTAGAAATGTAACTAGCTTAAGAAAGTGGTGTTTAAATAAAAATATATTATAAATTATTGTCTTTTATTCATGGTATAAATAATAATAGCCCTTATTTTTTAAATCAAAAAATAGTAACCCGACGTTATTAAACAACGTTGACTACCACTAATGACAATATTATTAAAATTTAATTGTGCTATAATGACGAAGAAAGTAACTTTTAGTGATAATGTTACATATTTTTTGGTGCCTGTTCGTGAAGATAGTCGAAGGGGAACGTGGAAATTGATGCAGATCGATTTCAGATGCGTGTATCAATCAGCTTTTGAAAAACAGTTTGCTTTGTTCGTAAAAAAAAAACGAAAAAGTGTTTTTAACAAACTCACTGAAAATGTAAGTAATTGCATAGACTTTGTAATGCAATAGTTGATTAACTAAATACGTTAATCATTCAGAAAACGGTTTGATAGAAATTCTATCGCGGGGAAGAAAATTTAACCTTTCTTTACAATAATGTAAATTTTACGCCAGTCAAGCAAAGTCGTGGGGCAAGAACCGACAGCTATGTTGAGGTATTTTAAATCAAAAAGCAGGAGGATTAATCTTCTGTCTGTCTATCTATTTAACTCAGTTATGTCGCGAATCAAATAAACCAACAACCGACAGCTAGCTTGAGACATTTCGAAAACCCACATAGGGTTTAACTATCTGCTGATTGTACGGTCTGCAGACAGTGAGGGTCTTATTCGGATTACTCTACCTATTGTTTATAAATATACGCAAATAAAAAACGGTGTCAAGCATCATGTACCCATTTATCATAATGTAAATCAATTTGTTAGTAATGTTGAATTGGGGATTTTGCAGCACGTAGCCGAGCAAAGCGAAGGCGAAGTGATCCAGAATCCCCAATTTCACCCTACTGAGGTTGCAGGCTCCAACTGCGGGCCTCCTTACGGTGGCCGCCATACGACCGATCCTATCAGAATGGCTCGACCGCGATCACGGGCAGCTGACCTTCCGGCTGACACAGGTGCTTTCCGGGCACGGGTGCTTCGGAAAGTACCTTTGCCGCATAGCCGGAAGAGAGCCGACGGCGGAGTGCCATGACTGTGGCGAAACCGAAGACACTGCTCAGCACACCTTAGAGCAGTGTCCAGCTTGGGGAGAACCGCGCGCAGACCTGGTCGCGGTTGTCGGTGACGACTTGACGTTGCCGACGGTGGTAAGGGCCATGGTCAGGAGTGATGATGCGTGGCGGGCAGCGTGCTCTTTCTGCGAGGACGTAATGACGCAGAAGGAGTGCGCAGAGCGTATGAGAGAGGACGCTGAGGGAGCGTCCCAACAACGGCGCAAGAGAGTGGGCCGCAGGCGACTGGCTCACGACCGTCGCCTGCCGCCATAGAGAGGACTTCCGGACGGTAGAAACGGGGACGTTCTATCGTCGTCCGGACTAGGGTCCTCGAGTCGGGTGGCGTGCCAAGTGTTCCCGGCACGCTACTAAAGGTGGAAAGGACTAACGGGAAAAGCTGCAGGGTCTGCAGTGCAGGCAACCGCCTGGCAGGGAATCGAAAGCAGGCGAAAGCGCTACTCGTACCCTGCCACATGGCGGAGAGAGGAACACCCGGGGGTTTTTAGTGAGTAGGAGTCTCACATAACCACCACGCCCCCCCGTGACGTGGTGGTATCCATGAGGATTTTCCCCCGGAAAAAAAAAAAAAAAAAAAAAAAAAAAAAAAAAAAAAAGGTTAGGTTAGGTTAGGTTGAGGTTGTTTCTCAGGTGTCTGTGAGTGGTTTCGTGTGGTTTTCGGGTTCTCAATATTACATTTTTTTGGCTATCCTCTTACACTTGACTTGGCTTTGTTTTCTTGACTTTTCGTTTTGCGGTTGGTAATTTTTTGTTGGATTTTGTACGTTTTTGTATATTCTGTGGTTTGTTCATTTCTCTATTTTCCGAGCCCTTTTCAGGGCTAGGAGGTAGCAGAGACTTTGTTTGTGTTGTCGGTATAGGTTCGGTTATTTTCGGAACGAAAGTTTCGGAATTATTGGCCTTGCCAATTTGTAAATATTAACTTTAATTTTTCTTTAGATTTAGGGTTTGTTTACATTTTTTCGTTATAATTTTGTCGGGGTTGCCGTTATTCCACCTTGCCCAATTTTTGGGCGGGAGTACCGGCACCGGTTCCGCTAATTATAGCGTTGTGTTTGTTAATTTTTTCTTATCTTTGTATTTAAATTTCAATTTTTCAAAACTTCGAGTTTTCACTCAAAGTTTTGAAAAATTATTTCTTACTTTTTTGGGTTTGGTGGTTGTTTTAAATTGTTTACGCTGGTTGTAAAAATTTAAAACAACAAGTTACGATTAGGAAATTTATATTGTTAAATTTTGTGTACAGGGTTTTTAACTCTTTGACCTACAGGTTAAAAGTTATTTACCGTTCTGTACGGTAAGGCGTGTGGGGATTTTCACTTTACAAACTTATCAAATTCGGTTGAGTTTGTAAAGTCAATATCTTTTTATCTTTTTACCTTTAATAGGTTTTTAGGTTTTACGTAGCGAGGCGCAAGCCTGCACTACCTTTTGGTTTTTAAACCAACCTCCTGCGACGTCGGCAAGTGGGTCAAAAGTGGGGACAAACTTTTCCTCACTTTGCTATTTTTTCTATTTCAGGCGCTCAACCCAAGTTTGTATGGGAAAATAGCAAACCGACTCGCACTTGACCATTTTTAGATAGGTTTAGTCCTAACTCCGGTCTTAGTGGTCGGATTTAGGCCAAATTTTGTGGCTAGGTAGGGGGGGCCAGCATGGCCTCGCCTACAGAAAAACGGAGGGTTCCACCGAAGGGGGGGGGGGATTATCGCTGATCCCAACTCCGATTCGGAGGTCGATGATTTGAGGTGGATTGAAATGGATGATTTCGTTCCTCAGTCATCCAAGAGGGCTCACGAGGACCGGGAGGATGACCCCAGGCCCCCTCAGGGACCGAAGGTCAATACGGCCATTAGGGGGAAGCCCAAGGGGGCGTACGCTGGTTTAGCGGCGGCCAGGTTGAGGGCCAAGCTGTACCAGCTGGAGCCTCACTTTGAGGAGGAGGCTGTCGTGGATTCTGATCCGGCGGCCAAATATCGGAGGGATTTCCCCGAACTTCGCCCCAGAGGGGGCAAGGGGGGGGCGAAAAAGGGGAAAGTTACTGAGGCCGAGGGTCTCCAGCGTTCTCGCTCGGGTTCGTGTTCCCGCTCAGTCTCGCGCTCTAGGTCGGCTTCGCGCTCCCCCGAGCCTATGGATGGCCTAGAGGGGCAGCGGGAGGCTGACCCGATAGACGCTACTCGTATGGCGGCGCGGGACATACTTGAGGCGGCCAGATTATCGGGAAACCTTAAGGGGGAGGTGTGGGGGCGGATGAACCGGGCCTGCCGCACCATATTAGGAATGATGGATGAGGTCGAGCTGACCAGGTCCGAGAGCGAGGAGATCCGCATCCTGAAAGCGGACAACAAGAGGATGCGGGAGCAACTCGCTCTCAACTCGGCGGAACTGAAGGCGCTCCGCACCGCCTTCAGTGAGCGGGAGATCCCGGCTGCTCCGGCTCCCGTTTCTGCTGCCCTACAGTTCGGCACGGCCGAACTGACCGAGGCAATTGAGGCAATGAAGCGGGACTTATTCCTCAGCCTCGGGAGGATGATTAACGATAGGGTGGAGGAGGTGAACAGGCGCCTCCCGCCGGAGCCAATCCTCCGCCCTCCGTTGGCGCATGACAGGCGGGCTGTTAAGCCTGCAAAGGTGGGCAAGAAGGCGGCGGCTCCACCCCCTGCCCCTGTTCAGGCAGCCAGGAAGCCCGCTAAGGCCGCCAAGGCTGCCCCGGCCCCGAGAGCCGTTCGGCCCTCGGAGGGAGGACCCGGCCCCTCGGGCCAAATGCCACCTCCGCCCACGCAGATGTCGTGGTCGCAGGTGGTGAAGAAGAAGGGGAAGGGGAAAGCCAAGCCAACCGACTTGAGGGAGGCCATGAGGAGGGCGGAGGTGGCAGCCGAGCTGACGATTTCTCGTATCGAGCAGCTCGGCCTAAAGGTGGCTCTCCCGAAGACTGAGGCGATAGTCTTCGGGGGGCGGGGAAGGGGGTGGAGGCTGCCGGCGGGTGCAGCGCTCACTTTGGGGGGGGAAACGGTCCAGATAAAACCCCATATCAAGTACTTGGGGCTTACACTGGACCGTAAATGGGATTTTGGGGAGCATTTCGTAAGACTTGCTCCCCGAATCGTGGGCGCCGCCTCGGCTCTAGGTCGTTTGTTGCCCAATGTGGGCGGTCCAGGCTCCCTATGCCGGCGTCTTTACGCCGGCGTTACTAGGAGCATGGCCCTCTATGGGGCCCCAATTTGGGCCGATAAGCTGTGCGCCCGAAACAAGGCCCTGCTAAGAAGGCCCCAGCGGGTGGTGGCTCTCAGAATTGTGAGGGCCTACATGACTGTGGCCCACGCCGCGGCCTGCCTCCTCGCCTGCACCCCACCCTGGGAGTTGGACGCAGAGGTGCAGGCAGAGACCTACCGACTTAGGTCAAGGGCCCGGGCGAGGGGTGAACGCCCGGACCCTGAGGAGTTGGAGGAGACGCGCCGTATGACTGAGCGCCGACTGCGGGATAGATGGAAAAGCGACCTCGAGGAGTCCCCCTATGGTACTCGTACTATAGAGGCGATTCTGGGGTCGCTGGACCTATGGTTGGAAAGGGCAGTCGGCGCTACGTCGTACAGGCTTGTGCAGGTGATGACCGGACATGGGTGTTTCGGTCATTACCTGCACAAGATTGGGAGGGAGCCTGGCCCACAGTGCCATGAGTGCGGCGATCCGGACGACACGGCTCAACACACCCTCGAGGTGTGCAGTCGTTGGAGCTCGGAGCGCAGCACCATGGCACTAGCCATAGGGCAGTGGGACCTCTCCCTGCACAGCGTTGTCTCTGCAATGCTGTGCAGTGACAGGTCCTGGAAGGCTGTGGCCTCCTTTTGTGAGTCAGTTATCTCGCATAAGGAGGCCGCGGAGCGGGAGCGCGAGGAGTCTCCTCTCGCGCATCCCCTCCGGCGCAGACGGCAAGGGTTGAGGCGGCGGCGGTTTGCCGCCCGCCTCAACCCTTAGTGGCTGCAGGTGGGGGATGGGAGTCCCCCACCTGCCATAGGCTAGTCACTGGGCAGTCTGGGAGAAGGGCCACGCGTGCTCGGCCCCTCTCTCCATCGGCGCAGGTAGCCCCGAAACCAACTGGGGCTGCCGGAAGGCGTCGTGGCCAGTGCTTGCGGTTCCACGGCGTCTTGCCAAACCGGCAGGAGGGTACGCCAGGGTGGTTTTTAGTGGGTTGCGCTCCGTTGCCTCCTCTCATTCGGAGGGGGGGTGACGGGGTGAGTCCCGCATATCCCCTCGCCCCGACTGTGCTGCCACCTTGCTGTGGTGGGGGGGCTTGCGTGTCTCAATGATCCCCGAGGCTATACCGGACAGGGCTACCCATACCGGAAAGGCTCGGGGTGAGGGACCAGACTAAGAGCGGCACTGGGGAGGTGACAGGGGTTTCTTGATGGGTTGCGGTTGCGTGTGCCCTGAGGCCGCTTCTGCCCCGGAAAGTTTCCTTCTGTCACCTGGGGAGGGATGGTGACGAGCGGCTTTTCTTCGGAAAAGCTGCTTCGTCACCAGTTGAGGGCGGCGACAGAGGTCGTTGGAAGGGGCGGTTGCCCTAGACAGCTTCCTTCTGTTGCCTATTGAGGATTGGTGACTGGGGTAGTTTGAAGGGTCAGTTGCGTGTGCCTTCGAGGCCGTTTCTGTTCCCGGAAAGCTTAACCAGCCACCTGGAGGGGGCAGTGACAGAGGTTGTTGAAAGGGGCGGTTGCGTGTGCCTTCGAGGCCGTTTCTGCCCTGGACAGCTTCTTTCTGTCACTTTTGCGGTTGGTGACTGGGTTTACTGGAAGGGACGGCGCGCCAGGGGGGCGTGACTCTTCGCCCTGAAAGTACTCCCATGTCACCCGAGGGTCCTTCTACGTGTCTCTTGGAATCCCGGGGGGCACTGTAGTTATTGAGGGGATAGCTGTGGTGGGGCGTGTTTGAAGGGTATGGGACCAACCCATTGGGGTTGGGTATCCGGAAAGCACCATCCACCACAGGCAGACCGTTGAAGGGAAGGCGAACTCAGTGGACTTCGGTTCGCTGCTCGCCCGAACTTCTTGTAGAGCCAGTGGGTTGGGGGCCCACCTTGCACGGCTTTACCGGTCTGGGGAGACGGTCGCGGGCTGTTCACAGTCGTCTCCTCCTTAGGCGGAGAGAAGGGGGGGCTCTTCGGAGCAGGCCGGGAGGCGTGTCAGTGGCGTATGCTTAGGCAGGTACCGCGGCGCCTCACAACCGGCAAGGGAGTTAAACGCCGGAGTGGTTTTAGACGGTAGTTCTTTTGAGAGTCCGTCATACCTCCCATTGCACAGCCGTCCCCAGGCTGGGAGGATGCCTAAATGCATTTCCACTCCGTCAAAAAAAAAAAAAAAGGTTAGGTTAGGTTAGGTTAGGTTAGGTTAGGTTAGGTTATGTTAGGTTGGGGTGCGGGCCGGATTCCTCCACGTTGGCCTGGGTGCTGCAGTCTCTCTTGATCTCGATCCGGAGAGAACGCAGCATCTGGGCTGGTGCACCCTGGGCATTGGCTGAGACTTTCTTCCTTTGGGAGATTCTTTCAGCCCATGGCTAATATCCGGCGGGAGTTGCTCCCGGCCACTCTCCTAGTGAGAGTGCGCTGTGGATGCAACAGTGTTGGGGGTTGTCCTCGAAAGAGGTACAACGGGTGCGGCGATGTGCCAGGCGCACTCGGCATTTGTCGACGTCGGACCAACTCGTTTCCCGTTCGGAGTGTCGTGGATCACGTCTCGCGGCTCCGACGGACCGAGGACCTTGCCTTAGCTGGCCGGGTCGAGAGGAGTAAACCTCACTAAAAAATCCCTTAACCCTAAGCGGCGCAGCACCGCGAGAGGGTGGGTGGCTGAAGGGCGATCAGTCGATAGTGCTTTGCCCCGTCAGAGTACCTGCCGACCCTCTGACGGGAGATGCTAGGCTTGTCCAGGTGCACGGGCACCTCCTGGATCGACCAGTATATCCCTATTACTCGTGGGACTAAAAATGGAACTTTTTAAAACCCCTCTAAACGGCCCTTCTCAGGGCCAACCTGAAAACGGCCCTTCTCAGGGCCAACCTGAAAACGGCCCTTCTCAGGGCCAACCTGAAAACGGCTCTTCTAAGAGCCAAACCGAAGATAACAGGGCGCGGGTGCTTACCCCGGTCGTCCGATTGGAACGTTTGGAGCTCGGGCCACGGTCGGCGACCCCTAAGGAAACGGACACTGAACATTTTGACGATTCGGAACTGGAACATGACGACCCCACGGTGGTCGAGAAAACGGCTCCTCAGGCTCCTAAAAGGAGTCATGAAGATGACGATGAGGACAGGACGCCTGTTACCTTGCCTAAAGTGAACACGGCAGTAAGGGGGAAGCCCAAGGGGGCATATGCGGGGATGGCTGCGGCAAGAATTAGAGCCCGGCAGTACCGAGCGGAGCACCACTCCGATACGGATGCTGACGCTGCAGCCAGCTCCTCTTACTTGAGGGACTATCCCGAACTCCCCCCTAAGGGGGGCAAGGGGGGGAAGAGAGGAAGGGTGGTGGAAGGTGGGGACAGGCAGCGTTCGCGATCGGGCTCACGATCGCGTTCGCGCTCTCCCCCGCACACGGGTGGCCTGGAGGGTGGGTACTACATCGACCACATAGAGGCTGTCCGTGTGGCGACGAAAGAGATACTGGAAGCGGCCCGGAAATCCGGAAACCTCAAGGGGAATATCCGCGGGGAGATGAACCGGGCCTGTCGGTCAATTATGATGGCAATGGACGAGGTCGAGGCCACCAAGTCCGAGGGCGAGGAGATCCGCATACTTAAGGCTGATAACAAGAGGATGCGGAATGAACTCGCCCTCTGCCAGTCGGAGTTGAAGGCGCTTCGGAAGTCCTTCTCCGAGAGGGAGACCCAGGCCCCACCGCCACTTCAATTTAGCACTGCGGACCTGACAGAGGCGATCGAGTGCATGAAGCGGGACCTCTTCCTCAGCTTGGGGAAGATGATCAATGATAGAATCGAGGAGGTCAACATGCGCCTTCCTGCGGAGCCGATCCTCCGCCCCCCGCTGGCAACTGACAAACGAGCAGCAAAGCCTGCTCCACCTCCACCCCCCAAGTCGAAGGCCACAACGCTAGCTCCGCCGACCCCACCCCAGGCGATCACAGTAGAGTCCGAGGCCAGACTAGGGGATGGAAGACCAAAGACGAAGGCGGCTAAAAAGGCGAAGGCGGCTAAAAAGGCGAAAACCCCCATCCGTCAAGCCTCCCCGACTATCACCGAAGCAGCCAAGGCTGCCACGGCCTCGAGAGCTCCCCAGCCCTCGGAGGGAGAACCCGGCCCCTCGGGCCAAATGCCGCCTCGGTCCATGAACATTCCGTGGAACTTGGTGGCTCGGAAGAAGAAGAAATCCAAGTCCTCCCCCCCCCAGATGAAGAAGACCCCTGCGAGGAGGGTAGCACCTAGGCCCCAGGCTCTGTCCGTCCCGAAGACGGCGGCGGTGGTCGTTACCTTGAAGAAGGAGGCCACCTGCACACTGCAGGCCACCATGGCTAAGGCCATCAATGCCTTAAGCCTGAAGGAGGTAGGCTTGGATCACGTACGGGTCCGGGCCTCAATGACGGGGGCGAGGGTCATTGAGGTCCCAGGGGTGGAAAGCGGCAAAACGGCGGACGACCTGGCCGCAAAACTGCAGGCCATAGTGGGGGACGTGGCCTACGTGACCCGCCCTGTGAAGATGGCCGGGCTCCGAGTCACTGGCTTGGACGAGTCGGCGACGAAGGAGACGGTGGCGAAGGCCATTGCCAGTGCTGGGGGCTGCAAGGAGGCCCAGGTGAAGGTGGGAGCCGTCCGCGTCTTACACGATGGCACTGGAGTCGTCTTGGTCCAATGCCCAGTGGTGAGCGCGAGGGCGCTTATGAGGACGGGCCGGATCCCGGTGGGCTGGGCCTCCGCCAGGATCACAGCAGAGGGACCGACACCGATGCGCTGTTACAAGTGCTATGGTGTCGGTCATTCGAGGGAATTGTGCCCCTCAAGCGTGGACCGGAGCACGCTGTGCTTCCGGTGCAGCAGAGAGGGGCACAAAATGGGGGATTGCTGGGAGAAAGCATGGTGTGCAGTGTGCGACCATGCCAAACTCCCGGCTGGTCATATGTTGGGGGGAAAAAACTGTTTCCCCCCAGAAACGAAAGGAAGGGACGCTAGGCCCCAACAACGCCCTCGTCCCCCCCCTAAGCCGACGAAAGCCCCCGCGGTGGCACCCGCCGATCGGGCCCTGGAAGAGACTTGCATGGACACCTAAATGCCAGCACACCCGCATCTAGATCTCCTGCAGGTCAACGCCAACCACTCCGCCAGAGCACAGGATCTGCTCATGCAGACCATGGCGGAGTGGTCCATTAGCGTTGCCGTGGTGGCAGAGCCGTACTTTGTCCCCGCCCTACCTAACTGGGTAGGGTCGACGGACGAAAGGGTGGCTGTGGTGGTTCCGGCGGTCGGGGATTTCCCACCCCTGACAAAGATCGAGGTTGGCCCGGGGTTCGTGGCGGCCAAGTGGGAACACACCGTACTCGTTGCGGTGTACTTCTCCCCCAATAGACCGTTGGCCGATTTTGAGGTGTTCCTCGGGGTCCTGCAGGGGGTCGTCAGGAGGGCGGCCCCACAACAGGTGATGGTTCTGGGGGACCTCAACGCCAAGAGTGTGGCATGGGGTTCCCCCATCACGGACCCGCGCGGGGCGGTCCTGAGTGACTGGGTGGCAATGGTGGGCCTGGAAGTCCTAAACCAGGGCAACGCTAACACTTGCGTGCGGTGGAATGGGGGGTCCATTGTGGACATAACGTTCGCCACCCCTGCCATTGCCGCACGCGTAACAGACTGGCGCGTTCTGGAGGACGTGGAGACCCTGTCCGACCACCTGTATATCAAGATGAGGGTCTCCTCACATGTCGGCCAGACGCCACCCGTCCCAAGGGGGAGGCGAAGAGGGGGGGGAGAGTTCCCCAAATGGACCCTGTCCCGTTTGAACAGGGCCATGGCGGATGAAGCGGCGATGGTGGAGGCATGGTGTGCTGCCCCACCTGCCTCACTCGGAGTCGAAGAGCGGGCGGCCCGTTTCCGCTCCACACTGCAGGTGAAATGTGGAGCTGCTATGCCCCGGGCGAGGCGTCTTTTCGCCCGCAGGAGTGTATACTGGTGGTCCGCAGAGATCGCGGCCCTTCGAACCACCACCAACAGTGCTCGGAACGCCTACCAGCACTGCAGGCGGAGGCGGCATACAACCGATGAAGAGGAGGGGCTTCACGAGGCCCTCAAGGAGGCAAAGGGGGCCCTCCAACTGGCAATTGCCAAGGCCAAGGATGAGGCGCATGCTTCATTCTTGGCTACCCTCGACAGAGATCCGTGGGGGCGGCCGTATAGGGTGGTGCGCAATAAGATGCGCACTGCCCCCCCTATGGACTCCCTGGAGTCATCCCTCCTTCGGAGGGTGATCGAGGGGCTGTTCCCGGCAGCTCCAACGATCACTCCCCCAGTGATGTCCGTGCCACTGGCGGAGCCGGAGGGCGAACTCGTCGTCACGCCCATCAGCGACGACGAGTTCGAAAGAGTGGTTGACCGACTTCGGGGATGTAAAAAAGCCCCGGGCCCGGACGGGGTTCCCGGTCGCATCCTCCCAATTGCCCTAAAACACCTCGGGAGCCGCCTCAGGCAACTTATGGATGACTGTCTGAGGGAGGGTGTGTTCCCGGGGACGTGGAAGGAGGGGAGGCTCTGCCTCCTCCGTAAAGAGGGTCGACCCCCCGACTGTCCTTCCGCCTACCGCCCCATAGTACTGCTGGATGAGGCCGGGAAGATGTACGAAAGAATCCTGGCCTCCAGGATCCTGCAGCACCTCGAGACCGCCGGCCCGAACGTCTCTGAAAGACAGTTCGGGTTCCGGGAGGGGCGATCTACGCTCGACGCGCTGAAGTCCCTCAGGGACTTCTGCGAGGACGCGTCGGGCAGGGGTGAGGGTGTCGTAGCGGTGTCGCTAGACATCGCTAACGCCTTCGGCACCCTCCCCTATCAGGTCATCGAGGAGGCACTTCGATACCACGAAGTGCCTACCTACCTGCGGCGGGTCATAGGGCACTACCTAACCGGGAGGGTAGTGCTCTATGAGGAAAAAGACGGTCGGCGAGGGGTCAGGGAGATGGCCTGTGGCGTGCCCCAGGGTTCCGTACTCGGCCCATTATTGTGGAACCTGGGGTACGACTGGGCAATCAGGGGGGCGTTGATCCCACGGACGGCCGTTATTTGTTACGCAGATGACACAATGGTGGCCGTGCGTGGGACCGACTTGAGGGAGGCCATGAGGAGGGCGGAGGTGGCAGCCGAGCTGACAATTTCCCGTATCGAGCAGCTCGGCCTAAAGGTGGCTCTCCCGAAGACTGAGGCGATAGTCTTCGGGGGGCGGGGAAGGGGGTGGAGGCTGCCGGCGGGTGCAGCGCTCACTTTGGGGGGGGAAACGGTCCAGATAAAACCCCATATCAAGTACTTGGGGCTTACACTGGACCGTAAATGGGATTTTGGGGAGCACTTCGTAAGACTGGCTCCCCGAATCGTGGGCGCCGCCTCGGCTCTAGGCCGTTTGTTGCCCAATGTGGGCGGTCCAGGCTCCCTATGCCGGCGTCTTTACGCCGGCGTTACTAGGAGCATGGCCCTCTATGGGGCCCCAATTTGGGCCGATAAGCTGTCCGCCCGAAACAAGGCCCTGCTGAGAAGGCCCCAGCGGGTGGTGGCCCTCAGAATTGTGAGGGCCTACATGACTGTGGCCCACGCCGCGGCCTGCCTCCTCGCCTGCACCCCACCCTGGGAGTTGGATGCAGAGGTGCAGGCGGAGACCTACCGACTTAGGTCAAGGGCCCGGGCGAGGGGTGAACGCCCGGACCCTGAGGAGTTGGAAGAGACGCGCCGTATGACGGAGCGCCGACTGCGAGATAGATGGAAAAGCGACCTCGAGGACTCCCCCTATGGTACTCGTACTATAGGGGCGATTCTAGGGTCGCTGGACCTATGGTTGGAAAGGGCAGTCGGCGCTACGTCGTACAGGCTTGTGCAGGTGATGACCGGACATGGGTGTTTCGGTCATTACCTGCACAAGATTGGGAGGGAGCCTGGCCCACAGTGCCATGAGTGCGGCGATCCGGACGATACGGCTCAACACACCCTCGAGGTGTGCAGTCGTTGGAGCTCGGAGCGCAGCACCATGGCACTAGCCATAGGGCAGTGGGACCTCTCCCTGCACAGCGTTGTCTCTGCAATGCTGTGCAGTGACAGGTCCTGGAAGGCTGTGGCCTCCTTTTGTGAGTCAGTTATCTCGCATAAGGAGGCCGCGGAGCGGGAGCGCGAGGAATCTCCTCTCGCGCATCCCCTCCGGCGCAGACGGCAAGGGTTGAGGCGGCGGCGGTTTGCCGCCCGCCTCAACCCTTAGTGGCTGCAGGTGGGGGATGGGAGTCCCCCACCTGCCATAGGCTAGTCACTGGGCGGTCTGGGAGAAGGGCCACGCGTGCTCGGCCCCTCTCTCCATCGGCGCAGGTAGCCCCGAAACCAGCTGGGGCTGCCGGAAGGCGTCGTGGCCAGTGCTTGCGGTTCCACGGCGTCTTGCCAAACCGGCAGGAGGGTACGCCAGGGTGGTTTTTAGTGGGTTGCGCTCCGTTGCCTCCTCTCATTCGGAGGGGGGGTGACGGGGTGAGTCCCACATATCCCCTCGCCACTCCCATGGTGAGGGGAATGCATAAAGCATTTTCCACCCTGCCAAAAAAAAAAAAAAAAAAAAAAAAGGTTATGTTAGGTTAGGTTAGGTTAGGTTAGGTTAGGTTAGGTTAGGTTAGGTTAGGTTAGGTTAGGTTGGGGTGCGGGCCGGATTCCTCCACGTTGGCCTGGGTGTTGCAGTCTCTCTTGATCTCGATCCGGAGAGAACGCAGCACCTGGGCTGGTGCACCCTGGGCATGGGTTGAAACTATCTCTTTATGGGGGATTCTTTCAGCCCATGGCTAATATCCGGCAGGGGGGAGGTAGGTTAGGGGGCGGGCTCGGCGTGTACTTACACTGCCGTCGAGCACTTACCGCCCAAAACTAGAGGAGGACGTCGACTCCTCTAGTACCCGTACTCTGGCGTCTTGCTTCAACAACCCCATCCAGCGACGTAATGGGGTAGTTGCAAGTTGCTAGAACGGAGGGCTTGCCTTCATTGGCCGGTCCGCGAGATGGAAAACTCTATAAAACCCGACAGCAAAGTCGTAAAAACCTGCAGACACCAGGCGACCTCTGCTAGTATATAGCCTTACTCCTGGGATGGGCGTCACCCGGGAGTGGACTAGTAACGACCCGACTCGTGGGATTCAAAATGGAATACAAAACAACAAAAAACAAAACCAAAAAGTCGAAGGACAGCAGTGAGGAGGGTGATAGTGACTCGATGCTTAGCGTTGAGACACTGCCGGATACCAGTCTTAGGACTAAAGAACGGCGGTATAGAAAAAATGGAGGCTCGGACCCGGAAACAAGTCTGGATGGGGTTGCGAGCCCAATGAGGAAAAGGCGAGGTCGGCCGCCAACTACAGGTCATTATGTTGGTCTGGCCAAGGCGAAGTTGGCGCTTGTGGAAGCGCAAAGGGAGGAGGAGCAGATGAGGGCAGAGGTGGAAATTACTGCAGCTTCTCGAGAGGCCCGGGCCCGGGCCAGGGCTCTCACTCTATCGGAGTCGTCTTCTAACGGAGACGACTTCCAGACGGCAACATCACTGAGCCGTACGATTGACGATAATATCAATATTATCAGAAAGGTGGCCACTTCCTCCAAAAATCTAAAAGGAGGCTTCGTGAAGTCTTTGAAGGATGCAGCGGACGAGATCGGCAAAGTGGCTCTTATCCTACAGAGCCGCTGCACCTCAGAAGAGACGAGAGGGCTGCAGGCTGACAACGCCCGCCTGCAAACGGAGGTCGCGCAGCTTCGCAAGGAGGTGGCGGAAATGCGCGAGCGCCTTGATCGGCCACAACAACAGACTGCTGTAGTTCTGCCTAGTCAGCCTGTAGAGAAACCACCGGATACTGAAGACCTGGTGCGCACCATCCTCTGCCAGGTGGGCACGATGGTAAATGCCAGGTTCGAGGCATTTGAAGATAGGCTACTGCCCGAGAAGAGACTCCGCCCTCCGTTGGCAGCGGACAGGCGGGCTAACGATCTCCCCGAGATCTCTCCGGAGCCATCAAATGCCCCAACTAAGGCTACAGTGAAGGTAAAAAAGATGACGGCTGCTTCGATAAAAGCTGTTTCTGGAGGACTGGAGGCTCCAAAGCCGCCAAAGGCCAAAAAGCTAAAGAAGAGGAAGACGGAAAGGAAGGGGACTCCTCGCGAAAGGGTAGCAGAGCCCCAACCCTTACCATCAGCGTCGGATCCAAGCCCCGCCCAGCCAGAGGAGGTGCCCTGGACCGAGGTGCTCAAGAAGGGGCTCAGAAAGAGGGAGGGAAAAGGGCAGGCAAAGCGGGGACCGCGAGGGGCTGCCACTGCCACTGCCACGGGACTGGCGCGACTCAGGCCTCCAAAATCAGCTGCGGTAGTTGTTACTCTTACACCGGAGGCCATCGAAAAAGGCTTAACTTACGACACAGTAATCGCGGAGGCTAGGGCCAAAATTAAGCTGACGGATCTGGGTATCACTACTGGGGTTCGTTTCCGCGTGTGTGCCACAGGAGCGCGGATGTTTGAGGTAATTGGCACAGACAACGGCCCACAAGCAGACGCGCTGGCCGAAAAGTTGAGACAAGCCCTTAGCCAGGACATAGTCCGTGTCTCTAGGCCGGTCAAGACGACAGAAATCAAAATCTCTGGCCTGGATGACTCCACTTCTGCTGATGAGGTATTAAATGCGGTTGCTGAGGCCGGGAGCTGTCCCAAAGATAGCCTCAAAAGCGGCGGGGTCGTAAAGGATCCATTTGGCGTGGGACACATTTGGGTCGAATGCCCGGTGGCAACTGCAAAACGCATTGCTGCAGCAGGTCGTCTTACATTGTCTTGGGTGTCAGCCTCCGTGAAACTTCTCGAGCCTAGGTCTCGACGCTGTTTCAGATGTCTGCAGAAGGGGCACATCAGAGCACAATGCAGTGCGGAGGTCGATAGAAGCCAAGAGTGCTTTCGCTGTGGAGTAGTTGGCCATAAATCCAGGGAGTGCTCGGCCAAACCGCACTGCTCTATTTGTGCTGCAGCCAAAAAACCGGCAGACCACCAACTCGGGGGCAGAGCTTGCTCAGCACCAGCCCCCAAAATTTCACGAAGGAAGACTGCTCTGCAGTCACAACCGACACGCCAGCTATCAGTCGAGGTGGCTATGGAGACGGAATCACAAACACTAAACGATAATGGCCCTTAAAGTCCTTCAAGCCAACATTAACCACTGCGCGCGAGCTCAAGACTTGCTCCTTCAGAGCATGGCTGAGTGGATGACGCAAGTGGCTGTGGTTGCGGAACCATATTTTATCCCCGACAGGGATGATTGGGCGGGTGATGCGGACGACCTTGTTGCCCTAGTCGTGTCGAGGTCCTCAACACTCGAAAATGTGCAAAAGGGTCGTGGTTGCGTTGCGGCAACTATTGGAGGGATTTTTACGGTTGGCATATACTGTCCCCCTAGCAGAAGCCTTGCAGAGTTTGAGGGTCTCCTTAGCCAGGTCGAGACCCTCATCGGCAGAAATCACCCACATCCTGTAATGGTAGTGGGTGATTTCAATGCCAAAAGCTCAGCCTGGGGTTGCCCAGTCACTGACGCACGAGGGGCAGTATTAGAGGAGTGGGCGCTGACGTCGGGACTCTGTCTCTTAAACCGGGGCTCGCAACCGACCTGTGTTCGGTCACAGGGCAGTTCGATTGTCGATCTATCGTTTGCCAGCCCTACGGTAGCGCGCCGAGTCTGCGGGTGGGAAGTTGTGGAGAGCGTGGAGACATTATCGGACCACCGCTATATCCGATTTGAGGTCTCCGCTCCTTCAATGACCCCAAACAGCCCAAGCCGGAGTGCGCCATCCTTGCACGGCCCTCGTTGGGCGCTGACAAGGATGGATAGAGAGCTCCTCAAAGAGGCCGCCATCGTGCAATCATGGCTACCCGTGCCTGAGGGCACTGTGGAGGTCGAGAATGAGGCGGAATGGTTCCGAAACGCGATGACGCAAATATGCGACGCAGCGATGCCCCGGACCAGGCGCCAACCTCCACGGCGTCGCTTGTACTGGTGGACTGCGGAGCTAACGCAACTACGTGAGCAATGCGTAGCGGCAAGGCGCCGGTACCAGGCACAGAGGCGAAGGCGAATCCGTGACGAGTTGGTGGAAACTGCTCTTTATGGAGTGTATAAGGAGGCTAAAAAGGAGCTCAAGGCGGTCATTCGCCAAGCCATCGAGTTGTCGAGGGAACAGCTGTTGGAGACCCTAAACAGTGACCCTTGGGGGAGGCCATACAAGATGGTAAGAAACAAACTCCGGCCTTGGGCCCCTCCGCTCACTGAGAGCCTGCAGCCGGATTTCGTCAACCAAGTGGTAGCAACCCTGTTCCCTCACAGAGCGGAATTCCAATCGCCAACTATGGCGTCTATGACAGTGGAGACTCGAGATGAGGATGAGGATGTGCCAGCCGTCTCGGAAGGGGAGCTGGGAGCAGCCGTCCTGCGCCTACGGGCGAAAAACACGGCTCCTGGACCAGACGGCATTCCGGGTCGAGCGTGGGTCCTAGCGATGGGAGAAATCGAGCCCAGACTCCGGCGCATGTTTAGCGCATGCATGGAGCAGGCCCGTTTTCCCAAACAGTGGAAAACGGGTCGGCTGGTGCTCCTGAAGAAGGAAGGTCGTCCAGCGGACTCCCCATCAGCCTACAGGCCGATCGTTCTGCTTGACGAGGTGAGCAAGCTCTTTGAACGCGTGGTAGCGGCTCGTCTCGTCAAGCACCTCACCAACGATGGACCAGACTTGGCACACTGCCAGTATGGCTTCCGCACCGGCAGATCAACGGTGAGTGCGATCCTGGCAGTAAAGAGCCTGGCGCAAAATGCTGTCTCCCGGGGTGATGTTGTTTTGGCGGTGTCCTTAGACATCGCCAACGCTTTTAACTCCATCCCCTGGGAGTGCATACAGGAGGCGTTACGGTACCACCGGGTCCCGCGGTATCTGAGCCGAGTTATTGGCTCTTACCTGTCAGAAAGGTTTGTAACCTACCCTGGACCACGGGAGTGGTGTCAGAAAGAGATGGTGTGCGGCGTTCCACAGGGGTCGGTTCTTGGGCCGCTCCTGTGGAACATCGGATACGATTGGGTACTCCGGGGCGCTCGCCTGCGTGGAGTGAGCGTAACCTGTTACGCCGATGACACGTTGGTGACCGCTCAGGGGGCCACCTTCAGGGAGGCGGCCATACTAGCGACGGCGGGTGTAGCACAGGTGGTTGACAGGATCAGGCGGCTGGGGCTGGAGGTGGCATTAAGCAAGTCTGAGGCCATCTGTTTCCATGGCCCTCGAAGAGCACCTCCGGCGGGTGCGCACATTGTGGTGGGAGGAGTCACCATCGAAGTCGAGTCGACGATGCGGTACCTAGGCATTGTCCTTGACAGCCGGTGGAGCTTCCTGCCACACTTCCAGCGTCTAATGCCGAAGTTGTTAGGTGCAGCTGCTGCTCTTGGGCGTATACTCCCAAACCTGGGGGGGCCCAAGACTTCGTGCAGGCGGCTGTACATGGGCGTGGTTCGATCGATGGCCTTGTATGGAGCACCAGTGTGGGTGGATGCCTTGAATAGCCGGATCTCTGCCTTGCTGCTTAAACCGCAGCGGGCAATGGCTATCAGGGCCATACGAGGCTATCGTACAATATCTACAGAGGCGGCCTGCGTCCTGGCTGGCTCAATGCCCTGGGACTTGGAGGCAAAAACCCTTGCCGAAGTGCATGCCTGGCAGGAGGATGCAAGAGACCGTGGTCATTGGCCAGCACCACGTGAGATCCAGGCGAGACGCGACGAACTGCGCCTTGAGGCAGTTGCGGATTGGGGAATGAAGTTGCAGGCTCCAACTGCGGGCCTCCTTACGGTGGCCGCCATACGACCGATCCTATCAGAATGGCTCGACCGCGATCACGGGCAGCTGACCTTCCGGCTGACACAGGTGCTTTCCGGGCACGGGTGCTTCGGAAAGTACCTTTGCCGCATAGCCGGAAGAGAGCCGACGGCGGAGTGCCATGACTGTGGCGAAACCGAAGACACTGCTCAGCACACCTTAGAGCAGTGTCCAGCTTGGGGAGAACCGCGCGCAGACCTGGTCGCGGTTGTCGGTGACGACTTGACGTTGCCGACGGTGGTAAGGGCCATGGTCAGGAGTGATGATGCGTGGCGGGCAGCGTGCTCTTTCTGCGAGGACGTAAAGACGCAGAAGGAGTGCGCAGAGCGTGCGAGAGAGGACGCTGAGGAAGCGTCCCAACAACGGCGCAAGAGAGTGGGCCGCAGGCGATTGGCTCACGACCGTCGCCTGCCGCCATAGAGAGGACTTCCGGACGGTAGAAACGGGGACGTTCTATCGTCGTCCGGACTAGGGTCCTTGAGTCGGGTGGCGTGCCAAGTGTTCCCGGCACGCTACTAAAGGTGGAAGGGACTAACGGGAAAAGCTGCAGGGTCTGCAGTGCAGGCAACCGCCTGGCAGGGAATCGAAAGCAGGCGAAAGCGCTACTCGTACCCTGCCACATGGTGGAGAGAGGAACACCCGGGGGTTTTTAGTGAGTAGGAGTCTCACATAACCACCACGCCCCCCCGTGACGTGGTGGTATCCATGAGGATTTTCCCCCGGACAAAAAAAAAAAAAAAAAGGTTAGGTTAGGTTAGGTTAGGTTAGGTTAGGTTGGGGTGCGGGCCGGATTCCTCCACGTTGGCCTGGGTGTTGCAGTCTCTCTTGATCTCGATCCGGAGAGAACGCAGCACCTGGGCTGGTGCACCCTGGGCATTGGTTGAAACTATCTCCTTATGGGGGATTCTTTCAGCCCATGGCTAATATCCGGCAGGGGGGGGGTAGGTTAGGGGGCGGGCTCGGCGTTTACTTACACTGCCGTCGAGCACTTACCGCCCAAAACTAGAGGAGGACGTCGACTCCTCTAGTACCCGTACTCTGGCGTCTTGCTTCAACAACCCCATCCAGCGACGTAATGGGGTAGTTGCAAGTTGCTAGAACGGAGGGCTTGCCTTCATTGGCCGGCCCGCGAGATGGACAACTCTATAAAACCCGACAGCAAAGTCGTAAAAACCTGCAGACACCAGGCGACCTCTGCTAGTATATAGCCTTACTCCTGGGATGGGCGTCACCCGGGAGTGGACTAGTAACGACCCGACTCGTGGGACTAAAATGGATAAATATAAAAACAAAAACTTTACATACACAGATGAAGAGGTAGACGACAGTACGTACAGTACTAGTGAAGAGGAGGGGAACTCGGAAACGAGTGTCCGAAATTTCGAAGGACGTTCAGAACAACGGCGAAAACGTCGAATTGTGGATACCGGAGACGGTGAGGAGGAAACGCGTGCTGGCGCTGGGCCAAATAAGCCGCTTTTAAAAAGAGGGCGAGGCCGCCCCCCCACAACTGGGGAGTATGTTGGCTTAGCGAAAGCGAAGATGGCGTTGGTAGAGGCCGAACGAGAAAGAATGATGCTCGAAGCAGAGTCGGAGCTCATTGCCTCAACCCGCCAATTGAGGAACAAATCTAATCCCTCGTCTCAGCTTCCTGAGACGAGCGTCGATGCTGATAGCGCCAACTCGTTGATTAAGTTGGTACAGGAGAGTGTGGTCGCCATCCATAAGGTGGCAACTTCCTCGAAAAACTTGAAAGGGACATACGTACGTGTCCTCAAAGACGCAGCGGACAATATTAAGGACGCGTGTGAGGTCCTGATGGTCCGCTGCGTCTCAGACGAGACGGTGCGAATGAACGCTGAAAATAAAAGGCTGCGGGAGGAGATGGAGGGGCTACGCAAGGAGCTGGCAGACCTCCGAACACAAGTGGAGGAAGATAGGAGAAGGCAAAAGTTGGTGGTAGATCCGCCACCTCGAGCCGCCTCTCCGCCTAGGATTGAAACCGAAGAACTGGTGCGCACCATCATGTGTCAGGTGGGTACCATGATCAGCGCCCGGTTCGACGGTATAGAGGCCAGACTGCTCCCGGAGGTGCGCTTGCGACCCTTGCTGGCGGCAGATAGAAGGTTATCGGGATGCGTGGACGATTTCTCTGCTGCCGACACGTCGTACCATCCAGAGCCTTGCACTGGTGAGAACTCTATACCTCCCATGCACCCTAAGGCGAAAAACGCGAAGACGATACGGAGCACGCCCACACAGTCATCACCCAAGGCATTGCACCAAGCCTATTCGACTGTTGTCAAGGAAGGCTCTAAGAGGAAAAAGAGTAAAGGAAAGAAGGATGGCCAGGGCCCGTCTACTTCCTCCGCCCCAGCTCCGAAGGCTGCGCCTCTAGCCCAAAAGAAGCAGAAGGGCAAGAAAAAGAAGAGGAAGAGGAAGCGTAAACCGCGTATAGTCACTCCTCAAACAACAGCGGTGGTAATTACCCTTAAGCCGGAGGCGTCACAGAAAGGGTTGACCTATAGAGACGTAATGGTGAAGGCAATAAAGTCATTCAAACTAAGTGAGGTAGGCTTAGAACACATCAAGGCTCGTAACACTGTTAGCGGAGCCCGATTGATAGAGGTGTCGGGTGCTGACAGTGGCTCGAAAGCGGATAAGTTGGCGGCTAAATTACGCGGTGTCCTCAGTGATATGGCGGAGGTAGCCCGACCACTGAAGACTGTTGCTCTGCGCGCGTCTGGCTTGGACGAATCCGTCGGGCCTGATGACATAGCCGCTGCAGTCTCAAAGACGACTGGGTGCCAGCCTGAACACGTAAAGGTAGGCATCATCCGCGCGGGGCCATTTGGTGCTGGCACCGCAGTGATTAAATGCCCGCCGGAACCTGCAAAGGTTCTGGCTGCGGCAGCAAGACTCTTGGTGGGCTGGTCATCAGCTCGGATCAAACTACTTGATCCCTTACCCATGCGCTGTTTTAAGTGCATGGGCCTAGGCCACGTAAGAGCTACATGCCCATCCCAAGTCGACCGTGGTACGATTTGCTACCGATGTGGCGAAGAGGGACACATGTCTGCCGGCTGCAAGGCCAAACCGCACTGCGTGGCTTGCGCTCAAGCAAAAAGGCGGGCAGGACACATCATGGGCGGAAAACGCTGCAGGCCTCCTCGAAAGAGGAACAAGTCGGTGCCCCCACAAGGGGCTGCACCACAGGAGACCTGCAGAAGTTCTCCACAGGAGATGGAGTCATAACGTCTCCCCCGTGTAAAACGAGTGGAAAGGAGTAGAGCCTATACTCAATGTGAGACGCGGGCAGAGATGGGCGTCTTTAGCCCGCATTGCACGATCTCACGTGCCGTCGGGGATGTCATTCGAGCTTGACACCCCCAGCCTCTGGCGAGACGAGTCCCGGTCTCTATGACCAGGGCAGCTTTGGCCGTCGTCTTGGAAGAATTCACTTTGACTCCCACGGCGGCCAACACTTAAAGCGGTTGAGGACCAGCAGAGGGGTTTTAGTGGGTAGGCTTCCTGCCCTTTTCCCATTAGGGGGGAGGGGCGGGGGGAGAGTCCCACATAACCACCGCGTTCGCCCAAGCGCGGTGGTATGCGGAAAGCATTTCCCCTCTTAAAAAAAAAAAAAAAAAAAAAAAAAAAAAAGGTTAGGTTAGGTTAGGTTGAGGTCTATTTTGGAGGTGCTTGCACGGATTATTGCGATTTTCGGAACCATAATACTACATTTTTTTGGCATTCGTTTTCGGTTTTTGATTCTGCATTACACGTTGATTTGGCTTTGTTATTCGGTTTTTTGGTTTTTGCACTTGGTTGGTTTTCGTCGGTTTGTTTACCTTTTTCAAACGCAGAAATAAAATTGTTGCCGTTGTCGTACCGAGCCCTTTTTAGGGCTGGGAGGTAGCGGCAATAGTCGACTTTCGCGTGGAAGGGGTGGCAAGATTGTCGAATTTTTTGTTTTTGGGTTATAAGTTTTTGAAAATTGTAAATTTTTGCCCTTAATTTTTTATAAATTTTGGGTTTGTTTACATTTTTCAAAAATAGTTTTGTCGGGGTTGCCAACATCCTTAATTGCCCATTTTTTGGGCGGGTATAGCGGCAACGGTTCCGCAAACTATAGAGTCGGTCCCGTTTATTTCGGTTTAAGGAGACTAGAATTATAAAATTTCGGAAATTGTGAGTTCTTGCTCAAAATTTTCGGAAGGATTTTTCTAGTCCCTTCAGTTTGGGGGTAGTTTTAAAAAAGTTGCGCTTCTCGTATCTTTTTGAAACTTTTTGTAGGTGTAGTAAATTTTGTTTTTTAAATCTTCGTGAAAGATTCAAGACTCTGTGATTTTTGAGTCAAGAGTTATTGACCTACTAGTGAGGAGAGGGATCAATTTCTTGGACTTCACTTTTTTTTCAAAATTTTACCTTTTTAGTTTTTTGTTAATTTCTTTTAACCTATTCATCTTTGGTGAATACTAGACGTATTAGAAAATAGACCAAAAAATCTTCTATTTTTTGGTCATTTTTCTAGGTCGCTACGACCTCGGGAAGTGGCCCGAAAAAAGCGGCAAACTTTTTCTCTGATTGCTCAGAGGAAAATTTCAGGCGCTAAATCGGGTTTTATATGGGAAAGTCTAAATCCGACTCGCACTTGACCATTTCAAGGTTAGGTTAGGTCTTAGTTTTGATCGTAGTAGTCGGATTTAGACTTGACGTTGCCGACGGTGGTAAGGGCCATGGTCAGGAGTGATGATGCGTGGCGGGCAGCGTGCTCTTTCTGCGAGGACGTAATGACGCAGAAGGAGTGCGCAGAGCGTGCGAGAGAGGACGCTGAGGGAGCGTCCCAACAACGGCGCAAGAGAGTGGGCCACAGGCGACTGGCTCACGACCGTCGCCTGCCGCCATAGAGAGGACTTCCGGACGGTAGAAACGGGGACGTTCTATCGTCGTCCGGACTAGGGTCCTCGAGTCGGGTGGCGTGCCAAGTGTTCCTGGCACGCTACTAAAGGAGGGACTAACGGGAAAAGCTGCAGGGTCTGCAATGCAGGCAACCGCCTGGCAGGGAATCGAAAGCAGGCGAAAGCGCTACTCGTACCCTGCCACATGGTGGAGAGAGGAACACCCGGGGGTTTTTAGTGAGTAGGAGTCTCACATAACCACCACGCCCCCCCGTGACGTGGTGGTATCCATGAGGATTTTCCCCCGGACAAAAAAAAAAAAAAAAAAAAAAAAAAAAGGTTAGGTTAGGTTAGGTTAGGTTAGGTTAGGTTAGGTTAGGTTAGGTTAGGTTAGGTTAGGTTAGGTTAGGTTAGGTTAGGTTAGGTTAGGTTAGGTTAGGTTAGGTTCTTGTGAGGTTAGGTTGAGGTTGTTTCTCGGGTGCTATTGGAGGGATTTATGCGATATTCGGTTACCAAAGACGACATTTTTTTGCTTACTGGATACTGCTTTCGATTCTTCTTTCACACACGACTTGGCGTTATTTTTGACTGATTTGCATTTGCGGTTGGTAATTTTTTGTTGGATTTTTTACGTTTTTGTATATTTTGTCGTTTGTCTTCCTGTTATCTTTTCGAGCCCTTTTCAGGGCTAGGAGATAGCGGAGATTCTGTTTGTTTTGTCGGTTTAGGTTCAGTAATTTTCGGAACGAAAGTTCCTGAATTATTGGCCTTGCCAATTTGTAAATATTCACTGTAATTTTTCTTTAGTTTTAGGGTTTGTTTACATTTTTTCGTTGTAATTTTGTCGGGGTTGCCGTTATTCCACCTTGCCCAGTTTTTGGGCGGGAGTACCGGCACCGGTTCCGCTAATTATAGCGTTGTGTTTGTTTCGTTTTTCTTATTTTTGTATTGAAATTTCAATTTTTCAAAACTTCGAGTTTTCACTCAAAGTTTTGAAAAATAATTTCTTACTTTTTTGGGTTTGGTGGTTGTTTTGAATTGTTTACAGTCCTTGTAAAAATTTAAAATCCCAAGGGACGGGTGGAGAATTTAGTTTTTTAAATTTTTAGTTTGTACTTTTTTACTTTTTGACCTCTAGGTCAAAAGTTATTCACCTTTAACCTTTGTAAGGTGTTCAGAGATTTTTGATTTACCAACTTAAGGTTTTCACCTGAGTTGGTAAAATCAATATCTTTGAACCTATTAACCTTTTATAGGTTTTTAGGTTTTAGGTAGTGAGGCGCAAGCTAGCACTACCTTTTGGTTTTTAAACCAACCTCCTGCGACGTCGGCAAGTGGGTCAAAAGTGGGGACAAACTTTTCCTCACTTTGCTATTTTTTCTATTTCAGGCGCTCAACCCAAGTTTGTATGGGAAAGTAGCAAACCGACTCGCACTTGACCACTTTTAAGTTAGGTTTGGTCTAAATTCCGATCTTAGAGGTCGGATTTGGACCAGATTTGGTATTCAGGTAGGAGGGGCCGGCATGGCCTCGCCTACAAAAAAAGGAATGGGTCCGCCGGAGGGGGTGGGAACTACTTCCGGTTCCGACTCCGGGGATGACAGCGTCATTGAGGTCGAAGAGATTCTCATCCCTTCGACCTGCAAAAGGGCGCACACAAATAGGTCGGATGACCCCAAGCCTCCTCAGGGGCCTAAGGTCAACTCGGCGGCGAGGGGGAAGCCCAAGGGGGCTTACGCGGGCTTGGCGGCGGCCAGGTTGAGAGCAAAGCTCTATCAGCTCGAGCCTCATTTCGAGGAGGGAGCTGATCCTGATCCTGCCGCCAAGTACAGGAGGGACTTTCCCGAACTCCGCCCCAAGGGTGGAAAGGGGGGAAGGAAGGGGGAAGGTGCCAAGGGTGGCAATCGCTCTCGCTCGGTCTCGCGCTCGCGCTCGGTGTCGCTTTCCCGATCGGCCTCGCGTTCCCCCGAGCCCATGGATGGCCTAGAGGGTCGGCAGGAGGCTGACCCAATAGACGCCACCCGTATGGCGGCGAGGGATATCCTCGAGGCCGCTAGGGTATCCGGCAACCTGAAGGGGGAGGTATGGGGGCGGATGAACCGGGCCTGCCACACCATTCTGGGGTCGATGGACGAGGTCGAGGCGGCCAGGTCCGAGAGCGAGGAGATCCGCATCCTGAAAGCGGATAACAAAAGGATGCGGGAGCAACTCGCTCTCAACTCGGCGGAATTGAAGGCGCTCCGCACCGCCTTCAGTGAGCGGGAGATCCCGGCTGCTCCGGCGCCCGTTGCTGCCGCCCTGCAGTTCGGCACCGCCGAACTGACCGAGGCCATCGAGGAGATGAAGAGAGACCTGTTCCTCAGCCTCGGGAGGATGGTCAATGACAGGATAGAGGAGGTGAGCAGGCGCCTCCCGGCGGAGCCCATCCTCCGCCCCCCGTTGGCGCACGACAAGCGGGCCGTAAAGCCCGCTGTGGCGGCCCCCGCCCCCCCCCAGCGGAAGGTTGCAGGGCCTGCCCCGCCGCCTCCGGCCCCGGTAAAAGCTTTCGAGCCAGTAGCCAGGGCCAGACTAGGCGATGGGCAGCCGAAGACAAAGGTGGCCAAGAAGGCGGCGGCTCCACCCCCTGCCCCTGTTCAGGCAGCCAGGAAGCCCGCTAAGGCTGCCAAGGCTGCCCCGGCCCCGAGAGCCGTTCGGCCCTCGGAGGGAGGACCCGGCCCCTCGGGCCAAATGCCACCTCCGCCCACGCAGATGTCGTGGTCGCAGGTGGTGAAGAAGAAGGGAAAGGGGAAAGCCAAGGCCCCCCCCCCTCCCCCTAGCAAGAAGGCCGGGAAGGCGGCGCACGGGCCCAGACCCGCGAAGCTGTCCGTCCCCAAGACGGCAGCAGTGGTGATCTCCCTCAAGTCGGGAGCCACCACCACTCTGCAGGCCACCATGGCTAAGGCCATCAACGGCCTTAGCCTCACGGAGGTAGGCCTGCAGAGCGTGAGGGTCAGGACCTCGATGACGGGGTCCCGAGTCATTGAGGTCCCAGGGGAGAAGGGCCACGAAATCGCCGACACCCTGGCAGCCAAGCTGCAGGGGATAGTCGGCGATGACGCCGACGTGAGCCGCCCCGTCAAAATGGCCGGCATCCAAATCGCCGGCCTGGATGAGTCGGCCACGAAGGAGTCGGTGGCCCAGGCCGTCGCCGCGGCGGGAGCGTGCCTGCCGGCGCAGGTGAAGGTGGGGGCCGTCCGCGCCCTTTACGATGGCACTGGGTCAGTTTTGGTCCAGTGCCCGGTGCTGGCTGCGGTGGCCCTTCAAAAGGCTGGCAGGATCCTGGTGGGCTGGGCCTCCGCCAGGGTCACGACAGTGGGGCCGACACCGATGAGGTGCTTCAAGTGCTACGGTGTCGGCCACTCGAGGGAGCTGTGCCCCTCCAAAATAGACCGGAGCAATTATTGCTTCCGGTGCAGCAAGGAGGGGCACAAAATGGGGGAGTGCTGGGAGAAGGCGTGGTGTGCCGTGTGCCACCAGGCCAAACTCCCGGCCAAGCACATGCTGGGGGGGAAGAATTGTTTCCCCCCAGTAACGAAGGGAAGGGAGACGAGGCCGCAGCGGCCCCGCCCCCCCGTTCCGAGTACAGACGCCCCCGCGGAAGCAGCCGCCGGCCGGGCCATCGAGGTGACCCGCATGGAGCTCTAAATGCCAGCACACCATTTAGAGCTCCTGCAGGTCAACGTCAATCACTCCGCCAGAGCACAAGACTTGCTCATGCAAGCTATGGCGGAGTGGTCGATTGACGTTGCGGTGGTGGCGGAGCCCTACTTCGTCCCTCCCCTACCCAATTGGGTAGGGTCGACGGACGAGTGGGTTGCCGTGGTTGTGCCGGCGGTCGGCAACGGTCCCCCCCTTATCAGGTTAGAGGGCGGCCCAGGGTTTGTGGCGGCCAAATGGGGGAGTGACACCGTACTTGTTGCGGTGTACTTCTCCCCCAATAGGCCGCTGGCCGCCTTCGAGGTCTTCCTGGGGGTCCTGGGGGGGGTCGTGCGGAGGGCGGCCCCGCGCCAAATAATAGTCCTGGGGGACCTCAACGCCAAAAGCGCGGCGTGGGGTTCCCCCATAACGGACGCGCGCGGGGGTGTGCTGAGGGATTGGGTGGCGGCAACGGGCCTAGTGGTCCTAAACCAGGGCAGCGCCAACACTTGCGTGCGGCGGCAGGGGGGGTCCATCGTGGACGTAACGTTCGCGACCCCTGCCATTGCCGCACGCCTAACGGATTGGCGTGTCCTGGAGGACGTGGAGACCCTCTCTGACCATCTGTACATCAGATTGAGGGTCTCCACAAGAGGGGGCCAGCCGCCACCCATCCCAGGGGGGGGGCGTAGAGGGGGGGCGGAGGAGTTCCCCAAGTGGTCCCTGTCCCTTCTGGACAGGGCCAAGGCGGACGAGGCGGCGATGGTGGAGGCATGGTGTGCTGCCCCACCCGCCGCCTTGGGTCTGGAGGAGAGGGCCAGCCGGTTCCGCTCGGCGTTACAGGCCGTCTGCGGAGCCGCCATGCCCCGGGCGAGGCGCCTTTTTGCCCGGAGGAAGGTATACTGGTGGTCCGCAGATATTGCGGCCCTGCGGACCACCAGTAACAGTGCCCGCCGCGCCTACCAACACTGTAGGCGCAGGCGGCACACCGCCGAGGAGGAGGAGGGGCTCTACGAGGCCCTCAAAGAAGCTAAGGGGGCCCTCGTCCTGTCCATAGCGAAGGCCAAGGATGACGCACACGAGTCATTCTTGGCCACGCTGGACGGGGATCCGTGGGGGAGGCCGTACAGGGTGGTGCGCAACAAAATGCGCACCGCCCCCCCCATGGACTCCTTGGAGCCCCCCCTCCTGAGGAGGGTCATCGAGGGACTGTTTCCGGCAGCTCCCTCGATAACTCCCCCGGTGATGACCGAGCCACCGGGGGACTTGGAGGACCCACTCGAACTCGCCATCGCGCCGGTAAGCGATGACGAGTTCGACAGGGCGGTGGACCGGCTCCGGGGCTGCAAGAAAGCCCCGGGGCCCGACGGAGTACCGGGTAAGGTGCTCCCCATCGCCCTTAAACACCTCGGGGACCGACTCAGGCAGTTGATGGACGACTGCCTGAGGGAGGGACGGTTCCCGAGGGTGTGGAAGGAGGGGAGGCTCTGCCTCCTCCGAAAAGAGGGTCGACCCCCCGACAGTCCTTCTGCCTATCGCCCCATAGTGCTGCTGGATGAGGCCGGGAAGATGATGGAGAGGATCCTGGCCTACAGGATCCAGCAGCACTTGGAGACCGCCGGCCCGAACGTCTCAGACAGACAGTTCGGGTTTAGGGAAGGGCGGTCTACGCTCGACGCGCTGAAGTCCCTTAGGGACTTCTGTGAGTACGCGTCGAGCAGAGGGGAGGGTGTAGTGGCGGTGTCGTTGGACATCGCCAACGCGTTTGGCACCCTCCCCTATGGGGTGATAAGGGAGGCACTAATTTACCATCAAGTGCCTCCCTACCTGCGGCGGATCATAGAGCACTACCTCACCGAGCGGGTAGTGCTCTATGAGCAGAGGGACGGTCGACGGGGGTCGACGGAGATGGCCTGTGGCGTACCCCAAGGTTCCGTGCTCGGTCCGCTTTTATGGAACCTGGGGTACGATTGGGCCATCAGGGGGGAGTTGCTCCCACGGACGGCCACCATCTGCTATGCAGATGACACCATGGTGGCCGTGCGTGGGACCGACATGAGGGAGGCGCTGTGCCGGGCGGAAGCGGCGGCCGAGCTGACCATTTACCGGATTGGTCGGCTCGGCCTGAGGGTGGCCCTCCCGAAGACTGAGGCGATAGTCTTCGGGGGGCGGGGGTGGAGGCTGCCAGCGGGCGCGGCGCTCACCTTGGGGGGGGAGTCGGTCCCGATCAAGCCCCATATAAAATATCTGGGGCTTGTCCTGGACCGACGCTGGAATTTCGGGGAGCACTTTTCACAGTTAGCTCCCCGTATTGTGGGCGCCGCGTCGGCGCTGGGTCGGCTTCTGCCGAACGTGGGTGGGCCGGGCTCCTTGTGCCGCCGGCTATATGCCGGCGTTACAAGGAGCATGGCTCTGTACGGGGCCCCCATCTGGGCGGACAAGCTGTCCGCCCGGAACAGGGCCCTGCTACAGAGGCCACAGCGGGTGGTGGCCCTCCGAATTGTGAGGGCCTACATGACGGTGGCCCACGCCGCGGCCTGCCTCCTCGCCTGCACCCCGCCCTGGGAGTTGGACGCAGAGGTGCAGGCAGAGACCTATGCAGTTAGGTCCAGGGCCCGGGCGAGGGGAGAACGCCCGGACCCTGAGGAGGTTGAGGAGACGCGCCGGATGATGGAGCGCCGACTGCGGGACAGGTGGAAGGCGAACCTGGAGGACGCCCCCTATGGAACCCGGACCATAGGGGCGATCCTCCCGTCGCTTGACACCTGGTTGGGGAGGGCAGTCGGTGCTACATCATACCGGCTTGTGCAGGTATTGACCGGACACGGATGCTTCGGTCATTACCTGCACAACATTGGGAGGGAGCCCGGTCCGCAGTGCCATGAGTGCGGCGATCCGGACGACACGGCTCAGCACACCCTCGAGGTGTGCAGCCGGTGGAGTGCGGAGCGCCGCACTATGGCACTAGCCATAGGGCGACAGGACCTCTCCCTGCACAGCGTTGTGTCTGCAATGCTGTGCAGCGACGGGTCCTGGAGGGCTGTGGCCTCCTTCTGCGAGTGTGTCATCTCGCAGAAGGAGGCCTCGGAGCGTGAGCGCGAGGAGTCTCCTCACGCGCATCCGCTCCGGCGTAGACGGCGGGGGGTGAGGCGGCGGCGTTTTGCCGCTCGCCTCAACCCTTAGTGGCTGCGGGTGGGGGATGGGAGTCCCTCGCCCGCCGTAGGCTAGCCACTGGGCGGTCTAGGAGAGGGGCCACGCGTACTCGGCCTCTCTCTCCCTCGACGCGGGAAGCCCCGGCAAATGGCTGGGGCGGCCGGTAGACGTCGTGGAGAAAGCTTTGGCGGGTTCCACGGCGTCTTGCCAATCCGGCAGGGGGGTACGCCAGGGTGGTTTTAAGTGGGTTGCGCTCCGATACCCCCTCTCATTCGGAGGGGGGGTGACGGGGTGAGTCCCACATATCCCCTCGCCACTCCCATGGTGAGGGGAATGCATAAAGCATTTTCCACCCTGTCAAAAAAAAAAAAAAAAAAAAAAAAAAAAAAAAAAAAAAAAAAAAAAAAGGTTAGGTTCTTGTGCAGGTGATGACCGGGCATGGATGCTTCGGTCATTACCTGCACAAGATAAGGAGAGAGCCCAGTCCGGTTTGCCATGAGTGCGGCGATCCGGACGACACGGCCCAGCACACCCTAGAGGTGTGCTCGAAGTGGGATCCGGAGCGCCGATCTCTGGTTGCGGACACAGGGCTCTCCGATCTCTCACTGCACAGCGTGGTGTCGGCCATGCTGAGCAGTGAGAGATCGTGGTTGGCGGTCGTCTCCTTCTGCGAGAGCGTTATCTCGCAGAAGGAGGCGGCGGAGCGGGAGCGCGAGGAGGCCGTGGATGCGCACCCGCTCCGGCGTAGACGTGTGGGGCGAAGGCGGAGGCAGTTTGCCGCCCGCCTGAACCCCCAGTAGGACCGTGGGGATAGGGTCCCACACTATGGTCCTTCACGTCTGGGGGAGAGTTCGGGGTGTTAACCGAACCCTCCCTCCTTTGGCGCAGGTACCCCAGCGATAGGCTGGGGTGGCTGGGGGGCACCCAGTGGTGAATAGTCATCAGCCCACGGTGCCCCCGCTAACAGCCCTTGGAGGTTAACACCGGAGAGGTTTTAGACGGTATGCTTCCACCTCAGCTCTCGCAGGAGACTGGGGTGGTCGAGAGTCCGTCATACCCCCCCCATATGGCTACCCGGCCGGGGGGGACGATGCGTAAAGACATTTCCTCTCCGTCAAAAAAAAAAAAAAAAAAAAAAAAAAAAAAAAAAAAAAAAAAGGTTAGGTTAGGTTAGGTTAGGTGAGGTTGTTTCTCGGGTGCTATTGGAGGGATTTATGCGATATTCGGTTACCAAAGACTACATTTTTTTGCTTACTGGATACTGCTTTCGATTCTTCTTTCACACACGACTTGGCGTTATTTTTGACTGATTTGCATTTGCGGTTGGTAATTTTTTGTTTGGAATTGTTCGTTTTTGTATATTTTGTCGTTTGTCTTCCTGTTATCTTTCCGAGCCCTTTTCAGGGCTAGGAGATAGCGGAGATTCTGTTTGTGTTGTCGGTTTAGGTTCAGTAATTTTCGGAACGAAAGTTCCTGAATTATTGGCCTTGCCATATTGTAAATATTAGGTTTAATTTTTTGTTAAATTAAGTCTTTGTTTACCTTTTTTCGTCGTAATTTTGTCGGTGTTGCCTTTATCCCACCTTGCCCAGTTTTTGGGTGGAGGTACTGGCAACGGTCCCGCTAATTACTGCGTTGTGTTTGTTTTGTTTTTATTTCTGAGTTTCGGGATTTTCATTTTTGAAAACTTCGAGTTTTCGCTCGAAGTTTTCGGAGAAAGTCTCGGACTTTTTTGTGTTTTGGTGTAATTTTTACTTGTTTGTAGTCCTTGTAAAAATATTTTAACCTAAGTGGAGGGTAGGAAATTTATTTCCTTAAATTTTTTGTTGTGGGGTTTTAACCTTTTGACCTTCCGGTCAAAGGTTATTGATATTTCTATCTTGTAAGGTGTTCAAAGATTTTTGATTTACCAACTTAAGGTTTTCACTTGAGTTGGTAAAATCAATATCTTTGAACCTATTAACCTTTTATAGGTTTTTAGGTTTTATTAATAGAGGCGCAAACGCGCTCTACCTTTTGGTAGTTTTTTGGTTGAAATACGACCTCCGGAAGTGGGTCAAAAGTGGGGACAAAGAAATCCTCACTTTGCTATTTTTTCTATATCAGGCGCTCAACCCAAGTTTGTATGGGAAAATAGCAAACCGACTCGCACTTGACCATTTTTAGATAGGTTTGGTCCTAACTCCGGTCTTAGTGGTCGGATTTAGGCCAAATTTTGTGGCTAGGTAGGGGGGGCCAGCATGGCCTCGCCTACAGATAAACGGAGGGTTCCACCGAAGGGGGGGGGGATTATCGCTGATCCCAACTCCGATTCGGAGGTCGATGATCTGAGGTGGATCGAAATGGATGATTTCGTGCCTCAGTCATCCAAGAGGGCTCACGAGGACCGGGAGGATGACCCCAGGCCCCCTCAGGGACCGAAGGTCAATACGGCCATCAGGGGGAAGCCCAAGGGGGCGTACGCTGGTTTAGCGGCGGCCAGGTTGAGGGCCAAGCTGTACCAGCTGGAGCCTCACTTTGAGGAGGAGGCTGTCGTGGACTCTGATCCGGCGGCCAAATATCGGAGGGATTTCCCCGAACTTCGCCCCAGAGGGGGCAAGGGGGGGGCGAAAAAGGGGAAAGCCACTGAGGCCGAGGGTCTCCAGCGTTCTCGCTCGGGTTCGTGTTCCCGCTCAGTGTCGCGCTCTAGGTCGGCTTCGCGCTCCCCCGAGCCTATGGATGGCCTAGAGGGTCAGCGGGAGGCTGACCCGATAGACGCTACTCGTATGGCGGCGCGGGACATACTAGAGGCGGCCAGGTTATCGGGAAACCTTAAGGGGGAGGTGTGGGGGCGGATGAACCCGGCCTGCCGCACCATACTAGGTATGATGGATGAGGTCGAGCTGACCAGGTCCGAGAGCGAGGAGATCCGCATCCTGAAAGCGGACAACAAGAGGATGCGGGAGCAACTCGCTCTAAACTCGGCGGAACTGAAGGCGCTCCGCACCGCCTTCAGTGAGCGGGAGATCCCGGCTGCTCCGGCTCCCGTTTCTGCTGCCCTACAGTTCGGCACGGCCGAACTGACCGAGGCAATTGAGGCAATGAAGCGGGACTTATTCCTCAGCCTCGGGAGGATGATTAATGATAGGGTGGAGGAGGTGAACAGGCGCCTCCCGCCGGAGCCAATCCTCCGCCCTCCGTTGGCGCATGACAGGCGGGCTGTTAAGCCTACCGTGTCAGCCCCCCCCCCGCGGAAGGTCGCAGGGCCTGCCCCGCCGCCTCCGGCCCCGGTTGAAGCCCTCGAGCCGAGACCCAGGGCCCGAATAGGCGATGGGCAGCCGAAGGCCAAGGTGGCTAAGAAAGCGGCGGCTCCACCCCCTGCCCCTGTTCAGGCCGCTAAGAAGTCCGCCAAGGCCGCCAAGGCTGCCCCGGCCCCGAGAGCCGTTCGGCCCTCGGAGGGAGGACCCGGCCCTTCGGGCCAAACGCCACCTCCGCCCACGCAGATGTCGTGGTCGCAGGTGGTGAAGAAGAAGGGGAAGGGGAAAGCCAAGGCCCCCCCCCCTCCCCCTAGCAAGAAGGCCGGGAAGGTGGCGCACGGGCCCAGACCCGCGAAGCTGTCCGTCCCCAAGACGGCGGCAGTGGTGGTCTCCCTCAAGCCGGGGGCCACCACCACTCTGCAGGCCACCATGGCTAAGGCCATCAACGGCCTTAGCCTCAAGGAGGTGGGCCTGCAGAGCGTGAGGGTCAGGACCTCGATGACGGGGTCCCGAGTCATCGAGGTCCCAGGGGAGAAGGGCCACGAAATCGCCGACACCCTGGCAGCCAAGCTGCAGGGGATAGTCGGCGATGACGCCGACGTGAGCCGCCCCGTCAAGATGGCCGGCATTCAAATCGCCGGCCTGGACGAGTCGGCCACGAAGGAGTCGGTGGCGCAGGCCGTCGCCGCGGCGGGAGCGTGCCTGCCCGCGCAGGTGAAGGTGGGGGCTGTCCGCGCCCTATACGATGGCACTGGGTCAGTCTTGGTCCAGTGCCCCGTGCTGGCTGCGGTGGCCCTACAAAAGGCAGGCAGGATCCTGGTGGGCTGGGCCTCCGCCAGGGTCACGACAGTGGGGCCGACACCGATGAGGTGTTTCAAGTGCTACGGTGTCGGCCACTCGAGGGAGCTGTGCCCCTCCAAAATAGACCGGAGCAATTACTGCTTCCGGTGCAGCAAGGAGGGGCACAAAATGGGGGAGTGCTGGGAGAAGGCGTGGTGTGCCGTGTGCCACCAGGCCAAACTCCCGGCCAAGCACATGCTGGGGGGGAAGAATTGTTTCCCCCCAGTAACGAAGGGAAGGGAGACGAGGCCGCAGCGGCCCCGCCCCCCCGTTCCGAGTACAGACGCCCCCGCGGAAGCAGCCGCCGGCCGGGCCATCGAAGTGACCCGCATGGAGCTCTAAATGCCAGCACACCATTTAGAGCTCCTGCAGGTCAACGTCAATCACTCCGCCAGAGCACAAGACTTGCTCATGCAAGCTATGGCGGAGTGGTCGATTGACGTTGCGGTGGTGGCGGAGCCCTACTTCGTCCCTCCCCTACCCAATTGGGTAGGGTCGACGGACGAGTGGGTTGCCGTGGTTGTGCCGGCGGTCGGCAACGGTCCCCCCCTTATCAGGTTAGAGGGCGGCCCAGGGTTTGTGGCGGCCAAATGGGGGAGTGACACCGTACTTGTTGCGGTGTACTTCTCCCCCAATAGGCCGCTGGCCGCCTTCGAGGTCTTCCTGGGGGTCCTGGGGGGGGTCGTGCGGAGGGCGGCCCCGCGCCAAATAATAGTCCTGGGGGACCTCAACGCCAAAAGCGCGGCGTGGGGTTCCCCCATAACGGACGCGCGCGGGGGTGTGCTGAGGGATTGGGTGGCGGCAACGGGCCTAGTGGTCCTAAACCAGGGCAGCGCCAACACTTGCGTGCGGCGGCAGGGGGGGTCCATCGTGGACGTAACGTTCGCGACCCCTGCCATTGCTGCACGCCTAACGGATTGGCGTGTCCTGGAGGACGTGGAGACCCTCTCTGACCATCTGTACATCAGATTGAGGGTCTCCACAAGAGGGGGCCAGCCGCCACCCATCCCAGGGGGGGGGCGTAGAGGGGGGGCGGAGGAGTTCCCCAAGTGGTCCCTGTCCCTTCTGGACAGGGCCAAGGCGGACGAGGCGGCGATGGTGGAGGCATGGTGTGCTGCCCCACCCGCCGCCTTGGGTCTGGAGGAGAGGGCCAGCCGGTTCCGCTCGGCGTTACAGGCCGTCTGCGGAGCCGCCATGCCCCGGGCGAGGCGCCTCTTTGCCCGGAGGAAGGTATACTGGTGGTCCGCAGATATTGCGGCCCTGCGGACCACCAGTAACAGTGCCCGCCGCGCCTACCAACACTGTAGGCGCAGGCGGCACACCGCCGAGGAGGAGGAGGGGCTCTACGAGGCCCTCAAAGAAGCCAAGGGGGCCCTCGTCCTGTCCATAGCGAAGGCCAAGGATGACGCACACGAGTCATTCTTGGCCACGCTGGACGGGGATCCGTGGGGGAGGCCGTACAGGGTGGTGCGCAACAAAATGCGCACCGCCCCCCCCATGGACTCCTTGGAGCCCCCCCTCCTGAGGAGGGTCATCGAGGGACTGTTTCCGGCAGCTCCCTCGATAACTCCCCCGGTGATGACCGAGCCACCGGGGGACTTGGAGGACCCACTCGAACTCGCCATCGCGCCGGTAAGCGATGACGAGTTCGACAGGGCGGTGGACCGGCTCCGGGGCTGCAAGAAAGCCCCGGGGCCCGACGGAGTACCGGGTAAGGTGCTCCCCATCGCCCTTAAACACCTCGGGGACCGACTCAGGCAGTTGATGGACGACTGCCTGAGGGAGGGACGGTTCCCGAGGGTGTGGAAGGAGGGGAGGCTCTGCCTCCTCCGAAAAGAGGGTCGACCCCCCGACAGTCCTTCTGCCTATCGCCCCATAGTGCTGCTGGATGAGGCCGGGAAGATGATGGAGAGGATCCTGGCCTACAGGATCCAGCAGCATTTGGAGACCGCCGGCCCGAACGTCTCCGACAGACAGTTCGGGTTTAGGGAAGGGCGGTCTACGCTCGACGCGCTGAAGTCCCTTAGGGACTTCTGTGAGTACGCGTCGAGCAGAGGGGAGGGTGTGGTGGCGGTGTCGTTGGACATCGCCAACGCGTTTGGCACCCTCCCCTATGGGGTGATAAGGGAGGCACTAATTTACCATCAAGTGCCTCCCTACCTGCGGCGGATCATAGAGCACTACCTCACCGAGCGGGTAGTGCTCTATGAGCAGAGGGACGGTCGACGGGGGTCGACGGAGATGGCCTGTGGCGTACCCCAAGGTTCCGTGCTCGGTCCGCTTTTATGGAACCTGGGGTACGATTGGGCCATCAGGGGGGAGTTGCTCCCACGGACGGCCACCATCTGCTATGCAGATGACACCATGGTGGCCGTGCGTGGGACCGACATGAGGGAGGCGCTGTGCCGGGCGGAAGCGGCGGCCGAGCTGACCATTTACCGGATTGGTCGGCTCGGCCTGAGGGTGGCCCTCCCGAAGACTGAGGCGATAGTCTTCGGGGGGCGGGGGTGGAGGCTGCCAGCGGGCGCGGCGCTCACCTTGGGGGGGGAGTCGGTCCCGATCAAGCCCCATATAAAATATCTGGGGCTTGTCCTGGACCGACGCTGGAATTTCGGGGAGCACTTTTCACAGTTAGCTCCCCGAATTGTGGGCGCCGCATCGGCGCTGGGTCGGCTTCTGCCGAACGTGGGTGGGCCGGGCTCCTTGTGCCGCCGGCTATATGCCGGCGTTACAAGGAGCATGGCTCTGTACGGGGCCCCCATCTGGGCGGACAAGCTGTCCGCCCGGAACAGGGCCCTGCTACAGAGGCCACAGCGGGTGGTGGCCCTCCGAATTGTGAGGGCCTATATGACGGTGGCCCACGCCGCGGCCTGCCTCCTCGCCTGCACCCCGCCCTGGGAGTTGGACGCAGAGGTGCAGGCAGAGACCTATGCAGCTAGGTCCAGGGCCCGGGCGAGGGGAGAACGCCCGGACCCTGAGGAGGTTGAGGAGACGCGCCGGATGATGGAGCGCCGACTGCGGGACAGGTGGAAAGTCAACCTGGAGGACGCCCCCTATGGAACCCGGACCATAGGGGCGATCCTCCCGTCGCTTGACACCTGGTTGGGGAGGGCAGTCGGTGCTACATCATACCGGCTTGTGCAGGTATTGACCGGACACGGATGCTTCGGTCATTACCTGCACAACATTGGGAGGGAGCCCGGTCCGCAGTGCCATGAGTGCGGCGATCCGGACGACACGGCTCAGCACACCCTCGAGGTGTGCAGCCGGTGGAGTGCGGAGCGCCGCACTATGGCACTGGCCATAGGGCGACAGGACCTCTCCCTGCACAGCGTTGTGTCTGCAATGCTGTGCAGCGACGGGTCCTGGAGGGCTGTGGCCTCTTTCTGCGAGTGTGTCATCTCGCAGAAGGAGGCCTCGGAGCGTGAGCGCGAGGAGTCTCCTCACGCGCATCCGCTCCGGCGTAGACGGCGGGGGGTGAGGCGGCGGCGTTTTGCCGCTCGCCTCAACCCTTAGTGGCTGCGGGTGGGGGATGGGAGTCCCTCGCCCGCCGTAGGCTAGCCACTGGGCGGTCTGGGAGAGGGGCCACGCGTACTCGGCCTCTCTCTCCCTCGACGCGGGAAGCCCCGGCATATGGCTGGGGCGGCCGGTAGACGTCGTGGAGAAAGCTTTGGCGGGTTCCACGGCGTCTTGCCAATCCGGCAGGGGGGTACGCCAGGGTGGTTTTTAGTGGGTTGCGCTCCGATGCCCCCTCTCATTCGGAGGGGGGGTGACGGGGTGAGTCCCACATATCCCCTCGCCACTCCCATGGTGAGGGGAATGCATAAAGCATTTTCCACCCTGTCAAAAAAAAAAAAAAAAAAAAAAAAAAAAAAAAAAAAAAAAAAAAAGGTTAGGTTAGGTTAGGTTAGGTTAGGTTAGGTTAGGTTAGGTTAGGTTAGGTTAGGTTAGGTTAGGTTAGGTTAGGTTAGGTTAGGTTAGGTTGGGGTGCGGGCCGGATTCCTCCACGTTGGCCTGGGTGTTGCAGTCTCTCTTGATCTCGATCCGGAGAGAACGCAGCACCTGGGCTGGTGCACCCTGGGCATTGGTTGAAACTATCTCCTTATGGGGGATTCTTTCAGCCCATGGCTAATATCCGGCAGGGGGGGGTAGGTTAGGGGACGGGCTCGGCGTGCACTTACACTGCCGTCGAGCACTTACCGCCCAAAACTAGAGGAGGACGTCGACTCCTCTAGTACCCGTACTCTGGCGTCTTGCTTCAACAACCCCATCCAGCGACGTAATGGGGTAGTTGCAAGTTGCTAGAACGGAGGGCTTGCCTTCATTGGCCGGCCCGCGAGATGGAAAACTCTATAAAACCCGACAGCAAAGTCGTAAAAACCTGCAGACACCAGGCGACCTCTGCTAGTATATAGCCTTACTCCTGGGATGGGCGTCACCCGGGAGTGGACTAGTAACGACCCGACTCGTGGGACTAAAATGGATAAATATAAAAACAAAAACTTTACATACACAGATGAAGAGGTAGACGACAGTACGTACAGTACTAGTGAAGAGGAGGGGAACTCGGAAACGAGTATCCGAAATTTCGAAGGACGTTCAGAACAACGGCGAAAACGTCGAATTGTGGATACCGGAGACGGTGAGGAGGAAAGGCGTGCTGGCGCTGGGCCAAATAAGCCGCTTTTAAAAAGAGGGCGAGGCCGCCCCCCCACAACTGGGGAGTATGTTGGCTTAGCGAAAGCGAAGATGGCGTTGGTAGAGGCCGAACGAGAAAGAATGATGCTCGAAGCAGAGTCGGAGCTCATTGCCTCAACCCGCCAATTGAGGAACAAATCTGCTCCCTCGTCTCAGCTTCCTGAGACGAGCGTCGATGCTGATAGCGCCAACTCGTTGATTAAGTTGGTACAGGAGAGTGTGGTCGCCATCCATAAGGTGGCAACTTCCTCGAAAAACTTGAAAGGGACATACGTACGTGTCCTCAAAGACGCAGCGGACAATATTAAGGACGCGTGTGAGGTCCTGATGGTCCGCTGCGTCTCAGACGAGACGGTGCGAATGCACGCTGAAAATAAAAGGCTGCGGGAGGAGATGGAGGGGCTACGCAAGGAGCTGGCAGACCTCCGAACACAAGTGGAGGAAGATAGGAGAAGGCAAAAGTTGGTGGTAGATCCGCCACCTCGAGCCGCCTCTCCGCCTAGGATTGAAACCGAAGAACTGGTGCGCACCATCATGTGTCAGGTGGGTACCATGATCAGCGCCCGGTTCGACGGTATAGAGGCCAGACTGCTCCCGGAGGTGCGCTTGCGACCCTTGTTGGCGGCAGATAGAAGGTTATCGGGATGCGTGGACGATTTCTCTGCTGATGACACGTCGTACCATCCGGAGCCTTGCACTGGTGAGAACTCTATACCTCCCATGCACCCTAAGGCGAAAAACGCGAAGACAATACGGAGCACGCCCACACAGTCATCACCCAAGGCATTGCACCAGGCCTATTCGACTGTTGTCAAGGAAGGCTCTAAGAGGAAAAAGAGTAAAGGAAAGAAGGATGGCCAGGGCCCGTCTATTTCCTCCGCCCCAACTCCGAAGGCTGCGCCTCCAGCCCAAAAGAAGCAGAAGGGCAAGAAAAAGAAGAAGAAGAGGAAGCGTAAACCGCGTATAGTCACTCCTCAAACAACAGCGGTGGTAATTACCCTTAAGCCGGAGGCGTCACAGAAAGGGTTGACCTATAGAGACGTAATGGTGAAGGCAATAAAGTCATTCAAACTAAGTGAGGTAGGCTTAGAACACATCAAGGCTCGTAACACTGTTAGCGGAGCCCGATTGATAGAGGTGTCGGGTGCTGACAGTGGCTCGAAAGCGGATAAGTTGGCGGCTAAATTACGCAGTGTCCTCAGTGATATAGCGGAGGTAGCCCGACCACTGAAGACTGTTGCTCTGCGCGCGTCTGGCTTGGACGAATCCGTCGGGCCTGATGACATAGCCGCTGCAGTCTCAACGACGACTGGGTGCCACCCCGAACACGTAAAGGTAGGCATCATCCGCGCGGGGCCATTTGGTGCTGGTACCGCAGTGATTAAATGCCCGCCGGAACCTGCAAAGGTTCTGGCTGCGGCAGCAAGACTCTTGGTGGGCTGGTCATCAGCTCGGATCAAACTACTTGATCCCTTACCCATGCGCTGTTTTAAGTGCATGGGCCTAGGCCACGTAAGAGCTACATGCCCATCCCAAGTCGACCGTGGTACGATTTGCTACCGATGTGGCGAAGAGGGACACATGTCTGCCAGCTGCAAGGCCAAACCGCACTGCGTGGCTTGCGCTCAAGCAAAGAGGCGGGCAGGACACATCATGGGCGGAAAACGCTGCAGGCCTCCTCGAAAGAGGAACAAGTCGGTGCCCCCACAAGGGGCTGCACCACAGGAGACCTGCAGAAGTTCTCCACAGGAGATGGAGTCATAACGTCTCCCCCGTGTAAAACGAATGGAAAGGAGTAGAGCCTATACTCAGTGTGAGACGCGGGCAGAGATGGGCGTCTTTAGCCCGCATTGCACGATCTCACGTGCCGTCGGGGATGTCATTCGAGCTTGACACCCCCAGCCTATGGCGAGACGAGTCCCGGTCTCTATGACCAGGGCAGCTTTGGCCGTCGTCTTGGAAGAATTCACTTTGACTCCCACGGCGGCCAACACTTAAAGCGGTTGAGGACCAGCAGAGGGGTTTTAGTGGGTAGGCTTCCTGCCCTTTTCCCATTAGGGGGAAGGGGCGGGGGGAGAGTCCCACATAACCACCGCGTTCGCCCAAGCGCAGTGGTATGCGGAAAGCATTTCCCCTCTTAAAAAAAAAAAAAAAAAAAAAAAAAAAAAAAAAAAAAAAAAAGGTTAGGTTAGGTTAGGTTAGGTTAGGTTAGGTTGAGGTCTATTTTGGAGGTGCTTGCACGGATTATTGCGATTTTCGGAACCATAATACTACATTTTTTTGGCATTCGTTTTCGGTTTTTGATTCTGCATTACACGTTGATTTGGCTTTGTTATTCGGTTTTTTGGTTTTTGCACTTGGTTGGTTTTCGTTGGTTTGTTTACCTTTTTCTAACGCAGAAATAAAATTGTTGCCGTTGTCGTACCGAGCCCTTTTTAGGGCTGGGAGGTAGCGGCAATAGTCGACTTTCGCGTGGAAAGGGTTGCAAGATTGTCGAATTTTTTGTTTTGGTTTTTTAGATTTTTGAAAATTGTAAATTTTTGCCCTTAATTTTTTATAAATTTTGGGTTTGTTTACATTTTTCAAAATTAGTTTTGTCGGGGTTGCCAACATCCTTAATTGCCCATTTTTTGGGCGGGTATAGCGGCAACGGTTCCGCAAACTATAGAGTCGGTCCCGTTTATTTCGGTTTAAGGAGACTAGAATTATAAAATTTCGGAAATTGTGAGTTTTTGGTCAAAATTTTCGGAAGGATTTTTCTAGTCCCTTCAGTTTGGGGGTAGTTTAAAAAAGGTTGCGCTTCTCGTATCTTTTTGAAACTTTTTGTAGTGGTAGGAAATTTTGTTTTTTAAATCTGTGTGAAAGATCCAAGACTCTGTGATTTTTGAGTCAAGAGTTATTGACCTACTAGTGAGGAGAGGGATCAATTTCTTGGACTTCACTTTTTTCAAAATTTTACCTTTTTTGTTTTTTGTTAATTTCTTTTAACTTATTCATCTTTGGTGAATACTAGAAGTATTAAAAAATAGTCCAAAAAATCTTCTATTTTTTGGTTATTTTTTTAGGTCGCTACGACCTCGGGAAGTGGCCCGAAAAAAGCGTCAAACTTTTGCTCTGATTGCTCAGAGGAAAATTTCAGGCGCTAAATCGGGTTTTATATGGGAAAGTCTAAATCCGACTCGCACTTGACCATTTCAAGGTTAGGTTAGGTCTTAGTTTTGAACATAGTAGTCGGATTTAGACCAAATTTGGTAATTAGGTGGAAGGGGTCAGTATGGCTTCTGACACTGAGAAAGGGGGGGATCCACTGGAGGAAGGGGGAGAAATCCTCACCTCTGGGTGTGAGTCGGAGGACTCGTTAGATGTTTATGAGAGGGTCCCTCATGCCTCTAAGAGGGGTCATGAGGATGATGAGGAGGGTGATCTAAGGCACGTGTACGGGCCAAAGATCAACTCCGCCCGTAGAGGAAAGCCCAAGGGGGCATATGCGGGGTTGGCTGCAGCAAGGGCCAAGCTACAAGAGCCGGACATTTATCAGTTCGAGGAAGAAGCGGACGCTGCCGCCGCATACCGAAAGGACTTTCCTGAGCTCCGCCCCAAGGGGGGGAAGGAGGTTAAGGGAACGAATGGAGGGAAAAAGGGAGGAAAGGTGCGCTCGCGTTCGCGATCACCAACCTCCCCCTCGCGCCGGGAAAGCCCGATAGAATTTCTGCGGTTTTCAGATCCAATCGAGGCAACCCGACAGGCAGCGAGGGAGATTTTAGAGGGGGCCCGAAGATCCGGTAATTTGAAGGGAGATGTGTGGGGCGCGATGAATCGTGCCTGCCACACGATTTTAGACTCGATGGACGACGTCGAGGCCGCCAAGTCGGAAAGTGAGGAGATCCGCATCCTTAAAGCGGACAATAAGAGGATGCGGGAGCAACTCACTCACTGCTTGGCGGAACTGAAGGCGCTCCGGACTGCGTTCTCGGAGCGGGAGATTCCGGCGTCTCCGGCCCCGCCACCCAAAGCGTCCTTGCAGTTTTCTGCTGCGGACCTGGCGGAGGCGATCGGAGAACTAAAGAAGGAACTGTTCGTCTCCTTGGGGAGCATGATCAATGCCCGCCTTGAGGAGGTGAACAGGCGCCTGCCGCCTGAGCCGATTTTCCGCCCCCCGTTGGCGGCTGATAGGAGGGTGGTGGGATCGGCTGTGCCAGCCCTTCCCAAAGTGAGGACGGTCTCACCTGCCCCACCTAGGATGAGGACTGCTTCGCCTGCCCCACCTAAGGTGAGGACTACTCAGCCTGAGGCAGTAGCAAGACTGGGGGACGGGAGGCCGCAAAAGGCCAAGACTGCCAAAAAGGCAGTTGCCCCCGCCCGCCAAGCTCCAGTCCCGGCCCCGCGAGCCGCCCCGAGAGTTGCTCGGTCGTCGGAAGGAGGATCATGCCCCTCGACCCAAACGCCACGTCCACCTAAGGAATCCTGGGTGGATGTGGTAAAGAAGGGGAAAGGGAAGGGGAAGGGCACGGCGAAGGCCAAGCCTGCCCCCTCGACAAGAGCGCCCAAAGCGCCACCCAAGAAAAAGACGGCAGCGCCTAAGGTGAGGGCGCTGGCCGTTCCAAGGACGGCGGCGGTGGTGGTTTCATTAAAAAAGGATGCCACCAACACCACCACGCTACAGGCCACTATGGCCAGGGCGATCAACGCCCTGAGCTTGGAGGAAGTGGGCCTGCAGCATGTAAAGGTCAGGTCCTCTATGACGGGGGCCCGTGTAATCGAAGTCCCCGGAGAGGACCAGGAGAATGCGGCTGATAATCTTGCTGCTAAACTGCAGCAGATTGTAGGTGACGTGGCCGACGTGAGCCGCGTAACAAAAAAGACCGGACTCCAAATCGCCGGCCTAGATGAGTCGGCGACAAAGGAGTCCGTGGCGCTGGCCGTTGCCAATGCAGGAGCCTGTGACCAGGCCCAAATAAAGGTAGGGGGCATTCGCCCCCTGTACGACGGAACTGGATCTGTTTTGATCCAGTGCCCAGTGCGGGTGGCCAAAGCCCTCCTGGCGATAGGGCGGATCAAGGTGGGTTGGGCGTCCGCCAAGATCAATAGGATCGGACCAGCACCTATGCGGTGCTACAGATGCATGGGTGTTGGTCACACACGAGAGACATGCCCCTCCAGCGTTGACCGGTCAAAATCCTGCTACCGGTGCAGCAGGGAGGGGCACATAGCAAGAGAATGCTGGGAAGAAAAGGCATGGTGCGTGGTGTGCGCCCATGCAAAACTTCCAGCTGACCACTCTATGGGGGGAGATAGTTGTTTCCCCCCGGAAACTAGAGGTAGGGACCTAAGGACGCGACCCCCCCGTCGTCCTCAGCCTCCCCCTTCCCACACAGAGGTAGCCGCTGGCCGGCTAGCAGAGGACAACCGCATGGACCACTAAATGCCAGCACACCGGCATTTAGAGGTCCTGCAGATAAACGCCAACCACTCCGCCAGAGCTCAAGATCTGCTCATGCAGACTATGGCGGAGTGGGCGATTGGCGTGGCGGTTGTTGCGGAGCCCTATTTCGTCCCCCCTCTACCTAATTGGGTAGGGGCGTCGGATGAAATGGTGGCTATCGTAGTGCCGGTGGTTGGGGACTTCCCCGCCTTGTCGAAGATTGAGGGCGGCCCAGGATTTGTGGCGGCCAAGTGGGGGAATGACACCGTACTATTGGCGGTGTACTTCTCCCCCAATAGGCCGCTACGTGCTTTTGAACAATTCCTGGGAGTCCTGGGGGGGGTGGTCAGGAGGGCTGCTCCGAGACAAGTGATGGTCCTGGGGGACCTCAATGCCAAGAGCTCGGCATGGGGTTCCCCCATCACGGACCCGCGAGGGGCGGTCCTCAGGGATTGGGTGGTGGCAACAGGACTCGAGGTTCTGAATCAGGGCGGCGCAAATACATGCGTGCGGCGGCAGGGGGGTTCGGTCGTGGACGTGACGTTCGCGACCACTGCCATTGCCGCGCGCGTGGAAGACTGGCGCGTCCTGGAGGACGTGGAGACCCTCTCCGATCACCTATATATTAGGATGAGGGTCTCCACAGGAGGGGTGCAGTCACTGCCCATCCCCGGGTGGAGGGCAAACGGGAGCAGGGGAGGAGGGTTCCCAAAATGGTCCCTGTCCCTTTTGGACAGGGCCAAGGCGGACGAGGCGGCGATGGTGGAGGCTTGGTGTGCTGCCCCACCCGCCGCCCTCGGAGTCGAGGAAAGGGCCGTCCGGTTCCGCATCGCACTGCAGGCGGTGTGCGATGCGGCTATGCCCCGGGCGAAACGCCTGACTTCTCGGAAGAGGGTGTACTGGTGGTCCGCAGAGATTGCGGCCCTGCGAATCACCAGCAATAGTGCCCGCCACGCCTACCAGCACTGTAGGCGTAGGCGGCACACCCCCCAAGAGGAAGAGGGTCTCCACCAGGCCCTCAAGGTGGCAAAGAAGGCCCTCCAGGTGGCGATCGCCAAGGCCAAGGATGAGGGACAAGCCTCGTTCTTGGCCACCCTGGATAAGGACCCATGGGGGCGGCCCTACAGGGTAGTGCGCAACAAGATGTGCACTGCCCCCCCCATGGACTCCCTTGAACCCGCCTTACTGCAGAGGGTCATCGAGGGGCTGTTCCCTCCAGCCCCTGCGATCACCCCTCCATCGATGGCTGAGCCCGTGGAGGAGCCGGATACCGAACTCGTCATTGCGCCAATTAGCGATGACGAGTTCGAGAGGGTAGAGGACCGACTCCGGGGCTGTAAAAAAGCCCCGGGCCCCGATGGAGTCCCCGGTCGCGTCCTCTTCATCAGTCTAAAACATCTCGGGAACCGCCTCAGGCAGATCATGGATGACTGCCTGAGGGAGGGAAGGTTCCCGAGGATATTTTATACCGTTTTTTTTTGATATTTTGATACCGTTGACCACAAGATGCTGGTAGCCAAACTTAATTTCTATGGTTTTCATGGTCTGTTTCTGGACTGGATAGAGTCGTACCTTCATGATAGGAACCTTATGGTGGTGCTTGGTGGCTATGAATCAGCGGCTTTTGTAGCTAATTCGGGTGTACCACAGGGATCACACCTGGGCCCGATTCTCTTTAATATATTTATAAACGATATTGTGGACTGTTTTAAGTACTGTGAGTTTCTCCTGTACGCTGACGACCTAAAAATGTTCAGGGAAATAAAATCTCCGACTGATGCCCAACTTTTACAGAGTGATCTGGACAGAGTTGCGCATTGGTGTGACCGAAATAACATGAAACTGAACCACCAGAAATGTCATTGTATTGTATTCTCTCGTAAAATCAATTTTATACAAAATACATACATGATAAATGGAAATAGTTTGAAGAACGTTACGCAAATTCGTGATTTAGGGGTTCTGGTAGATGAAAAGCTAAGTTTCATACCACATGTTGATCAAATTATTAAACAGGCGTTAAGAGTCTCCGGTTTTATTTTGCGTTGCACCAAGAGGTTTAAACATGCTAAAAGCAGGTTAGTTCTTTTTAATTCACTTGTTAGAAGTAGATTAGAATATTGCTCCACCGTTTGGAACCCCTATTATAAGGGGCATGAGGCAAGGATAGAGAGAATACAAAAAAAGTTTTTCCGGCATTTGTGCTTTAGGGACCACCTTCTAGACGACCTGCCCAAATACGACCAGAAATTAAAATACTATAAGGCTTTATCTCTATCTGACCGCAGAAGCCTTCTGGATCTATGTTTCTTGCATAAGATTGTTAACGGTAAACTTGATGCACCTCAGATCTTAGCAAATATATCTTTTGCAGTACCAAGACCCTGTTTTAGGTCAACAAAAAATTATAAAACCTTTAAAACCCGTTTCTGTCGAACCAATCTGGGCAAGTCAGCACCTTTAGCAAGAATTATGTCTAAATATGATTTATTAAAAAATGTTGCAAATTTGGATATTTTTAACGATTCCTTACCTCAGTTTAAAAATAAACTTAAAAAATTCTTCTCTAGCGATGATATTATTTGCAATAATTAAGTAATAAAGTACCTAATTATTTTGTGTAATATTATAATAATAATTATGTAAAAATCTCTGTGTGTAAAAGTGTTTTTTTTTTTTCTTTCGCATTTGCATGTATTCGTATGTGTCGCGCCTTGAATGTGTGTGTGTGTGTGTGTGTGTGTGTGTGTGTGTGTGTGTGTGTGTGTGTGTGTGTTCCTGTAATGTTTAAAACTAAGTAAACTATGTGCATGCTGAGTTAGCCTATAAGTATGTTATACATAATTTGTAATGTAATATAACGAAAATCTGTAACAAAATACCTATGTGTCACATGGAGGCTTCCTATTTTAATAAATAAATAAATAAATAAATATGGAAGGAGGGGAGGGTATGCCTCCTCCGTAAAGAGGGTCGACCCCCCGACTGCCCGTCCGCCTACCGCCCCATCGTGCTGCTGGATGAGGCCGGGAAAATGTTCGAACGTATCCTGGCCTCCCGGATCCTGCAGCACCTGGAGACCGCCGGCCCGAACGTCTCGGAGAGACAGTTCGGGTTCCGGGAGGGGCGGTCTACGCTCGACGCGCTTAAGGGACTTCTGTGAGGACGCGTCGGGCAGGGGAGAGGGTGTCGTGGCGGTGTCTTTAGACATCGCCAATGCCTTCGGCACCCTCCCCTATGAGGTGATAAGTGAGGCACTTCGGTATCACGAAGTGCCTCACTACCTGCGGCGGGTCATAGAGCACTACCTTACCGAGAGGGTAGTGCTCTATGAGGGCAAGGAGGGTCGACGGGGGGAAAGGAGGATGGCCTGCGGCGTACCCCAGGGTTCCGTTCTCGGTCCACTTCTTTGGAACCTGGGGTACGACTGGGCCATCAGGGGGGAATTGCTTCCGCGCACAGTCACAATCTGTTATGCGGACGACACGATGGTGGCTGCGCGCGGAAGCAACCTGAGGGAGACCTCAAGGAGGGCGGAGGTGGCGGCCGAGCTGGCGATTCATCGCATTGAGCGACTCGGATTAAAGGTGGCCCTCCCGAAGACTGAGGGCATAGTCTTCGGGGGGCGAGGGTGGAGGCTGCCGGCGGGCGCGGCGCTCACCCTGGGGGGGGAGGCGGTCATAATTAAGCCCCATATAAAATATCTGGGGCTAATATTGGACCGCAAATGGGATTTCGGGGAGCATTTCTCCAAACTTGCTCCCCGAATAGTGGGTGCCGCCTCGGCACTGGGGCGGCTATTGCCCAATGTGGGTGGGCCAGGCTCCTTATGCCGGCGTTTATACGCCGGCGTGACAAGGAGCATGGCCCTCTACGGGGCCCCAATCTGGGTGGACAAGCTGTCCGCCCGGAACAGGGCCCTGCTGCGGAGGCCCCAGAGGGTTGTGGCCCTCCGGATGGTGAGGGCCTACGTTACCGTGGCCCACGCCGCGGCCTGCCTCCTCGCCTGCACCCCGCCCTGGGAATTGGATGCAGAGGTGCAGGCGGAGACCTATAGGGTTAGGTCTAGGGCCCGGGCGAGGGGTGAACGCCCGGACCCTGAGGAGGTAGAGGAGACGCGCCGAATGACGGAGCGTCGACTGCGGGAACGATGGAAGGCCGACCTGGAGGACTCCCCCTATGGTACTCGTACTATAGGGGCGATCCTCCCGTCGGTTGACCTGTGGTTAGAGAGGGCAGTCGGCGCTACGTCGTTCCGGCTTGTGCAGGTAATGACCGGACATGGGTGTTTCGGTCATTACCTGCACAAAATTGGGAGGGAGCCTACCCCGCAGTGCCATGAGTGCGGCGATCCGGACGACACGGCTAGGCACACCTTTGAGGTGTGCAGCCGTTGGAGTTCGGAGCGTGGCGCCATGGCACTCGCTATTCAGCGGGAGGACCTCTCGCTCTACAGCATTGTCTCGGCAATGCTCTGCAGCGAGAGGTCTTGGGAGGCTGTGGCCTCCTTTTGCGAGACGGTTATCTCGCAGAAGGAGGCCGCGGAGCGGGAGCGCGAGGAGTCTCCTCTCGCGCATCCGCTCCGGCGCAGACGGCAGGCGGGGCAGGTTAGTGGCTGCAGGTGGGGGATGGGAGTCCCCTGCCTGTTGTAGGCAAGTCACTCAGCGGTCTGGGAGGGGGGCCACGCGTGCTCGGCCCTTCTCCCCTTTGGCGCGGGGAGCCCCGGCAATGGCTGGGGCAGCCGGACGACGTCGTGGGGAATGCCAATCGCAGGTTCCACGGCGTCCAACCAAACCGGTTTGAGGGTACGCCAAGGTGTTTTTTAGTGGGTAACACTCCCCTACTCCTTCTCGCTCGGAGAAGGGGAGGGGATGTGAGTCCCACATACCCCCCCGTCACTCCCATGGCGGGGGAAATGCGTAAAGCATTTTTCACCTTGCAAAAAAAAAAAAAAAAAAAAAAAAAAAGGTTAGGTTAGGTTAGGTTAGGTTAGGTTAGGTTAGGTTCGGTTAGGTTAGGTTAGGTTAGGTTAGGTTAGGTTAAGCGTTTTCCTGGACGTTGCATGGATCCTTGGCGCAGCGCGGGGAGTTCTGCTTGGATGGGCTTGCGTTGGGGTGGGAGGCCTTCTCCGGACTGGGCGTGGTGGGGCCTGTTCCTTTTGTCAGCCTCCAAGAGTGACTGGTGGGTAACCAGCCGTTAGTGGCCAACCCTGGGGTACCGCCCGACCCCCCAGTGGTAAGAGGGTTACCCAGGTGAGGGGGCACCGCCTGGGTGGACTTCTATCCCCCATACTCGTGGGAATCAATATAGAAAATTTAACTTCAACCTTGGCTGACGAAATTGGACTTGATTCTGCCGAACGAAAGGATACTGATAATACAGCGGTGGAGGTGGGCGCCCCGGTGGCGCGCATCGAAACCTACGAAACTGGCGCAAGCATGATGGAGGAAACGAGGGTTTGCGAAGGCTTACAAGCAAGTGTCAGTGACTTGACCACTGCAGGGACGCGGACAGGGCATAATTTGCCGGGCCTGCTCAAAGAAGCTCGAGTGGTGCTCTCTCGCTTGAACGTGGCAACATGCAGGACACCGGAGACAAAAATAGCCTCGCCGAACTCGGATGACAGTGCACCCCGACTGCTGCAACCTTACTTTACGCCGCCATGCTCACCGGCAACTGACGGGACCTTCTGGTCTGCCCGTAGTAAGCGGCGGAGAGTCATGGACTCACAAACTGAGCTAAGCTCGGGGTCTGAAGGCGATATGGGTGGTGAGTCGGTTTCATCGTCGGCAAAGGACCCGCTCGCCCAATGGAAGGAGCCTGCGCCCGGCAAAAAGGGCAAAAAACGGTCTCCCACTTCTTGGCGGTACGAAGGCCCCCCCAAAGACAAAGACCAGGTGCAGATTAACGCTGAGAGGGCAAAACAGAAACAGCTCCAGGTGGAAGATCAGCTTGACGCCTACAACCTCTCGGCGACTACGGAAATTGAGGAGAGGGCTGCCCGGCTGAGAAATCGCCTGCCGCCCGGTCAGGGCGAGGAGACAGCACAGGCGTCGGCTGCCCTGAGTGCCTCGGTGCAACAGGCGCTCGAAGTTGTGGTCCAGGTCGCAGAGAGGTCTGGCAACCTCAAGGGTACATTTGTGCGGGCCCTAAAAAATGCCGCAGACTCCATTAAGGGAGCTGTTACGGAGATGAGGGCCCTTACCATCACAGAAGAAGTGGCCCGTCTGGAGGCAGCCAATGCACACCTCTCGGGTCAGTTGGCGGAGCTGCGCCGTGAGGTTGCTCAGATGCGCAACCAGCCTGTAGTGGCGGAAGAGCCAAACTTCCGACGGCTTATCGAAGAGGTGACACGCTCCAACCGCGAGGAGTTCAGCAAGATGCTAAACGCCAGGATCGAGGGCATCGAGTGCCGTCTCCTGCCTGAGCCACGGTTGCGACCTCCGTTGGCCGCCGCACGCAGAGTGGCGCAGACCGTGCCATATCAAAGTGAGGCGAGCACATCGGCTGCCTCTAAGGGGCCAAGGGCGAAAAAGCCCTCAAAGGCTGATCCCACCGCCCCTGCCAGAGAAGTGCAAGGCCCGAAGCCGAAACCGGCAAAGAAGAAAGGCAGTTTGGCTGCTCAAGAAGCAGCGGCCGCGAGGAAACCTCTGCAGGAGCCCGCCGCATCAAAACCCACACGCGAGTCGTGGAGCACAGCGGCGGGCAGGAACACCAAGAGATCGGCAAACCGGGTGGCTAAACTCTTGAAGGCAGCCAGCGCACCCAAAAGGGCCCCTCGGAAGAGAAAGCTTCGTGCACCTCGCACCGCGGTCGTCACCCTTACGCTGAAGCCGGGTGCCACCGAGCTGGGGTGGAACTACAACAAGGTAATGGCCGAGGCCAGGAGTCGCATGAAGCTCGAGGAGGTCGGCCTTACCCAAGTTTGTTTCCGAACGGCGGCAACCGGAGCCCGGATTCTCGAGATTCCACCGGACATTAAGGATTCCGAAAAGGCGGCGGATGACCTGGCGGATAAGCTCCGGAACGTCCTGAGCGCCGACGTGGTCCACGTCCACCGGCCGGTAAAGTGTGCTGATTTGCGCGTCACGGGGCTGGACGACTCGGTGACTGTGGAGGAAGTAGTTGCGGCTGTGGCTGCAGAAGGGGGTTGCGTCACCGAGGCCATGAAATCCGGCAAAATTGTCCGCGGCCAAAATGGTTCGGGAGCCCTCTGGCTGAGCTGCCCGGTCGCAGCCGCCAAAAAGGTGGTCGAAGCTGGCCGGATAAAGGTGGGCTGGATCTCGGCACGAGTGGTACTGCTCGAGCCAAGGCCCCTTCGCTGCTACAGATGCCTGGAGATGGGCCACGTAGGGGCCAAATGTGCAGGGGTGGACCGTAGTAACATTTGCTACCGATGCGGGAACCCTGGCCACAAGGCGCGTGAGTGCACTGCTGACGAAGCGAGCTGCGCCATTTGCAAGGCAGCTGGCAAACCAGCGATGCATTCCATCGGCAGCAAAGGGTGTCTGGATGGGAGGGCCCGAGCGACCAAAAAGGCGGGAAGGGTAGCGAGGGGTGGCCCGGTAGTCTCCCAACAGAACGCAACGGCGGAGTGCATAGACACTTCACAATAAAATGGCCCTGTCGTGTCTCCAGGCGAATATTAATCACTCTGCCAGGGCTCAGGATCTCTTGGTCCAAACCATGGTGGAGTGGCAGATAAAAGTAGCCGTAGTGTCTGAGCCCTATTATGTCCCTACTCAGGATGAATGGGTGTCGGACCGAGACAAAACGGTGGCCATCATCGCCCCGACTGCTGCTGGCTCCCCGTCCTTCGAAGCTGTAAGGAGGGGCCAAGGGCATGTGCTGGCTGTTGTAGGAGGTGTTGCAGTGCTTGGGGTATACTTCTCACCTAGTCGAAGCCTCGCCGACTTCGAGCAAATGCTCACGGAAGTCGGGGCTCTGGTAGGGCAGATATCCCCCACCCCCATGCTAGTCGCGGGTGATTTCAACGCCAAGTCCACGGCGTGGGGATCCCCTGTGACAGATGCGCGAGGCAACGTCCTGGAGGAGTGGGCGGCGTCACTCGGACTTGTAGTTCTGAACAGTGGATCGGAGAGCACGTGCGTGCGGTGCCGGGGCGAGTCGATCGTGGATATTACATTCGCGTCCCACGCCCTGGCACTCCGTGTTCAGGATTGGAGGGTGGAGGTGGACGTGGAGACTTTGTCGGATCACCGATATATCCGGTTTGATGTCTCCACGTTTCCCGCCACCACTGGACGAGAAAACCGATCCCCTGCATGGGACGGCCCGCGATGGGTGTTGGGACGGCTAGACAGGCAGATCGCCAAAGAGGCGGCCATAGTTGAGTCCTGGGGAGCCGATTCTGGCTCGGTGGACCAGGTCGACCAAGAGGCTGAGCGACTTGGCGCTGCGCTGACACGCGTTTGCGACGCGGCAATGCCGAGGGCTAAACCGGTCTCGCCGAGGCGTTGGGTGTACTGGTGGCAACCAGAACTCCGTCAACTGCGGAATACTTGTGTGGCTGCACGCCGCCAGTACAGTCGTTCCAGGAGAAGGCGGGTTCGAGACCGGACACAGGAAAATGTTCTCTATGAGGCCTATCGAGCTGCCTGTCAAACTCTTCAGGCGGCCATTGCAGCGGCCAAAGATGCGGCTTGGGAAGAATGGCTGGGGACTCTAGATCGAGACCCGTGGGGAAGACCGTATCGTGTCGTGAGGCAAAAGCTCCGACCCTGGGCTCCCCCGCTGACTAGCAGTCTCCAACCGGAGGTCCTCGAGCGAGTGGTAGGCACCCTCTTCCCCGACCGCGGTGAATTTGTGCCGCCCGCGATGGTGTCCGCCAATAGACCGCAGGAATACGAGGAGGAGGTGCCCCCGGTGACTGAAGCAGAGTTCGGTGCAGCTGTCTTGAAACTTCGGTTGAAGAAGACAGCCCCAGGGCTGGATGGTGTACCGGGGAGTGCCTTGGCGATCGCTCTCAGCGAGATGGGTGACCGAGTCCGGGACCTTTTCACTGCATGCCTGGTCCAGGGGCGGTTTCCAGAACGTTGGAAAAAGGGCAAACTCGTGCTTCTCCGGAAAGAGGGGCGCCCGCCCGATCAGCCGTCAGCATACCGCCCCATAGTGCTCCTCGATGAGACGAGCAAGCTCTTTGAGCGTGTGCTCGCTTCGCGTCTCGTCAGGAGCATGGATCCGGGTTTGAGCGAGTGGCAGTATGGGTTCCGCCCCGGGCGCTCAACAATAGATGCGATTGCCCGAGTCAGGGACCTCGCGGCGGAGGAGATCTCGCAGGGTGGGGTGGTGGTGGCAGTGTCGCTCGACATCTCCAACGCATTCAACACCCTACCCTGGCAGACAGTGAAGGCGGCGTTGCGGTACCACGCTGTGCCACAATACCTGCAGCGAACCATCGCCGATTATTTCGCGGGGAGAGAGGTCGCCTATCCCACTAAGGACGGCTGGGGAAGCAGAATGATGTCGTGCGGTGTTCCACAGGGTTCGGTCTTGGGACCACTCCTGTGGAACATCGGGTACGACTGGGTGCTGCGCGGGGCCACCCTGCAGGGGGTCGGCGTCACCTGCTACGCCGACGATACCCTCGTGACGGCCCGTGGCAGCACGCACCGGGGGGCGGCCTATCTCGCCACGGCTGGGGTGGCACACGTGGTGCAAAAGATCCGTGCGTTGGGCCTGGAGGTGGCCCTCCACAAATCCGAGGCCCTAGTCTTTCATGGGCCCCGGAACGCGCCGCCGCCAGGCGCAAATATCATGGTAGGAGGAACCTCCATTGCCGTCGGGTTGACAATGAAGTACCTGGGACTCGTCCTCGACGGCAGATGGAGGTTCGAAGAGCACTTCCGGCGCTTGGCTCCTAAGTTGGTGGCTGCTGCTGGAACGCTTGGGCGGATCCTGCCAAATGTGGGGGGGCCTGGAGGAGCATGCCGACGCCTGTACACTGGTGTAGTGCGCTCAATGGCGCTCTACGGGGCGCCAATATGGGCGGACGCACTGAGCGCCCGTAATGTGGCCCTGTTGCGGCGCCCGCAGCGGGCCATGGCGCTCAGAGCGGCTCGGGCGTATCGCACGGTGTCGTACACCGGTGCGTGCCTGCTTGCCGGCAGCCCGCCATGGGACCTCGAAGCAGAGCTCCTTTCAGAGGTTTTCTGGAGGCTGCTGGCAGCAAGAGAGGCGGAAAACTGGCCCCACCCACGTGAGGTCCGACAGTGGCGGGAAGAGGCCCGTGAGAGGCTCTTTGTGAAGTGGACGGAGACACTCAGAGTCCCGGGGGCTAGCCGGGAACTGGTGGCCGCTGTTCGGCCCGTTCTGAAAGAATGGGTCGACCGCAGGCACGGCGCACCCACTTTTCGCCTCACGCAGGTCCTTACAGGGCACGGTTGCTTTGGCAGATATCTGTGTGAGGTGGTGGGCAGGGAGCCGACCAGCGTGTGCCACCACTGTGAAAAACGAGCTGTAGACACGGCCGAGCACACGCGCGTTGAGTGCCCAGCTTGGGCCGAGCCTCGTGACACACTGTCTACAGCTCTCGGAGGCGACCTTTCGCTGCCAAACCTGGTCGCCAAAATGGTCAGCAGCGAAGATGCGTGGAAGGCGGTGCAGGCGTTCAGTGATACCGTCATGTCACTGAAAGAGGCGGCGGAGCGGGAGCGAGAGGACGACGTCAACTCGCTCCCGCTGCGTCGCAAGAGGCCGGGCCGGCGGCGTTTGGCCTTTGCAGGCCAGATGCTTCCGCCATAAAGAGGACCTGCGGGTGATGGGTCGGGAGTTTCATCGCCCGCCTTAAGAGGTCCTGTGCTGGAAGGCTCCAAGTGTTCGAGGAGCCGTCAGCGAAGTGGGTCCAGGGCATTCGTGCCCCCGACCCTGGAGTCGAGCCCAACCGGGCAGCGCTGACGGGTTACTGGTTGAGAGCAAGTACGTTCCCGGAATCCCGTCCTCATGCGAGCGGCGGAACACCCCAGGAGTTTTAGTCTGTGCGAGTCGGACATACTCACCTGGCCTCTCCCGAGCTGGGTGAGATCCATAACGGATTTCTCCTGGGTCAAAAAAAAAAAAAAAAAAAAAAAGGTTAGGTTAGGTTAGGTTCTCCTGGACCAGACGGCATTCCGGGTCGAGCGTGGGTCCTAGCGATGGGAGAAATCGAGCCCAGACTCCGGCGCATGTTTAGCGCATGCATGGAGCAGGCCCGTTTTCCCAAACAGTGGAAAACGGGTCGGCTGGTGCTCCTGAAGAAGGAAGGTCGTCCAGCGGACTCCCCATCAGCCTACAGGCCGATCGTTCTGCTTGACGAGGTGAGCAAGCTCTTCGAACGCGTGGTAGCGGCTCGTCTCGTCAAGCACCTCACCAACGATGGACCAGACTTGGCAGACTGCCAGTATGGCTTCCGCACCGGCAGATCAACGGTGAGTGCGATCCTGGCAGTAAAGAGCCTGGCGCAAAATGCTGTCTCCCGGGGTGATGTTGTTTTGGCGGTGTCCTTAGACATCGCCAACGCTTTTAACTCCATCCCCTGGGAGTGCATACAGGAGGCGTTACGGTACCACCGGGTCCCGCGGTATCTGAGCCGAGTTATTGGCTCTTACCTGTCAGAAAGGTTTGTAACCTACCCTGGACCACGGGAGTGGTGTCAGAAAGAGATGGTGTGCGGCGTTCCACAGGGGTCGGTTCTTGGGCCGCTCCTGTGGAACATCGGATACGATTGGGTACTCCGGGGCGCTCGCCTGCGTGGAGTGAGCGTAACCTGTTACGCTGATGACACGTTGGTGACCGCTCAGGGGGCCACCTTCAGGGAGGCGGCCATACTAGCGACGGCGGGTGTAGCACAGGTGGTTGACAGGATCAGGCGGCTGGGGCTGGAGGTGGCATTAAGCAAGTCTGAGGCCATCTGTTTCCATGGCCCTCGAAGAGCACCTCCGGCGGGCGCGCACATTGTGGTGGGAGGAGTCACCATCGAAGTCGAGTCGACGATGCGGTACCTAGGCATTGTCCTTGACAGCCGGTGGAGCTTCCTGCCACACTTCCAGCGTCTAATGCCGAAGTTGTTAGGTGCAGCTGCTGCTCTTGGGCGTATACTCCCAAACCTGGGGGGGCCCAAGACTTCGTGCAGGCGGCTGTACATGGGCGTGGTTCGATCGATGGCCTTGTATGGAGCACCAGTGTGGGTGGATGCCTTGAATAGCCGGATCTCTGCCTTGCTGCTTAAACCGCAGCGGGCAATGGCTATCAGGGCCATACGAGGCTATCGTACAATATCTACAGAGGCGGCCTGTGTCCTGGCTGGCTCAATGCCCTGGGACTTGGAGGCAAAAACCCTTGCCGAAGTGCATGCCTGGCAGGAGGATGCTAGAGACCGTGGTCATTGGCCAGCACCACGTGAGATCCAGGCGCGACGCGACGAACTGCGCCTTGAGGCAGTTGCGGATTGGGGAATGAGGTTGCAGGCTCCAACTGCGGGCCTCCTTACGGTGGCCGCCATACGACCGATCCTATCAGAATGGCTCGACCGCGATCACGGGCAGCTGACCTTCCGGCTGACACAGGTGCTTTCCGGGCACGGGTGCTTCGGAAAGTACCTTTGCCGTATAGCCGGAAGAGAGCCGACGGCGGAGTGCCATGACTGTGGCGAAACCGAAGACACTGCTCAGCACACCTTAGAGCAGTGTCCAGCTTGGGGAGAACCGCGCGCAGACCTGGTCGCGGTTGTCGGTGACGACTTGACGTTGCCGACGGTGGTAAGGGCCATGGTCAGGAGTGATGATGCGTGGCGGGCAGCGTGCTCTTTCTGCGAGGACGTAATGACGCAGAAGGAGTGCGCAGAGCGTGCGAGAGAGGACGCTGAGGGAGCGTCCCAACAACGGCGCAAGAGAGTGGGCCGCAGGCGACTGGCTCACGACCGTCGCCTGTCGCCATAGAGAGGACTTCCGGACGGTAGAAACGGGGACATTCTATCGTCGTCCGGACTAGGGTCCTCGAGTCGGGTGGCGTGCCAAATGTTCCTGGCACGCTACTAAAGGAGGGACTAACGGGAAAAGCTGCAGGGTCTGCAGTGCAGGCAACCGCCTGGCAGGGAATCGAAAGCAGGCGAAAGCGCTACTCGTACCCTGCCACATGGTGGAGAGAGGAACACCCGGGGGTTTTTAGTGAGTAGGAGTCTCACATAACCACCACGCCCCCCCGTGACGTGGTGGTATCCATGAGGATTTTCCCCCGGACAAAAAAAAAAAAAAAAAAAAAAAAAAAAAAGGTTAGGTTAGGTTAGGTTAGGTTAGGTTAGCATCGTTCAACACCTGGAGGACGTGGGGCCTAACATCTCCGACCGGCAGTACGGGTTCCGTGAGGGACGGTCCACTATGGACGCGCTTTCGTCCCTCCGGAACTTCTGTGGGTACGCGGAGGAGAAGGGTGAGGGAGTCGTGGCGGTGTCGTTAGATATCGCCAACGCATTCGGCTCCCTGCCCTTCCCGGTCATCAGTGAGGCCCTCCGCTACCACAGGGTGCCCGGGTATCTACGGCGGATTGTGGAGCACTACCTAACCGACAGGGTGGTGCTCTACGATCGTGGAGGTCTGCGGATCGCCCACCCGATGTCGTGCGGTGTTCCCCAGGGGTCAGTGTTAGGACCCCTGCTATGGAACATCGGGTACGACTGGGTGATCCGCGGAGCGCTCCTTCCCCGCATGGCCACCCTTTGCTATGCCGACGATACAATGGTGGCCGTGCGGGGACGTGAGCTGGAGGAGGCCCTCCGGAGGGCGTCGTTGGCGGCAGACCTGATTGTTGGCCGCATCCGACAGCTGGGTCTGGAGGTGTCCCTCCCGAAGACGGATGCTATTATCTTCGGGGGGAGGGGATGGCGTCCCAGTAGTGGGACGACCATCCCTGTGGCGGGGGAGGCGGTCCAGGTGAAGGCCAACATCAAGTACCTCGGCCTCATCCTGGACCGGAGGTGGAACTTCGGGGAGCATTTCCGCCAACTTGCTCCCCGGGTGGTAGGCGCCGCGTCGGCCCTAGGCCGCATGTTGCCAAACGTTGGGGGGCCCCAAGCGCCATGCCGACGCCTGTTTGCAGGCGTCGTGCGTAGCATGGCGCTATACGGAGCGCCAATCTGGGCCGACACGTTGTCGGCCAAGAATAAGGCGCTCCTAAGAAGGCCCCAAAGGGTAGTGGCCCTCCGAATAGTGAGGGCCTACATGACGGTGGCACATGCGGCCGCGTGTGTCTTGGCCTGCACCCCGCCGTGGGAGCTCGATGCTCAGGTGCAGGCCGAGACATACCGGAGGAGGGTGGGGTTCAGGGCGCGAGGAGAACGCCCGGACTCCGAGACGATGGAGGGGGCCCGTCGAATGACGGAGCGGCGCCTGAGAGACCGGTGGAAAAGTGACCTGGAGGACTCCCCCTATGGACTCCGCACCATAGGGGCACTCCTCCCGTCGCTAGAACACTGGTTGAGTCGGAGGTACGGTACCGTCACGTACCGTCTTGTGCAGGTGATGACCGGGCATGGATGCTTCGGTCATTACCTGCACAAGATAAGGAGAGAGCCCAGTCCGGTTTGCCATGAGTGCGGCGATCCGGACGACACGGCCCAGCACACCCTAGAGGTGTGCTCGAAGTGGGATCCGGAGCGCCGATCTCTGGTTGCGGACATAGGGCTCTCCGATCTCTCACTGCACAGCGTGGTGTCGGCCATGCTGAGCAGTGAGAGATCGTGGTTGGCGGTCGTCTCCTTCTGCGAGAGCGTTATCTCGCAGAAGGAGGCGGCGGAGCGGGAGCGCGAGGAGGCTGTGGATGCGCACCCGCTCCGGCGTAGACGTGTGGGGCGAAGGCGGAGGCAGTTTGCCGCCCGCCTGAACCCCCAGTAGGACCGTGGGGATAGGGTCCCACACTATGGTCCTTCACGTCTGGGGGAGGGTTCGGGGTGTTAACCGAACCCTCCCTCCTTTGGCGCAGGTACCCCAGCGATAGGCTGGGGCGGCTGGGGGGCACCCAGTGGTGAATAGTCATCAGCCCACGGTGCCCCCGCTAACAGCCCTTGGAGGTTAACACCGGAGAGGTTTTAGACGGTATGCTTCCACCTCAGCTCTCGCAGGAGACTGGGGTGGTCGAGAGTCCGTCATACCCCCCCCATATGGCTACCCGGCCGGGGGGGACGATGCGTAAAGACATTTCCTCTCCGTCAAAAAAAAAAAAAAAAAAAAAAAAAAAAAAAAAAAAAAAAAAAAAAAAAAAAAAAAAAAGGTTAGGTTAGGTTAGGTTAGGTTAGGTTAGGTTAGGTTAGGTTAGGTTAGGTTCCCCCCCGACTGTGCTGCCACCTTGCTGTGGTGGGGGGGCTTGCGTGTCTCAATGATCCCCGGCTTTTCTTCGGAAAAGCTGCTTCGTCACCAGTTGAGGGCGGCGACAGAGGTCGTTGGAAGGGGCGGTTGCCCTAGACAGCTTCCTTCTGTTGCCTATTGAGGATTGGTGACTGGGGCAGTTTGAAGGGTCAGTTGCGTGTGCCTTCGAGGCCGTTTCTGTTCCCGGAAAGCTTAACCAGCCACCTGGAGGGGGCAGTGACAGAGGTTGTTGAAAGGGGCGGTTGCGTGTGCCTTCGAGGCCGTTTCTGCCCTGGACAGCTTCTTTCTGTCACTTTTGCGGTTGGTGACTGGGTTTACTGGAAGGGACGGCGCGCCAGGGGGGCGTGACTCTTCGCCCTGAAAGTACTCCCATGTCACCCGAGGGTCCTTCTACGTGTCTCTTGGAATCCCGGGGGGCACTGTAGTTATTGAGGGGACAGCTGTGGTGGGGCGTGTTTGAAGGGTATGGGACCAACCCATTGGGGTTGGGTATCCGGAAAGCACCATCCACCACAGGCAGACCGTTGAAGGGAAGGCGAACTCAGTGGACTTCGGTTCGCTGCTCGCCCGAACTTCTTGTAGAGCCAGTGGGTTGGGGGCCCACCTTGCACGGCTTTACCGGTCTGGGGAGACGGTCGCGGGCTGTTCACAGTCGTCTCCTCCTTAGGCGGAGAGAAGGGGGGGCTCTTCGGAGCAGGCCGGGAGGCGTGTCAGTGGCGTATGCTTAGGGAGGTACCGCGGCGCCTCACAACCGGCAAGGGAGTTAAACGCCGGAGTGGTTTTAGACGGTAGTTCTTTTGAGAGTCCGTCATACCTCCCATTGCACAGCCGTCCCCAGGCTGGGAGGATGCGTAAATGCATTTCCACTCCGTCAACAAAAAAAAAAAAAAAAAAAAAAAGGTTAGGTTAGGTTAGGTTAGGTTAGGTTAGGTTAGGTTAGGTTAGGTTAGGTTAGGTTAGGTTAGGTTAGGTTAGGTTAGGTTAGGTTAGGTTAGGTTAGGTTAGCGGCCAGGTTGAGAGCAAAGCTCTATCAGCTCGAGCCTCATTTCGAGGAGGGAGCTGATCCTGATCCTGCCGCCAAGTACAGGAGGGACTTTCCCGAACTCCGCCCCAAGGGTGGAAAGGGGGGAAGGAAGGGGGAAGGTGCCAAGGGTGGCAATCGCTCTCGCTCGGTCTCGCGCTCTCGCTCGGTGTCGCGTTCCCGATCGGCCTCGCGTTCCCCCGAGCCCATGGATGGCCTAGAGGGTCGGCAGGAGGCTGACCCAATAGACGCCACCCGTATGGCGGCGAGGGATATCCTAGAGGCAGCTAGGGTATCCGGTAATCTGAAGGGGGAGGTATGGGGGCGGATGAACCGGGCCTGCCACACCATTCTGGGGTCGATGGACGAGGTCGAGGCGGCCAGGTCCGAGAGCGAGGAGATCCGCATCCTGAAAGCGGATAACAAAAGGATGCGGGAGCAACTCGCTCTCAACTCGGCGGAATTGAAGGCGCTCCGCACCGCCTTCAGTGAGCGGGAGATCCCGGCTGCTCCGGCGCCCGTTGCTGCCGCCCTGCAGTTCGGCACCGCCGAACTGACCGAGGCCATCGAGGAGATGAAGCGAGACCTGTTCCTCAGCCTCGGGAGGATGGTCAATGACAGAATAGAGGAGGTGAGCAGGCGCCTCCCGGCGGAGCCCATCCTCCGCCCCCCGTTGGCGCACGACAAGCGGGCCGTAAAGCCCGCTGTGGCGGCCCCCGCCCCCCCCCAGCGGAAGGTTGCAGGGCCTGCCCCGCCGCCTCCGGCCCCGGTAAAAGCTCTCGAGCCAGTAGCCAGGGCCAGACTAGGCGATGGGCAGCCGAAGACCAAGGTGGCCAAGAAGGCGGCGGCTTCACCCCCTGCCCCTGTTCAGGCCCCCAGGAAGCCCGCTAAGGCCGCCAAGGCTGCCCCGGCCCCGAGAGGCGCAGGTGAAGGTGGGGGCCGTCCGCGCCCTTTACGATGGCACTGGGTCAGTTTTGGTCCAGTGCCCGGTGCTGGCTGCGGTGGCCCTTCAAAAGGCTGGCAGGATCCTGGTGGGCTGGGCCTCCGCCAGGGTCACGACAGTGGGGCCGACACCGATGAGGTGCTTCAAGTGCTACGGTGTCGGCCACTCGAGGGAGCTGTGCCCCTCCAAAATAGACCGGAGCAATTACTGCTTCCGGTGCAGCAAGGAGGGGCACAAAATGGGGGAGTGCTGGGAGAAGGCGTGGTGTGCCGTGTGCCACCAGGCCAAACTCCCGGCCAAGCACATGCTGGGGGGAAAGAACTGTTTCCCCCCAGTAACGAAGGGAAGGGAGACGAGGCCGCAGCGCCCCCGCCCCCCCGTTCCGAGTACAGACGCCCCCGCGGAAGCAGCCGCCGGCCGGGCCATCGAAGTGACCCGCATGGAGCTCTAAATGCCAGCACACCGTTTAGAGCTCCTGCAGGTCAACGTCAATCACTCCGCCAGAGCACAAGACTTGCTCATGCAAGCTATGGCGGAGTGGTCGATTGACGTTGCGGTGGTGGCGGAGCCCTACTTCGTCCCTCCCCTACCCAATTGGGTAGGGTCGACGGACGAGTGGGTTGCCGTGGTTGTGCCGGCGGTCGGCAACGGTCCCCCCCTTATCAGGTTAGAGGGCGGCCCAGGGTTTGTGGCGGCCAAATGGGGGAGTGACACCGTACTTGTTGCGGTGTACTTCTCCCCCAATAGGCCGCTGGCCGCCTTCGAGGTCTTCCTGGGGGTCCTGGGGGGGGTCGTGCGGAGGGCGGCCCCGCGCCAAATAATAGTCCTGGGGGACCTCAACGCCAAAAGCGCGGCGTGGGGTTCCCCCATAACGGACGCGCGCGGGGGTGTGCTGAGGGATTGGGTGGCGGCAACGGGCCTAGTGGTCCTAAACCAGGGCAGCGCCAACACTTGCGTGCGGCGGCAGGGGGGGTCCATCGTGGACGTAACGTTCGCGACCCCTGCCATTGCCGCACGCCTAACGGATTGGCGTGTCCTGGAGGACGTGGAGACCCTCTCTGACCATCTGTACATCAGATTGAGGGTCTCCACAAGAGGGGGCCAGCCGCCACCCATCCCAGGGGGGGGGCGTAGAGAGGGGGCGGAAGAGTTCCCCAAGTGGTCCCTGTCCCTTCTGGACAGGGCCAAGGCGGACGAGGCGGCGATGGTGGAGGCATGGTGTGCTGCCCCACCCGCCGCCTTAGGTGTGGAGGAGAGGGCCAGCCGGTTCCGCTCGGCGTTACAGGCCGTCTGCGGAGCCGCCATGCCCCGGGCGAGGCGCCTTTTTGCCCGGAGGAAGGTATACTGGTGGTCCGCAGATATTGCGGCCCTGCGGACCACCAGTAACAGTGCCCGCCGCGCCTACCAACACTGTAGGCGCAGGCGGCACACCGCCGAGGAGGAGGAGGGGCTCTACGAGGCCCTCAAAGAAGCTAAGGGGGCCCTCGTCCTGTCCATAGCGAAGGCCAAGGATGACGCACACGAGTCATTCTTGGCCACGCTGGACGGGGATCCGTGGGGGAGGCCGTACAGGGTGGTGCGCAACAAAATGCGCACCGCCCCCCCCATGGACTCCTTGGAGCCCCCCCTCCTGAGGAGGGTCATCGAGGGACTGTTTCCGGCAGCTCCCTCGATGACTCCCCCGGTGATGACCGAGCCACCGGGGGACTTGGAGGACCCACTCGAACTCGCCATCGCGCCGGTAAGCGATGACGAGTTCGACAGGGCGGTGGACCGGCTCCGGGGCTGCAAGAAAGCCCCGGGGCCCGACGGAGTACCGGGTAAGGTGCTCCCCATCGCCCTTAAACACCTCGGGGACCGACTCAGGCAGTTGATGGACGACTGCCTGAGGGAGGGACGGTTCCCGAGGGTGTGGAAGGAGGGGAGGCTCTGCCTCCTCCGAAAAGAGGGTCGACCCCCCGACAGTCCTTCTGCCTATCGCCCCATAGTGCTGCTGGATGAGGCCGGGAAGATGATGGAGAGGATCCTGGCCTACAGGATCCAGCAGCACTTGGAGACCGCCGGCCCGAACGTCTCAGACAGACAGTTCGGGTTTAGGGAAGGGCGGTCTACGCTCGACGCGCTGAAGTCCCTTAGGGACTTCTGTGAGTACGCGTCGAGCAGAGGGGAGGGTGTAGTGGCGGTGTCGTTGGACATCGCCAACGCGTTTGGCACCCTCCCCTATGGGGTGATAAGGGAGGCACTAATTTACCATCAAGTGCCTCCCTACCTGCGGCGGATCATAGAGCACTACCTCACCGAGCGGGTAGTGCTCTATGAGCAGAGGGACGGTCGACGGGGGTCGACGGAGATGGCCTGTGGCGTACCCCAAGGTTCCGTGCTCGGTCCGCTTTTATGGAACCTGGGGTACGATTGGGCCATCAGGGGGGAGTTGCTCCCACGGACGGCCACCATCTGCTATGCAGATGACACCATGGTGGCCGTGCGTGGGACCGACATGAGGGAGGCGCTGTGCCGGGCGGAAGCGGCGGCCGAGCTGACCATTTACCGGATTGGTCGGCTCGGCCTGAGGGTGGCCCTCCCGAAGACTGAGGCGATAGTCTTCGGGGGGCGGGGGTGGAGGCTGCCAGCTGGCGCGGCGCTCACCTTGGGGGGGGAGTCGGTCCCGATCAAGCCCCATATAAAATATCTGGGGCTTGTCCTGGACCGACGCTGGAATTTCGGGGAGCACTTTTCACAGTTGGCTCCCCGAATTGTGGGCGCCGCGTCGGCGCTGGGTCGGCTTCTGCCGAACGTGGGTGGGCCGGGCTCCTTGTGCCGCCGGCTATATGCCGGCGTTACAAGGAGCATGGCTCTGTACGGGGCCCCCATCTGGGCGGACAAGCTGTCCGCCCGGAACAAGGCCCTGCTACAGAGGCCACAGCGGGTGGTGGCCCTCCGAATTGTGAGGGCCTACATGACGGTGGCCCACGCCGCGGCCTGCCTCCTCGCCTGCACCCCGCCCTGGGAGTTGGACGCAGAGGTGCAGGCAGAGACCTATGCAGTTAGGTCCAGGGCCCGGGCGAGGGGAGAACGCCCGGACCCTGAGGAGGTTGAGGAGACGCGCCGGATGATGGAGCGCCGACTGCGGGACAGGTGGAAGGTGAACCTGGAGGACGCCCCCTATGGAACCCGGACCATAGGGGCGATCCTCCCGTCGCTTGACACCTGGTTGGGGAGGGCAGTCGGTGCTACATCATACCGGCTTGTGCAGGTATTGACCGGACACGGATGCTTCGGTCATTACCTGCACAACATTGGGAGGGAGCCCGGTCCGCAGTGCCATGAGTGCGGCGATCCGGACGACACGGCTCAGCACACCCTCGAGGTGTGCAGCCGGTGGAGTGCGGAGCGCCGCACTATGGCACTAGCCATAGGGCGACAGGACCTCTCCCTGCACAGCGTTGTGTCTGCAATGCTGTGCAGCGACGGGTCCTGGAGGGCTGTGGCCTCCTTCTGCGAGTGTGTCATCTCGCAGAAGGAGGCCTCGGAGCGTGAGCGCGAGGAGTCTCCTCACGCGCATCCGCTCCGGCGTAGACGGCGGGGGGTGAGGCGGCGGCGTTTTGCCGCTCGCCTCAACCCTTAGTGGCTGCGGGTGGGGGATGGGAGTCCCTCGCCCGCCGTAGGCTAGCCACTGGGCGGTCTGGGAGAGGGGCCACGCGTACTCGGCCTCTCTCTCCCTCGACGCGGGAAGCCCCGGCAAATGGCTGGGGCGGCCGGTAGACGTCGTGGAGAAAGCTTTGGCGGGTTCCACGGCGTCTTGCCAATCCGGCAGGGGGGTACGCCAGGGTGGTTTTTAGTGGGTTGCGCTCCGATGCCCCCTCTCATTCGGAGGGGGGGTGACGGGGTGAGTCCCACATATCCCCTCGCCACTCCCATGGTGAGGGGAATGCATAAAGCATTTTCCACCCTGTCAAAAAAAAAAAAAAAAAAAAAAAAAAAAAAAAAAAGGTTAGGTTAGGTTAGGTTAGGTTAGGTTAGGTTAGGTTAGGTTAGGTTAGGTTGAGGTTGTTTCTCAGGTGTCTGTGAGTGGTTTCGTTTGGTTTTCGGGTTCTGAATATTACATTTTTTTGGCTATCCATTACTGACTTCGATTCTCCTCTTACACTTGACTTGGCTTTGTTTTCCTGACTTTTCGTTTTGCGGTTGGTAATTTTTTGTTGGATTTTGTACGTTTTTGTATATTCTGTGGTTTGTTTATTTGTCTATTTTCCGAGCCCTTTTCAGGGCTAGGAGGTAGCAGAGACTTTGTTTGTGTTGTCGGTATAGGTTCGGTAATTTTCGGAACGAAAGTTTCGAAATTATTGGCCTTGCCAATTTGTAAATATTAACTTTAATTTTTCTTTAATTTTAGGGTTTGTTTACATTTTTCTAAATTAGTTTTGTCGGTGTTGCCAATACCCCACCTTGCCCAGTTTTTGGGCGGGAGTAGCGGCAACGGTTCCGCAAACTATAGCGTTTGATTTTTGTTTATTTTGTATTGGTAGTTGTAAAATTTTATTTTTTGAAAACTTCGAGTTTTTACTCAAAGTTTTCAAAAAGGGTTTCCAACTTTTTTGTGTTTGGTGTCGCTTTTAAATTATTTACAGTCCTTGTAAAAATTTAAAACCCCAAGGGGCGGGTGGAGAATTTAGTTTTTTAAATTTTTTGTTTGTATTTTTTACCTTTTTGACCTCTAGGTCAAAAGTTATTCACATTTAACCTTTGTAAGGTGTTCAGAGATTTTTGATTTACCAACTTAAGGTTTTCACTTGAGTTGGTAAAATCAATATCTTTGAACCTATTAACCTTTTATAGGTTTTTAGGTTTTAAGTAGCGAGGCGCAAGCTAGCACTACCTTTTGGTTTTTAAACCAACCTCCTGCGACGTCGGCAAGTGGGTCAAAAGTGGGGACAAACTTTTCCTCACTTTGCTATTTTTTCTATTTCAGGCGCTCAACCCAAGTTTGTATGGGAAAATAGCAAACCGACTCCCACTTGACCACTTTTAAGTTAGGTTTGGTCTAAACTCCGATCTTAGAGGTCGGATTTGGACCAGATTTTGTATTCAGGTAGGAGGGGCCGGCATGGCCTCGCCTACAAAAAAAGGGTTGGGTCCACCGGAGGGGGGAGGAACTACTTCAGGTTCCGACTCCGGGGATGACGGCGTCATTGAGGTCGAAGAGATTCTCATCCCTTCGACCTGCAAAAGGGCGCATACCAATAGGTCGGATGACCCCAAGCCTCCTCAGGGGCCTAAGGTCAACTCGGCGGCGAGGGGGAAGCCCAAGGGGGCTTACGCGGGCTTGGCGGCGGCAAGGTTAAGAGCAAAGCTCTATCAGCTCGAGCCTCATTTCGAGGAGGGAGCTGATCCTGATCCTGCCGCCAAGTACAGGAGGGACTTTCCCGAACTCCGCCCCAAGGGTGGAAAGGGGGGAAGGAAGGGGGAAGGTGCCAAGGGTGGCAATCGCTCTCGCTCGGTCTCGCGCTCGCGCTCGGTGTCGCTTTCCCGATCGGCCTCGCGTTCCCCCGAGCCCATGGATGGCCTAGAGGGTCGGCAGGAGGCTGACCCAATAGACGCCACCCGTATGGCGGCGAGGGATATCCTCGAGGCCGCTAGGGTATCCGGAAACTTGAAGGGGGAGGTATGGGGGCGGATGAACCGGGCCTGCCACACCATTCTGGGGTCGATGGACGAGGTCGAGGCGGCCAGGTCCGAGAGCGAGGAGATCCGCATCCTGAAAGCGGATAACAAAAGGATGCGGGAGCAACTCGCTCTCAACTCGGCGGAATTGAAGGCGCTCCGCACCGCCTTCAGTGAGCGGGAGATCCCGGCTGCTCCGGCGCCCGTTGCTGCCGCCCTGCAGTTCGGCACCGCCGAACTGACCGAGGCCATCGAGGAGATGAAGCGAGACCTGTTCCTCAGCCTCGGGAGGATGGTTAATGATAGGATAGAGGAGGTGAGCAGGCGCCTCCCGGCGGAGCCCATCCTCCGCCCCCCGTTGGCGCACGACAAGCGGGCCGTAAAGCCCGCTGTGGCGGCCCCCGCCCCCCCCCAGCGGAAGGTTGCAGGGCCTGCCCCGCCGCCTCCAGCCCTGGTTAAAGCTCTCGAGCCAGTAGCCAGGGCCAGACTAGGCGATGGGCAGCCGAAAACAAAGGTGGCCAAGAAGGCGGCGGCTCCACCCCCTGCCCCTGTTCAGGCCCCCAGGAAGCCCGCTAAGGCCGCCAAGGCTGCCCCGGCCCCGAGAGCCCTTCGGCCCTCGGAGGGAGGACCCGGCCCCTCGGGCCAAACGCCACCTCCGCCCACGCAGATGTCGTGGTCGCAGGTGGTGAAGAAGAAGGGGAAGGGGAAAGCCAAGGCCCCCCCCCCTCCCCCTAGCAAGAAGGCCGGGAAGGCGGCGACCGGGCCCAGACCCGTGAAGCTGTCCGTCCCCAAGACGGCGGCAGTGGTGGTCTCCCTCAAGCCGGGGGCCACCACCACTCTGCAGGCCACCATGGCTAAGGCCATCAACGGCCTTAGCCTCAAGGAGGTGGGCCTGCAGAGCGTGAGGGTCAGGACCTCGATGACGGGGTCCCGAGTCATCGAGGTCCCAGGGGAGAGAGGCCACGAAATCGCCGACACCCTGGCAGCCAAGCTGCAAGGGATAGTCGGCGATGACGCTGACGTGAGCCGCCCCGTCAAGATGGCCGGCATTCAAATTGCCGGCCTGGACGAGTCGGCCACGAAGGAGTCGGTGGCGCAGGCCGTCGCCGCGGCGGGAGCGTGCCTGCCCGCGCAGGTGAAGGTGGGGGCTGTCCGCGCCCTATACGATGGCACTGGGTCAGTCTTGGTCCAGTGCCCCGTGCTGGCTGCGGTGGCCCTACAGAAGGCAGGCAGGATCCTGGTGGGCTGGGCCTCCACCAGGGTCACAACAGTGGGGCCGACACCGATGAGGTGTTTCATGTGCTACGGTGTCGGCCACTCGAGGGAGCTGTGCCCCTCCAAAATAGACCGGAGCAATTACTGCTTCCGGTGCAGCAAGGAGGGGCACAAAATGGGGGAGTGCTGGGAGAAGGCGTGGTGTGCCGTGTGCCACCAGGCCAAACTCCCGGCCAAGCACATGCTGGGGGGAAAGAACTGTTTCCCCCCAGTAACGAAGGGAAGGGAGACGAGACCGCAGCGGCCCCGCCCCCCCGTTCCGAGTACAGACGCCCCCGCGGAAGCAGCCGCCGGCCGGGCCATCGAAGTGACCCGCATGGAGCTCTAAATGCCAGCACACCATTTAGAGCTCCTGCAGGTCAACGTCAATCACTCCGCCAGAGCACAAGACTTGCTCATGCAAGCTATGGCGGAGTGGTCGATTGACGTTGCGGTGGTGGCGGAGCCCTACTTCGTCCCTCCCCTACCCAATTGGGTAGGGTCGACGGACGAGTGGGTTGCCGTGGTTGTGCCGGCGGTCGGCAACGGTCCCCCCCTTATCAGGTTAGAGGGCGGCCCAGGGTTTGTGGCGGCCAAATGGGGGAGTGACACCGTACTTGTTGCGGTGTACTTCTCCCCCAATAGGCCGCTGGCCGCCTTCGAGGTCTTCCTGGGGGTCCTGGGGGGGGTCGTGCGGAGGGCGGCCCCGCGCCAAATAATAGTCCTGGGGGACCTCAACGCCAAAAGCGCGGCGTGGGGTTCCCCCATAACGGACGCGCGCGGGGGTGTGCTGAGGGATTGGGTGGCGGCAACGGGCCTAGTGGTCCTAAACCAGGGCAGCGCCAACACTTGCGTGCGGCGGCAGGGGGGGTCCATCGTGGACGTAACGTTCGCGACCCCTGCCATTGCCGCACGCCTAACGGATTGGCGTGTCCTGGAGGACGTGGAGACCCTCTCTGACCATCTGTACATCAGATTGAGGGTCTCCACAAGAGGGGGCCAGCCGCCACCCATCCCAGGGGGGGGGCGTAGAGAGGGGGCGGAAGAGTTCCCCAAGTGGTCCCTGTCCCTTCTGGACAGGGCCAAGGCGGACGAGGCGGCGATGGTGGAGGCATGGTGTGCTGCCCCACCCGCCGCCTTAGGTGTGGAGGAGAGGGCCAGCCGGTTCCGCTCGGCGTTACAGGCCGTCTGCGGAGCCGCCATGCCCCGGGCGAGGCGCCTTTTTGCCCGGAGGAAGGTATACTGGTGGTCCGCAGATATTGCGGCCCTGCGGACCACCAGTAACAGTGCCCGCCGCGCCTACCAACACTGTAGGCGCAGGCGGCACACCGCCGAGGAGGAGGAGGGGCTCTACGAGGCCCTCAAAGAAGCTAAGGGGGCCCTCGTCCTGTCCATAGCGAAGGCCAAGGATGACGCACACGAGTCATTCTTGGCCACGCTGGACGGGGATCCGTGGGGGAGGCCGTACAGGGTGGTGCGCAACAAAATGCGCACCGCCCCCCCCATGGACTCCTTGGAGCCCCCCCTCCTGAGGAGGGTCATCGAGGGACTGTTTCCGGCAGCTCCCTCGATAACTCCCCCGGTGATGACCGAGCCACCGGGGGACTTGGAGGACCCACTCGAACTCGCCATCGCGCCGGTAAGCGATGACGAGTTCGACAGGGCGGTGGACCGGCTCCGGGGCTGCAAGAAAGCCCCGGGGCCCGACGGAGTACCGGGTAAGGTGCTCCCCATCGCCCTTAAACACCTCGGGGACCGACTCAGGCAGTTGATGGACGACTGCCTGAGGGAGGGACGGTTCCCGAGGGTGTGGAAGGAGGGGAGGCTCTGCCTCCTCCGAAAAGAGGGTCGACCCCCCGACAGTCCTTCTGCCTATCGCCCCATAGTGCTGCTGGATGAGGCCGGGAAGATGATGGAGAGGATCCTGGCCTACAGGATCCAGCAGCACTTGGAGACCGCCGGCCCGAACGTCTCAGACAGACAGTTCGGGTTTAGGGAAGGGCGGTCTACGCTCGACGCGCTGAAGTCCCTTAGGGACTTCTGTGAGTACGCGTCGAGCAGAGGGGAGGGTGTAGTGGCGGTGTCGTTGGACATCGCCAACGCGTTTGGCACCCTCCCCTATGGGGTGATAAGGGAGGCACTAATTTACCATCAAGTGCCTCCCTACCTGCGGCGGATCATAGAGCACTACCTCACCGAGCGGGTAGTGCTCTATGAGCAGAGGGACGGTCGACGGGGGTCGACGGAGATGGCCTGTGGCGTACCCCAAGGTTCCGTGCTCGGTCCGCTTTTATGGAACCTGGGGTACGATTGGGCCATCAGGGGGGAGTTGCTCCCACGGACGGCCACCATCTGCTATGCAGATGACACCATGGTGGCCGTGCGTGGGACCGACATGAGGGAGGCGCTGTGCCGGGCGGAAGCGGCGGCCGAGCTGACCATTTACCGGATTGGTCGGCTCGGCCTGAGGGTGGCCCTCCCGAAGACTGAGGCGATAGTCTTCGGGGGGCGGGGGTGGAGGCTGCCAGCTGGCGCGGCGCTCACCTTGGGGGGGGAGTCGGTCCCGATCAAGCCCCATATAAAATATCTGGGGCTTGTCCTGGACCGACGCTGGAATTTCGGGGAGCACTTTTCACAGTTGGCTCCCCGAATTGTGGGCGCCGCGTCGGCGCTGGGTCGGCTTCTGCCGAACGTGGGTGGGCCGGGCTCCTTGTGCCGCCGGCTATATGCCGGCGTTACAAGGAGCATGGCTCTGTACGGGGCCCCCATCTGGGCGGACAAGCTGTCCGCCCGGAACAAGGCCCTGCTACAGAGGCCACAGCGGGTGGTGGCCCTCCGAATTGTGAGGGCCTACATGACGGTGGCCCACGCCGCGGCCTGCCTCCTCGCCTGCACCCCGCCCTGGGAGTTGGACGCAGAGGTGCAGGCAGAGACCTATGCAGTTAGGTCCAGGGCCCGGGCGAGGGGAGAACGCCCGGACCCTGAGGAGGTTGAGGAGACGCGCCGGATGATGGAGCGCCGACTGCGGGACAGGTGGAAGGTGAACCTGGAGGACGCCCCCTATGGAACCCGGACCATAGGGGCGATCCTCCCGTCGCTTGACACCTGGTTGGGGAGGGCAGTCGGTGCTACATCATACCGGCTTGTGCAGGTATTGACCGGACACGGATGCTTCGGTCATTACCTGCACAACATTGGGAGGGAGCCCGGTCCGCAGTGCCATGAGTGCGGCGATCCGGACGACACGGCTCAGCACACCCTCGAGGTGTGCAGCCGGTGGAGTGCGGAGCGCCGCACTATGGCACTAGCCATAGGGCGACAGGACCTCTCCCTGCACAGCGTTGTGTCTGCAATGCTGTGCAGCGACGGGTCCTGGAGGGCTGTGGCCTCCTTCTGCGAGTGTGTCATCTCGCAGAAGGAGGCCTCGGAGCGTGAGCGCGAGGAGTCTCCTCACGCGCATCCGCTCCGGCGTAGACGGCGGGGGGTGAGGCGGCGGCGTTTTGCCGCTCGCCTCAACCCTTAGTGGCTGCGGGTGGGGGATGGGAGTCCCTCGCCCGCCGTAGGCTAGCCACTGGGCGGTCTGGGAGAGGGGCCACGCGTACTCGGCCTCTCTCTCCCTCGACGCGGGAAGCCCCGGCAAATGGCTGGGGCGGCCGGTAGACGTCGTGGAGAAAGCTTTGGCGGGTTCCACGGCGTCTTGCCAATCCGGCAGGGGGGTACGCCAGGGTGGTTTTTAGTGGGTTGCGCTCCGATGCCCCCTCTCATTCGGAGGGGGGGTGACGGGGTGAGTCCCACATATCCCCTCGCCACTCCCATGGTGAGGGGAATGCATAAAGCATTTTCCACCCTGTCAAAAAAAAAAAAAAAAAAAAAAAAAAAAAAAAAAAAAAAAAAAAAAAAAAAAAGGTTAGGTTAGGTTAGGTTAGGTTAGGTTAGGTTAGGTTAGGTTAGGTTAGGTTAGGTTAGGTTAGGTTAGGTTAGGTTGGGGTGCGGGCCGGATTCCTCCACGTTGGCCTGGGTGTTGCAGTCTCTCTTGATCTCGATCGGGAGAGAACGCAGCATCTGGGCTGGTGCACCCTGGGCATCGGCTGAGACTTTCCCTTTATGGGGGATTCTTTCAGCCCATGGCTAATATCCGGCAGGGGGTGGGGGGGTAGGTTAGGGGGCGGGCTCGGCGTGCACTTACACTGCCGTCGAGCACTTACCGCCCAAAACTAGAGGAGGCACGTCGACTCTTCTAGTACCCCGTACTCAGGTGTCTCTCCTCAACAATCCCCATCCAGCGGCGTTATGGGGTAGTCGAAAGACACTTGAACGGAGGGCTTGCCTTAATTGGCCGGCCCGCGAGATGGAAAACTCTATAAAACCCGACAGCCAAGTCGTAAAAACCTACAGAAACAAGGCGAAATCTGTTAGTATATAGCCTTACCCCTGGGATGGGCGTCACCCGGGGGTGGACCTTTTAGATCGACCCGTACTCGTGGGATTCAAAATGGAATACAAAAAAACAAAAACCAAAACCAAAAAGTCGAAGGACAGCAGTGAGGAGGGTGATAGTGACTCGATTCTTAGCGTTGAGTCACTGCCGGATACCAGTCTTAGGACTAAAGAACGGCGGTATAGAAAAAATGGAGGCTCGGACCCGGAAACAAGTCTGGATGGGGTTGCGAGCCCAATGAGGAAAAGGCGAGGTCGGCCGCCAACTACAGGTCATTATGTTGGCCTGGCCAAGGCGAAGTTGGCGCTTGTGGAAGCGCAAAGGGAGGAGGAGCAGATGAGGGCAGAGGTGGAAATTACTGCAGCTTCTCGAGAGGCCCGGGCCCGTGCCAGGGCTCTCACTCTATCGGAGTCGTCTTCTAACGGAGACGACTTCCAGACGGCAACTTCACTGAGCCGTACGATTGAGGATAATATCAATATTATCAGAAAGGTGGCCACTTCCTCCAAAAATCTAAAAGGAGGCTTCGTGAAGTCATTGAAGGATGCGGCGGACGAGATCGGCAAAGTGGCTCTTATCCTACAGAGCCGCTGCACCTCAGAAGAGACGAAAGGGCTGCAGGCTGACAACGCCCGCCTGCAAACGGAGGTCGCGCAGCTTCGCAAGGAGGTGGCGGAAATGCGCGAGCGCCTTGATCGGCCACAACAACAGGCTGCTGTAGTTCTGCCTAGTCAGCCTGTAGAGAAACCACCGGATACTGAAGACCTGGTGCGCACCATCCTCTGCCAGGTGGGCACGATGGTAAATGCCAGGTTCGAGGCATTTGAAGATAGGCTACTGCCCGAGAAGAGACTCCGCCCTCCGTTGGCAGCGGACAGGCGGGCTAATGATCTCCCCGAGATCTCTCCGGGGCCATCAAATACCCCAACTAAGGCTACAGTGAAGGCAAAAAAGACCACGGCTGCTTCGATAAAAGCTGTTTCTGGAGGACTGGAGGCTCCAAAGCCGCAAAAGGCCAAAAAGCAAAAGAAGAGGAAGGCGGAAAGGAAGGGGCGGCGCTCCAAGCCCCAACCCTTACCATCAGCGTCGGATCCAAGCCCCGCCCAGCCAGAGGAGTTGCCCTGGACCGAGGTGCTCAAGAAGGGGCTCAAGAAGAGGGAGGGAAAAGGGCAGGCAAAGCGGGGACCGCGAGGGGCTGCCACTGCCACTGCCACGGGACTGGCGCGACTCAGGCCTCCAAAATCAGCTGCGGTAGTTGTTACTCTCACACCAGAGGCCATCGAAAAAGGCTTAACTTACGACACAGTAATCGCGGAGGCTAAGGCCAAAATTAAGCTGACGGATCTGGGTATCACTACTGGGGTTCGTTTCCGCGTGTGTGCCACAGGAGCGCGGATGTTTGAGGTAATTGGCACAGACAACGGCCCACAAGCAGACGCGCTGGCCGAAAAGTTGAGACAAGTCCTTAGCCAGGACATAGTCCGTGTCTCTAGGCCGGTCAAGACGACGGAAATCAAAATCTCTGGCCTGGATGACTCCACTTCTGCTGATGAGGTATTAAATGCGGTTGCTGAGGCCGGGAGCTGTCCCAAAGATAGCCTCAAAAGCGGCGGGGTCGTAAAGGATCCATTTGGCGTGGGACACATTTGGGTCGAATGCCCGGTGGCAACTGCAAAACGCATTGCTGCAGCAGGTCGTCTAACATTGTCTTGGGTGTCAGCCTCCGTGAAACTTCTCGAGCCTAGGTCTCGACGCTGTTTCAGATGTCTGCAGAAGGGGCACATCAGAGCACAATGCAGTGCGGAGGTCGATAGAAGCCAAGAGTGCTTTCGCTGTGGAGTAGTTGGCCATAAATCCAGGGAGTGCTCGGCCAAACCGCACTGCTCTATTTGTGCTGCAGCCAAAAAACCGGCAGACCACCAACTCGGGGGCAGAGCTTGCTCAGCACCAGCCCCCAAAATGTCACGAAGGAAGACTGCTCTGCAGTCACAACCGACACGCCAGCTATCAGTCGAGGTGGCTATGGAGACGGAATCACTAACACTAAACGATAATGGCCCTTAAAGTCCTTCAAGCCAACATTAACCACTGCGCGCGAGCTCAAGACTTGCTCCTTCAGAGCATGGCTGAGTGGATGACGCAAGTGGCTGTGGTTGCGGAACCATATTTTATCCCCGACAGGGATGATTGGGCGGGTGATGCGGACGACCTTGTTGCCCTAGTCGTGTCGAGGTCCTCAACACTCGAAAATGTGCAAAAGGGTCGTGGTTGCGTTGCGGCAACTATTGGAGGGATTTTTACGGTTGGCATATACTGTCCCCCTAGCAGAAGCCTTGCAGAGTTTGAGGGTCTCCTTAGCCAGGTCGAGACCCTCATCGGCAGAAATCACCCACATCCTGTAATGGTAGTGGGTGATTTCAATGCCAAAAGCTCAGCCTGGGGTTGCCCAGTCACTGACGCACGAGGGGCAGTGTTAGAGGAGTGGGCGCTGACGTCGGGACTCTGTCTCTTAAACCGGGGCTCGCAACCGACCTGTGTTCGGTCACAGGGCAGTTCGATTGTCGATCTATCGTTTGCCAGCCCTACGGTAGCGCGCCGAGTCTGCGGGTGGGAAGTTGTGGAGAGCGTGGAGACATTATCGGACCACCGCTATATCCGATTTGAGGTCTCCGCTCCTTCAATGACCCCAAACAGCCCAAGCCGGAGTGCGCCATCCTTGCACGGCCCTCGCTGGGCGTTGACAAGGATGGATAGAGAGCTCCTCAAAGAGGCCGCCATCGTGCAATCATGGCTACCCGTGCCTGAGGGCACTGTGGAGGTCGAGGATGAGGCGGAATGGTTCCGAAACGCGATGACGCAAATATGCGACGCAGCGATGCCCCGGACCAGGCGCCAACCTCCACGGCGTCGCTTGTACTGGTGGACTGCGGAGCTAACGCAACTACGCGAGCAATGCGTAGCGGCAAGGCGCCGGTACCAGGCACAGAGGCGAAGGCGAATCCGTGACGAGTTGGTGGAAACTGCTCTTTATGGAGTGTATAAGGAAGCTAAAAAGGAGCTCAAGGCGGTCATTCGCCAAGCCATCGAGTTGTCGAGGGAACAGCTGTTGGAGACCCTAAACAGTGACCCTTGGGGGAGGCCATACAAGATGGTAAGAAACAAACTCCGGCCTTGGGCCCCTCCGCTCACTGAGAGCCTGCAGCCGGATTTCGTCAACCAAGTGGTAGCAACCCTGTTCCCTCACAGAGCGGAATTCCAATCGCCAACTATGGCGTCTATGACAGTGGAGACTCGAGATGAGGATGAGGATGTGCCAGCCGTCTCGGAAGGGGAGCTGGGAGCAGCCGTCCTGCGCCTACGGGCGAAAAACACGGCTCCTGGACCAGACGGCATTCCGGGTCGAGCGTGGGTCCTAGCGATGGGAGAAATCGAGCCCAGACTCCGGCGCATGTTTAGCGCATGCATGGAGCAGGCCAGTTTTCCCAAACAGTGGAAAACGGGTCGGCTGGTGCTCCTGAAGAAGGAAGGTCGTCCAGCGGACTCCCCATCAGCCTACAGGCCGATCGTTCTGCTTGACGAGGTGAGCAAGCTCTTCGAACGCGTGGTAGCGGCTCGTCTCGTCAAGCACCTCACCAACGATGGACCAGACTTGGCAGACTGCCAGTATGGCTTCCGCACCGGCAGATCAACGGTGAGTGCGATCCTGGCAGTAAAGAGCCTGGCGCAAAATGCTGTCTCCCGGGGTGATGTTGTTTTGGCGGTGTCCTTAGACATCGCCAACGCTTTTAACTCCATCCCCTGGGAGTGCATACAGGAGGCGTTACGGTACCACCGGGTCCCGCGGTATCTGAGCCGAGTTATTGGCTCTTACCTGTCAGAAAGGTTTGTAACCTACCCTGGACCACGGGAGTGGTGTCAGAAAGAGATGGTGTGCGGCGTTCCACAGGGGTCGGTTCTTGGGCCGCTCCTGTGGAACATCGGATACGATTGGGTACTCCGGGGCGCTCGCCTGCGTGGAGTGAGCGTAACCTGTTACGCTGATGACACGTTGGTGACCGCTCAGGGGGCCACCTTCAGGGAGGCGGCCATACTAGCGACGGCGGGTGTAGCACAGGTGGTTGACAGGATCAGGCGGCTGGGGCTGGAGGTGGCATTAAGCAAGTCTGAGGCCATCTGTTTCCATGGCCCTCGAAGAGCACCTCCGGCGGGCGCGCACATTGTGGTGGGAGGAGTCACCATCGAAGTCGAGTCGACGATGCGGTACCTAGGCATTGTCCTTGACAGCCGGTGGAGCTTCCTGCCACACTTCCAGCGTCTAATGCCGAAGTTGTTAGGTGCAGCTGCTGCTCTTGGGCGTATACTCCCAAACCTGGGGGGGCCCAAGACTTCGTGCAGGCGGCTGTACATGGGCGTGGTTCGATCGATGGCCTTGTATGGAGCACCAGTGTGGGTGGATGCCTTGAATAGCCGGATCTCTGCCTTGCTGCTTAAACCGCAGCGGGCAATGGCTATCAGGGCCATACGAGGCTATCGTACAATATCTACAGAGGCGGCCTGTGTCCTGGCTGGCTCAATGCCCTGGGACTTGGAGGCAAAAACCCTTGCCGAAGTGCATGCCTGGCAGGAGGATGCTAGAGACCGTGGTCATTGGCCAGCACCACGTGAGATCCAGGCGCGACGCGACGAACTGCGCCTTGAGGCAGTTGCGGATTGGGGAATGAGGTTGCAGGCTCCAACTGCGGGCCTCCTTACGGTGGCCGCCATACGACCGATCCTATCAGAATGGCTCGACCGCGATCACGGGCAGCTGACCTTCCGGCTGACACAGGTGCTTTCCGGGCACGGGTGCTTCGGAAAGTACCTTTGCCGTATAGCCGGAAGAGAGCCGACGGCGGAGTGCCATGACTGTGGCGAAACCGAAGACACTGCTCAGCACACCTTAGAGCAGTGTCCAGCTTGGGGAGAACCGCGCGCAGACCTGGTCGCGGTTGTCGGTGACGACTTGACGTTGCCGACGGTGGTAAGGGCCATGGTCAGGAGTGATGATGCGTGGCGGGCAGCGTGCTCTTTCTGCGAGGACGTAATGACGCAGAAGGAGTGCGCAGAGCGTGCGAGAGAGGACGCTGAGGGAGCGTCCCAACAACGGCGCAAGAGAGTGGGCCGCAGGCGACTGGCTCACGACCGTCGCCTGCCGCCATAGAGAGGACTTCCGGACGGTAGAAACGGGGACGTTCTATCGTCGTCCGGACTAGGGTCCTCGATGGTGGGTGGCGTGCCAAGTGTTCCCGGCACGCTACTAACGGTGGAAGGGACTAACGGGAAAAGCTGCAGGGTCTGCAGTGCAGGCAACCGCCTGGCAGGGAATCGAAAGCAGGCGAAAGCGCTACTCGTACCCTGCCACATGGTGGAGAGAGGAACACCCGGGGGTTTTTAGTGAGTAGGAGTCTCACATAACCACCACGCCCCCCCGTGACGTGGTGGTATCCATGAGGATTTTCCCCCGGACAAAAAAAAAAAAAAAGGTTAGGTTAGGTTAGGTTACTCGTGGGACTAAAATGGATAAATATAAAAACAAAAACTTTACATACACAGATGAAGAGGTAGACGACAGTACGTACAGTACTAGTGAAGAGGAGGGGAACTCGGAAACGAGTGTCCGAAATTTCGAAGGACGTTCAGAACAACGGCGAAAACGTCGAATTGTGGATACCGGAGACGGTGAGGAGGAAACGCGTGCTGGCGCTGGGCCAAATAAGCCGCTTTTAAAAAGAGGGCGAGGCCGCCCCCCCACAACTGGGGAGTATGTTGGCTTAGCGAAAGCGAAGATGGCGTTGGTAGAGGCCGAACGAGAAAGAATGATGCTCGAAGCAGAGTCGGAGCTCATTGCCTCAACCCGCCAATTGAGGAACAAATCTGCTCCCTCGTCTCAGCTTCCTGAGACGAGCGTCGATGCTGATAGCGCCAACTCGTTGATTAAGTTGGTACAGGAGAGTGTGGTCGCCATCCATAAGGTGGCAACTTCCTCGAAAAACTTGAAAGGGACATACGTACGTGTCCTCAAAGACGCAGCGGACAATATTAAGGACGCGTGTGAGGTCCTGATGGTCCGCTGTGTCTCAGACGAGACGGTGCGAATGAACGCTGAAAATAAAAGGCTGCGGGAGGAGATGGAGGGGCTACGCAAGGAGCTGGCAGACCTCCGAACACAAGTGGAGGAAGATAGGAGAAGGCAAAAGTTGGTGGTAGATCCGCCACCTCGAGCCGCCTCTCCGCCTAGGATTGAAACCGAAGAACTGGTGCGCACCATCATGTGTCAGGTGGGTACCATGATCAGCGCCCGGTTCGACGGTATAGAGGCCAGACTGCTCCCGGAGGTGCGCTTGCGACCCTTGCTGGCGGCAGATAGAAGGTTATCGGGATGCGTGGACGATTTCTCTGCTGCCGACACGTCGTACCATCCAGAGCCTTGCACTGGTGAGAACTCTATACCTCCCATGCACCCTAAGGCGAAAAACGCGAAGACGATACGGAGCACGCCCACTCAGTCATCACCCAAGGCATTGCACCAGGCCTATTCGACTGTTGTCAAGGAAGGCTCTAAGAGGAAAAAGAGTAAAGGAAAGAAGGATGGCCAGGGCCCGTCTACTTCCTCCGCCCCAGCTCCGAAGGCTGCGCCTCCAGCCCAAAAGAAGCAGAAGGGCAAGAAAAAGAAGAGGAAGAGGAAGCGTAAACCGCGTATAGTCACTCCTCAAACAACAGCGGTGGTAATTACCCTTAAGCCGGAGGCGTCACAGAAAGGGTTGACCTATAGAGACGTAATGGTGAAGGCAATAAAGTCATTCAAACTAAGTGAGGTAGGCTTAGAACACATCAAGGCTCGTAACACTGTTAGCGGAGCCCGATTGATAGAGGTGTCGGGTGCTGACAGTGGCTCGAAAGCGGATAAGTTGGCGGCTAAATTACGCAGTGTCCTCAGTGATATAGCGGAGGTAGCCCGACCACTGAAGACTGTTGCTCTGCGCGCGTCTGGCTTGGACGAATCTGTCGGGCCTGATGACATAGCCGCTGCAGTCTCAACGACGACTGGGTGCCAGCCCGAACACGTAAAGGTAGGCATCATCCGCGCGGGGCCATTTGGTGCTGGCACCGCAGTGATTAAATGCCCGCCGGAACCTGCAAAGGTTCTGGCTGCGGCAGCAAGACTCTTGGTGGGCTGGTCATCAGCTCGGATCAAACTACTTGATCCCTTACCCATGCGCTGTTTTAAGTGCATGGGCCTAGGCCACGTAAGAGCTACATGCCCATCCCAAGTCGACCGTGGTACGATTTGCTACCGATGTGGCGAAGAGGGACACATGTCTGCCGGCTGCAAGGCCAAACCGCACTGCGTGGCTTGCGCTCAAGCAAAGAGACGGGCAGGACACATCATGGGCGGAAAACGCTGCAGGCCTCCTCGAAAGAGGAACAAGTCGGTGCCTGCACAAGGGGCTGCACCACAGGAGACCTGCAGAAGTTCTCCACAGGAGATGGAGTCATAACGTCTCCCCCGTGTAAAACGAGTGGAAAGGAGTAGAGCCTATACTCAGTGTGAGACGCGGGCAGAGATGGGCGTCTTTAGCCCGCATTGCACGATCTCACGTGCCGTCGGGGATGTCATTCGAGCTTGACACCCCCAGCCTCTGGCTAGACGAGTCCCGGTCTCCATGACCAGGGCAGCTTTGGCCGTCGTCTTGGAAGAATTCACTTTGACTCCCACGGCGGCCAACACTTAAAGCGGTTGAGGACCAGCAGAGGGGTTTTAGTGGGTAGGCTTCCTGCCCTTTTCCAATTAGGGGGGAGGGGCGGGGGGAGAGTCCCACATAACCACCGCGTTCGCCCAAGCGCGGTGGTATGCGGAAAGCATTTCCCCTCTTAAAAAAAAAAAAAAAAAAAAAGGTTAGGTTAGGTTAGGTTAGGTTAGGTTAGGTTAGGTTAAAAACCCTGACCGCCCAAGGGAAGACTTTGCTGCGTAGACCTCAGCGAGTCATAGCGGTCAGGGTATCAAGGGCGTATCGCACCACCTCTTACGAGGCGGCGTGCGTGTTGGCGGGATCCCCACCATGGGATCTTGATGCGGAGGCGCTGTCCACCATTTATTGGAGGACGGGGGAGCTCAGAGCTGAGGGTGAAGAACCACTCCCGGAGCTACTAACCCGCTGGAGAACAGTTGCCCGTCAGGCAGTGCTCCGGAAGTGGAAAGCCAGGCTAGATGAGCCAAAATCCGGCCACTGGACTATCACGGCGATTCGACCCGTTCTTGAAGAATGGGTCGAAAGACAAAAGGGTGGCGTATCCTACCACCTTGCGCAGATCCTAACAGGACATGGTTGTTTTGGTAGGTTCCTGTGGAAGGTGGTAGGCAGGGAGCCAACTCCTCAGTGCCATCATTGTCATGGCAATGAGGACACGGCACAACATACGCTAGAGATTTGCCCGAGTTGGGCTCAGGAGCGGGCGCAATTGGCGAACGTGGTCGGCCATGACATCTCCCTGCCAGCCGTTGTTCACGCCATGGTCGGCAGTGACAGGTCATGGGATGCGGTAGTTTCTTTCTGCGGCGACGTAATGTCGCAGAAAGAGGCGGCAGAAAGGGACCGGGAAGAGGACCCCTCCTCCCTTCCCATACGCCGCAAAAGGCTAGGGCGCAGGCGGTTGGATTATAACCGCCACCTGCCGCCCTAGACGTGAGCCCTGGGTGGTGGAAATGGGGATTTCCACCTCCCACTGGACAAGGGTTCACAAGCTGGTTGGCGTGCCAAATGTTCCAGGCACGCCACTGATGTTGCAGGGGACATAGTAGTCCCGATTGGAATTAGGTCCTGCTGGACAGCCGCCGACGGGGTTGTGGAGTCGCAACTCGCGTGACCATGGCCCCGTCCCCATGGCGGAATCGAATGGAACATCGTGGGGTTTTAGTCAGTAAGAGTCTGACATAACCCACCGCTCTCCCCAGGCGGTGGGTATCCATGAGGATTTCCCCACGTAAAAAAAAAAAAAAAAAAAAAAAAAAGGTTAGGTTAGGTTAGGTTAGGTTAGGTTAGGTTAGGTTAGGTTGGGGTGCGGGCCGGATTCCTCCACGTTGGCCTGGGTGTTGCAGTCTCTCTTGATCTCGATCCGGAGAGAACGCAGCATCTGGGCTGGTGCACCCTGGGCATTGGCTGAGACTTTCTCCTTATGGGAGAATCTTTCAGCCCATGGCTAATATCCGGCATAAAGGGGGGGGGGGTCACCGAACCAGTGGCGGTATATCCACTTTCATGGGCCAGTGCAAGCCCCGGGAACTAAATACTCCCCAAAAGAGCACACTTGTGGTGAAGTTGCTCCCAGCTACTCTCCTCGGAGAGCAGTTGGAGGATGCAACTGCGTCTCCTGCTTTTCAGAGGGCGCATAGGATAAGGGTGGACCTTGGAGGTCGTTGAGCGGCGGATTGCTTCGGCGTCCGTCGGTCAAATCGCAATCCGGACCCGTAGGCGTCCGGGGCGATGGCCGCTGCGTGGGGCCGCGAGGAGACAACCTCTTTAAAAATCCACACATGGCCAATGGTGCAGGGGCCTTAAACGCACGCAAGGAAGATGATGGATGGTCTAAATCAGAAACTACCCCAGGAGGGTACCCTAACGGGAGAATCCCTCCCCGTGTCTGAGGACACGGGCTGCCCCTCGTATTCTGGGGGGGGCAAAGGCCATGTCGTAGGTCAGCGCAATGCTGGCCTCCGTGAACACGAACACAGCAAACGTTTATTGGACACTGAAATTGACGCAGAGAGTAAAAAGATGCAGGAAACGGCGAGACTAAAGGACGCAGAGCTGATGGAGGAGATGATCCTGGAGGCGGGTGTTGCCTCCAGCTCGTCCCTTCCATTAGTTGAACTGACGGAGGAGGTCGAAGTTGTTGGATTGGAGGTTGTGGGGATGGAGATCGATGCCCTAAAACGCACCAAAAGACCACACTCCAATGACGAAGTAATATCTGGGCCGGAAGTTAAGCCAAAATTGAGCACTGCACGACGGGGCAAAACCCCGTGCGCAAAAGGGCGCTATACTGGCTTTGGTGCCGCAAAGGCGGCACCAAAATCACTCGCACGTGGAAACCATGAGGTGGATGGGGTTGCCCCACCTTGTACTCGGAGCCTTCCAGTCTCACGGGATCGGAGCCCCATCGAACCCACCGGGGGGAACTACATTGACATTGTTCGCAACTCTGCCTATGTTGTCATGGAAGAGGCGAAAAAGTGCGGAAACCTCAAGGGGACAATCTGGAGCAGGATGAATTTAGCATGCCGGGACATCCTGTCGGCCGCGGACTGTCTTCAGGGCTGGGGGGAGAATGACGAGCTGCGTGCCCTTAAAGCAGACAACAGGCGCATGAAAGAACAGCTGGCGCACACCCAGGGAGAGTTGAAGGCGCTCAGGACTGCCTTTTCTGAGCGAAAAAGGGATACCGCTCAACCCTCGACGGCAGAAATTTCGGTGGGTTTGGCCGATGCCCTGATCGAGCTGCGAGAGGATCTCAAGAGAGACCTCTTTATATCGATCGGGGACATGGTTAACGTGCGGTTGGAGGAGCTGCGGCGACAGTTGCCTCCTGAACCGGTGGTTCGCCCAACGCTTGCGGCAGACCGTAGGAGAGCTGCAGCTGCTGAGCAAACGGTTCTGCAGCACTTGCCTGTTGCCCCGGCGCAACCGAAGCCTGCGGCTAAACCTTCTAGGGACAAACCGGCCCCCGCTGCAAAGAAGGTGAAGCCTCCGAAGAAGCCCACCCGCGTTCCCAATGGGAGGCAGTCCAACCATGCCCCCCCCATCGCGCAGCAGCTTACTGTGGGACCTCACCCGGTGGGTGCGGCTAAACCGGTGACGCCTAAATCGTCCCAAGCTTCCCAGTCGGCTCCACCTCCAAAGGACGACGACGGCTTTACCGTGGTTAGGAGGAAGGGTAAGCGGAAGAAGTCTGCCCCACCCCCGGTGGCAAAACCTGCCAGACGCAAGCGGAGGCGTCAGAAATTGACCACTCCTGCCACTGCTGCCGTAGTGGTGGCACTAAAAGACGGCACTGAGGCGTCCTACGCCTCTGTTATGACCAAGGCTATAAAATCGGTCAAACTGGCTGAACTGGGCCTTGACCATGTCAAGGTGCGTAGGACACAGACGGGGGCTCGCATTATTGAGATACCTGGGGCTGATAATGCTCAAAATGCGGATGCCCTCTGCAAGCGGATTGATGGGCTGGTTGGCGACGTGGCCTGGGTATACCGGCCTGTCAAAATGGCTGACCTCCAAATCACGGGGCTCGACGAGTCGGTGACTCCGGAGGACGTAGGAGCTGCCATTGTGACCAAAACTGGGTGCCTTACCACTGAAGTTAAGGTCGGCACTATTAGAGTGCGCCGCGATGGATCTGGAGCAACGCTGGTGCATTGCCCGGTAACGGCGGCGAAGATAGTTGTTGCGGCTGGACGACTACTGGTTGGGTGGTCGTCCGCCCAGGTTAGGGTATTGGACCGGGGCCCCATGCGGTGCTACCGCTGTTATGGAATTGGGCACAGTAAGGCTCTGTGTTCATCACCAGTGGACAGATCGCAGCTCTGCTACCGGTGCAGCAGACCGGACCATAAAAAGGTGGACTGCAGGGCTGCGCCTTTCTGCGCAGTGTGCCACCTGGCCAAACGCCGGGCTGACCACAATATGGGGGGTGAGCATTGCAACCCGCCGCCAACAAGAGGTAAGGCAGTTGCCGCCAGAACTCCGGTAAGGACTGCCCTAAGGGAAAGCAGTGCCGAGCAATCGGCCCAAGGGGAAGCTCGTATGGATCTCTAAATGCCAGCACACCGACATTTGGAGATCCTGCAAGTAAATACCAACCACTCCGCCCGCGCACAAGATCTGCTTATGCAGGTCATGGCGGAGTGGGGTATTGGGATAGTGGTGGTGGCCGAGCCCTACCTCGTCCCTGCACAGCCAAATTGGTTCGGGGCCGCAGATGAAGGGGTGGCGCTGGTGGTGCCGACAACGGGCGACTTCCCTCCCCTAATAGGGATTGAACGTGGACAGGGCTTTGCAGCGGTCAAATGGGGAGACACTGTCCTGGTGGCAGTGTACTTCTCCCCTAACAAACCGCTGTCCGCATTCGAGCAGTTCCTGGCGGGCCTAGGTGGAGTCGTCGGGAGGGTTACATCAGCGCATATGTTGGTGATGGGGGATTTTAATGCAAAGAGTGCGGCTTGGGGTTCCCCCATCACGGACCCAAGAGGAGCAGCCCTGGAAGACTGGGTAGCGGCTATGGGGCTCGAAGTGCTGAACCGGGGCGACGCCAATACTTGTGTGCGGCGGCAGGGGGGGTCCATCGTGGACGTCTCGTTCGCGACCCCTGCCATCGCCGCGCGCATTGACAATTGGCGCGTCCTGGAGGAAGTAGAGACCCTCTCTGACCATCGCTATATCCAGATGAGGGTCAGCACTTCGCTGGGGGCCTTACCACCCGGCCCGAGAAGGCGGGCTGGCGCCGGAGGAGGAAAGTTCCCAAGGTGGGCAGTGTCCCGTCTCGACCGGGAGATGGCGGACGAGGCTGCCATGGTGGAGGCGTGGTGTGCCCCCCCAACCCCCACCTTGGGAGTGGAAGAGCGGGCAGCTCAATTTCGAGTTACCTTAACGTCGGTATGCGACGCGGCCATGCCCCGTGTGCGAGGGCTGCCTGCCAAGAAGCAGGTATACTGGTGGTCGGAGGAGATAGCGGCCCTTCGAACCGCCAGTAACGCCGCCCGACGAGCTTACACCCATTGTAGGAGAAGGCGTCACCTGCCCGAGGAAGAGGAGCTCCTCTACGGTGAGCTCAAGGAGGCAAAGGTGGCTTTAGGAGTCGCCATCGCAAGGGGGAAAGACGAGGCACGGGAGGAGTTCCTGGCTGCGCTCGATAGGGATCCGTGGGGGCGACCGTACCGCTTGGTACGGAACAAACTCAGGTGCGCCCCCCCTATGGACTCCCTAGAGCCGGAACTCCTCACAAGGATAGTTGAGGGCCTCTTCCCAGCAGCCCCGAATTTCCTTCCGCCGGGCATGGGGGGCCCCTTGCGGGAGGTCGAGGACCCGGCTGGTGTTCCCCTGGTCACGGATGACGAGATGGAGTGGGTCGTCGACCGCCTCCGGTCCTGCAAGAAGGCGCCAGGGCCGGACGGAGTCCCGGGGAGGGTCCTTCCGTTAGTAATGAAGCACCTTGGAGGTCGCCTAAGGGCCCTCTTTGATGACTGCCTCAGAGAGGGGCGGTTTCCAAGATGCTGGAAGGAGGGGCGCCTAGTGTTGTTGCGCAAAGAGGGACGGCCACACGACTCTCCTGCTGGTCATCGCCCTATCGTCCTGCTTGACGAGACGGGTAAAATGCTGGAGCGCGTTTTGTCCCGTCGCATCGTCAAGCACTTGGAGATTAAAGGGCCAAATATTAGCGACCGGCAGTTTGGGTTCCGGGAGGGACGGTGCACAATTGACGCCCTGTGGTCCCTACGGAACTTTTGTGAGTACGCGGAGGAAAAGGGAGAGGGGGTGGTGGCGGTGTCGCTTGACATCGCCAACGCATTCGGTTCCCTCCCCTTCTCAGTCATAAGGGCGGCCCTCCGGTATCATAGGGTACCAGTGTACCTGCGGAGGATCGTAGAGCACTACCTTACCGACAGGGTAGTGCTCTACGACTGCGGGGGTAGGCGAGTTGCACGTGAAATGTCATGCGGTGTTCCACAGGGGTCCGTGCTTGGACCCCTGTTGTGGAACATCGGATTCGACTGGGTGATCCGAGGAGAGCAGCTTCCCCGCATGGCCACCATTTGTTATGCTGACGATACAATGGTGGCAGTGCGGGGTAAGGAGCTGAACGAGACGCTCCGGAGTGCGTCGGTAGCGGCTGACCTTATCGTCAGCCGCATTAGGCGGCTTGGCTTGCAGGTGGCCCTCCCGAAGACAGACGCAATTGTCTTCGGGGGGCGGGGATGGCGCCCGCACAGAGGCGCAACCGTGCCGATTGCGGGAGAAGCGGTCCAGATTAAGGCCAACATAAAATACCTTGGCCTAGTCCTGGACCGCAGGTGGAACTTTGGGGAGCACTTCCGGCAGCTTGCTCCCCGGGTGGTGGGTGCCGCATCGGCCCTCAGCCGATTGCTGCCCAACGTGGGGGGACCAAAAGCGCCATGCCGACGCCTCTTCGCAGGCGTTGTGCGCAGCATGGCGCTGTATGGGGCGCCAATCTGGGCCAGCAAACTGTCGGCTAGGAATGTAGCTTTGCTACGTAGGCCCCAGAGAGTCATGGCCCTCCGCATGGTGAGGGCCTACATGACCGTAGCGCATGCGGCGGCGTGTATCTTGGCCTGTACCCCGCCGTGGGAGCTAGATGCTCGGGTGCAGGCCGAGACATACCAGGCGAGGGTAGAATCCAGAGCCATGGGATGGCGCTCGGACTCGGAAGTGGTAGAGAGGACTCGGCGGATGGCCGAGAAACGAATGAGAGACCGGTGGAAAAGTGACCTGGAGGACTCCCCCTATGGGACCTACACTATAGGGGCACTCCTCCCGTCTCTTGACCACTGGGTCGAGAGGGCGCACGGTACGCTGACGTACCGGCTTGTGCAGGTAATGACCGGACATGGGTGTTTCGGTCATTACCTGCACAAGATAAAGAGAGAGCCGAGTCCGATCTGCCACGAGTGCGGCGATCCGGATGACACGGCCCAGCACACCTTCGCGGTGTGCACTCGGTGGGATCCGGAGCGCCACACTATGGCCGCGGAAATTGGTATCTCCGATCTCTCGCTGCACAGCGTGGTCTCGGCCATGCTGCGCAGTGACAGATCGTGGAGGGCGGTATCCTCCTTCTGTGAGAGCGTCATCTCACAGAAGGAGGCGGCGGAGCGGGAACGCGAAGACAATGTCGACGCACATCCGCTCCGAAGCAGGCGAAGGGGGCAAAGGCGACGGCAGTTTGTTGCAAGCCTCAACCCTTAGTAGGACTTGTGGGTTAGGGAGCCCACCACATACAGTCCTGCTATGACGCAGGTGTCCCAGATGATACTGGGACGGCTGGGGGGCGCCCAATGGTAGCATCATTAGCAGCCCATGGCGCCCCCATCATCAACAGCCCGTGAAGTGCAAAGGCCGCTGGGGTTTTAGTGGGTATTCCGGCCACTCTGGTTGGTGAGTCCCACATAACCATCCCCCCTGGATGGTATGCGTAAATGCATTTCCCCAGCGTAACAAAAAAAAAAAAAAAAAAAAAAAGGTTAGGTTAGGTTAGGTTAGGTTAGGTTAGGTTAGGTTAGGTTAGGTTAGGTTAGGTTGGGGTGCGGGCCGGATTCCTCCACGTTGGCCTGGGTGTTGCAGTCTGTTTTGATCTCGATCGGGAGAGAACGCAGCATCTGGGCTGGTGCACCCTGGGCATCGGCTGAGACTTTCCCTTTATGGGGGATTCTTTCAGCCCATGGCTAATATCCGGCAGGGGGTGGGGGGGTAGGTTAGGGGGCGGGCTCGGCGTGCACTTACACTGCCGTCGAGCACTTACCGCCCAAAACTAGAGGAGGCACGTCGACTCTTCTAGTACCCCGTACTCAGGTGTCTCTCCTCAACAATCCCCATCCAGCGGCGTTATGGGGTAGTCGAAAGACACTTGAACGGAGGGCTTGCCTTAATTGGCCGGCCCGCGAGATGGAAAACTCTATAAAACCCGACAGCCAAGTCGTAAAAACCTACAGAAACAAGGCGAAATCTGTTAGTATATAGCCTTACCCCTGGGATGGGCGTCACCCGGGGGTGGACCTTTTAGATCGACCCGTACTCGTGGGATTCAAAATGGAATACAAAAAAACAAAAACCAAAACCAAAAAGTCGAAGGACAGCAGTGAGGAGGGTGATAGTGACTCGATTCTTAGCGTTGAGTCACTGCCGGATACCAGTCTTAGGACTAAAGAACGGCGGTATAGAAAAAATGGAGGCTCGGACCCGGAAACAAGTCTGGATGGGGTTGCGAGCCCAATGAGGAAAAGGCGAGGTCGGCCGCCAACTACAGGTCATTATGTTGGCCTGGCCAAGGCGAAGTTGGCGCTTGTGGAAGCGCAAAGGGAGGAGGAGCAGATGAGGGCAGAGGTGGAAATTACTGCAGCTTCTCGAGAGGCCCGGGCCCGTGCCAGGGCTCTCACTCTATCGGAGTCGTCTTCTAACGGAGACGACTTCCAGACGGCAACTTCACTGAGCCGTACGATTGAGGATAATATCAATATTATCAGAAAGGTGGCCACTTCCTCCAAAAATCTAAAAGGAGGCTTCGTGAAGTCATTGAAGGATGCGGCGGACGAGATCGGCAAAGTGGCTCTTATCCTACAGAGCCGCTGCACCTCAGAAGAGACGAGAGGGCTGCAGGCTGACAACGCCCGCCTGCAAACGGAGGTCGCGCAGCTTCGCAAGGAGGTGGCGGAAATGCGCGAGCGCCTTGATCGGCCACAACAACAGGCTGCTGTAGTTCTGTCTAGTCAGCCTGTAGAGAAACCACCGGATACTGAAGACCTGGTGCGCACCATCCTCTGCCAGGTGGGCACGATGGTAAATGCCAGGTTCGAGGCATTTGAAGATAGGCTACTGCCCGAGAAGAGACTCCGCCCTCCATTGGCAGCGGACAGGCGGGCTAATGATCTCCCCGAGATCTCTCCGGGGCCATCAAATACCCCAACTAAGGGTACAGTGAAGGCAAAAAAGACCACGGCTGGTTCGATAAAAGCTGTTTCTGGAGGACTGGAGGCTCCAAAGCCGCAAAAGGCCAAAAACCAAAAGAAGAGGAAGGCGGAAAGGAAGGGGCGGCGCTCCGAGCCCCAACCCTTACCATCAGCGTCGGATCCAAGCCCCGCCCAGCCAGAGGAGTTGCCCTGGACCGAGGTGCTCAGGAAGGGGCTCAGGAAGAGGGAGGGGAAAGGGCAGGCAAAGCGGGGACCGCGAGGGGCTGCCGCTGCCACTGCCACGGGACTGGCGCGACTCAGGCCTCCAAAATCAGCTGCGGTAGTTGTTACTCTTACACCGGAGGCCATCGAAAAAGGCTTAACTTACGACACAGTAATCGCGGAGGCTAAGGCCAAAATTAAGCTGACGGATCTGGGTATTACTACTGGGGTTCGTTTCCGCGTGTGTGCCACAGGAGCGCGGATGTTTGAGGTAATTGGCACAGATAACGGCCCACAAGCAGACGCGCTGGCCGAAAAGTTGAGACAAGTCCTTAGCCAGGACATAGTCCGTGTCTCTAGGCCGGTCAAGACGACGGAAATCAAAATCTCTGGCCTGGATGACTCCACTTCTGCTGATGAGGTATTAAATGCGGTTGCTGAGGCCGGGAGCTGTCCCAAAGATAGCCTCAAAAGCGGCGGGGTCGTAAAGGATCCATTTGGCGTGGGACACATTTGGGTCGAATGCCCGGTGGCAACTGCAAAACGCATTGCTGCAGCAGGTCGTCTTACATTGTCTTGGGTGTCAGCCTCCGTGAAACTTCTCGAGCCTAGGTCTCGACGCTGTTTCAGATGTCTGCAGAAGGGGCACATCAGAGCACAATGCAGTGCGGAGGTCGATAGAAGCCAAGAGTGCTTTCGCTGTGGAGTAGTTGGCCATAAATCCAGGGAGTGCTCGGCCAAACCGCACTGCTCTATTTGTGCTGCAGCCAAAAAACCGGCAGACCACCAACTCGGGGGCAGAGCTTGCTCAGCACCAGCCCTCAAAATTTCACGAAGGAAGACTGCTCTGCAGTCACAACCGACACGACAGCTATCAGTCGAGGTGGCTATGGAGACGGAATCACAAACACTAAACGATAATGGCCCTTAAAGTCCTTCAAGCCAACATTAACCACTGCGCGCGAGCTCAAGACTTGCTCCTTCAGAGCATGGCTGAGTGGATGACGCAAGTGGCTGTGGTTGCGGAACCATATTTTATCCCCGACAGGGATGATTGGGCGGGTGATGCGGACGACCTTGTTGCCCTAGTCGTGTCGAGGTCCTCAACACTCGAAAATGTGCAAAAGGGTCGTGGTTGCGTTGCGGCAACTATTGGAGGGATTTTTACGGTTGGCATATACTGTCCCCCTAGCAGAAGCCTTGCAGAGTTTGAGGGTCTCCTTAGCCAGGTCGAGACCCTCATCGGCAGGAATCACCCACATCCTGTAATGGTAGTGGGTGATTTCAATGCCAAAAGCTCAGCCTGGGGTTGCCCAGTCACTGACGCACGGGGGGCAGTATTAGAGGAGTGGGCGCTGACGTCGGGACTCTGTCTCTTAAACCGGGGCTCGCAACCGACCTGTGTTCGGTCACAGGGCAGTTCGATTGTCGATCTATCGTTTGCCAGCCCTACGGTAGCGCGCCGAGTCTGCGGGTGGGAAGTTGTGGAGAGCGTGGAGACATTATCGGACCACCGCTATATCCGATTTGAGGTCTCCGCTCCTTCAATGACCCCAAACAGCCCAAGCCGGAGTGCGCCATCCTTGCACGGCCCTCGCTGGGCGCTGACCAGGATGGATAGAGAGCTCCTCAAAGAGGCCGCCATCGTGCAATCATGGCTACCCGTGCCTGAGGGCACTGTGGAGGTCGAGGATGAGGCGGAATGGTTCCGAAACGCGATGACGCAAATATGCGACGCAGCGATGCCCCGGACCAGGCGCCAACCTCCACGGCGTCGCTTGTACTGGTGGACTGCGGAGCTAACGCAACTACGCGAGCAATGCGTAGCGGCAAGGCGCCGGTACCAGGCACAGAGGCGAAGGCGAATCCGTGACGAGTTGGTGGAAACTGCTCTTTATGGAGTGTATAAGGAGGCTAAAAAGGAGCTCAAGGCGGTCATTCGCCAAGCCATCGAGTTGTCGAGGGAACAGCTGTTGGAGACCCTAAACAGTGACCCTTGGGGGAGGCCATACAAGATGGTAAGAAACAAACTCCGGCCTTGGGCCCCTCCGCTCACTGAGAGCCTGCAGCCGGATTTCGTCAACCAAGTGGTAGCAACCCTGTTCCCTCACAGAGCGGAATTCCAATCGCCAACTATGGCGTCTATGACAGTGGAGACTCGAGATGAGGATGAGGATGTGCCAGCCGTCTCGGAAGGGGAGCTGGGAGCAGCCGTCCTGCGCCTACGGGCGAAAAACACGGCTCCTGGACCAGACGGCATTCCGGGTCGAGCGTGGGTCCTAGCGATGGGAGAAATCGAGCCCAGACTCCGGCGCATGTTTAGCGCATGCATGGAGCAGGCCCGTTTTCCCAAACAGTGGAAAACGGGTCGGCTGGTGCTCCTGAAGAAGGAAGGTCGTCCAGCGGACTCCCCATCAGCCTACAGGCCGATCGTTCTGCTTGACGAGGTGAGCAAGCTCTTCGAACGCGTGGTAGCGGCTCGTCTCGTCAAGCACCTCACCAGCGATGGACCAGACTTGGCAGACTGCCAGTATGGCTTCCGCACCGGCAGATCAACGGTGAGTGCGATCCTGGCAGTAAAGAGCCTGGCGCAAAATGCTGTCTCCCGGGGTGATGTTGTTTTGGCGGTGTCCTTAGACATCGCCAACGCTTTTAACTCCATCCCCTTAGAGTGCATACAGGAGGCGTTACGGTACCACCGGGTCCCGCGGTATCTGAGCCGAGTTATTGGCTCTTATCTGTCAGAAAGGTTTGTAACATACCCTGGACAACGGGAGTGGTGTCGGAAAGAGATGGTGTGCGGCGTTCCACAGGGGTCGGTTCTTGGGCCGCTCCTGTGGAACATCGGATACGATTGGGTACTCCGGGGCGCTCGCCTGCGTGGAGTGAGCGTAACCTGTTACGCTGATGACACGTTGGTGACCGCTCAGGGGGCCACCTTCAGGGAGGCGGCCATACTAGCGACGGCGGGTGTAGCACAGGTGGTTGACAGGATCAGGCGGCTGGGGCTGGAGGTGGCATTAAGCAAGTCTGAGGCCATCTGTTTCCATGGCCCTCGAAGAGCACCTCCGGCGGGTGCGCACATTGTGGTGGGAGGAGTCACCATCGAAGTCGAGTCGACGATGCGGTACCTTGGCATTGTCCTTGACAGCCGGTGGAGCTTCCTGCCACACTTCCAGCGTCTAATGCCGAAGTTGTTAGGTGCAGCTGCTGCTCTTGGGCGTATACTCCCAAACCTGGGGGGGCCCAAGACTTCGTGCAGGCGGCTGTACATGGGCGTGGTTCGATCGATGGCCTTGTATGGAGCACCAGTGTGGGTGGATGCCTTGAATAGCCGGATCTCTGCCTTGCTGCTTAAACCGCAGCGGGCAATGGCTATCAGGGCCATACGAGGCTATCGTACAATATCTACAGAGGCGGCTTGTGTCCTGGCTGGCTCAATGCCCTGGGACTTGGAGGCAAAAACCCTTGCCGAAGTGCATGCCTGGCAGGAGGATGCAAGAGACCGTGGTCATTGGCCAGCACCACGTGAGATCCAGGCGAGACGCGACGAACTGCGCCTTGAGGCAGTTGCGGATTGGGGAATGAGGTTGCAGGCTCCAACTGCGGGCCTCCTTACGGTGGACGCCATACGACCGATCCTATCAGAATGGCTCGACCGCGATCACGGGCAGCTGACCTTCCGGCTGACACAGGTGCTTTCCGGGCACGGGTGCTTCGGAAAGTACCTTTGCCGCATAGCCGGAAGAGAGCCGACGGCGGAGTGCCATGACTGTGGCGAAACCGAAGACACTGCTCAGCACACCTTAGAGCAGTGTCCAGCTTGGGGAGAACCGCGCGCAGACCTGGTCGCGGTTGTCGGTGACGACTTGACGTTGCCGACGGTGGTAAGGGCCATGGTCAGGAGTGATGATGCGTGGCGGGCAGCGTGCTCTTTCTGCGAGGACGTAATGACGCAGAAGGAGTGCGCAGAGCGTGCGAGAGAGGACGCTGAGGGAGCGTCCCAACAACGGCGCAAGAGAGTGGGCCGCAGGCGACTGGCTCACGACCGTCGCCTGCCGCCATAGAGAGGACTTCCGGACGGTAGAAACGGGGACGTTCTATCGTCGTCCGGACTAGGGTCCTCGATGGTGGGTGGCGTGCCAAGTGTTCTCGGCTCGCTACTAAAAGTGGAAGGGACTAACGGGAAAAGCTGCAGGGTCTGCAATGCAGGCAACCACCTGGCAGGGAATCGAAAGCAGGCGAAAGCGCTACTCGTACCCTGCCACATGGTGGAGAGAGGAACACCCGGGGGTTTTTAGTGAGTAGGAGTCTCACATAACCACCACGCCCCCCCGTGACGTGGTGGTATCCATGAGGATTTTCCCCCGGACAAAAAAAAAAAAAAAAAAAAAAAAAAAAAAAAAAAAAGGTTAGGTTAGGTTAGGTTGGGGTGCGGGCCGGATTCCTCCACGTTGGCCTGGGTGTTGCAGTCTCTTTTGATCTCGATCGGGAGAGAACGCAGCATCTGGGCTGGTGCACCCTGGGCATCGGCTGAGACTTTCCCTTTATGGGGGATTCTTTCAGCCCATGGCTAATATCCGGCAGGGGGTGGGGGGGTAGGTTAGGGGGCGGGCTCGGCGTGCACTTACACTGCCGTCGAGCACTTACCGCCCAAAACTAGAGGAGGCACGTCGACTCTTCTAGTACCCCGTACTCAGGTGTCTCTCCTCAACAATCCCCATCCAGCGGCGTTATGGGGTAGTCGAAAGACACTTGAACGGAGGGCTTGCCTTAATTGGCCGGCCCGCGAGATGGAAAACTCTATAAAACCCGACAGCCAAGTCGTAAAAACCTACAGAAACAAGGCGAAATCTGTTAGTATATAGCCTTACCCCTGGGATGGGCGTCACCCGGGGGTGGACCTTTTAGATCGACCCGTACTCGTGGGATTCAAAATGGAATACAAAAAAACAAAAACCAAAACCAATAAGTCGAAGGACAGCAGTGAGGAGGGTGATAGTGACTCGATGCTTAGCGTTGAGTCACTGCCGGATACCAGTCTTAGGACTAAAGAACGGCGGTATAGAAACAATGGAGGCTCGGACCCGGAAACAAGTCTGGATGGGGTTGCGAGCCCAATGAGGAAAAGGCGAGGTCGGCCGCCAACTACAGGTCATTATGTTGGCCTGGCCAAGGCGAAGTTGGCGCTTGTGGAAGCGCAAAGGGAGGAGGAGCAGATGAGGGCAGAGGTGGAAATTACTGCAGCTTCTCGAGAGGCCCGGGCCCGTGCCAGGGCTCTCACTCTATCGGAGTCGTCTTCTAACGGAGACGACTTCCAGACGGCAACTTCACTGAGCCGTACGATTGAGGATAATATCAATATTATCAGAAAGGTGGCCACTTCCTCCAAAAATCTAAAAGGAGGCTTCGTGAAGTCATTGAAGGATGCGGCGGACGAGATCGGCAAAGTGGCTCTTATCCTACAGAGCCGCTGCACCTCAGAAGAGACGAAAGGGCTGCAGGCTGACAACGCCCGCCTGCAAACGGAGGTCGCGCAGCTTCGCAAGGAGGTGGCGGAAATGCGCGAGCGCCTTGATCGGCCACAACAACAGGCTGCTGTAGTTCTGCCTAGTCAGCCTGTAGAGAAACCACCGGATACTGAAGACCTGGTGCGCACCATCCTCTGCCAGGTGGGCACGATGGTAAATGCCAGGTTCGAGGCATTTGAAGATAGGCTACTGCCCGAGAAGAGACTCCGCCCTCCGTTGGCAGCGGACAGGCGGGCTAATGATCTCCCCGAGATCTCTCCGGGGCCATCAAATACCCCAACTAAGGCTACAGTGAAGGCAAAAAAGACCACGGCTGCTTCGATAAAAGCTGTTTCTGGAGGACTGGAGGCTCCAAAGCCGCAAAAGGCCAAAAAGCAAAAGAAGAGGAAGGCGGAAAGGAAGGGGCGGCGCTCCGAGCCCCAACCCTTACCATCAGCGTCGGATCCAAGCCCCGCCCAGCCAGAGGAGTTGCCCTGGACCGAGGTGCTCAAGAAGGGGCTCAAGAAGAGGGAGGGAAAAGGGCAGGCAAAGCGGGGACCGCGAGGGGCTGCCACTGCCACTGCCACGGGACTGGCGCGACTCAGGCCTCCAAAATCAGCTGCGGTAGTTGTTACTCTTACACCGGAGGCCATCGAAAAAGGCTTAACTTACGACACAGTAATCGCGGAGGCTAAGGCCAAAATTAAGCTGACGGATCTGGGTATCACTACTGGGGTTCGTTTCCGCGTGTGTGCCACAGGAGCGCGGATGTTTGAGGTAATTGGCACAGACAACGGCCCACAAGCAGACGCGCTGGCCGAAAAGTTGAGACAAGTCCTTAGCCAGGACATAGTCCGTGTCTCTAGGCCGGTCAAGACGACGGAAATCAAAATCTCTGGCCTGGATGACTCCACTTCTGCTGATGAGGTATTAAATGCGGTTGCTGAGGCCGGGAGCTGTCCCAAAGATAGCCTCAAAAGCGGCGGGGTCGTAAAGGATCCATTTGGCGTGGGACACATTTGGGTCGAATGCCCGGTGGCAACTGCAAAACGCATTGCTGCAGCAGGTCGTCTTACATTGTCTTGGGTGTCAGCCTCCGTGAAACTTCTCGAGCCTAGGTCTCGACGCTGTTTCAGATGTCTGCAGAAGGGGCACATCAGAGCACAATGCAGTGCGGAGGTCGATAGAAGCCAAGAGTGCTTTCGCTGTGGAGTAGTTGGCCATAAATCCAGGGAGTGCTCGGCCAAACCGCACTGCTCTATCTGTGCTGCAGCCAAAAAACCGGCAGACCACCAACTCGGGGGCAGAGCTTGCTCAGCACCAGCCCCCAAAATTTCACGACGGAAGACAGCTCTGCAGTCACAACCGACACGCCAGCTATCAGTCGAGGTGGCTATGGAGACGGAATCACAAACACTAAACGATAATGGCCCTTAAAGTCCTTCAAGCCAACATTAACCACTGCGCGCGAGCTCAAGACTTGCTCCTTCAGAGCATGGCTGAGTGGATGACGCAAGTGGCTGTGGTTGCGGAACCATATTTTATCCCCGACAGGGATGATTGGGCGGGTGATGCGGACGACCTTGTTGCCCTAGTCGTGTCGAGGTCCTCAACACTCGAAAATGTGCAAAAGGGTCGTGGTTGCGTTGCGGCAACTATTGGAGGGATTTTTACGGTTGGCATATACTGTCCCCCTAGCAGAAGCCTTGCAGAGTTTGAGGGTCTCCTTAGCCAGGTCGAGACGCTCATCGGCAGAAATCACCCACATCCTGTAATGGTAGTGGGTGATTTCAATGCCAAAAGCTCAGCCTGGGGTTGCCCAGTCACTGATGCACGAGGGGCAGTATTAGAGGAGTGGGCGCTGACGTCGGGACTCTGTCTCTTAAACCGGGGCTCGCAACCGACCTGTGTTCGGTCACAGGGCAGTTCGATTGTCGATCTATCGTTTGCCAGCCCTACGGTAGCGCGCCGAGTCTGCGGGTGGGAAGTTGTGGAGAGCGTGGAGACATTATCGGACCACCGCTATATCCGATTTGAGGTCTCCGCTCCTTCAATGACCCCAAACAGCCCAAGCCGGAGTGCGCCATCCTTGCACGGCCCTCGCTGGGCGCTGACAAGGATGGATAGAGAGCTCCTCAAAGAGGCCGCCATCGTGCAATCATGGCTACCCGGGCCTGAGGGCACTGTGGAGGTCGAGGATGAGGCGGAATGGTTCCGAAACGCGATGACGCAAATATGCGACGCAGCGATGCCCCGGACCAGGCGCCAACCTCCACGGCGTCGCTTGTACTGGTGGACTGCGGAGCTAACGCAACTACGCGAGCAATGCGTAGCGGCAAGGCGCCGGTACCAGGCACAGAGGCGAAGGCGAATCCGCGACGAGCTGGTGGAAACTGCTCTTTATGGAGTGTATAAGGAGGCTAAAAAGGAACTCAAGGCGGTCATTCGCCAAGCCATCGAGTTGTCGAGGGAACAGCTGTTGGAGACCCTAAACAGTGACCCTTGGGGGAGGCCATACAAGATGGTAAGAAACAAACTCCGGCCTTGGGCCCCTCCGCTCACTGAGAGCCTGCAGCCGGATTTCGTCAACCAAGTGGTAGCAACCCTGTTCCCTCACAGAGCGGAATTCCAATCGCCAACTATGGCGTCTATGACAGTGGAGACTCGAGATGAGGATGAGGATGTGCCAGCCGTCTCGGAAGGGGAGCTGGGAGCAGCCGTCCTGCGCCTACGGGCGAAAAACACGGCTCCTGGACCAGACGGCATTCCGGGTCGAGCGTGGGTCCTAGCGATGGGAGAAATCGAGCCCAGACTCCGGCGCATGTTTAGCGCATGCATGGAGCAGGCCCGTTTTCCCAAACAGTGGAAAACGGGTCGGCTGGTGCTCCTGAAGAAGGAAGGTCGTCCAGCGGACTCCCCATCAGCCTACAGGCCGATCGTTCTGCTTGACGAGGTGAGCAAGCTCTTCGAACGCGTGGTAGCGGCTCGTCTCGTCAAGCACCTCACCAACGATGGACCAGACTTGGCAGACTGCCAGTATGGCTTCCGCACCGGCAGATCAACGGTGAGTGCGATCCTGGCAGTAAAGAGCCTGGCGCAAAATGCTGTCTCCCGGGGTGATGTTGTTTTGGCGGTGTCCTTAGACATCGCCAACGCTTTTAACTCCATCCCCTGGGAGTGCATACAGGAGGCGTTACGGTACCACCGGGTCCCGCGGTATCTGAGCCGAGTTATTGGCTCTTACCTGTCAGAAAGGTTTGTAACCTACCCTGGACCACGGGAGTGGTGTCAGAAAGAGATGGTGTGCGGCGTTCCACAGGGGTCGGTTCTTGGGCCGCTCCTGTGGAACATCGGATACGATTGGGTACTCCGGGGCGCTCGCCTGCGTGGAGTGAGCGTAACCTGTTACGCTGATGACACGTTGGTGACCGCTCAGGGGGCCACCTTCAGGGAGGCGGCCATACTAGCGACGGCGGGTGTAGCACAGGTGGTTGACAGGATCAGGCGGCTGGGGCTGGAGGTGGCATTAAGCAAGTCTGAGGCCATCTGCTTCCATGGCCCTCGAAGAGCACCTCCGGTGGGTGCGCACATTGTGGTGGGAGGAGTCACCATCGAAGTCGAGTCGACGATGCGGTACCTAGGCATTGTCCTTGACAGCCGGTGGAGCTTCCTGCCACACTTCCAGCGTCTAATGCCGAAGTTGTTAGGTGCAGCTGCTGCTCTTGGGCGTATACTCCCAAACCTGGGGGGGCCCAAGACTTCGTGCAGGCGGCTGTACATGGGCGTGGTTCGATCGATGGCCTTGTATGGAGCACCAGTGTGGGTGGATGCCTTGAATAGCCGGATCTCTGCCTTGCTGCTTAAACCGCAGCGGGCAATGGCTATCAGGGCCATACGAGGCTATCGTACAATATCTACAGAGGCGGCCTGTGTCCTGGCTGGCTCAATGCCCTGGGACTTGGAGGCAAAAACCCTTGCCGAAGTGCATGCCTGGCAGGAGGATGCTAGAGACCGTGGTCATTGGCCAGCACCACGTGAGATCCAGGCGCGACGCGACGAACTGCGCCTTGAGGCAGTTGCGGATTGGGGAATGAGGTTGCAGGCTCCAACTGCGGGCCTCCTTACGGTGGACGCCATACGACCGATCCTATCAGAATGGCTCGACCGCGATCACGGGCAGCTGACCTTCCGGCTGACACAGGTGCTTTCCGGGCACGGGTGCTTCGGAAAGTACCTTTGCCGCATAGCCGGAAGAGAGCCGACGGCGGAGTGCCATGACTGTGGCGAAACCGAAGACACTGCTCAGCACACCTTAGAGCAGTGTCCAGCTTGGGGAGAACCGCGCGCAGACCTGGTCGCGGTTGTCGGTGACGACTTGACGTTGCCGACGGTGGTAAGGGCCATGGTCAGGAGTGATGATGCGTGGCGGGCAGCGTGCTCTTTCTGCGAGGACGTAATGACGCAGAAGGAGTGCGCAGAGCGTGCGAGAGAGGACGCTGAGGGAGCGTCCCAACAACGGCGCAAGAGAGTGGGCCGCAGGCGACTGGCTCACGACCGTCGCCTGCCGCCATAGAGAGGACTTCCGGACGGTAGAAACGGGGACGTTCTATCGTCGTCCGGACTAGGGTCCTCGAGTCGGGTGGCGTGCCAAGTGTTCCCGGCACGCTACTAAAGGTGAAAGGGAGTAACGGGAAAAGCTGCAGGGTCTGCAGTGCAGACAACCGCCTGGCAGGGAATCGAAAGCAGGCGAAAGCGCTACTCGTACCCTGCCACATGGTGGAGAGAGGAACACCCGGGGGTTTTTAGTGAGTAGGAGTCTCACATAACCACCACGCCCCCCCGTGACGTGGTGGTATCCATGAGGATTTTCCCCCGGACAAAAAAAAAAAAAAAAAAAAAAAAAAAAAAAAAAAAAAAGGTTAGGTTAGGTTAGGTTGGGGTGCGGGCCGGATTCCTCCACGTTGGCCTGGGTGTTGCAGTCTCTCTTGATCTCGATCCGGAGAGAACGCAGCACCTGGGCTGGTGCACCCTGGGCATTGGTTGAAACTATCTCCTTATGGGGGATTCTTTCAGCCCATGGCTAATATCCGGCAGGGGGGGGGGGTAGGTTAGGGGGCGGGCTCGGCGTGCACTTACACTGCCGTCGAGCACTTACCGCCCAAAACTAGAGGAGGACGTCGACTCCTCTAGTACCCGTACTCTGGCGTCTTGCTTCAACAACCCCATCCAGCGACGTAATGGGGTAGTTGCAAGTTGCTAGAACGGAGGGCTTGCCTTCATTGGCCGGCCCGCGAGATGGAAAACTCTATAAAACCCGACAGCAAAGTCGTAAAAACCTGCAGACACCAGGCGACCTCTGCTAGTATATAGCCTTACTCCTGGGATGGGCGTCACCCGGGAGTGGACTAGTAACGACCCGACTCGTGGGACTAAAATGGATAAATATAAAAACAAAAACTTTACATACTCGTACACAGATGAAGAGGTAGACGACAGTACGTACAGTACTAGTGAAGAGGAGGGGAACTCGGAAACGAGTGTCCGAAATTTCGAAGGACGTTCAGAACAACGGCGAAAACGTCGAATTGTGGATACCGGAGACGGTGAGGAGGAAACGCGTGCTGGCGCTGGGCCAAATAAGCCGCTTTTAAAAAGAGGGCGAGGCCGCCCCCCCACAACTGGGGAGTATGTTGGCTTAGCGAAAGCGAAGATGGCGTTGGTAGAGGCCGAACGAGAAAGAATGATGCTCGAAGCAGAGTCGGAGCTCATTGCCTCAACCCGCCAATTGAGGAACAAATCTGCTCCCTCGTCTCAGCTTCCTGAGACGAGCGTCGATGCTGATAGCGCCAACTCGTTGATTAAGTTGGTACAGGAGAGTGTGGTCGCCATCCATAAGGTGGCAACTTCCTCGAAAAACTTGAAAGGGACATACGTACGTGTCCTCAAAGACGCAGCGGACAATATTAAGGACGCGTGTGAGGTCCTGATGGTCCGCTGCGTCTCAGACGAGACGGTGCGAATGAACGCTGAAAATAAAAGGCTGCGGGAGGAGATGGAGGGGCTACGCAAGGAGCTGGCAGACCTCCGAACACAAGTGGAGGAAGATAGGAGAAGGCAAAAGTTGGTGGTAGATCCGCCACCTCGAACCGCCTCTCCGCCTAGGATTGAAACCGAAGAACTGGTGCGCACCATCATGTGTCAGGTGGGTACCATGATCAGCGCCCGGTTCGACGGTATAGAGGCCAGACTGCTCCCGGAGGTGCGCTTGCGACCCTTGCTGGCGGCAGATAGAAGGTTATCGGGATGCGTGGACGATTTCTCTGCTGCCGACACGTCGTACCATCCAGAGCCTTGCACTGGTGAGAACTCTATACCTCCCATGCACCCTAAGGCGAAAAACGCGAAGATGATACGGAGCACGCCCACACAGTCATCACCCAAGGCATTGCACCAAGCCTATTCGACTGTTGTCAAGGAAGGCTCTAAGAGGAAAAAGAGTAAAGGAAAGAAGGATGGCCAGGGCCCGTCTACTTCCTCCGCCCCAGCTCCGAAAGCTGCGCCTCCAGCCCAAAAGAAGCAGAAGGGCAAGAAAAAGAAGAGGAAGAGGAAGCGTAAACCGCGTATAGTCACTCCTCAAACAACAGCGGTGGTAATTACCCTTAAGCCGGAGGCGTCACAGAAAGGGTTGACCTATAGAGACGTAATGGTGAAGGCAATAAAGTCATTCAAACTAAGTGAGGTAGGCTTAGAACACATCAAGGCTCGTAACACTGTTAGCGGAGCCCGATTGATAGAGGTGTCGGGTGCTGACAGTGGCTCGAAAGCGGATAAGTTGGCGGCTAAATTACGCAGTGTCCTCAGTGATATGGCGGAGGTAGCCCGACCACTGAAGACTGTTGCTCTGCGCGCGTCTGGCTTGGACGAATCCGTCGGGCCTGATGACATAGCCGCTGCAGTCTCAAAGACGACTGGGTGCCAGCCTGAACACGTAAAGGTAGGCATCATCCGCGCGGGGCCATTTGGTGCTGGCACCGCAGTGATTAAATGCCCGCCGGAACCTGCAAAGGTTCTGGCTGCGGCAGCAAGACTCTTGGTGGGCTGGTCATCAGCTCGGATCAAACTACTTGATCCCTTACCCATGCGCTGTTTTAAGTGCATGGGCCTAGGCCACGTAAGAGCTACATGCCCATCCCAAGTCGACCGTGGTACGATTTGCTACCGATGTGGCGAAGAGGGACACATGTCTGCCGGCTGCAAGGCCAAACCGCACTGCGTGGCTTGCGCTCAAGCAAAAAGGCGGGCAGGACACATCATGGGCGGAAAACGCTGCAGGCCTCCTCGAAAGAGGAACAAGTCGGTGCCCCCACAAGGGGCTGCACCACAGGAGACCTGCAGAAGTTCTCCACAGGAGATGGAGTCATAACGTCTCCCCCGTGTAAAACGAGTGGAAAGGAGTAGAGCCTATACTCAGTGTGAGACGCGGGCAGAGATGGGCGTCTTTAGCCCGCATTGCACGATCTCACGAGCCGTCGGGGATGTCATTCGAGCTTGACACCCCCAGCCTCTGGCGAGACGAGTCCCGGTCTCTATGACCAGGGCAGCTTTGGCCGTCGTCTTGGAAGAATTCACTTTGACTCCCACGGCGGCCAACACTTAAAGCGGTTGAGGACCAGCAGAGGGGTTTTAGTGGGTAGGCTTCCTGCCCTTTTCCCATTAGGGGGGAGGGGCGGGGGGAGAGTCCTACATAACCACCGCGTTCGCCCAAGCGCGGTGGTATGCGGAAAGCATTTCCCCTCTTAAAAAAAAAAAAAAAAAAAAAAAAAGGTTAGGTTAGGTTAGACTCCGCCATGAGTTTTAGCTCGGAGAAGGGAGCTCGTAGGTTGTGGCGTAAGAGGAAGCCGAACCTTTCTTATTCATCAGATTCTGAGGAGACCTCGAAGGGTAAAAAGGATAGAAAGAGAGGTCGCGGTCGCCCCCCCACCACGGGGAAATATGTTGGCCTGGCCTTGGCGAAGGAAGAGCTGAACCGTGCCAAAAGAGAGGAGTTGAGGCTGAGGGCAGAGGAGGAGGTTGCTGGCCTGGCGCGGACGCTGTCGACCCGCAACCAGCCAGGCTGTAGTGTGCCAGCGTCCGGCCAGTCCCATGCTGAGGACGAGATGACCGCGGCCTCTGTACATGAGAGGGTGCAGAGCAGCCTCAAAGCTATTGCCCTCGTGGCGAACAAGTCCAGCAACCTCAAGGGCACGTTTGTTAAGGCCCTCAACGAAGCTGTCGCGTCCATCAAAGGCGCGTTTGAGGCCATTAACCAGCGCACATCCTCAGAGGAGACGCGGCGGCTGCAAGCACAGAACGACCGCTTGCGAGCCGAGCTGGCAGAGCTTCGCTCTGAAATGGCTCAAATGAGGACGGACTTTCGGGATCAACTTAACCGAAAGTCCCCGGTCCCATTACCTCAAGAGAAGACGCAGCCTGCCAGCGGCTCCCGGAAGGTGGTCCCTGAGCCTCTAAACGCTGAGAATTTGGTACGTGCCGTGACGGTTCAGATGGGCTTGATGCTGGACGCCAGACTGGGAGCCCTAGAGCTTGAGGGCAGGCTCTTGCCGGCCCAAATAATGCGGCCTCCGCTGGCCGCTGACAGGCAACAACATTCAGCGCAGGAGGCTTCTCAGAGCCAAGACCCTGTGCTCGCTCCCAAGCCGAATCCCAAGCCAGCTTCCAAGCCGGCTCTCAAGTCGGCTGCCAAGCCGGCTTCTAAACTGGCTCCAAAGAGAGGACCCCCTAATCTAACGGAGGAACCCCGAAAAGGGGATAAGGGAAAGGGGAAGGGGAAAGGCAAGGGCAAGAAGAGTGCGCCCCGTGCAGACGTCGAAGCCACCACGACGACACCTCATCTCACGACTCCAGCTCCTCGACCACTGCCTCCGGCTTCCACGTCCGAGGAGTTTACAACCGTGGAGCGCCGTAAGAAAAAAAAGGCGGCAAACCTTTCATCGGCTTCCCAGCCACAGCCGCAGAGGCGGAAATCCAACAAACCCGGAGCACGCAAACTTCGCCCTCCTCGCTCGGAAGTCATTGTTCTGACGCTGAAGCCGGAGGCCGTAGAGAAGGGCGTGACATACGCGCAAGTGATTACCAGGGCAAAGGAGAGCATGGACCTTGAGCACTATGGCATCGACTCGATAAAATTTCGGCGGGCGGCAACCGGTGCCAGAGTTCTTGAGGTCCCGCAAACAGCCAATGGCGAAAAGGCTGATTCACTGGCAAAAGACCTGGCCAATAAGGTTGGGGAGGATGTCGTCTGGGTTTCAAGGCCAACGAAGTGTGCTGAGCTGCGCCTCACAGAACTTGACGACTCCGTGACACCTGGGGAGGTAGTTGCTGCTGTCGCCAGGGTTGGCGGTTGTGTTGAGAGCCAAATAAAGTCAGGAGAAATTCGTCAGGATGCCTCCGGCCTTGGCACTATCTGGCTTCGTTGCCCAATTGCGGCAGCAAAACAAGTGATGGAAGCCGACCGCGGAAGACTCAAGGTTGGGTGGGTCCGTGCCGCCGTGAAGCTGCTCGATCAGCGTCCCATGCGGTGTTACAAGTGCCTTGAAAAGGGTCATGTAAAGGCACAATGCACCAGCGACACTGATCGCAGCGACACGTGCTATCGATGTGGCCAACCAGGCCACAGAGCGGCTGGCTGCTCCGAGACGCCACACTGCTCAGTGTGTGCGAACTCAAGCAAAAAGGCGGATCACAAATTGGGCTCCAAGGCGTGCCAAGCACCAGGCCCAAAGGCAGCGAAGAAGAAGGCTAAAACCGGCCCCCGGGCCCCACCCCAGCCTAATCAGCCATCCACCAGCAGGTCGGAACCGCATGAGAAGGAGGATCAAATGGCCACTGAATAATGGCCATTCGAGTAATCCAGGCGAATCTCAACCACTGTGCCAGGGCCCAGGACCTGTTGTTTCAGTCCATGGCACAGTGGATGATAGGCGTTGCAGTAGTGGCAGAGCCGTACTCGATCCCTCCCCGGGACGACTGGGTAGGAGATGTGGACGGCTCTGTAGCACTGGTTGTGCGTACAGTGACTGGTGGCTCACCGTTGGCCACTCCAATAAAAGGGAAGGGGTACGTGGCGGCGCTCTGTGGTGACATATGGTACGTTGCGATCTATTTCTCGCCAAATAGATGTCTGGCTGACTTTGAGCGGTTCCTGGACGAAGTAGGGGCTCGAGTCGGTCAGCTTCTCCCGCGCCCTGTAATCGTTGCCGGGGACTTTAACGCCAAATCCACGGCTTGGGGCTCCCCGGTGACGGATGCGCGAGGCGCAATCCTGGAAGAGTGGGCGGTGGTGGTAGGGCTGGAAGTCCTTAACCAGGGAACGGCAGACACGTGCGTGCGGCAACAGGGTGGCTCTATCGTGGATATCACGTTCGCGGGTGCCTCCCTGGCGCGCCGTGTCCAAGACTGGGAGGTTATGGTGGGGGTGGAGACGCTGTCGGACCACCGCTATATCCGATTTGAGGTCTCCGCTCCTTCAATGACCCCAAACAGCCCAAGCCGGAGTGCGCCATCCTTGCACGGCCCTCGCTGGGCGCTGACAAGGATGGATAGAGAGCTCCTCAAAGAGGCCGCCATCGTGCAATCATGGCTACCCGTGCCTGAGGGCACTGTGGAGGTCGAGGATGAGGCGGAATGGTTCCGAAACGCGATGACGCAAATATGCGACGCAGCGATGCCCCGGACCAGGCGCCAACCTCCACGGCGTCGCTTGTACTGGTGGACTGCGGAGCTAACGCAACTACGCGAGCAATGCGTAGCGGCAAGGCGCCGGTACCAGGCACAGAGGCGAAGGCGAATCCGTGACGAGTTGGTGGAAACTGCTCTTTATGGAGTGTATAAGGAGGCTAAAAAGGAACTCAAGGCGGTCATTCGCCAAGCCATCGAGTTGTCGAGGGAACAGCTGTTCGAGACCCTAAACAGTGACCCTTGGGGGAGGCCATACAAGATGGTAAGAAACAAACTCCGGCCTTGGGCCCCTCCGCTCACTGAGAGCCTGCAGCCGGATTTCGTCAACCAAGTGGTAGCAACCCTGTTCCCTCACAGAGCGGAATTCCAATCGCCAACTATGGCGTCTATTACGGTGGAGACTCGAGATGAGGATGAGGATGTGCCAGCCGTCTCGGAAGGGGAGCTGGGAGCAGCCGTCCTGCGCCTACGGGCGAAAAACACGGCTCCTGGACCAGACGGCATTCCGGGTCGAGCGTGGGTCCTAGCGATGGGAGAAATCGAGCCCAGACTCCGGCGCATGTTTAGCGCATGCATGGAGCAGGCCCGTTTTCCCAAACAGTGGAAAACGGGTCGGCTGGTGCTCCTGAAGAAGGAAGGTCGTTCAGCGGACTCCCCATCAGCCTACAGGCCGATCGTTCTGCTTGACGAGGTGAGCAAGCTCTTCGAACGCGTGGTAGCGGCTCGTCTCGTCAAGCACCTCACCAACGATGGACCAGACTTGGCAGACTGCCAGTATGGCTTCCGCACCGGCAGATCAACGGTGAGTGCGATTCTGGCAGTAAAGAGCCTGGCGCAAAATGCTGTCTCCCGGGGTGATGTTGTTTTGGCGGTGTCCTTAGACATCGCCAACGCTTTTAACTCCATCCCCTGGGAGTGCATACAGGAGGCGTTACGGTACCACCGGGTCCCGCGGTATCTGAGCCGAGTTATTGGCTCTTACCTGTCAGAAAGGTTTGTAACCTACCCTGGACCACGGGAGTGGTGTCAGAAAGAGATGGTGTGCGGCGTTCCACAGGGGTCGGTTCTTGGGCCGCTCCTGTGGAACATCGGATACGATTGGGTACTCCGGGGCGCTCGCCTGCGTGGAGTGAGCGTAACCTGTTACGCCGATGACACGTTGGTGACCGCTCAGGGGGCCACCTTCAGGGAGGCGGCGATACTAGCGACGGCGGGTGTAGCACAGGTGGTTGATAGGATCAGGCGGCTGGGGCTGGAGGTGGCATTAAGCAAGTCTGAGGCCATCTGCTTCCATGGCCCTCGAAGAGCACCTCCGGCGGGTGCGCACATTGTGGTGGGAGGAGTCACCATCGAAGTCGAGTCGACGATGCGGTACCTAGGCATTGTCCTTGACAGCCGGTGGAGCTTCCTGCCACACTTCCAGCGTCTAATGCCGAAGTTGTTAGGTGCAGCTGCTGCTCTTGGGCGTATACTCCCAAACCTGGGGGGGCCCAAGACTTCGTGCAGGCGGCTGTACATGGGCGTGGTTCGATCGATGGCCTTGTATGGAGCACCAGTGTGGGTGGATGCCTTGAATAGCCGGATCTCTGCCTTGCTGCTTAAACCGCAGCGGGCAATGGCTATCAGGGCCATACGAGGCTATCGTACAATATCTACAGAGGCGGCCTGTGTCCTGGCTGGCTCAATGCCCTGGGACTTGGAGGCAAAAACCCTTGCCGAAGTGCATGCCTGGCAGGAGGATGCTAGAGACCGTGGTCATTGGCCAGCACCACGTGAGATCCAGGCGCGACGCGACGAACTGCGCCTTGAGGCAGTTGCGGATTGGGGAATGAGGTTGCAGGCTCCAACTGCGGGCCTCCTTACGGTGGCCGCCATACGACCGATCCTATCAGAATGGCTCGACCGCGATCACGGGCAGCTGACCTTCCGGCTGACACAGGTGCTTTCCGGGCACGGGTGCTTCGGAAAGTACCTTTGCTGCATAGCCGGAAGAGAGCCGACGGCGGAGTGCCATGACTGTGGCGAAACCGAAGACACTGCTCAGCACACCTTAGAGCAGTGTCCAGCTTGGGGAGAACCGCGCGCAGACCTGGTCGCGGTTGTCGGTGACGACTTGACGTTGCCGACGGTGGTAAGGGCCATGGTCAGGAGTGATGATGCGTGGCGGGCAGCGTGCTCTTTCTGCGAGGACGTAATGACGCAGAAGGAGTGCGCAGAGCGTGCGAGAGAGGACGCTGAGGGAGCGTCCCAACAACGGCGCAAGAGAGTGGGCCGCAGGCGACTGGCTCACGACCGTCGCCTGCCGCCATAGAGAGGACTTCCGGACGGTAGAAACGGGGACGTTCTATCGTCGTCCGGACTAGGGTCCTCGAGTCGGGTGGCGTGCCAAGTGTTCCCGGCACGCTACTAAAGGTGAAAGGGAGTAACGGGAAAAGCTGCAGGGTCTGCAGTGCAGACAACCGCCTGGCAGGGAATCGAAAGCAGGCGAAAGCGCTACTCGTACCCTGCCACATGGTGGAGAGAGGAACACCCGGGGGTTTTTAGTGAGTAGGAGTCTCACATAACCACCACGCCCCCCCGTGACGTGGTGGTATCCATGAGGATTTTCCCCCGGACAAAAAAAAAAAAAAAAAAAAAAAGGTTAGGTTAGGTTAGGTTAGGTTAGGTTAGGTTTCCCCGCATGGCCACCCTTTGCTATGCCGACGATACAATGGTGGCCGTGCGGGGACGTGAGCTGGAGGAGGCCCTCCGGAGGGCGTCGTTGGCGGCAGACCTGATTGTTGGCCGCATCCGACAGCTGGGTCTGGAGGTGTCCCTCCCGAAGACGGATGCTATTATCTTCGGGGGGAGGGGATGGCGTCCCAGTAGTGGGACGACCATCCCTGTGGCGGGGGAGGCGGTCCAGGTGAAGGCCAACATCAAGTACCTCGGCCTCATCCTGGACCGGAGGTGGAACTTCGGGGAGCATTTCCGCCAACTTGCTCCCCGGGTGGTAGGCGCCGCGTCGGCCCTAGGCCGCATGTTGCCAAACGTTGGGGGGCCCCAAGCGCCATGCCGACGCCTGTTTGCAGGCGTCGTGCGTAGCATGGCGCTATATGGAGCGCCAATCTGGGCCGACACGTTGTCGGCCAAGAATAAGGCGCTCCTAAGGAGGCCCCAAAGGGTGGTGGCCCTCCGAATAGTGAGGGCCTACATGACGGTGGCACATGCGGCCGCGTGTGTCTTGGCCTGCACCCCGCCGTGGGAGCTCGATGCTCAGGTGCAGGCCGAGACATACCGGAGGAGGGTGGGGTTCCGGGCGCGAGGAGAACGCCCGGACTCCGAGACGATGGAGGGGGCCCGTCGAATGACGGAGCGGCGCCTGAGAGACCGGTGGAAAAGTGACCTGGAGGACTCCCCCTATGGACTCCGCACCATAGGGGCACTCCTCCCGTCGCTAGAACACTGGTTGAGTCGGAGGTACGGTACCGTCACGTACCGTCTTGTGCAGGTGATGACCGGGCATGGATGCTTCGGTCATTACCTGCACAAGATAAGGAGAGAGCCCAGTCCGGTTTGCCATGAGTGCGGCGATCCGGACGACACGGCCCAGCACACCCTAGAGGTGTGCTCGAAGTGGGATCCGGAGCGCCGATCTCTGGTTGCGGACACAGGGCTCTCCGATCTCTCACTGCACAGCGTGGTGTCGGCCATGCTGAGCAGTGAGAGATCGTGGTTGGCGGTCGTCTCCTTCTGCGAGAGCGTTATCTCGCAGAAGGAGGCGGCGGAGCGGGAGCGCGAGGAGGCCGTGGATGCGCACCCGCTCCGGCGTAGACGTGTGGGGCGAAGGCGGAGGCAGTTTGCCGCCCGCCTGAACCCCCAGTAGGACCGTGGGGATAGGGTCCCACACTATGGTCCTTCACGTCTGGGGGAGGGTTCGGGGTGTTAACCGAACCCTCCCTCCTTTGGCGCAGGTACCCCAGCGATAGGCTGGGGCGGCTGGGGGGCACCCAGTGGTGAATAGTCATCAGCCCACGGCGCCCCCGCTAACAGCCCTTGGAGGTTAACACCGGAGAGGTTTTAGACGGTATGCTTCCACCTCAGCTCTCGCAGGAGACTGGGGTGGTCGAGAGTCCGTCATACCCCCCCCATATGGCTACCCGGCCGGGGGGGACGATGCGTAAAGACATTTCCTCTCCGTCAAAAAAAAAAAAAAAAAAAAAAAAAAAAAAAAAAAAAAAAAAAAAAAAAAAAAAAAAAAAAAGGTTACGTTAGGTTAGGTTAGGTTAGGTTAGGTTAGGTTAGGTTAGGTTAGGTTAGGTTAGGTTAGGTTGGGGTGCGGGCCGGATTCCTCCACGTTGGCCTGGGTGTTGCAGTCTCTCTTGATCTCGATCCGGAGAGAACGCAGCACCTGGGCTGGTGCACCCTGGGCATTGGTTGAAACTATCTCCTTATGGGGGATTCTTTCAGCCCATGGCTAATATCCGGCAGGGGGGGGGGGGTAGGTTAGGGGGCGGGCTCGGCGTGCACTTACACTGCCGTCGAGCACTTACCGCCCAAAACTAGAGGAGGACGTCGACTCCTCTAGTACCCGTACTCTGGCGTCTTGCTTCAACAACCCCATCCAGCGACGTAATGGGGTAGTTGCAAGTTGCTAGAACGGAGGGCTTGCCTTCATTGGCCGGCCCGCGAGATGGAAAACTCTATAAAACCCGACAGCAAAGTCGTAAAAACCTGCAGACACCAGGCGACCTCTGCTAGTATATAGCCTTACTCCTGGGATGGGCGTCACCCGGGAGTGGACTAGTAACGACCCGACTCGTGGGACTAAAATGGATAAATATAAAAACAAAAACTTTACATACACAGATGAAGAGGTAGACGACAGTACGTACAGTACTAGTGAAGAGGAGGGGAACTCGGAAACGAGTGTCCGAAATTTCGAAGGACGTTCAGAACAACGGCGAAAACGTCGAATTGTGGATACCGGAGACGGTGAGGAGGAAACGCGTGCTGGCGCTGGGCCAAATAAGCCGCTTTTAAAAAGAGGGCGAGGCCGCCCCCCCACAACTGGGGAGTATGTTGGCTTAGCGAAAGCGAAGATGGCGTTGGTAGAGGCCGAACGAGAAAGAATGATGCTCGAAGCAGAGTCGGAGCTCATTGCCTCAACCCGCCAATTGAGGAACAAATCTGCTCCCTCGTCTCAGCTTCCTGAGACGAGCGTCGATGCTGATAGCGCCAACTCGTTGATTAAGTTGGTACAGGAGAGTGTGGTCGCCATCCATAAGGTGGCAACTTCCTCGAAAAACTTGAAAGGGACATACGTACGTGTCCTCAAAGACGCAGCGGACAATATTAAGGACGCGTGTGAGGTCCTGATGGTCCGCTGCGTCTCAGACGAGACGGTGCGAATGCAAGCTGAAAATAAAAGGCTGCGGGAGGAGATGGAGGGGCTACGCAAAGAGCTGGCAGACCTCCGAACACAAGTGGAGGAAGATAGGAGAAGGCAAAAGTTGGTGGTAGATCCGCCACCTCGAGCCGCCTCTCCGCCTAGGATTGAAACCGAAGAACTGGTGCGCACCATCATGTGTCAGGTGGGTACCATGATCAGCGCCCGGTTCGACGGTATAGAGGCCAGACTGCTCCCGGAGGTGCGCTTGCGACCCTTGCTGGCGGCAGATAGAAGGTTATCGGGATGCGTGGACGATTTCTCTGCTGCCGACACGTCGTACCATCCAGAGCCTTGCACTGGTGAGAACTCTGTACCTCCCATGCACCCTAAGGCGAAAAACGCGAAGACGATACGGAGCACGCCCACACAGTCATCACCCAAGGCATTGCACCAAGCCTATTCGACTGTTGTCAAGGAAGGCTCTAAGAGGAAAAAGAGTAAAGGAAAGAAGGATGGCCAGGGCCCGTCTACTTCCTCCGCCCCAGCTCCGAAGGCTGCGCCTCCAGCCCAAAAGAAGCAGAAGGGCAAGAAAAAGAAGAGGAAGAGGAAGCGTAAACCGCGTATAGTCACTCCTCAAACAACAGCGGTGGTAATTACCCTTAAGCCGGAGGCGTCACAGAAAGGGTTGACCTATAGAGACGTAATGGTGAAGGCAATAAAGTCATTCAAACTAAGTGAGGTAGGCTTAGAACACATCAAGGCTCGTAACACTGTTAGCGGAGCCCGATTGATAGAGGTGTCGGGTGCTGACAGTGGCTCGAAAGCGGATAAGTTGGCGGCTAAATTACGCAGTGTCCTCAGTGATATGGCGGAGGTAGCCCGACCACTGAAGATTGTTGCTCTGCGCGCGTCTGGCTTGGACGAATCCGTCGGGCCTGATGACATAGCCGCTGCAGTCTCAAAGACGACTGGGTGCCAGCCTGAACACGTAAAGGTAGGCATCATCCGCGCGGGGCCATTTGGTGCTGGCACCGCAGTGATTAAATGCCCGCCGGAACCTGCAAAGGTTCTGGCTGCGGCAGCAAGACTCTTGGTGGGCTGGTCATCAGCTCGGATCAAACTACTTGATCCCTTACCCATGCGCTGTTTTAAGTGCATGGGTCTAGGCCACGTAAGAGCTACATGCCCATCCCAAGTCGACCGTGGTACGATTTGCTACCGATGTGGCGAAGAGGGACACATGTCTGCCGGCTGCAAGGCCAAACCGCACTGCGTGGCTTGCGCTCAAGCAAAGAGGCGGGCAGGACACATCATGGGCGGAAAACGCTGCAGGCCTCCTCGAAAGAGGAACAAGTCGGTGCCCCCACAAGGGGCTGCACCACAGGAGACCTGCAGAAGTTCTCCACAGGAGATGGAGTCATAACGTCTCCCCCGTGTAAAACGAGTGGAAAGGAGTAGAGCCTATACTCAATGTGAGACGCGGGCAGAGATGGGCGTCTTTAGCCCGCATTGCACGATCTCACGTGCCGTCGGGGATGTCATTCGAGCTTGACACCCCCAGCCTCTGGCGAGACGAGTCCCGGTCTCTATGACCAGGGCAGCTTTGGCCGTCGTCTTGGAAGAATTCACTATGACTCCCACGGCGGCCAACACTTAAAGCGGTTGAGGACCAGCAGAGGGGTTTTAGTGGGTAGGCTTCCTGCCCTTTTCCCATTAGGGGGGAGGGGCGGGGGGAGAGTCCCACATAACCACCGCGTTCGCCCAAGTGCGGTGGTATGCGGAAAGCATTTCCCCTCTTAAAAAAAAAAAAAAAAAAAAAAAAAAAAGGTTGGGGTGCGGGCCGGATTCCTCCACGTTGGCCTGGGTGTTGCAGTCTCTCTTGATCTCGATCCGGAGAGAACGCAGCACCTGGGCTGGTGCACCCTGGGCATTGGTTGAAACTATCTCCTTATGGGGGATTCTTTCAGCCCATGGCTAATATCCGGCAGGGGGGGGGGGGTAGGTTAGGGGGCGGGCTCGGCGTGCACTTACACTGCCGTCGAGCACTTACCGCCCAAAACTAGAGGAGGACGTCGACTCCTCTAGTACCCGTACTCTGGCGTCTTGCTTCAACAACCCCATCCAGCGACGTAATGGGGTAGTTGCAAGTTGCTAGAATGGAGGGCTTGCCTTCATTGGCCGGCCCGCGAGATGGAAAACTCTATAAAACCCGACAGCAAAGTCGTAAAAACCTGCAGACACCAGGCGACCTCTGCTAGTATATAGCCTTACTCCTGGGATGGGCGTCACCCGGGAGTGGACTAGTAACGACCCGACTCGTGGGACTAAAATGGATAAATATAAAAACAAAAACTTTACATACACAGATGAAGAGGTAGACGACAGTACGTACAGTACTAGTGAAGAGGAGGAGAACTCGGAAACGAGTGTCCGAAATTTCGAAGGACGTTCAGAACAACGGCGAAAACGTCGAATTGTGGATACCGGAGACGGTGAGGAGGAAACGCGTGCTGGCGCTGGGCCAAATAAGCCGCTTTTAAAAAGAGGGCGAGGCCGCCCCCCCACAACTGGGGAGTATGTTGGCTTAGCGAAAGCGAAGATGGCGTTGGTAGAGGCCGAACGAGAAAGAATGATGCTCGAAGCAGAGTCGGAGCTCATTGCCTCAACCCGCCAATTGAGGAACAAATCTGCTCCCTCGTCTCAGCTTCCTGAGACGAGCGTCGATGCTGATAGCGCCAACTCGTTGATTAAGTTGGTACAGGAGAGTGTGGTCGCCATCCATAAGGTGGCAACTTCCTCGAAAAACTTGAAAGGGACATACGTACGTGTCCTCAAAGACGCAGCGGACAATATTAAGGACGCGTGTGAGGTCCTGATGGTCCGCTGCGTCTCAGACGAGACGGTGCGAATGCACGCTGAAAATAAAAGGCTGCGGGAGGAGATGGAGGGGCTACGCAAGGAGCTGGCAGACCTCCGAACACAAGTGGAGGAAGATAGGAGAAGGCAAAAGGTGGTGGTAGATCCGCCACCTCGAGCCGCCTCTCCGCCTAGGATTGAAACCGAAGAACTGGTGCGCACCATCATGTGTCAGGTGGGTACCATGATCAGCGCCCGGTTCGACGGTATAGAGGCCAGACTGCTCCCGGAGGTGCGCTTGCGACCCTTGCTGGCGGCAGATAGAAGGTTATCGGGATGCGTGGACGATTTCTCTGCTGCCGTCACGTCGTACCATCCGGAGCCTTGCACTGGTGAGAACTCTATACCTCCCATGCACCCTAAGGCGAAAAACGCGAAGACGATACGGAGCACGCCCACACAATCATCACCCAAGGCATTGCACCAGGCCTATTCGACTGTTGTCAAGGAAGGCTCTAAGAGGAAAAAGAGTAAAGGAAAGAAGGATGGCCAGGGCCCGTCTACTTCCTCCGCCCCAGCTCCGAAGGCTGCGCCTCCAGCCCAAAAGAAGCAGAAGGGCAAGAAAAAGAAGAGGAAGAGGAAGCGTAAACCGCGTATAGTCACTCCTCAAACAACAGCGGTGGTAATTACCCTTAAGCCGGAGGCGTCACAGAAAGGGTTGACCTATAGAGACGTAATGGTGAAGGCAATAAAGTCATTCAAACTAAGTGAGGTAGGCTTAGAACACATCAAGGCTCGTAACACTGTTAGCGGAGCCCGATTGATAGAGGTGTCGGGTGCTGACAGTGGCTCGAAAGCGGATAAGTTGGCGGCTAAATTACGCAGTGTCCTCAGTGATATAGCGGAGGTAGCCCGACCACTGAAGACTGTTGCCCTGCGCGCGTCTGGCTTGGACGAATCCGTCGGGCCTGATGACATAGCCGCTGCAGTCTCAACGACGACTGGATGCCAGCCCGAACACGTAAAGGTAGGCATCATCCGCGCGGGGCCATTTGGTGCTGGCACCGCAGTGATTAAATGCCCGCCGGAACCTGCAAAGGTTCTGGCTGCGGCAGCAAGACTCTTGGTGGGCTGGTCATCAGCTCGGATCAAACTACTTGATCCCTTACCCATGCGCTGTTTTAAGTGCATGGGCCTAGGCCACGTAAGAGCTACATGCCCATCCCAAGTCGACCGTGGTACGATTTGCTACCGATGTGGCGAAGAGGGACACATGTCTGCCGGCTGCAAGGCCAAACCGCACTGCGTGGCTTGCGCTCAAGCAAAGAGGCGGGCAGGACACATCATGGGCGGAAAACGCTGCAGGCCTCCTCGAAAGAGGAACAAGTCGGTGCCCCCACAAGGGGCTGCACCACAGGAGACCTGCAGAAGTTCTCCACAGGAGATGGAGTCATAACGTCTCCCCCGTGTAAAACGAGTAGAAAGGAGTAGAGCCTATACTCAGTGTGAGACGCGGGCAGAGATGGGCGTCTTTAGCCCGCATTGCATGATCTCACGTGCCGTCGGGGATGTCATTCGAGCTTGACACCCCCAGCCTCTGGCGAGGCGAGTCCCGGTCTCTATGACCAGGGCAGCTTTGGCCGTCGTCTTGGAAGAATTCACTTTGACTCCCACGGCGGCCAACACTTAAAGCGGTTGAGGACCAGCAGAGGGGTTTTAGTGGGTAGGCTTCCTGCCCTTTTCCCATTAGGGGGAAGGGGCGGGGGGAGAGTCCCACATAACCACCGCGTTCGCCCAAGCGCGGTGGTATGCGGAAAGCATTTCCCCTCTTAAAAAAAAAAAAAAAAAAAAAAAAAAAAAAAGGTTAGGTTAGGTTAGGTTAGGTTGGGGTGCGGGCCGGATACCTCCACGTTGGCCTGGGTGTTGCAGTCTCTCTTGATCTCGATCCGGAGAGAACGCAGTACCTGGGCTGGTGCACCCTGGGCATTGGTTGAAACTATCTCCTTATGGGGGATTCTTTCAGCCCATGGCTAATATCCGGCAGGGGGGGGGTAGGTTAGGGGGCGGGCTCGGCGTGCACTTACACTGCCGTCGAGCACTTACCGCCCAAAACTAGAGGAGGACGTCGACTCCTCTAGTACCCGTACTCTGGCGTCTTGCTTCAACAACCCCATCCAGCGACGTAATGGGGTAGTTGCAAGTTGCTAGAACGGAGGGCTTGCCTTCATTGGCCGGCCCGCGAGATGGAAAACTCTATAAAACCCGACAGCAAAGTCGTAAAAACCTGCAGACACCAGGCGACCTCTGCTAGTATATAGCCTTACTCCTGGGATGGGCGTCACCCGGGAGTGGACTAGTAACGACCCGACTCGTGGGACTAAAATGGATAAATATAAAAACAAAAACTTTACATACACAGATGAAGAGGTAGACGACAGTACGTACAGTACTAGTGAAGAGGAGGGGAACTCGGAAACGAGTGTCCGAAATTTCGAAGGACGTTCAGAACAACGGCGAAAACGCCGAATTGTGGATACCGGAGACGGTGAGGAGGAAACGCGTGCTGGCGCTGGGCCAAATAAGCCGCTTTTAAAAAGAGGGCGAGGCCGCCCCCCCACAACTGGGGAGTATGTTGGCTTAGCGAAAGCGAAGATGGCGTTGGTAGAGGCCGAACGAGAAAGAATGATGCTCGAAGCAGAGTCGGAGCTCATTGCCTCAACCCGCCAATTGAGGAACAAATCTGCTCCCTCGTCTCAGCTTCCTGAGACGAGCGTCGATGCTGATAGCGCCAACTCGTTGATTAAGTTGGTACAGGAGAGTGTGGTCGCCATCCATAAGGTGGCAACTTCCTCGAAAAACTTGAAAGGGACATACGTACGTGTCCTCAAAGACGCAGCGGACAATATTAAGGACGCGTGTGAGGTCCTGATGGTCCGCTGCGTCTCAGACGAGACGGTGCGAATGAACGCTGAAAATAAAAGGCTGCGGGAGGAGACGGAGGGGCTACGCAAGGAGCTGGCAGACCTCCGAACACAAGTGGAGGAAGATAGGAGAAGGCAAAAGTTGGTGGTAGATCCGCCACCTCGAGCCGCCTCTCCGCCTAGGATTGAAACCGAAGAACTGGTGCGCACCATCATGTGTCAGGTGGGTACCATGATCAGCGCCCGGTTCGACGGTATAGAGGCCAGACTGCTCCCGGAGGTGCGCTTGCGACCCTTGCTGGCGGCAGATAGAAGGTTATCGGGATGCGTGGACGATTTCTCTGCTGCCGACACGTCGTACCATCCGGAGCCTTGCACTGGTGAGAACTCTATACCTCCCATGCACCCTAAGGCGAAAAACGCGAAGACAATACGGAGCACGCCCACACAGTCATCACCCAAGGCATTGCACCAAGCCTATTCGACTGTTGTCAAGGAAGGCTCTAAGAGGAAAAAGAGTAAAGGAAAGAAGGATGGCCAGGGCCCGTCTACTTCCTCCGCCCCAGCTCCGAAGGCTGCGCCTCCAGCCCAAAAGAAGCAGAAGGGCAAGAAAAAGAAGAGGAAGAGGAAGCGTAAACCGCGTATAGTCACTCCTCAAACAACAGCGGTGGTAATTACCCTTAAGCCGGAGGCGTCACAGAAAGGGTTGACCTATAGAGACGTAATGGTGAAGGCAATAAAGTCATTCCAACTAAGTGAGGTAGGCTTAGAACACATCAAGGCTCGTAACACTGTTAGCGGAGCCCGATTGATAGAGGTGTCGGGTGCTGACAGTGGCTCGAAAGCGGATAAGTTGGCGGCTAAATTACGCAGTGTCCTCAGTGATATGGCGGAGGTAGCCCGACCACTGAAGACTGTTGCTCTGCGCGCGTCTGGCTTGGACGAATCCGTCGGGCCTGATGACATAGCCGCTGCAGTCTCAAAGACGACTGGGTGCCAGCCTGAACACGTAAAGGTAGGCATCATACGCGCGGGGCCATTTGGTGCTGGCACCGCAGTGATTAAATGCCCGCCGGAACCTGCAAAGGTTCTGGCTGCGGCAGCAAGACTCTTGGTGGGCTGGTCATCAGCTCGGATCAAACTACTTGATCCCTTACCCATGCGCTGTTTTAAGTGCATGGGCCTAGGCCACGTAAGAGCTACATGCCCATCCCAAGTCGACCGTGGTACGATTTGCTACCGATGTGGCGAAGAGGGACACATGTCTGCCGGCTGCAAGGCCAAACCGCACTGCGTGGCTTGCGCTCAAGCAAAGAGGCGGGCAGGACACATCATGGGCGGAAAACGCTGCAGGCCTCCTCGAAAGAGGAACAAGTCGGTGCCCCCACAAGGGGCTGCACCACAGGAGACCTGCAGAAGTTCTCCACAGGAGATGGAGTCATAACGTCTCCCCCGTGTAAAACGAGTGGAAAGGAGTAGAGCCTATACTCAATGTGAGACGCGGGCAGAGATGGGCGTCTTTAGCCCGCATTGCACGATCTCACGTGCCGTCGGGGATGTCATTCGAGCTTGACACCCCCAGCCTCTGGCGAGACGAGTCCCGGTCTCTATGACCAGGGCAGCTTTGGCCGTCGTCTTGGAAGAATTCACTTTGACTCCCACGGCGGCCAACACTTAAAGCGGTTGAGGACCAGCAGAGGGGTTTTAGTGGGTAGGCTTCCTGCCCTTTTCCCATTAGGGGGGAGGGGCGGGGGGAGAGTCCCACATAACCACCGCGTTCGCCCAAGCGCGGTGGTATGCGGAAAGCATTTCCCCTCTTAAAAAAAAAAAAAAAAAAAAAAAAAAAAAAAAAAAAAAAAAAAGGTTAGGTTAGGTTAGGTTAGGTTAGGTTGAGGTTGTTTCTCGGGTGCTATTGGAAGGATTTATGCGATATTCGGTTACCAAAGACTACATTTTTTTGCTTACTGGATACTGCTTTCGATTCTTCTTTCACACACGACTTGGCGTTAATTTTGACTGATTTGCATTTGCGGTTGGTAATTTTTTGTTTGGAATTGTTCGTTTTTGTATATTTTGTCGTTTGTCTTCCTGTTATCTTTCCGAGCCCTTTTCAGGGCTAGGAGATAGCGGAGATTCTGTTTGTGTTGTCGGCTTAGGTTCAGTAATTTTCGGAACGAAAGTTCCTGAATTATTGGCCTTGCCATATTGTAAATATTAGGTTTAATTTTTTGTTAAATTAAGTCTTTGTTTACCTTTTTTCGTCGTAATTTTGTCGGTGTTGCCTTTATCCCACCTTGCCCAGTTTTTGGGTGGAGGTACTGGCAACGGTCCCGCTAATTACTGCGTTGTGTTTGTTTTGTTTTTATTTCTGAGTTTCGGGATTTTCATTTTTGAAAACTTCGAGTTTTCGCTCGAAGTTTTCGGAGAAAGTCTCGGACTTTTTTGTGTTTTGGTGTAATTTTTACTTGTTTGTAGTCCTTGTAAAAATATTTTAACCTAAGGGGAGGGCAGGAAATTTATTTTCTTAAATTTTTTGTTGTGGGGTTTTAACCTTTTGACCTTCCGGTCAAAGGTTATTGATTTTTCTATCTTGTAAGGTGTTCAAAGATTTTTGGTTTACCAACTTAAGGTTTTCACTTGAGTTGGTAAAATCAATATCTTTGAACCTATTAACCTTTTTTAGGTTTTTAGGTTCTATTAATAGAGGCGCAAACGCGCTCTACCTTTCGGTAGTTTTTTGGTTGAAATACGACCTCCGGAAGTGGGTCAAAAGTGGGGACAAAGAAATCCTCACTTTGCTATTTTTTCTCTTTCAGGCGCTCAACCCAAGTTTGTATGGGAAAATAGCAAACCGACTCGCACTTGACCATTTTTAGATAGGTTTGGTCCTAACTCCGGTCTTAGTGGTCGGATTTAGGCCAAATTTTGTGGCTAGGTAGGGGGGGCCAGCATGGCCTCGCCTACAGATAAACGGAGGGTTCCACCGAAGGGGGGGGGGATTATCGCTGATCCCAACTCCGATTCGGAGGTCGATGATCTGAGGTGGATCGAAATGGATGATTTCGTTCCTCAGTCATCCAAGAGGGCTCACGAGGACCGGGAGGATGACCCCAGGCCCCCTCAGGGACCGAAGGTCAATACGGCCATCAGGGGGAAGCCCAAGGGGGCGTACGCTGGTTTAGCGGCGGCCAGGTTGAGGGCCAAGCTGTACCAGCTGGAGCCTCACTTTGAGGAGGAGGCTGTCGTGGAATCTGATCCGGCGGCCAAATATCGGAGGGATTTCCCCGAACTTCGCCCCAGAGGGGGCAAGGGGGGGGCGAAAAAGGGGAAAGCCACTGAGGCCGAGGGTCTCCAGCGTTCTCGCTCGGGTTCGTGTTCCCGCTCAGTGTCGCGCTCTAGGTCGGCTTCGCGCTCCCCCGAGCCTATGGATGGCCTAGAGGGTCAGCGGGAGGCTGACCCGATAGACGCTACTCGTATGGCGGCGCGGGACATACTAGAGGCGGCCAGGTTATCAGGAAACCTTAAGGGGGAGGTGTGGGGGCGGATGAACCGGGCCTGCCGCACCATACTAGGTATGATGGATGAGGTCGAGCTGACCAGGTCCGAGAGCGAGGAGATCCGCATCCTGAAAGCGGACAACAAAAGGATGCGGGAGCAACTCGCTCTAAACTCGGCGGAACTGAAGGCGCTCCGCACCGCCTTCAGTGAGCGGGAGATCCCGGCTGCTCCGGCTCCCGTTTCTGCTGCCCTACAGTTCGGCACGGCCGAACTGACCGAGGCAATTGAGGCAATGAAGCGGGACTTATTCCTCAGCCTCGGGAGGATGATTAACGATAGGGTGGAGGAGGTGAACAGGCGCCTCCCGCCGGAGCCAATCCTCCGCCCTCCGTTGGCGCATGACAGGCGGGCTGTTAAGCCTGCCGTGTCAGCCCCCCCCCCCCGCGGAAGGTCGCAGGGCCTGCCCCGCCGCCTCCGGCCCCCGTTGAAGCTCTCGAGCCGAGACCCAGGGCCCGAATAGGCGATGGGCAGCAAAAGACAAAGGTGGCCAAGAAGGCGGCGGCTCCACCCAATGCCCCTGTTCAGGCAGCCAGGAAGCCCGCTAAGGCCGCCAAGGCTGCCCCGGCCCCGAGAGCCGTTCGGCCCTCGGAGGGAGGACCCGGCCCCTCGGGCCAAATGCCACCTCCGCCCACGCAGATGTCGTGGTCGCAGGTGGTGAAGAAGAAGGGGAAGGGGAAAGCCAAGGCCCCCCCCCCCTCCCCCTAGCAAGAAGGTCGGGAAGGCGGCGCACGGGCCCAGACCCGCGAAGCTGTCCGTCCCCAAGACGGCAGCAGTGGTGATCTCCCTCAAGCCGGGGGCCACCACCACTCTGCAGGCCACCATGGCTAAGGCCATCAACGGCCTTAGCCTCACGGAGGTAGGCCTGCAGAGCGTGAGGGTCAGGACCTCGATGACGGGGTCCCGAGTCATCGAGGTCCCAGGGGAGAAGGGCCACGAAATCGCCGACACCCTGGCAGCCAAGCTGCAGGGGATAGTCGGCGATGACGCCGACGTGAGCCGCCCCGTCAAAATGGCCGGCATTCAAATCGCCGGCCTGGACGAGTCGGCCACGAAGGAGTCGGTGGCGCAGGCCGTCGCCGCGGCGGGAGCGTGCCTGCCCGCGCAGGTGAAGGTGGGGGCTGTCCGCGCCCTATACGATGGCACTGGGTCAGTCTTGGTCCAGTGCCCCGTGCTGGCTGCGGTGGCCCTACAGAAGGCAGGCAGGATCCTGGTGGGCTGGGCCTCCGCCAGGGTCACAACAGTGGGGCCGACACCGATGAGGTGTTTCAGGTGCTACGGTGTCGGCCACTCGAGGGAGCTGTGCCCCTCCAAAATAGACCGGAGCAATTACTGCTTCCGGTGCAGCAAGGAGGGGCACAAAATGGGGGAGTGCTGGGAGAAGGCGTGGTGTGCCGTGTGCCACCAGGCCAAACTCCCGGCCAAGCACATGCTGGGGGGAAAGAACTGTTTCCCCCCAGTAACGAAGGGAAGGGAGACGAGACCGCAGCGGCCCCGCCCCCCCGTTCCGAGTACAGACGCCCCCGCGGAAGCAGCCGCCGGCCGGGCCATCGAAGTGACCCGCATGGAGCTCTAAATGCCAGCACACCATTTAGAGCTCCTGCAGGTCAACGTCAATCACTCCGCCAGAGCACAAGACTTGCTCATGCAAGCTATGGCGGAGTGGTCGATTGACGTTGCGGTGGTGGCGGAGCCCTACTTCGTCCCTCCCCTACCCAATTGGGTAGGGTCGACGGACGAGTGGGTTGCCGTGGTGGTGCCGGCGGTCGGCAACGGTCCCCCCCTGGTGAGGATCGAGGGCGGCCCAGGTTTTGTGGCGGCCAAGTGGGGGAGCGACACCGTACTGGTTGCGGTGTACTTCTCCCCCAATAGGCCGCTGGCCGCCTTCGAAGTCTTCCTGGGGGTCCTGGGGGGGGTCGTGCGGAGGGCGGCCCCGCGCCAAGTAATGGTCCTGGGGGACCTTAACGCCAAAAGCGCGGCGTGGGGTTCCCCAATAACGGACGCGCGCGGGGGCGTGCTGAGGGATTGGGTGGCGGCAACGGGCCTGGTGGTCATGAACCAGGGCACCGCCAACACTTGCGTGCGGCGGCAGGGGGGGTCCATCGTGGACGTAACGTTCGCGACCCCTGCCATTGCCGCACGCCTAACAGATTGGCGTGTCCTGGAGGACGTGGAGACCCTCTCTGATCATTTGTACATCAGATTGAGGGTCTCCAGAGGGGGCCAGCCGCCACCCATCCCAGGGGGGGGGCGTAGAGGGGGGGCGGAGGAGTTCCCCAAGTGGTCCCTGTCCCTTCTGGACAGGGCCAAGGCGGACGAGGCGGCGATGGTGGAGGCATGGTGTGCTGCCCCACCCGCCGCCTTGGGTCTGGAGGAGAGGGCCAGCCGGTTCCGCTCGGCGTTACAGGCCGTCTGCGGAGCCGCCATGCCCCGGGCGAGGCGCCTTTTTGCCCGGAGGAAGGTATACTGGTGGTCCGCAGATATTGCGGCCCTGCGGACCACCAGTAACAGTGCCCGCCGCGCCTACCAACACTGTAGGCGCAGGCGGCACACCGCCGAGGAGGAGGAGGGGCTCTACGAGGCCCTCAAAGAAGCCAAGGGGGCCCTCGTCCTGTCCATAGCGAAGGCCAAGGATGACGCACACGAGTCATTCTTGGCCACGCTGGACGGGGATCCGTGGGGGAGGCCGTACAGGGTGGTGCGCAACAAAATGCGCACCGCCCCCCCCATGGACTCCTTGGAGCCCCCCCTCCTGAGGAGGGTCATCGAGGGACTGTTTCCGGCAGCTCCCTCGATAACTCCCCCGGTGATGACCGAGCCACCGGGGGACTTGGAGGACCCACTCGAACTCGCCATCGCGCCGGTAAGCGATGACGAGTTCGACAGGGCGGTGGACCGGCTCCGGGGCTGCAAGAAAGCCCCGGGGCCCGACGGAGTACCGGGTAAGGTGCTCCCCATCGCCCTTAAACACCTCGGGGACCGACTCAGGCAGTTGATGGACGACTGCCTGAGGGAGGGACGGTTCCCGAGGGTGTGGAAGGAGGGGAGGCTCTGCCTCCTCCGAAAAGAGGGTCGACCCCCCGACAGTCCTTCTGCCTATCGCCCCATAGTGCTGCTGGATGAGGCCGGGAAGATGATGGAGAGGATCCTGGCCTACAGGATCCAGCAGCATTTGGAGACCGCCGGCCCGAACGTCTCCGACAGACAGTTCGGGTTTAGGGAAGGGCGGTCTACGCTCGACGCGCTGAAGTCCCTTAGGGACTTCTGTGAGTACGCGTCGAGCAGAGGGGAGGGTGTGGTGGCGGTGTCGTTGGACATCGCCAACGCGTTTGGCACCCTCCCCTATGGGGTGATAAGGGAGGCACTAACTTACCATCAAGTGCCTCCCTACCTGCGGCGGATCATAGAGCACTACCTCACCGAGCGGGTAGTGCTCTATGAGCAGAGGGACGGTCGACGGGGGTCGACGGAGATGGCCTGTGGCGTACCCCAAGGTTCCGTGCTCGGTCCGCTTTTATGGAACCTGGGGTACGATTGGGCCATCAGGGGGGAGTTGCTCCCACGAACGGCCACCATCTGCTATGCAGATGACACCATGGTGGCCGTGCGTGGGACCGACATGAGGGAGGCGCTGTGCCGGGCGGAAGCGGCGGCCGAGCTGACCATTTACCGGATTGGTCGGCTCGGCCTGAGGGTGGCCCTCCCGAAGACTGAGGCGATAGTCTTCGGGGGGCGGGGGTGGAGGCTGCCAGCGGGCGCGGCGCTCACCTTGGGGGGGGAGTCGGTCCCGATCAAGCCCCATATAAAATATCTGGGGCTTGTCCTGGACCGACGCTGGAATTTCGGGGAGCACTTTTCACAGTTAGCTCCCCGAATTGTGGGCGCCGCGTCGGCGCTGGGTCGGCTTCTGCCGAACGTGGGTGGGCCGGGCTCCTTGTGCCGCCGGCTATATGCCGGCGTTACAAGGAGCATGGCTCTGTACGGGGCCCCCATCTGGGCGGACAAGCTGTCCGCCCGGAACAGGGCCCTGCTACAGAGGCCACAGCGGGTGGTGGCCCTCCGAATTGTGAGGGCCTACATGACGGTGGCCCACGCCGCGGCCTGCCTCCTCGCCTGCACCCCGCCCTGGGAGTTGGACGCAGAGGTGCAGGCAGAGACCTATGCAGTTAGGTCCAGGGCCCGGGCGAGGGGAGAACGCCCGGACCCTGAGGAGGTTGAGGAGACGCGCCGGATGATGGAGCGCCGACTGCGGGACAGGTGGAAGGCGAACCTGGAGGACGCCCCCTATGGAACCCGGACCATAGGGGCGATCCTCCCGTCGCTTGACACCTGGTTGGGGAGGGCAGTCGGTGCTACATCATACCGGCTTGTGCAGGTATTGACCGGACACGGATGCTTCGGTCATTACCTGCACAACATTGGGAGGGAGCCCGGTCCGCAGTGCCATGAGTGCGGCGATCCGGACGACACGGCTCAGCACACCCTCGAGGTGTGCAGCCGGTGGAGTGCGGAGCGCCGCACTATGGCACTGGCCATAGGGCGACAGGACCTCTCCCTGCACAGCGTTGTGTCTGCAATGCTGTGCAGCGACGGATCCTGGAGGGCTGTGGCCTCCTTCTGCGAGTGTGTCATCTCGCAGAAGGAGGCCTCGGAGCGTGAGCGCGAGGAGTCTCCTCACGCGCATCCGCTCCGGCGTAGACGGCGGGGGGTGAGGCGGCGGCGTTTTGCCGCTCGCCTCAACCCTTAGTGGCTGCGGGTGGGGGATGGGAGTCCCTCGCCCGCCGTAGGCTAGCCACTGGGCGGTCTGGGAGAGGGGCCACGCGTACTCGGCCTCTCTCTCCCTCGACGCGGGAAGCCCCGGCAAATGGCTGGGGCGGCCGGTAGACGTCGTGGAGAAAGCTTTGGCGGGTTCCACGGCGTCTTGCCAATCCGGCAGGGGGGTACGCCAGGGTGGTTTTTAGTGGGTTGCGCTCCGATGCCCCCTCTCGTTCGGAGGGGGGGTGACGGGGTGAGTCCCACATATCCCCTCGCCACTCCCATGGTGAGGGGAATGCATAAAGCATTTTCCACCCTGTCAAAAAAAAAAAAAAAAAAAAAAAAAAAAGTTAGGTTAGGTTAGGTTAGGTTAGGTTAGGTTAGGTTAGGTTAGGTTAGGTTAGGTTAGGTTAGGTTAGGTTAGGTTAGGTTAGGTTGGGGTGCGGGCCGGATTCCTCCACGTTGGCCTGGGTGTTGCAGTCTCTCTTGATCTCGATCCGGAGAGAACGCAGCACCTGGGCTGGTGCACCCTGGGCATTGGTTGAAACTATCTCCTTATGGGGGATTCTTTCAGCCCATGGCTAATATCCGGCAGGGGGGGGGGGGTAGGTTAGGGGGCGGGCTCGGCTTGTACTTACACTGCCGTCGAGCACTTACCGCCCAAAACTAGAGGAGGACGTCGACTCCTCTAGTACCCGTACTCTGGCGTCTTGCTTCAACAACCCCATCCAGCGACGTAATGGGGTAGTTGCAAGTTGCTAGAACGGAGGGCTTGCCTTCATTGGCCGGCCCGCGAGATGGAAAACTCTATAAAACCCGACAGCAAAGTCGTAAAAACCTGCAGACACCAGGCGACCTCTGCTAGTATATAGCCTTACTCCTGGGATGGGCGTCACCCGGGAGTGGACTAGTAACGACCCGACTCGTGGGACTAAAATGGATAAATATATAAACAAAAACTTTACATACACAGATGAAGAGGTAGACGACAGTACGTACAGTACTAGTGAAGAGGAGGGGAACTCGGAAACGAGTGTCCGAAATTTCGAAGGACGTTCAGAACAACGGCGAAAACGTCGAATTGGGGATACCGGAGACGGTGAGGAGGAAACGCGTGCTGGCGCTGGGCCAAATAAGCCGCTTTTAAAAAGAGGGCGAGGCCGCCCCCCCACAACTGGGGAGTATGTTGGCTTAGCGAAAGCGAAGATGGCGCTGGTAGAGGCCGAACGAGAAAGAATGATGCTCGAAGCAGAGTCGGAGCTCATTGCCTCAACCCGCCAATTGAGGAACAAATCTGCTCCCTCGTCTCAGCTTCCTGAGACGAGCGTCGATGCTGATAGCGCCAACTCGTTGATTAAGTTGGTACAGGAGAGTGTGGTCGCCATCCATAAGGTGGCAACTTCCTCGAAAAACTTGAAAGGGACATACGTACGTGTCCTCAAAGACGCAGCGGACAATATTAAGGACGCGTGTGAGGTCCTGATGGTCCGCTGCGTCTCAGACGAGACGGTGCGAATGAACGCTGAAAATAAAAGGCTGCGGGAGGAGATGGAGGGGCTACGCAAGGAGCTGGCAGACCTCCGAACACAAGTGGAGGAAGATAGGAGAAGGCAAAAGTTGGTGGTAGATCCGCCACCTCGAGCCGCCTCTCCGCCTAGGATTGAAACCGAAGAACTGGTGCGCACCATCATGTGTCAGGTGGGTACCATGATCAGCGCCCGGTTCGACGGTATAGAGGCCAGACTGCTCCCGGAGGTGCGCTTGCGACCCTTGCTGGCGGCAGATAGAAGGTTATCGGGATGCGTGGACGATTTCTCTGCTGCCGACACGTCGTACCATCCAGAGCCTTGCACTGGTGAGAACTCTATACCTCCCATGCACCCTAAGGCGAAAAACGCGAAGACGATACGGAGCACGCCCACACAGTCATCACCCAAGGCATTGCACCAAGCCTATTCGACTGTTGTCAAGGAAGGCTCTAAGAGGAAAAAGAGTAAAGGAAAGAAGGATGGCCAGGGCCCGTCTACTTCCTCCGCCCCAGCTCCGAAGGCTGCGCCTCCAGCCCAAAAGAAGCAGAAGGGCAAGAAAAAGAAGAGGAAGAGGAAGCGTAAACCGCGTATAGTCACTCCTCAAACAACAGCGGTGGTAATTACCCTTAAGCCGGAGGCGTCACAGAAAGGGTTGACCTATAGAGACGTAATGGTGAAGGCAATAAAGTCATTCAAACTAAGTGAGGTAGGCTTAGAACACATCAAGGCTCGTAACACTGTTAGCGGAGCCCGATTGATAGAGGTGTCGGGTGCTGACAGTGGCTCGAAAGCGGATAAGTTGGCGGCTAAATTACGCAGTGTCCTCAGTGATATGGCGGAGGTAGCCCGACCACTGAAGACTGTTGCTCTGCGCGCGTCTGGCTTGGACGAATCCGTCGGGCCTGATGACATAGCCGCTGCAGTCTCAAAGACGACTGGGTGCCAGCCTGAACACGTAAAGGTAGGCATCATCCGCGCGGGGCCATTTGGTGCTGGCACCGCAGTGATTAAATGCCCGCCGGAACCTGCAAAGGTTCTGGCTGCGGCAGCAAGACTCTTGGTGGGCTGGTCATCAGCTAAAATCAAAGTACTTGATCCCTTACCCATGCGCTGTTTTAAGTGCATGGGCCTAGGCCACGTAAGAGCTACATGCCCATCCCAAGTCGACCGTGGTACGATTTGCTACCGATGTGGCGAAGAGGGACACATGTCTGCCGGCTGCAAGGCCAAACCGCACTGCGTGGCTTGCGCTCAAGCAAAAAGGCGGGCAGGACACATCATGGGCGGAAAACGCTGCAGGCCTCCTCGAAAGAGGAACAAGTCGGTGCCCCCACAAGGGGCTGCACCACAGGAGACCTGCAGAAGTTCTCCACAGGAGATGGAGTCATAACGTCTCCCCCGTGTAAAACGAGTGGAAACGAGTAGAGCCTATACTCAATGTGAGACGCGGGCAGAGATGGGCGTCTTTAGCCCGCATTGCACGATCTCACGTGCCGTCGGGGATGTCATTCGAGCTTGACACCCCCAGCCTCTGGCGAGACGAGTCCCGGTCTCTATGACCAGGGCAGCTTTGGCCGTCGTCTTGGAAGAATTCACTTTGACTCCCACGGCGGCCAACACTTAAAGCGGTTGAGGACCAGCAGAGGGGTTTTAGTGGGTAGGCTTCCTGCCCTTTTCCCATTAGGGGGGAGGGGCGGGGGGAGAGTCCCACATAACCACCGCGTTCGCCCAAGCGCGGTGGTATGCGGAAAGCATTTCCCCTCTTAAAAAAAAAAAAAAAAAAAAAAAAAAAAAGGTTAGGTTAGGTTAGGTTAGGTTAGGTTAGGTTAGGTTAGGTTAGGTTAGGTTAGGTTAGGTTAGGTTAGGTTAGGTTAGGTTAGGTTAGGTTAGGTTAGGTTAGGTTAGGTTAGGTTAGGTTAGGTTAGGTTAGGTTAGGTTAGGTTAGGTTAGGTTAGGTTAGGTTAGGTTAGGTTAGGTTAGGTTAGGTTAGGTTAGGTTAGGTTAGGTTAGGTTGTCTGCAATGCTGTGCAGCGACGGGTCCTGGAGGGCTGTGGCCTCTTTCTGCGAGTGTGTCATCTCGCAGAAGGAGGCCTCGGAGCGTGAGCGCGAGGAGTCTCCTCACGCGCATCCGCTCCGGCGTAGACGGCGGGGGGTGAGGCGGCGGCGTTTTGCCGCTCGCCTCAACCCTTAGTGGCTGCGGGTGGGGGATGGGAGTCCCTCGCCCGCCGTAGGCTAGCCACTGGGCGGTCTGGGAGAGGGGCCACGCGTACTCGGCCTCTCTCTCCCTCGACGCGGGAAGCCCCGGCATATGGCTGGGGCGGCCGGTAGACGTCGTGGAGAAAGCTTTGGCGGGTTCCACGGCGTCTTGCCAATCCGGCAGGGGGGTACGCCAGGGTGGTTTTTAGTGGGTTGCGCTCCGATGCCCCCTCTCATTCGGAGGGGGGGTGATGGGGTGAGTCCCACATATCCCCTCGCCACTCCCATGGTGAGGGGAATGCATAAAGCATTTTCCACCCTGTCAAAAAAAAAAAAAAAAAAAAAAAAAAAAAAAAAAAAAAAAAAAAAAAAAAAAAAAAAAAAAGGTTAGGTTAGGTTAGGTTAGGTTAGGTTAGGTTAGGTTAGGTTAGGTTAGGTTAGGTTAGGTTAGGTTAGGTTAGGTTAGGTTAGGTTAGGTTAGGTTAGGTTAGGTTAGGTTAGGTTAGGTTAGGTTAGGTTAGGTTAGGTTAGGTTAGGTTCCGGGAGATGGCGGACGAGGCTGCCATGGTGGAGGCGTGGTGTGCCCCCCCAACCCCCACCTTGGGAGTGGAAGAGCGGGCAGCTCAATTTCGAGTTACCTTAACGTCGGTATGCGACGCGGCCATGCCCCGTGTGCGAGGGCTGCCTGCCAAGAAGCAGGTATACTGGTGGTCGGAGGAGATAGCGGCCCTTCGAACCGCCAGTAACGCCGCCCGACGAGCCTACACCCACTGTAGGAGAAGGCGTCACCTGCCCGAGGAAGAGGAGCTCCTCTACGGTGAGCTCAAGGAGGCAAAGGTGGCTTTAGGGGTCGCCATCGCAAGGGGGAAAGACGAGGCACGGGAGGAGTTCCTGGCTGCGCTCGACAGGGATCCGTGGGGGCGACCGTACCGCTTGGTACGGAACAAACTCAGGTGCGCCCCCCCTATGGACTCCCTAGAGCCGGAACTCCTCACAAGGATAGTTGAGGGCCTCTTCCCAGCAGCCCCGAATTTCCTTCCGCCGTGCATGGGGGGCCCCTTGCGGGAGGTCGAGGATCCAGCTGGTGTTCCCCTGGTCACGGACGACGAGATGGAGTGGGTCGTCGACCGCCTCCGGTCCTGCAAGAAGGCTCCAGGGCCGGACGGAGTCCCGGGGAGGGTCCTTCCGTTAGTAATGAAGCACCTTGGAGGTCGCCTAAGGGCCCTCTTTGATGACTGCCTCAGAGAGGGGCGGTTTCCAAGATGCTGGAAGGAGGGGCGCCTAGTGTTATTGCGCAAAGAGGGACGGCCACACGACTCTCCTGCTGGTCATCGCCCTATCGTCCTGCTTGACGAGACGGGTAAAATGCTGGAGCGCGTTTTGTCCCGTCGCATCGTCAAGCACTTGGAGATTAAAGGGCCAAATATTAGCGACCGGCAGTTTGGGTTCCGGGAGGGACGGTGCACAATTGACGCCCTGTGGTCCCTACGGAACTTTTGTGAGTACGCGGAGGAAAAGGGAGAGGGGGTGGTGGCGGTGTCGCTGGACATCGCCAACGCATTCGGTTCCCTCCCCTTCTCAGTCATAAGGGCGGCCCTCCGGTATCATAGGGTACCAGTGTACCTGCGGAGGATCGTAGAGCACTACCTTACCGACAGGGTAGTGCTCTACGACTGCGGGGGTAGGCGAGTTGCACGTGAAATGTCATGCGGTGTTCCACAGGGGTCCGTGCTTGGACCCCTGTTGTGGAACATCGGATTCGACTGGGTGATCCAAGGAGAGCAGCTTCCCCGCATGGCCACCATTTGTTATGCTGACGATACAATGGTGGCAGTGCGGGGTAAAGAGCTGAACGAGACGCTCCGGAGTGCGTCGGTAGCGGCTGACCTTATCGTCAGCCGCATAAGGCGGCTTGGCTTGCAGGTGGCCCTCCCGAAGACAGACGCAATTGTCTTCGGGGGGCGGGGATGGCGCCCGCACAGAGGCGCAACCGTGCCGATTGCGGGAGAAGCGGTCCAGATTAAGGCCAACATAAAATACCTTGGCCTAGTCCTGGACCGCAGGTGGAACTTTGGGGAGCACTTCCGGCAGCTTGCTCCCCGGGTGGTGGGTGCCGCATCGGCCCTCAGCCGATTGTTGCCCAACGTGGGGGGACCAAAAGCGCCATGCCGACGCCTCTTCGCAGGCGTTGTGCGCAGCATGGCGCTGTATGGGGCGCCAATCTGGGCCAGCAAACTGTCGGCTAGGAATGTAGCTTTGCTACGTAGGCCCCAGAGAGTCATGGCCCTCCGCATGGTGAGGGCCTACATGACCGTAGCGCATGCGGCGGCGTGTATCTTGGCCTGTACCCCGCCGTGGGAGCTAGATGCTCGGGTGCAGGCCGAGACATACCAGGCGAGAGTAGAGTCCAGAGCCATAGGATGGCGCTCGGACTCGGAAGTGGTAGAGAGGACTCGGCGGATGGCCGAGAAACGAATGAGAGACCGGTGGAAAAGTGACCTGGAGGACTCCCCCTATGGGACCTACACTATAGGGGCACTCCTCCCGTCGCTTGACCACTGGGTCGAGAGGGCGCACGGTACGCTGACGTACCGGCTTGTGCAGGTAATGACCGGACATGGGTGTTTCGGTCATTACCTGCACAAGATAAAGAGAGAGCCGAGTCCGATCTGCCACGAGTGCGGCGATTCGGATGACACGGCCCAGCACACCTTCGCGGTGTGCACTCGGTGGGATCCGGAGCGCCGCACTATGGCCGCGGAAATTGGTATTACCGATCTCTCGCTGCACAGCGTGGTCTCGGCCATGCTGCGCAGCGACAGATCGTGGAGGGCGGTATCCTCCTTCTGTGAGAGCGTCATCTCACAGAAGGAGGCGGCGGAGCGGGAACGCGAAGACAATGTCGACGCACACCCGCTCCGGCGCAGGCGAAGGGGGCAAAGGCGACGGCAGTTTGGTGCAAGCCTAGACCCTTAGTAGGACTTGTGGGTTAGGGGGCCCACCACATACAGTCCTGCTATGACGCAGGTGTCCCAGATGATACTGGGACGGCTGGGGGGCGCCCAATGGTAGCATCATTAGCAGCCCATGGCGCCCCCATCATCAACAGCCCGTGAAGTGCAAAGGCCGCTGGGGTTTTAGTGGGTATTCCGGCCACTCTGGTTGGTGAGTCCCACATAACCATCCCCCCCTGGATGGTATGCGTAAATGCATTTCCCCAGCGTAACAAAAAAAAAAAAAAAAAAAGGTTAGGTTAGGTTAGGTTAGGTTAGGTTAGGTTAGGTTAGGTTAGGTTAGGTTAGGTTAGGTTAGGTTAGGTTAGGTTAGGTTAGGTTAGGTTAGGTTAGGTTAGGTTAGGTTAGGTTAGGTTAGGTTAGGTTAGGTTAGGTTAGGTTAGGTTAGGTTAGGTTAGGTTAGGTTAGGTTAGGTTAGGTTAGGTTAGGTTAGGTTAGGTTAGGTTAGGTTAGGTTAGGTTAGGTTAGGTTAGGTTAGGTTAGGTTAGGTTAGGTTAGGTTAGGTTAGGTTAGGTTAGGTTAGGTTAGGTTAGGTTAGGTTAGGTTAGGTTAGGTTAGGTTAGGTTAGGTTAGGTTAGGTTAGGTTAGGTTAGGTTAGGTTAGGTTAGGTTAGGTTAGGTTAGGTTAGGTTAGGTTAGGTTAGGTTAGGTTAGGTTAGGTTAGGTTAGGTTAGGTTAGGTTAGGTTAGGTTAGGTTAGGTTAGGTTAGGTTAGGTTAGGTTAGGTTGGGGTGCGGGCCGGATTCCTCCACGTTGGCCTGGGTGTTGCAGTCTCTCTTGATCTCGATCCGGAGAGAACGCAGCATCTGGGCTGGTGCACCCTGGGCATTGGCTGAGACTTTCTCCTTATGGGAGAATCTTTCAGCCCATGGCTAATATCCGGCAAAATAGGGGGGGGGGTCACCGAACCAGTGGCGGTATATCCACTTTCATGGGCCAGTGCAGGCCTCGGGAACTAAATACTCCGCAAAAGTGCACACTTGTGGTGAAGTTGCTCCCAGCTACTCTCCTCGGAGAGCAGTTGGAGGATGCAACTGCGTCTCCTGTTTTTCAGAGGGCGCATAGGATAAGGGTGGACCTTGGAGGTCGTTGAGCGGCGGATTGCTTCGGCGTCCGTCGGTCAAATCGCAATCCGGACCCGTAGGCGTCCGGGGCGATGGCCGCTGCGTGGGGCCGCGAGGAGACAACCTCTTTAAAAATCCACACATGGCCAATGGTGCAGGGGCCTTAAACGCACGCAAGGAAGATGATGGATGGTCTAAATCAGAAACTACCCCAGGAGGGTACCCTAACGGGAGAATCCCTCCCCGTGTCTGAGGACACGGGCTGCCCCTCGTATTCTGGGGGGGGCAAAGGCCATGTCGTAGGTCAGCGCAATGCTGGCCTCCGTGAACACGAACACAGCAAACGTTTATTGGACACTGAAATTGACGCAGAGACTAAAAAGATGCAGGAAACGGCGAGACTCAAGGACGCAGAGCTGATGGAGGAGATGATCCTGGAGGCGGGTGTTGCCTCCAGCTCGTCCCTTCCATTTGTTCAACTGACGGAGGAGGTCGAAGTTGTTGGATTGGAGGTTGTGGGGATGGAGATCGATGCCCTAAAACGCACCAAAAGACCACACTCCAATGACGAAGTAATATCTGGGCCGGAAGTTAAGCCAAAACTGAGCACTGCACGACGGGGCAAAACCCCGTGCGCAAAAGGGCGCTATACTGGCTTTAGTGCCGCAAAGGCGGCACCAAAGTCACTCGGACGTGGAAACCATGAGGTGGATGGGGTACCTTGTACTCGGAGCCTTCCAGTCTCACGGGATCGGAGCCCCATCGAACCCACCGGGGGGAACTATATAGACATTGTTCGAAACTCTGCCTATGTAGTCATGGAAGAGGCGAAAAAGTGCGGAAACCTCAAGGGGACAATCTGGAGCAGGATGAACCTAGCATGCCGGGACATCCTGTCGGCCGCGGACTGTCTTCAGGGCTGGGGGGAGAATGACGAGCTGCGTGCCCTTAAAGCAGACAACAGGCGCATGAAAGAACAGCTGGCGCACACCCAGGGAGAGTTGAAGGCGCTCAGGACTGCCTTTTCTGAGCGAAAAAGGGATACCGCTCAACCCTCGACGGCAGAAATTTCGGTGGGTTTGGCCGATGCCCTGATCGAGCTGCGAGAGGATCTCAAGAGAGACCTCTTTATATCGATCGGGGACATGGTTAACGTGCGGTTGGAGGAGCTGCGGCGACAGTTGCCTCCTGAACCGGTGGTTCGCCCAACGCTTGCGGCAGACCGTAGGAGAGCTGCAGCTGCTGAGCAAACTGTTCTGCAGCACTTGCCTGTTGCCCCGGCGCAACCGAAGCCTGCGGCTAAACCTTCTAGGGACAAACCGGCCCCCGCTGCAAAGAAGGTGAAGCCTCCGAAGAAGCCCACCCGCGTTCCCAATGGGAGGCAGTCCAACCATGCCCCCCCCATCGCGCAGCACCCGGTGGGTGCGGCTAAACCGGTGACGCCTAAATCGTCCCAAGCTTCCCAGTCGGCTCCACCTCCAAAGGACGACGACGGCTTTACCGTGGTCAGGAGGAAGGGTAAGCGGAAGAAGTCTGCCCCACCCCCGGTGGCAAAACCTGCCAGACGCAAGCGGAGGCGTCAGAAATTGACTACTCCTGCCACTGCTGCCGTAGTGGTGGCACTAAAAGACGGCACTGAGGCGTCCTACGCCTCTGTTATGACCAAGGCTATAAAATCGGTCAAACTGGCTGAACTGGGCCTTGACCATGTCAAGGTGCGTAGGACACAGACGGGGGCCCGCATTATTGAGATACCTGGGGCTGATAATGCTCAAAATGCGGATGCCCTCTGCAAGCGGATTGATGGGCTGGTTGGCGACGTGGCCTGGGTATACCGGCCTGTCAAAATGGCTGACCTCCAAATCACGGGGCTCGACGAGTCGGTGACTCCGGAGGACGTAGGAGCTGCCATTGTGACCAAAACTGGGTGCCTTACCACTGAAGTTAAGGTCGGCACTATTAGAGTGCGCCGCGATGGATCTGGGGCAACGCTGGTGCATTGCCCGGTAACGGCGGCGAAGATAGTTGTTGCGGCTGGACGACTACTGGTTGGGTGGTCGTCCGCCCAGGTTAGGGTATTGGACCGGGGCCCCATGCGGTGCTACCGCTGTTATGGAATTGGGCACAGTAAGGCTCTGTGTTCATCACCAGTTGACAGATCGCAGCTCTGCTACCGGTGCAGCAGACCGGACCATAAAAAGGTGGACTGCAGGGCTGCGCCTTTCTGCGCAGTGTGCCACCTGGCCAAACGCCGGGCTGACCACAATATGGGGGGTGAGCATTGCAACCCGCCGCCAACAAGAGGTAAGGCAGTTGCCGCCAGAACTCCGGTAAGGACTGCCCTAAGGGAAAGCAGTGCCGAGCAATCGGCCCAAGGGGAAGCTCGTATGGATCTCTAAATGCCAGCACACCGACATTTGGAGATCCTGCAAGTAAATACCAACCACTCCGCCCGCGCACAAGATCTGCTTATGCAGGTCATGGCGGAGTGGGGTATTGGGATAGTGGTGGTGGCCGAGCCCTACCTCGTCCCTGCACAGCCAAATTGGTTCGGGGCCGCAGATGAAGGGGTGGCGCTGGTGGTGCCGACAACGGGCGACTTCCCTCCCCTAATAGGGATTGAACGTGGACAGGGCTTTGCAGCGGTCAAATGGGGAGACACTGTCCTGGTGGCAGTGTACTTCTCCCCTAATAAACCGCTGTCCGCATTCGAGCAGTTCCTGGCGGGCCTAGGTGGAGTCGTCGGGAGGGTTACATCAGCGCATATGTTGGTGATGGGGGATTTTAATGCAAAGAGTGCGGCTTGGGGTTCCCCCATCACGGACCCAAGAGGAGCAGCCCTGGAAGACTGGGTAGCGGCTATGGGGCTTGAAGTGCTGAACCGGGGCGACGCCAATACTTGTGTGCGGCGGCAGGGGGGGTCCATCGTGGACGTCTCGTTCGCGACCCCTGCCATCGCCGCGCGCATTGACAATTGGCGCGTCCTGGAGGAAGTAGAGACCCTCTCTGACCATCGCTATATCCAGATGAGGGTCAGCACTTCGCTGGGGGCCTTACCACCCGGCCCGAGAAGGCGGGCTGGCGCCGGAGGAGGAAAGTTCCCAAGGTGGGCAGTGTCGCGTCTCGACCGGGAGATGGCGGACGAGGCTGCCATGGTGGAGGCGTGGTGTGCCCCCCCAACCCCCACCTTGGGAGTGGAAGAGCGGGCAGCTCAATTTCGAGTTACCTTAACGTCGGTATGCGACGCGGCCATGCCCCGTGTGCGAGGGCTGCCTGCCAAGAAGCAGGTATACTGGTGGTCGGAGGAGATAGCGGCCCTTCGAACCGCCAGTAACGCCGCCCGACGAGCTTACACCCATTGTAGGAGAAGGCGTCACCTGCCCGAGGAAGAGGAGCTCCTCTACGGTGAGCTCAAGGAGGCAAAGGTGGCTTTAGGGGTCGCCATCGCAAGGGGGAAAGACGAGGCACGGGAGGAGTTCCTGGCTGCGCTCGACAGGGATCCGTGGGGGCGACCGTACCGCTTGGTACGGAACAAACTCAGGTGCGCCCCCCCTATGGACTCCCTAGAGCCGGAACTCCTCACAAGGATAGTTGAGGGCCTCTTCCCAGCAGCCCCGAATTTCCTTCCGCCGTGCATGGGGGGCCCCTTGCGGGAGGTCGAGGATCCAGCTGGTGTTCCCCTGGTCACGGACGACGAGATGGAGTGGGTCGTCGACCGCCTCCGGTCCTGCAAGAAGGCTCCAGGGCCGGACGGAGTCCCGGGGAGGGTCCTTCCGTTAGTAATGAAGCACCTTGGAGGTCGCCTAAGGGCCCTCTTTGATGACTGCCTCAGAGAGGGGCGGTTTCCAAGATGCTGGAAGGAGGGGCGCCTAGTGTTGTTGCGCAAAGAGGGACGGCCACACGACTCTCCTGCTGGTCATCGCCCTATCGTCCTGCTTGACGAGACGGGTAAAATGCTGGAGCGCGTTTTGTCCCGTCGCATCGTCAAGCACTTGGAGATTAAAGGGCCAAATATTAGCGACCGGCAGTATGGGTTCCGGGAGGGACGGTGCACAATTGACGCCCTGTGGTCCCTACGGAACTTTTGTGAGTACGCGGAGGAAAAGGGAGAGGGGGTGGTGGCGGTGTCGCTTGACATCGCCAACGCATTCGGTTCCCTCCCCTTCTCAGTCATAAGGGCGGCCCTCCGGTATCATAGGGTACCAGTGTACCTGCGGAGGATCGTAGAGCACTACCTTACCGACAGGGTAGTGCTCTACGACTGCGGGGGTAGGCGAGTTGCACGTGAAATGTCATGCGGTGTTCCACAGGGGTCCGTGCTTGGACCCCTGTTGTGGAACATCGGATTCGACTGGGTGATCCGAGGAGAGCAGCTTCCCCGCATGGCCACCATTTGTTATGCTGACGATACAATGGTGGCAGTGCGGGGTAAGGAGCTGAACGAAACGCTCCGGAGTGCGTCGGTAGCGGCTGACCTTATCGTCAGCCGCATAAGGCGGCTTGGCTTGCAGGTGGCCCTCCCGAAGACAGACGCAATTGTCTTCGGGGGGCGGGGATGGCGCCCGCACAGAGGCGCAACCGTGCCGATTGCGGGAGAAGCGGTCCAGATTAAGGCCAACATAAAATACCTTGGCCTAGTCCTGGACCGCAGGTGGAACTTTGGGGAGCACTTCCGGCAGCTTGCTCCCCGGGTGGTGGGTGCCGCATCGGCCCTCAGCCGATTGCTGCCCAACGTGGGGGGACCAAAAGCGCCATGCCGACGCCTCTTCGCAGGCGTTGTGCGCAGCATGGCGCTGTATGGGGCGCCAATCTGGGCCAGCAAACTGTCGGCTAGGAATGTAGCTTTGCTACGTAGGCCCCAGAGAGTCATGGCCCTCCGCATGGTGAGGGCCTACATGACCGTAGCGCATGCGGCGGCGTGTATCTTGGCCTGTACCCCGCCGTGGGAGCTAGATGCTCGGGTGCAGGCCGAGACATACCAGGCGAGAGTAGAGTCCAGAGCCATAGGATGGCGCTCGGACTCGGAAGTGGTAGAGAGGACTCGGCGGATGGCCGAGAAACGAATGAGAGACCGGTGGAAAAGTGACCTGGAGGACTCCCCCTATGGGACCTACACTATAGGGGCACTCCTCCCGTCGCTTGACCACTGGGTCGAGAGGGCGCACGGTACGCTGACGTACCGGCTTGTGCAGGTAATGACCGGACATGGGTGTTTCGGTCATTACCTGCACAAGATAAAGAGAGAGCCGAGTCCAATCTGCCACGAGTGCGGCGATTCGGATGACACGGCCCAGCACACCTTCGCGGTGTGCACTCGGTGGGATCCGGAGCGCCGCACTATGGCCGCGGAAATTGGAATCTCCGATCTCTCGCTGCACAGCGTGGTCTCGGCCATGCTGCGCGGCGACAGATCGTGGAGGGCGGTATCCTCCTTCTGTGAGAGCGTCATCTCACAGAAGGAGGCGGCGGAGCGGGAACGCGAAGACAATGTCGACGCACACCCGCTCCGGCGCAGGCGAAGGGGGCAAAGGCGACGGCAGTTTGTTGCAAGCCTAGACCCTTAGTAGGACTTGTGGGTTAGGGGGCCCACCACATACAGTCCTGCTATGACGCAGGTGTCCCAGATGATACTGGGACGGCTGGGGGGCGCCCAATGGTAGCATCATTAGCAGCCCATGGCGCCCCCATCATCAACAGCCCGTGAAGTGCAAAGGCCGCTGGGGTTTTAGTGGGTATTCCGGCCACTCTGGTTGGTGAGTCCCACATAACCATCCCCCCTTGGATGGTATGCGTAAATGCATTTCCCCAGCGTAACAAAAAAAAAAAAAAAAAAAAAAAAAAAAAAAAAAAAAAAAAAAAAAAAAAAGGTTAGGTTAGGTTAGGTTAGGTTAGGTTAGGTTAGGTTAGGTTAGGTTAGGTTAGGTTAGGTTAGGTTAGGTTAGGTTAGGTTAGGTTAGGTTAGGTTGGGGTGCGGGCCGGATTCCTCCACGTTGGCCTGGGTGTTGCAGTCTCTCTTGATCTCGATCCGGAGAGAACGCAGCACCTGGGCTGGTGCACCCTGGGCATTGGTTGAAACTATCTCCTTATGGGGGATTCTTTCAGCCCATGGCTAATATCTGGCAGGGGGGGGGTAGGTTAGGGGGCGGGCTCGGCGTGCACTTACACTGCCGTCGAGCACTTACCGCCCAAAACTAGAGGAGGACATCGACTCCTCTAGTACCCGTACTCTGGCGTCTTGCTTCAACAACCCCATCCAGCGACGTAATGGGGTAGTTGCAAGCTGCTAGAACGGAGGGCTTGCCTTCATTGGCCGGCCCGCGAGATGGAAAACTCTATAAAACCCGACAGCAAAGTCGTAAAAACCTGCAGACACCAGGCGACCTCTGCTAGTATATAGCCTTACTCCTGGGATGGGCGTCACCCGGGAGTGGACTAGTAACGACCCGACTCGTGGGACTAAAATGGATAAATATAAAAACAAAAACTTTACATACACAGATGAAGAGGTAGACGACAGTACGTACAGTACTAGTGAAGAGGAGGGGAACTCGGAAACGAGTGTCCGAAATTTCGAAGGACGTTCAGAACAACGGCGAAAACGTCGAATTGTGGATACCGGAGACGGTGAGGAGAAAAGGCGTGCTGGCGCTGGGCCAAATAAGCCGCTTTTAAAAAGAGGGCGAGGCCGCCCCCCCACAACTGGGGAGTATGTTGGCTTAGCGAAAGCGAAGATGGCGTTGGTAGAGGCCGAACGAGAAAGAATGATGCTCGAAGCAGAGTCGGAGCTCATTGCCTCAACCCGCCAATTGAGGAACAAATCTGCTCCCTCGTCTCAGCTTCCTGAGACGAGCGTCGATGCTGATAGCGCCAACTCGTTGATTAAGTTGGTACAGGAGAGTGTGGTCGCCATCCATAAGGTGGCAACTTCCTCGAAAAACTTGAAAGGGACATACGTACGTGTCCTCAAAGACGCAGCGGACAATATTAAGGACGCGTGTGAGGTCCTGATGGTCCGCTGCGTCTCAGACGAGACGGTGCGAATGCACGCTGAAAATAAAAGGCTGCGGGAGGAGATGGAGGGGCTACGCAAGGAGCTGGCAGACCTCCGAACACAAGTGGAGGAAGATAGGAGAAGGCAAAAGGTGGTGGTAGATCCGCCACCTCGAGCCGCCTCTCCGCCTAGGATTGAAACCGAAGAAATGGTGCGCACCATCATGAGTCAGGTGGGTACCATGATCAGCGCCCGGTTCGACGGTATAGAGGCCAGACTGCTCCCGGAGGTGCGCTTGCGACCCTTGCTGGCGGCAGATAGAAGGTTATCGGGATGCGTGGACGATTTCTCTGCTGCCGACACGTCGTACCATCCGGAGCCTTGCACTGGTGAGAACTCTATACCTCCCACGCACCCTAAGGCGAAAAACGCGAAGACGATACGGAACACGCCCACACAGTCATCACCCAAGGCATTGCACCAGGCCTATTCGACTGTTGTCAAGGAAGGCTCTAAGAGAAAAAAGAGTAAAGGAAAGAAGGATGGCCAGGGCCCGTCTACTTCCTCCGCCCCAGCTCCGAAGGCTGCGCCTCCAGCCCAAAAGAAGCAGAAGGGCAAGAAAAAGAAGAGGAAGAGGAAGCGTAAACCGCGTATAGTCACTCCTCAAACAACAGCGGTGGTAATTACCCTTAAGCCGGAGGCGTCACAGAAAGGGTTGACCTATAGAGACGTAATGGTGAAGGCAATAAAGTCATTCAAACTAAGTGAGGTAGGCTTAGAACACATCAAGGCCCGTAACACTGTTAGCGGAGCCCGATTGATAGAGGTGTCGGGTGCTGACAGTGGCTCGAAAGCGGATAAGTTGGCGGCTAAATTACGCAGTGTCCTCAGTGATATAGCGGAGGTAGCCCGACCACTGAAGACTGTTGCTCTACGCGCGTCTGGCTTGGACGAATCCGTCGGGCCTGATGACATAGCCGCTGCAGTCTCAACGATGACTGGGTGCCAGCCCGAACACGTAAAGGTAGGCATCATCCGCGCGGGGCCATTTGGTGCTGGCACCGCAGTGATTAAATGCCCGCCGGAACCTGCAAAGGTTCTGGCTGCGGCAGCAAGACTCTTGGTGGGCTGGTCATCAGCTCGGATCAAACTACTTGATCCCTTACCCATGCGCTGTTTTAAGTGCATGGGTCTAGGCCACGTAAGAGCTACATGCCCATCCCAAGTCGACCGTGGTACGATTTGCTACCGATGTGGCGAAGAGGGACACATGTCTGCCGGCTGCAAGGCCAAACCGCACTGCGTGGCTTGCGCTCAAGCAAAGAGGCGGGCAGGACACATCATGGGCGGAAAACGCTGCAGGCCTCCTCGAAAGAGGAACAAGTCGGTGCCCCCACAAGGGGCTGCACCACAGGAGACCTGCAGAACTTCTCCACAGGAGATGGAGTCATAACGTCTCCCCCATGTAAAACGAGTGGAAAGGAGTAGAGCTTATACTCAGTGTGAGACGTGGACAGAGATGGGCGTCTTTAGCCCGCATTGCACGATCTCACGTGCCGTCGGGGATGTCATTCGAGCTTGACACCCCCAGCCTCAGGCGAGACGAGTCCCGGTCTCTATGACCAGGGCAGCTTTGGCCGTCGTCTTGGAAGAATTCATTTTGACTCCCACGGCGGCCAACACTTTAAGCGGTTGAGGACCAGCAGAGGGGTTTTAGTGGGTAGGCTTCCTGCCCTTTTCCCATTAGGAGGAAGGGGCGGGGGGAGAGTCCCACATAACCACCGCGTTCGCCCAAGCGCAGTGGTATGCGGAAAGCATTTCCCCTCTTAAAAAAAAAAAAAAAAAAAAAAAAAAAAAAGGTTAGGTTAGGTTAGGTTAGGTTAGGTTAGGTTAGGTTAGGTTAGGTTAGGTTAGGTTAGGTTAGGTTAGGTTAGGTTAGGTTAGGTTAGGTTAGGTTAGGTTAGGTTAGGTTAGGTTAGGTTAGGTTAGGTTAGGTTAGGTTAGGTTAGGTTAGGTTAGGTTAGGTTAGGTTAGGTTAGGTTAGGTTAGGTTAGGTTAGGTTAGGTTAGGTTAGGTTAGGTTAGGTTAGGTTAGGTTAGGTTAGGTTAGGTTAGGTTAGGTTAGGTTAGGTTAGGTTAGGTTAGGTTAGGTTAGGTTAGGTTAGGTTAGGTTAGGTTAGGTTAGGTTAGGTTAGGTTGAGGTTGTTTCTCGGGTGCTAGTGGAAGGATTTATGCGAGATTCGGTTACCAAAGACGACATTTTTTTGCTTACTGGATACTGCTTTCGATTCTTCTTTCACACACGACTTGGCGTTATTCTTGACTGATTTGCATTTGCGGTTGGTAATTTTTTGTTGGATTTTGTACGTTTTTGTATATTCTGTGGTTTGTTTATTTGTCTATTTTCCGAGCCCTTTTCAGGGCTAGGAGGTAGCAGAGACTTTGTTTGTGTTGTCGGTGCAGGTTTGGTAATTTTCGGAACGAAAGTTTCGGAAGTACTGGCCTTGCCAATTTGTAAATTTTCACTTTAATTTTTCTTTAGTTTTAGGGTTTGTTTACATTTTTTCGTTGTAATTTTGTTGGGGTTGCCGTTATTCCACCTTGCCCAGTTTTTGGGCGGGAGTACCGGCACCGGTTCCGCTAATTATAGCGTTGTGTTTGTTTCGTTTTTCTAATTTTTGTATTTAAATTTCAATTTTTCAAAACTTCGAGTTTTCACTCAAAGTTTTGAAAAATAACTTCTTAGTTTTTTGGGTTTGGTGGTTGTTTTAAATTGTTTACGCTCATTGTAAAAATTTAAAACAACAAGTTCCGGGTAGGAAATTTATCTTTTTAAATTTTGTGTACAGACTTTTTAACTTTTTGACCTACAGGTCAAAAGTTATTTACCGTTCTGTACGGTAAGGCGTGTGGGGATTTTCACTTTACAAACTTATCAAATTCGGTTGAGTTTGTAAAGTCGATATCTTTTTACCTTTTTACCTTTAATAGGTTTTTAGGTTTTACGTAGCGAGGCGCTAGCCTGCACTACCTTTTGGTTTTTAAACCAACCTCCTGCGACGTCGGCAAGTGGGTCAAAAGTGGGGACAAACTTTTCCTCACTTTGCTATTTTTTCTATTTCAGGCGCTCAACCCAAGTTTGTATGGGAAAATAGCAAACCGACTCGCACTTGACCATTTTTAGATAGGTTTGGTCCTAACTCCGGTCTTAGTGGTCGGATTTAGGCCAAATTTTGTGGCTAGGTAGGGGGGGCCAGCATGGCCTCGCCTACAGATAAACGGAGGGTTCCACCGAAGGGGGGGGGGATTATCGCTGATCCCAACTCCGATTCGGAGGTCGATGATCTGAGGTGGATCGAAACGGATGATTTCGTTCCTCAGTCATCCAAGAGGGCTCACGAGGACCGGGAGGATGACCCCAGGCCCCCTCAGGGACCGAAGGTCAATACGGCCATCAGGGGGAAGCCCAAGGGGGCGTACGCTGGTTTAGCGGCGGCCAGGTTGAGGGCCAAGCTGTACCAGCTGGAGCCTCACTTTGAGGAGGAGGCTGTCGTGGACTCTGATCCGGCGGCCAAATATCGGAGGGATTTCCCCGAACTTCGCCCCAGAGGGGGCAAGGGGGGGGCGAAAAAGGGGAAAGCCACTGAGGCCGAGGGTCTCCAGCGTTCTCGCTCGGGTTCGTGTTCCCGCTCAGTGTCGCGCTCTAGGTCGGCTTCGCGCTCCCCCGAGCCTATGGATGGCCTAGAGGGTCAGCGGGAGGCTGACCCGATAGACGCTACTCGTATGGCGGCGCGGGACATACTAGAGGCGGCCAGGTTATCAGGAAACCTTAAGGGGGAGGTGTGGGGGCGGATGAACCGGGCCTGCCGCACCATACTAGGTATGATGGATGAGGTCGAGCTGACCAGGCCATCAACGGCCATCAACGGCCTTAGCCTCACGGAGGTAGGCCTGCAGAGCGTGAGGGTCAGGACCTCGATGACGGGGTCCCGAGTCATCGAGGTCCCAGGGGAGAAGGGCCACGAAATCGCCGACACCCTGGCAGCCAAGCTGCAGGGGATAGTCGGCGATGACGCCGACGTGAGCCGCCCCGTCAAAATGGCCGGCATCCAAATCGCCGGCCTGGACGAGTCGGCCACGAAGGAGTCGGTGGCCCAGGCCGTCGCTGCGGCGGGAGCGTGCCTGCCGGCGCAGGTGAAGGTGGGGGCCGTCCGCGCCCTTTACGATGGCACTGGGTCAGTTTTGGTCCAGTGCCCGGTGCTGGCTGCGGTGGCCCTTCAAAAGGCTGGCAGGATCCTGGTGGGCTGGGCCTCCGCCAGGGTCACGACAGTGGGGCCGACACCGATGAGGTGCTTCAAGTGCTACGGTGTCGGCCACTCGAGGGAGCTGTGCCCCTCCAAAATAGACCGGAGCAATTACTGCTTCCGGTGCAGCAAGGAGGGGCACAAAATGGGGGAGTGCTGGGAGAAGGCGTGGTGTGCCGTGTGCCACCAGGCCAAACTCCCGGCCAAGCACATGCTGGGGGGGAAGAATTGTTTCCCCCCAGTATCGAAGGGAAGGGAGACGAGGCCGCAGCGGCCCCGCCCCCCCGTTCCGAGTACAGACGCCCCCGCGGAAGCAGCCGCCGGCCGGGCCATCGAAGTGACCCGCATGGAGCTCTAAATGCCAGCACACCATTTAGAGCTCCTGCAGGTCAACGTCAATCACTCCGCCAGAGCACAAGACTTGCTCATGCAAGCTATGGCGGAGTGGTCGATTGACGTTGCGGTGGTGGCGGAGCCCTACTTCGTCCCTCCCCTACCCAATTGGGTAGGGTCGACGGACGAGTGGGTTGCCGTGGTTGTGCCGGCGGTCGGCAACGGTCCCCCCCTTATCAGGTTAGAGGGCGGCCCAGGGTTTGTGGCGGCCAAATGGGGGAGTGACACCGTACTTGTTGCGGTGTACTTCTCCCCCAATAGGCCGCTGGCCGCCTTCGAGGTCTTCCTGGGGGTCCTGGGGGGGGTCGTGCGGAGGGCGGCCCCGCGCCAAATAATAGTCCTGGGGGACCTCAACGCCAAAAGCGCGGCGTGGGGTTCCCCCATAACGGACGCGCGCGGGGGTGTGCTGAGGGATTGGGTGGCGGCAACGGGCCTAGTGGTCCTAAACCAGGGCAGCGCCAACACTTGCGTGCGGCGGCAGGGGGGGTCCATCGTGGACGTAACGTTCGCGACCCCTGCCATTGCCGCACGCCTAACGGATTGGCGTGTCCTGGAGGACGTGGAGACCCTCTCTGACCATCTGTACATCAGATTGAGGGTCTCCACAAGAGGGGGCCAGCCGCCACCCATCCCAGGGGGGGGGCGTAGAGGGGGGGCGGAGGAGTTCCCCAAGTGGTCCCTGTCCCTTCTGGACAGGGCCAAGGCGGACGAGGCGGCGATGGTGGAGGCATGGTGTGCTGCCCCACCCGCCGCCTTGGGTCTGGAGGAGAGGGCCAGCCGGTTCCGCTCGGCGTTACAGGCCGTCTGCGGAGCCGCCATGCCCCGGGCGAGGCGCCTTTTTGCCCGGAGGAAGGTATACTGGTGGTCCGCAGATATTGCGGCCCTGCGGACCACCAGTAACAGTGCCCGCCGCGCCTACCAACACTGTAGGCGCAGGCGGCACACCGCCGAGGAGGAGGAGGGGCTCTACGAGGCCCTCAAAGAAGCTAAGGGGGCCCTCGTCCTGTCCATAGCGAAGGCCAAGGATGACGCACACGAGTCATTCTTGGCCACGCTGGACGGGGATCCGTGGGGGAGGCCGTACAGGGTGGTGCGCAACAAAATGCGCACCGCCCCCCCCATGGACTCCTTGGAGCCCCCCCTCCTGAGGAGGGTCATCGAGGGACTGTTTCCGGCAGCTCCCTCGATAACTCCCCCGGTGATGACCGAGCCACCGGGGGACTTGGAGGACCCACTCGAGCTCGCCATCGCGCCGGTAAGCGATGACGAGTTCGACAGGGCGGTGGACCGGCTCCGGGGCTGCAAGAAAGCCCCGGGGCCCGACGGAGTACCGGGTAAGGTGCTCCCCATCGCCCTTAAACACCTCGGGGACCGACTCAGGCAGTTGATGGACGACTGCCTGAGGGAGGGACGGTTCCCGAGGGTGTGGAAGGAGGGGAGGCTCTGCCTCCTCCGAAAAGAGGGTCGACCCCCCGACAGTCCTTCTGCCTATCGCCCCATAGTGCTGCTGGATGAGGCCGGGAAGATGATGGAGAGGATCCTGGCCTACAGGATCCAGCAGCACTTGGAGACCGCCGGCCCGAACGTCTCAGACAGACAGTTCGGGTTTAGGGAAGGGCGGTCTACGCTCGACGCGCTGAAGTCCCTTAGGGACTTCTGTGAGTACGCGTCGAGCAGAGGGGAGGGTGTAGTGGCGGTGTCGTTGGACATCGCCAACGCGTTTGGCACCCTCCCCTATGGGGTGATAAGGGAGGCACTAATTTACCATCAAGTGCCTCCCTACCTGCGGCGGATCATAGAGCACTACCTCACCGAGCGGGTAGTGCTCTATGAGCAGAGGGACGGTCGACGGGGGTCGACGGAGATGGCCTGTGGCGTACCCCAAGGTTCCGTGCTCGGTCCGCTTTTATGGAACCTGGGGTACGATTGGGCCATCAGGGGGGAGTTGCTCCCACGGACGGCCACCATCTGCTATGCAGATGACACCATGGTGGCCGTGCGTGGGACCGACATGAGGGAGGCGCTGTGCCGGGCGGAAGCGGCGGCCGAGCTGACCATTTACCGGATTGGTCGGCTCGGCCTGAGGGTGGCCCTCCCGAAGACTGAGGCGATAGTCTTCGGGGGGCGGGGGTGGAGGCTGCCAGCGGGCGCGGCGCTCACCTTGGGGGGGGAGTCGGTCCCGATCAAGCCCCATATAAAATATCTGGGGCTTGTCCTGGACCGACGCTGGAATTTCGGGGAGCACTTTTCACAGTTAGCTCCCCGAATTGTGGGCGCCGCGTCGGCGCTGGGTCGGCTTCTGCCGAACGTGGGTGGGCCGGGCTCCTTGTGCCGCCGGCTATATGCCGGCATTACAAGGAGCATGGCTCTGTACGGGGCCCCCATCTGGGCGGACAAGCTGTCCGCCCGGAACAGGGCCCTGCTACAGAGGCCTCAGCGGGTGGTGGCCCTCCGAATTGTGAGGGCCTACATGACGGTGGCCCACGCCGCGGCCTGCCTCCTCGCCTGCACCCCGCCCTGGGAGTTGGACGCAGAGGTGCAGGCAGAGACCTATGCAGTTAGGTCCAGGGCCCGGGCGAGGGGAGAACGCCCGGACCCTGAGGAGGTTGAGGAGACGCGCCGGATGATGGAACGCCGACTGCGGGACAGGTGGAAGGCGAACCTGGAGGACGCCCCCTATGGAACCCGGACCATAGGGGCGATCCTCCCATCGCTTGACACCTGGTTGGGGAGGGCAGTCGGTGCTACATCATACCGGCTTGTGCAGGTATTGACCGGACACGGATGCTTCGGTCATTACCTGCACAACATTGGGAGGGAGCCCGGTCCGCAGTGCCATGAGTGCGGCGATCCGGACGACACGGCTCAGCACACACTCGAGGTGTGCAGCCGGTGGAGTGCGGAGCGCCGCACTATGGCACTAGCCATAGGGCGACAGGACCTCTCCCTGCACAGCGTTGTGTCTGCAATGCTGAGCAGCGACGGGTCCTGGAGGGCTGTGGCCTCCTTCTGCGAGTGTGTCATCTCGCAGAAGGAGGCCTCGGAGCGTGAGCGCGAGGAGTCTCCTCACGCGCATCCGCTCCGGCGTAGACGGCGGGGGGTGAGGCGGCGGCGTTTTGTCGCTCGCCTCAACCCTTAGTGGCTGCGGGTGGGGGATGGGAGTCCCTCGCCCGCCGTAGGCTAGCCACTGGGCGGTCTGGGAGAGGGGCCACGCGTACTCGGCCTCTCTCTCCCTCGACGCGGGAAGCCCCGGCAAATGGCTGGGGCGGCCGGTAGACGTCGTGGAGAAAGCTTTGGCGGGTTCCACGGCGTCTTGCCAATCCGGCAGGGGGGTACGCCAGGGTGGTTTTTAGTGGGTTGCGCTCCGATGCCCCCTCTCATTCGGAGGGGGGGTGACGGGGTGAGTCCCACATATCCCCTCGCCACTCCCATGGTGAGGGGAATGCATAAAGCATTTTCCACCCTGTCAAAAAAAAAAAAAAAAAAAAAAAAAAAGGTTAGGTTAGGTTAGGTTAGGTTAGGTTAGGTTAGGTTAGGTTAGGTTAGGTTAGGTTAGGTTAGGTTAGGTTAGGTTAGGTTAGGTTAGGTTAGGTTAGGTTAGGTTAGGTTAGGTTAGGTTAGGTTAGGTTAGGTTAGGTTAGGTTAGGTTAGGTTAGGTTAGGTTAGGTTAGGTTAGGTTAGGTTAGGTTAGGTTAGGTTAGGTTAGGTTAGGTTAGGTTAGGTTAGGTTAGGTTAGGTTAGGTTAGGTTAGGTTAGGTTAGGTTAGGTTAGGTTAGGTTAGGTTAGGTTAGGTTAGGTTAGGTTAGGTTAGGTTAGGTTAGGTTAGGTTAGGTTAGGTTAGGTTAGGTTAGGTTAGGTTAGGTTAGGTTAGGTTAGGTTAGGTTAGGTTAGGTTAGGTTAGGTTAGGTTAGGTTAGGTTAGGTTAGGTTAGGTTAGGTTAGGTTAGGTTAGGTTAGGTTAGGTTAGGTTAGGTTAGGTTAGGTTAGGTTAGGTTAGGTTAGGTTAGGTTAGGTTAGGTTAGGTTAGGTTAGGTTAGGTTAGGTTAGGTTAGGTTAGGTTAGGTTAGGTTAGGTTAGGTTAGGTTAGGTTAGGTTAGGTTAGGTTAGGTTAGGTTAGGTTAGGTTAGGTTAGGTTAGGTTAGGTTAGGTTAGGTTAGGTTAGGTTAGGTTAGGTTAGGTTAGGTTAGGTTAGGTTAGGTTAGGTTAGGTTAGGTTAGGTTAGGTTAGGTTAGGTTAGGTTAGGTTAGGTTAGGTTAGGTTAGGTTAGGTTAGGTTAGGTTAGGTTAGGTTAGGTTAGGTTAGGTTAGGTTAGGTTAGGTTAGGTTAGGTTAGGTTAGGTTAGGTTAGGTTAGGTTAGGTTAGGTTAGGTTAGGTTAGGTTAGGTTAGGTTAGGTTAGGTTAGGTTAGGTTAGGTTAGGTTAGGTTAGGTTAGGTTAGGTTAGGTTAGGTTAGGTTAGGTTAGGTTAGGTTAGGTTAGGTTAGGTTAGGTTAGGTTAGGTTAGGTTAGGTTAGGTTAGGTTAGGTTAGGTTAGGTTAGGTTAGGTTAGGTTAGGTTAGGTTAGGTTAGGTTAGGTTAGGTTAGGTTAGGTTAGGTTAGGTTAGGTTAGGTTAGGTTAGGTTAGGTTAGGTTAGGTTAGGTTAGGTTAGGTTAGGTTAGGTTAGGTTGAGGTTGTTTCTCGGGTGCTATTGGAAGGATTTATGCGATATTCGGTTACCAAAGACTACATTTTTTTGCTTACTGGATACTGCTTTCGATTCTTCTTTCACACACGACTTGGCGTTAATTTTGACTGATTTGCATTTGCGGTTGGTAATTTTTTGTTTGGAATTGTTCGTTTTTGTATATTTTGTCGTTTGTCTTCCTGTTATCTTTCCGAGCCCTTTTCAGGGCTAGGAGATAGCGGAGATTCTGTTTGTGTTGTCGGCTTAGGTTCAGTAATTTTCGGAACGAAAGTTCCTGAATTATTGGCCTTGCCATATTGTAAATATTAGGTTTAATTTTTTGTTAAATTAAGTCTTTGTTTACCTTTTTTCGTCGTAATTTTGTCGGTGTTGCCTTTATCCCACCTTGCCCAGTTTTTGGGTGGAGGTACTGGCAACGGTCCCGCTAATTACTGCGTTGTGTTTGTTTTGTTTTTATTTCTGAGTTTCGGGATTTTCATTTTTGAAAACTTCGAGTTTTCGCTCGAAGTTTTCGGAGAAAGTCTCGGACTTTTTTGTGTTTTGGTGTAATTTTTACTTGTTTGTAGTCCTTGTAAAAATATTTTAACCTAAGGGGAGGGCAGGAAATTTATTTCCTTAAATTTTTTGTTGTGGGGTTTTAACCTTTTGACCTTCCGGTCAAAGGTTATTGATTTTTCTATCTTGTAAGGTGTTCAAAGATTTTTGATTTACCAACTTAAGGTTTTCACTTGAGTTGGTAAAATCAATATCTTTGAACCTATTAACCTTTTTTAGGTTTTTAGGTTCTATTAATAGAGGCGCAAACGCGCTCTACCTTTCGGTAGTTTTTTGGTTGAAATACGACCTCCGGAAGTGGGTCAAAAGTGGGGACAAAGAAATCCTCACTTTGCTATTTTTTCTCTTTCAGGCGCTCAACCCAAGTTTGTATGGGAAAATAGCAAACCGACTCGCACTTGACCATTTTTAGATAGGTTTGGTCCTAACTCCGGTCTTAGTGGTCGGATTTAGGCCAAATTTTGTGGCTAGGTAGGGGGGGCCAGCATGGCCTCGCCTACAGATAAACGGAGGGTTCCACCGAAGGGGGGGGGGATTATCGCTGATCCCAACTCCGATTCGGAGGTCGATGATCTGAGGTGGATCGAAATGGATGATTTCGTTCCTCAGACATCCAAGAGGGCTCACGAGGACCGGGAGGATGACCCCAGGCCCCCTCAGGGACCGAAGGTCAATACGGCCATCAGGGGGAAGCCCAAGGGGGCGTACGCTGGTTTAGCGGCGGCCAGGTTGAGGGCCAAGCTGTACCAGCTGGAGCCTCACTTTGAGGAGGAGGCTGTCGTGGAATCTGATCCGGCGGCCAAATATCGGAGGGATTTCCCCGAACTTCGCCCCAGAGGGGGCAAGGGGGGGGCGAAAAAGGGGAAAGCCACTGAGGCCGAGGGTCTCCAGCGTTCTCGCTCGGGTTCGTGTTCCCGCTCAGTGTCGCGCTCTAGGTCGGCTTCGCGCTCCCCCGAGCCTATGGATGGCCTAGAGGGTCAGCGGGAGGCTGACCCGATAGACGCTACTCGTATGGCGGCGCGGGACATACTAGAGGCGGCCAGGTTATCAGGAAACCTTAAGGGGGAGGTGTGGGGGCGGATGAACCGGGCCTGCCGCACCATACTAGGTATGATGGATGAGGTCGAGCTGACCAGGTCCGAGAGCGAGGAGATCCGCATCCTGAAAGCGGACAACAAAAGGATGCGGGAGCAACTCGCTCTAAACTCGGCGGAACTGAAGGCGCTCCGCACCGCCTTCAGTGAGCGGGAGATCCCGGCTGCTCCGGCTCCCGTTTCTGCGATCCCGGCTGCTCCGGCTCCCGTTTCTGCTGCCCTACAGTTCGGCACGGCCGAACTGACCGAGGCAATTGAGGCAATGAAGCGGGACTTATTCCTCAGCCTCGGGAGGATGATTAACGATAGGGTGGAGGAGGTGAACAGGCGCCTCCCGCCGGAGCCAATCCTCCGCCCTCCGTTGGCGCATGACAGGCGGGCTGTTAAGCCTGCCGTGTCAGCCCCCCCCCCGCGGAAGGTCGCAGGGCCTGCCCCGCCGCCTCCGGCCCCCGTTGAAGCTCTCGAGCCGAGACCCAGGGCCCGAATAGGCGATGGGCAGCAAAAGACAAAGGTGGCCAAGAAGGCGGCGGCTCCACCCAATGCCCCTGTTCAGGCAGCCAGGAAGCCCGCTAAGGCCGCCAAGGCTTCCCCGGCCCCGAGAGCCGTTCGGCCCTCGGAGGGAGGACCCGGCCCCTCGGGCCAAATGCCACCTCCGCCCACGCAGATGTCGTGGTCGCAGGTGGTGAAGAAGAAGGGGAAGGGGAAAGCCAAGGCCCCCCCCCCTCCCCCTAGCAAGAAGGTCGGGAAGGCGGCGCACGGGCCCAGACCCGCGAAGCTGTCCGTCCCCAAGACGGCAGCAGTGGTGATCTCCCTCAAGCCGGGGGCCACCACCACTCTGCAGGCCACCATGGCTAAGGCCATCAACGGCCTTAGCCTCACGGAGGTAGGCCTGCAGAGCGTGAGGGTCAGGACCTCGATGACGGGGTCCCGAGTCATCGAGGTCCCAGGGGAGAAGGGCCACGAAATCGCCGACACCCTGGCAGCCAAGCTGCAGGGGATAGTCGGCGATGACGCCGACGTGAGCCGCCCCGTCAAAATGGCCGGCATTCAAATCGCCGGCCTGGACGAGTCGGCCACGAAGGAGTCGGTGGCGCAGGCCGTCGCCGCGGCGGGAGCGTGCCTGCCCGCGCAGGTGAAGGTGGGGGCTGTCCGCGCCCTATACGATGGCACTGGGTCAGTCTTGGTCCAGTGCCCCGTGCTGGCTGCGGTGGCCCTACAGAAGGCAGGCAGGATCCTGGTGGGCTGGGCCTCCGCCAGGGTCACAACAGTGGGGCCGACACCGATGAGGTGTTTCAGGTGCTACGGTGTCGGCCACTCGAGGGAGCTGTGCCAATTACTGCTTCCGGTGCAGCAAGGAGGGGCACAAAATGGGGGAGTGCTGGGAGAAGGCGTGGTGTGCCGTGTGCCACCAGGCCAAACTCCCGGCCAAGCACATGCTGGGGGGAAAGAACTGTTTCCCCCCAGTAACGAAGGGAAGGGAGACGAGACCGCAGCGGCCCCGCCCCCCCGTTCCGAGTACAGACGCCCCCGCGGAAGCAGCCGCCGGCCGGGCCATCGAAGTGACCCGCATGGAGCTCTAAATGCCAGCACACCATTTAGAGCTCCTGCAGGTCAACGTCAATCACTCCGCCAGAGCACAAGACTTGCTCATGCAAGCTATGGCGGAGTGGTCGATTGACGTTGCGGTGGTGGCGGAGCCCTACTTCGTCCCTCCCCTACCCAATTGGGTAGGGTCGACGGACGAGTGGGTTGCCGTGGTGGTGCCGGCGGTCGGCAACGGTCCCCCCCTGGTGAGGATCGAGGGCGGCCCAGGTTTTGTGGCGGCCAAGTGGGGGAGCGACACCGTACTGGTTGCGGTGTACTTCTCCCCCAATAGGCCGCTGGCCGCCTTCGAAGTCTTCCTGGGGGTCCTGGGGGGGGTCGTGCGGAGGGCGGCCCCGCGCCAAGTAATGGTCCTGGGGGACCTTAACGCCAAAAGCGCGGCGTGGGGTTCCCCAATAACGGACGCGCGCGGGGGCGTGCTGAGGGATTGGGTGGCGGCAACGGGCCTGGTGGTCATGAACCAGGGCACCGCCAACACTTGCGTGCGGCGGCAGGGGGGGTCCATCGTGGACGTAACGTTCGCGACCCCTGCCATTGCCGCACGCCTAACAGATTGGCGTGTCCTGGAGGACGTGGAGACCCTCTCTGATCATTTGTACATCAGATTGAGGGTCTCCAGAGGGGGCCAGCCGCCACCCATCCCAGGGGGGGGGCGTAGAGGGGGGGCGGAGGAGTTCCCCAAGTGGTCCCTGTCCCTTCTGGACAGGGCCAAGGCGGACGAGGCGGCGATGGTGGAGGCATGGTGTGCTGCCCCACCCGCCGCCTTGGGTCTGGAGGAGAGGGCCAGCCGGTTCCGCTCGGCGTTACAGGCCGTCTGCGGAGCCGCCATGCCCCGGGCGAGGCGCCTTTTTGCCCGGAGGAAGGTATACTGGTGGTCCGCAGATATTGCGGCCCTGCGGACCACCAGTAACAGTGCCCGCCGCGCCTACCAACACTGTAGGCGCAGGCGGCACACCGCCGAGGAGGAGGAGGGGCTCTACGAGGCCCTCAAAGAAGCCAAGGGGGCCCTCGTCCTGTCCATAGCGAAGGCCAAGGATGACGCACACGAGTCATTCTTGGCCACGCTGGACGGGGATCCGTGGGGGAGGCCGTACAGGGTGGTGCGCAACAAAATGCGCACCGCCCCCCCCATGGACTCCTTGGAGCCCCCCCTCCTGAGGAGGGTCATCGAGGGACTGTTTCCGGCAGCTCCCTCGATAACTCCCCCGGTGATGACCGAGCCACCGGGGGACTTGGAGGACCCACTCGAACTCGCCATCGCGCCGGTAAGCGATGACGAGTTCGACAGGGCGGTGGACCGGCTCCGGGGCTGCAAGAAAGCCCCGGGGCCCGACGGAGTACCGGGTAAGGTGCTCCCCATCGCCCTTAAACACCTCGGGGACCGACTCAGGCAGTTGATGGACGACTGCCTGAGGGAGGGACGGTTCCCGAGGGTGTGGAAGGAGGGGAGGCTCTGCCTCCTCCGAAAAGAGGGTCGACCCCCCGACAGTCCTTCTGCCTATCGCCCCATAGTGCTGCTGGATGAGGCCGGGAAGATGATGGAGAGGATCCTGGCCTACAGGATCCAGCAGCATTTGGAGACCGCCGGCCCGAACGTCTCCGACAGACAGTTCGGGTTTAGGGAAGGGCGGTCTACGCTCGACGCGCTGAAGTCCCTTAGGGACTTCTGTGAGTACGCGTCGAGCAGAGGGGAGGGTGTGGTGGCGGTGTCGTTGGACATCGCCAACGCGTTTGGCACCCTCCCCTATGGGGTGATAAGGGAGGCACTAATTTACCATCAAGTGCCTCCCTACCTGCGGCGGATCATAGAGCACTACCTCACCGAGCGGGTAGTGCTCTATGAGCAGAGGGACGGTCGACGGGGGTCGACGGAGATGGCCTGTGGCGTACCCCAAGGTTCCGTGCTCGGTCCGCTTTTATGGAACCTGGGGTACGATTGGGCCATCAGGGGGGAGTTGCTCCCACGGACGGCCACCATCTGCTATGCAGATGACACCATGGTGGCCGTGCGTGGGACCGACATGAGGGAGGCGCTGTGCCGGGCGGAAGCGGCGGCCGAGCTGACCATTTACCGGATTGGTCGGCTCGGCCTGAGGGTGGCCCTCCCGAAGACTGAGGCGATAGTCTTCGGGGGGCGGGGGTGGAGGCTGCCAGCGGGCGCGGCGCTCACCTTGGGGGGGGAGTCGGTCCCGATCAAGCCCCATATAAAATATCTGGGGCTTGTCCTGGACCGACGCTGGAATTTCGGGGAGCACTTTTCACAGTTAGCTCCCCGAATTGTGGGCGCCGCATCGGCGCTGGGTCGGCTTCTGCCGAACGTGGGTGGGCCGGGCTCCTTGTGCCGCCGGCTATATGCCGGCGTTACAAGGAGCATGGCTCTGTACGGGGCCCCCATCTGGGCGGACAAGCTGTCCGCCCGGAACAGGGCCCTGCTACAGAGGCCACAGCGGGTGGTGGCCCTCCGAATTGTGAGGGCCTATATGACGGTGGCCCACGCCGCGGCCTGCCTCCTCGCCTGCACCCCGCCCTGGGAGTTGGACGCAGAGGTGCAGGCAGAGACCTATGCAGCTAGGTCCAGGGCCCGGGCGAGGGGAGAACGCCCGGACCCTGAGGAGGTTGAGGAGACGCACCGGATGATGGAGCGCCGACTGCGGGACAGGTGGAAAGTCAACCTGGAGGACGCCCCCTATGGAACCCGGACCATAGGGGCGATCCTCCCGTCGCTTGACACCTGGTTGGGGAGGGCAGTCGGTGCTACATCATACCGGCTTGTGCAGGTATTGACCGGACACGGATGCTTCGGTCATTACCTGCACAACATTGGGAGGGAGCCCGGTCCGCAGTGCCATGAGTGCGGCGATCCGGACGACACGGCTCCGAGGTGTGCAGCCGGTGGAGTGCGGAGCGCCGCACTATGGCACTGGCCATAGGGCGACAGGACCTCTCCCTGCACAGCGTTGTGTCTGCAATGCTGTGCAGCGACGGGTCCTGGAGGGCTGTGGCCTCTTTCTGCGAGTGTGTCATCTCGCAGAAGGAGGCCTCGGAGCGTGAGCGCGAGGAGTCTCCTCACGCGCATCCGCTCCGGCGTAGACGGCGGGGGGTGAGGCGGCGGCGTTTTGCCGCTCGCCTCAACCCTTAGTGGCTGCGGGTGGGGGATGGGAGTCCCTCGCCCGCCGTAGGCTAGCCACTGGGCGGTCTGGGAGAGGGGCCACGCGTACTCGGCCTCTCTCTCCCTCGACGCGGGAAGCCCCGGCATATGGCTGGGGCGGCCGGTAGACGTCGTGGAGAAAGCTTTGGCGGGTTCCACGGCGTCTTGCCAATCCGGCAGGGGGGTACGCCAGGGTGGTTTTTAGTGGGTTGCGCTCCGATGCCCCCTCTCATTCGGAGGGGGGGTGACGGGGTGAGTCCCACATATCCCCTCGCCACTCCCATGGTGAGGGGAATGCATAAAGCATTTTCCACCCTGTCAAAAAAAAAAAAAAAAAAAAAAAAAAAAAAAAAAAAAAAAAGGTTAGGTTAGGTTAGGTTAGGTTAGGTTAGGTTAGGTTAGGTTAGGTTAGGTTAGGTTAGGTTAGGTTAGGTTAGGTTAGGTTAGGTTGAGGTTGTTTCTCGGGTGCTATTGGAAGGATTTATGCGATATTCGGTTACCAAAGACTACATTTTTTTGCTTACTGGATACTGCTTTCGATTCTTCTTTCACACACGACTTGGCGTTATTTTTGACTGATTTGCATTTGCGGTTGGTAATTTTTTGTTTGGAATTGTTCGTTTTTGTATATTTTGTCGTTTGTCTTCCTGTTATCTTTCCGAGCCCTTTTCAGGGCTAGGAGATAGCGGAGATTCTGTTTGTGTTGTCGGTTTAGGTTCAGTAATTTTCGGAACGAAAGTTCCTGAATTATTGGCCTTGCCATATTGTAAATATTAGGTTTAATTTTTTGTTAAATTAAGTCTTTGTTTACCTTTTTTCGTCGTAATTTTGTCGGTGTTGCCTTTATCCCACCTTGCCCAGTTTTTGGGTGGAGGTACTGGCAACGGTCCCGCTAATTACTGCGTTGTGTTTGTTTTGTTTTTATTTCTGAGTTTCGGGATTTTCATTTTTGAAAACTTCGAGTTTTCGCTTGAAGTTTTCGGAGAAAGTCTCGGACTTTTTTGTGTTTTGGTGTAATTTTTACTTGTTTGTAGTCCTTGTAAAAATATTTTAACCTAAGGGGAGGGTAGGAAATTTATTTCCTTAAATTTTTTGTTGTGGGGTTTTAACCTTTTGACCTTCCGGTCAAAGGTTATTGATTTTTCTATCTTGTAAGGTGTTCAAAGATTTTTGATTTACCAACTTAAGGTTTTCACTTGAGTTGGTAAAATCAATATCTTTGAACCTATTAACCTTTTATAGGTTTTTAGGTTTTATTAATAGAGGCGCAAACGCGCTCTACCTTTTGGTAGTTTTTTGGTTGAAATACGACCTCCGGAAGTGGGTCAAAAGTGGGGACAAAGAAATCCTCACTTTGCTATTTTTTCTATATCAGGCGCTCAACCCAAGTTTGTATGGGAAAATAGCAAACCGACTCGCACTTGACCATTTTTAGATAGGTTTGGTCCTAACTCCGGTCTTAGTGGTCGGATTTAGGCCAAATTTTGTGGCTAGGTAGGGGGGGCCAGCATGGCCTCGCCTACAGATAAACGGAGGGTTCCACCGAAGGGGGGGGGGATTATCGCTGATCCCAACTCCGATTCGGAGGTCGATGATCTGAGGTGGATCGAAATGGATGATTTCGTGCCTCAGTCATCCAAGAGGGCTCACGAGGACCGGGAGGATGACCCCAGGCCCCCTCAGGGACCGAAAGTCAATACGGCCATCAGGGGGAAGCCCAAGGGGGCGTACGCTGGTTTAGCGGCGGCCAGGTTGAGGGCCAAGCTGTACCAGCTGGAGCCTCACTTTGAGGAGGAGGCTGTCGTGGACTCTGATCTGGCGGCCAAATATCGGAGGGATTTCCCCGAACTTCGCCCCAGAGGGGGCAAGGGGGGGGCGAAAAAGGGGAAAGCCACTGAGGCCGAGGGTCTCCAGCGTTCTCGCTCGGGTTCGTGTTCCCGCTCAGTGTCGCGCTCTAGGTCGGCTTCGCGCTCCCCCGAGCCTATGGATGGCCTAGAGGGTCAGCGGGAGGCTGACCCGATAGACGCTACTCGTATGGCGGCACGGGACATACTAGAGGCGGCCAGGTTATCGGGAAACCTTAAGGGGGAGGTGTGGGGGCGGATGAACCGGGCCTGCCGCACCATACTAGGTATGATGGATGAGGTCGAGCTGACCAGGTCCGAGAGCGAGGAGATCCGCATCCTGAAAGCGGACAACAAGAGGATGCGGGAGCAACTCGCTCTAAACTCGGCGGAACTGAAGGCGCTCCGCACCGCCTTCAGTGAGCGGGAGATCCCGGCTGCTCCGGCTCCCGTTTCTGCTGCCCTACAGTTCGGCACGGCCGAACTGACCGAGGCAATTGAGGCAATGAAGCGGGACTTATTCCTCAGCCTCGGGAGGATGATTAATGATAGGGTGGAGGAGGTGAACAGGCGCCTCCCGCCGGAGCCAATCCTCCGCCCTCCGTTGGCGCATGACAGGCGGGCTGTTAAGCCTACCGTGTCAGCCCCCCCCCCGCGGAAGGTCGCAGGGCCTGCCCCGCCGCCTCCGGCCCCGGTTGAAGCTCTCGAGCCGAGACCCAGGGCCCGAATAGGCGATGGGCAGCCGAAGGCCAAGGTGGCTAAGAAAGCGGCGGCTCCAACCCCTGCCCCTGTTCAGGCCGCTAAGAAGTCCGCCAAGGCCGCCAAGGCTGCCCCGGCCCCGAGAGCCGTTCGGCCCTCGGAGGGAGGACCCGGCCCTTCGGGCCAAACGCCACCTCCGCCCACGCAGATGTCGTGGTCGCAGGTGGTGAAGAAGAAGGGGAAGGGGAAAGCCAAGGCCCCCCCCCCTCCCCCTAGCAAGAAGGCCGGAAAGGTGGCGCACGGGCCCAGACCCGCGAAGCTGTCCGTCCCCAAGACGGCGGCAGTGGTGGTCTCCCTCAAGCCGGGGGCCACCACCACTCTGCAGGCCACCATGGCTAAGGCCATCAACGGCCTTAGCCTCAAGGAGGTGGGCCTGCAGAGCGTGAGGGTCAGGACCTCGATGACGGGGTCCCGAGTCATCGAGGTCCCAGGGGAGAAGGGCCACGAAATCGCCGACACCCTGGCAGCCAAGCTGCAGGGGATAGTCGGCGATGACGCCGACGTGAGCCGCCCCGTCAAGATGGCCGGCATTCAAATCGCCGGCCTGGACGAGTCGGCCACGAAGGAGTCGGTGGCGCAGGCCGTCGCCGCGGCGGGAGCGTGCCTGCCCGCGCAGGTGAAGGTGGGGGCTGTCCGCGCCCTATACGATGGCACTGGGTCAGTCTTGGTCCAGTGCCCCGTGCTGGCTGCGGTGGCCCTACAAAAGGCAGGCAGGATCCTGGTGGGCTGGGCCTCCGCCAGGGTCACGACAGTGGGGCCGACACCGATGAGGTGTTTCAAGTGCTACGGTGTCGGCCACTCGAGGGAGCTGTGCCCCTCCAAAATAGACCGGAGCAATTACTGCTTCCGGTGCAGCAAGGAGGGGCACAAAATGGGGGAGTGCTGGGAGAAGGCGTGGTGTGCCGTGTGCCACCAGGCCAAACTCCCGGCCAAGCACATGCTGGGGGGGAAGAATTGTTTCCCCCCAGTAACGAAGGGAAGGGAGACGAGGCCGCAGCGGCCCCGCCCCCCCGTTCCGAGTACAGACGCCCCCGCGGAAGCAGCCGCCGGCCGGGCCATCGAAGTGACCCGCATGGAGCTCTAAATGCCAGCACACCATTTAGAGCTCCTGCAGGTCAACGTCAATCACTCCGCCAGAGCACAAGACTTGCTCATGCAAGCTATGGCGGAGTGGTCGATTGACGTTGCGGTGGTGGCGGAGCCCTACTTCGTCCCTCCCCTACCCAATTGGGTAGGGTCGACGGACGAGTGGGTTGCCGTGGTTGTGCCGGCGGTCGGCAACGGTCCCCCCCTTATCAGGTTAGAGGGCGGCCCAGGGTTTGTGGCGGCCAAATGGGGGAGTGACACCGTACTTGTTGCGGTGTACTTCTCCCCCAATAGGCCGCTGGCCGCCTTCGAGGTCTTCCTGGGGGTCCTGGGGGGGGTCGTGCGGAGGGCGGCCCCGCGCCAAATAATAGTCCTGGGGGACCTCAACGCCAAAAGCGCGGCGTGGGGTTCCCCCATAACGGACGCGCGCGGGGGTGTGCTGAGGGATTGGGTGGCGGCAACGGGCCTAGTGGTCCTAAACCAGGGCAGCGCCAACACTTGCGTGCGGCGGCAGGGGGGGTCCATCGTGGACGTAACGTTCGCGACCCCTGCCATTGCTGCACGCCTAACGGATTGGCGTGTCCTGGAGGACGTGGAGACCCTCTCTGACCATCTGTACATCAGATTGAGGGTCTCCACAAGAGGGGGCCAGCCGCCACCCATCCCAGGGGGGGGGCGTAGAGGGGGGGCGGAGGAGTTCCCCAAGTGGTCCCTGTCCCTTCTGGACAGGGCCAAGGCGGACGAGGCGGCGATGGTGGAGGCATGGTGTGCTGCCCCACCCGCCGCCTTGGGTCTGGAGGAGAGGGCCAGCCGGTTCCGCTCGGCGTTACAGGCCGTCTGCGGAGCCGCCATGCCCCGGGCGAGGCGCCTCTTTGCCCGGAGGAAGGTATACTGGTGGTCCGCAGATATTGCGGCCCTGCGGACCACCAGTAACAGTGCCCGCCGCGCCTACCAACACTGTAGGCGCAGGCGGCACACCGCCGAGGAGGAGGAGGGGCTCTACGAGGCCCTCAAAGAAGCCAAGGGGGCCCTCGTCCTGTCCATAGCGAAGGCCAAGGATGACGCACACGAGTCATTCTTGGCCACGCTGGACGGGGATCCGTGGGGGAGGCCGTACAGGGTGGTGCGCAACAAAATGCGCACCGCCCCCCCCATGGACTCCTTGGAGCCCCCCCTCCTGAGGAGGGTCATCGAGGGACTGTTTCCGGCAGCTCCCTCGATAACTACCCCGGTGATGACCGAGCCACCGGGGGACTTGGAGGACCCACTCGAACTCGCCATCGCGCCGGTAAGCGATGACGAGTTCGACAGGGCGGTGGACCGGCTCCGGGGCTGCAAGAAAGCCCCGGGGCCCGACGGAGTACCGGGTAAGGTGCTCCCCATCGCCCTTAAACACCTCGGGGACCGACTCAGGCAGTTGATGGACGACTGCCTGAGGGAGGGACGGTTCCCGAGGGTGTGGAAGGAGGGGAGGCTCTGCCTCCTCCGAAAAGAGGGTCGACCCCCCGACAGTCCTTCTGCCTATCGCCCCATAGTGCTGCTGGATGAGGCCGGGAAGATGATGGAGAGGATCCTGGCCTACAGGATCCAGCAGCATTTGGAGACCGCCGGCCCGAACGTCTCCGACAGACAGTTCGGGTTTAGGGAAGGGCGGTCTACGCTCGACGCGCTGAAGTCCCTTAGGGACTTCTGTGAGTACGCGTCGAGCAGAGGGGAGGGTGTGGTGGCGGTGTCGTTGGACATCGCCAACGCGTTTGGCACCCTCCCCTATGGGGTGATAAGGGAGGCACTAATTTACCATCAAGTGCCTCCCTACCTGCGGCGGATCATAGAGCACTACCTCACCGAGCGGGTAGTGCTCTATGAGCAGAGGGACGGTCGACGGGGGTCGACGGAGATGGCCTGTGGCGTACCCCAAGGTTCCGTGCTCGGTCCGCTTTTATGGAACCTGGGGTACGATTGGGCCATCAGGGGGGAGTTGCTCCCACGGACGGCCACCATCTGCTATGCAGATGACACCATGGTGGCCGTGCGTGGGACCGACATGAGGGAGGCGCTGTGCCGGGCGGAAGCGGCGGCCGAGCTGACCATTTACCGGATTGGTCGGCTCGGCCTGAGGGTGGCCCTCCCGAAGACTGAGGCGATAGTCTTCGGGGGGCGGGGGTGGAGGCTGCCAGCCGGCGCGGCGCTCACCTTGGGGGGGGAGTCGGTCCCGATCAAGCCCCATATAAAATATCTGGGGCTTGTCCTGGACCGACGCTGGAATTTCGGGGAGCACTTTTCACAGTTAGCTCCCCGAATTGTGGGCGCCGCATCGGCGCTGGGTCGGCTTCTGCCGAACGTGGGTGGGCCGGGCTCCTTGTGCCGCCGGCTATATGCCGGCGTTACAAGGAGCATGGCTCTGTACGGGGCCCCCATCTGGGCGGACAAGCTGTCCGCCCGGAACAGGGCCCTGCTACAGAGGCCACAGCGGGTGGTGGCCCTCCGAATTGTGAGGGCCTATATGACGGTGGCCCACGCCGCGGCCTGCCTCCTCGCCTGCACCCCGCCCTGGGAGTTGGACGCAGAGGTGCAGGCAGAGACCTATGCAGTTAGGTCCAGGGCCCGGGCGAGGGGAGAACGCCCGGACCCTGAGGAGGTTGAGGAGACGCGCCGGATGATGGAGCGCCGACTGCGGGACAGGTGGAAAGTCAACCTGGAGGACGCCCCCTATGGAACCCGGACCATAGGGGCGATCCTCCCGTCGCTTGACACCTGGTTGGGGAGGGCAGTCGGTGCTACATCATACCGGCTTGTGCAGGTATTGACCGGACACGGATGCTTCGGTCATTACCTGCACAACATTGGGAGGGAGCCCGGTCCGCAGTGCCATGAGTGCGGCGATCCGGACGACACGGCTCAGCACACCCTCGAGGTGTGCAGCCGGTGGAGTGCGGAGCGCCGCACTATGGCACTGGCCATAGGGCGACAGGACATCTCCCTGCACAGCGTTGTGTCTGCAATGCTGTGCAGCGACGGGTCCTGGAGGGCTGTGGCCTCTTTCTGCGAGTGTGTCATCTCGCAGAAGGAGGCCTCGGAGCGTGAGCGCGAGGAGTCTCCTCACGCGCATCCGCTCCGGCGTAGACGGCGGGGGGTGAGGCGGCGGCGTTTTGCCGCTCGCCTCAACCCTTAGTGGCTGCGGGTGGGGGATGGGAGTCCCTCGCCCGCCGTAGGCTAGCCACTGGGCGGTCTGGGAGAGGGGCCACGCGTACTCGGCCTCTCTCTCCCTCGACGCGGGAAGCCCCGGCATATGGCTGGGGCGGCCGGTAGACGTCGTGGAGAAAGCTTTGGCGGGTTCCACGGCGTCTTGCCAATCCGGCAGGGGGGTACGCCAGGGTGGTTTTTAGTGGGTTGCGCTCCGATGCCCCCTCTCATTCGGAGGGGGGGTGACGGGGTGAGTCCCACATATCCCCTCGCCACTCCCATGGTGAGGGGAATGCATAAAGCATTTTCCACCCTGTCAAAAAAAAAAAAAAAAAAAAAAAAAAAAAAAAAAAAAAAAAAAAAAAAAAAAAAAAAGGTTAGGTTAGGTTAGGTTAGGTTAGGTTAGGTTAGGTTAGGTTAGGTTAGGTTAGGTTAGGTTAGGTTAGGTTAGGTTAGGTTAGGTTAGGTTAGGTTAGGTTAGGTTAGGTTAGGTTAGGTTAGGTTAGGTTAGGTTAGGTTAGGTTAGGTTAGGTTAGGTTAGGTTAGGTTAGGTTAGGTTAGGTTAGGTTAGGTTAGGTTAGGTTAGGTTAGGTTAGGTTAGGTTAGGTTAGGTTAGGTTAGGTTAGGTTAGGTTAGGTTAGGTTAGGTTAGGTTCGTCGTGGAGAAAGCTTTGGCGGGTTCCACGGCGTCTTGCCAATCCGGCAGGGGGGTATGCCAGGGTGGTTTTTAGTGGGTTGCGCTCCGATGCCCCCTCTCATTCGGAGGGGGGGTGACGGGGTGAGTCCCACATATCCCCTCGCCACTCCCATGGTGAGGGGAATGCATAAAGCATTTTCCACCCTGTCAAAAAAAAAAAAAAAAAAAAAGGTTAGGTTAGGTTAGGTTAGGTTAGGTTAGGTTAGGTTAGGTTAGGTTAGGTTAGGTTAGGTTAGGTTAGGTTAGGTTAGGTTAGGTTAGGTTAGGTTGGGGTGCGGGCCGGATTCCTCCACGTTGGCCTGGGTGTTGCAGTCTCTTTTGATCTCGATCGGGAGAGAACGCAGCATCTGGGCTGGTGCACCCTGGGCATCGGCTGAGACTTTCCCTTTATGGGGGATTCTTTCAGCCCATGGCTAATATCCGGCAGGGGGTGGGGGGGTAGGTTAGGGGGCGGGCTCGGCGTGCACTTACACTGCCGTCGAGCACTTACCGCCCAAAACTAGAGGAGGCACGTCGACTCCTCTAGTACCCCGTACTCAGGTGTCTCTCCTCAACAATCCCCATCCAGCGGCGTTATGGGGTAGTCGAAAGACACTTGAACGGAGGGCTTGCCTTAATTGGCCGGCCCGCGAGATGGAAAACTCTATAAAACCCGACAGCCAAGTCGTAAAAACCTACAGAAACAAGGCGAAATCTGTTAGTATATAGCCTTACCCCTGGGATGGGCGTCACCCGGGGGTGGACATTTTAGATCGACCCGTACTCGTGGGATTCAAAATGGAATACAAAAAAACAAAAAACAAAACCAAAAAGTCGAAGGACAGCAGTGAGGAGGGTGATAGTGACTCGATGCTTAGCGTTGGGTCACTGCCGGATACCAGTCTTAGGACTAAAGAACGGCGGTATAGAAACAATGGAGGCTCGGACCCGGAAACAAGTCTGGATGGGGTTGCGAGCCCAATGAGGAAAAGGCGAGGTCGGCCGCCAACTACAGGTCATTATGTTGGCCTGGCCAAGGCGAAGTTGGCGCTTGTGGAAGCGCAAAGGGAGGAGGAGCAGATGAGGGCAGAGGTGGAAATTACTGCAGCTTCTCGAGAGGCCCGGGCCCGTGCCAGGGCTCTCACTCTATCGGAGTCGTCTTCTAACGGAGACGACTTCCAGACGGCAACTTCACTGAGCCGTACGATTGAGGATAATATCAATATTATCAGAAAGGTGGCCACTTCCTCCAAAAATCTAAAAGGAGGCTTCGTGAAGTCGTTGAAGGATGCGGCGGACGAGATCGGCAAAGTGGCTCTTATCCTACAGAGCCGCTGCACCTCAGAAGAGACGAAAGGGCTGCAGGCTGACAACGCCCGCCTGCAAACGGAGGTCGCGCAGCTTCGCAAGGAGGTGGCGGAAATGCGCGAGCGCCTTGATCGGCCACAACAACAGGCTGCTGTAGTTCTGCCTAGTCAGCCTGTAGAGAAACCACCGGATACTGAAGACCTGGTGCGCACCATCCTCTGCCAGGTGGGCATGATGGTAAATGCCAGGTTCGAGGCATTTGAAGATAGGCTACTGCCCGAGAAGAGACTCCGCCCTCCGTTGGCAGCGGACAGGCGGGCTAATGATCTCCCCGAGATCTCTCCGGGGCCATCAAATACCCCAACTAAGGCTACAGTAAAGGCAAAAAAGACCACGGCTGCTTCGATAAAAGCTGTTTCTGGAGGACTGGAGGCTCCAAAGCCGCAAAAGGCCAAAAAGCAAAAGAAGAGGAAGGCGGAAAGGAAGGGGCGGCGCTCCGAGCCCCAACCCTTACCATCAGCGTCGCATCCAAGCCCCGCCCAGCCAGAGGAGTTGCCCTGGACCGAGGTGCTCAAGAAGGGGCTCAGGAAGAGGGAGGGAAAAGGGCAGGCAAAGCGGGGACCGCGAGGGGCTGCCACTGCCACTGCCACGGGACTGGCGCGACTTAGGCCTCCAAAATCAGCTGCGGTAGTTGTAACTCTTACACCAGAGGCCATCGAAAAAGGCTTAACTTACGACACAGTAATCGCGGAGGCTAAGGCCAAAATTAAACTGACGGATCTGGGTATCACTACTGGGGTTCGTTTCCGCGTGTGTGCCACAGGAGCGCGGATGTTTGAGGTAATTGGCACAGACAACGGCCCACAAGCAGACGCGCTGGCCGAAAAGTTGAGACAAGTCCTTAGCCAGGACATAGTCCGTGTCTCTAGGCCGGTCAAGACGACGGAAATCAAAATCTCTGGCCTGGATGACTCCACTTCTGCTGATGAGGTATTAAATGCGGTTGCTGAGGCCGGGAGCTGTCCCAAAGATAGCCTCAAAAGCGGCGGGGTCGTAAAGGATCCATTTGGCGTGGGACACATTTGGGTCGAATGCCCGGTGGCAACTGCAAAACGCATTGCTGCAGCAGGTCGTCTTACATTGTCTTGGGTGTCAGCCTCCGTGAAACTTCTCGAGCCTAGGTCTCGACGCTGTTTCAGATGTCTGCAGAAGGGGCACATCAGAGCACAATGCAGTGCGGAGGTCGATAGAAGCCAAGAGTGCTTTCGCTGTGGAGTAGTTGGCCATAAATCCAGGGAGTGCTCGGCCAAACCGCACTGCTCTATTTGTGCTGCAGCCAAAAAACCGGCAGACCACCAACTCGGGGGCAGAGCTTGCTCAGCACCAGCCCCCAAAATTTCACGAAGGAAGACTGCTCTGCAGTCACAACCGACACGCCAGCTATCAGTCGAGGTGGCTATGGAGACGGAATCACAAACACTAAACGATAATGGCCCTTAAAGTCCTTCAAGCCAACATTAACCACTGCGCGCGAGCTCAAGACTTGCTCCTTCAGAGCATGGCTGAGTGGATGACGCAAGTGGCTGTGGTTGCGGAACCATATTTTATCCCCGACAGGGATGATTGGGCGGGTGATGCGGACGACCTTGTTGCCCTAGTCGTGTCGAGGTCCTCAACACTCGAAAATGTGCAAAAGGGTCGTGGTTGCGTTGCGGCAACTATTGGAGGGATTTTTACGGTTGGCATATACTGTCCCCCTAGCAGAAGCCTTTCAGAGTTTGAGGTTCTCCTTAGCCAGGTCGAGACCCTCATCGGCAGAAATCACCCACATCCTGTAATGGTAGTGGGTGATTTCAATGCCAAAAGCTCAGCCTGGGGTTGCCCAGTCACTGATGCACGGGGGGCAGTATTAGAGGAGTGGGCGCTGACGTCGGGACTCTGTCTCTTAAACCGGGGCTCGCAACCGACCTGTGTTCGGTCACAGGGCAGTTCGATTGTCGATCTATCGTTTGCCAGCCCTACGGTAGCGCGCCGAGTCTGCGGGTGGGAAGTTGTGGAGAGCGTGGAGACATTATCGGACCACCGCTATATCCGATTTGAGGTCTCCGCTCCTTCAATGACCCCAAACAGCCCAAGCCGGAGTGCGCCATCCTTGCACGGCCCTCGCTGGGCGCTGACAAGGATGGATAGAGAGCTCCTCAAAGAGGCCGCCATCGTGCAATCATGGCTACCCGTGCCTGAGGGCACTGTGGAGGTCGAGGATGAGGCGGAATGGTTCCGAAACGCGATGACGCAAATATGCGACGCAGCGATGCCCCGGACCAGGCGCCAACCTCCACGGCGTCGCTTGTACTGGTGGACTGCGGAGCTAACGCAACTACGCGAGCAATGCGTAGCGGCAAGGCGCCGGTACCAGGCACAGAGGCGAAGGCGAATCCGCGACGAGTTGGTGGAAACTGCTCTTTATGGAGTGTATAAGGAGGCTAAAAAGGAACTCAAGGCGGTCATTCGCCAAGCCATCGAGTTGTCGAGGGAACAGCTGTTGGAGACCCTAAACAGTGACCCTTGGGGGAGGCCATACAAGATGGTAAGAAACAAACTCCGGCCTTGGGCCCCTCCGCTCACTGAGAGCCTGCAGCCGGATTTCGTCAACCAAGTGGTAGCAACCCTGTTCCCTCACAGAGCGGAATTCCAATCGCCAACTATGGCGTCTATGACAGTGGAGACTCGAGATGAGGATGAGGATGTGCCAGCCGTCTCGGAAGGGGAGCTGGGAGCAGCCGTCCTGCGCCTACGGGCGAAAAACACGGCTCCTGGACCAGACGGCATTCCGGGTCGAGCGTGGGTCCTAGCGATGGGAGAAATCGAGCCCAGACTCCGGCGCATGTTTAGCGCATGCATGGAGCAGGCCCGTTTTCCCAAACAGTGGAAAACGGGTCGGCTGGTGCTCCTGAAGAAGGAAGGTCGTCCAGCGGACTCCCCATCAGCCTACAGGCCGATCGTTCTGCTTGACGAGGTGAGCAAGCTCTTCGAACGCGTGGTAGCGGCTCGTCTCGTCAAGCACCTCACCAACGATGGACCAGACTTGGCAGACTGCCAGTATGGCTTCCGCACCGGCAGATCAACGGTGAGTGCGATCCTGGCAGTAAAGAGCCTGGCGCAAAATGCTGTCTCCCGGGGTGATGTTGTTTTGGCGGTGTCCTTAGACATCGCCAACGCTTTTAACTCCATCCCCTGGGAGTGCATACAGGAGGCGTTACGGTACCACCGGGTCCCACGGTATCTGAGCCGAGTTATTGGCTCTTACCTGTCAGAAAGGTTTGTAACCTACCCTGGACCACGGGAGTGGTGTCAGAAAGAGATGGTGTGCGGCGTTCCACAGGGGTCGGTTCTTGGGCCGCTCCTGTGGAACATCGGATACGATTGGGTACTCCGGGGCGCTCGCCTGCGTGGAGTGAGCGTAACCTGTTACGCTGATGACACGTTGGTGACCGCTCAGGGGGCCACCTTCAGGGAGGCGGCCATACTAGCGACGGCGGGTGTAGCACAGGTGGTTGACAGGATCAGGCGGCTGGGGCTGGAGGTGGCATTAAGCAAGTCTGAGGCCATCTGCTTCCATGGCCCTCGAAGAGCACCTCCGGTGGGTGCGCACATTGTGGTGGGAGGAGTCACCATCGAAGTCGAGTCGACGATGCGGTACCTAGGCATTGTCCTTGACAGCCGGTGGAGCTTCCTGCCACACTTCCAGCGTCTAATGCCGAAGTTGTTAGGTGCAGCTGCTGCTCTTGGGCGTATACTCCCAAACCTGGGGGGGCCCAAGACTTCGTGCAGGCGGCTGTACATGGGCGTGGTTCGATCGATGGCCTTGTATGGAGCACCAGTGTGGGTGGATGCCTTGAATAGCCGGATCTCTGCCTTGCTGCTTAAACCGCAGCGGGCAATGGCTATCAGGGCCATACGAGGCTATCGTACAATATCTACAGAGGCGGCCTGTGTCCTGGCTGGCTCAATGCCCTGGGACTTGGAGGCAAAAACCCTTGCCGAAGTGCATGCCTGGCAGGAGGATGCTAGAGACCGTGGTCATTGGCCAGCACCACGTGAGATCCAGGCGCGACGCGACGAACTGCGCCTTGAGGCAGTTGCGGATTGGGGAATGAGGTTGCAGGCTCCAACTGCGGGCCTCCTTACGGTGGACGCCATACGACCGATCCTATCAGAATGGCTCGACCGCGATCACGGGCAGCTGACCTTCCGGCTGACACAGGTGCTTTCCGGGCACGGGTGCTTCGGAAAGTACCTTTGCCGCATAGCCGGAAGAGAGCCGACGGCGGAGTGCCATGACTGTGGCGAAACCGAAGACACTGCTCAGCACACCTTAGAGCAGTGTCCAGCTTGGGGAGAACCGCGCGCTGACCTGGTCGCGGTTGTCGGTGACGACTTGACGTTGCCGACAGTGGTAAGGGCCATGGTCAGGAGTGATGATGCGTGGCGGGCAGCGTGCTCTTTCTGCGAGGACGTAATGACGCAGAAGGAGTGCGCAGAGCGTGCGAGAGAGGACGCTGAGGGAGCGTCCCAACAACGGCGCAAGAGAGTGGGCCGCAGGCGACTGGCTCATGACCGTCGCCTGCCGCCATAGAGAGGACTTCCGGACGGTAGAAACGGGGACGTTCTATCGTCGTCCGGACTAGGGTCCTCGAGTCGGGTGGCGTGCCAAGTGTTCCCGGCACGCTACTAAAGGTGGAAGGGACTAACGGGAAAAGCTGCAGGGCCTGCAGTGCAGGCAACCACCTGGCAGGGAATCGAAAGCAGGCGAAAGCGCTACTCGTACCCTGCCACATGGCGGAGAGAGGAACACCCGGGGGTTTTTAGTGAGTAGGAGTCTCACATAACCACCACGCCCCCCCGTGACGTGGTGGTATCCATGAGGATTTTCCCCCGGACAAAAAAAAAAAAAAAAAAAAAGGTTAGGTTAGGTTAGGTTAGGTTAGGTTAGGTTAGGTTAGGTTAGGTTAGGTTAGGTTAGGTTAGGTTAGGTTAGGTTAGGTTAGGTTAGGTTAGGTTAGGTTAGGTTAGGTTAGGTTAGGTTAGGTTAGGTTAGGTTAGGTTAGGTTAGGTTAGGTTAGGTTAGGTTAGGTTAGGTTAGGTTAGGTTAGGTTAGGTTAGGTTAGGTTAGGTTAGGTTAGGTTAGGTTAGGTTAGGTTAGGTTGGGGTGCGGGCCGGATTCCTCCACGTTGGCCTGGGTGTTGCAGTCTCTCTTGATCTCGATCCGGAGAGAAAGCAGCATCTGGGCTGGTGCACCCTGGGCATTAGCTGAGACTTTCTCCTTATGGGAGAATCTTTCAGCCCATGGCTAATATCCGGCAAAAAAGGGGGGGGGGGGTCACCGAACCAGTGGCGGTATATCCACTTTCATGGGCCAGTGCAGGCCTCGGGAACTAAATACTCCCCAAAAGTGCACACTTGTGGTGAAGTTGCTCCCAGCTACTCTCCTCGGAGAGCAGTTGGAGGATGCAACTGCGTCTCCTGTTTTTCAGAGGGCGCATAGGATAAGGGTGGACCTTGGAGGTCGTTGAGCGGCGGATTGCTTCGGCGTCCGTCGGTCAAATCGCAATCCGGACCCGTAGGCGTCCGGGGCGATGGCCGCTGCGTGGGGCCGCGAGGAGACAACCTCTTTAAAAATCCACACATGGCCAATGGTGCAGGGGCCTTAAACGCACGCAAGGAAGATGATGGATGGTCTAAATCAGAAACTACCCCAGGAGGGTACCCTAACGGGAGAATCCCTCCCCGTGTCTGAGGACACGGGCTGCCCCTCGTATTCTGGGGGGGGCAAAGGCCATGTCGTAGGTCAGCGCAATGCTGGCCTCCGTGAACACGAACACAGCAAACGTTTATTGGACACTGAAATTGACGCAGAGACTAAAAAGATGCAGGAAACGGCGAGACTCAAGGACGCAGAGCTGATGGAGGAGATGATCCTGGAGGCGGGTGTTGCCTCCAGCTCGTCCCTTCCATTTGTTCAACTGACGGAGGAGGTCGAAGTTGTTGGATTGGAGGTTGTGGGGATGGAGATCGATGCCCTAAAACGCACCAAAAGACCACACTCCAATGACGAAGTAATATCTGGGCCGGAAGTTAAGCCAAAACTGAGCACTGCACGACGGGGCAAAACCCCGTGCGCAAAAGGGCGCTATACTGGCTTTAGTGCCGCAAAGGCGGCACCAAAGTCACTCGGACGTGGAAACCATGAGGTGGATGGGGTACCTTGTACTCGGAGCCTTCCAGTCTCACGGGATCGGAGCCCCATCGAACCCACCGGGGGGAACTATATAGACATTGTTCGAAACTCTGCCTATGTAGTCATGGAAGAGGCGAAAAAGTGCGGAAACCTCAAGGGGACAATCTGGAGCAGGATGAACCTAGCATGCCGGGACATCCTGTCGGCCGCGGACTGTCTTCAGGGCTGGGGGGAGAATGACGAGCTGCGTGCCCTTAAAGCAGACAACAGGCGCATGAAAGAACAGCTGGCGCACACCCAGGGAGAGTTGAAGGCGCTCAGGACTGCCTTTTCTGAGCGAAAAAGGGATACCGCTCAACCCTCGACGGCAGAAATTTCGGTGGGTTTGGCCGATGCCCTGATCGAGCTGCGAGAGGATCTCAAGAGAGACCTCTTTATATCGATCGGGGACATGGTTAACGTGCGGTTGGAGGAGCTGCGGCGACAGTTGCCTCCTGAACCGGTGGTTCGCCCAACGCTTGCGGCAGACCGTAGGAGAGCTGCAGCTGCTGAGCAAACGGTTCTGCAGCACTTGCCTGTTGCCCCGGCGCAACCGAAGCCTGCGGCTAAACCTTCTAGGGACAAACCGGCCCCCGCTGCAAAGAAGGTGAAGCCTCCGAAGAAGCCCACCCGCGTTCCCAATGGGAGGCAGTCCAACCATGCCCCCCCCATCGCGCAGCAGCTTACTGTGGGACCTCACCCGGTGGGTGCGGCTAAACCGGTGACGCCTAAATCGTCCCAAGCTTCCCAGTCGGCTCCACCTCCAAAGGACGACGACGGCTTTACCGTGGTCAGGAGGAAGGGTAAGCGGAAGAAGTCTGCCCCACCCCCGGTGGCAAAACCTGCCAGACGCAAGCGGAGGCGTCAGAAATTGACTACTCCTGCCACTGCTGCCGTAGTGGTGGCACTAAAAGACGGCACTGAGGCGTCCTACGCCTCTGTTATGACCAAGGCTATAAAATCGGTCAAACTGGCTGAACTGGGCCTTGACCATGTCAAGGTGCGTAGGACACAGACGGGGGCCCGCATTATTGAGATACCTGGGGCTGATAATGCTCAAAATGCGGATGCCCTCTGCAAGCGGATTGATGGGCTGGTTGGCGACGTGGCCTGGGTATACCGGCCTGTCAAAATGGCTGACCTCCAAATCACGGGGCTCGACGAGTCGGTGACTCCGGAGGACGTAGGAGCTGCCATTGTGACCAAAACTGGGTGCCTTACCACTGAAGTTAAGGTCGGCACTATTAGAGTGCGCCGCGATGGATCTGGGGCAACGCTGGTGCATTGCCCGGTAACGGCGGCGAAGATAGTTGTTGCAGGTGGACGACTACTGGTTGGGTGGTCGTCCGCCCAGGTTAGGGTATTGGACCGGGGCCCCATGCGGTGCTACCGCTGTTATGGAATTGGGCACAGTAAGGCTCTGTGTTCATCACCAGTTGACAGATCGCAGCTCTGCTACCGGTGCAGCAGACCGGACCATAAAAAGGTGGACTGCAGGGCTGCGCCTTTCTGCGCAGTGTGCCACCTGGCCAAACGCCGGGCTGACCACAATATGGGGGGTGAGCATTGCAACCCGCCGCCAACAAGAGGTAAGGCAGTTGCCGCCAGAACTCCGGTAAGGACTGCCCTAAGGGAAAGCAGTGCCGAGCAATCGGCCCAAGGGGAAGCTCGTATGGATCTCTAAATGCCAGCACACCGACATTTGGAGATCCTGCAAGTAAATACCAACCACTCCGCCCGCGCACAAGATCTGCTTATGCAGGTCATGGCGGAGTGGGGTATTGGGATAGTGGTGGTGGCCGAGCCCTACCTCGTCCCTGCACAGCCAAATTGGTTCGGGGCCGCAGATGAAGGGGTGGCGCTGGTGGTGCCGACAACGGGCGACTTCCCTCCCCTAATAGGGATTGAACGTGGACAGGGCTTTGCAGCGGTCAAATGGGGAGACACTGTCCTGGTGGCAGTGTACTTCTCCCCTAATAAACCGCTGTCCGCATTCGAGCAGTTCCTGGCGGGCCTAGGTGGAGTCGTCGGGAGGGTTACATCAGCGCATATGTTGGTGATGGGGGATTTTAATGCAAAGAGTGCGGCTTGGGGTTCCCCCATCACGGACCCAAGAGGAGCAGCCCTGGAAGACTGGGTAGCGGCTATGGGGCTTGAAGTGCTGAACCGGGGCGACGCCAATACTTGTGTGCGGCGGCAGGGGGGGTCCATCGTGGACGTCTCGTTCGCGACCCCTGCCATCGCCGCGCGCATTGACAATTGGCGCGTCCTGGAGGAAGTAGAGACCCTCTCTGACCATCGCTATATCCAGATGAGGGTCAGCACTTCGCTGGGGGCCGTACCACCCGGCCCGAGAAGGCGGGCTGGCGCCGGAGGAGGAAAGTTCCCAAGGTGGGCAGTGTCGCGTCTCGACCGGGAGATGGCGGACGAGGCTGCCATGGTGGAGGCGTGGTGTGCCCCCCCAACCCCCACCTTGGGAGTGGAAGAGCGGGCAGCTCAATTTCGAGTTACCTTAACGTCGGTATGCGACGCGGCCATGCCCCGTGTGCGAGGGCTGCCTGCCAAGAAGCAGGTATACTGGTGGTCGGAGGAGATAGCGGCCCTTCGAACCGCCAGTAACGCCGCCCGACGAGCTTACACCCATTGTAGGAGAAGGCGTCACCTGCCCGAGGAAGAGGAGCTCCTCTACGGTGAGCTCAAGGAGGCAAAGGTGGCTTTAGGGGTCGCCATCGCAAGGGGGAAAGACGAGGCACGGGAGGAGTTCCTGGCTGCGCTCGACAGGGATCCGTGGGGGCGACCGTACCGCTTGGTACGGAACAAACTCAGGTGCGCCCCCCCTATGGACTCCCTAGAGCCGGAACTCCTCACAAGGATAGTTGAGGGCCTCTTCCCAGCAGCCCCGAATTTCCTTCCGCCGTGCATGGGGGGCCCCTTGCGGGAGGTCGAGGATCCAGCTGGTGTTCCCCTGGTCACGGACGACGAGATGGAGTGGGTCGTCGACCGCCTCCGGTCCTGCAAGAAGGCTCCAGGGCCGGACGGAGTCCCGGGGAGGGTCCTTCCGTTAGTAATGAAGCACCTTGGAGGTCGCCTAAGGGCCCTCTTTGATGACTGCCTCAGAGAGGGGCGGTTTCCAAGATGCTGGAAGGAGGGGCGCCTAGTGTTGTTGCGCAAAGAGGGACGGCCACACGACTCTCCTGCTGGTCATCGCCCTATCGTCCTGCTTGACGAGACGGGTAAAATGCTGGAGCGCGTTTTGTCCCGTCGCATCGTCAAGCACTTGGAGATTAAAGGGCCAAATATTAGCGACCGGCAGTATGGGTTCCGGGAGGGACGGTGCACAATTGACGCCCTGTGGTCCCTACGGAACTTTTGTGAGTACGCGGAGGAAAAGGGAGAGGGGGTGGTGGCGGTGTCGCTTGACATCGCCAACGCATTCGGTTCCCTCCCCTTCTCAGTCATAAGGGCGGCCCTCCGGTATCATAGGGTACCAGTGTACCTGCGGAGGATCGTGGAGCACTACCTTACCGACAGGGTAGTGCTCTACGACTGCGGGGGTAGGCGAGTTGCACGTGAAATGTCATGCGGTGTTCCACAGGGGTCCGTGCTTGGACCCCTGTTGTGGAACATCGGATTCGACTGGGTGATCCGAGGAGAGCAGCTTCCCCGCATGGCCACCATTTGTTATGCTGACGATACAATGGTGGCAGTGCGGGGTAAGGAGCTGAACGAAACGCTCCGGAGTGCGTCGGTAGCGGCTGACCTTATCGTCAGCCGCATAAGGCGGCTTGGCTTGCAGGTGGCCCTCCCGAAGACAGACGCAATTGTCTTCGGGGGGCGGGGATGGCGCCCGCACAGAGGCGCAACCGTGCCGATTGCGGGAGAAGCGGTCCAGATTAAGGCCAACATAAAATACCTTGGCCTAGTCCTGGACCGCAGGTGGAACTTTGGGGAGCACTTCCGGCAGCTTGCTCCCCGGGTGGTGGGTGCCGCATCGGCCCTCAGCCGATTGCTGCCCAACGTGGGGGGACCAAAAGCGCCATGCCGACGCCTCTTCGCAGGCGTTGTGCGCAGCATGGCGCTGTATGGGGCGCCAATCTGGGCCAGCAAACTGTCGGCTAGGAATGTAGCTTTGCTACGTAGGCCCCAGAGAGTCATGGCCCTCCGCATGGTGAGGGCCTACATGACCGTAGCGCATGCGGCGGCGTGTATCTTGGCCTGTACCCCGCCGTGGGAGCTAGATGCTCGGGTGCAGGCCGAGACATACCAGGCGAGAGTAGAGTCCAGAGCCATAGGATGGCGCTCGGACTCGGAAGTGGTAGAGAGGACTCGGCGGATGGCCGAGAAACGAATGAGAGACCGGTGGAAAAGTGACCTGGAGGACTCCCCCTATGGGACCTACACTATAGGGGCACTCCTCCCGTCGCTTGACCACTGGGTCGAGAGGGCGCACGGTACGCTGACGTACCGGCTTGTGCAGGTAATGACCGGACATGGGTGTTTCGGTCATTACCTGCACAAGATAAAGAGAGAGCCGAGTCCGATCTGCCACGAGTGCGGCGATTCGGATGACACGGCCCAGCACACCTTCGCGGTGTGCACTCGGTGGGATCCGGAGCGCCGCACTATGGCCGCGGAAATTGGAATCTCCGATCTCTCGCTGCACAGCGTGGTCTCGGCCATGCTGCGCGGCGACAGATCGTGGAGGGCGGTATCCTCCTTCTGTGAGAGCGTCATCTCACAGAAGGAGGCGGCGGAGCGGGAACGCGAAGACAATGTCGACGCACACCCGCTCCGGCGCAGGCGAAGGGGGCAAAGGCGACGGCAGTTTGTTGCAAGCCTAGACCCTTAGTAGGACTTGTGGGTTAGGGGGCCCACCACATACAGTCCTGCTATGACGCAGGTGTCCCAGATGATACTGGGACGGCTGGGGGGCGCCCAATGGTAGCATCATTAGCAGCCCATGGCGCCCCCATCATCAACAGCCCGTGAAGTGCAAAGGCCGCTGGGGTTTTAGTGGGTATTCCGGCCACTCTGGTTGGTGAGTCCCACATAACCATCCCCCCTTGGATGGTATGCGTAAATGCATTTCCCCAGCGTAACAAAAAAAAAAAAAAAAAAAAGGTTAGGTTAGGTTAGGTTAGGTTAGGTTAGGTTAGGTTAGGTTAGGTTAGGTTAGGTTAGGTTAGGTTAGGTTAGGTTAGGTTAGGTTAGGTTAGGTTAGGTTAGGTTAGGTTAGGTTAGGTTAGGTTAGGTTAGGTTAGGTTAGGTTAGGTTAGGTTAGGTTAGGTTAGGTTAGGTTAGGTTAGGTTAGGTTAGGTTAGGTTAGGTTAGGTTAGGTTAGGTTAGGTTAGGTTAGGTTAGGTTAGGTTAGGTTAGGTTAGGTTAGGTTAGGTTAGGTTAGGTTAGGTTAGGTTAGGTTAGGTTAGGTTAGGTTAGGTTAGGTTAGGTTAGGTTAGGTTAGGTTAGGTTAGGTTAGGTTAGGTTAGGTTAGGTTAGGTTAGGTTAGGTTAGGTTAGGTTAGGTTAGGTTAGGTTAGGTTAGGTTAGGTTAGGTTAGGTTAGGTTAGGTTAGGTTAGGTTAGGTTAGGTTAGGTTAGGTTAGGTTAGGTTAGGTTAGGTTAGGTTAGGTTAGGTTAGGTTAGGTTAGGTTAGGTTAGGTTAGGTTAGGTTAGGTTAGGTTAGGTTAGGTTAGGTTAGGTTAGGTTAGGTTAGGTTAGGTTAGGTTAGGTTAGGTTAGGTTAGGTTAGGTTAGGTTAGGTTAGGTTAGGTTAGGTTAGGTTAGGTTAGGTTAGGTTAGGTTAGGTTAGGTTAGGTTAGGTTAGGTTAGGTTAGGTTAGGTTAGGTTAGGTTAGGTTAGGTTAGGTTAGGTTAGGTTAGGTTAGGTTAGGTTAGGTTAGGTTAGGTTAGGTTAGGTTAGGTTAGGTTAGGTTAGGTTAGGTTAGGTTAGGTTAGGTTAGGTTAGGTTAGGTTAGGTTAGGTTAGGTTAGGTTAGGTTAGGTTAGGTTAGGTTAGGTTAGGTTAGGTTAGGTTAGGTTAGGTTAGGTTAGGTTAGGTTAGGTTAGGTTAGGTTAGGTTAGGTTAGGTTAGGTTAGGTTAGGTTAGGTTAGGTTAGGTTAGGTTAGGTTAGGTTAGGTTAGGTTAGGTTAGGTTAGGTTAGGTTAGGTTAGGTTAGGTTAGGTTAGGTTAGGTTAGGTTAGGTTAGGTTAGGTTAGGTTAGGTTAGGTTAGGTTAGGTTAGGTTAGGTTAGGTTAGGTTAGGTTAGGTTAGGTTAGGTTAGGTTAGGTTAGGTTAGGTTAGGTTAGGTTAGGTTAGGTTAGGTTAGGTTAGGTTAGGTTAGGTTAGGTTAGGTTAGGTTAGGTTAGGTTAGGTTAGGTTAGGTTAGGTTAGGTTAGGTTAGGTTAGGTTAGGTTAGGTTAGGTTAGGTTAGGTTAGGTTAGGTTAGGTTAGGTTAGGTTAGGTTAGGTTAGGTTAGGTTAGGTTAGGTTAGGTTAGGTTAGGTTAGGTTAGGTTAGGTTAGGTTAGGTTAGGTTAGGTTAGGTTAGGTTAGGTTAGGTTAGGTTAGGTTAGGTTAGGTTAGGTTAGGTTAGGTTAGGTTAGGTTAGGTTAGGTTAGGTTAGGTTAGGTTAGGTTAGGTTAGGTTAGGTTAGGTTAGGTTAGGTTAGGTTAGGTTAGGTTAGGTTAGGTTAGGTTAGGTTAGGTTAGGTTAGGTTAGGTTAGGTTAGGTTAGGTTAGGTTAGGTTAGGTTAGGTTAGGTTAGGTTAGGTTAGGTTAGGTTAGGTTAGGTTAGGTTAGGTTAGGTTAGGTTAGGTTAGGTTAGGTTAGGTTAGGTTAGGTTAGGTTAGGTTAGGTTAGGTTAGGTTAGGTTAGGTTAGGTTAGGTTAGGTTAGGTTAGGTTAGGTTAGGTTAGGTTAGGTTAGGTTAGGTTAGGTTAGGTTAGGTTAGGTTAGGTTAGGTTAGGTTAGGTTAGGTTAGGTTAGGTTAGGTTAGGTTAGGTTAGGTTAGGTTAGGTTAGGTTAGGTTAGGTTAGGTTAGGTTAGGTTAGGTTAGGTTAGGTTAGGTTAGGTTAGGTTAGGTTAGGTTAGGTTAGGTTAGGTTAGGTTAGGTTAGGTTAGGTTAGGTTAGGTTAGGTTAGGTTAGGTTAGGTTAGGTTAGGTTAGGTTAGGTTAGGTTAGGTTAGGTTAGGTTAGGTTAGGTTAGGTTAGGTTAGGTTAGGTTAGGTTAGGTTAGGTTAGGTTAGGTTAGGTTAGGTTAGGTTAGGTTAGGTTAGGTTAGGTTAGGTTAGGTTAGGTTAGGTTAGGTTAGGTTAGGTTAGGTTAGGTTAGGTTAGGTTAGGTTAGGTTAGGTTAGGTTAGGTTGAGAGGTCTATTTTGGAGGTGCTTGCACGGATTATTGCGATTTTCGGAACCATAATACTACATTTTTTTGGCATTCGTTTTCGGTTTTTGATCCTGCATTACACGTTGATTTGGCTTTGTTATTCGGTTTTTTGGTTTTTGCACTTGGTTGGTTTTCGTCGGTTTGTTTACCTTTTTCTAACGCAGAAATAAAATTGTTGCCGTTGTCGTACCGAGCCCTTTTTAGGGCTGGGAGGTAGCGGCAATAGTCGACTTTCGCGTGGAAAGGGTGGCAAGATTGTCGAATTTTTTGTTTTGGTTTTTTAGGTTTTTGAAAATTGTAAATTTTTGCCCTTAATTTTTTATAAATTTTGGGTTTGTTTACATTTTTCAAAAATAGTTTTGTCGGGGTTGCCAACATCCTTAATTGCCCATTTTTTGGGCGGGTATAGCGGCAACGGTTCCGCAAACTATAGAGTCGGTCCCGTTTATTTCGGTTTAAGGAGACTAGAATTATAAAATTTCGGAAATTGTGAGTTTTTGCTCAAAATTTTCGGAAGGATTTTTCTAGTCCCTTCAGTTTGGGGGTAGTTTTAAAAAAGTTGCGCTTCTCGTATCTTTCTGAAACTTTTTGTAGGTGTAGTAAATTTTGTTTTCTAAATCTTCGTGAAAGATCCAAGACTCTGTGATTTTTGAGTCAAGAGTTATTGACCTACTAGTGAGGAGAGGGATCAATTTCTTGGACTTCACTTTTTTCAAAATTTTACCTTTTTAGTTTTTTGTTAATTTCTTTTAACCTATTCATCTTTGGTGAATACAAGACGTATTAGAAAATAGACCAAAAAATCTTCTATTTTTTGGTCATTTTTCTAGGTCGCTACGACCTCGGGAAGTGGCCCGAAAAAAGCGGCAAACTTTTTCTCTGATTGCTCAGAGGAAAATTTCAGGCGCTAAATCGGGTTTTATATGGGAAAGTCTAAATCCGACTCGCACTTGACCATTTCAAGGTTAGGTTAGGTCTTAGTTTTGATCGTAGTAGTCGGATTTAGACCAAATTTGGGAATTAGGTGGAAGGGGTCAGTATGGCTTCTGACACTGAGAAAGGGGGGGATCCACTGGAGGAAGGGGGAGAAATCCTCACCTCTGGGTGTGAGTCGGAGGACTCGTTAGATGTTTATGAGAGGGTCCCTCATGCCTCTAAGAGGGGTCATGAGGATGATGAGGAGGGTGATCTAAGGCACGTGTACGGGCCAAAGATCAACTCCGCCCGTAGAGGAAAGCCCAAGGGGGCATATGCGGGGTTGGCTGCAGCAAGGGCCAAGCTACAAGAGTCGGACATTTATCAGTTCGAGGAAGAAGCGGACGCTGCCGCCGCATACCGAAAGGACTTTCCTGAGCTCCGCCCCAAGGGGGGGAAGGAGGTTAAGGGAACGAATGGAGGGAAAAAGGGAGGAAAGGTGCGCTCGCGTTCGCGATCACCAACCTCCCCCTCGCGCCGGGAAAGCCCGATAGAATTTCTGCGGTTTTCAGATCCAATCGAGGCAACCCGACAGGCAGCGAGGGAGATTTTAGAGGGGGCCCGAAGATCCGGTAATTTGAAGGGAGATGTGTGGGGCGCGATGAATCGTGCCTGCCACACGATTTTAGACTCGATGGACGACGTCGAGGCCGCCAAGTCGGAAAGTGAGGAGATCCGCATCCTTAAAGCGGACAATAAGAGGATGCGGGAGCAACTCACTCACTGCTTGGCGGAACTGAAGGCGCTCCGGACTGCGTTCTCGGAGCGGGAGATTCCGGCGTCTCCGGCCCCGCCACCCAAAGCGTCCTTGCAGTTTTCTGCTGCGGACCTGGCGGAGGCGATCGGAGAACTAAAGAAGGAACTGTTCGTCTCCTTGGGGGGCATGATCAATGCCCGCCTTGAGGAGGTGAACAGGCGCCTGCCGCCTGAGCCGATTTTCCGCCCCCCGTTGGCGGCTGATAGGAGGGTGGTGGGATCGGCTGTGCCAGCCCTTCCCAAAGTGAGGACGGTCTCACCTGCCCCACCTAGGATGAGGACTGCTTCGCCTGCCCCACCTAAGGTGAGGACTACTCAGCCTGAGGCAGTAGCAAGACTGGGGGACGGGAGGCCGCAAAAGGCCAAGACTGCCAAAAAGGCAGTTGCCCCCGCCCGCCAAGCTCCAGTCCCGGCCCCGCGAGCCGCCCCGAGAGTTGCTCGGTCGTCGGAAGGAGGATCATGCCCCTCGACCCAAACGCCACGTCCACCTAAGGAATCCTGGGTGGATGTGGTAAAGAAGGGGAAAGGGAAGGGGAAGGGCACGGCGAAGGCCAAGCCTGCCCCCTCGACAAGAGCGCCCAAAGCGCCACCCAAGAAAAAGACGGCAGCGCCTAAGGTGAGGGCGCTGGCCGTTCCAAGGACGGCGGCGGTGGTGGTTTCATTAAAAAAGGATGCCACCAACACCACCACGCTACAGGCCACTATGGCCAGGGCGATCAACGCCCTGAGCTTGGAGGAAGTGGGCCTGCAGCATGTAAAGGTCAGGTCCTCTATGACGGGGGCCCGTGTAATCGAAGTCCCCGGAGAGGACCAGGAGAATGCGGCTGATAATCTTGCTGCTAAACTGCAGCAGATTGTAGGTGACGTGGCCGACGTGAGCCGCGTAACAAAAAAGACCGGACTCCAAATCGCCGGCCTAGATGAGTCGGCGACAAAGGAGTCCGTGGCGCTGGCCGTTGCCAATGCAGGAGCCTGTGACCAGGCCCAAATAAAGGTAGGGGGCATTCGCCCCCTGTACGACGGAACTGGATCTGTTTTGATCCAGTGCCCAGTGCGGGTGGCCAAAGCCCTCCTGGCGATAGGGCGGATCAAGGTGGGTTGGGCGTCCGCCAAGATCAATAGGATCGGACCAGCACCTATGCGGTGCTACAGATGCATGGGTGTTGGTCACACACGAGAGACATGCCCCTCCAGCGTTGACCGGTCAAAATCCTGCTACCGGTGCAGCAGGGAGGGGCACATAGCAAGAGAATGCTGGGAAGAAAAGGCATGGTGCGTGGTGTGCGCCCATGCAAAACTTCCAGCTGACCACTCTATGGGGGGAGATAGTTGTTTCCCCCCGGAAACTAGGACGCGACCCCCCCGTCGTCCTCAGCCTCCCCCTTCCCACACAGAGGTAGCCGCTGGCCGGCTAGCAGAGGACAACCGCATGGACCACTAAATGCCAGCACACCGGCATTTAGAGGTCCTGCAGATAAACGCCAACCACTCCGCCAGAGCTCAAGATCTGCTCATGCAGACTATGGCGGAGTGGGCGATTGGCGTGGCGGTTGTTGCGGAGCCCTATTTCGTCCCCCCTCTACCTAATTGGGTAGGGGCGTCGGATGAAATGGTGGCTATCGTAGTGCCGGTGGTTGGGGACTTCCCCGCCTTGTCGAAGATTGAGGGCGGCCCAGGATTTGTGGCGGCCAAGTGGGGGAATGACACCGTACTATTGGCGGTGTACTTCTCCCCCAATAGGCCGCTACGTGCTTTTGAACAATTCCTGGGAGTCCTGGGGGGGGTGGTCAGGAGGGCTGCTCCGAGACAAGTGATGGTCCTGGGGGACCTCAATGCCAAGAGCTCGGCATGGGGTTCCCCCATCACGGACCCGCGAGGGGCGGTCCTCAGGGATTGGGTGTTGGCAACAGGACTCGAGGTTCTGAATCAGGGCGGCGCAAATACATGCGTGCGGCGGCAGGGGGGTTCGGTCGTGGACGTGACGTTCGCGACCACTGCCATTGCCGCGCGCGTGGAAGACTGGCGCGTCCTGGAGGACGTGGAGACCCTCTCCGATCACCTATATATTAGGATGAGGGTCTCCACAGGAGGGGTGCAGTCACTGCCCATCCCCGGGGGGAGGGCAAACGGGAGCAGGGGAGGAGGGTTCCCAAAATGGTCCCTGTCCCTTTTGGACAGGGCCAAGGCGGACGAGGCGGCGATGGTGGAGGCTTGGTGTGCTGCCCCACCCGCCGCCCTCGGAGTCGAGGAAAGGGCTGTCCGGTTCCGCATCGCACTGCAGGCGGTGTGCGATGCGGCTATGCCCCGGGCGAAACGCCTGACTTCTCGGAAGAGGGTGTACTGGTGGTCCGCAGAGATTGCGGCCCTGCGGATCACCAGCAATAGTGCCCGCCACGCCTACCAGCACTGTAGGCGTAGGCGGCACACCCCCCAAGAGGAAGAGGGTCTCCACCAGGCCCTCAAGGTGGCAAAGAAGGCCCTCCAGGTGGCGATCGCCAAGGCCAAGGATGAGGGACAAGCCTCGTTCTTGGCCACCCTGGATAAGGACCCATGGGGGCGGCCCTACAGGGTAGTGCGCAACAAGATGCGCACTGCCCCCCCCATGGACTCCCTTGAACCCGCCTTACTGCAGAGGGTCATCGAGGGGCTGTTCCCTCCAGCCCCTGCGATCACCCCTCCATCGATGGCTGAGCCCGTGGAGGAGCCGGATACCGAACTCGTCATTGCGCCAATTAGCGATGACGAGTTCGAGAGGGTAGAGGACCGACTCCGGGGCTGTAAAAAAGCCCCGGGCCCCGATGGAGTCCCCGGTCGCGTCCTCTTCATCAGTCTAAAACATCTCGGGAACCGCCTCAGGCAGATCATGGATGACTGCCTGAGGGAGGGAAGGTTCCCGAGGATATGGAAGGAGGGGAGGGTATGCCTCCTCCGTAAAGAGGGTCGACCCCCCGACTGCCCGTCCGCCTACCGCCCCATCGTGCTGCTGGATGAGGCCGGGAAAATGTTTGAACGTATCCTGGCCTCCCGGATCCTGCAGCACCTGGAGACCGCCGGCCCGAACGTCTCGGAGAGACAGTTCGGGTTCCGGGAGGGGCGGTCTACGCTCGACGCGCTGAAGTCCTTAAGGGACTTCTGTGAAGACGCGTCGGGCAGGGGAGAGGGTGTCGTGGCGGTGTCTTTAGACATCGCCAATGCCTTCGGCACCCTCCCCTATGAGGTGATAAGTGAGGCACTTCGGTATCACGAAGTGCCTCACTACCTGCGGCGGGTCATAGAGCACTACCTTACCGAGAGGGTAGTGCTCTATGAGGGCAAGGAGGGTCGACGGGGGGAAAGGAGGATGGCCTGCGGCGTGCCCCAGGGTTCCGTTCTCGGTCCACTTCTTTGGAACCTGGGGTACGACTGGGCCATCAGGGGGGAATTGCTTCCGCGCACAGTCACAATCTGTTATGCGGACGACACGATGGTGGCTGCGCGCGGAAGCAACCTGAGGGAGACCTCAAGGAGGGCGGAGGTGGCGGCCGAGCTGGCGATTCATCGCATTGAGCGGCTCGGATTAAAGGTGGCCCTCCCGAAGACTGAGGGCATAGTCTTCGGGGGGCGAGGGTGGAGGCTGCCGGCGGGCGCGGCGCTCACCCTGGGGGGGGAGGCGGTCATAATTAAGCCCCATATAAAATATCTGGGGCTAATATTGGACCGCAAATGGGATTTCGGGGAGCATTTCTCCAAACTTGCTCCCCGAATAGTGGGTGCCGCCTCGGCACTGGGGCGGCTATTGCCCAATGTGGGTGGGCCAGGCTCCTTATGCCGGCGTTTATACGCCGGCGTGACAAGGAGCATGGCCCTCTACGGGGCCCCAATCTGGGCGGACAAGCTGTCCGCCCGGAACAGAGCCCTGCTGCGGAGGCCCCAGAGGGTTGTGGCCCTCCGGATGGTGAGGGCCTACGTAACCGTGGCCCACGCAGCGGCCTGCCTCCTCGCCTGCACCCCGCCCTGGGAATTGGATGCAGAGGTGCAGGCGGAGACCTATAGGGTTAGGTCTAGGGCCCGGGCGAGGGGTGAACGCCCGGACCCTGAGGAGGTAGAGGAGACGCGCCGAATGACGGAGCGTCGACTGCGGGAACGATGGAAGGCCGACCTGGAGGACTCCCCCTATGGTACTCGTACTATAGGGGCGATCCTCCCGTCGGTTGACCTGTGGTTAGAGAGGGCAGTCGGCGCTACGTCGTTCCGGCTTGTGCAGGTAATGACCGGACATGGGTGTTTCGGTCATTACCTGCACAAAATTGGGAGGGAGCCTACCCCGCAGTGCCATGAGTGCGGCGATCCGGACGACACGGCTCGGCACACCTTTGAGGTGTGCAGCCGTTGGAGTTCGGAGCGCGGCGCCATGGCACTCGCTATACAGCGGGAGGACCTCTCGCTCTACAGCATTGTCTCGGCAATGCTCTGCAGCGAGAGGTCTTGGGAGGCTGTGGCCTCTTTTTGCGAGACGGTTATCTCGCAGAAGGAGGCCGCGGAGCGGGAGCGCGAGGAGTCTCCTCTCGCGCATCCGCTCCGGCGCAGACGGCAGGGGTTGAGGCGGCGGCGTTTTGCCGCGCACCTCAACCCTTAGTGGCTGCAGGTGGGGGATGGGAGTCCCCTGCCTGCTGTAGGCAAGTCACTCAGCGGTCTGGGAGGGGGGCCACGCGTGCTCGGCCCTTCTCCCCTTTGGCGCGGGGAGCCCCGGCAATGGCTGGGGCAGCCGGACGACGTCGTGGGGAATGCCAATCGCGGGTTCCACGGCGTCCAACCAAACCGGTTTGAGGGTACGCCAAGGTGTTTTTTAGTGGGTAACACTCCCCTACTCCTTCTCGCTCGGAGAAGGGGAGGGGATGTGAGTCCCACATACCCCCCCGTCACTCCCATGGCGGGGGAAATGCGTAAAGCATTTTTCACCTTGCAAAAAAAAAAAAAAAAAAAAAAAAAAAAAAAAAAAAAAAAAAAAAAAAAAAAGGTTAGGTTAGGTTAGGTTAGGTTAGGTTAGGTTAGGTTAGGTTAGGTTAGGTTAGGTTAGGTTAGGTTAGGTTAGGTTAGGTTAGGTTAGGTTAGGTTAGGTTAGGTTAGGTTAGGTTAGGTTAGGTTAGGTTAGGTTAGGTTAGGTTAGGTTAGGTTAGGTTAGGTTAGGTTAGGTTAGGTTAGGTTAGGTTAGGTTAGGTTAGGTTAGGTTAGGTTAGGTTAGGTTAGGTTAGGTTAGGTTAGGTTAGGTTAGGTTAGGTTAGGTTAGGTTAGGTTAGGTTAGGTTAGGTTAGGTTAGGTTAGGTTAGGTTAGGTTAGGTTAGGTTAGGTTAGGTTAGGTTAGGTTAGGTTAGGTTAGGTTAGGTTAGGTTAGGTTAGGTTAGGTTAGGTTAGGTTAGGTTAGGTTAGGTTAGGTTAGGTTAGGTTAGGTTAGGTTAGGTTAGGTTAGGTTAGGTTAGGTTAGGTTAGGTTAGGTTAGGTTAGGTTAGGTTAGGTTAGGTTAGGTTAGGTTAGGTTAGGTTAGGTTAGGTTAGGTTAGGTTAGGTTAGGTTAGGTTAGGTTAGGTTAGGTTAGGTTAGGTTAGGTTAGGTTAGGTTAGGTTAGGTTAGGTTAGGTTAGGTTAGGTTAGGTTAGGTTAGGTTAGGTTAGGTTAGGTTAGGTTAGGTTAGGTTAGGTTAGGTTAGGTTAGGTTAGGTTAGGTTAGGTTAGGTTAGGTTAGGTTAGGTTAGGTTAGGTTAGGTTAGGTTAGGTTAGGTTAGGTTAGGTTAGGTTAGGTTAGGTTAGGTTAGGTTAGGTTAGGTTAGGTTAGGTTAGGTTAGGTTAGGTTAGGTTAGGTTAGGTTAGGTTAGGTTAGGTTAGGTTAGGTTAGGTTAGGTTAGGTTAGGTTAGGTTAGGTTAGGTTAGGTTAGGTTAGGTTAGGTTAGGTTAGGTTAGGTTAGGTTAGGTTAGGTTAGGTTAGGTTAGGTTAGGTTAGGTTAGGTTAGGTTAGGTTAGGTTAGGTTAGGTTAGGTTAGGTTAGGTTAGGTTAGGTTAGGTTAGGTTAGGTTAGGTTAGGTTAGGTTAGGTTAGGTTAGGTTAGGTTAGGTTAGGTTAGGTTAGGTTAGGTTAGGTTAGGTTAGGTTAGGTTAGGTTAGGTTAGGTTAGGTTAGGTTAGGTTAGGTTAGGTTAGGTTAGGTTAGGTTAGGTTAGGTTAGGTTAGGTTAGGTTAGGTTAGGTTAGGTTAGGTTAGGTTAGGTTAGGTTAGGTTAGGTTAGGTTAGGTTAGGTTAGGTTAGGTTAGGTTAGGTTAGGTTAGGTTAGGTTAGGTTAGGTTAGGTTAGGTTAGGTTAGGTTTGGTCGGCTCGGCCTGAGGGTGGCCCTCCCGAAGACTGAGGCGATAGTCTTCGGGGGGCGGGGGTGGAGGCTGCCAGCGGGCGCGGCGCTCACCTTGGGGGGGGAGTCGGTCCCGATCAAGCCCCATATAAAATATCTGGGGCTTGTCCTGGACCGACGCTGGAATTTCGGGGAGCACTTTTCGCAGTTAGCTCCCCGAATTGTGGGCGCCGCGTCGGCGCTGGGTCGGCTTCTGCCGAACGTGGGTGGGCCGGGCTCCTTGTGCCGCCGGCTATATGCCGGCGTTACAAGGAGCATGGCTCTGTACGGGGCCCCCATCTGGGCGGACAAGCTGTCCGCCCGGAACAGGGCCCTGCTACAGAGGCCACAGCGGGTGGTGGCCCTCCGAATTGTGAGGGCCTACATGACGGTGGCCCACGCCGCGGCCTGCCTCCTCGCCTGCACCCCGCCCTGGGAGTTGGACGCAGAGGTGCAGGCAGAGACCTATGCAGTTAGGTCCAGGGCCCGGGCGAGGGGAGAACGCCCGGACCCTGAGGAGGTTGAGGAGACGCGCCGGATGATGGAGCGCCGACTGCGGGACAGGTGGAAGGCGAACCTGGAGGACGCCCCCTATGGAACCCGGACCATAGGGGCGATCCTCCCGTCGCTTGACACCTGGTTGGGGAGGGCAGTCGGTGCTACATCATACCGGCTTGTGCAGGTATTGACCGGACACGGATGCTTCGGTCATTACCTGCACAACATTGGGAGGGAGCCCGGTCCGCAGTGCCATGGGTGCGGCGATCCGGACGACACGGCTCAGCACACCCTCGAGGTGTGCAGCCGGTGGAGTGCGGAGCGCCGCACTATGGCACTGGCCATAGGGCGACAGGACCTCTCCCTGCACAGCGTTGTGTCTTCAATGCTGTGCAGCGACGGGTCCTGGAGGGCTGTGGCCTCCTTCTGCGAGTGTGTCATCTCGCAGAAGGAGGCCTCGGAGCGTGAGCGCGAGGAGTCTCCTCACGCGCATCCGCTCCGGCGTAGACGGCGAGGGGTGAGGCGGCGACGTTTTGCCGCTCGCCTCAACCCTTAGTGGCTGCGGGTGGGGG